>OZ014427.1:3304631-4662592 GCA_963966015.1 Aphidecta obliterata | reverse complement strand
TATATGGAATATAATTAACCTTCCACATCTTCCTCTGCGATAATCCCAACGAACAATGGTCGTTGGGGGCTCCACGTCTCGGAGTTTCCGATAATCTTCGATGCCTCCCACGAGTTATCCGCAACAAATCAATCTCCTTTATGCATAATGCAAGGAGGTATGGAAGTTCAAACTAACAAGCGGTAGCAGCTTATGCATGAGAAGCAGGTGTGGATTGATTCCTAGACGGGAGCAAACACCAGTAATAAGTAAGTATAAGAACATGATCCTGCTTGTTAGAGTTGTTAGGGCTTGGAGATGGAGGAAACTTCCTATCTTGCATGTATGGGAAACTTGGTGCATTTTGGAGTATGTATTCATATTTGACGTATATGTGAGTGTGAATGTCAAGATGAAGAAAGTTGTTGCCCAGGTGAAGGCTGGGGTACCAGTGGTTGCTAGTTCTATTAGGTAATACACTTTGAAGATTGCACGTATAAATCGAATATTTCATTGTTTCTTCATTTCATTTAATCATCATTTCATTGCTTCGTCATACAACAATAAAATATGATCATGGCTTTATATTACTCTCTGTTTTCCATATCTCACGATCCGTGTTTATCGATCTCACTTCTTCTTCAAGAAGTGAATGTTTATAGGTAGGCCTAACGCGCAATCTGTCGTATGTGTAGAAGAAGTAGCGCCTGTAAATATGATCGGGCTTCGAAATAATTAGGTTTATCTACTCCTATTTAATTTCATCTTCATTATTCGACTCTTTTTGAGCAATTAATAGTATGTGTAAGCAAACACCGTGAGTTGTAATAACTCACTACTTTAACTCCCTGTCTCTGTGCTTATGAACAAGCCGATTGGCCGAAAGGAAACAGTTCATTATTGGTATTGAGGGGGGGACGCTTGAATAATTTTGACGCTCTCTCAAATAAAGTTGATAACTAATTATGATTGTAAATGTTTTACTGAAAGAGATGAATTCATATAGTGAAGATGAATTATTATGTACACCTTCAGAAATAAGACAATCACCCACTGTTACCATACAAAATTTATTACTGGAACAATCTCAAAACAAATATAAAGGTGTATACAACCATTTTCAAGATTGGTGAAGCAGTTAGTATATTAAGTCATCGTTAACAGATAATTTTCTTTTGGCATATTTTAGTGAACTTAGCACGAAATATAAAGCATCGCCCTTATGGACTTGCTACTCCATGCTAAGAAGCACAATCAACATAAATAATGCATTGTTATAGGTAACTATTAAGATTTGTAAATAGAGTTCTTCCTCTATACTTTTATCTTAGTATTGATTGTTATCGTCGTAGATAAAGAGTATTCAACTTGCGATAAAGGTCATAACTCACTTGATGAATTATAGCACTCGCCTTCGGCTCGTGCTGCGTGAGTTATGACCTACATCACCACTCGTTAAGTAATATACCATTACGCTCTGCGTTATCGTTGTAACGGTCGTAAAATTCCGATCTTGAGGCAACCTCCACTTTTCAGAAGGTCTTTTTCAGTATCATTTGCCCTTTTCTTGTGTAAGTTCATCTCCTTGTTCGTTTGATCTATGGCAGAGACTTTCAACGTGAATGTTTTGGGGCCTCAATATCAAAAACCGATTTTTTTCAAACTGATGATGAGAGGCCTTCCCACTTGAAGCATCGAACAAACTTAATCAAGAAAAATAAAAGTAGAAAATTGAACCTTTTGCAGAGCGACTTTTTTTGTATTGAACGATCGATTAGACTCGAACAATTCATTCAAAAAAAAATTACTAACGTCAACAGATCTTCTCACTTAATGGCGGTAAGGTAAGCATAATTTCATCCTTAGATGTCGTCATTAAGATATCGTTAAATATTCATCCCGCACAAGGAGTTGCGCATAGGTTTGACCATTACCCTCATTTAGTGATAAGATTGGTTTGTATTAGTAGATGGCTTTACAGTTTAGAGAATGAATTAAGTTATAACTCAACCACCTGAAGATGATGCTTCGCATCGCAACACGTGTCGTGGAATCTGATCCAATGTAGTGGAGATCATATTAGTTATTCTATTGTTAGTTTTGAAAAAAAACCTTATCAATAGTTCGATTGATTTCCGGAAAATTTTTGGGAATACCTGAAGGGCTAGAAACAGCATTAGGGATTATATAATTAGAAAAATCCCACAAGGCGCACTTATACACCTCATCAAGAAACATAAATGAAGGTAAATTTTCTGCTGAAAGAGAAACATACTTTGACAAAAAAGCAATATTGATGGTGCTATTTGATGTAGTTTTCCCCCTACCAAAAAGTGTGTTATTCCCATATCTTCCAACTCGACCCCCATTTGTATTTCGAATTTTTCCCAGCTATCAAGGCTCCAATTGGCAAGAAATATTCGAGAAAATACCATAATTTCAGATTCGAGGAACTTTGTTACGCTGACAAAAGTTGCGTCGAGCTCACATTGTCTTCGTATCGAACAATCCAACAGGAACAGTGTCGGTTGAGACAATGAGACAATTCCCGGAAAATGATTTCCTCCGATTCTACCCCTCGCCACGCCAGGAACTGAATAGATTGCTAGGGTAAAATTTCAGAAATATTATCGTCAAGACGCTGAATAGTATGAATCTAATTGGCGTTTTATCAGGAACCGTTGCGCTCCTGCGTAATGAAGATAGATGGAGCCTGCAATGTTATCAAGTCGCTGGTTGTTGAGATCCGGTGTGCTCTTCTTTAATTGCCATCAGCGGTGCTAATTAAAAGACATTACGGGGGCATTATCATCCGGAGCAGAGGGTAAATCCACGGTTTCGGAGGAATTGTATCCGCGAAAGGATGTAGACTAAGCAGAAAGGAAGACGAAACAATGATTGCGGGTTAAGAAGTTGGGAGGTGGAACACTGACTTCAGCAGATCATTCTGTATCGTAAAACGCCTCCAGCGAATGAGCTGGCTCCATGACTGGGTGCATATCTTTATAGGTTTCACCCTGGAAAAATTTTTATTCATCTTGTTTCCGGAGAGAGGGGATCTTAGAAAGCTTTCATCCTGCATTGTCATATTGTTCATCACGATACCTATCTTCAGACGCTGTGTTATGCGGAAATGCAAAACAAATGTGTGTCGCTTTCCACCTTAACTACCCACCCAAAAATATCCCATCTTCCACACCTTCGGGCCTACATTTAAGCGGCATTGTTGTGAGACGCGCCTTCTCCTTCGTGGTGATTCGCTCCCAGGAATAATTCCATGTCAACTGTGAAAACCGCTTACCCGTCGTCTTTTGTCGGATCCCCAGCATCGTTCCCTCGAAATAAATTAAACCAATTCTAATTCCGTCCTAACAACATATAAAGCGGTCTCCAGGAGCCCCGATCGCACTAATGATAATAGAGCCTGGGACGTTGGTCTTCTGGAGAAAGATCGGTTCAGCGATTCTGCGGCAGGAGGTGGAGGAGATCCTGAGAAAGATCGTTTCGTGAAGGAGTTACAGTTCTTCTTCGGAAGGTTGGTTGGGTTTTTAAGGGGTCTCGATGAGAATCATGATGGACGGTTCGAATCGTTTCACGTTTGAAGAGAAACGGGACAAGACTTGGAGTAATTTCGATTTGGAATCCACCATATTATTCTGAAAATTCTTCCTTGAAATGTTATAAAGACAGGGCAGAAGTATTTGGACCTTGAGACTCGATGATAATTCAGTGTTATATGAAGATGAAATATAAAGTGACCTAGCTCTTCTAGCTTTCAACTTCGATATTTCAAACGATAGGTCCAATAATAAAGAATATTCTAAAAATGTTTTTCGAATGAAGGAAAATCATTCAACTCTATCTGGTCTTCAAGCAAATTAGGTGAACCTTTTTGTTAATTGATTTCCATGCCATCCAAAAGATTGAGTTTAATAACTTTACTTTCAATATGCAAAATTTTGTTATCATGAGTGAAGCAATGCTTTTTATTAAAAAAGTGTTTTGCGAAATTCGAAATTGATTTTCAGTTGACAAAAGAACTTATATGTTCTTAATTTTTTTTTCTCAGAAGTTATACCAGTTTGGTCGAAATAGTAACAGGGACAATCTCCGCATGTCGATTCATATATTCCCGATTCATCTGATTGATCCGTTTTATCTCTATTATTTCTGATGAATTCACCTAAGCTATTATCAGTTCTATACCCGATATTGCTTCAATTTTTTTTTAAGATCAATGAAATTTTTTCTGAGTCTTCTCCGGCATAGGTGATTATTTTATAATTTTGTTTCAATTTTATTCATTCCAGGAAGAATTGAAACAAAATTATAAAATAACAAATAAGATGAAAGAAACTCAACTTCCTTCTCACTTGGGACAGTTGTGAAGTTGAATTTTTCATAACTGAAAAGAAAAGTTTTAAGGACAATGAAATTTTTTCTCAGACTTTTCAGGGATAGGTTATTATTTTATAATATTGTTTCAATTTTATCCATTTCAATTGAAAAAAAATTTAAAAAATAATTACTTATGCCGGGAAAATCTCAGAAAACATTTCATGGTTCTCAAAACTTTTCTTTTTGTTTAGGAAGTTTGTGAAGTTGAATTTCTCCAAGTTTTAAGAACAATGAAATTTTTTTGCGACTTTTCCGGAATAAGTGATTATTTTATAATTTTGTTTCAATTTAAGCCATTTCAGAAAGAATTGAAATGAAATTATTAAATAATTACTTATTCCGGGAAAGTCACAGAAAAAATTTCATTGTTCTTCGAACTTTTTTTTTTGTTTAGGGAAAAATTAAACTCTACAACTGTCCCCGGTAAATAGGAAATTGAGTTTTTTTCATCTTGTGTGGAAAAATTCGATGATTCTGTGGTTCCATGTCTTGAAGTTTTCAAGAACGAAATGAAATTATTGTCTTCAGTTCATTTCACAATCTTTGATTCGATAGTCTCGCTACAATGAAATTCTTCAGTTTTTTTCATCTTGTGTGGAAAAATTCGATGATTCTGTGGTTCCATATCTTGAAGTTTTTAAGAATGAAATGAAATTATTGTCTTTAGTTCGTTTCACAATCTTTGATTCGAAAGTCTCGCTACAATGAAATTCTTCACTTTTCCGGAATATGTAACTATTTAATAATTTTGTTTCAATTTTGACCTTTTCAAAAAGAATTGAAAAAAAATTATAAAATAATTAACAACTCAATTTCCTTTTCACTTGGGACGGTTGTGGAGTTGAATTTTCTCTTAACTGAAAAAAAATTTTTTCTGAGACTTTTCCGGAATGGTTAATTATTTTATAATTTTGTTTCAATTCAATCCATTTCAAAAAGAATTGAAATAAAATTATACAATAAATACTCATTTCGGGAAAGTCTCAGAAAGCATTTCATTGTTCTTCAAACTTCTCTTTTTGTGTAGGAAAAAATATTTAACTCTACAACTGTCCAATGTGAAAAACAATTTGAGTTTTTCATCTTGTGTGGAAAATTTCGATAATTCTGTGGTTCCATTTCTTGAAGTTTTTGAGAATGAAATGAAATCATTGTCTTCAGTTCGTTCTTTGATTCGATAGTCTGGTTACAATGAAATTTTTTCTGAGACTTTTTTGGAATAGGTTATTATTTTATAATTTTGTTACAATTTTATCCATTTCAAAAAGAATCGAAACAAAAATATAAAATAATCAACAAGATGAAAGAAACTTAATGTCCTTTCCTCTTGGGACAGTTGTGAAGTTTAATTTTTTAATTACTAAAAAAAAAGTTTCGGAAAACAAAATTTTTTTTGAGACTTTTCCGGAATAGTTAATCGTTTTATAATTCTGTTTCAATTTTATTCGTTTCGAAAAGAATTAAAATGAAATAATTACTCATTCCAGGAGAGTCTCAGAAAAATTTCATTGTTCGTAAAACTTTTCTTTTTGTTAAGGAAGAAATTAAACTCTACAACTGTCCCAAGTGAAAAAAAAATTGAGTTTTTTCATCTTGTGTGGAAAAAGTCGATAATTCTTTGGTTCCATGAAGTTTTTAAGAATGAAATGAAATTATTGTCTTCGGTTCGATTTACAATCTTCGATTCGATAGTCTCGCTACAATTAAATTGAGGCACGCGTTTTCTATGCTGGCGTCTTAAAATGAGGGTTTCAAAGCATCATTCAGGCTGATCGTGACTGAGGTATCATCTATAATCAATCAAAAATAATTCGGAATTTATTCAACGAATAATCCAGGGGCCATAAAAACACAATCACTCGGAAACACATTGCGAATTGTACAACATATATTTATGTTTATATTTCACTGCGCATACAAACTACAATTACATCCAACAAATTCATGCCGAATATTCCTAACTATCGAAAACCCGATTAAGAGCGATCTATCTAAATCAGATTCGTTCAACTCAATATATATCAACCTAACGAATTAATTATTAGTCGGAAATTGTGAATTTCGCATGTATCTTTGAAGCCCTAATGGATTTTTCGATCAGAACCCGTTAACGTACCCTAATTGGTGGCTAATTTCAATACCAATTGATGTCGAATACGGTCTGATTAGTTCAGTGGAACTTTTCAGTAGCCCAGCGCCATACAGGACGTCGAAATGAAACGGTCATTTCAATGCCAATAATGATTTATTTTTAGTGAATATCGTTCCGATTAATATGTTTTTAGTCGAGTTCGGATGGTAAAAATCCGAATATAAAAAAAAAATTCAAAATTGTCTTATTCCTCATTCTCGCGGAAATAATTTGAAAAATTCTATGAATCCGGGGGAAGAAATAACCATCCACGTCATAAAAGCTATTTCAGCAGAATTCCTGTAAAAACGCGAGCTGATAAAGAGCAAGTTCACCCTAGTATTTTCCATGAAACTGAAGTAGTGACATAATTCAACTTCAAAGAGGGCACAAAGCTTCGACATTGGGACCTTCGAATCCCAATTTCCTTTGTTGCTGAAATTCGGTACTTTCGCCATCTTATTCTCGCCGATACTTTCCCTCTGCCTTCCTGACGCCTCTGATGTTGATTGATTTAATTCCGAGAAATTTCGGGGTTGGGGAGAATTCGACATTGTTCGATAATTGAAGGTTCCCACACATTCTTAAGGGATATCGAAGTTGAGTTTTCAATCTTCTGGTATGGAGTATATTCATTATCGGAACGATTTTTTGTCAAACGAAATACACTCCATCTGAATGGGAGCTCGAGTTTCGCCCGTAATTAAGATTTCGCAATTTTTTCCAATTCCGGATGAGCCCCTTCAGAGTTTAACGAAAACGGAGCTTTAATTAAAAACGAAAGTAAGAACACAACGCCGAGACCCACCTTTACGTCAAAGAACAAAGATCGCTTGTACGGAATAAATGACTCCCTGTTAGTAACAAAGAAAGGTAACAATTTAATGAAGCAATTAGTGATCACGTTGAAGCACGGAGAAATCGAAGGGTAGAGAGGGATAGCCTATGTTTTTCATCCCCCTCAGTCGGTTGCGAACATAGCTGACGTTAACGAAATCTCTTCAAGTATTCGCAGAAGAACTGCAATTAGAGTCAACTCGGGGCACGTGATCGGAATGCTACGGATCTGGAGGACCCTTGCTAATGGATTTCGGTGTAGTGACCGTTTTCGAATGAAAAATTATTTTTAGATTCGGAGTTTTCGTCTCTTCCTTCAAATTGGGTCGTGAATATCGATCACTTTCGGGATGCATGTTTGATTATCTACAAGAAATGAAATATTATCTATGTGTTTTCCTGCCAGGAATAGTTCAACGCCCTGTTATTGTTCTGAACAATAACAGAAGGGGCGTATGAAGTTTGTCATCTACTCCTTTTTAGTTATATATTCATTATTCGACTAGTTTTAAGCAATTAATAGTATCTGTAAAAAAAACACCGTGAGTTATAATTATTCACTACTATAACTCCCTGTCTCTGAGCTTCTGAACAAGCTGATTGGCTGAAAGAGAACAGTCCATTATTGATATTGAGGAAAGGACACTTGAATAATTTTGACGTTTTCTCAAATTAAGTTGGTACCTAATTATTATCGTGAATGTTTTGCTGAAAAAGATGAATTCATATAGTGAAGCTGAATTATTATGTACACCTTCAGAAACAAGACAATCAGCCAATGTTACCATACAGATTTTATTTCCCCAAAAATCCAAAACCAAATATAAAGTGTATATAACAATTTTTGAGATTGGTGTTGTAGCAATAAGAATATTAAGTCATCGTTTACAGAGAATGTCCTCTTGGCATATTTCAGTGAACTTAGCTCTTGATATAAAGCATCGCCCCTATGGACTTTCTACTCCATGCTAAGAAGCACAATCGACATAAATAATGCATTGTTGTAGGTAACTATTAGGATTTGTAAATGAAGTTCTTTCTCTGTAATTGTATCCTTATATTTATTGTTATAGTCATAGATAAGATAGTATAGGATTCAACTAACGGTAATGGTCATAACTCACTTGATGCATTACAGAACTCGCCTTCGGCTCGTGCTGCAAACTTCATCTGCGTGAGTTATGAACTACATTACCGCTAGTTAAATAATATACTATTAAATCTATTTTCGTTCCCCTTATATTGAATTTGTTCACTAACCTGGAAAAATTCATCGGTCCAAGGAATTCTTCAGATCGAGAGATGCATTCAAAAGTCAGTCAAATTCGGGAGTACGAGATGATAAAAGTAGAGTTTCTTCATTTTTTTTTAAAGCACGACGACTATATCTGTTTTGATCGTCCAATAAAATGAAAAGAAACGATAATATTTTGAAGAAACTGAAGGACATAAACCTTCTCCCAATTCCAATTCGCATCTTAGCTATTATTGTCCTCGCAGAACCATCATCTGGTCTGCAAGATCCAGGAAGCGAGGAAATGCTTCCCGATTGATTTTCACTACCCCATTGTTCTTGAGCATTTTCCCACTTCAATTCATTCCAGACTTCCTCTTGCTGGCCTAGATTCTCATCTCCTACCTCGCCCCCCTCGTCGATTTGATTCGGCAATCAAGACTGCCGCAATCGCGAAAGACATCATTCCTCATGACACCCCGAGGATTTCCCCGCGCCTATTCCTTAATTTCACAACGGAAACACCATACCATGTCGCCCATTTATGCTAATTTATGCGTATATTCCTTGTTTCCATTCAAATCCTGCTCGCCGCGAAATCCCCTTGAAAAATGCCGCAACCTCTAATGCGCTTCGAAAGCGAACGCCTCAGATAACATCGGAAGATCAGACGTTGTATACTGAGATCACTTACTTGCATGAGCCTTCGCAACCTTCATAACACTGCTCATTATTTCGCCGTCTCAGATCCTCTATGTTGTTATGTTGTGAACTCTCTTGATAGTCTGGAAGCGTAACTGGGTTCTTGTAGTTTAGTTTGAGGTGAGTTCCTCATAAGCCTGGCAATTGTTGAGGGATTTCCTTGAAGATGATGCGGAAATGGCTACCTGGATTCGACATGTTGTTATTTACCTAGTATGGCTTTTTTCTCACATAGTATAATGAAGTGAAACGAGTTTCCTTGCTTCTGAACCTATCGATAATTGTTAAGACAGTGGCGGCTCGTGAGAATTCTCCCCTAAAATCTGCATTGATGTAGTTCCCTCCACAACCAAAATATTTTAAAATATAGACGGGATTTTCGATATAATTTCCATAGACGAATGGAATTTAATTTCTCATTTCCTGAACTTAATTCGCCCTATGTATTCAGTGAGGAGGATAAACTTCTCTTATTCCCTCACTCCGCATCGAAAACGTAAATAATTAGTATATTATTTAATGAGCGGTAATTCGTCATAACTCACGCAGATGAAGTTTTCAGCGCGAGCCGAAAGCGAGTGCTGTAATTCATCAAGTGAGTTATGACCATTACTTCAAGTCGAATACCATACTTTATCGACGACTATAACAATAAATACCAAGATACAAGTACAGAGAAAGTTCTTCATTTACTAATCTTAAAAGTATACCTATAACAATGCATTATTTATGTTGAGTGTGCTTCTCAGCATGGAGTAGGAAGTCCATAGGGGCGATGCTTTATATTTAGTTCTAAGTTCACTAAAATATGTTGAATGAACATTATCTGTGAACGATGACTTTATATTCTTACTGCTACACCAATCTTGAAAATTGTTGTATTCACCTTTATATTTGATATAAATAATAATAATAAATTCTGTATGGTAACATTGGCTGATTGTCCCATTTCTGAAGGTGTAGTACATGATAATTCATCTTCACTCTCTGAATTCTTCTTTTTCAGCAAATCATTCACAATAATAATTAGGTATCAACTTAATTTGAGAAAACGTCAAAATTATTCAAATGACCTGGGGTTTATACCCTCATTAATCGTATTCTGCTGTCACCATATCTCATTTATTTTCCGAAAATGCCTAGGTTCGAGCTCTCTGCACGAAGAGAGAGTCTTTTGTCTTATGTTTTCTGAGGAACAGGTATTCAGGAAAGAGAACCTCGAAACTTCAAAAGGACATATTATATTTACGAAAAATGATGGTAAAATGCGTACATAAAATCGAAATTTTCACAGACATCAAAAAGAACATCCAGATAAAGCATCTATCGTCCACTTAATTTCTCATTAATCGTAATTAAATCAAACAATTCAACTGTTATTTCTTAACAACATACTAATCGAAATGTACGAGGGGTCAAATAATCAACTACAACTAATATTCAAATTTCGTACGTAAAATCGAACATACATCATATAAACTTCGGATCGAGATATCAATAATATTGGGGATTACAAGAACACCATTCGCATTCATAGGGGTTGAAACTTTGAACTGAATTGACCTACCTTGGTCTGCAAACCACCTAATTTCTCTTTTGTACCTATTTGGAAACAAAACCACCCACACACGATATTCATTTTTATTCGCACTCAAGACACAAAATACGGCTTTTAACTCTACTCAAAATAAAACTTCTTAAACACTTATTTCCGCGATCTAACACAATTACTCCCTTAATCCGAAAACTAATCTCCCCTGAACATTACTACACTATTTTCCTCAACCGAAACCGTCGTCCGATTTTTCTCTTCATCGTGATGAGTCCCCATTCCCCGAGCAACTGCCTCTGAATTTTCCTTCTTCTCCAAAAGTAAACTCTACCCCTCTTTTCAAAAAGAATCCACAACTCCAGTGTGGTTGCCCAGATGCTTACACTGCAGCATTTTTTTCTGCTTCAATTTTCCCGTGAGACCGAACGTTCGTAATCTACGGTAAACATAAACAATTTCAACGACTACGAATTGGTGGTCTTTTTCGAACTTATCGCGCCGATTAAAACTAACGACATCCTTTCTGATACCTACAGACTGATTCCATGCATATACGAAAGTCTGGAGTATTTTCCACTCAAGCAATGCATTTAAATTTAAATAATCCATGTAATTTTGAATAAGTATTCCCCAATAATTACAATAACATCCCTCAATACCAATAATGGACTGTTCCCTTTCGGCCAATCGGCTTGTTCAGAAGCACAGAGACAGGGTCATTGTTTACAGAGAATGTTCTTTAAGCATATTTTAGTGAACTTAGCACTAAATATAAAGCATCTTTCCTATGGACTTTCTACTCCATGCTAAGAAGCACAATCAACATAAATATTGCATGGTTAAAGATAACTATTTAGATTTGTAAATAAAGTTCTTTCTCTGTACTTGTATCTTAGTATTTATTGTTATAATCTTAGATAAAGTATAGTATTCAACTTGCGGTGATGGTCATCACTCACTTGATGAATTACTGCAAACTTCATCTGCGTGAGTTATGACCTACATTACCGCTCGTTAAATAATATTCTATTATTGCTGGTTGCTTTATGTTATTTCTTGGACATAAACTGTGTTAGATCAATATTGATACACGAATAAAAAAATCACGAAATTTTTTCAGATGAATAACCTAGAATTATTCCAGTTCTTGGGGATTTCCTCCATAGTCGGAAAATGACGACGACAAGGAAATGCGGTCCCGAGGCTGAACAAATGACAAGTATCCCCTGGAGCATAAGGGACCACCTCATACTAATCTAGCGGTTTATTGATTCGGGCACAATGGATGTTTCTAGGGGATGAACAGATCTGTACTGTGTATACTCCGTGGCTTTGTCTCTAGTTTTAGTTCATTAGTTGTATTAGACGAGAAACCAACGAACTTTGTCCTAATCCTCCAAGTTGGCACATAACAACCGATGCCTTATGCGGTGGACCCGAAACCATGGAGATCAGGAATCAAGAGTATACGAAACTTAAATATTGTACGAATTCTGTCGTGGGAAGCTTCCCAGAGAGAATCGAAACCCAATATTCCGGAACGATTAGTACGCCCATCCTCGGAAACTATGCAGGGGGTGGAGGGGGCGAATAAACGATCGGCCCGGAATTACGGAACTTGATGCTTGCCAATTAGCAAATACCCCGCAAGTTTTCCTCTGAAGTTTGTCTGTTACCTCCACCGCACTCCACATTCAGCCGTCTGGCGTACACTCCAAGAATATTACTGCCGGGGCGAACTGTCAAACATTCGTTGGCGTTATTCATCAAGGGAACAAAGACGGCGTCAGCCCAGTGCATGCATGCGGAAACCCTCCAAACCCTCCCCCGATTTCGAGTTCCGGGTCCAGAGCCGTTCAATTGGACGTCCGACTTGACTTGTTGAAATTTAATGAACGGGAGGCACTCGCGCCATCGAGCAGTATCGGGATGTAGGGCTTTTCTGTTTTTCGGTGGCCATCGGTCCAATTAGCGCAGTTCGCACCCCTGCCCGAGGGTTGAAGGAGTTTTCTACGAAAAGAAGAGTTATCAATTCGTCCAAATTACGTCTAGCTGGCCATCGCTCCGTTAACAGGGGCGAAAGTGTAGAATATGGTCACTACTCGAATTTTGATGAAATTTCACAGAATCGAGGATATCCTATATGAAAAAATTATAAAAGCACTGCCGTAAAGTCAGGAGCTTTTGGGCGCTCGTACATCCACCTTGTAGGTAGATTCGCATCTTCCAGTTTTAGAAATCAATTGAAGGAATTTTCGACAGCTGTCAAAAATATTCTGAAACTTAGGCGGAACTCCAGACTTCACGCCAGTGCTTCAGCTGACCAATTTCTTTTTTGATAATTCGCTAGATCTCTCTACAGTATCTATGGTCTTGGCGATGCGATCTGGACAAAATTTTGCATGTAGTTTGAATACATCATTTCTCAGCTAGGTGCAAAATTTCATTCCAATCCAATGAATTTCATTCCAAAATTTCATTCGGTAGTTTCGAAATTATCAGGAACAGAATATTTTGAACGGCCATATTTACGGAACCCCTAGTCTAATTTTGCTCATTGATGAACGTGGCCGCGATATTCGCGATCCAAACCCACCCTGAAAATTTCAAGTTCCTAGGCCTTTCCGTTCGAAAGTTACAATTTTCTATGGTTCTGGTCATGCGATCTGGACAAAATATTGCTTTAATATATCATTCTTGATTGAAATACAAAATTTCATCTCGATCGCATCCGTAGTTTCGAAATTATCAAGAAAACAAAATTTTAAACGACCGTATTTACGGAACCACTAGTATAATTCTGCTCATTGATAAACGTGAACGCGACATTTCAGATCCACACCCATCCTGAAAATTTCAAGTCTCTAGGCCTTTCCGTTCGAAAGTTATGATTTTCTATGTTTTCTATGGTTCTGGTCATGTGATCTGGAGAAATGTAGCTTGAATATATCATTGTCTATTAGTATACAAAACTTCGTCACGATCGAATCTGTAGTTTTGAAATTATCAAGAAAACTAAATTTCAAACGATCATATTTACGGAAACCCTAGTATAATTTTGCTTATAGATGAACGTGATCACGACATTCGAGATCCACACCTATCCTGAAAATGGTTCTGGTCATGTGATCTGGACAAAATTTCACATGTAGCTTGAACACCTCATTCTCCATTTGAGTGCAAAATTTCATCTTGATCGAATCTGTAGTTTTCAAGTAATCAGGAGAACAAAACTTTGAACGGCCATATTCACGGAACCCCTGGTGGAATTTGGCCCATTAACGAACTCAATCGAGGCATTTGAGAACTGAACCCACACTGAAAATTTCAAGTATCTAGGTTGTTCCGTTCGAGAGTTATCGTGCTTACGGACGGACGGACGGACAGACTCGAATTTTCCGACAAATTCGTCATCAGTGAGTCGAACATAGTCGTTTGAGACCATTTTCGGCTCAAAATTCGAAATTACAGACATCGTGACGAAATGATATAGCCCTCGTGTAAGTAGTACGAGCGCTCAAAAACACGTGTAAATAACACGACTTGTACCCTTAGTAATAGTACAAGTTAATAATCTATTGTCCGAAAAGAATTGAGTTCGTGCTTCCCGCACGAAGAGGAAGTCTTTTGTTTTAACCTTTCTGAGAAACGAGCATTCTGGAAAGAAAACCCAGAAATTCAGAAGAACATATATTATATTTTCGAGTAATGATAGTAAAATGCGTACATACAATCGAGCTTTTCACAAAAAACAAAAAACATGAGGAAAAACATCTATCATTCACCTAGTTTCCCATAATCATAATTGAATCAGACAATTAAACTCCTACGTTCCCTACTTCATACAAACATATAAATCCAAATGTACGAAGGGGTCAATTAACTCGATGAAAAATAAGTACAATTATTTCCACATTCCTTACATTGAAACACATCAAATTTCGGGTCGAGTTACCAATAATATTGGGGATAACAAAAACACCATTTACATGTATAGGGGTTGAAACTTTGAACTGAATTTTCCTACCTTGATCTGCAAACCACCTAATCCCTTTTTTGTACCTACTTGAAAACAAATTCACTCACTCCGAAAGTGACCTTAACCTTTTCGTTCGCACTCTCGTAACAAATACGACTAAAAAATTCTAATAGAATCAGCCGATACTTGATGGAAATCCATAATCAAACTTACAATAGAATAACTAGTATGATTTCCACTACATTGGGTTAAATTCCACTGTGTGAAATTCCACTGTGTGGAATTTAACCCAATGTAGTGGAAATCATACTAGTTATTCTATTGTAAGAAAATTGTAGTATTTGTAAACTTACAATAGAATAATTTCCACTACATTGGGTTAAATTCCACACAGTGGAATTTAACCCAATGTAGTGGAAATCATACTAGTTATTCTATTGTAAGTTTACAAATACGACTTCTAACTTTACTCAAAACTTCTTCGACACTTACTTCCACGATCTAACACAGATTGCTTTCCTAATCCGGACTCTAAAAATTCTCGACTGAAAATACTAAAGCTATTTTCCAACAACGGACTACTACCTCAATTTTAGTCCCTACACCGACCTCGAACCGAAACTTACAATTCTGTACCTATCTTGGTACCTCCCTGACTTTCAACTACACCGGCCTCTAACCGGAAACCGACCTCGTACAACTACCTCTTAGTGGGTTCTCTACCAGCGAGCAACTGCTTTAACTCTTTCAGAGTCCCCCAAAGGTAAACTTTTTCCCCCTTCAAGAACCTAATTCCTGAGTGCACATATTTCTCAGTGCCTCTCACTTAGCTTGGAAACACCCACGTTCTTAAATTCTTTTTCCGAAATTTCCCCACAATCAATCGTAGCCGCATATTGTCCCCTTTTCTTGACCTTATCTCGCCCTGTAGTCACAACATTTATCGACTACAATGTGCTTGATGAATGCCAAATTAACGACATCCGTTGATTATACAAAGTAACACAATGTATGCACGAATATACAGACTCTTCTCCAAGATGTGTAACCGAATTTGAGATTAATTATTCATATTCCCAAATATTACACACGTGCACAACCAATTTCAAATTTATTACTTCAGTTCGAATTAAATCTTATCGACGGTTGGGATTTGAACCCACTGTAGGTATTGCAACATGTGCATGTTAAACTTCCTGTCGGCCCACAAGACCGACTGTAAATTGTAAAACTGTCCTTCCGTCTAACAAACACACCTTTAACTTCTCCAAACTTGAGAACGAACCCAGGATCTGAGCCCTACAGAGGGTACGGACATTTAAATTGAAAAACCTTTCGTTTCAGCTACTGCGAAGGAGAAGGTGGAAAAATTCTCTGGATTGAGACTTTCTTACATTATTTGTTTTTGAATCGCTCAAAGAAACGTTCGGAATTTGTTCGAAGAGTTGAAGGAACTTCTGGCTGTTCCGGGTTTTATTAGATTTTCGATTTGCTTTCATGATTTACCGACTACGGTAGAAATTCTTTCTTTGCAACCGGCTCGAAAATGAGCACTGATTTAGAATTAATTCGAACACTTTTTAAAGATTCCAATTCGTTTTATTTTATTGGTGGATAATTTTTTTGTAATCAAATATTCGAATGAACGTAAAAAACAAAGAGAAAAATTGGATAGTGTTCAACCCAACTAAATTCTCAATTTCAACACGTGCCAGTTCCGCCAGTGATTATCCCAACTTCCAACTACGTCAAGAACAATACCCAGCGATCTCGCCGAAAACAGAAATATGTTGACTTCGCGAAACCTAAAGCGAATTTCCAAAATTTCCAAAAGTCATGGTAACCTTCGCATTCGCCATTTTGTACCAGTCGATCATTATTTTGGAATTTTTAGTCCATTTATTGAAGAATTTATGAAAAACATGTCAAAAGAGAAGAAAATTATATTTGGGACTGTATTAAGAGTAGTTAGGAGGTAAACAATCTGAAAGTTCTTGGACCTAGAGCTTGAGTAAGGGAGGCCAAATGTTCCAATTTTTAGTTTTTGCTCTTATCTTCCAAACAGTATGTCCTACGGTAAAACCTCTACATATTAAATAGAAGCTTTTTGAATTCCCTGTAAGAATGTTTCAATTACTTTTCCTTGTAACTCAAACAGTTTTTGAGATATTTGCAGCTGAAAGTCACTAATTGAAGAATAGTGAATTCTCACCACATATTTTCGTCAGACATTACCACCCTGCTCAGCCCATTAGACAAGAAGTTGAAGAACATTAAATTGCTTTAACAATAAGTAACAATTCAATTCTGTATCATCGCCGATACAACCCTTCAAGAATAATAGACACCCTCAATTCATTATTGGAAATAACAAAGCACAAATCGAGTGAAGAGAAAAACATCCTCAGTGAATGAAACACAAGAATAGGTATTAAATTCGAGTTTTCAAGCCTCCCACAACTTCATACTTCTGATAACTATTTTTCTTCGAAAACTCTGTAACCTAAAGCGATTTTCAAAAATTCCAAGTATTGGTAACCTGCGCATTCGCCATTTTGTATCATTCGAACATTATTTTCGAATTTTGAGTCCATTCATTGAAGTGTTGAGAACATTTCAAAAAGGGGAAAATTTGATAGTGTTCAATCCAACTAAATTCTCAATTTCAACACGTGCCATTTACGCCAGTGATTATCCCAACTTCCAACTACGTCAGGAACAATACCCTGCGATCTCGCCGAAAACAGAAATATTTAGACTTCGCGAAACTGCCCGAGGCGTCGGTTTCCGCGACGCCGGTGTCAAGGAAGTCGGCAAAAACAAAGATATCCCGGACTATCACAATTGAATTCACGGCAGAAAATGTTAACTCGCCCAAACAGCACTGAAAGCGACTCCAAACTTCCGTTTCGAGAGGGAAGAACTAGTTTTGAACTTTGCCCGTCCTTTTGTATTTCTAGGAGAGACCTTCCCTGTCCTAAATAATTCGAGAGAGGGTCTGCAGAGTGCGAAGAAGGTGGGTTAGAAGTTATTCAACACACGACGTTCGGGACTCGTTCGGGAAGATCTTGATACGTGATTCTAGAAGATGAAGAACTGAACTGATATAATTCACGAATTGTATAGGACATCATTGAAATAACAATAGGATATTGTGAAGGTCCTCCGCGCGTCCGGGAGATGGCGTTGCCAGAGGCGATACGCTGATGAGTCCAACCAGTAGTTCTGAGAAGATACACAAATTCTTTTTCCTAGGAGTAGGCGCAGTTGACCATGCGAGAATCCCTATCGATGAAACGAACGAAAAACCAAAAAATCCGTAAATATCATCGATTGAACCCGATTTGAATAAAACTAATGATCCCTCTTCACCGTAACCAATATTTTCAATTAGTGTTCAGACTAAAAATGGACGAGGATTTATATTTAATTCATGTTGCAATGCCTGTCCGTATTATTATTTGAAAACGAAACTTTGATTGATGAAATATCGGCATATTGAGCACGGGTAATTTATCGAAAATACGGTTATAGAAACGATATTCCTCGATGATTATATTCTGTAATTTCGGTGATTTTCAATGTGGAAATCAGCGATGAATACATGAATTATATTTGAACGGGAAGAGTTAACTCTGGACTCATTTCGTGGTTATGAATAATTAATTCTCATGGAATTCGATGTTGTAGACTTGTAGTGATAGCACAAATCATAAAATGTAAATTTTTCCGAAAAAAATTTATATTGAAAAAAAAATAATCAGGTCTGGAAGAGATACGGAGTCGTGTATTCTCAAATTGAGGGAAAAGTAGGTTTTGATTCTCCATTCCATAATGTTATCATTTTATTTTTTCAAGAAATAATAAATTTCAATTTTCAAAGCCAACGTTTTGATAAACTGAGAATCGAATGAAAATTATAGATTGTATGATTCAGATTTTAGGATTTTTCCGAAAACCGCTCAAGATAGGATGTGACAATGAATGATTAGGTCTAAGTGAACTAGACACCCTCAATTTATTATTGGAAATAACAAAGCACAAATCGAGAGGAGAAAAAAACAACCTCAGTGAATGAAACACAAGAAGAGATTTGTAATTCTAGTTTTGAAGCCTTCCGCAACATCAAACTTCTGTTCTTTTCAAAAACTCCGCGATCTAAAGTGAAGTTCCAAAATTCCTGAACTTTTTGGTAACCTGCGCATTCGCCATTTTGTATCATTCGATCATTATTTGCGAATTTTTAGTCGAATCGAGGAAAAATTAGGTTTTGATTCTTCATTTCATATTGTAATCATTTTATTTTTTCGAGAAATAACAAATTTCAATTTTCAAAGCATTCGTTTCGATGAACTGAGAATCAAATTAAAATTATAGATTCTACGATTTTGGGATTATAACTTTCTCAAAACTAACTCAATGTAGAATGGGACAAGAAATGATAAGGTTGAAGTGAACTAGACAACCTCATTTCATTATTGGAAATAACAAAGCACAAATTGAGTGGAGAAAAAAACAACCTCAAGGAAAAACACAATAAGAGGTTCGAATTTCGAGTTTTGAAGCCTCCCGCAACTTCAGACTTCTGATAACTGTTTTTTTCAAAAACTCTGCAACCTAAAGCGAAGTTCCAAAATTAAAGTCTTGGTAACCTGCGCGTTCGCCATTTTGTATCATTCGATCATTATTTTCGAATTTTTAGTCAAATTGAGGAAAAAAGAAGGTTTTGATTCTTCATTTGATATTGTAACCATTTTATTTTTTCGAGAAATAACAAATTTCAATTTTCAAAGCATTCGTTTTGATGAACTGAGAACCAAATAAAAATTATAGATTCTACGATTTGAGGATTATAACTCTCCCAAAACTAGCTCAAGATAGAATGGGACAAGAAATGATCAGGTTGAAGTGAACTAGACTCCCTCAATTCATTATTGGAAATAACAAAGCACAAATCGAGTGGAGAAAAAAACAACCTCAGTGAATAAAACACAAGAAGAGGTTCAAAATTCGAGTTTTGAAGCCACTTGCAACTTCAGACTTCTGATAACCTTTTTTTTATTCCAAAAGTCTGCAACCTAAAGCAAATTTCCCAAATTTCCGAAAGTATTGAAAACTTGCGCATTCGCAATTTTGTATCATTAGATCATTTTTTTGGAATTTTTGTCCATTTATTGAAGAGTTCATAAAAAACATCAATGTCAAAAGGAAGAAAAATTATCTTTGGGACTGTATTGGGAGTAGTTAGGAGGTGAACAATCTGGAAATTCATGGACCTATAGCTTAAGTAAGGAGGGCCAAATATTCCAATTTTTAGTTTTTTGCTCTTATCTTCCAAACAGTATTTCCTACGGTGGAACCTTTACATATAAAATAGAAGCTTTTTGAATTCCCTATAACTTATTGAAGAATAGTGAATTTTCACCACATATTTTCGACAGACATTGCCTTCCCTGCTTAATCGTTTAGAAAAGAAGTTAAAGAACATCAAATTGCCTTAACAATAAGTTTCAATTCAATTCTGTATCATTAACGATACAACCCTTCAAGAGTAATAGACACCCCCAATTCATTATTGGAAATAACAAAGCACAAATCGAGTGGAGAAAAAAACATCCTTAGTGAATGAAACACAAGAGTAGGTTTTGAATTCGAGTTTTCAAGCCTCCCACAACTTCATACTTCTGAAAACTATTTTTCTTCGAAATCTCTGCAACCTAAAGTGAATTAAAAAAATTCCTTAAAGTATTGGTAACCTGCGCATTCGCCATTTTGTATCCTTCGATCATTATTTTCGAATTTTGAGTCCATTTATTGAAGTGATTGTGAAGAACATTTCGAAATGGAGAATAATTATTTTTGGGCCTGTATTGAGGGTTGTGAGGAGGTAAATAAACTAGAAGTTTTTGGACCTACAGCTTAAGTAAGGAGGGCCAAATGTTCCAATTTTTAGTTTTTCGCGCTTATTTCCCAAAAAATATGTCCTACAGTGAAACTTATGAGATATGAAATGGAAGCTTTTTGAATTCCCTATGAAATGGTTTCGATATTTTGCCTTGAAGCTCGAGAAGTTTCTGAGATATCCGCAACTGCAAGTCACTAATAGAAGAATAGTGAATTTTCACCACATATTTTCGACATACATCACCTTTCCTGCTAAACCCATTAGAAGAGAAGAAGAAGAAGGACATTAAATTCCCTTCACAATTAGTATCAATTCAATTCTGCATCATTAACGATATAACCCTTTGAAAGTAACAATTTGGTATAGGAGCTTTACCTCAAAAATTTACAGTAAGTCTGAAAAATTCCCGTTCGGACTTGTGTATGATGAAAAATTGGGGTAAAACTCATCCAAAAAAATGTAACGCTCTTGAACTTCTTACTTGAGTGTATGGCAGCAAAATGAAAGTCTGAGACCCTGTAAGACATTTTTGTCGAAAAACTTGAGGTGAAAATGCAATTTTCGAAAACTAGGTACTTTCAGCTGCGGATATCCCAAAAAGTTGAGTAACTGAAGAAGCTAATGGTAACAATCCTTTAGGGAATTCTAAAAGCTGTCATAATGAATTTTTTAAGTTTTACTGCACCGTTTGAGAGATATGGTCGAAACATTGAAAATTGGGAGCTTTATGTCTAGATTCCAGGGTTTCCAGTATGTTCGTCATGAATCTACTCTGAATAAATTTCTAAAGAAAAAAATTCTACCTCCGTAATGTCCTCTACACCCCCTTTAGAGCTTTCTTGACTAGATAAAAGATCAAGATCAAGTCGCAGTGGAATCTAGAGTTGTGAATTGTGAATGGGATAAGGTAACATTCTGAAGCCATTCCTCGAAAGCTACCTCTACGCAAAGTCACCCCTCCGAATCGGGCGTAATTAAAACCGCCGATGTCCGCGATTCCAGCTCTACCTAGCTCACTAATTAATGGTCTCGGATACATCCACGGGCGTTCGGTCTGTTAGTTAAGGGATGAAGAATCCCTCCTCATAACGAAAGGAGGGTAGCGTGACCTGCCGGCGGGCAAGGATCAGGTGTTATCGCATCTCCACTCTGTCTCCATAACTCACCCTGCGCCCTCGCCCCGTCTTCGCCGACCGGCCCCTACATAATTCACAGGTTATTTGCCACGCCACTCAAAAGTTATCAACGGTTTGGCGTGTTGCGAGGAACCCCGCCAGAAGTGAGGAGGATCAGCGGTTTAGGAAAGGGAGTTTCTCGGAGAAACGACGATGAAATATGATGCGGTGAGAAAAACTATGATTCCAAGTTTGGGGTTGAAGTCGGTCAGTGGTCAAGTTCAGGGAAAGACTAAGAAAGTCAGTGCTCATGGCATTTTTTGACCTTAAAGAGGTACTGACGACACATTATGGTAATAACGGCTATTATAAACTAACAGAGATTCATTGGCTTCATCACAGCTTTCTGCAGTTTGATCTGTTGAGGGTCACGTAGGAGATGTGGCGACCTCGTATGACGGTACTATGGATACCGAGACTGCCGTGTCTTCAACCCTTCAAGCTACGATTCGGGATCCTACATAAATACCCCAGGAGTCTCGAAGTTGCGAGTGGCAAACACTCGATCCCCCCTTCGTCGACCTGATTGGGCGGCAAATCAAAACTGCCTCCGGAAGGTCCGCAGCCTTCTACTCCTGCAGACACGATCGGAGAGTGATGAACATTATCAGTGATTGCTGGAGGAAACAGCGGAGGCACGTCCCGTATTTATTTCATGGATCTCGGCCTGCCGGAATTGGAAGTTATATTTGTTCTGTTAATTGTGCTCACGAATCAGAAGTAATCTAGTGGCCCCGGGGAAGAAAAAATATCGCCCGAATCGCAGCCGGCCGAGGGACGGAACGGAATTAGTGGCCGGGAGGTTTAGCAGAAATAAATTTTTCGCATTCGTTTAATCGGATTCCGAGTTCGGTAAGGATTGGGTTAGTTGGGCGACTGATTGGTAGGGGGCAACACTGGGCTGGAGGATTGGAGAGGGGCGATTCGGGGAATGTAAAATCATGCCTTTATTAAGAAGTTTATTTTTGGCTCCGACGGCGAGAATTAAACTGAAATTCCTCAACTAAGTCTACGATTTTCACCAAATGAGAGTTTGACAAAACCACTACACGTGTTTCGCCATACCATGGCTTCATCGGGTGACGAGATACACTAAGATCATTGTTGCTTTCGTTCGGATTAAATACCTACTTCCTAAAGGGTAAGGGGGACCTACTTCCTAAAGGGCAGGGGGAATAGATGAGGAGTATAGATAAGGGTTGTTATCTACATACCCGATCTCTGTATCATTAGGTTCTTGTTTAACGGTCGTTACAGTTCAAATTCAATGAAATAGAATTATTTAACTCTACCTGGTCGATAAGCAAATTCGTTGACCATTTATGTTTGTTGATTTCCATGATTTCTAACGAATTAAGTTTGAAGCCTTTACTTTCAATATGCAGAATTTCCTAGTCATGTGTAAAACAATGCTTTCCCGTCGAAAAATGTTCTGCGAAATTTGAATTTGTTTTTCCGTTAATGAATGAACTTCTATGTTCCTCAATTCCTTTCACAAATGTTCTACCAGTTTGGCCGATATAGAAACTTTGGCAATCCCCGCATGTTAATCTTTAAACTCCCGATTCATCTAATTGATCCGTTTTATCTTCATTATTTTTGATGAATTTACCTAAGTTATAAACTCGATATTAATTCTGTTTTGTTTTTAGAACTATGAGGTTTTCTCCGAGACTTTTCCTAAATATGTAATTATTTTATAGTTTTAATTCTTTTTGAACTGGATAAATTTCATTTATGGCTTTGTTATATAGTTTTCTGAGAGAATGTTATCTATTAATGAAACTTTATTTACTGCAATTTGTTCAATAATTTTTTCTGTGCGAAAGAGGAATATGTATGCAGTTAATTAGTGAATACTTAGTTAATATGGATTTTCATCAAGTATCGACCGAATCAATCAAAAATTTCTTGAGACTTGCAACATCCATTGAATGTCCCAAGAGTAATATCAGCAATGCCAGAATCGAGCTTCAAGTTTCTCAATATCGAATAGTTCTCAACAATGTCTAGATGTTCTATATTAGTGTTCGCCACCGAGTTTCATTAGTAACTTCACTATTAACCCATTTATAGGCGAAACAGGGTAGTTTCTAACTGTCCCTCTGCTTTATGGTGAAGTTTATTTCGAATGACGAATTCAATATCGTTGCGTTCGATAAACTGGATGTGCTTTAGTAATTGGGTTCGATTCGCTTGGCTAGTGGAAAACTAGTTTTCGAAAATGTTCCGAGAGTATTGATGAATTCGTTAGCGTCATGCCTGCGAAAAATTAATTCTCCTAGAAGAAAAGTTTACACTGGAAACCACATTTTAAGGGGTTTTGAACAAAACAGACATTACTGACTCGATTTGAATTTTTTCAATCTGTTTTTTGGATAGTATTCCTAGACAGATGCGCTATCGAATGTCCACTATGATTTTTGGGGCGCGTTTTCTTTTAAAAAACGATTTAACCCAAATTTCATGTTTCGCTTATTTAATTTTTTAATTTTTTTTTTTTTTTTTTTTTGGACAGCCGCAACGTCTTCTCAATGCAGGTAACATATTATCCATTCATTTCGCCACACACTATACAACAACAAAGATAATTTCTTTCGAACGCTATTTCAGAAATATTTTCAGAAATTGAAGCTGATAAAAACCAATATTTTTATGTTAGGTGCCGACAATCACAAAAGGGTTTTAAAAATGCTTAACGTGGGTAATTTAAGAATTTAAGAAGTACAAAGGCAAAATTTACTATAAGCTTTTTATGAGACTCAATGGAACCATGTTTATTTGTTGCTGGTTTGCGGGAATTGGTCGGTGGAGAACTGTTCAATTGAATGACCATCATTTAGAATAACTAGATAATATCTGATAACGTTCTTGGAATATAGAGCTACCAATATAATTTGGGAGAACCCCTCAGTTCTTTCAAAACTTGAGGCCCAACAATATTTCGTTATTGGTCAAAATTCTGAATTTGACAACATCCCTTTTGTTTAATAGTGGGAGAAATAGTTCACCTTTCACACAAATTAGATTTAGTAAAATCATTTAACATGATATCTTGGTAAAATAACAACGAACCAACTAAAGAAGATATTTACAAATTTTCGAAGTGTACAGTCAATAACATATTCTGGTGGAATAAAAACGGACTTATTATGATAGATTTCGAACTCTAGAGGATATTAATTGCCAACACGAGCCAATTGGATCCCCTAGCCATCCTCTGCACCCCATCAAACGGCCCGCCGATTCCGATCGAAAACTCAAAAACGGAAACAAACAGGCCGTGGGTCGCCCGGGCGTTAAATCGTTGACAGTTTTGCTACAATTAAAAAGCGCAATAATCTCCCTCGGAAACGTGATTGAAACCCCGCTCTTTGATGCAGAAATTCGATTATATTCGAAGCCGATTGATCCACGCAAATGAAGGGCCCGGGCGGCGGCACGCCTTTATAATATCGCTTTGTTGCAAAACATATTAAACGTATAAGAATGCGCCTCTCAACGTTCCGAAAAGGAATTCTACTTTCAATTAATTCCCGAGTCTTTCACGTGCAGCGGGCTTAATCACATCGGCTGTATCCCGATCTAGGGCCCTTGCTTTGTGTCGTGCCAGCTTTCTCTAGGCGAAATCATCTCCTTTCTGCGCTTAAAACGTCTATTTTAGATGCGGCCGAAATGGTTGCCGTGTATTTCATATCTCGATTTTCGAGCCGCTTCGACTGAGAAAAAGTGGAGGACTCGTGAAAAATACTCCATCTCGAGCCAGTGTGGATGAGAGAACTTGTTCACTGGGATTTTCGACATCTGAGAGTGATACTGCTCGGTTCTTTGAGAGGTTGTCGCATACGTTACGGATTCGTGGATTGTATAATGGGGAAAAAGCATAGTTTTAATTATTCATCTTGAAAGTATAAATGAAAATCCCTACTTTTCTTTGAGAATCAATAAATTTCAATTTTTTGAGTTTACGTTCTAATGAACTGAAAAAAAAAGACAAGAATGGACAATGAAAAATTGTTTCGAAATGAACTAGACACCCATAACTCCAACCATCTCAATTAATTATTGGAAATATCGAAAAAAAAGTTATGCGAGAAAAAAAATAAAAAAAAACTTATTGAATGAACTTATACTACATAAAGTAGTGGTGTCTAATTCAGGACCTGAAAACGACCACGTTTCAAGACTTCTAACTGTATCTATATTGTTCGAAAACTCAAAGCAAATCTCGAAAATTCCTCGAATTTTATACGTATTGGTGACCTGCGCATTCGCCATTTTGTATCACCGGTCGCAAGTTTTGGTTTTTCACTCATAACACACGAACGGTGCGTTGTACGGTTAAAAATGTGATAACTAGAAATGAAGATTTGTGAATTTCCTACAAGATTGCTAATATTACTTTTTTTGTGACTCAAACAATTTCTGAGGTATCCGCAGCTAAAAGTCGTTATTAACGGAAAGTGCATTTTCACCTGCTCGGTTCTTTGAGAGGTTGACGCATACGTTACGGATCCGTGGATGTTCAAATCAGGCGGAAATCGATGTTTTAATTTTTCATCTTGAAATTATAAATGAAAATTACTACTTTTTTTTGAGAATCAATAAGTTTCAATTTTTTTCAGTTTCAGATGAACTGAAAATAAAATACAAAACCGGAATGGACAATGAAAAATTCGGTCGAGATGAAATAGACATCCATAACCATCACAATTCATTATTGGGAATATGAAGGAAAAAAATTAAATGGATAAAAAAATTGAAAAAAACCTTAGTGAATGAAACACAAGTAGAGATGTAGAATCTGGGACTTGAAACATCCACGTTTCAAGACTTCTACTGTAATTTTTTTTTTGATTCGAAAACTCAAAGGAGGTTTCGAAAATTCCTAGAATTGTATACGTCTTGGTAACCTGTGCATTCGCCATTTTGTATCACTGTTCGCAAGTTTTGGTTTTTTGCTCATAACACACAAACGATGCGTCGTACGGTTAAAAATTATATTACTAGAGTAAGGACTTTGGAAATTTCCTACAAGATTGCTCATATTCCTTTTTTGTGACTCAAGCAATTTCTGAGATATCCGCAGCTGAAAAACGCTAATTAACGAAAAGTGCATTTTCCCCTGACCGGTTCTTTGAGAGGTTGACGCACACGTTCCGAATTTGTGGATTCTCAAATCCGGCGGACACACGGTTCCAATTTTTCATCTTGAAATTATAAAAGAAAATACTACTTTTTTTTGAGAATCAATAAATTTCAATTTTTTCGTTTACGTTCTGATGAACTTAAAATAAAATACAAAACAGGAATGGACAATGAAAAATTCGGTCGAAGTGAATTAGACATCCATATTCATCACAATTCATCATTGGGAATATCATCAATTAATTGGAGAAAAAAATTAAAAAAAAACTTTAGTGAATGAAACACATGGAGGGATGTAGAATTTGAGATTTGAAGACAAGCACGTTTTAGGACTTCTTACTCTATTTCTTTTCGCTCGAAAACTCGAAGGAAATTTCGAAAATTTATAGAAATGTATAGGTCTTGGTAACCTGCGCCTTCGCCATTTCGTATCACCGTTCGCAAGTTTTGGTTTTTCGCTGATAACACACGAACGATGCATTGTACGGTTAAAAATGTGATTACTAGAATAAAAGCTTTATAAATTGCCTATAAGATTGCTTATATTACTTTTTTGTGACTTAAACAATTTCTGAGATCCGCAGCTGAAAGTTGCTAATTAACGAAAGGTGCATTTTCACCACACGGTAATTTCACAAACATTTCCTTCTAGAGCCTCACCTGCTACTTTTTCTGCCAATCTCATCGAAGGGAGAATTAAAGAACATTGAATTTCCTTCGAAATTGTTTTTGATTCGATTCTGTATCATCAACCATTCAACCCTCAAAAAACAATAAATTGAAACAAGAATTAACAGTAAATATGAAAAATTCACTGAGTTAAGACCCGATCATCGCGCAAAATTCAACTGAAATTCATTGTGAAGTATATTCAAATTTTTTCAACTACCTTTCTGATGGGTATGGCAAAAAAGTGGAAGGGAGGGGGAGCTAGAAGAGAAGTGTTATCAAAACACGTGACTTCGTTCATTAGCGACATTTGTCACAGATATCTTAGAAGTTTTTTAAGTTACAGAAAAAGAAATGAACACAATCTTGCAGGAAATTCAAAAATCTTACTTTGTTTTAACAACAAGTTTTACCGAACGTCGCATCGTTTGGGAGATATGAGCAAAAGACTGAAAATTGAGACATTTCTCTTCCCTCCCCTTACTCGAGTTACTAGATCTAGGTCCAGAAGTTTTGGAATGTTAACCTTCCACCTACTTCAACTACAATCCTGAAAAAAGAATTCCTCCTTTCAAAATACTCCCCACACCACCCTTGTTGACTTTCATTGATTGGACAATTTATGTTTTTTCAGGATCATAAATCAGTGAAGTGGACACGAAATTTCTGAGAAGATGTTAAATTTCTTCAATACCTCAACATGGTGATTTTCTGCAAGTTTTTGGTCAATTTCATCCCTTAATGCAATATTTGAAAAATATTCATAATTCCATCGAATATTTTGTTATCTAACAACCCCTCCTCGAGCAGTTATTGCCACAATCTGATGCCAATCAATGCAGATTTGTCTGCCAACTTCACTCCAACGAAGAGATAGATGCAACTACCCCAAATAGATATTTTAATTATTCCCTTTCAAAATACCCACAAAGGAGAACAAAATTTCGCGCGTCTGAAGTTCCCTCAGAAGTTCCAAGAAACCCTGAGGCAAAACTGCCTGCGAAGGAAACAACTGTAAATGAAAAGCGGTTTAATTAAAAACAATTGTAAGATAAAAACCACTTCTTCACTGAGACCATCATAAATTTATGTGGAGGACGCTTCGGTTGAGACAATTAATTAAAATTAGGAGGAGTTAATTCAGATTAAACATCAATTTCGGCTGTGTAATTTTCCAGATGCAGTTGCACAATTTATGGTGGATGTAAAGTGTAACTTTTCAGAAGTTCTGGAGTGGAGAAAGAAGAGGCAGTGGCGTGCGGTACATGCTTGCTCCAAAATTACCCACTGTCAAATTATTGAAAATCGAATAATATGGGAGTGGAATTCCACATCAAACCACACTCACTTTGCGACGACAACTTCAGGAGTTTTCTTGACGCGCCGAACAATCGGAGGGTCACGTCGGAGCCGTATCGACGACAGAAATCTGCAGAAGGGTCCGATTCGAGGCGCGAGGGTCGTCGATAAACCACCGCAATTATCGTCGTCGACACCCAGGCTTGTTTAGTCACCTCGTCCGGGGGTACCTCGAACTGCGAGAGTTCGTGGGGACGGAACCCCTTCTCCGAAAGAGTGCTGGACGTGATCCGGTTCGACCTTCCGCAATCGGGAACGCCGTTTGTCAGTTCGATCGCCGAAATCGCTGCTGGGAGCGATTTCCGGAACAATGTGTCTCGGTGTCAGTACGGGTATTGGGTTGAAAAGAAGCTGGAAGCTGGGTGAGAAGATCGACAGGGTCGGGGATATTCGCAAGATATGGAGGAGGGGGCCCTTATAAATATTGGAGAAAGTAACGATAATTGGATGTTTGATCTTTGATAATGCTCGAATTGTTGAATTCATTTCGATTGAATTTACAGTGGATAATTTTCGATGAATGAAACTTTCAGGATGAGGATATTGGAAAAAACAGGGAATCATGGAACTGCCTACAGAACTGAAGACTTAAAACTGTACTTAAACCAATTTGTGTGGAAGGTAAACTATTTCTCCCACTATCAATACAAAAGGGTTCTTCCAAATTGTATTGGCATCTTTATATTCCCAGAACCTTATCAGATATTATCTGGATATTCCTCAATGATGGTCAGTCAATTGAACAGTTCTCCACTGACGAATTCCGTAAACCAACAACAAAGAATCATAGTTTCATTGAGTTCTTTTCGTCGGAGCCTCATTAAAAGCTTATAGTAAATTTTTCCTTCGTACTTCTCAACCGTCTTCTGAACACAAAGATAACCCTCTTAGTTGCCCACGTTGAGCACCTTCAAAACACTTTTGCATTTTTCTTATTTTTTCTGATATAATATTCTTCTTATTCTTATCTCTATATTGCCGACATCTGATTTTATTTCAGACTTTCCTTCTTCTTTCTTTTTGTCTCCTGCGATTATCAGATAAATCCGCATCTTTATTATCGTCGTGTTAATTTTATTGAGCGCTCGTACAACTTACACGAGATTATTTTGAGCCGAAAATGGTCTCAATCGACTATGTTCGACTCACTGATGACGAATCCGTCGGAAAATTTGAGTCTGTCCTTCCGTCCGGCCGGCCGTAAGCACGATAACTCTCGAATAGAACAACCTATTTTCAGTGAGGATTCGGTTCCAGAATGCCTCGGTTAATTTCGTTAATGGGCCAAATTCCACCAGGGGTTCCGTAAATATGGTTCAAAGTTTTTGTTCCTCTGATTACTTGAAAACTACAGATTTGATTGAGATGAAACCTAGGACACAAATGGAGAATGAGGTGTTCAAGCTACATGTGAAATTTTGTCCAGATCGCATGACCAGAACCATAGATACCATAGAAAATTGTTACTTTCGAACGGAAAAGCCTAGGGACTTGAAATTTTCAGAATAGGTGTGGACCTCGAATGTCGTGATCATTTATGAGCAAAATTATACTAGGGGTTCCGTGAATATGGTCGTTTGAAATTTAGTTTTCTTGATAATTTCAGAACTACAGATTAGATCGTGACGAAATTTTGTATACTAATGGAGAATAATATATTCAAGCTACATTTCTCCAGATCACATGACCAGAACCATAGAAACCATAGAAAATCATAACTTTCGAACGGAAAGGCCTAGGGACTTGAAATTTTCAGGATAGGTGTGGATCTGAAATGTCGCGTTCACGTTTATCAATGAGCAGAATTATAATAGGAGTTCCGTAAATACGGTCGTTTGAAATTTTGGTTTCTCGATAATTTCGAAACTACGGATTCGATCGGGATGAAATTTTGTATTTTAATCGAGAATGATATATTAAAGCAATATTTTGTTCAGATCACATGACCAGAACCATAGAAACCATAGAAAATTGTAACTTTTGAACGGAAAGGCCTAGGAACTTGAAATATTCAGGGTGGGATTGGATCGCAAAAATCGCGGCCACGTTCATCAATGAGCAAAATTAGACTAGGTTCCATAAATATGGCTGTTCAAAATATTTTTTTCCTGATAATTTCGAAACTACTGATTGGATTGGGATGAAATTTTGCACCTAGCTTAGGAATAATGTATTCAAACTACGTGCCAAATTTTGTCCAGATCGCACCACCAAGACCATAGATACCGTAGAAAATTCTAGCGAATTATCGAAAAAAAATTGGTCACCTAAAGCACTGACATGAAGTCTGGAGTTTCGCCTAAGTTTCAGAATTTTTTTGACAGCTGTCAAAAATTCCTTCATTTGGTTTCTAAAACTGGAAAATGCGAATCTACCTACAAGGTGCATGTACGAGCGCTCAAAAGCACCTGCCTTCACGGCAGTGCTTTTCTTAATTTTTCACCTCCATCTGAAGACATTTTCAATTTCTCCCCATGTAAGATGGAGGATCTAAACTGTCAGAAAAATTGGATAATCAGAAAAACATATTATATTACAATATTTTTTTTGAGTACTTATAGTGGAAATGAATAGTATAAATTTATTAATCATCATTTTGCAAGGAATAACAAAATAAATATTCTATCTGTAACAATTTAAAGCAATAAAAAGTTATTTTTAGGAATTATTTTTATTTATTAAATATTGAAGAATTAGAAATATTTTTTTTCCAGCCAGTGAGACAACAATATGAAATACCCATTGTATGATGTGTCGCAGAGATTTTAGGAAACTAAATCATATCAGATTTTTCGATGCAAATATTAATATTGGAAAAAAAATTGAGAAATGCAGATTATACATAAATCGAACTTTCGACTGATTGAATTAAACTTCTCGAGGTATGTTTGAATTCGTATGGGATCATACTTTTCAAATTTGAAACGCTTGCATGTCGATAACGTGAAATCCAAATTTTTCCCCTGCCAAAAATAGTTCAACGCGGCTATAGGGACTTTCAATCGATGGACAAAAATCACCCATAGAATCTATTCTGATACGATCCTAGATAGTGTGTCATTTTCATCTCGTACTATGGATAATTCACTTCATCTACTCCTATTGAATCATATATTCATTATTCAACCACTTTTGAGCAATTAATAGTATCTCTTAACAAACACAATGAGTTATAATAACTCACTCATATAACTGTCTCTGTGCTTATGAAAAAGCCGATTGGCTGAAAGGGAACAGTCCATGAGTTTAAACCTAATTACTATTGTGAATGTTTTACTGAAAAAGAAGAATTCAGATAGTGAAGATGAATTATTACATACACCTTCAGAAATAAGACAATCAGCCAATGTTACCAAACAGAATGTATTACCCGAAAAATCCCAAAACAAAGGGGTATACAACAATTTTCAAGATTGGTGTAGCAGAAAGAATATTGAGTCATCCTTTACAGAAAATGTTTTTTTGGTATATTTTATTGAACTTAGCACTAAATATAAAGCATCGCCTCTATGGACTTCCTACTCCATGCTAGGATGCACAAACAACATAAATAATGCATTGTTATAGGTAACCATTGAGATTTGTAAATAAATTTCTTCCTCTGTACTTGTATCTTAGTATTTTTGTTATATTCGTAGATAGAGTATAGTATTCAACTTGCGTTAATGTCATAACTCACTTTGTGAATTACAGCACTCGCCTTCGGCTCGTGCTGCAAACTTCATCTGCGTGGGTTATGAGCTACATTACCGTTCCTTAAATAATAAACTATTATCAGGCAATGAATAAATGTTTCTTATGGTTTATTTCGGGTTGACCTCCAAATGAAGTGATGACTGGACATTCGTTTTTCACTGGAAATAAAATGTATGGTATCTTCGAATGTCCATATCGTTCTCAACTCGAAACTTTTATCAGGCGACTTTCAGTGAGATTTCATTCAAACTAGTTCTACCCTGTTTATAAAAATTACGAAAAGCACTGCCGTGAAGTCAGGAGCTTTTGAGCGCTCGTACATCCACCTTGTAGGTAGATTCGCACTTTCCAGTTTTAGAAATCAATTGAATGAATTTTCGACAGCTGTCAAAAAATTCTGAAACTTAGGCGAAACTCCAGACTTCATGTCAGTGCTTCAGCTGATCAATTTTTTTTCGATAATTCGCTAGAATTTTCTACGGTATCTATGGTCTTGGTGATGCGATCTGGACAAAATTTTGCACGTAGTTTGAATACATTATTCCTCAGCTAAGTGCAAAATTTCATTCCAATCCAATCAGTAGTTTCGAAATAATCAGGAAAAGAATATTTTGAACAGCCATATTAACGGTACCCCTGCTCTTATTTTGCTCATTGATGAACGTGATTGCGATATTCGCGATTCAAACCCACCCTGAAAATTTCGAATTCCTAGGCATTTCCGTTCAAAAGTTATAATTTTCTATGGTTTTTATGGTTCGGTCATGCGATCTGGACAAAATATTGCTTTAATATATCCAATCTCGATTGAAATACAAAATTTCATCTCGATCGAATTCGTAGTTTTGAAGTAGGAAAACAAAATTTCAAATGACCGTGTTTACGGAACCCCTAGTATAATTCTGCTCATTGATAAACGTGATCACGACATTCAAGATCCACACCTATCCTGAAAATTTCAAGACCCTAGGCGTTTCCGTTCAAAAGTAACAATTTTCTATGGTTTCTATGGTTCTGGTCATGCGATCTAGACAAAATTTCACAAGTAGCTTGAACACATCATTCTCCATTTGAGTGCAAAATTTCATCTCGATAAAATCTTTAGTTTTCAAGTAATCAGGGAAACAAAACTTTGAACGGCCATATTTACGGAACCCCTGGTGGAATTCGGCCCATTAACGAACTTAACTGAGGCATTCGGGAACTGAACCCACACTGAAAATTTCAAGTCTCTAGGTTGTTCCGTTCGAGAGTTATCGTGCTTACGGCACATTTTCAGCTCAAAATTCGATAAATACAGACATCGTGACGAAATGATATAGCCCTCGTGTAAGTAGTACGAGCGCTCAAAAAGGAATTTTAATTCATCAAATTATTCCGAACCACATTCATTTCATTCGCCTCTCAAACTAAATTTTATATTGGAAAATCAGCAAATGAACCGTGATCGAACGAACAAAGCACCGGCCAAGCGAAATTCATAGATTCTAAAGACCGAAATAATTGCTCCGCCGGAACATCGACGAGAAGATGTATTTTTCCCTGATTCCAAAATTGGAAAAGTTAATTAAAAATAACTCTCACGTCCTGAAACAAACAACTTTTTTATGGAATCATAACGGTTCGCGAGGCAGAACGGGAATATCTTTGAAAGACCGCTATTGAAGGGGAGTTTCTCTTATTAAAAAAAGTTCGTTTTCGCATTCAACGCTTTGTACGGCAAATTAAAAAATGAAGTGGAATGGAAAGATTGGAAGAGACGGGGTTTTAATGGTGGGGCTGATAACGGTTCAGCGAAATTTCTATGAATTCTAGATTAGTGTTACTATATTTGAACGTCGAATCGTATATTTTTTTCATTCGAATACTCAGAGGGAAAATCATCGTCCCCCTGAAAAGCACTGACGTGAATTCAGGAAATTTTGCGCGCTTGTTTGAATTCACCCCACCAAGTACCCACACAACGCTGCTTGGTTTCGGGTCTTATCAAACTCACCCCTGTTTCTGAAAGACGACATTTAAGCTGAGAATTACCTCATTTCCCAGAGAAATAAGTAGAGCAGGTAATCATACTAATTTTATAGAAAATAATATCGAAATGATGTCCATTCAACAACGTAGAAGATAACTCATTAAGCCAAGATCTCCGCCTCCCCCTCCCTCTTCAAATTAAGTCGATTCCTCGAATTGCAGTTAAAAATTACAATAACCTGCCTCCTGTGATGCCCTCGACCGGAAGCAAAAACTGAATTTCAAACGAACGGGTAGAAAATGAGAATTTCCGTCTGAACGCTCCGCTAAGAACTTATCAGGAGGAAATTTCATTTCGGACGGCTCTCAAAGAACTGAGTCCAATGCAATAAATTTTTAGGACGGCTATTAATTAGGAACTGAGGAAGCTAATTTGAATTAAACAATTATTGCGAATTGAGACGATCGTTAACGCGACGCTGAAGTGCATATCGAGGGAAATTCTGTCGGGCGATTTTCTTTGAAGTAATCGGTTTATTCCTATCGTTTTCGCAGATCGCCGTGATTCTGGGCTCTGAGGGGGGATTTAATGAATGGTTTTATTACATATTGTGAAATGTACGCTTTGAGTTAGGGAAGATTCATTCGCATCACCTTGATTCAGGTGAGTCTTGTCCTATGAATCAGATGAATTTGGAAAATTGCAGATATAAATCGATTTTTTTTATCATCATTGTTATATTATTTGATTTTATAATCGCTGCTCCTCTTCAGTAAATTTTTTTCCTCTATATTTGAATCCATAAGCATTTGATCATCGTTAAATTTCCAATAAATTGGAAGACGTTACATGCAGAATTTATTCAAATAATCGGGTTAGACATGATTTCTTTTAGCCTAGTCGATGCGAAAATAAATCGAAGTCGTGAGAACGCCTAGAAATGTGAAGAATTAATACATTAATTCAAGTATTTGTTCAGTCTACTCGCCCAGCGTTGAAATGTTGATAACTCAACCTCAAAAGTTTTAAAGGACCCACAAATAAAGTGCCTGACGCGCGTTCAATGACCAAAAAAAGAAGAGTTGTGAGATTTATAATTTCCCTTCGTCGATTTCACGAATTTCACGTGTTTCAAGTGTTTAGTTAGAAAATTTCACATCCTACCACCACTTTCGGAAATGTGAGAAGCGATTGTTTTCAGACAAATAATCTTCGATGTTTGGTCCACGAACCGCCTTAAGAAGATAATAGAAGGGGGTGGTTGGTTTAACGAAAACTAAAACATCATTTGGAACCACCTAGAATGGTAGGATTGAGAATTTTCTTGAGACGAAATACAGATTGAAGAATGGCAGTGGTTTTTGTTCGAGTTGATAATAAATTTTCGGGAATCAGACAGAAAGAAGTTTTTGAGAAGTAGGCACAAATAGCTCTCTCAGAAAAATAACAAGGAATCTATCGGGAATGTAGTTGAGTTAAGAAATGAACAAAATTATATCGAAACGCCGGAAGAAAGTACGGGTTTGTTTTAAGTCGCAGTGAACTTTCGGCTCAATTAAGTGTGAACAACACGAATTAGACAAGGGCTCATCCAAATGGCGGATCATAAGAAAAGGTAATTCCAAAATTGAAAAGATTGAATTACTCTTAAAATTCAAATTTATTTGGATAATGATTATTTTGAGATAACTAATCAAACCTTGATTTGACCTTCGATAAATTTATCGAGATCTAATCGTTCTGGTGAAGGTAGAATGCTTGTCTTTGATGCATTAGTGTTCAGTTTCCAAAGAATCATCTAAGTTTTTTCTAATATATACTTTTTGGAAGTTTATCTTCTGTATTATTTCTATTCACTAGTTTGAGTTTTTGGAAAAAATAAGAACTTACTTTGCTCGAGTCCAAAGTCCTATCCAATTTATCGCTCGATTGGTTAGTATTCCACAAAAAGTTTATCAACAAATTTTTTTAAATTACACTTTTCTTAGTGCCTCTTATTTCAACGGTAAGGAACTCCTACGCGGTTAAAATTTTTCCATGCTTTCTGCCTACCAAATAAACTTTTCATTTTTCTTATCGCTTCTTTTCTAAGATTTCCAAAAACTGAACTGTCAAAACCATTATGTTCGTCTACACAAAGCTCCTTTGTAGTCTGAAGCTGGTTCACAAAAAACTTTCTTATTACAGCGTGGTTCTCAAGTTCTCAAACGCGCCCAGTATAACTTGGACTCTCAACGATCCGTTGATTAATACAATGTAATACAAGACCCCTGTCTCAACTCGAATATATCAATTCTTTCCTCGGACATATTCAATTGGTATTAGAAATTGAAATTGAATATTAGCACTCCCAGATATGACACTTCGAGAATTCAATGCCCTTCTCACCGATGTCTTCATTTCACTCCTAATTATATCACCTGTGTAAACACATCTCCATTCCCCAAAAATGAACCAAATCATCCCCGCATCATTATTTCTGAACAGGCTTTATTAAGTGTGAACAACACGATTTCGACAAGGGCTCCTTCCAGTTCTTCGAGTATTCAATGCCCTTCTCACCGATGTCTTTATGTCACTCCTCATAACATCACTGGTGTAAACACATCCTCATTCCCCAAAAATAAACCAAATCATCCCCGCATCATAATTTCTGAACAGAAATTCCGAACGATCAAATTCCGTAGTAATGGATTCCGCAGTAGTATAATCGATTCCGCTGACAATGTGAGAAGTCAGCGTGCCTCATACCGATTCCGGGGCGTTCAATAAACGTCAACCGGTTCTAATAGATGTGAAACGTAACTTGAAGAGAGCGATCCGAAGGTGCCCCCCTCGAGGATCTCCCAGACCGAGAAAGCAATTTGACTAATAGTTTATAAGTGCACTCGCGGAGTCGAATTTCCTCGCCGTCCTGGTGCGGTCGAGCTGAATTCCATGGATGTTCGGAATGTGTCAATTTGCAGCTTCCCTGCTCTTTCTCTCTCTCTCGCCCCTGCCATTTCGATGTGGAATTAAGCAATGAAATCCAATTGACGTGGCACTGTGTCTGAATATTGTGGCGCGGAATCCCATTACAAGACCACGCGCATTTTTCGACATTTATGTGGCAGTAGAAAAGATCTACCTTGAACTCCAATAAGTCCACTCGACGAAACTTCCCCAACAAACGACTTCATTAAATTCCACTTACATTCAGTGTACAACATAAATAGCGCGCTGAAGGCCTGGCCTATTGTGGAACGGTGCTCGCTCCGCAGCATCCTCTAGAGGGGTTGATAAAAAGGCCCCAAAGTGCATTTCCTTATCGTCGATCTGCTAACGAGGGACAGTCGACGACTGGCAGTGCCCTGGAATAACTCAGATAATGAGAGGCCATCTCGGGCTTCCTTTATGCCCCGTTATGGCGGAGCACATACAGAGCTACCCCTGGCCGGACAGGATCTTGCCACTCCCTCTATTAACGCGATGACTTACCAGATTACAAAGTTGGCCGACGGTGCTCAACTTGATGGGGTTCATTGCTCTATGGGGAGACCAAGCCGTTTTTTATGACATATTCGGAAAAGTTTTCGAAAGAAAAATAGGTTTAGCCTATTAGGTGGAACGATCGAATACTACAGCTTGGCATCAAAAGACAATGAAAATATTCATAAATGTTTCTCTCATTGAAACTATGACAAATTCCTAGATTACCTACGTAAAAAAATGTTACCCCATTAATCTTTATTAATAAAAGAGGATCTATGGTTTACCTATGTGCGGGCATCACGTTCAAACAACTGCACCAAATTCAGTCATTCTTTTTTAGTTGTGTTCATTTTGATCAGGACAAGGTTTATACAACGAAATATTTCCGAAAAAACCGTACGGAAAAGAAAAAAAGGCTTTTTTTCCTCAAACCAAGCGAACCATCATGGATCGCTTATATTTCATGAAGATTTTGACACTAAGACAAAAAGTGAAGTTTATAGTGTTTCTGAAAATGTATCACTGTGTTTGATATATTTCGTTGTGTTGTGTGATAGTTATTGCGGTTGATAAAAATGCCATCAGTGAGGCGTCCAAATATTGGTCGGCAGACGCGTAACTCAAGACGAGTTCGTAATGATCTAGACAATGAGTCTGAAGAAGAACGTAGGCAGCGAGTGGAAGCAAAGAGAATGAGAGGTTCTCAATCAAGAATCGATCTCAGGCGAGAAACAACAATAGTGTTATGAAAATCAAAAAATGGTCATATTTCTTAAAGTTTCAAGAAATTAAATGAAAAATAAATTCAAATAATATCACCGAAAAGTCAAGAACCTTCAAATATCTTTAGTCAATTCAGTAAATTCGACCAATTCATAAATTAGTGTAATATGATATTTTCAAAGAGGGTTCAGATTATTCAAAAATAAGAAAAATGTGAATTTGTTCAAATGATTCATTGTAAATAGTTTAGATTAGTTAGTTATGTTTAGATTATAGAAAGAATGTATCGAGAATGTTAACATGGGAATGAGGTATTAAATAATATGGATGGAAAAGCAGGCGTTTGAACAGTTGAGAGAAAAACGTCAAGGTGAAAAGTTCGATAATTTTGAAAAAGTTGGCAGAAAGATTGGTTTTGTAAGAATAAGGATATAATGAATGGATTTGGAAGTTGGTCAAGAGAGGATTTTCGTAGATTGAGTTGTTGGAGTATATTCGGCAAGTAAAGGAGAGAAGGAAAAATTGAAACGACGTGCTGCTTGGAAGAAGAAAAATTGAAAATTGCATATAGTGAGTGCACTCACCAATCGAACCTTACTTTAGAATTTAGAAATATTTGTTACAGGTCCTCTTGATAGTTAGGGTTGGTTTTTTAGAAGGAGTTTGCTGATTATATGTTGTTGTGAAAAAATTTTTTTGTTTTTTCATGATGAAAATCAAAAAATGGTCATATTTCTTAAAGTTTCAAGAAATTGAAATGAAAAATAAATTCAAATAATATCACCAAAAAGTCAAGAACCTTCAAATATCTTCAGTCAATTCAGTGAATTCGACCAATTCATAAATTAGTGTAATATGATATTTTCAAAGAGGGTTCAAATTATTCAAAAATAAGAAAAATGTGAATTTGTTCGAATGATTCATTGTAAATAGTTTAGTTTAGTTAGTTATATTTAGATTATAGAAAGAATGTATCAAGAATGTTACCATGGGAATGAGGTATTGAATAATATGGATGGAAAAGCAGGCGAGTGAGCAGTTGAGAGAAAAACGTCAAGGTGGACAGTTCGATAATATTGAGAAAGTTGGCAGAAAGATTGGTTTTGTAAGAAGAAAGATATAATGAATAGTATTTGGAAGTTGGTCAAGGGAGAATTTTCGTAGATTGAGTTGTTGGAGTTGATTTGGCAAGTAAAGGAGAGAAGGAAAAATTGAAACGACTTGCTGCTTGGAAGAAGAAAAATTGAAAATTGCATATAGTGAGTGCACTCACCAATCGAACGTTACTTTAGAATTTAGAAATATTAGTTAAAGGTTCTTTTGATAGTTGGGGTTGGTTTTTTAGAAGGAGATTGCTGATTATATGTTGTTGTGAGAAAATTTTTTTGTTTTTTCATGATGAAAATCAAAAAATGGTCATATTTCTTAAAGTTTCAAGAAATTGAAAAGAAAAATAAATTCAAATAATATCACCGAAAAGTCAAGAACCTTCAAATATCTTTAGTCAATTCAGTAAATTCGACCAATTCATAAATTAGTGTAATATGATATTTTCAAAGAGGGTTCAGATTATTCAAAAATAGGAAAAATGTGAATTTGTTCAAATGATTCATTGTAAATAGTTTAGTTTAGTTAGTTATGTTTAGATTCTAGAAAGAATGTATCAAGAATGTTACCATGGGAATGAGGTATTGAATAATATGGATGGAAAAGCAGGCGAGTGAGCAGTTGAGAGTAAAACGTCAAGGTGGAAAGTTCGATAATCTTTAGAAAGTTGGCAAAAAGATTGGTTTTGTAAGAAGAAAGATATAATGAATGGTATTTGGAAGTTGGTCAAGGGAGGATTTTCGTAGATTGAGTTGTTGGAGTTGATTTGGCAAGTAAGGGAGAGAAGAAAAAATTGAAACGACTTGCTGCTTGGAAGAAGAAAAATTGAAAATTGCATATAGTGAGTGCACTCACCAATCGAACGTTACTTTAGAATTTAGAAATATTAGTTACAGGTTCTTTTGATAATTGGGGTTGGGTTTTTAGAAGGAGATTGCTGATTATATGTTGTTGTGAAAAAATTTTTTTGCTTTTTCACCTTTAGAACCCTCCTTGAAAAAGGAAACAAAATCCTTTGAATATCGTTAGTGGTTTTCATAAAATTCAAAATTTGATATTATTGATATTTTGCAACGAACCATAACAATAGATTCCAATGAAATGATCAACTGCTCTGAGATATCGAAACAAACCCCCAGAATTATGTTGTTTGAATGAAAAAATCGAATTGCCACAACTGATAACGCTACCTGAAACTTTGAATTCGTTACTTTCAGGACAAGAACCTCTATCTAAACATTTGCTGCAGGATATTCAGCATTACAATAGTGTGTTGTTATTTGAGATAGAGATAACCGATCTTACAAAGGTCCCAATTTCCAGTTTTTTGCTCATATCTCCGAAGCATTACGTCCTTTGTTAAACTTGAAAAATATAAAACGGAAGCTCTTTGGATTCCTCAAAAGATTGTTTCATGACTTTTTCCGTAAGTCGAATAGCTTCTGAAATATCTGCTGTCGAAAGTTATTAATTAATAAAAGAATATTCAGCAATTTTCAAAACTTAGTTGTACAAGAGATTTCTAACTATATAAGGTCGAGCGGAGGACCTTCAAATATAATTCACCTTCTTGCATATAGTTTCCACCCTAGAGATGCAGACCAAGTGCTTCTGGTATTGATTTCAATTATTTATTCAGCGGGTAGTGGATAGACGATGTTTCTGATGTCAGTCACGAGTCTTGTCGCGTGCAATCTGCAACTCTATTCGCGATATTCTTGAGAAATTATATGTACCTCATTGAATCTGAAATAGGATATTAAAATACAGAAATACAAACCAGATATTGTATCTTTTAGCCAGGGGCATCTAATGCAATATGTCCGTTAAGCTGCTTTGGATGTATGTAATGAATTCTTCAGCGTTGAGGCGATCAGGAAATATTACTGGTCCGAAAATAACTCTCATGACTGCAAACGCCGGAATTTGCGGGACTTGATGAAAGAATATTTAGGGGTGCAATGCATTGGGAGGTACGGCCCGATAAGATGGCCACCAAGGAGCCTCGACTTTACGCCTTTGGATTTTTATGTCTGGAACACCTTGGAAGAAAAGGTATATCGAATTCGCGTTCAGTCCGAGAGGGATTTTATATATCATGATTTTCCATCGATAGAACCATTGGAAAAATATGAGTGGTTTGGTTCACTTCAGAATCGTGATATTCATCTCCTTACCACGCCCGCAATACAAAATTTTTTGGCACAAAGAAATCCTCATGTTGTAGCGAATTTATTTCTGTTTCCAGATATGTGGGCAACTTTGATAAGGCTACAAGGATAACTGAAGTATAATTGATATCATAGAAAAACTTCAAATATTCCTTGAAATCAAGAAATGTTAAATTGAAGAATAACAGTCAACATTTCGACCATGTGTTTTATGACATTTTTTGTTGCAAATCTCATGTATGATTCCACTGAAGTTTGGCCCTTTCAAAAGTACACATCCTGTAAAATGGGAAGGTATAAAGAGGCTGCTGATTTCAAACTTCAACTATCGATGAGTTTTAATCAATCTTTCTATCAATTCTTTGTAGGTGGAACTTCATGCGGCAGTAGTCAGTAGCCTTTGGGTGAACCAGAAAGTAGTCTCATTCCGCATTTCGGGTGGGACATTTCTCCCTGAAAGTTCTTCAGTTTGCGTTCAACCTGTGATATTATACCAGCGAAAACTTCCTCCATACTTCGGACTCCAAGAAACGGTTAGTCTCGAGTTAGACTTTATGTTAGGCCCGTTCAACATAAGCTCCAGACGCCAACGAACATTTTCCATCAAACTGAAGGAACCCATATTTTCGGCGGAAAATCTCGAGTACCGACTCCATCCAAGATAAATCAACGGCAGCCTAAACTGGCATTAAAGAAGTAAAATCCAACTTTATACTGCAATAAAACACGACTCTGGCGAAATTACAGACATTGGGCCCGTCGTTCCGCATGCAAATGTCGTCCTTCAAGAATGCACATTCCGAAATCGCGGCGATTAATTTCATATTCCGGCGACGTCGTCGAAATTATGTTCGAAAATTAATTATAGAGCCCGACTCACGTTTAATTTTATCAATTGCGGACGTGTCGGCGAATTTATGGAAATGTCTATCTATCAGGGAGGAAATTTCCACCCCGTCGAGGCTGACGCGCTCCGGCAATAACTGTCGCGTCTCGACTTTCTCCGGTCTTTGAGCGCTGATGAATAGGTTCGACAGAAACCCGAATATGAATTACATACGACGGAGTTATTACTCGTAAAGAGACGTAACGTCGTTATAAACAACGCCAAGCGAGTGCCGAAAGCCCACCTGGGGTGAGAAATTGCTTTGGGGATCGAAAGGTTTGTCGCAATCGCTTTCTCTTTATCCCGGCTGGCACCCCTGCCCCAACTGCGAATTTCGATATGTTTCATGATTTGAGTTTTTTTCCCAATTTGATAACTTTTGCCTTTCAGTTGGAGCTCAAATAATTCAAATTGAATGATCGCGAAAATGGTTTGCGACCACTCTCGGTTGAACGCACTTTAAGTGAATAGAGTACTTACTCCAAAAGGGTGCTGACAGAATCTCAGCGAATCACCACGGGCTGCCACTGAAATAGGGTTGAAGGAGAGGAAAAAGAGGATGAAAACTATTTCCGTCGGCCATAGGATAAAAGCCCATTTTAACGCACTCGAAATCATCCCTTAATGACCCCTATTGATGCATGATTTCTTGTATTAATGCATGATTATCATGGCAACCGATTATAAAATATTCAGTCGGAGCATAGATGCATCTATGTCGGAGCACGATCGAGCTGTTAAATTTATTTATTCGCTTTCGATCAGAATCTGATTTTATCCGTTACGCTACTACATAATGAATAACGAAGAAAATATCCCTTTGACACCGCCAGATGTGACAAAAACTGCTGAAGCAGCAACTTTGAGTCTGCTTCCTGAAAAGAGACGCCATTTATATGAGAAAACCTATGCTGAATTCAGATCTTGGTGCAAGGACAAGAAGGTTCGGAACTTTACGGAAACGGTTTTGTTGGCATACTTTACGGGTATTGCAGAAAAGGTGCATCTAGCAAGTTTATGGCCAAAATATTCGATGCTAAAATCAACACTAAATGTGAAAGACAATACTGATATAAGCAGATACCACAAACTGGTGATGTTTATTAAACGGAAAAGAGAGGGATATATCCCAAAAAAATCAAAAGTTCTCGAAGAAGAACATGTGAGAGAGTTCATAGCGAATGATCCTGATAGTGTTTTTTTGATGTCGAAGGTAAAAATAAAACTCAATTGAATCGTTATTCCAACTTATTCTCATTATCTCGTTATAGTGAAATAACTATCATTGTTTGATTTGTAGGTCGCTTTGATATTCGGAGTAGCGGGTCCATTGAGAAATGATGAATTGTTAAGGTTGCAGAGAAAGGATGTACAAGATATGGGATCGAAATTTTTGGTGACAATGAATTCATCGAAAACACATTCGAACAGGATATTCACTGTGGTGGATAATGATGAGCATACACTTTTAAAAATAATAAAGAGATATATATCCTTGAAGCCAGCTCACACTCCACATGAAAGATTTTTCGTTTTTTAAAAGAACTATAAATGCTCAACACAACCAGTTGGAATTAATACATTTTCCAAATTACCGTCAATGATTGCAAACTTTCTTAAATTAGAGCAACCACATTTGTATACAGGTCACTGTTTTCGGCGCTCTTCTGCGTCTATTCTTTCTGACAGTGGTGCAGATTTTTCAGCCATCAAAAGACTTGGTGGTCGGAAATCAACTTCTGTTGCAGAAGGGTATATTGAAAACTCATTCTCATTCAGAATAAAATAGAAACTGCAGAAAAATTTGTATGTCATAATAGTTCCAAAGTAAATAATGCTTCAACCTCCACTTCATCCACACGTTCCTTATCGGACATTATAGGAAATGAAATAATTGTAAACTATTCAGAATGTCACAACATGTCCAATATTCCCTCTATGAATTTTTCGAATTGTTCTATAGGAAGCATAAATATTAATATATCGAAATGAACATAGAAATTTGTATTACGTCAAATTTGTATATCATGCAAAATGAAAATTGGTTTCGATCCAGAATTTATATTCAATTCCTGATGAAGTCGACGGAAAAATCTTGTAATCAACTCCTTTATTAATTCAGCGATTAATGGTCTCAAACATAAACGCGCTCGCTCCGCTCACGCGTTGAAATCTTTCGACCATTAATCGCTGTCATTAATAAACTAGTTGATTAAATAACTATTTCGGCACAGATCCGGAGTTATCACTCAGTCTTGATGAAGCTAAAGGGCACTTAACTCAAAGTTGCTCAATGAGTGCTATCAGAAGTCACAATGCTCCGTTAAAAAACGGCGAAAACAGATCAGACGAATCGGGTTTGGCCGAATATGCGATGACATTTAAAAGAAGACGAATAAGGCGTTAATTTAGACGAATTTCACGATTTTTTCACGAAGAGATGGTTCTTTCATTGCTTGCGAATTAATAATGAACTCTCACTTATCGCCAGACAGATGTGTAGACCTCGGATTCCCAGCGCAAAAACACTACACAGGTGGTCGTCATGTTCATGACTCAACACGAATATCAAAAAATATTGTATCCACTAGTCTTTTTCTGTACAAGTAAAGATATTCTATAAGACGACACCGAAACCGATAAATCCCGTCAGTCATTGATATTTCCTGATCGACATTCGAGATACCCTTCGTCGAAGGAAAAGCCAATCGTGCGAGGAAACTTAAGGGAGAGCGGCCTTTGAACGAAATTGATTAAAACAGGGGCGAGGCTGATATCGGCTTCTATCATAAATGAAAGTCAACGTCAGGCATAAAAGAACGAAAGCACGAAAGGTCAGTCGGGCGTTACGTGGTAATATCAGTAGTAACATTTCCTACCGGAGGAATGAATCGTTTGAATTTTTCATGCTGTCATCGTTTTCGGAACGAATATTTTATCTTATGAGGCCATCTGAAATGTACTGGTATCCGAAATGATTCATCAATAAAAGTTGAAATGAGAATATTATTTTTGTACAAGATTGTTAACTAGTTTTGAAACAACCAATGTTTAATATTTGGAGCAGAACACAATCAGATTGATTGAAATGTATGGTTTTTCCCGGAGTTGATGTCTCATTTTTTTCCCCCATGGTCGTACATGCAAACCCCTTGTATACAGAATAGATAATAAATTTCAACCACTTGAGGGGTGTGGATAGATAACGGCGTTGTACAACTTAATTCGGTGGGTTAGTCTGAAAGCTATTAGGTGTTGGTCTACGTTTCGAACTGATTTCAACATCGTTTCTATTTTGCGGCGTCATTAATTATGCCAAGAGGGACTTTTCCTGTAAGGGTGGAAAAGAGTTCGTTCAATTTGGAATTCCTCATCAGATGGAAAGATATGTTTGACATTCTTGGGTAAAGATATCAAATACCCAAGTGACCATATTTCAGAGCGGCTGTAAAGGCGAAATATATCCTTGATACGTTACAGCTATATCACAAAAAGTATCTGAGATATACAAGGTGCAGTATTTGACTTAAGACAGTAAATTATCTCAAATACTTTGGAAAAAAATGTTTTAAATAAAAGTTGTTAGGTATAATGGCGCAAAGAAAATTAACATATTTTGTTTTAACCTTGACCCTTACTTCAAGGCCATTTCGAGGTCAACTTGATTTTTTTTCAAAATGAAAGGTATATTTTTCAGTGCCGGTTTTTATTCTTCAAAAAAAAGTAGTACCATTTGTTCGAAACTTTTTTTCATCGGATTTCAAATTCGAAATATATTCCCGCATCAAAACATCACTGAAGAAAAATCTACTCGTCTATTCTATGATCAGAAATATTTCAGATTGTCATGAAAGATGAAAAAATTAAAAAAAAAACAAGTAGAAGGATGTGTAAATAGTTCAGGCCTTGTAGAAATCTGCCTTGATTATTTTCGACCACCATTGAAAGCGCCTTGACTCTCAAGAATTGATAAATGTATCGAATTCCAAGGTCAACATTTTGAACATTTACTGAAATGATATGGAATTGATGAAAACATGATCATTATCAGAATTATGTTCGATTTTTCCCAACCATTCAAATAAAATCTAGTTAAATATTTTGAAATCAGATGAAAAAAAGTTTCAAACAAAAGTTACTATTTTTTTTATGAAGAATAAGAATCTATACTAAAGAATATACCTCTTTATTCAAAAAAATCAAGTTGACCTTGAAATAACCTTGAAGTCAAGGTCAAGGTTAAAACAAAATATGTTCATTTTCTTTCCCCCTTGATACTTAACATTTTTTATTTTTCCAACGTACATAGTTTTTGAGATAATTTACTGTCTCAAGTAATATTTTTTTTGTTGGTGAGACGTTATATTTATAGTTTATACTTTTTCATGATTTGATGCTACAGTACTGATTTCTTCGGGATGCATGGCATATTCCACTCGAATAAATTCTAAATCAGTCAGACAACAAATATCAGATATGTTTATGTTCATATTTCTATGAACAGGGTGTTTTCGAAGGTTAGGCTTTTGTTCTGACAGATGCCAGAACTCATCAAAATAAGTCAAAATTCCAAAAATCCTTCGAATAAAATATCCTGGTATCGGTCTCTGCTACCGAAAGTGTCATAAGAATTCAGTTAGTAAGCTGTGGTGAATTGATTCATTGTAAGTTTTGACACATCAAATCGAATTTTTGTGTTGAATATCTTGTGAAGTGTGAATACTATGAGGAAAAAACTTGAAAAAAATTAAATCTTGAACACCCTGTATCTCGAAAACTAAACATTTGCGATTCCGTGTTTATGGGACATTTTTTCCTTAAAATTACTCAAGGGTGTACACTGATTTCATTGCATCACAATAATGGTTTCAAAGATATCTCATAAACGGCATATTGAATTCTTTTAATTTTTTGAATGTACAAGACTTTCCTCGAACATTTTCGACTAAGAATTCAATATTTTTTCGTGTAATCCAATCCATCCCAGGCGGATAATTCAAACTTACTTCAACAATTACTGGCGATGAAAAAGGAAAAAATTTAAATTTCTTTCAATATCGAAAAGTTGTTCTCATAAGCCATCGATTTGTTAATTTGATTTTAATCCATAAGCTTTCGAATATTTATACATGAACATATATCCGATTTGAAAGGTGATGGATAAAATACAAATTAACGAAGCGATAAAAACAATTTTCTGTTATTGAAAGAAATATCAATTTCCATTTTTTTTTCAGCGCCAGTAATTGTTGAGGTAAGTTTGAATTAACTGGATGGATTGGATTGCACGCAAAAATATTGAATTTTTCTTCGAAAACTCTCGAGGAAAGTCTTTTGCATACACGCCTGAATGTACATTCAAAAAATGAAAAGAATTCAACATGCCATTTATGAAAAATCATTGAAACAATTATTGGGATGCATAGGGCAAATGAAAGTTGTGTACTCCCTTGAGGAATCTTCCCTCTTCGTTTCTACCTCCAATTTAGGAACACCTGTATAAAGAAGGGTAGTACCGAGCTTTTTATGACGCCTCCAACTATAGAAGAAATATGTTTATTTGAATTCGGAAGAGAGATATATGTTCATTCGAATTCCGAATGTACTTATGGCATCGGCAACGTGAGTGCTTTTTTTGACCCTTCTTTCCATTAATCTTTCGGGGTTCAAACCTCGCTCCATCAAAAGAATACAAAACGATTTATTCATAATCACAATCGCGTGTTTAGCCGGCTAGTCCCATTCACACTGCGCGTTTACGTGGGCGTAGGAGGGCACTTATTGACTGGCAGTTAATCGTGTCAAGAAGAACCACGCGTCATGTAACCTTACACGACACGGAACCCCTTCATCATACATTGGATTTGATTGGTTTTGCGGTTCGACGGATCGATTATGTGTCGTGTACTCCCTCAGGGACACCCGTGTCTTCACGTGTGCATCATCCATCGGCGGATTGGCTCGTATGGGCTGAAGGAAATTAGGGAGATACTTGAAATAAGAAAAATCGATTAGGGTTGAGTACGGTAAAAAAAACATATCGAAGTGGTGAACTTTCCCTATCCGTTGATTGTAATAGGGTAGCGGCTCTCCGTTCGTCCGGAAGATGGCGTGGTCGGCTACGCCACCCCGTGTTGTCACCCGCGGTTCTCTTCTTATAGTTTGGTTTCCTTGTGAAGGTGTCTAGGACAACAGTTGCTGGATCAGCCCTACTGATGAGTCCATCAGCGCGTTTCTATACTACGATAACACCTCTCTATTTTAGTTGGTGCTCTATTTGATCCCTGGGTTTTATTCCCGAAACTCGACATGTGCGTTGTTGAGACTTTCAACAGTGGAATATTCAATTAATCTGCTTGACCCTCATCGCCGAATTCACAACAAACCCCAATCCCAAAACACAAAACTCGAGGATTCGGTCAATATTTGGCGCCAGTCCTCTCGTACATTCCGGGAAAACTTTGTCGAAACCCCAATTTTAGTACGGAGTAAAAGCAGCCAGGTGATTTACCGTCATTATAAATTAAATAATGCTTCAAAAATTTTACGGAGACTTATTATGGGTCGTAAAGTGGCAGCCGAATCTGTAACCTATAAATTCAAGTTAGGGGGCTACTTTATGACTCAATTCATTGGGGACTTGATTGCTTTAGGGACTCCTGATTAATTGAGCCGATATCGAAACTTTTTTCTCGTTTTTACGGGGAAATTAGCTGTAGAGCACGAATTAACTGATGGTTCACCGGTAGATCTACATTGCCGATAGATCTCCCCCAGAATTTCGGTTTATACGGAATTATGTTACCGTTTACCATCTCGAGGGGACTGTGTCGAAGAGAATCGATTTTTTGATCGACGCGCGCTGAATTGAAGACGCTTCGCGCCTCATTAGCACAAACCTTAGGAGAAAAAAAACGATCAAAAAATGTCGGAATAAAAAAACACGATACATTTGATCATTAGGAATGTTCATGATATATGAGGTTATTTCTCAGTTAAATCACGGTATCGAAGTAATTCAGAGTTGGCTGTGCCGAACATGAAATGTCTAAGAAATGGAAGCGGTAACTTCCGAAAAATTTCCATGATACAAAACTTGGGAAGAAAAACCCCACAAAAGATTTCATTATACTTCGACGGGAATATACCTGCAGAATTGATGGAACGCTCCATGAAATTTCACCCTAGTATAATAATATGTATCGAGGAGCTCGGAATTTTGTGTAGGTAGTCGTATGATATAATGAAGTTATATTCGCCAGTTTTTCGAGTTGAATGCCGGAGGAATTCGAATTTGCTTTCGCCCACCCAATTTTGAGATTTCCATTGCTGAAAGGTATTCATTCCGTTATAGATTCCTTTATATGATTGGAACAAATGATTCTGGAAACGTAGGAAGATATTTGATCGATGTAGGCTGTTTCATCTTGAATGTTGAGGGTTTTACCATCTTGAAAGGAATCGAATAGAAACTACGTTCGTACGCTGTCCAGAGGTTCTCTTGGAAATTGTGGAAGATAAAAGCATTCATTCAATGATTATCCCCATAAACACACCCTCGTGAAATAGACGTTTATATATAATAACATAATCCCAACCCTGTATATTTCAGATGAACCTTTTATCTATTTTTCATTTGAGATCTATATTACTATGTATAATTTTGATGAGCATTCAATTTACCAATGGCGCACAAGTGCAGGTGTTCATTGTTCGTTATTTTCATTCGAGAACATTCAGATAAGATAATGTTATAAATACCTCTGAAGACGATCAACTGTATGCTAGATAGGTCGGATAATCGTCCGTTGTAAATGAACATTGTTTTTTTGAAACAAGGCTTTCGATTTCAAGAATATAATTATACAGGGTGTCCAAAATGAATGGCTAATCCTGTAACACTGTATAGAAGAGCTATTGGACTCTCTGAAAAAAATACAAAAAAATCTATCCCTACTAGAAATATTTTTTTTTTCGAAATAATGATTTCTTGCACATCACGTTGCGTTTCTGTGTAACACGATCACAAATGAATCAAATCAATCAGTTTCTTCATGGTGAAATAAGTTATTAAGATGTATTGTACCATTTTGAAATTTACATGAAAGGCGCATATTTTTTTTGAGTTGGCCGCACAGGCTTTCTCAAATTTTATTTCCACCATGAAAGATTAAACTTTCACATTATGAAATATTTATCACATTTTATGATGAAATTCGAAGTTGGATTTTTTTTCCGAAAAAGTTACAACAGATATCTGAACGGTTTTCTATCTATTGGTAATTCAATGAAGACTATTTCACCATGAAGAAACTGATGGATTTGATCCACTTGTGGGTGTGATACACAGAAACGCAACGTGATGTGCAAGAAGAAGAGTCCAATAGCTCTTCTATACATTGTTACAGGATTATCCATTCATTCTGGGACACCCTGTATATATGGTTGCTATCGTTGATCAAACGTTACTCTTCGAATTTTGCAACGTGACTTCAACCAAATTTATTCTACCTATAAATAATGAATCACTGAAAAAAACAAATCACGTTAAATGAATTCGGGTTTTTCAAACGCAACTATTGTTATCACACCAAAAGAAGACCTTTCTGATAACAATCTGTACTTGCAATCTAACATGCCGATTCCGGTTTGAGTGAATTGAGTCCTATGAACAGGAAAAAAGCTAAGTATGGCACTTTTATTTTAAAAGGAATATTTCCGTAAATTTTACAGGAATATCTAGTAAAATACAACAGTTTTGTAAGTATAACCCAACAATATTCGAACGACTAACAGTATGGACACATTAAATTCAACAGGAATATTTGGTATTCCTCACATAAGTTCAGATTATTCTACCGGAATGAATCTTGTTTAGCTAACAGTATTTTAATCTATGTTGTACCATATGGTTGAAGTTGTTTGGAATAAAATATCGGTTTCTGACGAAGGAACGAACATGATGAAACAGCGATTCGATAATTTTCAGCATTTTTTGGCTTCCTACCTAGAATTGAATATTTTCGATCTACGATCGATACTAACTCTCGTATAACTTTTCCTAGGAAATCCAAAAAAAAGAAGATTATTATATAATTAAAAAACGTAGTGTAGGAAGGAACAGGGAAATATGGGTTTAACAGGAAAACAGTCAGGTAAGATCAGATCGGAGGAAGGAAGAAAGATCAGATCTGTAGCGATCTGCATCGACGGCCAAACATCTACCGTACCGTTCAACAGAGGGCGCTACCGAATAGACAAAACTCAAAAGATACTACCGAAGGATTGATAAGCGACAGAAAAGGTGTGAGCATATGAAGACAGTTACCCTGTGATCAAATTCGCTAATATGAGTCCGGAATCCGGGAAAAAATCGTCTATATGTTCATTATGGAGTCTCTCATTACTAGTTTCCAACGAATGTCTCACTAATTCGTAAATATACTTTATAATGAATAAAATATAATATAAATTATTCCCATTCCAGACACCTATTCGGGAAGTCACTCTTTATCTTCAGAAAGAATGCATAACTACAGAAAATTCCTGTAAAATCTTAGGTTGAAAGCTTCGAATACAACTAAATAGTACTCTAATATTATATGAACGGTAGTTGTTCAATTCAACCGAAAATTTCTGTCAAATCGATACTACAGTTCCGTTATAAGTAAAGTAATTCCTGTTTTAGTTTAGTTGTCATTATTGGAAATTCTTGTAGAAACTGAAGTTTGAAGCTTGAAATACATCTATCTAATTTTTTATTGAACAGGAAATTCCTGTAAATAGTCACGCATATTCCGGTTTTTGTGACAGTATTATTTCCTTGCTGAAATGACAAACTGCAGTTCGATTCCATCAACTAATGTGAAACGTAAGGACGTAATCTGGGAGATGTTGCGAATTTCTCTCGAAGAGAAAAGCGTAGGGAAAGGAAAAGCGTAGTTTCCCGGCTCGCCCATCGATATCGAAAATAAGAAAATGTCTACCTAGAGGTAGACGCCCAAGATCTACCACTACTGCACAAAATCAGTTTCTGACTGTGTCTACCCGTAGAGAGCCTTTGAGCCTTCTAATTTTCCGGTGTCTAAATGGTCTAACCGAGTGTAGTTGCTCGTTACGGAACCCCGAACTCAGCGGGTACATTTTCCGTCAATGCATCGACTGAACAATACCGAAGTCGCCGCAAATTAAAATTTTCCCAGTACCGTATCCTGCCTATCTCTGCCGCCGGATTCGGCGGCTGCCGCTGTTGGAATACCATCGACTAATGAAAATTCCAAATGAAATATCAATGTAATTTAATTAGGGGAAATTTACACGGAGTTGTTGAAAGGGAGGGGCGGTTTACATTCACCGCATCGGTGATGCGCTGTAAACATGCAGGATTGTAACTAGGCTTCTGCTTCCGCAATTGGGAAAAAATGTTGAAGCCTCTGCTGGTGTGGAAGAGTCTGAATCGAGTGTTGTCTGATCGACTCAATCGATGGCTTTTCGAAAATATTAATGTTATTAATCAATTTTGCGGGCATAATTCTAATGATGTTCCATAATATACGCTTCTCATCAACTAATGAGGTCATTAATACGTGATCATCCCAATATCATTATGAAACATTATAATGCCATTATTGAAGTTAATGCAATGCAAGCAATTCTGATCTACCATATTCAAATTCTCCCACAGAACATGGAATTTTGCCCAAATGTTTGCAATTTTCGAATTTCAAGCCGAGAATGGTCTTGAACGATCTGGTTGGATTTACAATTGAAGCACCTATGGCAAGTTCAATTATGTCCGTCGGTTCGTCGTCTGTAAGCACGATAACGTTCGAAAGAAAAGAATTAAAGTTCTGAAATGTTCAGGGTACGTCCGAGGTCTGAATGCGCCGGTTGAATCCGAGGAAAGGCAAATTCGCCAAAGGGTTTTCTCAAATATGGTTATCTGATTTTTTTCTTAATAGTTTAAAAAATACCGATTTGATAGGATTCAAACTCTGTATTAAGTTAAATAACGACACGAAGATTCAAGTGAAATTTTGTCAGGATCCTATCATTAGAAAAGTTTTTTTTAAAACTCCGGATTTTCGAAAACTCAGAAACATCAGCAGAAATTTTGTGTTGACATCGACAAAATGAGTTGAATAAAAATTATTTTCCACGTGGAAAGGAAATCGAGTTTTTCTGATCTGGCGTTGAGAAATTTGCTATATTCCCTGATTGCATCCTTCAAAGATTATAAAAATGGAATGAAATTTTATTTTTGTCTTATTGGCCAGTTTGTTTCACAGAATCTGTGGTTCCTTCCCTTATCTTTGGTTCGATAGTCTCGCTACAGTAGCACTTCATGTGTAATGAAAATAATTATAGATTAGCTTATTTTCCACTTAACAACATTTCAGTTATTCACAGCTGAAAACGGGGGAATTGTGATGATTTCGATAATTTCCTAACCTCACAATACGTTTTTTTTTTCAGGTTTGCGAAATTTCACGTGAAATTTGTCTCCAACTTCGGATTGAAATATCGTGAAATATACCGATTTAGAGGTGGAAACTAGGTGAATATGATTCAACACGTCTCTTTCGATGAATTTCGAAACCTTCTGCATTATTCTCGACATTTTCGTATTAACTGAAAGGGTGTCTGCTCGACGAAGAATTAAATTAAGCGCGAAAAAGCTAGTGTTTTCAGGTCAGTGTTTTTCAATTTTTTTTTCTAAACCTCGTGTAATACTTTCTCAAATTTCGAGAGCTATACTAAGGCTTTTTCCGGAAAGAGACAACGTTGCCACATATAATCAAGAAGACGGAAATTACAAAAATTCTTTCGTAGAAATTCATGAAATAATTCTGAAGCATTTCTTAGAAATGAATAGAAAATGAATTATCGTCAGGACAATTACAAACGAACCTTATGGTAATTTCATTTTCAATAAATCGAATCTTTCAAAATTTCGAAAAAATTCTGAGATGCAATTGAAAAAAAATTCTCACAAGTTTTAGAAAAATTCCAGAAGTTTTCATATTAATTATATGCGTGGCAACGTCAACAGTTTTTCAAAACTACATTAAGCATCTTTACAGGGTGGACCACTGTTTTGTAGAATAACCTTAAAAATCCATAGAGGGTTCAATTTCAAGAAAAAATTTCATATAAACGTTTGGGTCGAAATTCACATTTCGAACATTTAATTTCATTTTTTTATTGAATTATTAAAGTTGAGCTTTTTGTGCTATGTAAGTTAATGAAAAATCTTGTATTTCGAAATTTCCTAAATAATTCCGACTCATACCGAAATACTTCTTCGATTTTTCCATGTAAATTTCTGGAAAAAACTCACAATACAATGATTTCATTGAAAATAGTCAGTGGCGTATGACTGAAAAGATTTGGAGTTAATATAACCCTGTAGATTTCCACATTAATTCTGATCATCATTCTATTTGAACCCTTAGAAGTATCTCTTCCTCTGACTTTTGTTCGAATATTCTGGAACCTCCCCTATTCCTGAAGATTTCTTTTTTTTCAGGAAATTCTATCGTTTCATTGTTTAATGCCATCAAACTTATCTTGAAAGGACTGGAAAAGACCTTCGATATTATATAAATTTCCCCTCAAAATGAATTATGAGGTTTTCGGAGTATTCCTCTGGAAAACTTGTGACGTTGCCAAATGTATGCAAAATACGGAAAATTCAATTCGAATCCGCTCCAAGAGTGGATCTATCGGCCGACTTGTTCAACAGAGAAGTAATACACCCCTGTTTCCGATACAACCCGTTCGGTTCTCCTGAAATTGTTTCGTAATCAAACAGGATTTACATCGGAATGGAACACAAATATACGCGAAGCACAGACACCCTGATAGATTACCCTGCGGCATGTAATGAGGGTTTCACCCGACCCTTTGGGGACTGAATGTCAGTTTTCGAGGCACAGATAGGCAATTTTTCAAATTTTTTGAAGTAAAACGACAAACACCAGGAAATATTTCGAATTTTATGATCGATCACAATGACTGAAAAACTACCCCAGAAGGGTTCTTGAGATGAGCCTCGAAATACTGAAACGCCAGAATATCGGAATAGGGGTAACATCAGTGTCTAACTGAAGATTTTGTGTGAAGGTGTAGGGGTGAGGTCGCGTTACGAAGGGTGAGATGATACTTGAACTTCTTCGAGGGGTTTCGCTACACTCGAAACTCCATGACGAGGGAATCATCTCAGAGGGAGCATACAAATTATTGCCTCGTTTACACTGCCGATGATAGCAGACGAGCCTCCACTTAGACGCTCCAGTATTTTTTTCCTGGGTTACCGATTTATTATTCAGGATCATCTGGGCTCCCGATATACTCCCTTAATCGAATTATCGAAAAAGTTGATTCGCGAGGACATTATCGGGCGAAAAGTTCATCCAATTAAGGGCGATCCATCACATGATGACACTCATGATCTAATCCATCATTCACTCGGAAAACTCTGGTTAACCAAAGTATGGATTGCAGGAATGTGTGTTCCCACAAAATTCGAATTTTTTTCCGCAAATTATTAGTTGCTGCATGTAATAATTAGTTATAACGCCGGTCAAAACTTTGTGCATATCAAACGAATGGTTGCCATTTCGAACAATTTCTGTAAACAATTTGGATCAATTTTATTGATTTTGTGAACTTCCTAATTTTTTTTATAGTTCCTTTTCAATGTACAATGACATTTTTCCTGTCTTTAGTTTGAAATTGAATATACAAAATTAAGATGACATTCAGCACTTTATTCACTTGTTGGAATGCATATGGCACCGTAATTTATGGCAGATTTCGTAGCAGCGAGATAACACGATCCAGTGTCTTAATATCTTGATGCCCAGGTTTTTGAGCGCTCGTACTACTTATACGAGGGCTATATCATTTCGTCACGATGTCTGAATTTTTCGAATTTTGAGCCGAAAATGGTCTCAATCGACTATGTTCGACTCACTGATGACGAATCCGTCGGAAAATTCGAGTCTGTCCGTCCGGCCGTCCGTAAGCACGATAACTCTCGAACGGAACAACCTAGAGACTTGAAATTTTCAGTGTAGATTCAGATCTCAAATGCCTCGGTTAAGTTCGTTAATGGGCAGAATTCCACCAGGGGTTCCGTAAATATGGCCGTTGAAAATTTTGTTCTCCTGATCACTTCGAAACTACAAATTCGATCGAGATGAAACTTTGCACTCAAATGGAGAATGAGGTGTTCAAGCTACATGTGGAATTTTTCCAGATCGCATGACCAGAACCATAGAAACCATAGAAAATTGTAACTTTTGAACGGAAACGCCTAGGGACTTGAAATTTTGAGAATAGGTGAGGTTCTGGAATGTCATGATGACGTTCATCTATGAGCAAAATTATTTTAGGGGTTCCGTAAATATGGTCGTTTGAAATTTAGTTTTCCTAATAATTTCAAAACTACAGATTCGATCGTCACGAAATTTTGTATTTAAATGGAGAATGATATATTCAAGCTATATATCTCCAGATCACATGACCAGAGCCATAGAAACCATAGAAAATCATAACTTTCGAACGGAAAGGCCTAGGGACTTAAAATTTTCAGGATAGGTGTGGATCTGAAATGTCGCGTTCACGTTTAACAATGAGCAGAATTATACTAGGGGTTCCGTGAAAACAGTCGTTTAAATTTTGTTTTCTCGATAATTTCGAAACTACGGATTCGATCGAGATGAAATTTCGCATTTTAATCGAGAATGATATATTAAAGCAATATTTTGTCCAGATCGCATGACCAGAACCATAGAAACCATAGAAAATTGTAACTTCTGAATGGAAAGGCCTAGAAACTTGAAATTTTCAGGGTGGGTTTGGATCGCGAATATCGCAGTCACGTTCGTCAATGAGTAAAATAAGACTAGGGGTTCCGTAAATATGGCCGTTCAAAATATTTTTTTCCTGATGGTTTCGAAACTACTGATCAGATTGGAATGAAATTTTGCACCTAGCTGAGGAATAATGTATTCGAATTACGTGCAAACCAAGACCACAGATACCGTAGAAAATTCTAGCGAATTATCGAAAAAAAATTCATCAGCTGAAGCACTGAAATGAAGTCTGAGGTTTCGCCTGCGTTTCAAAAATTTTTTGACAGCTGTCGAAAATTCCTTCAATTCAATTCTTAAACTGGAAAATGTGAATCTTTCTACAAGATGCATGTACGAGCGCTCAAAAGCTCTTGCCTTCACGGCAGTGCTTTTGGTATTTTTTTTTATAGTTCCCTTTCAATCAGTAATTTTTCCTCTCCTTAGTTTGAACTTGAATATACAAAATTGCGATAAACTTCAGCACTTTTTTCACTTGCTGGAATGTATATGGCATCTCAATACATGGCAGATTTCGTAGCAGAGAGATAACACGATTCAGTATCGTTTTAATCTGCATTTTTTCAAATTGAATATTTGATATCATCAAAACGATCTCTGTGAGTTCTAGCCCCTTCCAAAAAAAAACCCTAACCTTAAAAAACACCTAGTACAGGCAACCCAATCGAACCCAAGATTTCCATTCATGATATTCAAACCGAAGCCATCCATAAAACATAACAGTGAATAGCTTTCAAATCCGCACCCGAAACCATCACAACTAAAGTATACAGGCATCAGATCAGGAGGACCTTCGACGTCTAATTGACCAGCAGGTGTTCCGCCAAGATGGCATACCGGAGAAGAGGATTTACCAGCTGGGGACATCGGGACTGCATCGAAACTACTGAATCAGGAATGGACGGACTCCTGAGGGGATCAACCTTTCAATTATGGCAGTTTTAGGTGGAGCCGACGGCGTAAATCTCCGTTCGTAGGTCCGTTGTTTATGTCCTGTTCGTCCTGCCATCTATTATTCAGGATAAGGACTCTCAAAAGTTGGCCTCCATGCAGGACTGGATGTTTTGCTTGGGATGAATCGAAGGGGGTCTTTTCCGGATGTGAACTATTAAAAGGTTTGCGCGCGTGGAATACGGAAGTAGGATCTGGAGAGTTGATGGTGCTTGTTACCATCCGCTTTTCCTCGAGGATCTCATAAATCAAAGAATTCTTTCGCCACAGGTCGCAACTTTGAAATTATCCAGCCTAAATTTAGCACAACTACTAGGACCCGCGATCTCCAAAAGTTCCACGATAAAAATAATTCTTGAAATGAAATAATATTCAGGTTAGGTCAGGTTAGGTTAGCTATAGGACAGTGTTGTAAATCATTCTCAAAATTAATTTATATTTAGAATAGGTTGGGTTAGCTCAAGTTGAGGCAATGTTGAAAATCATTCTTAAAGTGAATTAATATTGAGGTTAGGTTAGGATCGATTGAGATGCGATACTGTTGTATTTTTAACAGTCACTCTGAACACTTCAGAACAACGGTAATATCTACGTCTTACGGGTAAAACAGTCTCATCGCCGGTACGTACCATTCCAGAACCTCTCCAATTATCTCATGAAATTCCACGAAAGGTATCGATCAACTAGACGAGGTTTTCCCCGAGGAAGCGGACGTTCGAAAAAAAATGAGAAGAAACAAAACCGTCCTGCCGAAACGCGGAGATATAGGAAATAAATTGAATCTAATATACTGGATTCAGTGGACTTCAACGCTACATAGTTGAGTTATAGCTGTATAAAAGGCGGGAACCTGTGAAAAAAAGCTTCAAACAAGTTGTTTCCACTCGACGGGCAGCTGTTATTGTCGACTCTCACGAATTCACAACTATTACGGAAATTTCGACGAAAAAGAGCCCCCCCATATATTTATGCCTCTGTGAGCGCTCGGTTCGAGTATGAAATTACCATTGATTTTCGTTTTTCACGTCGTACGACCACGTTTCGTAGTTTGATATCATTTATTCGGCATTCTGTTTTCCTCGAGATTCGGGAAATTCTCAGGCTCCGGAGATGATCGAATCGTTTCGGCCGCAATGAAGGGAGGAATTTTTTCTTTATGCTGTTTCTCTTCTCTCTCGAAATTTTTCACATTAGAAATTCGGTTCTTTAGTAGTAGTGGAATATTTCGCTGTTGATTATAATTCGGCGTGAACATTATGTCGATAATTGTCCAACTATAAATGAAGATTTATGTTCACAAAAACTTTTGTTGATTGAATGAAATTTTAATTTGCTCATTTACCTCCTTGGATTTTTATTCTTTTCGAAATATGGAAATTTGAAGACAGATTGTTATTATTTCGAACAACTGTGTTATCCCGAAATTGATCGTGGGTAATTCTTCGAAAAAATGAGCCAGACTATATAATGTAAATTACGAAAAGCACTGCCGTGAAGTCAGGAGCTTTTGAGCGCTCGTACATCCACCTTGTAGGTAGATTCGCATTTTCCAGTTTTGAAAATCAATTGAAGGAATTTTCGACAGCTGAAAAAAAAATTTCAAACTTAGGTGAAACTCCAGACTTTATGTCAGTGCTTCAGCTGACCAACTTTTTTTCGATAATTCGCTAGAATTTTCTACGGTTCTATGGTCTTGGTGATGCGATCTGGACAAAATTTCGCACGTAGTTTGAATACATTATTCTTCAGTTAGGTGTAAAATGTCATTTTAATCCAATCAGTAGTTTCGAAATTATCTGGAAAAAATATTTTGAACGGCCATATTCACGGAACCCCTAGTCTAATTTCGCTCATTGATGAACGTGACCGCGATTTTCGTAATCCAAACCTACCCTGAAAATTTCAAGTTCGTAGGCCTTTTCCTTCGGAAGTTATAATTTTCTATGGTTTCTATGGTTCTGGTCATGCGATATGGACAAAATGTTGCTTTAATATATCTCGATTAAAATACAGAATTTTATCTCGATCGAATCCGTAGTTTCGAAATTATCGAGAAAACAAAATTTCAAACGACCGTATCTACGGAACCCCTAGTATAATTTTGCTCATAAATAAATGTGATCACGACATTCGAGATCCTGAAAATTTCAAGTCCCTAGGTTTTTCCGTTCAAAACTTACAATTTTCTATGGTTTCTATGGTTCTGGGTATGCGATCTGGACAAAATTTCACATGTAGCTTGAACACCTCATTCTCCATTCGAGTGCAAAATTTCAACTCGATCGAATCTTTAGTTTTGAAATAATTAGGAGAACTAAATTTCGAACGGCCATATTTACAGAACCCCTATTGTAATTCTGCCCATAAACGAAATCAATCGAGGCATTTGGGATCTGAACCTTCACTGAAAATTTCAAGTTTCTAGGTTGTTCCGTTCGAGAGTTATGGTGTTTACGGACGGCCGAACGGACAGACTCGAATTTTTCGACGGATTCGTCATCAGTGAGTCGAACATAGTCGATTGAGACCATTTTCGGCTCAAAATTCGAAAAATACAGACATCGTGACGAAATGATATAGCCCTCGTGTAAGTAGTACGAGCGCTCAAAAATTGAATAACAAAAAATTTTTATTATCACTGATCCGAAGTCAGAGGTGAGATGTGGAGTTAAAAAATAAAGTGCACCAAAAAATTTAAGGAAGTTCAGAAATTTTGTTACCCTTTCAAAATTGCAGATTTTTGTCCTCCAAATGTTCATTTATGAGAAATCAAATGTTTACACCCTTGTATCTGAATGTTTTTTTTTTGCTCCCCGTTTTAAAACTTTTTCATTTTCAGTCGTTTGCGTTCCTAATAATTTTGGATAAGATATTGTTTTACTTTCTTGAAATCAACTTTCATTCAAAATTTGAAAATTTGTTTTGCAGTAATGCCTTGACTAGCTATTGGTATCACTTCTCACATTTACGACAGTGGTGGCAAGATGTGAAATTTTTCATCTAAACAGTGTACTTAATTCGTGAAATCGACGAAGAGAAATTGTAAATCTCACAAAGCTTCTTTTTGTCATTATACGCGCGTTAGGCACTATATTTATGTGTCCTTCAAAATTATTGAGTTTGGGTTATCAACATTTCAAATACTGAAATTAATACATTAATTCTTCACATTTCTAGGCGTTCTTACGACTTCGATTTTTTCTGACTGGACCAAAAGATATAATCTCTATTCTCGATTATTTGAATTGGTTCTGCAGCAAACGAAATGTTATTAAGTCTTCCAGTTTATGACTAATCTACATTCTCGAAGACTTCTGAAAAGGATTCTTTTGGGAACTTTTGAAACAGTCTCAAAATTTCTTTAACTTTTGTGGAGCAGTATATATCAAATTTCTCAAGGCCAGATGAGGAAAGAGCCATTTTCTTTCAAACTTATAACAGCTGTGCAGCTGAAATCTCTATTTCATTGATTGGGCCTCAAAATTTCTGGAGGATATGACTAATAGTGAATTTTTTTTTATTTATACAATTCTGACCTTTCGTTATTTCACATCTAATTACAGTGTTTCAATTTGATCGAATCAGTATTTTTCGGATTATTCCGAAAAAAAGTTATAACTTTGTATGCTCTTCTTGGATATGGTGCATTTATTCAACAGAACGAGCTCGTAAAACAGGAGGAAAATAGGAAATAATGAAATGGGAAAAATGGATATTTCATGTAGCTTCCTTTTTCCGCTTATATGACCATATTTTCCTCCTTTTCGCCCCCAGATTACTTGGTTCATTCAAAGAGCATTATCAGAGTTATTTCCAACATTTGTAAAAAACCGGAATAATAGCAGGGATATTTACATAAAACTACGGTCTCCTAAGTTTCCGTATTCGAAACACGCAGGCAATAAGCAACAATATAGATGGGACATCTAATGACAAGGCCTAATATCGAGAGCCGTTCCTTCTCCGTCGTTATATGATTTCCTAGATCCCGTCCCCCAGATATCCCCAGTTGGAGTACGCTTTACAAATCTCGTCCACTAAATCAACCCGGTCGTTAGTGCTAAATATCAATAACACAATTATTTTAATTGTGGTATGCCGGAATGAATGAGTCCAAGAAATGCGCCAGCAGCGACACCTGACGATGATATATTGGGAAACCTCACGTCATATTACAATAAAAATTGATTTTTTTCATTCGTTGTACGGCACTAATTTTAGAGGGCGTCGAATATTGCCGGATAGTGTTTTATTTTAGGAAATTATGGTAATAGTTGATTGCCGATTTATCGGATAAGGGTGATATTAGGCGAGCGCTTTGATCAGGAAGCGGGATATGGAGGATATTTCACCAAAATACGTTTTTTTTTATACATTCACTTTCCTAATGAAATCTCATTTTTATTGAATTTTCTTTGTATGACGAAATGTGCGTTTTAAGTGTTGGGAATGATATCCCATATTTATCAAGAGAAGGATTTATGTTGCATAAAAATCATTTCTCCCACTATCCATACCAATGGGCGTTGTCCAATTCAGAGTACCTACCAATAACAAAATTCTATTGGTCCTCAAATTTTGGGAAAACTGAGCGTTTCTACCAATTTGAAGAAGAGACTCCTATGAAATTCAAATTCATAGACAACACAATTATCACACGACAAAGATCGTGACAGAGATACGAACAACAAGAGTCAAAAGGTTAGTAGGTTATAAATGCCCGGAATCTAAAACAGCAGGTTAGGTTTAGTTAGAGTAGGTCGTGCTTAATCGTATTAATCAACAAATGTCGTTAATTTTAGGCTGAGTGATTATTCGGACCACCTGCAGATTCCGATGACAAAGTTTTAAGTCGAGCCATTCATTGACAACATTGTAGTCGATGGCATGTTATGACGATCGATTTGTGGGAAAATTTCGGAGAAGGAATTTTACAGTGTGGGCATCTCGATGTCCACTCAGGAATTGTGTTTTGGAAGTGGGAAAAAGTTTACCTTCGTTGGATACAGAATTTTAGGTTCACATTTCGATTGAGAAGGAGTTGCTCGCGGAAAGAGAATTCAGGAAGAGTCGGGGTTCGTCTTCGGTTAGAGGCTGGTGTAGGAAAACAGCTTAGTATTTTTCAGTCGAGGATTTTATTAAAGTTCGGATTAAGGTATTAATAACGGTGTGGGGTGAATTTGTTTCCAAGTAGGTACAAAAAGGAATTAGGTGGTTTGCAGATCTAGATAGGAAAATTCAGTTCAAAGTTTTAACCCCTTTATATAATATGAATGGTGCCATTGTAATCCCCAATATTATTGATATCTCGAACCGAAGTTGATTTGATGTATTTTCGATTTTATTTACGGAATTTGAATGATAGTTGCATGTATCTGGTAGCGTTGATGAATTGGCCCCTCGTACATTTAGATTAGTATGCTTATAAGAAGTCACAGTTTGTTGATTTGATTATGATTATGAAAAACTAAGTGAATGATAGATGTCTTATTTCGATGTTCTTTTTGATGTATGTGAAAATTTAGATTTTATGTACGCATTTTACCATCATTTTTCGTAAATATAATATGTTCTTTTAAATTTTTGTGGTTTTCTTTCCTGAATACCTGTTCCTCAGAAAAGATAAAACAAAAGATTTCCTCTTCGTGCAGGGAGCACGAACTCGAATCTTTTCGAACAATAGATGATATATGGTAACAATGGGATAGAATAATAATGAAAATTCCATCTCAATAACTTGTACTATTGATAAGACTACAAGGCATTTTATTACAAAATCAATTTTCTCTCGGCGTGCATTTGATGGCAGTAGTTTATAACATCGGAGATTTTTGTTATCAACGTGGGTAATGAAGATGGACCTCCTTTTTTTCGTTTTTAAATTATCCAATAAAAGTTCCATTTCAGAATACCTTATTGAAATATCCAGCATATCGTATCTTATTATATGCCGGAATGATTTTTTCATTAATCGAAGAAGTCTTCACTACAAATGGGAGAAATGATTGAGTTGCCGAACTAATTTGCTCCACAAAGATGCCAGACGAGGAATTTAAACTTTGAAATGAATAATATTTCCAGGCAACCAACATTTTCCAATCAGAACTCCCCTCCACTCCAACATTTGGAACTGGGAGACTTAATTAATTTACAAAGGCCGCAGTTCAGATGTTGAATTAAATAATCCCCAACACCAGATGAATCCTGGAGTGGGTCTCGTATAATCCTCTCAGTTTTTATCCGTTTACTTTCCGTTGGGTTTTCCGTCCTGCTTGGAATTCGAATTAGTGAGTTCTGGCCTATGTTGATATTGACACCATTTTGATCCATTCCTCAGAAGGAAAATTCTCGAATTTATATTCGAAAACAACCAGTGTTCATCGATCTCTGCTCCTCTCCCATCCCTCCGACCAACCCCGCAGAGTCACCAGAGAAACTAGCTATTTAAAGTTAGAAGTTAGAGCGGAATGATAGAAATAACTCAGGCACTATCTCAACCGATTTTTCCCATTCCCATCACGTAGACAGGGCTACCAACTTTACACATTTCGGAGGCGAACGAGGCTCTGCAGGTGTTTTCGGAAAGGGGACGTGATCTCGTGCCGCTAGGGGGCGCTGAGCGCCAGTCGTTTTGCGTAATTCTCTTCTAATGTTTGTCGAACGTGGGTGGAGGAACGGTTTAAATTTTTAATTACGTCGAAAAATGTAACGCTAGGGACTGCACTGGAAGTTCTGGAGTAGGTCTGAAACTACGTGTGTTTTTGCGAGTCCTTGTTTGGTCTTGGGGTTTGGCTTCCCTTGCAATATGTTTTTTCGTAGACTTCGGATGACTTTGCTGGCCCTTAGAAATAATACGTGCAACCTGCATCTTAATTCTCTTCAAAAACGGCCTAAATCCCAGAATTCCTAGAAAATGATACTACAGCCACATCCTGTTTCTCCCATCAAATTATTGCGAGCAATTTCGCCGAGCAGGCCGATAACACGTGCTTGGGAAAGCCGCGAAACGCGCCCACAAATCTCAGCAAATGTTTCGGAAATATAATAATAGGGGCGGATTCGCCGTTTTAACGGTCGAAACTTATGCAATTTCTTGAGATGTGCATTTTAAGCGGTCGTAACGGAACGTTCTGTACGTTTGAACGCTGATGTCGGGAACAGTCCCATGAGTGGCTTGTTGGGAATTAATTAGGAGTGTGTTCACGTAGAAAAGCAATTTTGTTGACAGGTAAATGAGATTGAAAATTACGTCCCTGGCGGATTTCCGTGTTCAGCGTTTTCGCGGAAAAATGGGACGAGCATGTGTTGGTTCCTCTCCTGGGGAAAAAAGGTACACTTTGAGGTTTTTTCTTCTGATATGTAGGTAAGTGAGTGGTGTTTTATATGGGACTATTTTGTTCATTGTTCATGTGGAGAATGTTTTGGTTGTGCGGATAACATTTATATATTCATTCATTTGGGAAGTGACCGACTTCAAAGCAAATGGCAACATTTTCGAAATATCTGTAATTTACTCCAGAAGTTTTCGAGAATTAGTAATTTTTCTCATGAGAAATCACAATAAATAATATATAGAAAAGTATTTTGCCTTTATAAGGACTTTTTACTCAAAACAAATCAAACTAAAAGTAACAATTATTTTGCATCGAAAGCAAAACATTTTCGGAATCAACACCCTCGATTTATACAAAAAGCATATATTTCTTGTCTATACCTATCAATCAATAATTTGACAAAATTTTCATTCTTGATTTTTGGCGAATTGTTGGGTAATCTTATTTTCTTTTACATATTTCCTCTAAATTTGTCGTGAAAACTAATTCGACCATGCTTATATCAAATATTCAGTGGGTTTCCCAACAGACATTTTTTTTTTGTCGTACCATAGACGAAAGTCCCGAAAAAAAATTGTTTTTGGCGAGAAAGGTCATAAATTTTCATTATTAACCCCACGATTCAAGTTTAGATTACTTTGGATTGACAAAGGAAGGAGACAAACGCTCAAAATTCACACTCACTATGATCGATCTATTTCCACAAAGGAAAACCTCAAATTTGAACTTCTGAAAATGGGCATCTCTTAAAGGTTCAACTTAAAATCACAGTAGCGAACAGAAAAATCATTTGTTGTTGAAAGCAAGAACATATATGTAATCCGCATGTTGACATTATATAGATTACAAATCTTTTTGTCCTTTATCGAAGAATTAATTTCTCAACAAATTTGTTTGTGTACTTGGTCAATGAATTTTTTCCTTTGTATATCTTCTTTAAATTGCTTGTATGAACTAATTTAACCTTGCTGATTTCAAATATGTACTCGATTTCCATAAAGGTCTTGTGATATAGCCAGAACATTTGTCGAAACTCCAAAAAAAATGTTTTTGGCGAAAACATTCAAAAAATTGTTTCTCGAAATTCAACCTTTCCGCAATGATTCTTTTCGATTGAGAAATAATGTTTATAAACCCCTCAAAATTCCCATGGACGATCCATTTTCACAAAGAAAGACCTGAAATTCGTACAATAAAAATGTGGATCTAAGAAAGTTTGCTCACGAATAATGTAACAAGCATTTTCAATGCGTCGTTTTAGTCCTTCAACACTATTCTCCTCACCTTTACTGTACACTGATGTTTTCAAATGACCCCAAAAGAAGAAATCACAGGGGTTGAGATCCGGGGAGCGTGCAGGCCAATAAATCGACCCACCGCGTCCTACCCACCTATCTCGAAACACATCACGAAATTAGGAAAAGTCACAAAAATCATACGCTCTGTCAGATGATTTCCCGTATACTAAACTCCATCAATAAACACATTTAGATCTCAATACGTGCCGTCAGATCCGGACTGGAAATTTCTTAGATTCGTGGGTAACTTTGATTTCGAAATACCCGGCCCTAGTGAATATTTCATATGAAGGATTTGTGGAACTTTGACTCATTTTGATAAGTTCTAGCACTAGTCAAAAAAACCTCACTTTTGAGAACACCCTGTATAGAGATTGCTCCAATTTATAATTGTGGCGTATCAGATAGAGATGGGTTAACGAAATTAGACGTTTTCAGAACACTAAACTCAGAATTTCGAAGAATCCTACCATGTTTCTCAGAATCGGTGCTGCAGACCTTTGTAATATTTGGGAATATGAATATTCCATTTCAAATTGGAATACACATTTTGGAGAAGAGAATGAGGTCTTTGAAGGGGGAAAAGTTTACCTTTGTGGGACTCTGGAAGAGTAAGGCAGTTGCTCGCTGGTAGAGAACTCACTAAGAGTTAGTTGTACGGGGTCGGTTTTTCGGTTAGAGGCCGGTGTAGTTGAAAGTGAGGGAGGTACCAAGATAGGTACAGAATTTTAAGTTTCGGTTCGAGGCCGGTGTAGGGACTAAAATTGAGGTAGTAGTCCGTTGTAAGAAAATAGCTTAAGTTTTTTCAGTCGAGAATTTTTGGTGTCCGGATTAGGGAAACAATCTGTGTTAGATCGTGGAAGTGAGTTTCGAAGAAGTTGCGTTTTGAGTAAAGTTACGTATTTGTTACTGGAGTGCGAAAAAAAGTTAAGGTCACTTTCGGAGTGAGTGAATTTGTTTTCAAGTAGGTACAAAAAGGGATTAGGTGGTTTGCAGATCAAGGTAGGAAAATTCAGTTCAAATTTTTAACCCCTATATATGTGAATGGTGTTATTGTAATCCCCAATATTATTGATAACTCGACCCGAAATTGATTTGATGTGTTTCAATGTAAGGAATAACAAAATAATTGTATTTATTTTGTATCGAGTTAATTGACCCCCTCGTACACTTGGATTAGTATGTTTGTATGAAGTAGGGAACGTAGGAGTTTAATTCTCTGATTTAACTATGATTATGCGAAACTAGGTGAATAATAGATGTGTTTATTATTATTTTACCATAATTTTTCGTTAATATAATATGTTCTTTTAGATTTCTGGGTTTTCTTTCCTGAATACCTGTTCCTCAGACTTTCTCTTCGAGCAGGAAGCACGAACTCAATTATCTTCCGACAATAGATTATAAATGGTGACAGCGGGTAGAAATATAGAATAATACGGATATTCCAACATTCCAACACTTGTACTATTACTAAGGGTACAAGTCGTATTATTACACCTACAGCTCTTACATACCAGCCAACACTGGTATAGAATTATCTACTTCACGTTGTGAGACGTTAATGTCGAATACTCAATAATTTAACAATTACATACTGAATAACTGTGATTATCACTAATGCGTCTGATCTTATAGGTACTATCTCCTCGCAGTTTCCCTCGCATCTCTCAAAGTCCTGAACGCTTCATTCGTCCTGACAGAAATTCCTCTCTCCTCATTTTTCGAGGGGGACAGAGCGACGTTCCGTTAAAGTATGAAGAACACCGAATAATTATGTCGGCAAACGTTGCTCCGGCGTCCATAAGATATTAAAGGCTTCAGCGAGAATTCGAATTAATCCTCCATTGTCCGAAACCTTTTTCTCTGAGAGTGGGATTGCGAAAACGGGCATATTACGGTTGTTTTATCCGCTTGACAGGGAGCTTGGCGGGTTTTTGCCGTTTCCTCTTTTGGTTTCGAAGCTCCTGAAAGCTGTGTGATTGTTATATTATTTAGCGGAATGAGACTGGGGGGTTCGTATCTTGTAAGGAGGGAGCGTTTCGTGTTTGGTCTTCATGGTGATACGGCTGCGTCGCGACGTTCATTATCGGATTTTTTTTTCTGCTCATTAGTTATTGAGTAATTGGACAGCTTGATCGACTAATTAATGAAGGTCTTTCCTCATTTTTTTTCCTGTAATAGAGATTATCGTTCATCTTGATCGGTTCCATTTTTTATGAAAATAATTAAAGTGGATGGAAAACACCTGAGATCTGAGAACAGAATTCACAAGGGGAGAATTCAAGAAAAAATTTCGCATTCGTGATTGCCTTCAAAAAATTCGTGAAAAACACGGTCGTGTCGTTATTTTACGGCTATCAACAATTATTCAGATAAAATCGCGGAGAGCACTGTTGTGGATTCAGGAGCTCACTCGTGCTTGTTTCTGTATTACAAAACAGCCTTCAGTGTTTATTGCTGTCATTACAAGTACTTTCATTTCATTTTCATGAAATTCAGAAGATAGATTAATCGAATTATATTGAATATACCTATCAGGAAATTCAATTTGTTTGTTTGTACCAAAACAGATTTCAGTGTTCATTCGAATACTGTCATTTTATTTCTATAAACTTCAAAAGATGGAATCATCGAATTATAAAGGGTGTCCCAAGTTCGACTGTCTAGACGTTTCTTGACAACCGGACCTAGTTGAAATCTGGAAATTTGGATTATGATATTGTTTGACTTTATCTGCTGAGCTAAAATATTCTTGAAGCCTGAACAGTTATACAGGGAGTGAAAATGAATTTCTCGAAAAATTTTTCTTTGCATTTTTTTGTCTCTTATATGATCGATTATTCAATTTTAAATATATTTCTATTCGAATGCTTTCATTCGTCGAAATAGTTTTCAAAAAATAGAAAAAAAACTGAAAAAAAATGGAGATATGCGTAGTCAGTAATATGTTCGTTATTCCTATTTTCAATATTTCAAGCATTAACTGTTTTTACATTTTCGTAGTAAAAAAATGGCGGAATATTGTGCATCTCCTAATTTATGGAAAACTCATTACAGGGGTTTCAAATATTTCGTCAAAATTGTGATCAGAATTTTCCCATAACTTTTGCTTTTTAAATTAGAATCCTATTTTTTTATGATTGCGTTGGGTTCTGCAAAAAAAAAAATTAAACTGTTCGAAGTAGTTTATGTTCCTTAATTGAATAATTCCTGAGTTATTAAGGATTTTCTGAATTTATGTCGTACTAAGAGTCAAATTCATAAAAAATGATCTGTGTTCATAGGGAATTATTGAGATAATTTAGCTTCTATGAACACAAATTATTGTTATAAAACAGATTATATGAATTTGACTCTTAGTACGACATAAATTCAAAAAATCCTTAATAACTCAGGAATTATTTAATTTAGGAGCATAAACATCTTCGAACACTATCATTATTTTTTTCGCAGAATCCAACGCAATCATACAAAAATTGGGTTCTAATTTGAGAAACAAAAGTTATGGGAAAATTATGATCCTAATTTTCGACGAAATATTTGAATCACCCAGTGACGAGTTTTCCAAAATTTGGGAGATGCACAATATTCCGCCATTCTTCTACTTCGAAAATAAGAAAACAGTTTATGCTCTAAATATTGAGAATAGGAATAACAAACATAATACTGACTACGATTATCTCCCTTTTTCTTCAGTTTTTTTCGATATTTCGAAAACTTTTTCGACGAATGCAATTATTCGAATAGAAATATATATTCAAAATAGAATAATCGATCATATAAGAGACAAAAAAAAGCAAAAAAAAAATTTAGAGAAATTTATTTTCAATTCCTGTATAACTGAAAGTGTTCGGACTTCAAGAATATTTTAGCTCAGTACGTAAAGTCGAACAACATCATAATCCAAATTTTCAGATTACAAATACATCCGGTTCTCGAAAAACGTTTAGTAGGCACTCGAACTTGGGACACCCTGTATTGAATATTTCGAAAAAACTCATTTTAATTTTTTATTGTTGCCCTGATTTACTTATTTAAAATTTGAGTATAACACGAAACATGTAAGGTCTGAATGATTATTTTCAATTATTGATCTGATAGGATTCTTATTTCACATAAATGTGAAATAAAACCCATTATGACATTAGAAAATCGCTAAAAATCATCACTTTCTCTATTTCTTACTTCAATTCACTTATTCGAATTTTCAATATCATCAGTTCGAACTGCATTCTAGACGTAATGAGAAAAAAATTACGAAAAGCACTGCCGTGAAGGCAGGAGCTTTTGAGCGCTCGTACATGCACCTTGTAGGTAGATTCGCATTTTCCAGTTTTAGAAACCAATTGAAGGAATTTTTGACAGCTGTCAAAAAAATTCTGAAAGTTAGGCGAAACTCCAGACTTCATGTCGGTGCTTCAGCTGATCAATTTTGTTTCGATAATTCGCTAGAATTTTCTACGATATCTATGGTCTTGGTGATGCGGTCTGGACAACATTTTGCACGTACTTTGAATACATTATTCCTCAGCTAGATGCATAATTTCATTCCAATCCGATCAGTAGTTCCGAAACTATCTGGAAAAAAATATTTTGAACTGCCATATTTACGGAACCCCTAGTCTCATTTTGCTTATTGATGAACGTGACCGCGATATTCGCGATCCAAACCCACCCTGAAAATTTCAAGTTCCTAGGCCTTTCCGTTCAGAAGTTACAATTTTCTATGGTTTCTATGGTTCTGGTCATGCGATCTGGACAAAATATTGCTTCAATATATCATTCTCGATTAAAATACAAAATTTCATCTCGATCGAATCCGAAGTTTCGAATTTATCGAGAAAACAAAATTTCAAACGACCGTATTTACGGAACCCCTTGTATAATGTTGCTCATAGATGAACGTGATCACGACATTCGAGATCCACACCTATCCTGAAAATTTCAAGTCCCTAGGCATTTCCGTTCAAAAGTTACAATTTTCTATGGTTTCTATGGTTCTGGTCATGCGATCTGGACAAAATTTCGCATGTAGCTAAAACACCTCATTTTACATCTGAGTGCAAAATTTCATCTCGATCGAATCTGTAGTTTTCAAGTAATCAGGGAAACAAAACTTTGAACGGCCATATTTACGGAACCCCTGGTGAAATTTGGCCCATTAACGAACTCAACCGAGGCATTCGGGATCTGAACCTACACTGAAAATTTCAAGTCTCTAGGTTGATCCGTTCGAGAGTTATCGTGCTGACGGACGGACGGACGGCCGGACGGACGGACAGACTCGAATTTTCCGACGCATTCGTCATCAGTGAGTCGAACATAGTCGATTGAGACCATTTTCGGCTCAAAATTCGAAAAATACAGACATCGTAACGAAATGATATAGCCCTCGTGTAAGTAGTACGAGCGCTCAAAAAGAATCCACTGTCATCGGAATAACGTTCCCAATTCGCCGAAATTGATCGGAAATTCATGTTAACTGCACGTAGATGTTGAAGAAACTCATAAGGATTCTTTTTTCATTCGTTTCAGACCTCAAATCGGCATATTTTCCCCAAAATCCGATCTAGAAGACTCCGCCAAAGTTTGAAATAATTATCGATAGGATATCTGTGATCTTCAGACATTTTCGTGTTTTCTCTAAATGGAACAGCTAGAAAGCAGAATTTCCACAGAAATCATTTGATCGATGCCTCATATGTGGTTAAAAAAAATCCGCAAGATATGACGAAATTTCGAAAAAGAATTTTTTGAAGAACTTTCAGTTATGCGATCGGAAGATTAAATTCGAAAATATTGAGAAGAAAAAGATTCAGATGACTTAATCTAAGAAACCCTTTGGCGGATTTCGCTGATTAATGAACTCAACCGGCGCATTCAGACCTCGAGCGTATGCTGAGAATTTGGCTCAAAATGAGTGCTTGCGAAAACAAAAGGGAAAAAGGAAATACGTAGAAATTTTGAAGGAACTGATGGAAAGACTTGCAGGCATTCCCTGCCAGATTTCGTGGCTCTTTACATTGTATCGATGAGCATTTTCTGGCTGGTAATATAAGTTCTGCTTTTTATGTTTGTCTTCATCGTCTGAGTTATGCGGTACTGATGACGGCTAAAAATCTAGAAACTAGTCTATCTGCTGCTCTTGTTGATTGATAATGTTCACTACTCAATTTGGATTTCCACCAGCCATTGATTGATTTCCCAACATTCATGACCTAGTTTACCGAAAAACCATGCAAGACCAATTTGAATTGCAATTACAAAGAAACTATGAAAATACTGGCCGAATACTCGCCATCTCTTCATACCTCATTCGTCTGAATCATCCTTATTCATGAGCAGTCGGCCCCCGGCGGCGAAAATTCACCTCGATGGGCAAAAAATGACAGATACCACCTTGCCGCGGCCGCGGAACTGGCCATAAATTCGTTTTTCCGAAATTGGCAACATTTTACGTCTTGTTCATTTAAATTTCAAAGTTACGCCGCAAACTAACACGTATGGGAAATGCGGGCCCGCCGGCAAATTAATTTTACTAGCGCATAAAACCGACCAAAACGGCCGTTTTTGTACGTCCTGGAAGTACCGGGGACTTGTAATTCCTGGAGCGGTAAATCATCGGGATAACTACCGGGGTGGTTCGTTTACTACCGCGGATTTTATTTTTTTTTCTCGCCGGCGACGGAGTCACGTAGGTTGGAAACTAAGTTGATAATAATACTGGAGACTGGAAAGCTTTCAGCGGAACCGTTTGATGGCAGACGTGAATTCATTTCGTATTCGGCCGGCCTACACTGGCCCACAAATGCGATGGGAATATTCGATTTTTACGCTTCGAATTCGCGCGGACGATGGCACTGCGATTTTTTTAGCGGAACGCGAGAATTCTTCTTCTATCTTGATTTTTCCACAGAATAGTTTCTCCGAATCAACATTGCAGATAATTCTTCAAATTCACTGAGAATCCTTCAGAAAATTCTCTCATTTATGTGGATAAAATACAGGGTCTTTACGAATGATTGTAACATTGCAGTGGGTTTGGAAATGTTTCTATTTTTCCGCTTTGTAAGCGTTATATTCCCACTCGCAGAATTTATTTTCTGTGCGCATCGCAAACATACCCTCACCACTGTAACGCTTTAACAACCCCTCTTCTTGTAACGCCACTGATTTTGAATCGCAGTATCTTACAGCGCAAGTCTGGATGCGTACAGTCCGAATCTGTTTCTTTGCTCTCTGCCATTTTAAGATTTGGTATTGATTGGATGATATCGATTTTGCATTGAAGTGAATGGTGGAATTGTTACTTTCAATCATTGAATATTTAAATGTTAAATCCAAATTTGTCTCGGCGTGAAATTCTTTCACGGTAAGTCTTTCCTATTATCCACTAAGATATTTTCTGTAATAATTCACAGAGAGAGGAGAAATTATTGTGCACCTTTCAGGTTTATGCTGTGTTTGATTTCAAGCATCTATCATATATTTTTTTTTTGTCTTTGGCTGACGGTTGTATTTTTATCACTTCAAGCTTCCTTCAGGTTGCAATTTATCTTTTCTGTGAATTTTAGTTCCTTTAATGCCGTATTTAGACCTGAAGGAAAGCTTGGAAAAACTGTTTCTAATGAATTTTAAATAATTCACAGCTTTTCCCCTGGGATTAGAGAAGTTTGTTCCCCTAGGATTTGAGAATTTGTTGCCCTTGAATTTGAAGATTTTATTCCCCTGAGATTGCGAAATTTAGTACCGCTTCCCTAAGGCCTACAACTTGGTATTATTCCGAGAGGGAGACATTTCCCTGGAATTGGGTTGTTGGAAGATTGTACAGTATCTGCAAATCACTGGTGATGGTTGTTTTACACCCTTGGAGTTGGACATATTTTATTGAAAGGCGACATCTTATGGAGGAAATATCCACGAAGATCTGAGAGAAATAATTACGTCATTAAGTAAAGTAATACTAATATTGTATAGATTCATCTGTTCAGAGGTCGATCTGAGCTTGTTGTTAACCATTGTACATTTGAAGTTTTATTATAACTGTAAAACCTGAAGGGAGTTGTAAATGCTGTCAGGAAACCCCTAATGAGCAATAATAATAGTATATAATTTAACTAGGGGTAAGGTAGGTCATAACTCACGCAGATGAAGTTTGCAGCACGAGCCGAAGGCGGGTGCTGTAATTCATCAAGTGAGTTATGAGCATTACCGCAAGTTGAATACTATACGACTATAACAATAAATACTAAGATACAAGTACAGAGAAAGAATTCAATATTCAAATCTCAATAGTTACCTATAACAATGCATTATTTATGTGATTGTGCTTCTTAGCATGGAGTAGAAAGTCCATAGGGGCGATGCTTTATATTTAGTGCTAAGTTCACCAAAATATGCCGCAGGAACATTCTCTGTAAACGATGACTTAATATTCTTACTGCTACACCAATCTTGAAAATTGTTGTATACAGCTTTATAGTTGTTTCGGGATTTTTCGGTCAATAAATTATTTATGATAACATTGGACTATTGTCTTATTTCTGAAGGTGTACATAATAATTCATCTTCACTATCTGAATTCATATTTTTCAGCAAAACATTAACAATAATAATTAGGTATCAACTTAATTTGAGAAAACGTCAAAATTATCCAAGTGACCTTCCCTAAATACCAATAATGGACTGTTCCCTTTCGGCCAATCGGCTTGTTCAGAAGCAGAGAGACAGGGAGTTTTAGTAGTGAGTTATTATAACTCACTCATGTTTGTTTACAGATACGGCTCAAAAGTGGTTAAATGATGAATATATAATTCGATGGGAGTAGATAAATGACGTTTCTTCATAATCTGCCCCCTTATACACTCTTCTATTATAAAAGACCACCCGTACGATAATAGGACATCGCAATAAATGTGTTTTGTTCTAAATCATGAGTTATTGCAAATTTCAATAATTTTTACGGTTTTGGACATAGAAGATTTACGAATCTGAATAAGAATTGACATAAAAATAATGATGGCTTTCAGTTTCGAGGTTCTATGATACCTATAGTTTACATTAAATGAGTAAATTCATCTTTTTCGCACATGAATCGATCCGAAAATCTTGTTGAGCAGTTTACTCGATTATCACTAATCTGATGAACCAACGCTATCGATCCTCCAATTACCGATACGACCAACCTTTTTCCCTCTTCGGCCCAAACCAATAATTTCCTGCAGACAGCGTATGAACCGATTTATCAATTGGAACCGCATCAACCGCTAATGTTGTTAGAAGCCACACGTGGCTTGCTTTATCGCAAATGAGCCTCACCGACGGCCCCCGACCGTAATATTGTCTGCGTTGGGGGTGTTAATTCGTTTGCTCCGGGGATTATACCGGATGCGGAAATCATTCGGCTCTCCCTCGCCCAGTTTTTCGTCGAGTCCATAGTTTTTCGTTATGATCGAGAGGCCGTTAAGGCAATCGGCTGAGCGGAAGGCTTCTGCGAAAGTTTTTTCCCCGGAATTTTTGCCGAGTGGGGAAAGGGCGGGTTCGACTCTCCCTCGATTCCTCCGCAGATTGTGTTTTTGTGGGTTGCCGCAGAATTTCCACTTTATCGAACAGTTACAAGAACTAGAGAAGTAGTTCAACGTGTGATTGCTTCGTTATGATTTTCATCGACTTTTATGTTTTTTTGCACGCTTGTTTCTATGAACGTCACAATAACTCTTTTACTTCTCAAATTTCCAGGGTATAATTAATTCAAATAGCCGAGAAGAGACATTATCTCTTTTGGCCTAGTCGATACAAAAAAAAATCGAAGTCGTGAGAACGCCTAGAAATATGAAAAATTAATATATTAATTTAAGTGTTTGTTTAGTCTACTTGTGCAGCGTTGAAATTTTGATAACCCAAACTCAAGAGTTTTAAAGAGACCCATAAATATACTGCCTAACGCGCGTTTGATGATCATAAAAATGAACGAGGTGAGATTTATCATTTTCCTTCGTCCATTCCACAAATTAAGCACTAAATTTAGTGATCGTAAATTTCACATCCTACCACCACTGTCGGAAATGTGAGAGGTGATTGGTTTCAGACCAATAATTTCCGATGTTTGGTTCACGAATTACTTTAAAAAAATAATAGGAGGGGGTGATTGATTTAACGAAAACATCATTTGGGACCACCTAGAGACGAAATAAAGATCGGAGAAAGGGACTCGATCGAAAAAGGTTTTTGGGACTATCAGGAGTGGTTTGAGTCGGACGGAAAAAGTTCTTTCGAGGAGAAAGAACACGTAATTCGGGAACTTGTTCGAGTTGATAATAAATTTTCGGGAATCAGTCATAAAATAGTTTTGGAGAAGTAGGCACGAATAGTTCTTCCAGAAAAATAACACGGAATCTATCGAGAATTTAGTTGAGTTAAGAAGTGAATAAAATTATATCGAAACGCCGAAAGGAAGTACGAGTGTGTTCAGTGTCGTAGTGAACACTCGGCTTTGTTAAGTGTGAACAACAAAATTTTAACAAGGACAGGATTCCCCCCAATGGCGGAGCATAAGAAAAGGAAAAACTAAAATTACGCATGGCATCATTTCAGATCTACTAGTCTTGAAATCTCTCACTCAAGATTGAATTACTCTTGAAATTCTGACTTTGGGTCGGTGCTATTAAATTTTTTTTGTTACACAACTTTTATATTATAGTCCAGCTCATCTCTTCAAGGAATTATTGACGATTAATTTCGAGATATCACGAATATTCGGAATAATAGCGATCTGTCTACAAAATTCTATATTTTGAAAAGAATAAAAATTCAAGGAAATTAAAATTCAGCCCTTTCATTCAATCTACTGAAGTTTTCGAGACTGATTGGAATTCAACAGGAATCTTTTATTATAATAGGACAATTATCGACAAAATGATCATGCCTAAATATCAACAGTGGAATATTCTACTACTACTACAGAACCGAATTTCCAATGTAAAAAGTCTGGAATCTTTCGGAAAGTAGTTTTCGAGAAGAAGGCACGAATAGCTCTTTCAGAAAAATAACATGGAATCTATCGGGAATTCGAACAAAATTTTATCGAAACGCCGAAAGAAAGTACGATTTTTTTCTGTGTCGCAGTGAACTTTCGGCTTCATTAAGTGTGAACAACACGATTTCGATAAGGCCAGGATTTCGCTCCCCCAGTTGCGGAGCATAAGAAAAGGTAATTCCAAAGTTACGTATCGTATGTATCGAAATGTTATTGAGTCTTCTAATTTATTTCATCCATTCAGCAGCAGTGACGATTTGGAACAACTTCTTGAGAATTTTCCACGTTTGCATCTTAACTTCCAGCTAATGAGGATAGCATAATGAAAACTTTGAGAACCATCAAGGCGTGAAGTTTGCCATCGATACAATTATTCTGTGAATATTCGCAACATGGAAATCAGGATTGCCTATAATCATTATTGTAGCTGCTGGTATTATTTATGTTCAACATTAATATAAAATCGATAATCAGTGTTGTTGCAACCATAATTGTATCATTATCACATTGGTTGGCTTTGTATTAGAAATTATCTTGTAATCAATGGGAACTAATGCAAAGGATTTTCTGTTTTGTTTCATTCGAAATAATGATTTTTAAAGGTGACGAAGGGGTTATTTTCAGCTTCTGCTTCTAGAAAACCAGTGGTTCCATTGCATACCTTTATCTACCATGGGCTTCGCCAAGGAAGGGACTTTTCATTACACCATTCGTCCTTCTAACTCAGAAGAGAAAGAATTGGAACTATGGCAATGAACTGTAAGTGACCCACAAAAATCATAGCTATCTGTTGTTCTACAGCGTCCTCCGCAAATTCCTCCTGACCCTATCCCAACATCCATTCATTAGCTGGCAGAGTTATTCCCATTTTGACGACCATTACTACCCGTAATTAATTCATGATTGACATTAAGGGTTCAGTACATATTTTCTGAATAAGTGGATTCCACTCTGAAACCACATGTTATACATTTGCAATTTGAACGGCGGTAGAGCGACGACAAAGCCAATCATTAATAACGAATGGCCGCCCTAAAATGGGGCCAGTCATCAATTCAGCCTCGGATTATTAGTTTTGTCTTACCGCGGAATATGAAGTGGTGAGCGGCAATAATGACGTTAATAACGGCATATCGCGGCTGAACAGCATTAATCAGTTTTCCAACATTGCCAATTCTTTGTGCATGGCTCGGAGTAAGGAAGGACATAAAATGGTCCTAGAATAAATCGTAAAATACGATCGCCAGGCCACTGTTATTGCATTGATATTCTACCCAAGAACCCCTTAGTCAGAGGGTGATGAACGTTTCCATCGTTTTAAAGATTCTCCAGTGTTACCAGTCTGCATCCAAACCTCCAGATGGCCTTCCGAATGGTTCCGGGGGCACCAGACGAGCATGCATTTGTACAGATGCGAAGCATATTCAGAGCACGTTCGGTATGAGCAGGGCGATCCTTTTAGTCCTCGGTTTTGTCTGCATGGCAGCTAAATTAAGGGATTCTACACAGTGTGTCTCTGAACGAAACACATTGTTGCTTCATTACGAATCGGATTTTTGGATCCGTTCCAGGAGTGAACTGGGGATATGCAGAAGGCGACGTTCGCCAGTATTTTTCGATTTCGCATCGAAGGATTTTTCTATTTTTAAGGAGTCAACAAATAAAAACAAATTGTTTCCTCAGGATGACCTGGAGATCCCAGACCCCTTAGAAATTTTATTCAGTCGGTATATCATGTTTGGGGTCGCGTATGTCATTATTGAACGTCAATGAGGTGATCATAACTCCCAGAAACTCTATTAAATCCAGATGGGAGCTAGTTTGCAGATCGCAATCTCAGCATTCCGACGTTCAGGTCACTTCCCTGGGGCATAACCGGATCTAGGTTATGTCACCCGATCATAGATTATGGCTCTGACCGACCCTGAGAAATATTTTGACATAGTCCGAGTAATGTTTGCCCCGATTGATTGGGTTATTTTCGAAGTAAAAATTTCTATAGCCGCGTTGAACGTGTTTTGGCAGGGGCAAAGTTTTGATTTCGCGTCACCGACATGCCAATGTGGCGTATTGCGCCAGAGATAAGTGAACGATATCAAGTGTATGATCGCAAAACGGCCATAATAATTCAAACAGATGACGTGTTCAAGCTACATGCAAAATTTTGTCCAGATCGTATGAGCAGAACCATAGAAATCATAGAAAACTATAACTTTCCAACGGAAAGGCCTAGTACTTGAAATTCTCAGGATAGGTGTAGGCTAAGGGTTCCGTAAATATGGTCGTTTTTAATTTAGTTTCCTTGATAATTTCGAAACTGCGGATTCGATCGTGACAAAATTTTGTATTTCAACGGAAACTAATATATTAAAGCTACATTTTGTCCAGATCGCATGACCAGAACCATAGCAACAATAGAAAATCATAACTTTCGAACGGGAAGGCCCAGGGACTTGGAATTTTCAGAGAACGATTGCGAATGTTGCGGTCACGTTTATCAATGAGCAAAATTAGACTAGGGATTCCGTGAATATGGTCGTTTGAAATTTTGTTTCCTTGATAATTTCGAAACTACGGATTTGATCGTGACAAAATTTTGTATTTCAATGCTGATTGGACTGGAATGGAATTTTGCACATAGATAGAGAATAATGTACTCAAACTACGTGCGACATTTTGTTCAGATCGCATTACCAAGACCATAGATACCATAGACCATAGAGTTATTATGCTAATTTTTCCGAAAAAAAAATAACAAAAACAAAGTATTTATTTTTGAATATTTTCAATATTGGTATCAATATTCGCGTTGAAAAATTTGACAACTCAGCAATACAGATTTCTAGTTGTTCGATAACATTTTTGATCTGATTTCAAAATCAAAAATTCTTCAATCTTCGATAATAAACATTATTCCACAAAATCATTGTGTATTGTTTTGGTGTGCTATATACTCATTAAGTAATTTTTCGCAGACTAATAATTTATAAACTCATATCATTCAATTTCACCATCAGAACTTCAGAACAAAAATTGTAATATAAGTAAGGCTTCTAAATATCTTTTTTCTAAAACTCGTTGGATCCTGGATCCTACTGAGTAACGATAGAACTAAAACTTTGTATTCAGTAATTAACTAAGTTTACGATTTCCACCAATTGCGAGTTAAACAAAACCACTACACGTGTTTCGCCATACCATTTCATAGCTTCATCAGGAGTTTATCTCGTCACCTGATGAAGCCATGAAATGGCGAAATACATGTAGTGGTTTTGAAATACTCCCAATCAGTGAAAATCGTGAAATAAGTAATTAGTGAATACTAAGTTAATATGGATTTTCATCAAGTTTCGGCCGAATCAATCAAATATAACTGAAATAACGAAACGGAAACATTTTTTACTCATTTCTGCTTTGGCAATTGAAAGTTTGCATAATAATTAAATTTTTCATTCCCGTCATCAACGATCGGATTTATACATGATATTCAACATTCTGTGTGTAAACACGCTCATATCGTATAGATTCAGATTCAGATATATTCACACTGAGAGAAGAGTGTTAAATTGTTCGATATTATTGAAGGGAAATAAAACTTGGAAACAATTGGTGTTTAATTTATGGTCAAACCAAACGACTCAATTGCAAGAACTCATAAAAATACCACTGAACAGTGAACACCCCAACAGACTATCCACAAATCACAATAGGAGTAACAAGTATTCAAGATTCATTTATGGTTACACAGATGGAAATTTTGGATTGGTAAAACAGTAACATGTCTAAAATCTTAAGAAATAGATGAACATCAGAACAGACCAACAAATCATAGAGAAGATCTAATGTTAGGATTCAAAAGAAAGATAGGAATAATACACCTCAGTCACTAAAATTTTTTGAGGAATAATCTCTGACAAGAATGAGTTATTTATTATTTCATTCAATTGCCGAAATTTACAAATTTTTGTAAGGTTCCTTTATGAAAGAGTGATCATGGACTTCTCGATTCAAATCGCAGAAGACTTTACGACCATTACCTGTAAATATAACCATAGATGGAGAAATTTGGGGCCAATTCCATAACCACGTAAGTTGCCTTCATTAAAAGTATTATTAAGGTTGAAGAACACTAAAATTTCTTACGTCCTTCCATAAAAAATTAGAGTATTCTTCGAATAAAATTGGACATTTGGCAACACTCGACCTTTTTTCGACCTAAAATTGTATATTTCAAACAACTAACCTTCTCCTTCAGTTGCTCCAATCCTACCTGCTGCTATGCAGATGAATCCCATCAAAAGTTCAAGGAAAAGCTCTATCCTCATTTTCGACGAAATTCCAAACACTTTCTCACGACACTAACTATGAGTTGAGTATTCGACCAGTTATTAATTCGGAAACTCACGAAAAGCCTTCATTCACTAACACTGTTTTTTCTATCCATGAATATGTAAAAATTTTCCTAAATGGTTTTCTGAAAATCCCAAACTTTTAAAACACAGGAGCCACTCGGTGAATTTTCCGGTGGAAATTCGTTCTCGGGAAACTTTCGCGGAAACCTCCGGGGCTTTTCCAGCCGTATTACCGAAGTTCGACAGTAGACGCACGAGGAGCGACTGCAGATTGGATAGGTTGGGAAAACTGAATATAGCTGGGCATGCGCTCGCCAGCGCCGAATATGTGAATTTGCCTCTCTGCATTTTGTTTATTCGCTGCCTGTTTTTGTTTCATCAACGTCTCTTTGATCTGAGCGATGTTTTTCCGACCGCAGCAGGCCAAATGTCGATCGTGGTCAATTCATTTTATCAGGCAATTTTATCGCTAAATTCTGTTTGGAATTCTGCTAAAGGGTAGGTGCCCTTTGACCAGGGGTATTGGCCTATCAAAAAAAATTGTATGGCCATCAAGGTCAACTCAAGATCATTTCCACGATTGGTTTCATTGTAACGTTATAACTTACCGTATAGATTTAGAGTATGAAAATCTGATATTGATTTCTCAGGGGAGGTTTGATTATCCCAGCAACAAAATTCTGTCCTGGTGAGATCTTGTGTAAATTGAAGGAACTTACCTTGAAAACTGCGATTTCCAAGGTACGATTTCTGTTTTCTTCTTCAGAAGAAAAACGAGAAAATTTTTTGACGGTTTCTTACAATGTATCTTAAATGTGTAATTCAGTTATAATATCAAAAAACTTTACATGATTCCTTCTAGATTGTTAGTGAATATAATGATATAAAGATAATGATAAACATGATGGAGGTTATCAATAATAAACCTGAGAAAAGATCTTGTTATGGAATATAAAAGTAATGAATCAGAAGAAAACCAATTGAAAGAAACACGTGGACGAAAAAAAAAACGGAAGAAATGATAACTCAGGAACAAGCAAATAATTCAATTAATTCTTTCCTGGTGAGATTTTGTCTAAATTGAAGTGATTACGTCTTACCGAGAATATAAGGTTATTAATCTCGCCAACTTTAATCGCGGAAAAATCACTTTTGAAAGTGGATGACTGCGGTTGAAATTATCCAAGGTACGATAGGTGTTTTCTTTTTCAGAAGAAAAACGAATAAATTCCTTGACGGTTTTTAACAATGTATCTAAAATGGCATGTGAAAGAAATTATATAGTTATAATATCAAAAAATTCAACATGACTCTTTCTCGATTCTCAATGAATATAATGATATAAAGAAAATGATAAACATGATGGAGGTAATTAATAATAAACCTGTAAAATAATCTTGTTATGGGATATAAAAAGTAATGAATCAAAAGAAAACCAATTGCAAGAAAAACTTACACGAAAGAAAACGGGAGAAATGATAACTCAGGAACAAGCGAATAGTTCAATTAATTCGTTCTTGGTGATATCTTGTCTGAATTGAAGTGATGACGTCTTACCGAGAATATAAGGTTATAAATCTCGCCAACTTTAATCGCGAAAAATTCACTTTTGAAACTGACTTACTGCGGTTGAAATTGTCCAAGGTACGATAGGTGTTTTCTTTTTCAAAAGAAAAACGAAAAAATTCCTTGACGGTTTTCAACAATGTCTCTGAATAGGCATGTGAAAGAAATTATTCAGTTATAATATCAAAAAATTCACTGCTTCTCGATTCTTAATGAATATAATGATATAAAGATAATGATTAATATGATGGAGGTAATTAATCATAAACATGGGAAAGAATCTTGTTATGGGATATAAAAAGTATTGAATCAAAAGGAAACCAATTGCAAAAAACACGTGCACGAAAAAAAAACAGAATGAATGATAACTCAGGAACAAGCAAATAATTCAGTCAATTCTTTCCTGGTGAGATCTTATCTTAATTGAAGTGATGACGTCTTACCGAGAATATAAGGTTATAAATCTCGCCAACTTTAATCGCGAAAAATTCACTTTTGAAACTGACTTACTGCGGTTGAAATTGTCCAAGGTACGATAGGTGCTTTCTTTTTTAAAAGAAAAACGAAAAAATTCCTTGACGGTTTTCAACAATGTATCTGAATAGGCATGTGAAAGAAATTATTCAGTTATAATATCAAAAAATTCACTGCTTCTCGATTCTTAATGAATATAATGATATAAAGATAATGATAAATATGATGGAGGTAATTAATCATAAACCTGGGAAAGAATCTTGTTATGGGATATAAAAAGTATTGAATCAAAAGGAAACCAATTGCAAAAAACACGCGCACGAAAAAAAAACAGAGGAACAAGCAAATAATTCAGTCAATTCTTTCCTGGTGATATCTTGTCTAAATTGAAGTGATAACGTCTCACCGAGAATATAAGGTTATAAATCTCGCCAACTTTAATCTCGGAAAATTCACTTTTGGAAGTGGATTACTGCGGTTGAAATTGTCCAAGGTACGAAAGGTGATTTCTTTTTCAGAGGAAAATCGAATAAATTCCTTGACGGTTTTCAACAATGTATCTTGAATGGCACGTGAAAGAAATTATTGAATTATAATATCAAAAAAATTCAACATGACTCCTTCTCGATTCTTAATGAATATAATGATATGAAGATAATGATAAACGTGATGGAGGTAATTAATAATAAACATGGGACAGAATCTTGTTATGGGGTATAAAAAGTAATGAATCAAAAAAAAAACAATTGCAAGAAACATGTGCACGAAAAAAAACGGGAGAAATGATATCTCAGGAACAAGCAAATAATTCAATTAATTCTTTCCTGGTGAGATTTTGTCTAAATTGAAGTGATTACGTCTTACCGAGAATATTAGGTTATGAATCTCGCCAACTTTAATCGCGGAAAAGTCACTTTTGAAAGTAGATAACTGCGGTTGAAATTATCCAAGGAACCATAGGTGTTTTCTCATTCAGGAGAAAAACGAAAAAATTCCTTGAAGGTTTTTAACAATGTATCTAAAATGGCATGTGAAGGAAATTATTTAATAAAATCAAGAAATTCTACATGACTCCTTCTCGATTCTTAATGAATATAATGATATTAAGGTAATGATGAACGTGATGGAGGTAATTAATAATAAACCTGGAATGGAATCTTCTGGAGTAAACTCAATTATAAATCAAAAGTAAATCGAGTGCAAGAAAGTCATGCAGGAAAACAAATTAGAAGCAATGATCATCAATTCAATTAAATTAATTCTTTCCTTGTGTAAATTGAAGGAACTACGACTTACCGAGAATATAAGGTTATAAATCTCGCCAACTTTAATTGCGGAAAATACACTTTTGAAAGTGGACGACTGCGGATAAAATTATCCAATGTGCTTCTATGGTAATGATAAGTAACATCATCTTTCAAGAAAGGAATTTAGATGGACTCGTGGACAAGATTTCATATGGCAGGAGCTAGAAGAGGAGAAGTGTCATATTGTTTTCACATTGTTAAGTACTGAGAATATGATCAGAAAAATAAAGAGGAAATTTGCGACTTTTCAATCGGCAATATTTTTCCAGGGTGGTTTGCGTCCCAAACTTCCCACTCAATTCGAATTCCACGATAATTCCAAGTTTTCCATATTCATCGTCACAAATCGTCCTTCGGTTCCCTTCCCGCCGCCATCTCCCTCATCCCCTATCACTTAGCGAGGCCTAATTTAACAGCTGTTCAGATGGCACAACACGTGAAACATAAAAACGCCGAAAACCCAGCTACGCGAATTTACATAAAACCTGAAACGAAGGACCTTTTAAGGAAATTTATCTTTCGATGGAAATGAGCGAATTTACGTGCGCTTTTTTAATCCCCACATCGGACCTGAACGAATTAGGGATGAAGTGTTGCGTAAATGTTGAAGAGTGACAACAGAATTAGCTGAGTTGATTCTCTGTGTGTGTGGGCGCGGTTGGGCGCGTCTGCGAAAGAGATGGGTATGATTCAATTTGGGGTTCCGCCGCTTTTATGAGTTTATCACGAGCGGGTGACCATATTAGTGTATTTGTTTCAATTATTCATAACCGACCGTTTGGAATTTCGTTTGGTGGAGAAAAAAGGACTTTTAGATTCGACCAAGTTTTGTTATTTCTCAGAATTGTTTTCTATGCAGGTTTACAGGGAAAGTCGTACTGAATATTGAAGGACGTTATCATTCAGATCATTCCTGATGAATTTGGTTTTATAATATGGTGTCCGAAACTGAACCGTTATTGAGATATCGAGTTTTGAAGATTTTTCGAAGAATCCTCTATTTTTAGGCTTTTTTTATCGATTTTTTTCGAATTGAAACTTCTAGGGACCGTTTTTCGATGTATCTAGTTAGAGGGCATGTCAATCAATGAAAATGATCAACAGAAACAGAACCTACTACTAACAGCTTAATAAGACTGCTCGACAACGGTTAGAATTAAAGGATTATACTAATTGTTTTTAAATTTGAAGCGCTTTTTCTGAAAAAAACTTCATGAAACTTATTCTGCAGAAAAGTTCGAAAACTTCAACGTCTCTTCAGCTTCTCAAAAAGGTAGAACACTTGCTATTGAATAGGCAAAACATTGACCAAATGACACTTAAGGTAGTAGCGGAGGCCATGTCGAACATGAATTATAAAAATATTGCTCTGTTTTTCTTTGTTTTATTTACTTATTCAAGCTATTTTTCGAAGAATCCTCTATTTTTAGGCTTTTTTTATCGATTTTTTTCGAATTGGAACTTCTAGGGACCGTTTTTCGATGTATCTAGTTAGAGGGCATGTCAATCAATGAAAATGATCAACAGAAACAGAACCTACTACTAACAGCTTAATAAGACTGCTCGACAACGGTTAGAATTAAAGGATTATACTAAGTGTTTTTAAATTTGAAGCGCTTTTTCTGAAAAAAACTTCATAAAACTTATTCTGCAGAAAAGTTCAAAAACTTCAACGTCTCTTCAGCTTCTCAAAAAGGTAGAACACTTGCTATTGAATAGGCAAAACATTGACCAAATGACACTTAAGGTAGTAGCGGAGGCCATGTCGAACATGAATTATAAAAATATTGCTCTGTTTTTCTTTGTTTTATTTACTTATTCAAGCTATTTTTTGTGCTCGGGAGACAAAAACATACTGTCTCATCTATTTAATCTTAAATTTTGGCTTATAGTCTGCTCATGCGATTCTTTCGTGGTTATTTGATGGCTTGGATGTTTGAACTGTTGCATCTTCTTACTGTGTGACGCGGCTTGTGACTGGACTTTGATTTGTATTGTAAGTAAGTAAGTAAGTAATTAAGTAAATTTGTATTTCAACAATCATAGCAGATTACAAACACCCACTACAAAGATGAAACAAGTCAAAATCAATTTAAACAATAATTAGACACATCAGACATTAGATCTCCTTTTTAAATTTATTGTATTCCTGAATATTCCGAAGCTTTGTAGGTAATGCATTAAATATCCTTATGGCCATATAAAGAGGGTGTCTTTCATAACAAGATAGAGAATGAATAGGAGAAAACCAATGAACCATCTGTCTAGTATTGTTTTCATTTCTATGAGTTTCAAAGTAATGATTATGTTTATGGAAGAACAATAATAACCGATAAATATACAGGCCATGAACAGTGAGAATTTCACTTTTTTGAACAGAGATCGACATGTTTCTCGATACTTTAAGCCGAAAATTATCCCCACTGCCCACTTCTGAGTGACAAAAATCCTATCAACATGTGAGGAATTACCCCAGAAAATGATTCCATAAGTTGTTAACGACTGAAAATTTGCATAATAGATAGTCTTCAAAATGTCTTAATTTACTTGCTTTTTCACTATTCAATTTTTTCCTCAAATGTTCTATATGGTTATTCCATTTTAAATTTGCATCAATCACGACTCCCAAAAAAGTGACAGAGTTCTTTATGTCAATCTCATGATCTGTACAAACCAGACTAGAGGGAAAAACTTGTCTTGATTTATCAGTACAGAAATATGTGCAAACTGTTTTCTGCATATTAAGTACCAGTCTGCTATCACAGCACCAATCATTAATGTCCTTAAGCACTTGCTTGATGCACTCAACCGATGTAGTGATGTTGTCACATTCGATCAAGGCACTAGTGTCATCAGCAAAATTCAGCAATTTACAATTTTCTGGCATTATTAGATTGAGGTCGTTAATATATACCAGAAAAAGAAGTGGTCCTAATATGCTGCCTTGTGGGACACCCATAATTATTTCCTCATCACCCGATGCATAATCCTCACCATTTTTAGATATTATCACTCTCTGCTTTCTTCTTCGTAAATAGCTTCTGAAAAGATTCAACTGCTTGACTTTTTCGAAAATTTTTGAGAACGAGCTTAACATTGTGAACATGGCAACATTTACTTACGAGGAATATGCAGACATCCTAATGTTTTATGGATTTTCCGAAGGGTGTAGTGGCGTGCACGCAATGAATACTTGCGACGGTATCCTACTCGTCGAGTACCTGATTTTGGCGTTTTTGACAGTGTTTATCGAAGACTACGAGAAACTGGGGCTGTTCTAGTACGAATGACATGAGAATACCTCGCATTCTTGATGACGACGACGAAGCAAATGGAATACTTTCAACCCGACCCAACCACGTCAACAAAAAATATTATCGCTCGACGGCTTGGTAGTTCCCAGTGGAAAGTCTGGTTCGTAATGGACACTCCTGGGCAATACCTTTACCATTACACGCCAGTGCTTGTTACAGAAGAAGAGCATCCATTGGGGCGACTAGACTTCTGAAGATTTATGTGCCGATATGGAAGATCCGGTCTTCTTTTCGTGTAGACATATAAGTCGAACTTTGGCATCACAAATTATCATAACGCCCATTATTGGGCTCCCAAAGCGCAAGATGACCCAAACAAAAAACAAGAAGGTAAAAATAAGATTCATTCTGAATGTGTGGATGACCATAATATCAAATTACTTGATAGGGCCATACTTCCTGCCCATTTTAGCTACTGTTACCTCAAACTCAAAATGTACCCTTTACTACCTCAACTGTCATTTGGTCAATGTTTTGCCTATTTAATAGCAGGTGTTATACCTTTTTGAATAGCTAAGGAGACGTAGAAGTTTTTGAACTCATTTGCAGAATGAATTCCATGAAGTTTCTTTCAAAAAAAGCGCTTCAAAGTTGAAAACACTTAGTGAACATTCTTTGATTCTAACCGTTGTCGATAAGTCTTATTAAGCTGTTAGTAGTAGGTTCAGTTTCTGTTGATCATTTTTATTAATTGGCATGCCCTCCAACTAGATACATCGAAGAAACGGCTCCTAGGAGATCCAATCCGAAAAAAATTGATAAGAAAGCCAAAAAATAAAGGATTCTTCAAAAAATCTTCAAAACTCAATATCTCCAAAACGGTTAAGTTTTGGACACCATACTATAGAACCAAATTCATCAGAAATGAGCTGAATAATAACTTCTCTCGATATTCAGTACAACTTTCTATGTAACCCTGTATATCTATCGATTCCCTTTGATCTTTGCAATTCACCGACAACTTCCGCGGAATCGATCTCTTCGATTCAATTTGGCAATTTATAATTAACACAATCCGAAATGAAGACCACGGACAAAGTTAATACAGATTGATGCGGCACTACAGACAGACGTACCGTCGGTCGGCTGCCTGCGCCCCGTTTGGCTAAGTGAATTACCGCCAGGGCATTAGCCGCAGCTAATTTATCGTCCGACAGATCTAACGCCCACTGTTTGCGTCGATCTTGGATTGAGTGCGCTAATTTATGTTTAGACGTTGGTCGTCAGAATGCTAGATTGGTTCTGTGATTTGTTTCGTGCGGGAACGGCGCAATTCCTCGAGAGCCAAGATTTCGGGCCGCCGGCCCATCAAAGGGGGTAATCCGAAGGGTCTAAGACTAACGAGAGGAGAAGAATTGGAAGATATTGATGAGACCGGAGGGATTGGGGTGGATCTTTTGTGGGAAGTTTGGTCGAATGTGGTGGATATTCTTACAAAAAATCAAGATGGAAGTTTACTTCCGCTGATTCTCAAGTTTTTTTCGCGAACACACTTTTTCATAAGAAATCCAGTAGTTTCAGTCTCAATCCCAGGAAATTTATGGTTTGGGAGGTATGATTTTTTTCTTAATCATCTCAATTCTTATCTCATGGAATCTCATGGCATTTCTTATGGTGAAAATTTTGCCAAATTGTTTCATTTTTTTTCCTTGCTTTATTTGTGAACTAATTCAAAAATGAATTGCAGGCTTACATTGCGACTTCTTCCGCTCCATCTTATGGCGTCAACATTTTTGTAACGTGTTTCGAAAGCTAATTAGATGTCTGAATAGTATTCAAACCTTTTTTTTTGTCATCATTCCAAATTTTTCTAAGCTCAAAATGTCCAACAATTTTTTTATCGATAGATCGAATTCATAAACTGTTTCTTTTTTCTAGTCTATATTGTTGAATATATTTGAGTATTATAGAGATATTTTATATTTTCCTGGAGGCCTATTATGTTTTTCACTCACTACATCATACAGGGTGTCCCAGAATGAATGGATAATCCTGTAACACTGTATAGAAGAGCTATTGGACTCTCTGAAAAAAAAAAAAAAATCTATTTTTTTTTTTCAAAATAATGATTTCTTGCACATCACGTTGCGTGTCTGTGTAACACGCTCACAAATGAATCGAATCAATCAGTTTATTCATGGTAAAATAAGTTATAAAACTTATTATTGTACCATTTTGAAATTTAAATGAAAGGCGCAAATTTTTTTTTGAGTTGGCCGCACAGGTTTTCTCAAATTTTATTTCCACCATGAACGATTAAACTTTCACATTATGAAATATTCATCACATTTTATGATGAAATTCAAAGTTGGATATTTTTTTCCAAAAAAGTTACAACAGATATATATATACGGTTTTCAGCATATCTATAATTCAATGAAGAATTTTTCACCATGAAAAAACTGATGGATTTGATCCACTTGTGCGTGTGATACACAAAAACTCAACGTGATGTGAAAGAAATTATTATTTTGAAAAAAAAAATATTTCTATTGGAGATTTTTTTTTGGATTTTTTTCAGAAAGTCCAATAGCTCTTCTATAAAGTGTTACAGGATTATCCATTCATTTTGGAACACCTTGTATAAATATGTACTTATACAGGGTGTCCCGGTTCGAGTGCCTACTAGACGTTTTTTGAGAATCGGACCTATTTGAAATCTGAAAATTTGAATTATGATATTGTTCGACTTTATCTACTGTTCTAAAATATTCTTGAAGCCTGAAAACTTTCAGGTATACAGGGAGTCGAAATAATTTTTTGCCTTTTTCCGTCTCTTATATGATCGATTATTCAATTTTAAGAATATTTCCATTCGAATCGCTGCATTTGTCGTAATAGTTTTCAAAATATCAACAAAAAAACTGAAAAAAAAAAGGGAAATATTCGTAGTTATTATTACGTTATTCCTATTCTCAATTTTTCACGCATAATCTGTTTTTACATTTTCGAAGTAGAAGAATGCGAAATATTGTGCAACACCTAAATTTTAGGAAACTCGTCACAGGGTGTCAAAAATTGTGATCAGAATTTTTCCATTACTTTTGTTCTGTTAATTAGATAACTATTTTTTTGTGATTGCGTTGGATTTTGAGCAAGAAAAATAATTATAGTGTTCGAAGATGTTTATGCTCCTAAACTGAATAATTCCTGAGTTATTAAGGATTTTCTGAATTTATATCGTACGTAGAGACAAATTCATAAAAACTGTTTTATAACAATAATTTGTGTTTATAGGAGATAAATTATCCCAATAATTCCCTATGAACATAGATTGTTGTTATAAAACAGATTTCATGAATTTGTCTCTACGTACTACATAAATTCAGAAAATTTTTTTTTCGATATTTTGAAAACTATCTCGACGAATGCAACGATTCGAATAAAAATATATTTGAAATTGAATAATCGATCATATAATACAAAAAAAATGCAAAAAAAAAATTTCAAGACATTCATTTTCACTCCCTGTATAACTGAAAGTTTCCAGGCTTCAAGAATATTTTAGCTCAGTAGATAAAGTCGAAGAATATCATAATCCAAATTTTCAGATTTCGAATAGGTCCGGTTCTCAAGAAACTTCTAGTAGGCACTCGAACTTGGGACTCCCTGTATATTGCAACTAACGAAAATTGTCTGAATTATCAATAAAGATGTTTTAGTAATTTAGAAGAATAATATCATCCATTTCGTAAATGGAAAGGACCTTAAATTTTGTTATAAAAAACACAGGGCTGTATAAAAAAAAATAAGCTGATGGTGCTTTCGCGAAGATAAAACGTCGGATCTATAGAATGTTGACGCCATTTCATAAAACAGAAAATTCCGAAATGAAAATGTGCAATTTATTCCTTTCTCAAATAAAGTCAGAAAAAAAATAAAACGATGTTGTTTAATTTTCTGGACAACTCCGGAACTGACCATAATTTTAGAAAATTTTTAACGATTTATTTTTGGGTACAAAAAACACAATTTTTATTCCAATATAACCGATTCTGTATCTCTTATCGTTTCCTAGATTCCAATACCATCCTGATCTCAAACAGGCTGTATATTTTCAAACTTAGCTGTTATTAATCCAGTTATCAAACAGTGGCTCTGGGACGGAACCCACATCCGTTTCCCTGTCGGAGACCACGCCTCTATGAACTGGAACGCCAATTAGAAATGGAGTTGTGAGCCTAATTTTTCAAACGCTATAATTTTTTTATCGTAAAGAATTTATGCGGATATTTCATCATTCATAACTGTATAAATTCCTCCAGATTTTCTACGATAGAAAAATCCCTGCATCAAACAATATATCATAAATAGCCCGCAGCAGAGGCGGACATGTTAACTCAGCACAATCCTCAATACCCTTAGAAATAACATCTCGAAGAGCACATCAAACTCCGTTCATGAGATAATACCCAAACAAAGTAACGAGAACTTCCTCTATTTCCCCAGCTCTCCGCAGTGGAAACACAAACGGGCGCATCCCCACGTCAGCCGAAAGCGACGCAAAAAGAATAAGAAAGCCCCACTAATTAAGTCTGGCTGTAAACTAAAGCTCAAGAATCTCCTATTAGAGTCAACTGAATTTCTTAGAGTTTTATTGGGTCGTTCAATTTGCCCAATTGGCTTTGATGCGTCCAATCAACCCCTGTACCTTACTGTTGTAGTTCTTCGGAGGGCTCTATCGAATGTCGTAAGGAAGGGACTTCGATTTAAAATGAACCGGAGTTAATTCGAATTCCCAGGATTCTTCCAAGACCCACAGAAGTAGAATTTGTTACTTTTAAATCAAAATAGTTCACAAGACTTTTTTTGTTGGTACAGTAATATTCCTCGAGGAAATGGATGGAAAAAAAGTTAGGGTTGTCGAAAATTTGGCCTAAAAAACTTTTCACAATTCTTCAGTCGTTCATTCAAGATGAAATATTAACATGCCCCAGGAAGAATTATAATTGTAGGTAGTACAGATTCTTTGGCATTTATTTAAAGAATCCCTTTTCGCAGGCGATCTGAACAAAGCCAAGTTCTTGTTCGACGCAACTATACGTCGACACTAGACCCCCAAATATCAGACCTGGTGAAGCTTGCCTGCCAACCTTAGATTTAAAGTTTGTGGCAACTTCTTGCATGGAGCACGACTTATACCCCCGAAACTCAGCATGTAAATAGAAAACTTTCCTCTCCCAAAGTTTATCCTCATTGTACGTCGAGCCGAGATGGTGTTATCTCTAACTCGGCCAGGCTGTCGAAGAATTCCCTCGGCGGCGAAGAATTTTTTTATTTACGATATTGTGAACGGAGGTTTCGATGAGCAAAGTTACGACGTGAGAGAGCTCACTCGTAGCTGTTAGGGAGAAAAGAGAAATGCGTTTTCCCTCCTCGATGTGAATATTCTTCTGAAGATTATCATAAACTATTGTGTCTTTCAGTTATCGATAGCTAACCTAACAATATCGTTGTCATAAGTGGCAGTTAATGACATCCAGATCCACTGAGACTAATCAATTGTGTATAAGGATCACTGCATTTACCGACAGGGTGGTAAACGTTGGTCAACTGACTCTATTGATAAGGAAATTTAATTTGCTCCATTCCCATGCAGAATAACCCGGTACATCTAATCCGGACAATACAGGGCTAATTGATTAGAAATGGGAACGTCTGTGTATATTCATTCGGCCAATTCAGTACATCCTCAGAATACATGCTCATACCTGCGAAATTATGCTGTCTATTCATGAATTAACCTGTTTGACCTCAAGGAAACCCTCGTATAGGCAACGTGGGTTATTTGTGATTCATGGTGATGAATTTCGGAACCCCTCGGCCTTCGTTCCTCTTCATTCATCGGAAATTCGAGGAATATAGCTCGAGTGAAGAATATAAATTCATATTAAGAATTATTTTCAACATTATCCTAACTTCAGCTAACCTAACCTAACCTGAATATTGATTCATTACAAGAAGAAACTTGTCAATAATGATTCGCCTGATTTCCTGTTGTATCCTCACTTAACCTTATCTAACCTAAATATAAATTCATTTCGAGAATTATTTTCAACACTACACTAACCTAACATAACCTAACCTAACCTAAATATAGATTCGTTTTGAGAATAATCTAACCTTCCCCAAGTTATAATTCATTTCAAGAATTATTTTCAACACCCTATTTCAACCTTACCTAACCAAAATATTAATTCATTTAGAGAATTATTTTCAACACTGTCCTTACTTAAACTGACCTGACTATATTGACTATTGAAAATATCGATGGCATATTCTCAATTCGAAATCATACCTGAAATAATAAAATTACGAAAAGCATTGCCGTGAAGGCAGGAGCTTTTGAGCGCTCGTACATGCACCTTGTAGGTAGATTCGCATTTTCCAGTTTTAGAAACCAATTGAAGGAATTTTTGACAGCTGTCAAAAAAATTCTGAAACTAAGGCGAAACTCCAGACTTCATGTCTGTGCTTCAGCTGATCAATTTTTTTTCGATAATTCGCTAGAATTTTCTACGGTATCTATGGTCTTGGTGATGCGATCTAGACAAAATTTTGCACGTAGTTTGAATACATTATTCCTCAGCTAGGTGCATAATTTCATTCCAATCCGATCAGTAGTTTCGAAACTATCTGGAAAAAAATTATTTTGAACGGCCATATTTACGGAACCCCTAGTCTCGTTCTGCTCATTGATGGACGTGACCGCGATATTCGCGATCCAAACCAACCCTGAAAATTTCAAGTTCCTAGGCCTTTCCGTTCAAAAGTTACAATTTTCTATGGTTTCTATGGTTCTGGTCATGCGATCTGGACAAAATATTGCTTCAATATATCATTCTCGATTAAAATACAAAATTTCATCTCGATCGAATCCGTTGTTTCGAATTTATCGAGAAAACAAAATTTCAAACGACCGTATTTACGGAACCCCTTGTATAATGTTGCTCATAGATGAACGTGATCACGACATTCGAGATCCATACCTATCCTGAAAATTTCAATTCCATAGGCGTTTCCGTTCAAAAGTTACAATTTTCTATGGTTTCTATGGTTCTGGTCATGTGATCTGGACAAAATTTCGCATTTAGCTAAAACACCTCATTTTCCATTTGAGTGTAAAATTTCATCTCGATCAAATCTGTAGTTTTCAAGTAATCAGGGAAACAAAACTTTGAACGGCCATATTTACGGAACCCCTAGTGGAATTTGGCCCATTAACGAACTTAACCGAGGCATTCGGGAACTGAACCCACACTGGAAATTTCAAGTCTCTAGGTTGTTCCGTTCGAGAGTTATCGTGCTTACGGACGGCCGGACGGACGGACAGACTCGAATTTTCCGACGGATTCGTCATCAGTGAGTCGAACATAGTCGATTGAGACCATTTTCGGTTCAAAATTCGAAAAATACAGACATCGTGACGAAATGATATAGCCCTCGTATAAGTAGTACGAGCGCTCAAAAACATGATCTAAAGACTCATTATTCGTATCTGCCGAAGAAAAATTAACTTTATGACGGCGGCTGTGTTAAGCGGTTGACATCTCCAAGAGTCAAAGGCAACGAGTCCTTTAACAAGTCCAGAAACTCCATATCGCCCTCGCGTTATCAGCGAATCTCCCGCCCGTGAAAAACAAGAACTGATCTATCATGAAGCTAATCCGACCGCCCCGAAAAAATCGGAATTAACTCTGAAACAAAGCGATAAAGCTGAGGATAGCGACTGCCCTGGTTTTTACAACCACTGTCAGATAAACTTTTTGGGGATAAAAATGTCTGTGGCGCTTGAAGAGGGTTCGAAACACGTTCAGGGTGGCCTAATCCCGGATTGGGGCTGTGTACAATATTATCGCCGTGCATGTTACCTTCTTGTTGATAAATTCATCCTTATTGTAAATAAATCGTCGGGGGCGTCAGATGGATGGAGGGATGGTAGAACGAGGAATTCGATATTTGAATTTAAGATTTTGTTTGGTTTAGTTCGATATTTTGAAAAAATAATCTAAGAAACTTTGAAGATTATGTCTTTTATATATCCTGTCATTATTTTTATATGCGACTTATGAGACTTTGTAAATACATAAAAATAAACATAAAATCATTATGTATCTATGGGTTTCTTTCGAAATTACTCTTGATGGGATGTTAATATTCGAAAGTAATAGCAGAATGTATTCCTTTTCTATATAGAATAATAATTTTGTAGTTGAATCCTTCGCCATTTTGCAAACCAAAAACGTTCCTATTGGGAAAATATACTCATAAAAGTGAATTTTATATTTGGAATTGATAACAAACAAAATGTATTCCTCTTCCATATAGAATAGTAATTTTCTCGTTGGATCCTTCGTCATTCTGCAACCAAAAACCGCCTATTGGGTAAATGTACTCATAGAAGTAGAGTTTATATTTTGAATTAATAGTCTTGAATTGTATAAACAGAATGTATTCCTTTTCTATACAGATTAATTATTTTGTAGTTGGATCCTTCGCCATTCTGCAACCAAAAACTGTCCTATTGGAAATATTCACTCATAAAAGTGAAGTTTTTATTTGGAATTGATAACCTTGAGTGAATAGTCAGGATGTTTTCCTTTTCTATATAGAATAATAATTTTGAAGTTGAATCCTTCGCAATTTTGCAACCAAAAACGTTCCTATTGGGAAAATTACTCATAAAAGTTGTCGTTGGATCGTTCGACATTTTGCAACCGAGAAATGTCGTATTGGAAAAATTTACTCATAAAAGTGAAGTTCATATTTGGAATTAATAACCTCGAATTGTATAAACAAAATGTATTCCTTTTTTATATAGAATAATAATTTTGTAGTTGGATCCTTCACCATTCTGCAACCAGAAACTATCCTATTGGAAATATTTACTCATAAAAGTGAATTTTTTTTTGGAATTAATAACCTTGAGTGAACAATCAGAATGTATTCCTTTTCTATATAATAATAATTTTGTAGTTGAATCCTTCGCCATTTCGCAACCAAAAACGTTCTCATTGGGAAAATTCACTCATAAAAGTTAATTTTATATTTGGAATTAATAACCTTGAATTGTATAAACAAAATGTTTTTCTTTTCTATATGGAATAATAATTTTGTCGTTGGATCGTTCGACATTTTGCAACCGAAAACTGTCCTTTCGGGAAAATTTACTCATAGAACGAAAGTTTATATTCGGAATTAATAACCTCGAATTGTATGAACAAAATGTACCTATTCCTTTTCTATATAGAATAATAATTTTGTAGTTGGATCCTTCACAATTCTGCAACCAGAAACTGTCCTATTGGAAATATTTACTCATAAAAGTGAAGTTTTCATTTGGAATTGATAACCTTGAGTGAACAATCAGAATGTATTATTTTTCTATATAATAATAATTTTGTAGTTTAATCCTTCGCCATTTTGTAACCAAAACGTTCCTATCGGGAATATTCACTCATAAAAGTTAATTTTATATTTGGAACTAATAACCTTGAATTGTATAAACAAAATGTATTCCTCTTCTATATGAAATAATGATTTTGTCGTTGGATCGTTCGACATTTTGCAACCGAAAACTGTCCTATCGGAAAAATTCACTCATAAAAGTGAAGTTTATATTTGGAATTAATAACCTCTGGATTGTATAAACAAAATGTATTCCTTTTCTATATGGAATAATAATTTTGTAGTTGGATCCTTCACCATTCTGCAACCAGAAACTTTCCTATTGGAAATATTTACTCATAAAAGTTAAATTTTTATTTGTAATTAATAACCTTGAGTGAACAATCAGAATGTATTACTTTTCTATATAATAATAATTTTGTAATTTAATCCTTCGCCATTTTGCAACCAAAAACGTTCTTTTTTGGGAAAATTTACTCATAAAAGTTAATTTTATATTTGGAATTAATAACCTTGAATTGTATAAACAAAATGGTATATGGAATAATAATTTTGTCGTTGGATCGTTCGACATTTTGCAACCGAAAACTGTCCTATCGGGAAAATTCACTCATAGAACGAAAGTTTATATTTGGAATTAATAACCTCGAATTGTATAAACAAAATTTATTCCTTTTCTATATGGAATAATAATTTTGTAGTTTGATCCTTCACCATTCTGCAACCAGAAACTGTCCTATTGGAAATATTTACTCATAAAGTGAAGTTTTTATTTGTAATTAATAGCCTTGAGTGAACAATCAGAATGTATTACTTTTCTATATAATAATAATTTTGTAGTTGAATCCTTCGCCATTTTGCAACCAAAAACGTTCCTTTTTGGGAAAATTTACTCATAAAAGTTAATTTTATATTTGGAATTAATAACCTTGAATTGTATAAACAAAATGTATTCCTCTTTTATATGGAATAATAATTTTGTCGTTGGATCGTTCGACATTTTGCAACCAAAAACTGTCCTATTGGGAAAATTCACTCATAGAAGTAAAGTTTATATTTGGAATTAATAGCCTTGAATTTTATAAACAAAATGTTTTCCTTTTCCATATAGAATAGTAATTTTGTAGTTGGATCCTTCGCCATTCTGCAACCAAAAAATGTCCAATTGGGTAAATTTACTCATCGAAGTTGAGTTTATATTTGGAATTAATAGTCTTGAATTGTATAAACAGAATGTGTTCCTTTTATATACAGAATAATAATTTTGTAGTTGGATCCTTCGCCATTCTGCAACCAAAAACTGTCATATTGGAAATATTCACTCATAAAAGTGGAGTTTTTATTTGGAATTGATAACCTTGAGTGAATAATCAGAATGTATTCCTTTTCTATATAGAATAATAATTTTGAAGTTGAATCCCTCGCCATTTTGCAACCAAAAACTTTTCTATTGGGAAAATTCACTCATAAAAGTGAATTTTATATTTGGAATTGATAACCTTGAATTTTATATTCCATATGGAATAATAATTTTGTCGTTGGATCGGTCGACATTTTGCAACCGAAAACTGTCAAATCGGGAAAATTTACTCATAGAACTAAAGTTTATATTTGGAATTAATAGCCCTGAATCGAATAAACAAAATATATTTCTTTTCTATATAGAATAATAATTTTCTCGTTCGATCCTTCGCCATTTTGCAACCAATTGGGAAAATTTGCTCATAGAAGTGAAGTTTATTTCGGAAATAATATTTTTGAATTGTATAAACAAAATGTATTTCTTTTCTATATAGAATAATAATTTTGTAGTTGGATCCTTCACCATTCTGCAACCAGAAACTGTCCTATCGGAAATATTTACTCTAAAAGTGAAGTTTTTTTTCGGAATTGATAACCTTGAATTGAATAATCAGAATGTATTCCTTTTCTATATAGAGTAATAATTTTGTAGTTGAATTTTTCGCCATTTTGCAACCAAAAACTTTCCTATTGGGAAAATTTTCTCATAAAAGTGAATTTACTTTTTGAAATTAATAACCTTGAATTGTATAAACAAAATGTATTCCTTTTCTATATAGAATAATAATTGTGTAGTTGGATCTTTCGCCATTCTGCAACTAGAAACTGTCCTATTGGAAAAATTTACTCATAGAAGTGGAGTTTATATTTGACATTATTAGCCTTGAATTGAATAAACCAAATGAATTCCTTTTCTTTATAGAAAATTTAGAAAAGCACTGCCGTGAAGGCAGGAGCTTTTGAGCGCTCGTACATGCACCTTGTAGGTAGATTCGCATTTTCCAGTTTTAGAAACCAATTGAAGGAATTTTTGACAGCTGTCAAAAAAATTCTGAAACTTAGGCGAAACTCCAGACTTCAAGTCGCTGCTTCAGCTGATCAATTTTGTTTCGATAATTCGCTAGAATTTTCTACGGTATCTATGGTCTTGGTGATGCGGTCTGGACAAAATTTTGCACGTACTTTGAATACATTATTCCTCAGCTAGATGCATAATTTCATTCCAATCCGATCAGTAGTTCCGAAACTATCTGGAAAAAAATATTTTGAACGGCCATATTTACGGAACCCCTAGTCTCATTTTGCTTATTGATGAACGTGTCCGCGATATTCGCGATCCAAACCCACCCTGAGAATTTCAAGTTCCTAGGCCTTTCCGTTCAATAGTTAAAATTTTCTATGGTTTCTATGATTCGGGTCATGCGATCTGGACAGAATATTGTTTTAATATATCATTCTCGATTAAAATACAAAATTTCATCTCGATCGAATCCGTAGTTTCGAATTTATCGAGAAAACAAAATTTCAAACGACCGTATTTACGGAACCCCTTGTATAATGTGGCTTATAGATGAACGTGATCACGACATTCGAGATCCACACCTGTCCTGAAAATTTCAAGTCCCTAGGCATTTCCGTTCAAAAGTTACAATTTTCTATGGTTTCTATGGTTCTGGTCATGCGATCTGGACAAAATTTCGCATGTAGCTAAATCACCTCATTTTCCATCTGAGTGCAAAATTTCATCTCGATCGAATCTGTAGTTTTCAAGTAATCAGAGAAACAAAACTTTGAACGGCCATATTTACGGAACCCCTGGTGGAATTTGGCTCATTAACGAACTTAACCGAGGCATTCGGGATCTGAACCTACACTGAAAATTTCAAGTCTCTAGGTTGATCCGTTCGAGAGTTATCGTGCTTACGGACGGACGGCCGGACGGACGGACGGCCGGACGGCCGGACGGACGGACAGACTCGAATTTTCCGACGGATGCAGTATCAGTGAGTCGAACATAGTTGATTGAGACCATTTTCGGCTCAAAATTCGAAAAATACAGACATCGTGACGAAATGATATAGCCCTCGTGTAAGTAGTACGAGCGCTCAAAAATCAATGTTGTCGTTGGATCCTTCGCCATTTTGCAACCAAAACTGTCCTATTAGGAGAATTTGCTCATGGAAGGAAGTCAATATTTTCAATTAATAGCCTCGAATTATATAAACAAGATGTGTTTCTCTTATTTATCGAATAATTATTTTGTCGTTGGATCCTTCGCCATATTGCATCTTTCGTCTCTCTTCTTTTGTCTTTCATCCATTATTTTAATCAATTACTTTTTCAAGATCACTTCTACCAAAAACGTTTCAACGATTCAAATCAAATCAAATTTTGACTTAACGTCAGTGCTTCAGGTATTCAGAAATGAAAGAATCTTTTTTCACCTTGAAACACTTATCCGACCAATATCCAACTTTTCGCCTTGGACTCTTGGAAATGGAGTTTCTCTTCCAAATTGGCTGTACCAATCAAATTCCAATTCCGAAATATAAACAGCGTTAACCCTCCTCCGCAACAGGCATAGCCCGAACATAATAAAGCCTAATCCTGCAAAATTGTGAAAGTTATACACTTAAGGAATAAAGTTTAAAATTTTCCAGTTTTGTTTGTGCAGAATCTCTGTCGACAGTTCGCCGAGTTGAATGAAGCCCCGCTGTGCAAAGAAGAAGAGGCCGGCTTTTAATCTGTGATTGACGATAATCGTTCTTTGCTTTGGCTTATATTGCAACTTGATGTCTGCCTAATTAAAAGTTTTATTAGAAGATTCTGCGCTAACCCGCTCAAGACGATGCTCTTCGGGGTGTAGACCCGCGATATATATGCCGCTTATCTCGCCGTTTTGGGGACCGTGATTTACTCCTATGTAAACTTCGGTAAATATGGGGGCACGTTTCCCTATAAATTTTCGGTTCCGGAAGACAGGTATATATATTGTTCGCGAACTCCACACGGAATTTTATATTAAAATCTTCTATATCTTGTTTGGATTATAAATAACCAAGGATTCCGCTTTCTTGGATCCTTCCAGGATCACCTGCCACGAGCTAAATTATTCATATTCGATTTCTGCGATATCAGCCCCCACTCCCTCATTTTACACCCTCGGGTTCGGAAAATTAGATTATTATTCCCAATTGTAGACCTTTGGGTTCGAAAAAAATTCAGTGCGATTTTGAAGTCAACTAAAATAAATCTGGTGAAAATCAGCCCTTTTCAGGGTTGCCCTGAAGAAGGTTCACACGAAATGGAACGATGAAAATAGCTCAAAAAACTTTCCATTAGGAATATTCACTCCAGACTTAAAAAGTTCAAGAAAATGGGAGATGATTCAAAGCTTTATTCGGGAGGAGGAATATCGAAATGGGAGAATTCTTAATGAACCGATGAATCGATATTGGCGAGAACCTGGGCCATCCGATTTTAACTGATCAATAAATAATAGACCGCCAATGATAATAATTCTTCATTCGACATCACGCACTCCGGGCTGGGCATAGAACCTTTTATTAGTCGTAAATTATTTCCAATCCCATTTGGCAGTCTTGTGGAAATACATAAAGATCATAACGGGTTGATAAAACCGAGAATTCGAAAACAAAGACCGGCCTTGTAATGGGAATTGATCTGGAATTAGAGGAAACAACGGTAAGCTGTTGTCGATAACATATTTTTCATTTTGTCCCCTTTTATGTTTGTTCTTCCGGCGACCCCTACATTTATTGCTTCCAGAAGTTCGATCAACGGCTTTATCGAGTCGAATATGTGTGTCATATTTGGTTCTTTCATGGGAATCAGTGGTTTGTTTCCGTTCGAGTAGATGATTTGGGATTTCAGCCGGAAGACATGGGGCCCCTTCGAGATCTAATGGACTGTTTTATGATAATGCATCTGGTCGCATCGGAGTTATGCAATTTGTGAGGCTTCGACATAGGAACGGTGAGTCTGTTTCCGATTTTTCACAGACAGCCACAATTATTTTCAACACTCTCCTTACTTAAGCTAACCTCACCTAACCTAACCTAAATATTGATTCATTTAAAGAACTATATTCGTCACTTTCCTAACGTTAACCAAACCTGATAATAGTATGTACATAATTTAACGAGCGGTAATGTAGGTCATAACTCACGCAGATGAAGTTTGCAGCGCGAGCCGAAGGCGAGTGCTGTATTTCATCAAGTGAGTTATGACAATTACCGCAAGTTGAATAGTTTACTTTATCTACGACTATAACAATAAATACTAAGATACAAGTACAGAGAAAGAACTTTATTTACAAATCTTAATTGTTACCTATAACAATGCATTATTCATGTTGATTGTGCTTTTTAGCATGGAGTAGAAAGTCAATAGGGGCGATGCTTTATATTTAATGCTGAGTTCACTACAATATGCCAAAAGAACATTCTTTGTGAACGATGACTTAATATTCTTACTGCTACACCAATCTTGAAAATGTTTGTATACACTTTTATATTTGTTCTGGGAATTTCAGGGCAATGAATTCTGTATGATGACATTGGCTCATTGTCTCTTTCCTGAAGGTGAACATAATAATTCATCTTCACTATCTTTTTCAGCAAAACATTCACAATAATGATTAGGTATCAACTTAATTTGAGGAAACGTCAAAATTATTCAAGTGACCTCCCTCAATACCAATAATCAACTGTTCCCTTTAGGCCAATCGGATGGTTCATAAGCACAGAGATAGGGAGTTATAGGAGTGAGTTATTTTAACCCATGATGTTTGTTTACAGATAATATTAATTGCTCAAAAGAAGTTGAATAATGGATATACAGGGTGATTCCAAATTCGACGTGAACCTTGAAGGTTGTGTTAGTATGCCTCATTTGCTATCATTTGAGCCATATTTATTGATATCCAAGAATCAACAGTTCACGAGTTATTTGAGTTTTTGTGTTTTTTGAAAAATTACTCATCTCTCTCCATTTTTGGTCAATATTTTCTACCTTGAGCAAGTTTGATTATAATTTTGGATTATTTTCATCAGAGAAGAATATGATATGTATGAAAAAACCGAACATATGTTGTAATAGATATTGAAAAATAATTCGTATGATTTGAAAGTTGGTATATGAATAAAAGAATAGTCAACTTTCTTATATCAATTCGCCTGCATTTCTCGGTTTCCACAATTTATGTATGACAAAAGTATTTTAAAAACTTGCCAAATTCCTTTTTTATTTCCCAAGAAAGTTTTCGTTAGAATGCAGGCAATAGTTTCATTACAGCAGATTTTGATTTGAGAGGAGATATAAGCGAAGAAAGAAAAGTAATGAATTTAATTTTTCGTATTGCAATTCAACTCAGAATTTCATCAAGAAATTTATTCATGAATTGTGTTCAAAATTTCATCCACCATTTCTAATTTCTTCAGTCCTGAAATATACTCTCAATATTCTCACTGCTCCGTCTATTCTCTCCACAATCTTCTCTCTCCGGACTTCTCGCTGGCTACGAAATAGGTCCTCCCCTACCTATCCACCGATTAGAAAACAATTCGTTCAAGAAAATACGAACGTTTAGCCTATAGTGTGCCATCCTGTTGGAAAATGATTTCAGGCCTGTCAATCAAGGGAACCTCGTCCAGAAAACTGTCCATATTTCTTCAAAATTATGATCAAACTTGCTCAACATAGAAAAAATTGACGAAAAATGAAGTAAGGTGAGTGATTTTTCGAAAAACACAAAAACTCAAATAACTCGTAAACTGTTGATTTTTGGATATCAATAAATATGGCTCAGATGACAGCAAATGAGTCATACTAACATGTCTTTCAAGGTTTACGTCGAATTTGGAATCACCCTGTATAATTCAATAGGAGTAGATAAACTATCTTACAGCGAATCTCCCCTTCGTACTTTTTATCTGTTTTCGAAACCTTTGTTCATTTTCGCCGCTTTACACCTTTTAAAATTTCGAAAATGAATATCCTGATTATCTAACCTAAATCCGAGGGCGAATAGAAAGAAGGCTTTCAAACGAAAGAGATGTTCGAATGCCGTTGAAAACTTCCATTACGATTGCTATTCCGAACGATGTATTGAAAGACATTTAATGTTTTGTACGTCATTCATGAAAAAATATCACAGAGAAAAATTGTATAAAAAAAAATTACGAAAAGCACTGCCGTGAAGGCAGGAGCTTTTGAGCGATCGTACATGCACGTTGTAGGTAGATTCGCATTTTCCAGTTTTAGAAATCAATTGTAGGAATTTTCGACAGCTGTCACAAAAAATCTGAAACTTAGGCGAAACTCCAGACTTCATGTCAGTGCTTTAGGTGACCAATTTTTTTTCGATAATTCGCTAGAATTTTCTACGGTATCTATGGTCTTGGTGGTGCGATCTGGACAAAATTTTGCACGTAGTTTGAATACATTATTCCTGAGCTAGGTGCATAATTTCATTCCAATCCGATCAGTAGTTTCGAAACTATCAGGATAAAAATATTTTGAACGGCCATATTTACGGAACCCCTAGTCTAATTTTGCTCATTGATGAACGTGAACGTGAAATTTGCGATCCAAACCCACCCTGAAAATTTCAAGTTCCTAGGCCTTTCCGTTCAAAAGTAAGAATTTTCTATGGTTTCTATGGTTCTGGTCATGCGATCTGGACAAAATATTGCTTCAATATATCATTCTCGATTAAAATACAAAATTTCATCTCGATCGAATCCGTAGTTTCGAATTTATCGAGAAAACAAAATTTCAAACGACCGTATTTACGGAACCCCTTGTATAATGTTGCTCATAGATGAACGTCATCACGACATTCAAGATTCACACCTATCCTGAAAATTTCAAGTCCCTACGCCTTTTCGTTCAAAAGTTACAATTTTCTATGGTTTCTATGGTTCTGGTCATGCGATCTGGACAAAATTTCACATATAGCTTGAACACCTCATTTTCCATTAGAGTGCAAAATTTCATCTCGATCAAATTTGTAGTTTTCAAGTAATCAGGGAAACAAAACTTTGAACAGCCATATTTACGGAACCCCTGGTGGGATTTGGCCCATTAACGAACTTAACCGAGCCATTCGGGAACTGAACCCACACTGAAAATTTCAAGTCTCTAGGTTATTCCGTTCGAGAGTTATCGTGCTGACGGCCGGCCGGACGGACGGACGGACGGCCGGACGGACAGACTCGAATTTTCCGACGGATTCGTCATCAGTGAGTCGAACATAGTCGATTGAGACCATTTTCGGCTCAAAATTCGAAAAATACAGACATCGTGACGAAATGATATAGCCCTCGTGTAAGTAGTACGAGCGCTCAGAAATGAAAAAAACTCCAAACCACGAGCCTGGTGCGGTGTGACGTCTGCCTGGACGAGCTGTTAGTGAGCGTCGAGCAGTAGGTCGCTTTAAGACGCTGGTTGCGTAAGTGGCCTCTCTTCTCGGGGATTCCCTGGATAAGATCCAAATGATCTGAATAACCTTCTAAAATCTATTGTTATAGAGCTTTTGAGCCTCCCACAACTAATCGATAGATCATGCAGGACACACCTTCAAGTGTTGCATATTCATCGACGTAGAGAGGGAGTCACGTTGCGGAAGGAACAAATTCGACAACCGCCCCATTCGTCTCGAGCACCCCATATCGCGCTTTATGAATGCGGCGATTCAATTTGGGGCGCCTCCGGGGCCGCGACCCTAGACCCCGACACGAAAGTTTAGAAAGTCTCTTAATTACGTCGGATCGTTCCCGCAATGCTCTATCAAAGCGGACAAATAGCTGCTCTATAAAGTAATCAGACGTCGACGTCTGTATAATTTCTGCGGAACTCGGATATCCCGATGACAGTAGTCGTTCCGTTCCGGATCGAGAAGTTTTTTTTCTTCAGCCCCGTTCGAGAGGGTCGTAAGACACGACGGGACCGAAGTATGACAGCTCTCGGAAAGTTTTTTCATAACGTTGAATGCGGAACCACGACTGCGGGACGGAGTCCTTATTGACTCCCGTTTCGAGGGGAGCTGGGGGTGGAATTATTTGTTTATGTCGAGTTGAGTTTAATCTTCGATGGGTTTAGGGTGGGATTTATTTGGAGAGTGGTCGACAACTCTAGCTGTGACTAGTCGAAGAAAGGCTCTCCAGCTCTCTAGGGTATTGTTGAAAATAATTTTCAAAATTAATCAATATTTAGGTTAGGTAAGGTTAAGTAGGGACACTACTAAAAATCAGGTGAATCAATATTGAGAAGTTTTTAGTGGTGAAAACTAGTTATGTGAGTTCCTAGTTACAGATTTCAATATAAATAATTACCTTTTCCGTCGACCATAGAATAAAAACTCATTTCAACGCACTCGAAATCATCCATCAATGACCCCTATTAATGCATGATTTCTTGTATTAATGCATGATTATCATGGCAACCGAACATAAAATATTCATCTATGTCGAAGCACGATCGAGCTGTCGAATTTATTTATTCGCTTTCGATCAGAATCTGATTTTATCCGTTACGCTACTACATAATTAATAACGAAAATATCCCTTTGACACCGCCAGATGTGACAAAAACTGCTGAAGCACCAACTTTGAGTCTGCTTCCTGAAAAGAGCCGCCATTTATATAAGAAAACCTATGCTGAATTCAGATCTTGGTGCAAGGACAAAAAGGTTTGGAACTTTACGGAAACGGTTTTGTTGGCATACTTTACGGGTATTGCAGAAAAGGGGCATCTAGCAAGTTTATGGCCAAAATATTCGATGCTGAAATCAACACTAAATGTGAAAGACAATACTGATATAAGCAGATACCACAAACTGGTGATGTTTATTAAACGGAAAAGAGAGGGATATATCCCAAAAAAAATCAAAAGTTCTCGAAAAAGAACATGTGAGAGAGTTCATAGCAAATGCTCCTGATAGTGTTTTCTTAATGTCGAAGGTAAAAATAAAACTCAATTGAATCGTTATTCCAACTTATTCTCATTATCTCGTTATAGTGAAATAACTATCACTGTTTGATTTGTAGGTCGCTTTGATATTCGGAGTAGCGGGTGCATTGAGAAAAGATGAATTGTTAAGGTTGCAGAGAAAGGATGTACAAGATATGGGATCGAAATTTTTGGTGACAGTGAATTCATCGAAAACACATTCGAACAGGATATTCACTGTGGTGGATAATGATGAGCATACACTTTTAAACATAATAAAGAGATATATATCCTTGAGGCCAGCTCACACTCCACACGAAAGATTTTTCGTTTTTTATAAGAACTATAAATGCTCAACACAACCAGTTGGAATTAATACATTTTCTAAATTACCGTCAATGATTGCAAACTTTCTTAAATTAGAGCAACCACATTTGTATACAGGTCACTGTTTTCGGCGTTCTTCTGCGTCTATTCTTTTTGACAGTGGTGCAGATTTTTCAGCCATCAAAAGACTTGGTGGTTGGAAATCAACTTCTGTTGGAGAAGGGTATATTGAAAACTCCATTCAGAATAAAATAGAAACTGCAGAAAATGTCATAATAGTTCCAAAGTAAATAATGCTTCAACCTCCACTTCATCCACACGTTCCTTATCGAACATTATAGGAAATGAAATAAATGTAAACTATTCAGAATGTCACAACATGTCTAATATTCCCTCTAAGAATTTTTCGAATTGTTCTATAGGAAGCATAAATATTAATATATCGAAATGAACATAGAAATTTGTATTACGTCAAATTTGTATATCATGCAAAATAAAAATTGATTTCGATCCAGAATTTATATTCAATTCCTGATGAGGTCGATGAAAAAATCTTGTAATCAACTCGTTTATTGATTCAGCGATTATTGGTCTCAAATATTAACTCGCTCGCTCCGCTCACGCTTTAAAATATTTCGACCATTAATCGCTGTCATTAATAAACTAGTTGATTAAATAACTATTATCTGATGGCATGTCATAATAACAACGTTATGTCACTCAATTTTGATGACATAAGGAAGCTCATTAGGGTACTAAGTACCATAATGAAATTCTATATAAAAAACATGCGATGGTGTATTCAATATGCATAACTATGTACCAAACTATTTATTATAAATGGTAAAAGAGCAATTACTACACATTGCGATATTAATTTCAATGGATTCTAGAGTTTTTACATCAGCAGTAGATGCTTCTTGGTAAACTCTTGGTAATTCTGTTTGGTTGTTGGGACCAAAAATTGCTTGTGATATTTTTTTCTTCTGCTCTTTCGAATTTTCGATTTTCGATTGTTCGATGTTCTGCTGAAATAGATGAATTCAGATAGTGAAGATGAATTATTATTTACAACTTCAGAAATAAGACAATACTTGTATCTAAATATTTATTGTTTTAGCCGTAGATAAAGTATTCAACTTACGGCTATGGTCATAACTCACTTGATGACTTACAGAACTTGCCTTCGGCTCGCGCTGCAAACTTCATCTGCGTGAGTTATTACTTACATTACCGCTAGTTAAATAATATACTATTATGACTCCGAAAAACGGAACCCAATGAAACCATGTTTCTCCGTGGCTGGTTTACGGAATCTGTCGGGGATTATAAAGATGTCAATATAATTTGGGCGAACCCCTCTGTTTTCAAGAACTGATGCACATGTCATTATATAGACTTGAAGACAAATCCTTGAGTTCATGGTTATTATTTGTCGAATGATTCATAGTCGAAGTGCTGAGCTTTTTCAAATTCCTAACTAATGGATATAACTAGACCGAAACGTGGAAACGTAGAAATATCATAATTTTCCATTAAACAGACAATCGTCAATAACATCAAGAGAAAAGTGTCGGATACCTTTCAACTCGAAATTCAAAAGGCAAATTCGACCAACACAATAAATACCTAAATGGACCAATTGTGTCATGAGCGAAGAAGTGGTAATTGTGGCAATATCCCCTGATCCGTCGACAGGGGGTTGATATTCCATTCCATCACGCGTTGGCATCTACTCGTTATACCCAGATATTCAACCCTGATGCCAACAGCTAGTACGCACAAAGATCGAATGTTGCCAGGTCTATAGTTTATTGATAAACACATCGAGATATCTTTGGCTGGATAATGCTGGATATAGATTTAATTGGAAACCAAATACCTGGAGAAAACTGTCCCAATAATGAAGGGTCCATGGATGAGCCTGTAATATTATATGTATATCTTTGTTCCGTAAATGAACTATCCTGCCGATCTCCTGCGCCAACTACACAAACAATGTTAATTAACAGGGAGGACTGATATTGTGTAGTTATAGAGTGCAATATGTTAAGTATTAAGGCATTCCCTCAACCGGCTGACAGTCAGATGGCAGACGAACAATGGCAGCGATACAACACGGGCAGTGTCGCATGGTGTTATTGTTCGTAAAGATAATGATTACCAGCAAGATTCGGCGGGGGCTTCCGAACTTATCCTTCGCCGCTGGAGCGACGGTTCGTGTATTTACAGCTAGTTTGGCGAAACTCTGGATGCATTAGCAATTTAGATGCGGACCTATAAATTTATGAAACTGCTGTTGATATTTGGCGCGGCCGTGGTATTCCCTCAGCCATCGCGCGAATTATTTCGGTCGGGCGAGGATAGGACGGGGGTCGGAAAAGTCTGATGAGTTTTCTGATCTCGGCTGAGGCTTAATGCGCTTCAGGAATTGAATAAATATTATAATTATTCAATGAAGACTCGCGATGGAGCAGACGTGCAATATGACATAAATACTGATGGAAAGCGGATTCTCGGAGGGAAGCGGTGGGAATAATATGGAAGTGATGAATTAAATAAAAATATAGGCTGTCATAGGGACTGCCGGTGAAGGTGATAACTTTGGAATAACTATACAGGGTGTTCCTTAATTAGAGATACAAACGAAGAAGGGAAATTTCTTGAGTAATTTTGAGAAAAAAATCTCACGAACATGGAATCACAAACGGTTCGTTTTCGAAATACAGGGTGTTGAACTTTGAATTTTTTTGAAGTTTTTTTCTCTCAGTATCTACATTTCACAAGATATTCAACTGAGAAAGTTTAATTCAATGTGTCAAAACAAACAATGAATTAATTCACCACAGCTTACGAACTGAATTTTCATGACAATTTGGATTTTTCTGAGGATTTCGAAAGAATCGTTCAACATTTTTTTCTCGAAATCGGTAGCAGATACGACAAAACTACAGAAGACCATAAAGTTTAGTGTAACAACAAAGCTGCTTTTTACATTACTATTTCAAATGAACAGTGGCTCACCAAAAAAAGTTCTGGAAGAAAACAGAGGACAGTGTTTCAGAAAAAATATCACCCTGTAGATTTGCTATCAAAATTGGCATATCACAGGGTGTAAACTCCCAATTGTAATATATACGCCAAATTAAGCTGTGCTGAATTAATTCATTGTTGGTTTTGACACATTGAATTAAACTTTCTCAGTTGAATATCTTGTGAAATGTAGATACTGAGAGAAAAGAACTTTAAAAAAACACCCTGTATCTCGAAAACGAACCGTTTGTGGTTCCATGTTCATGAGACTTTTTTCCTTAAAATTACTCAAGAAATCTTCCATCTTCGTTCGTACCTCTAATTTAGAAACACCCTGTATACATTTTCAGATAGTTCAATTGTTTATCGAAATATATAGGCTTCACCAAGACATTATGTGATTGAAATCTTCGATTTTTTTCCCTAATATCGGTATTTAGATAAAACAAATACAGAAATATAAAATATTTAGAAACACTTTTTCTATTACAATACTTTTTTGTGAAGTCATAATAATAAAATTAAATGATATTATGATTGGGATCATGAATAACCATTTTGCGAAAAAATAAACAATTAGTCGAATAAATTAAATTCATCATTAAATTTCACAGAATTTTTAATTTTAGAATCGAAGTCGGAATTTCTTTCACCACGATGATAAAATAACTCCTACGCCAGCCACTATGATATAGTCATTGTATGATGTACTGCAAATATCGAATATAAGTTAACTAAATAGGAAGATAAAAAATTAAATCAAATTTCTATTAATAATTTGTAACGAATATGCTTCTGTCATCCAAAAATTCCTTCGAATCTCGAATAAATATTGGAGTTGAGCTTCGAATTCATTGTCGACTTCATAAGTCGATATTATTCTTGGAAAAATTGATGAAATGAATAAAGGTAGTTTTCATCAAATAGATCTCCGAGCTGAAACCAATTCAATAGTTCTCAAGAAAATTTCAGATTTATCCACAAAAAAATTGAAAGAAATCAGTCCATATTGTCTCAAAAAAGTTCAATGCAGATACTTAATGCGATTTACAGGCTGTTACCAAATAAATGAAAAAATTTTCAGGAGGAATTCAATGGAAACAATATCTCAAATGCCTATCCTCGAAAAGTTATTTCGACCTCTTGCCAACTACTGAATATTTTTCATTCCATTTAAATGTATTTATTTTTTTTTATTAAGAAACTAATGTTTTTGAGGATTCAACATCGGAGTTGAATCAAATTTTTCTTCACAGCATATATTCTTGAATTATGAAATTCTGTTTTGTTGAGAAGTTCTGGTAAAAATGGAATCATTTTCTCATTATTTTCGAAATGGTGTAATTTTTCAGAAAAAGGGCCATGTGTTTCTGTTACATGAAAGGCGACCTCCAATTTTTCACAAGGTATCACCCCCTAAAACTTTCTCACTTATTTGGTAACACCCTGTATCGAACGGTTTTTGGGTGAATTTTTTGACTTTCCATTCCCTTTGACTAGGTACCATCAATATATCGGAGGTAAAATTTTGTTCATAAATCTCTGAAAAAACCTATGAAAGTGGCATGCAAATGTTATGAAAATATTTATATTTTTGGTTCATATCTTCCTCAAAATCTTCGAAAAACCTTTAAAAGTGGTGTAGAAAGCTTGCAAGAAAATTTATTTATTCGAATTTACCTCATTTCGACTGCGTTGGGGTATTTTCTTCAATTACGAAATCGATGAAAATGTGGAAAATACATTTAGAAGGCTGGGAATTCTTTACATACCTGTATTTCTCACTTGGCTCTGAATGGCTTTTTTTCAAACGATTTTCAACCCCATCAATTTATGAAGCGGTTTTGACGAAATGAATGAAAATGACTTGGCCAGGACTTCGAAGTTGTTTTGACATTTATCAGGGTTTATAATCTTGGTGAACATCGGTGATTTTTATTTAGATGATTTGCGAAAATTGAAAAAGGAATCAAAACGTCATAAATTTGTCGGACACTTGAGGCCCTTCGATATTATATCGCGGCCTTCGGCCGCGACCCATCTACGGTGCGAATGAACTTTATTGATTCCTACCAGACGCTTTCGACAGTTTTCAACTTATTTATGAGATTTTCAGTGTTCACTGAACTGAATTCGATTAAATCAACAACAGTCATAACACTTGTGTTGCGAAACAAGCGTATTATCATAGACAGGTGATTTTGAAGGTATGAAAAAACTCTGGGAGGTGATATTATAGTTATTTTTTTCTCGAATTATTGTGAAGGTCCATCATTGGTCATATTAAAACGAATGAGATACACTCGACAATAAGAACGAAAATCAACAAAACAATTTTATCCGAAGAGATACAAGATAGCACTTGAGAATTCGAGAACGAAAGTTCCGAGAAACGAAGTAAAAGGCAAGACCACAAAAGTTCTCAAACTGATTCCACTGAAGTATTCCGTTTCATGCGTAAGACCTCCAGCCCCATATAGAAATTTACATTGCGGTTTCAGTGATAAGGGTCCAGTCGTAAATTACGGTTAAAAATCCGTCTGTAAAAGTTCTGCACAGATCGGGGTGTTTGTTCAACACCAGGAGGTTACGAGCGCTCTTCCGGTCGGGGAAACAGGAACCTGAATATCGAATGAGAAACAAAACATTACAATGAAGAGCTCTCCAAGAAGAGGGGACGAACTGGCCCCTTTCCTGAAACTTCTTACGGAAGGGTTCTGTTTATTCATTGTCTAGTAGGGGTATGATTGAATAGACTCGCTTTGATGGGCACTCGGGTGTATTAATTTAAATCCACTCAATTTGGGAGCCGCCACGGACACATGCTCGAGGTACCTTTTTGAAACGTGAATGCTGGACACCAAAATGTCTCCACCAAAAGAAAACAAGACAACTGACGTCTCATTTTATCAACTTTGGGAACAATGAACAAAGAAACTCAATAACTACAAGACGGCAGGTCCGGCTCCGCCTCCTCTTCGGTTTGCTCCATGTACGCCTTGAGTTCCTCAACCGCCTCGCACTCGTCCACGTCCTCCTTGGAGTACCTCTCGTCGTAGTCGTCGACGAGTTCGCACTCCGTGATCGGAAACTCGGATTCGCCACTCAGCATGGGTCTGCACGGATCGCACTCCTTGTTCATAAACTCCCTCCACTTCCTCACCACGAAGTTGATCATGTTGTCGGGGGCGTTGGCGATGCCCTCGAACACGAAGATCACCGTGTGGTTCCAGACTTGCTTCATCTTGTAACAGCAGATCTCCATGTCCACCGGGATGGGGTTTTCGCAGGAACAGGGGTCGTGCGGCGAGACCTGGGTGTAATATTTGGGAATATGAATAATTGATCTCAAATTCGGTTACATATCTCGGAGAAGAGTTACTTTGTATAATCAACGGATGTCGTTAATTTGGAACCGGGTGATCGACGGACACCTGCAACTTAGATAGGAAAATTTAGTAGAGGCATGTCGTTCATCGACTACATTGTAGCATGGATGTTGTGAGTACAGGGCGAGATAAGGTCAAGAAAAGGGGAGAATATGCAGCTTCGGTTGATCATGGGAAAATTTCGGAGTAAGAATTTAAGAGCGTGGGTGTCCCCAAGCCAAGTGAGAAGCACTACGAAAAATGTCCACTCAGGAATTAGGTTCCTAAAGGGGGAAAAAGTTTGCCTTCAGGGGACTCTGGAACCCCTCGGACAATTTCTCACCCTTCACGAGTTTTTCCATCGGAACATCCCCCATGTTCCACCTTAAAAACACAAAACACGAAGCTCCCGATCGGGGACGACAGCATAAATTCTCGCTCTCGCGATGTTCCCGCAGGTGAAACAACAAACACGACTTTGTCCCCCTTTCGCGGTCCACCGGAGTTCCCAAAAAGGCATATGGGTCGCGGAAACTCTTCGGAGGGGTGAGGGGAGGATTCGCAGGGGATCGGGAGATGACAAAACCGGGACTTGGATGCTGGAGTGAATAATGTGTTTGGATGTATCCGCACTCTTGATTTTTATCGGGATCCCTCCGCGTGTCGTTCCTTTGCGCGTCATGCATATTGATGGGGGTGAGGGGGTGCGCTCGTTGGAGATCGAGTCTCCCATCTTCGCCTCCGACTGCTCCGTTTAATGATGACATAAACAGAATATGGAGTCGGAAAAGGGATTTTCCTACGCCGTGAACGGCGACGCGCACTCAGCTTTAGGAGCCACTTGTACCTATTTTTTCGCTTTTGTGGCTCAATTTTTTTCCTTTATCTATTCCTTCTTAGTTCATTCGTCGTTTACTCTCTACTAAATTACACAGGATATACCATATGATCTGAAAAGTGTATTCCTCTTCGATTCGTAGTCGGAAGAAAACCCCTTAATGGGAGATATCCTCATTGAAGAGAACCAAAAATTTGTTTCTTCTCCCAGAAAAAAATTACACGAATACACTCATAGATTAACGTTTCCCACTGTTGTGATGGTATTGCTTCAAAATGGAAATACTTTTTTGACTGAGGCATTCCAAACGAATTTCGCTTCGTCTCAAAATTCTTATGACGTCATAAATCCCCTGACTGTCATATTTCTCAGAAAAAAAGTATATCATATGTAAGGTAAGCTCAAGAAGTAGTTTTTTAATCATTTAACTGCTCTTTACAAATGCAAAATGTGAATTTGAACAACATAGAATAGTGAGGAAGTAACGAATTTCTTCGCGGAATCCTATTTTTCGACATTTTCAACTGACCAGTATTCGGGGAATAAATTTTTCTAAAAAAACTAGTTACATATTCTTGATCTACATCCTCGAATTAGTCAACATTATTTGTTTGGTGATAATCGGATGAGAAATTTTTTTTCGGAAAAACGCGTAAATTCCCATACATATGCATGTGAAATTTTGTGTTTTTCCGAAAAAATTAAATTCAATCTGATCTTCACCAAACTTACGGCATTGACTGATTCGGGAGCGTAAATTCAGAATATGTAATTAGTTTTTTTGAGGAAAATTTATTTCCCCAATACCTGGCCATTTGAAAATGTCGAAAAATAGGATTCCGCGGAAAAATTCATTACTACCTCACTATTTTATGTACGTTTCAAATTCTCATTTTTGCATTTGTAAAGAACACGCGAAAATTTCTATACATTTAATTATATAATCTCAACCCTGTATATTCCAGATGAACCATTATCTATTTTTCATTCATATATTACTATGTATAATTTTGATGCGCTTCGAATTTCCAACGACGCACAAGTGCAGGTGTTCATTGTTTGTTGTTTTCCTTCTAGAAGTTTCAGATAAGATTAGGTTATAAATACCAATGAAGACGATCAATCGTCAATAATTGAATGTAGTTTCTTTCTAACTGTATGCTAGATACGTCGGATAATCGTCCGTTGTAAATAAAGATTGTTTCTTTAAAACAAGGCTTTCGATTCCAAAAATATAATTATATGCATGCGAAATTTTGTGTTTTTTCGAAAAACTTGAATTTAATCTGATCTTCGCTAAACTTGAGGTATTGACTGATTCGGGGTCGTAAATTCAGAATATATAATCATTTCTTTCGAGAAAAATCTATTTCCTCAATACCGGCCATTTGAAAATGTCGAAAAATAGGATTCCGCGGAAAAATTCATTACTACCTCACTTTTTTATGTACGTCGTTCAAATTCTCATTTTTGCATTTGTGAAGAACAGTAGAATGATTAAGGAATATTTCAATGAAAGTTTATTGAAGATCAGATAAAATCAAATTTTTTTAGAAAAACGCGAAAATTTCTATACATTAATTATATAATCTCAACCCTGTATATTCCAGATGAACCATTATCTATTTTTCATTCATATATTACTATGTATAATTTTGATGAGCTTTGAATTTTCAACGACGCACAAGTGCAGGTGTTCATTGTTTGTTGTTTTCCTTCTAGAAGTTTCAGATAAGATTAGGTTATAAATACCAATGAAGACGTCGGATAATTGTCCGTTGTAAATATAGATTGTTTTTTTAAAACAAGGCTTTCGATTCCAAACATATAATTATATGCATGCGAAATTTTGTGTTTTTTCGAAAAACTTCAATTTAATCTAGTCTTCACTAAACTTAAGGTATTGACTAATTCGTGGTCGTAAATTCAGAATATATAATCAGTTTTTTGAGAAAAATCTATTTCCTCAATACCGGCCATTTGAAAATGTCGAAAAATAGGATTCCGCGAAAAAATTCATTACTACCTCACTATTTTATGTACGTCGTTCAAATTCTCATTTTTGCATTTGTAAAGAACAGTAGAATGATTAAAAAATATTTCAATGAAAGTTTGGTGAAGAACAGATTGAATTCAATTTTTTCAGAAGAACGCGAAAATTTCTATACATTTAATTATATAATCTCAACCCTGTATATTCCAGATGAACCATTATCTATTATTCGCTTATATTACTATGAATACTTTTGATGAGCTTTGAATTTCCAACGACGCACAAGTGCAGGTGTTCATTGTTTGTTGTTTTCCTTCTAGAAGTTTCAGATAAGATAAGGTTATAAATACCACTGAAGACGATTTTTTTCATATTGTGCCAACTTAATCGAAAAGACTCTGTTCTTGGTTGAGTTATTTGCGAATAATATGAACGTATATTGAGAGCTGCCCACTATATAAAGAAATATAAGTTTAACGCTTGGCAATGCTGTAAAACTCCATTCTCTAGCGCTCTCGGCGATAGGTCCGAACTTCACATCTCCACCTTTTCGCTTTTCGCTTTTCGCATTGTTCGAACAGAAATTTTTTTTCAGAAATTCATTTCGAAGAAAAAATATTTATAAATATTCCAACCACTTTTGTCGTCATTCTGGGGGTTATGATTCTTTTTCGAGAAACCTCCCCCATAATTATTGATGGATTTATTGAAGGTGAGATCTATGCTCTCCAAAAATCGGCGAAAATATGCAATCCAAGAATAAATGTCTGACATAAATTTCGTGCAATAAATGTCAGATCCACCTCGAATGCGAATTCACTGTAAAGGTAGATCTCCTGGCATTCTTGTTTACCTTCCGTCGAAATAAATAACATTCCATATTTTTGACCGCAGGTATCTTAAGGATATAGTAGCAGTTTCCATGGCAAATACGACTCATCCTCCGGTTCCACAGGTATCGCAGAGCAACGAAAAACGGCCTTTAACCTTCCCCCATTTTAGGGGCAGATCGGTGACCCGACACGGATTATCCGAAAAATCTATCTCGACTAAGCACTCGCCGCTTTGCCTACGGAGTATCCGGATAAAAATAAAAGCGCCCCGAATATCCCTGCCCTGAGTTGTTGACACGGGCCCTAGGATAAACACACATACACACGAGGGCTTTGTCACGGGAACAGAGAGGGCACAAAGGACCCCCGTCGGGACGCACCGGAGGGAGGGGAGATCTCTGTCAATATTATGGTTCAATCTAGGCCTCCGTTTCGACGATGAAGACGAGGCGAGGCGGGTTTCACGCTGGAGGTGTCGGACACTTCCGCGATAGGGGCGCGTTCTTCACGGACGTGCCGAGGCTCGATCTTATCTCCTCAAATTTTCTCACCTTCAACAGTTCCAGGGTCTCCTCGCACTCCCTGTTCCTCGGTTTGAAGTCGTAGGACTTGCAAGGGTCTATCCTGCACGGCATCGCCTCGCAGAGGCCGGCGAACGTGTCCTGCGTGTCCTTGGGGACGCCCCAGAACCCGAGGTCGTAGGTGACGTACGACACCCCCAAGACGGTGGCGGCCTTGATGGCGTTGCGGAGGGTGTTGATGAGTAGCCTGCCGGCTTCGAAGGTCTTGCTTCGACGTGGACACTCGCAGAGCCGTCGGCCCGTCATCAGTTTGACCTCTTTGGCGGTGCAGTAGCGTATCCTGGTGCCGCATGGTTTCGAGATCTCTGAAAAGGGATTCAACCGAAATATTATTGTTTGCATCTAAACCTTACCCATTCTTATCAATCACTTGATTATCTAAGTGGTAGGAATATTATGGACCTATCTAAACAGAAACTGGTCACTCACTAGGTACGTATATCGGCTGACAATGTCCTCGTGGCACTTGTGGGTAGTCTGTGTAAACGAGCTTGTTAGTTTTCTTCTTGCATTGTTTCTTCAAAATACTCGATGCTTTGTCTGCATACTTTTTCGATTTGTTCATTTCTTGCACTAGAATTTTGATTTGTTTCCGGGAATTGTTTTGACGTTTCACATTTTTGACATGACAGACTTACTAGAAAATTTTGATTGAGAGGACACAGAAAATTCACTCTTCTTTTTCGTTATTCCTCAATTTGGGCTCAGTGCCATCATCGAGAGATATTTGGACGGACTCAGTTAGTATTCATCTTGCACGCCTTAACTTACCACACACATAAGTTCAATTACAAAAGACTCAAAGACGAATGTAGCCAGACGATGGAAACAAATAGATCACGCTCTTCCAGCTATATAATTTGCTAGCATCTCCCATTCAGAAGACTCCTCTTCATCTGCAGGTTCCTGAGGATCATTCTCGATCGGTTCCAAGTATGTTTTGTTCCAACAGCCGAAATCTATGGTAGCATAGACGGCTGCAAGAGCTATGATACCCTTGAGACAATTGGTCAGGAGTCTGGATAACATGCCCAGTGAACTTTTTGTCACTTCCTCACTTTTCGGGAACGGTATTTTCGAGATTCCTGGTTTCAACACAGTTATTCTACTGGGAAATGCGTTTTTAATCACTGGAAAAAAATAGAAGGAATGAATTTTTAATCATTATGCTTATCTTACCGCCATTAAGTGAGAATATCTGTTGACGTAAGTAATTTTTTTTTCCTAATTAAGAATAAAGACAATCTCTTCTGAAGTTAAAAAATTTTTCTCCTTCTGAATTATGGAAAAAAATGAAAAATTACTAACGTCAACAGACCTTCTCACTTAACGGTTGTAAGATTAGCATAATTTCATCCATGGAAGCAGTGTTGCCAGGTGGCCGAAATCATTTATCTTAAGTTGTATTAGCAGAAATCTGTATGAAATCTCTAATTCCCCGTGTATAAGATTGCTAATCCGCCAAGAAATCGATATTCTTTTCTATGTCCACCGTGTTCATGTTTGAAATCAATAATTTATTATACTCAATAAACTTAAGAACACAAAATGATTATTCTATTCAATATGTGAAAATTCTGTATAAAAATCTGAAAATGCATTTTTTATCACTGAAGAAACGAATATTTGATCATTATCGCCATTAAGTGAGGAGATCTGCTGACGTTAGTAATTTTTTTTCCATAATTAAGAAGGAAGACATTCTTTCCTGAAGTTAAAATATTTTTTGTCCTACATTATGGAAAAAAAAATTGAAAATTCCTAACGTCAACAGATCTTCTCACTCAATGGCTGTGAGATAAGCACAATTTTATCCTTAAAAGCAGCGTTTCCAGGTGATCGAAGTCATTTATCAGAAGTTGTATTAGCAGAAATCTGTATGAAATCTCTAATTACCCGTGTATAAAATTTCTATTGCGCCAAGAAATCGATATTCTTTTCTATTTCCACCGTGTTCATGTTTAAAATTAATAATTTATTATACTCAATAAACTTAAGAACACAAAATGATAATTTTATTCAATATGTGAAAATTCTGTATAAAAATCTGAAAATGCATTTTTTATCACTGGAGAAAATGGAAGAAACGAATATTTGATCATTATCGCCATTAAGTGAGGAGATCTGCTGACGTTTGTAATTTTTTTTCCATAATTAAGAAGGAAGACATTCTTTCCTGAGGTTAAAATATTTTTTGTCCTACATTATGGAAAAAAAAATTGAAAATTCCTAACGTCGACAGATCTTCTCACTCAATGGCTGGAGATAAGCACAATTTTATCCTTAAAAGCAGCGTTGCCAGGTGATCGAAGTCATTTATCTGAAGTTGTATTAGCAGAAATCTGTATGAAATCTCTAATTACCCGTGTATAAAATTTCTATTGCGCCAAGAAATCGATATTCTTTTCTATTTCCACCGTGTTCATGTTTAAAATTAATAATTTATTATACTCAATAAACTTAAGAAGACAAAATGATAATTTTATTCAATAAGTGAAAATTCTGTATAAAAATCTGAAAATTTTATCACTGGAAAAAATGTAAGAAACGAATATTTGATCATTAGGATGAAATTATGCTTATCTCATCGCCATCAAGTGAGGAGATCTGCTGACGTTAGTAATTTTTTTTTCCATAATGGAGAAGGAAGACATTCTCTTTTGAAGTCAAAAAATTTTTCGTCCTTCTACATTATGGAAAAAAATTTTTTAACGACAACGGATCTTCTCACTTAATAGCTTTAAGATAAGCACAATTTTATCCTTGGAAGCAGTGTTGCCAGGTGGCCGAATTAATTTATCTCAAGTTTCATTACAAGAAATCTGTATGAAATCTCTAATTCTCCGTGTATTAAATCTCTAATGCGCCAAGAAATCTATATTCTTTTTTTTCCACCATGTTCATGTTCAGAATTAATAATTCATTAACACTCAATAAACTTTAGAACACAAAATAATATCTATTCAATATGTGAAAATTCTGTATAAAAATCTGTATTAGGATGCAATTTGTATCGTACATCGAAAATCTGTATAAATAAGGAGAAATCTGTATTTCTGGCAACACTGCTTCGAAGTGTCATTAATATATTATTAAATATTCATCCCGCATAAGGAGTTGCCCATAAGATTGACCGTTACACCCAGATAAGATTGGTTTGTATCCGTAGGTAGCTTTACAGTTTAGAGAATTAATTTAGTTATACCTTAACCACCTAAAGATGATGCTTTGCATCGAAACACGTGTCGTGGAATTAAACCCAATGTAGTGAAAATCATATCAGTTATTCTATTGTAAGTAAGACCTTTTGTGTTTGGTCCCTCGCTTTTCTCCCATTGAAACAATGAAAAATTCTGTTCGAGGCAAACCAAAACATTTTTGGATCCAATTAGAGGAGTATTTGCATGATCGAACAAAAAAAAGGGAGTCGTATTTAATCGGGGTTTTTTCAATAACCTGAGTTATTCGGGTTGGAAATTGTGCGATTCCGGTTCCATTCAAAACGATGCGGTCTCGTGGTCAATACTGCGATCTGCGCACCGACCGATTCGCGCTTTATTAAAACAGAACAATGGGTGCGGAATGAAAATTTTTCCGTGTGTTGTTGACACGGAAATTACTTGTTGCGATTGTGCGAGCGATTAATAGAATGTTATCGCGAGATACGCTACTGTACGACACGAGGCGTTTATATTAAAATCCCGCTTGATTTCAGAAGAAAAACTCAGATGGTTATGTCTACGGAATCCTTCGGCGGATTTGGGCCATTTACAACTATTCAGACCAAGAACTCGCCTAAAAATTTCAAATCACTTTCTTTTCGAAAGTTAAAAGCGAGTTTAATACAAATCAATGTCACTCAAAGTGACTTTTACTGTTTTAACCCTAGAAAAAAATGGATCCCACTTCCTACACATTTTCGGAAGCAAAACATGTGTATTACGGTTGGAGTATTTCTGATTTTCTCAATCAAGATCAATGTAAATGAAAACTAGGAATTTTATAACTTATAGTCAAATGAAAGTGAAACCTCCCACGACCCAAGATAAAATGCATCCATGCGATAAACTCTCATCCACCAGAACATCCTCCCACTACCAGAATCCCAGTCCGAGATGATAATGAAATATTATGAGGTTGTTAATTCGCTTCGCAGTTCAGCAAGGCAGTCTTGAAAATTAATTCTTTGTGTAATTTCTCCCGACTTGCTTCTTCGGGTTAAATTGAATATGACACGGTTGGGCGGCGCCGTAACGTGGAAGAATAAGAAAATAATAAGAAAGGAGCACAGAGCAAGATGGCGAATTAGCGGAGTCATTCTCCTCGAGATTTTTAATGTCTCATTACGCACGGCGGGCTCTATTATTCATAATAATCATCTCAGTTGGTTTTTCCGAGTCAGCGGCTGCGAAATTTATTCCAAGACACTAGCCACCTCTTCGCTGGTGAAAAATAATATTTTGAAACGGGAGAATTTCGACGTGCGAAACCTGAAAAGTCTGTGAAGTCTACTCACATGTATATTTCGCAGGGGTTGTGGGACATGGAGGTTCAATTGAAACTATATCTAGCTTTTTGGCTCTACTGGATGGTCTGACGAGGTTCAGAGCAGTATTAAATTTTGCAAAATTCAATTCCTTCTTCATTTCCTTGATTTTTTCACTGAAAATTTGCCACAATGTTTATCGAAATTATCTGCTGACAGTTCATTTGGCAGAAGACAGAAGGTATGTATTTCAATGGGCGCGTTCCAATTTGTAACCGATCAACCCACTCCTCCTACCCATTAACCAAAAATGTCTAGCTTCGAGTCTCTGAGCCGAAGAAATAAGTGCGGTAACTTCGAAAACTCCTTGGATCACACGGAGTCAGATCTCCAAGCCTTGTTGTAAACAAAATTCCGCACGAGGAAATTACGGTTGAAAATACCAACTAACTCGGGGTATGGAAGTTGAAAATTTCACTCTGCGCATTCTTCCTATTCCCATCGAAATTCGTATAGGTGGAGGAATTTCCCGATAATACTTGATTTGGGAATAATGGAGGTTCCGGGTTCGGAGTGGCTGCAGAGTGAGGCGAGTCTCAGGTGCGGATACTCTGCTAAATTCCTTTCCTGTCGTTACAATCTCCATTTTATTGCACATTATGAGAGCGAAAGAGTCAGACAACATATATATTTCGCATCGTTGGAATAGCGGGCTTTGTTGGTACTCGAGCGTGGACCTCTGCTGAGGAAATTGTTGGCGCCAGGAAACAGAAGTTACTTTTTCTAATTTTTTTTCAGCTTCGTCAATTTTTCCAGTCGTGAGACACAAAAGAATTGAATAGATTTGAATATTCTGTCAATTCTGGGGAGTATAGAATATGAAGATAGAAATAATAGCTTGTGATGCCTAATTCAGTTAACTTCACACGAATAAAGACGCTCTCCAGCACATTCCTGGAAACAGTGTGATATTGCAAGCTCGCGTATATTCTCGAATAGAAACAGTAGTTTACTTCTTGAGAAAGGCATTATGATAAATTCAATTCGTATTGTAAGCCCTTACCATCAACTTGTAATCAACTCATATTTTCTGTTCTTTCTAATCTGTTGATCAAGAAGTCATTCATCTCATTGTTTCGATTATTATCTCGGAAAGAAATAGAGTTTCTTTTAGAAAACAGACTTTCGAAACGAAAAAACATAATCTTTATATATACAAATTCCGTGTCACGTATATTTGGGATGAACTCCTAAAATATTGAACCGATTTCAATCAAATTTTGCACACTGTGTGCAGTTTGATCCAACTTAATAGATAGTTTATATCTCAATTTATAGTTGAAATATTTTTTTATTGCAAATTATTTGTTTTCTCCATATGACAAAGAGTGATAATTATCTACGAGGCAACTTGGATCTCAAATTGACGCCAGGACATCGCGTCCCCACTACATTCGGCCACTCGACAAGAGCGATAACGGGCGAGGAGTGTTGGCAAGTTTTTGGGTCCTTCCCAAAACTGAAGAAATTTGGAACTGTTTGAGAACTAGGTTGAAACTTTCGAAAAATCAAGGATAGGGTTAGGTTAGGGTAGAGTTTGGGTTAATAATAAAAATAATTCCACTGGTTTAAATAGTTTACTACAATATAATTAGACGTATACCTTAGCCACAGCAACGCATGGCCGAGTCTGCTAGTATTCTTCAAAATGAACACAAAAGAAACAATTTTTTAGAAGAAAACACTCCGGATTGCAAGGTATTATTTTTCACGTCAATACAAGATTTTATTACTTTTTTCATGAATTGTTGCTTGAATTAGGTGTTTGTTGATAGTTGATGTATTTTTCTGGGATATCAAATGTTTTGCCTTTAGTTGTGTTATCCTTCGTTTTTTTCAAAATTTTATTTTATTATCATTGTATAATTTATAGTAGTAGCCAAGGTGTAGAATATGGTCACCTCTTGGATTTTGATAACATTCTTACTGAAGCTGTCATATTCCTTAAAATGGATACAAAAGAAATAATTTTTTAGATGAAAACACTCCGGATTGCAAGGTATTATTTTTTACGTACATACAACATTTTATTATTTTTTTCTAAATTCTTGCTTGAATTAGGTGTTTGTTGATAGTTGATGTATTTTTCTGGGATAGCAAATGTTTTACCTTTAGTTGTGTCATCCTTTGTAATTTTTCAAAATTTTATTCATTTATCTCATTATTATTGAATCATTTAAAGTAGTAGGAAAGGTGTAGAATATGGTCACCTCTTGGGTTTTGATAACATTTTTACTGAAGCTGTAATATTCCCTAAAATGGATACAAAAGAAACAATTTTTTAGATGAAAACACTCCGGATTGCAAGGTATTATTTTTTAGGTACATACAACATTTTATTATTTTTTCCTAAATTCTTGCTTGAATTAGGTGTTTGTTGATAGTTGATGTATTTTTCTGGGATAGCAAATGTTTTACCTTCAGTTGTGTCATCCTTTGTAATTTTTCAAAATTTTATTCATTTATCTTATTATTATTGTATAATTTATAGTAGTAGGAAAGGTGTAGAATATGGTCACCTCTTGGGTTTTGATAACATTTTTACTGAAGCTGTAATATTCCTCAAAATGGATACAAAAGAAACAATTTTTCAGATGAAAACACTCCGGATTGCAAGGTATTATTTTTTGAGTAAATACAACATTTTATTATTTTTTTTCTAAATTCTTGCTTGAATTAGGTGTTTATTGATAGTTGATGTATTTTTCTGGGATAGCAAATGTTTTACTTTTAGTTGTGTCATCCTTTGTAATTTTTCGAAATTTTATTCATTTATCTCATTATTATTGTATAATTTATAGTAGTAGGAAAGGTGTAGAATATGGTCACCTCTTGGGTTTTGATAACATTTCTACTGAAGCTATAATATTCCCTAAAATGAACACAAAAGAAACAATTTTTCAGATGAAAACACTCCTGACTGCAAGGTATTATTTTTTACGTACATACAAGATTATATTATTTTTTTCTTGAATTATTGCTTGTATTAGGTGTTTGTTGATAGTTGGTGTATTATCTGGGATAGAAAATTGTTTTGCCTTCAGTTGTGTTATCCTCGATATTTTTCAAAATATTGTTATTGTATAATTTATAGTAGTAGGAAAGGTGTAGAATATGGCCACCTCTTGGATTTTGATAACATTTTTACAGAAGATGTAATATTCCATAAATTGAACACAAAAGGAACAATTTTTCACTAAAGTCTATAAAAGATTTTATTATTCTTTTCATGAATTCTTGCTTGAATTGAGTGTTTGTTTATAGATGCTGTATTTTTTGGGGATAGAAAATGTTTTGCTCTTAGGATGTTATCTTTGTTATATATATTTTTTTCGGGTATATTTTCTGTGAATTTTTCTGCTTCTTCAATAATCCATCACCTCTTTCTGACTAATTGTAGGTCTGAAAACTGAAATAAGAATTGAAATAATTTTTCTGTCTAAAATTTTTTCGCTAATGTTTTCGAGAAAGAATAATTCAACGTATGATGTTATGAAGAAAAAACACTGGCGTAATTGAATAATCGGCACTAATATCCCCTCCCAGTTTTTCATCCAATAGTTCAGTTCGCTCTCGGCTGCTTCATATTCCGCCAGGAAAAAAATTACCATACAAAAGCAAGAAATATTTTTCGTTGAGCCAAAATAACGAGGCTGCCTACTCGTATCGAAAGAGGGCAATAACATGTTCCATCCTACCTCATTATGATACCGAACGAGATAACAATAGATGCACATGCAATAAAGGTATCTGTGTATTTCGCAGAACCCCCCTAGTATCGATTCGGTTCAGCGTCACACACAAACACACACAGCTTCTCAATGCATAATGGAAAATCTAGTCCTCGAGGCCTGATTAAAATAACAATAGTCAAGATTTACCCAACTAGCTTGGGCTATACGGCGGATCGCCCAGCCAGACGTTACACTAGGAGAAATGTCGAGCAAATATTGACTTTGTCAAGTTTCCAGTCAAGTTGCCTCGGTCCGTCACAGGGATGTTGTTGGATATATGTTTCACTCTAGTCGACGGGAGTGTGTTATATGTTGCTTGCAAGTCAACATGTTCCATCCCCCGTATAAGTAGCATAATAACGACTAACGAGATTAACCCCACGAAGTTCGAAGCCTGTTGTCCTATTCTGTCAAAATGCCAGGGATTCCCGAAGTTCTGGGAGGCCATTTCGATGCGACGGGAATCAGAGATTTCCCTCAAGTAGGGATCGCACTGAAACTAACGCGACATGTTCATGGTTTGTTCCATATACAAATTTCTGGTAATAGTTTTGAATATTCTCTTCTCATGAGGATCCAATGCTTCCACAGTTGCTGGTGGACTCATCAGTAGGGCTGATCCAGCAACTGTTGCCCTAGGTACCTTCACAAGAAAAGTAGAACTCAACGAACGTTTAGTGCACTTTATGAAGAGAACCGAGGGAGTCAACGCGGTATGGCGTAGCCAACAACGCCATCTTCTGGAGGCGAGAAGAGCTGCCACAGTTTTAATTCACTTCTCAAGTTATTTGTCGTTTTAATTCCTCATAGGTATCTGGTTTTCAACTACTGCAGGCACCCAAAAAAAATTGTATTATGGGGCCTTATCTTTCTGAAAACAGACATCGATATTCAATGAAGTCTCATATTTATTCCACATGCATTCTATCTCATTTTATTTTTAATCCGGCCCTGGGTCACGTCATGGCCGGAGGTAAATACGATATGACAGAAGCAGCGGTCCGATTTTCGTCTCACTTACTTTGAACCGTTTGGTCTTAGCTCGAAGATAGAATCATGATTTGCTGACATGCCCAGATCCTTTCGTTTCTCCAACTGACACATGCATCCCATTCGGTTTATTTTCGAGGAATTCAAGTCGTGTGTGTGCGAGCCTGCCGGGAGATTTTGATGTGGTTCATGAGAAATGCCACGTTGATGACGTTCCGTTGAAGGAGATGCGAAATGAATGATGAATATGTTGGGGAACGATGATTTTCTCATCGATGGCTGGACCAAAGGAAATCGATAATTTCGTCTATGTCTTTATGAGCATTAGTTTGAAAAGAGAATTCGTGAATTAATTATGCTAATCTCTTTATCTATCAATTTATCTTTACATCTATTTATTGATTCATCAATTATTTTCATAGATTTCTTCTATATTTATCTATCTCATTTATTTATTTATTTATTTGTTTATTTACTCATTTCTTCCCTCTATTTCTCCTCTCCATAATTTTTCATTACCGAGTTTCAAAAATGGAATCAAAGATTTCTTGATAATATTTGCATTTTATGACAGAGATCAGTTTTTGAATTGTAAATGTGTCGATCTGTGATATTTGTCTTGTTTTTTGACCTCAGATTATCTAGTGTGAATGTGAATTTTATTTGCTAAATTATTATATTCATTTCCACATGTTAACTTGTTTTCATGTTAAATTCCCTTTTGATCGAGGCTTTTCTATTTATTTATACCCATAATATATTTCTGACGTGTAAACAGTCATTATCGTTAAGCAAGAATAATGATATATTATTTAACGAGCGGTAATGTAGGTCATAACTCACGCAGATGAAGTTTGCAGCACGAGCCAAAGGCGAGTGCTGTAATTTATCAAGTGAGTTATGACCATTACCGCAAGTTGAATACTATACTTTATCTACGACCATAACAATAAATACTAAGACACAAGTACAGAGGAAGAACCTTATTTACAAATCTCAATAGTTACCTATAACAATGCATTATTTATGCTGATTGTGTTTCTTAGCATGGAGTAGAAAGTCCATAAAGGCGATGCTTTATATTTAGTGCTAAGTTCACTGAAATATATGCCAAAATAACATTCTCTATAAACGATTACTTAAAATTCTTACTGCTACACCAATCTTGAAAATTGTTGTATACACCTTCGTATTTGTTTTGGGATTATTCAGGCAATATATTCTTTATGGTAACATTGGCTGATTGTTTTATTTCTGGAGGTGTACATGATAATTCATTTCCACTATCTGAATTCATCTTTTTCAGCAGAACATTCCCAATAATAATTAGTTATCAACTTAATTTGAGAAAACCTCAAAATTATTCAAGTGTGCTCCCCTCAATACCAATAATGGACTGTGCCCTTTCGGCAAATCAGCTTTTTCAGAAGCACAGAGACAGGGAGTTATAGAAGTTAGTTATTATAACTCACGGTCTTTGTTTACAGATACTATGAATACATAATTCAATAAGGCTTGATAAAGATTATTATTATTCATTTATTCATTCATTTATTTGTTCATTTATTCATCCATCTTTTTATTCATTCATTCATTCATTTGTTTTTCATTCATCCATTTAAAGATCAAGAAAAATGAATGGAAAATTGCCAGCTAGATAAACTGAATTGCAATTTTCACAGTCTGGCATGGTCTTATCGAAAACTGCACCTCCTTAGAGTTGATTGATGAAACAGTTCGAGATATTCGAAGACTTCAACGTGAAGACTCGACAAAGAACGATTATAATCATGGATTTATTCATGGTTTCATCCATTGAAGGAATTCCATCAAAACCTCCCCGAGATCAATCCTCCTCAAACTCAAAGGTGCCAATTGTCAAATTCAGATAAATAATCGTCGACGACGAAATAAAAGCAGCCGCCGGTCGATATGGACCACTCGGAATATATGGCTGTATTTTCGGTTCAAGCATCCATTGTCGTAGTTTATCGACAATCGAGAGGGGTACTTATATGTTGTTGTTGTCTACAGCCAGCGGTTCGCCGAGGACTCACGTACAAGAAACATGACGCAATAAAAGATGAGTAGGCGAACATCAGGAGCGTCTCAGAGTCGGCTTAGTGCTTCTTCTTGGAGAGCAGACGATGGATGGTAATAAACTGGATGAGATATGCCATAACACTTTATCGCAGCTCTGACTTGAAAGATTGACGAGGACTGGAAGGTCTGAACTAGTTCTTTGGGATTTGTGCTACATTTTGTCGGTTTCTGGTGTGGGACGACGTATATTCCTGAGTTGAGATGTAATGATACAAAATGGCGAAGGAGCCGATAATTGTACAGGTGTTCCTATATAATAATTGGAAGGTATTGATTCTGAATATGTACTGCACTTTTGGAAATCAGAAATCCTCGAATCAAGATGTCCAAATTTGGGGTTTTTCTCATTCCCAGAGAGTATAGTTCTTCTACCATTTGCTCACGGACATAATTTTCGCTATAGCGCTACTAAAAACTGTTATGAGATTTTTTGTCAAACAACACGTTTTTCAAGTCTTATCGACTCATGTTGCAATCAAACGTTTATATCTATAAAAAAATTGAATAAATGTTCGAAATGAAAATTTTCGAACCTAAATTTTAGAAATTATTTTTATTGAATTATTCGATTCAACAGTATCCAAAAGTGAACTGTGAGAACTTCAGGCGAGAATAGTTAGAAATTATTATTTAAAAAATAAACCAATTTCATATTTCGTACAATTGAGAGGAAATGTTGCGAAATGGCGAAGGTGCCTATCAATGTACAGGTGTTCCTGAATAATAATTGGGGAGTATTGATTCTGAATATGTACTCGCTTTTGACGAGAAATATTTTTCCTTTTCGCTACTGCACTTTGAAGTTGAAAATCAGAGATCCTCGAATCAGGATGTCCAAATTTGAGATTTTTCTCATTCCTGGAGTGTATAGTTTTTCTACCATTTGCTGACAGACATAATTTTCGCTATAGCGCTACCACAAATAGTTATGTGATTTTTCGTCGAACATCTCCTTTTTCAAGTCTTTTCGACTTATGTTGCGATGAAACGTTCTATATCTATAGAAAAAGTGAATACATATTGGAAAGTGAAATTTTCGAACCCAAAATAGTATAAATTTTTTTTTTTTTGAATTATTGGTTTCAACAGATCCTCAAAAGTTAACTATAAAAACTTTAGGCGAGAATAGTAAGAGAGTAAATTATTATTGGAAAAATAAACTAATTTCAGATTTCGTACAATTGAGATGAAATGGTACAAAATGGCGAAGGAGTGGATCAATGTACAGGTGTTCCTGAATAATAACTGGAAGGTATTGATTCTGAATATATAGGTACTCGCTTTTGGCGATTAATATTTTTCCTTCTCGCTACTTCACTTTGAAGTTGAAAATCCTGGAATCAAGATGTCCAAATTTGGGGTTTTTCTCATTCCCGGAGAGTATAGTTTTTCTACCATTTGCTCGCGGACATAATTTTCGCTATAGCACTACGATAAACTGTTATGAGATTTTTCGTCAAACAACACCTTTTTCAGTTTTGGTTGTAAAATTCTCTCTGAGCGGGAAAATTCGAAAAAAAAATCGAAAATAGAGCTCCGCTGAAACAAGAATAACTTCGAGGTTTTTGGATGGAAAATTTTCATTTTTGGGATTTTTCAAGATGTAAGATTGATGTATCCACTTTGAAAATCGAAATCGCGATTCATGATACAGGGGGTGAAAAAATCGCTTTCAAAGTTAGGGATGACAAAATCGTGAAAAATCAATTTTTTCAAATTAGAACCCCATTTTTTTATGGCAGATATTGAATCTACGTTAAAAAATAATGTGAGTGTATGCATCACACCCTTGCCCTAAAATGGATATTTTCTGAGTTATTCACAAAAAACTGTTTTTCGTCTTGAATTTTCAGCTATTTCTTTTCCCTTCACGCCAAAAAGATGAAATTTTCAGGAACTGTTATTTGAACCATGCTGTAGATTTTTCACCCCTTCTTGAAACCGACTTCAAGTTACTATTAGGAGAACCATGGCAAACTCTCGCAGTTATAACTCGAGAAGATGCTCAAAGTTTTGACCGTTCATTTCTAGACATTTATTTATACGTCTCAGGAATGCTTCGTGCGTTGCTCTTCTTATTTCATCGGGAGGAAGAGATCTGCAAAAGTGTTTAAAAACCAAATTGAGTTTCAAAACTATGAATCTAAAAATCTAAACAAACCTGAACGCATTTCTGACTCGTTCTATGCAGTCCTCTTTATCAGTCATGGAAGTTGAGTAGACAATATTTTTTTTAAACACTTTTGCAGATCTCTTCCTCCCGATGAAATAAGAAGAGCAACGCACGAAGCATTCCTGAGACGTATAAATAAATGTCTAGAAATTAACGGTCAAAACTTTGAGCATCTTCTCTAGTTATAACTGCGAGAGTTTGCCATGGTTCTCCTAATAGTAACTTTAAGTCGGTTTCAAGAAGGGGTGAAAAATCTACAGCATGGTTCAAATAACAGTTCCTGAAAATTTCATCTTTTTGGCGTGAAGGGAAAAGAAATAGCTGAAAATTCAAGACGAAAAACAGTTTTTTGTGAATAACTCAGAAAATATTCATTTTAGGGCAAGGGTGTGATGCATACACTCACATTATTTTTTAACGTAGATTCAATATCTGCCATAAAAAAATGGGGTTCTAATTTGAAAAACGGAAGTTGACGTCATTTCCGGAAAACCGGAGGTGCTCATGCCTTGAAAATATTTTAGATTTCATCAGCATCGTGAAATACTTATAAGTGCTGAATTTCATGAAAATACGTTCAGTAGTTTCCCGTATAAATATGGGTGAGGTTCCTCGTGAAAGACCCTGTAGAAAAATTCAATACATATTCGAAATCGAAATTTTCGAACCCAAAATATTATGAATAATTCTATCAATGAATTATTCGATACAACAGATCCCCAAAAGTAAACTGTAAAAACTTCCGGCGAGAATAGTTAGAAATTATTATTGGAAAAATAAACCAATTGTAGATTTCGCACAATTGAGATGAAATGGTACAAAATGGCGAAGGAGCCGATTAATATATTAGGTACATGTGTTCCTCAATTGGAGTTACAGATGAAGAAGGAAGGGTAACGGGTGATTACTCCTTTTGAAAGTCAATCTGATTATGAAGATATGAAAGAAAAAAAAATTTGAACGATGAATCTGCACAAAAACTCATCTGATACATCATCTTCACCCTCCTTCCCCATCCTATCCTGCCGTATATCTAGGAAGAAGCCTTTCAGTACATTCCCTCTAAGCTCTCCCACTTCCAAGCGAGATGTCTACATCCGAATGATTCCCTTCAAAGCTTCCAATACAATTTGATTTTATTATCTTACAGATACGATCGGAACATTTGGACTGATTCAATCGGGGGCCTCCGGGCCCCGGAACATAACTTGAACAGTTCATAATAGAATCTCCTCTTATAGCCTAGGTTTAATATTATCTCTACGTCTGAAAAGATACTGACGTTCCACCTCGAGGCATCATGGGGCGGATGAAATATTGTATCATCCCCGATTTCCTCCTCTCGTTCGAATTATTGCGAATATTAAGGGTTGGTATTTCTATTCGTGATATGGAGTCTGTTTGCGTTACCAGTCGATGTGGTTTTTTCTCCTTTGCGATGGGAGTCGTGGAATACTTTTTAATTATAAATTTTGAGACCCTTCAACGAAATTAAGGATGAAGTATCTCATATAAAACTAAGTATTCAGAGTGCGAGTTCAAATCGCAATCACTATCAAAAAGGGTCCTTTCCCCAAGCAGAAAAAACGCTCAAGTAGAAACAGAGATAGTGTCGGTATGACAAAAATCATTTATAACCCAATGAAAAAGCCGTTGAAAAGGAACCGGACATTCCTGAAACGCATCATTAATTTCCCTGTAGCCCGACGTACTCAGATTGGTGCCAGGCAATTTTTATCCCGTTAGTCTGACATTTTACAAACGTCTGAATCCACGACGTGTGTTGTTCAGTTTGAGAGAATTTCCAGGGAGGAATCTGGAATGTGCGTATTTTTCGTTAAACTCTTTGATTATTCATTCAAGTTTTTTTTTTTCAATTATTGTCCATTGTTATACCTGAGTATTTTACATTGTCTTTCCATTCTATTTTCCCATCGTTTTTTCCATTCTCTCCCTTATATTTTCTCTTGTTTTATTATTATTCCTTTTAGATTCTTCATTCCACATTCCTTGAACCATATCATCAGCTTGTTGAACTTGGCAAGTTACCTCGTTGACTTTTAAATAAATTTTCCCCGTTTCTCTTTCCTATGTCTTTTCCAACTTCATCTCAATATTTTGTCTTCGACGTCACAAGGTTTGGATTATTCTTCTCTCTTCGTCTCTTTCTACTTCTGTTGTTTTTGAGCGCTCGTACTACTTACACGAGGGCTATATCATTTCGTCACGATGTCTGTATTTTTCGAATTTTGAGCCGAAAATGGTCTCAATCGACTATGTTCGACTCACTGATGACGAATCCGTCAAAAAATTCGAGTCTGTCCGTCCGTCCGTCCGTCCGGCCGTCCGTCCGTCCGTCCGGCCGTCCGGCCGTCCGTCCGTCAGCACGATAACTCTCGAACGGATCAACCTAGAGACTTGAAATTTTCAGTGTAGGTTCAGATCCCAAATGCCGCGGTCAAGTTCGTTAATGGGCATAATTCCACCAGGGGTTCCGTAAATATGGCCGTTCAAAATTTTGTTCTCCTGATTACTTCGAAACTACAGATTCGATCGAGATGAAACTTTGCACTCAAATGGAGAATGAGGTGTTTGAGCTACATGTGAAATTTTGTCCAGATCGCATGACCAGAACCATAGAAACCATAGAAAATTGTAACTTTTGAACGGAACCCCCTAGGGACTTGAAATTTTGAAAGGTGTGGATCTGGAATGTCGTGATTACGTTCATCTATGAGCAAAATTATACAAGGTGTTCCGTAAATATGGTAGTTTGAAATTTAGTTTTCTTGATAATTTCAAAACTACAGATTCGATCGTGACGAAATTTTGTATACTTATGGAGAATGATATATTCAAGCTACATTTCTCCGGATCACATGACTCGAACCATAGAAAATCATAACTTTCGAACGGAAAGGCCTAGGGACTTGAAATTTTCAGGATAGGTGTGGATCTCGATTGTCGTGATCACTTTCATCTATGAGCAAAATTATACTAGGGGTTCCGTAAATACGGTCGTTTGAAATGTTGGTTTCTCGATAATTTCGAAACTACGGATTCGATCGGGATGAAATTTTGTATTTTAATCGAGAATGATATATCAAAACAATATTTTGTCCAGATCTCATGACCAGAACCATAGAAACCATAGAAAATTGTAACTTTCGAACGGAAAGGCCTAGGAACTTGAAATTCTCAGGGTGGGTTTGGATCGCGAATATCGCGGTCATGTTCATCAATGAGCAAAATTAGACTAGGCGTTCAGTAAATATGGCCGTTCAAAATATTTTTTTGCTGATAGTTCCGAGAATACTGAGCGGATTGGGATAAAATTCTGCACCTTGCTGAGTAATAATGTATTCAAACTACGTGCAAAATTTTGCCCAGATCAAGACCCAAGACCATAGATACCGTAGAAAATTCTAGCGAATTATCGAAAAAAAATTGATCAGCTGAAGCACTGACATGAATTCTGGAGTTTCGCCCAAGTTTCAGAATTTTTTTGACAGCTGTCGAAAATTCCTTCAATTGATTTCTGAAACTGGAAAATGCGAATCTACCTACAAGGTGCATGTACGAGCGCTCAAAAGCTCCTGCCTTCACGGCAGTGCTTTTCGTAATTTTTTTTATTGTTTTCTCTATCATTTCTTCTGAATTGATTACTTCCTGTTTTAAATTCTAGATTTTTTTTGTTTATCTCATTTCTGTTTTTGTTTCTAGCGTTTACAAACTTCTGAATCCACGACGTGTGTTGTTCAGTTTAAGGGAATTTCCAGGAAGCAATCTGGAAAGTGCGTATTTTTCGTTTAACTCTTTGATTATTCATTCAAGTTTAATTTTTGTCGTTCCTCATGTTTTGAATATGCGAATATAATTCTGGCCGAATCTCAATTGTTGACGTGGGTCAAATTTTCATGTTAATTAATTCCCAACAATTTCCCAGGGCGTTGGCAGCAATCCGGCAACTGTCGTGCAAGGGGAATGGTGTATTTTGAAAGACCAACCAGCCATTTATTTGCTTAAATGTTATCCAATTCTCAGGCAAATAACACGCTCTCCTGGATTGGAATTGTGTTTATTTACTCTGGATGGCTGTATTCTACGTGTTCAGTTCGAAACTTATGGGGGTTTAGGAGAATTGCCCCCTTCTGAGGGTTGAAAATGGACATAACTGAGCAAATAACGGTTAGCCGATATCATTTTCGGGATATTGATCGCCGATCAAGGATTATTCGTTCGACGAAGAGAAATTTAGAAATTATACCTCGAAGACAACGAAATTATTTCAATTGAATCCTAACGGAGGAGTTGTTACAGTTATTTATTTCCAGCGGTTTTGAAGAGCTGCACGTATCGTACCTTGGATAATTTCATCCGCAGCCATCCACTTTTAAAAGTGCATTTTCCCCAATTAAAGCTGGCGAGATCTATAACCTTATATTCTCGGTGAGTCGTTATACCTTATTATATGAATTATTTGATTGTTGCAGAGTAATCATTGCTTCTTCATTTTGTTTTCCTGCAAGTGTTTCTTGTACTAGTTCTTCTATCTATTTTTTTATAATTGAGCATTGACAAAAAACTAGAATTTTCGAAGTGCGTTCTAAAAGACGTAAAAAAACTATTTTGGATTTATGTTTATACACTTTCAAAAGTGCATTTTCCGCAGTTAAAGCTGGCGAGATTTCTAATCTTATATTCTCGGTGAGTCGTAATTCCTTATTATTTGAATTATTTGCTTGTTCCAGAGTTATCATTGATCTTCATCTTGTTTTCCTGCAAGTGTTTCTCGTACTAGTTCTTCTTTTGATTTTTTCATGATTGAGCATTGACGAGAAACTAAAATTTTCGAAGTGCGATCTAACCGTCGTGGAAAAACTATTTTTTTTTATGTCCATCCACTTTTAAAAGTGCATTTTCCGCAATTAAAGCTGGCGAGAGTTATAACCTTATATTCTCGATAGGTCGTAATTCCTTATTTTTTGGATTATTTGCTTGTTCCAGAGTTATCATTGCTTCTTCATATTTTTTATCCGCCATGTTTCTGGTATAGTTCGTCTTTTGATTTTTTTATGATTGAGCATTGACGAAAACTAAAATTCTCGAAGTGCCTTCTAAACGTTTCAGAAAGAACTATTTTGTTCTTATGTCCATCCCCTTTCAAGGTTTATTTTCCGCAATTAAAGCTGGCGACATTTATAACCTTAAATTCTCGATGAGTCTTAATTCCTCATTTTTTGAATTATTTCCTTGTTCCAGAGTTATCATTGCTTCTTCATCTTGTTTTCCTGCAAGTGTTTCTTGTACTTGTTCTTTTTTGGATTATTTTATGATTGAGCATTCAGTGGCTGCTAAAAGTTGTAAAAAAAACTTTTTTGCTTTTATGTCGGCGTAAACATTGGAATGTTAGTGTTATCGATAATTTAGAGCATTCTGTATGAATTTTCATGAATTTGTTGAGTAATTTTTTGATTTATACTCTCGCTCGATATTGACGGTTATCGTTGATCGAAATCGGTGAACCAATATTCGCATCTTGCCGCGAACCGAATGCAACATTGAACAGGCCCCCAATAAATAAACAAAAATGCGAATACTTGCCGAAAATATGTTGATACCGAACAGTAACGACTGTTTCCATTGTTTGATAATACACAAGCCCGAAACCGGGCATAACGACTGGCTGCACAGCCATGGCGCTATCCGCCGTATTTCGACTGGGAAATAATGCGAAACCGGGGTTGTAAATTTTCCGATTATTCAGCCATTCCATTAGAACGGCGAGAACGCATTTTATTGGAAACATCGACGTTGTATTTTTGATTATACATGAGGTTTGTTCCGTGTTCGCTGAAACATTAATTCAATATTATTATGATGAAGCATTATCGGGTTGGGTGGGATGTACAACATTTTCGACAAACGACGTGATTCTAGGTTTGACGATCGCAATAACGCGGTACAGAAGCGGTATGATGAGTATGACATTTTCTGGTATTGATAGTGTCATTGTTCTGGCAATATGTCAATCGAAAACTGCCGTCAATCACCTGTAAAAATACATGATGTAGCCATCTGACTTTTACGTGCTCTGTTTCAAAATTAACAAGCGTTATATTATTCAATTCGTTAAATCCTGAATAATATTCGTCTCGAGTTGAATACAAGCTGCTATTTTCCTTTTTTTCCCATCTGTCATTATTTCTCTTATTATTTTTCCTATTTTCAATTTCATTTCTTCATCTTCTGCCTCAATTATTCATTCAGTCACTTCGTTCGTTTTCTTTTTCCTAGATTTTTTTTTTTTTTTGTAGTACATGGCTTCCAGTATTCTCTTGTTTTCTCGTATGCATTTCACGCTAGTTCTTATATGAATTCTTCAAGTTATTGACCGGATTTCTCCATTTCCTGAGTACTTTGGTATATCACTTCTCTCAGAGATTCATTTTGTTATTTTTCAAGTTCTTTCATTTTGTTCTTGTTCATTATTTGTTTGCATATGTCATTGTAAGTCTTATTATGGATTTGTATATTTTCGGTTCTGCTACTTTTGTTTATTAGAGGGTAAAGATATCTTTCGATTTTGCTGGCTTCCTTCCCTGTTTGTTCTATGTGTTTGTTAAAATTTAAATTATTGTCCATTGTTATACTTACTTGTATTTTACTTAGTCTTTCCATTCTATTTCCCTATCGTTTTTTCATTCTCTCCCTTATATTTTCTCTTGTCTCATTATTGTTCCTTTTATATTCTTTATTCCCCATTCCTTGAACCATATCATCAACTTATTGAACTTGGCAAGTTTCCTCGTTGACTTACATAATTTTTCCCCTTTTCTGGGTCTGAGTTGATCATTCTATTGGTAAGTCCCTGATGCCACACTTTGCCAGAAGCTTTTGAGGTGAATAAGGCACCCGTTTCGAATTCTTCTTTTAAAGTTTTTTATGTGATTATTTTTATTTGTTTTGCTCGTCCGGTATGATTTCGAAAAACGAATGAATTCGAAGATGTTATTGGAAAAAAATAACTTTCATCAAATGGAGAAGGAATTCAAGAATTCTAATGACCTAAAGTTTCTCGAGTTGTATAATCTCAGATAGTCCAAGACTAACAGTCAAAGAAAGCTTGAAAACCGATATATCGAAAAAACCATCAGGCTTCGATTGTCTCTTTTCTATGACTTCCAACTTCATCAAAAATTTTTATCTTCGACGTCATGAGGTTTGAATTATTCTTTGTTCTTCGTCTATTTCTTTCTGTTGTTTTTTTTATTATTTTCTTTATTATTCCTTCGGAATTGATTACTTCCTGTTTTAGATTCTAGATTTTGTTTGTTTATGATTTCTCTCATTTCTGTTTTTGTATCTAACTTTTTTTTCCATTCAATTATGAATTATTTTTACGTTTTTGATTTCTTCTTCGATTGGGTGGTAGTATCAGGTATTGTTATTGATCAGGTACTTCTATTTGTGTGTTTTCCGTTATGCTTGTATTCATTGCAATTTCTCATATGTTCAATTTTTTTTACAGAATGGGTTAAAATTGCGATCGCTTCACTTTAGGTAGTTCAATAAATAGTTTTTCATTCAGGTTTTTTGATAAAGTGATATTAAATTCTGTAAAAAAAACGAACGAATTCGAAGATGTTATTGGAAAAATATAACTTTCATCGAATGGAGAAGGTATTCAAGAATTTCAATGACCTAGAGTTTCTCGAGTTGTATAATCTCAGATAGTCCAAGACCAACAGCCGAAGAAAGCTTGAAAACCGGAATATCGAAAAAACCATCAGGCTTCGATTGTCTCTTTTCTATGTCTTTTCCAACTTCATCTGAAGTTTTTATCTTCGACGTCATAAGCTTTGAATTATTCGTTTTCCTTCGTCTATTTCTTCCTGTTGTTTTTTTATTGTTTTCTTCATTATTCCTTCCGAATTCATCACTTCCTGTTTCAAATTCTAGATTTTGTTTGTTTCTGATTTCTCTCATTTCCGTTTTTGTTTTCAAACTTTTTTTTTTCAATTCAGTTATGAATTATTTTTTCGTTTTTGGTTTTTTCTTCGAATGGGTAATGGTCTCATGTATTGTTCTTGATCAGGGACTTCTATTTGTGTGTTTTCCGTTATGTTTTCATTCAGTGCAATATCTTATATGTTTGATCTTTTTCCTACAGAATGGGTTTCTTCTGTTAAATTGCGATCACTTCACTTTAGATAGTTCAAGAAATAGTTTTTCACTCAGGTTTTTTTGATGAAATGATATGAAATTCTGTGAAGAAAAAAAGAACGAATTCGAAAATGTTATTGGAAAAAAAATAACTTTCATCAAATAGAGAAGGTTTTCAAGAATTTCAATGACCAAGAGTTTCTTGAGTTGTATAATCTCAGATATTCCAAGACCAACAGCCGAAGAATGCTTGAAAACCGAAATATCGAAAAAACCATCAGGCTTCGATTGTCTCTTTTCTATGACTTTTCCAACTTCATCAAAAATTTTTCGACGTCATAAGGTTTAAATTATTCTTTGTTCTTCGTCTATTTCTTTCTGTTGTTTTTTTATTGTTTTCTTTATTTTTATCTCCGAATTGATTACTTCTTGTTTCAGATTCTAGATTTTGTTTGTTTCTGATTTCTCTCATTTCTGTTTTTGTTTCTAACGTTTTTTTTTTCAATTCAATTATGAATTATTTTCTCGTTTCAGGTTTTTTCTTCGATTGGGTGGTGGTCTCATGATTGTTATTGATCAGGTTCTTATATATGTGGGTTTTGCGTAATGTTTCATCACAATATCTCATATTTATGTTTGATCTTTTTCCTACAGAATGGGTTTATTCTGTTGAATTGAACTTCACTTCAGAGAGTTCAATAAATAGTTTTTCACTCGTATTTTTGATAAAATGATATCAAATTCTGTGAAAAAAACAAGAGAGAATTCGAAGATGTTATTGGAAATAAATAACATTCAGCAAATGGAGAGAGTATTCAAGAATTTAAATGACCTTCAGTTTCTCGAGTTGTATAATCTCAGATAGTCCAAGACTAACCGTAGAAAGCTCGAAATCTGGAATATCGAAAAAAACCATCAGGCTTCGAATGTCAGATGTCTCACCGGCTCCAGCCCCCCCTGCGAACTCCATAAGTGCAAGGCTGCGCCTATTCCACGTGGAAATATCCAGATTCACAAATTTCCCCGGAAAAGTAACTTACGAGGCTGATCCCCCAAGACGCAGATGTTGAAAAAATAAATCACTCTTCGGGTATATTAAAAGATATCTATAATACCCTCAGCCGTTCTCGGCTCACTCCGGAACGTTTTTAGTATTCGAACTCTTCACCGAGATATTGAATCGGGGGTGGTAGCGTGTGAATTATCGACGGCGATATGATCCGTTTTGACAAGCTGAGGATAAACGACCATTAGCAAACCTCAAGTGGTTGCCGGAATGGGTTCGATGATATCGCGAAGATGCGACAGATTTTTAATTGAGGCATAACCTGGACGTGTCTACGACTACAGCATCTTTCACGCAATTGGAAAATGTGTTGAATTCAATAACTATGAGAAATTTATTTAAAAGTCTCGATTATTTTCGACTTCCGGAAGGTCAGCTTTCCCGGCGCAATTCCGGGAACTTCCGGAACAAAGGCGAAACGCCCGCGCCCGATGGGGCGCTAAAATAGATAGAAAACATATTTCTTCGCATATTTCTTCGGTTTAGCGTCAAATCGGTCTAATCGGACCCTTCACAGTGACGTGGGTCCATTTCCGGTTGTTCGGGAAAATACGATATTACCCAGTAAGACGTTTATGTATCCTCTCGGGCGGCTGGCGGAATGATTAAAAAAAGGATACAGGGCTTTTTAACGGAGGTGGCTGGAAACGGCCGATGGGTTTACGTAATGTATGGATATTAAACGTCACAGAGTGTAAACCATTTATAAAAAGGATGCGGGTTTCTTCTCCCGAACCAGTTCTCGCCTCCATCATGCACCAGCCACATCATATTAATCCCTCCGGGCCTTTCCTGGCCCTCCATCCGTTACGGCGTCCGTTACGCTTCCTCCCTATTTCCATTCGAATATGCGAACAGATTGGGAAAATCCCCTCGGAAAAAAACCACACGGGGTGATAGAAGAGTATTTTTCAAGTTTTCTAGTTTTTCAAACAAAAAAAAATGACTAGGTATATACGATATTTTATTAACGTGTTTTTATACGCCTCTGTAGGAACCTTCTGCCGACCAATGGCAATCTAGAGGGATAGAAAGTATATGAAACAGGTCAAATAATCTTTGAATCACATAACTAGTTGAAATTCAATCATTATTGAAATTAAATTTATAATTGGATTGATTAGAAATTTTGTCTCTCTGTTATTTTCCCAAGTCCAAACTTTTTTTTTAATCCGATTTCTATGAGAATCATTGTCCTGTCATTTCCTGTTTTTTCTATGTGTTTGTTGAAATTTAAATTATCGTTCATTGTTATACCTGAGTATTTCACATTGTCTTTCCATTCTATTTCCCCATCGTTGTTTTTCTTTTCCTCTTGTATTTTCTGTTTTTTTATTATTATTCCTTCGTTATCCTTTACTTCCCATTCCTTGAACCATATCATCAACTTGTTGATATAGTTTTGTTTGAACATTTTACTAGTAGTGATAATCCTTCGTTTTTTAGTAATTCACTCCTGTATATGTTGAACAGGATTGGTCACACAAAAAATCTCTTTTTCTTGGCAAGTTTCCTCGTTCACTATTACTTAAATTTTTCTTTTTTCTTTATATTTATATTGCTTATGCTGACCATTTTATTGACGAGTCGTTGATGTCACACTTTGCCAAATGCTTTCGAGATGTTCATAAGTATGACAACCGTTTTAAATTCTCTTTATTCTTCTTTCAAATTTTTTTCCGTATTTTTTTATATTTGTTTTGCTCGTCTGGGATGATATCGTTCTCTCCAGTAGTTTTCTTCAGTTTTCCAGTTTTTCTGCTATCTTGCTTGGACTGAGGCAGGCTTAAGGGTGTATTTTTGGTTTTCCAGGTTCCGGTTAGAAATTTCATCGCATTTTTTTTTTAAATTTGTTCATCGTTATTTCAGTGCTCTATCAGCAATTTCCCCTATTCTATGACCTTTATTCAAGTTGTTCTTTCATTTTTTTCATGTTTACCTCATCGAATTTGTAATTTTCCTCGATTTTCATTCTCTTTTCTATGTATTTTCCAATTTCATCTCAATTTATGTGTTTGATGTCGTAAGGTTTTGATTGTTTTTTTTCTTATCTTCTTTTTTTACACCTGTTGTTTTTTTTTAATGTTTTTCCTATTATTCCTTCCAAATTTATTACTTCCTGTTTTGGATCGAGAGGGGTTGAAAGAATATGAAACAGTTGATTCAAAAACTATTTGAATCACATAATTAGTTTGAATTCAATTATCATTGAAATTAAAGTTATAATTGAGATTGATCAAAAATTCAGTTTCTGTTATTTCTTAAGTCCGTACTTTTTTTTTATTCGATTCCTATAAAAATCATTATTAATTCGATGCCGTAGATTCAGAATAGGTGATTGTTTTTCGGTGAAGTGTTCACTTTTCGAAAGATTTCATTTATAGCCGGAAATTTTGGTCAATTTTGCATGACTGTATCTACCAGAATAATCTAGATTTGTATATTTTCACATTCGGCTACTTTGGTTAATTATAGGCTAGACATATCCTTTGATTTTGCTGGCTTCCTCTCCTGTTTTTTTCTATGTGTTTGTTAAAATTTAAATTATCGTCTATTGTTTTACCTGAGTATTTCACATTGTCTTTCCATTCTATTTCCCCATCGTTGTTTTTATTTTCCCCTTGTATTTTTTATTATCATTCCTTCGTTATTTTTTACTTTCCATTCCTTGAACCATATCATCAACTTGTTGATTTAGTTTGGAAGTTTTGTTTGTACATTTTACTAGTAGTGATATTCCTTCGTTTTTTGGTAATTCTCTCGTGTATATATTGTATCGGATTGGTCACACTTAAAATTCCTTTTTCTTGGCAAGTTTCCACGTTGACTTTTACATAAATTTTTGTTTTTTCTAGGTGAGATTATATTTATATTGCTTATGCTAGTAGTATTTCTGTGTTCACCATTTTATTGGCGAGTCGTTAATGCCACACTTGGCCAAATGCTTTCGAGGTTTTCAAAGTAGGTATGACACCTGTTTCAAATTCTCTTTATTTTTCTTTCAAATTTTTTTCTTTAATTTTTTATATTTGTTCTGCTTGTCTTGGATGATATCGTTTTCTTCAGTAGTTTTCTTCAGTTTTCCAGTTTTTCTGCTATCTTGCTTGGACTGAGGCAGGCTTAAGGGTATATTCTTGGTTTTCCAGCTTTACTTATCATTATGGTTTGAAATTACATCGCATATTTTTCTAAAATTTGTTCATCATTATTTCAGTGCTCTGTTGGCAATTTCCTTTTTTCCAGGAGCGTTTTTGACATTCAAGTAGTTTTTTCATTTTTTCTATGTTTACTTCATCGAATTTGTAATTTTCCTCGAATTCCATTCTCTATTCTATGTCTTTTCCAACTTCATCTCAATTTCTGTGTTCGATGTCATAAGGTTTGAATTGTTCTTATTTTTTCGTATATTTCTACTTCTGTTGTTTTTTTTATTGTTTTTTCTATTATTCCTTCCAAATTAATTACTTCCTGTTTTAGATCGGGATGGCTTGAAAGAATATGATACAGTTGATTCAAAGATTATTCGAATCACATAATCAGTTGAAATTCAATCATCATTGAAATTAAAGTTATAATTGAGATTGATTGAAAATTTTGTCCGAATTTTTTTCTTTTTGATCCGATTTCTATAAAAACCATTGTCATCATTTATTCGGTGCCATAGATTCAGAATATGCGATTAGTTTTTCGGTGAAGTGTTTACTTTTTGAAAGATTCCATTTATCTGTATCTACCCAAATAATTCCGATATGCTCACAAAATATTTTTTTGATAATTCTTCTGTTCTTCACAAATTCAAAAATGTAGATTTGAATAACGTACATAGAATATTGAGGTAGTACCGATTCTTTTAGCGGATGTCTACTTTTCGACATTTTCAAATGGTTCTTAATATACGCCCCCGAATTAGTCAATACCGTAAGTTTAATGAAGATAAGATTCAATTCAATTTTTTCGAAAAAACAACATTTCGCATGCATACGTAAAGAAATTTTTGCGTTTTTCGAAAAAAAAATTTTTCATCTGATTGTCACCAAACATACACTATTGACTAATTCGAGGGCGTAGATTAAGAATATGTAATTAGATTTTTTGAGAAAAAATTATTTCCCGAATACTGGTCGTTTGAAAATGACGAAAAATAGGCTTCCGCGTAAAAATTCTTTATTACCTCACTATTTAATGTACGTCGTTCAAATTCACATTTTTGCATTCGTCTTTAGACACATCGTCGAAATTTCTCGAGACACGATAATTTTGAGATGAATTTGAATAAAAAGAGAAAAGGATGTTGGCGCAAATTCGCTAAAATTTTCTTTACTTGATCCCCAAACATACAATATTGACTAATTCGAGGGAGTAGATCAAGAATATTAGTTTTTTTTTTTGGAAAAATTTACTTCTCAAATTAGTGGCCAGCAACATGAATTCACAGAAAATTTTCGATCATCTTGTCAGGTTCGTCCAATGAATGCACTTCTGAAAAGAAGCAAGTTACTCTATCGTCCAGAGAGCAACTTCCCAATTCCTCCTAAGCTGATTATCCACGTCGATGACGTCGATATTATTCCTCCATGTAACTTAACCCAGAAAATTGGCGACACATCCAGTTATTCCATCAATCCCAATAATTTCGACGCTTTATCCCGCTAAGCATAACCGCTCATATACGGCGTCCAGCCCGAAATCCGAACCTTCCCCGGAATGTGCCCCCCTTCCATCCGGCCGAGATCCAGCGGGGCAGGCGGACCCATTATACCGGAAGTCCACTGAAATATTATCATCGAGACAATAGGAAACTTCCTGCGGCAGCAATAAAACAAATTAAAAATATCACGGCGGCCCGGACCCTCGCCAAAGGGGTGAAATAGCGCCTCGACGCGTCGGTGCGCGCGGAATATTATTAAAAGAAATGTGATGGGGATGACCAGCTAATATTTATGTTACGTTTCACAATCTCAACTCCCGTATTTACGCCCGCCATCTCTGCTCTCCACAGAATAAAACTAAATGTCTGTATAAATTTCGCGGACGCGCGTTTATTTCTTTTCAAGCGTAAATTGGCATTCTTTATTATTCTTTTATGATATAAAGGGTCGTTCATTCATTTATTCCGTTACTTTTTATAGATCCTGGAATGGAGCTCTAACAGCGTTTCATGGCGGGCTCTGGCAGACACGTGTAATTTTCTTTTTTCCAGTTTCTCATGTGAAAATATTTACGACGCGTATGGGGGATGGAAATTGGTGGTTGCGACTGCTGAGTTAGCGTCTTTGAAGCTGGTTTTTTTCGTCGATTCCAATATTTTTGAAATCATGGCACGTTCCTCACTTCATTCTGTCAAATTTTCACTGTTCGCGTCTTGGAAGGGGTATAGGAATTGTTTTTATGAAAGTTTCTGAAATTTTCGAATTCTCAGCCTAGAATGGTCTTAAACGATCAAGTTGAAATGTTGGAAAATTCTCCTTTTTTTTTCATTCCCAGATCCGGTGCTGCAGCTCTTCAGCTCTTATACACCAGCCACCAATGTTAAACGTATCATCCGGATCGCCGTAGATCCACCAGCAAAAACTTGACATCTACGAGGATGAGATGAGTTCTGCATCAATGATAAAACCCCTAGAACATTCATTAATTATCCCTATTAGGATGATGTATGAAGAGCAGAACGTAATTTTCTTCCGTATTTTCTCCTTGGCTGTACCGTAACCTAGTTCGTAGCGCTTATTTTGTTCCGATGAAAATCCGGCCATAAAACACCCAACAAGAAGTGGACGTTGGCAAATTAATTGCCAAATTTCTAAAGGATACACGGAACAACACGAGGCGAGCTGAGGGGCAAATTTATAGTTGCCCTACTACAAGCTGAATATCTTACTTATATCTACACGGGCCTCTGTCGGTATACGATATCGGCGTACATAAATCAGGACTATAAGGTAAACATAATTGCTGAACGAAGATCGCTCCTTACCTTGCTAGTTTTAATCTAGCCCATCAGCTCTTGCAGAATCGTATCCAGGGTATTAAATCTAGAGGTTGGCTCGCAATAAAACTCGACAGCACTCATGATCGTAATTCTAGGGATGTTTCACATCGAATTATAGTTTGAGGATTATCATTTCCTGAGCTTTTCAGATTTTTCGAGGAAATTAAACTTTAAACTACTATACCTTGAAATTTTCAATCCGCTGTTCTCTATCGTTTCTCGGTTATCCAACAGATCTAATTGATTATTTTTATCTCTAAATCTTTCCGAACTTATTGTTGAACTGAATTGAACATTTTGACTTTGAAATGCGATATTTGTGAGTAAGATCTTATGTCGTGTAAATATTCGGAATCAACAATTTCGAATTATATAGATACATACCTACGTTGTTTTTTGAGCGCTCGTACTTACACGAGGGCTATATCATTTCGTCACGATGTCTGTATTTTTCCGTCGGAAAATTCGAGTCTGTCCGTCCGACCGTCCGTCCGTATACACGATAACTCTCGAACGGAATGTCCTAGAAACTTGAAATTTTTAGGGTAGGTTCAAATCTCGAATGCCGCGGTTGAGTTCGTTATTGGGCAATATTCGCCCAGGGGTTCCGTAAATATAGCCGCTCGAATTTTTGTTTTCCTGATTATTTCGAAACTATGGATTCGATCGAGGTGAAATTTTGTACTCAGATGAAGAATAATGTATTCAACCTACATGCAAAATTTTGTCCAGCTCGCATGATTAGAACCATAGAAACCATAGAAAATTATTACTTTCGAACGGAAAGGCCTAGAGACTTGAAATTTTTAGGATAGGTGTAGATCTCGAATGTTGCGGTCACGATTATCAATGAGCAAAATTAGACTATGGGTTCCGTAAATATGGTCGTTCAAAATTCAGTTTTCTTGATTATTTCAAAACTATGTATTTGATCGTGACGAAAATTTGTATTTGAATTGAGAATGATATATTCGAGCTACATTTTGTCCAGATCGCATGATCAGAACCATAGAAACCATAGAAAATTATAACTTCCGAACGGAAAGGCCTAGGGACTTGAAATTTTCGGGATAGGTTCGGATCGCGAATTGTGCGGTCACGTTCATCAATGAGCGCAATTAGACTAGGGGTTCCGTAAATATTTTTTTCCTGATAATTTCGAAACTACTTATTGGATTGGAATGAAATTTCGCACATAGATGGAGAATGATATATTCAAACTACGTAGAAAATTCTAGCGAATTATTGAACAAAAAATTGGTAACCAAAAGCACTGACGTGAAGTCTTCATTTTCGCCTCAGTTTGAATTTTTTGACAGCCGTCAAAATCTTTCCAATTGGTTTCTGAAACTGAATAATGCGAATCTACCTACAAGGTGCATGTACGAGCGCTCAAAAGCTCCTGCCTTCACGGCAGTGCTTTTCGTAATTTTTTTTCTATAATATGAGAGAATTTTTTTTATCATTGTGTGGGAAAATGTTGGACAAAAGAATTTGATATTTACGGTATAATTCTTGAAGTTCAAACTAGGGAGAGGCAAAATTACTCATTGAAAAGGTCCTATAAAAAACAATTAGGAAGTTCACCAACTCACCGATAAAATTGATCCAAATTGTTCAAAGTAATTGTTCGAAAAGTCTGGACCGGCGTCATAACGAATTATTACATGCAGCAACCGTCTCATCAGTTTGCCCACGAATAATGTCAAAAGCATTTTCAATGCATTGTTCCAGTTCTTCAACACTATTCACCCCGTACCGTAATGGTACACTTATGTTTTCAAATGTCCCCAAAGGAAGAAACCACAGGCGTTCAGATCCGGGGAGCGTGCAGGCCAAGAAATTGACCCGCCACGTCCTATCCACCAGAAGTCACGAAAACCATACGCTCTGTCAGATGATTTCCCTTGAACTGAATGCATTTATATAAACATATTCAAACCTCAATTCAACCTATATCAGATCCGGGCTGGAAATTTCTCAGATTGGGTGAATATTTTATATAAAGAATTTTTGTAGTTCTGACGAAATCTAGCACCTGTCAAAAAAATTACGAAAAGCACTGCCGTGAAGGCCGGAGCTTTTGAGCGCTCGTACATGCAGCTTGTAGGTAGATTCGCATTTTCCAGTTTTAGAAATCAATTGAAGGAATTTTTGACTGCTGTCAAAAAAATTCTGAAACTTAGGCGAAACTACAGACTTCATGTCGGTGCTTCAGCTGATCAATATTTTTCCGATAATTCGCTAGAATTTTCCACGGTATCTATGGTCTTGGTGATGCGATCTGGACAAAATTTTGCACGTAGTTTGAATACATTATTCCTGAGCTAGGTGCATAATTTCATTCCAATCCGATCAGTAGTTTCGAAACTACCAGGAAAAAAATATTTTGAACGGCCATATTTACGGAACCCCTAGTCTAATTTTGCTCATTGATGAACGTGACCGTGAAATTTGCGATCCAAACCCACCCTGAAAATTTCAAGTTCCTAGGCCTTTCCGTTCAAAAGTTAGAATTTTCTATGGTTTCTATGGTTCTCGTCATGCGATCTGGACAAAATATTGCTTCAATATATCATTCTCGATGAAAATACAAAATTCCATCTCGATCGAATCCGTAGTTTCGAATTTATCGAGAAAACAAAATTTCAAACGACCGTATTTACGGAACCCCTTGTATAATGTTGCTCATAGATGAACGTGATCACGACATTCAAGATCCACACCTATCCTGTGAATTTCAAGTCCCTAGGCGTTTCCGTTCGAAAGTTACAATTTTCTATGGTTTCTATGGTTCTGGTCATGCGATCTGGACAAAATTTCACATGTAGCTTGAACACCTCATTTTCCATTTGAGTGCAAAATTTCATCTCGATCAAATCTGTAGTTTTCAAGTAATCAGGGAAACAAAACTTTGAACGGCCATATTTACGGAACCCCTGGTGGAATTTGGCCCATTAACGAACTTAACCGAGCCATTCGGGAACTGAACCCACACTGAAAATTTCAAGTCTCTAGGTTGTTCCGTTCGAGAGTTATCGTGCTTACGGCCGGCCAGACGGACAGACTCGAATTTTCTGACGGATTCGTCATCAGTGAGTCGAATATAGTCGATTGAGACCATTTTCAGCTCAAAATTCGAAAAATACAGACATCGTGACGAAATGATATAGCCCTCGTGTAAGTAGTACGAGCGCTCAAAAAAGCCTCACATTTGAAAACAAACTGTGTAGATTACATGTATTTTATTTCTATATGGAATTTTTTTTTTCTTGATTTTTCTCAATGACTTCGGCATCTCACAAACTTTTCACTTCATCCTGTAGTGTCTCAATGTAGGTCATCGATAAAATGAGTTATACTGGGTGTCCCAAGTTCGAGTGCTTGTTAGACGTTTCTTGAGAACCGGTCCTTTTTGAAATCTGAAAATTCGGATTATTATATTTTTCGACTTTATCTACTGAGCTGAAATATTCTTGAAGCCTGAACCCTTTTACATGGAGTGAATATAAATTTCCCGAACAAATTTTTTTTTATTTTTTATTTTCTTTTATGATCGATTATTCAATTTCGAATATATTTCTTTTCGAATTGTTGCATATAAAGAAAATGTTCGTTTCTCCTATTCTCAATATTTCAAGCATAAACTGTTTTTAGATTTCCGAAGTAGAAGAATGACGAAAAATTGTGCATCTCCTGAATTTTAGAAAACACGTCACAGGGTGTTTCGCATATTTTGTCAAAAATTGTGATAAGAATTTTCCCATAACTTTTGTTTTTCAAATAAGAAACCTATTTTTTTATTTGCGTTGGATTCTGCAAAAAAAAGTTATGATGGTGTTCAAAGTAGTTTATGCTTCTAAACTGAATAATTCCTGGGTTATTAAGGATTTTCCGAAATAATGTTGTACGTAGAGACAAATTCATAAAATTTGTTTTATAACAAAAATCTTTGTTCATATGGAATTATTGGGATGATTTATCTTCTATGAACAGATTATTGTTATAAAACAGATTTTATGAATTTGTCTCCACCAACGACATAAATTCAGAGAAGCTTAATAACTCAGGAATTATTCAATTTAGGAGCATAAACATCTTTGAACAATATCATTATTTTTCTTCGCAAAATCCAACGCAATCATGAAAAAAGGGTTCTGATTCAAAAAACAAAAGTTTTTTGATTTTGATGACAATTTTTGACGAAATATTTAAAGCACTCTGTGACAAGTTTTCCAAATTTAGAACATGCACAATATTCCGCTATTCTTCAACTTCAAAAATGTAAAAACAGTTTATGCTTGAAATATCGAGAATATAAACATGAACATAATACTTACTACGCTTATCTTTCTTTTTTCTCCAGTTTTCTCCATATTTTGGAAACTATTTCGAGGAATGTAACGATTCAAATAAAAACATATTATTAAAATTGAATAATCAATCATATAAGAGACGAAAAATTGTGAAAAAAAAATTTTCTAGAAATTTATTCTCACTTCCTGTATAACTGAAAGTGTTCAGGCTTCTAGAATATCTCAGCTCAGTAGATAAAGTCGTACAATATCATAAAGCCAATTTTCAGATTTCAAATAGGTCTGGTTCACAAGAAACGTCTGAAAAAAAATTTAGCTTCACAACTGTTCCACGTGAAAAGAAAATCGAGTTACTCCGATCTATTGTTGGAATATTGGATATAGTCCATAAAAGTTTCTTCTATGATTTGCCACACGAACGGGCGGTTTTTCTCACAGAATCCGTGGGAACTTTCAACGATATCAAGTTTTTCAGGGTCCGTCACTGACTAATCATCATTTTTCACCCCAATTCCAAATGTCTAATTCCGCCATGACGTGCCTCCCGCACAACATACCAGCCGATTTATTGTCTTTGTCGACTCGGCGCTCTTCCTGTTTCAATGAATATATTTGTTGAACCGCTTGATATACTGTTGTGTGTGTGATTCAACATGGCGTTTTGGCCTAGGCCCCGAAAGGGGCTGCTTCGGGGTCCAATTATTCCTGATTTCGTTTCGGTTCTTCTTGTTTTACATAATCAATGGACGATACCGGGGATTAATTGGGCCAGAATTGATGATTACTTCATTTAGCCGGGTCAATTCTGCGTGGTTTTCACTTCGTTAGGGTGATTATGGAATGGGACTGGCAAATAAAGGTGTATTCGGTGGTTGGAAATCGTGTCTCGATTTTTCGACGGGTTCATGCTCGGCGGGTATAAAATATAGCGATGATTAGCACGGATTTCCGATTATGATTGTTTGCAAATTAGATAGAATTCATTCATCAATTAATAGGTTCGGTTGTGCATTCCAGCCAAAGGGTCTGAAAAAGCATGAATGCCGAATCACCACGGGCTGATACTGAAATAGGATTGAAGGATAGGAAGCGGATGAACCTTCTTTCTGTACAGTTCAGGGGCTGTCACCTGGTTTTTGAGAAGCTGAGGGCACTCAACTCAAAGTTGTTCAATGTCACTTCAACAGGAGACACAATGGTGCGATTAAGATCAGACGACTCGGTTTTGCACGAATGTGCGGCGATATTTCACAGAAGATTCGAGGCGTTGATATTTAACATAATTCTCGGTTTTCTACCACGATGATTTTCTCTCTCTCGGCGACTTGCTGATGAATTAATTTAACCTATGGTCAGACAGATGACAAGACCTCGCAGCGCGAGCGTAAGAAAACCACTATAAAGGTGGTCGGATTGATTTATAAAACGCAAGAAATCTTTGTTTCCTCCGCAATCATCACTATCGATGAAAATATCCAAGAATTGAGTACAATGGTGGGAAATGAAGAACTGTAACGATGAAGGAACTAATCAACTAGTCTAAATATTGATGAATCAGCAATTTCTGTGGATTAAAGTGGCTGTATCCACGCGTTGAAGTCTGCGGGAGAAAACGACGGGATGAATATTTAACGAATTAAATGGGAAATGAGATGGAAAATTCATAGCTTTCTTAAACACCCGACGATTTCCACGCCGAACGGAGGCTTGTATATGGTTTCAAGATAATTAACTTGCTTTGACTTAACACAGCGAACATAAATTCACTTTTGATCCGAACCGCAGCAGCGCCAAACCAAGTTTCGAGAATAGAGTTAACTCGAACAATCGCGGCCATTCAACAATATAATGCGAAGTTCTTGTTTGTGGGTTTCGGCTGCGCTGGTCAGAATATTGAATGACAAAACATAACTGAGAGGAAATTGTCCTTTCCTAGTCCGCTTCCTTCTCGGAGATTAAGAGGTAAACGGCTAAAGGGGGGATCACAGACGCGTCAAAGCACAGCCCAGGGGTTGTTTTAAAATAATTTCCTACAGAATTAGCTCCGGTTCTGGAGTGGACTTGGTGGGTGATGCGATCGGACTGGTGATGTGGATAATCTCCGCTAAATGGATTTTGATGTGCCGCCATAGGGTAGACATTTTTCGGACTCGAGTGTACTCAGTAGAATCTTCTCGATTCAACTTCCTCGCCCACATTTTCGGTTGAATGAATTCCTGTTGTTTGAACGCAACTATTGTTATAACAACAAGAAAGACCGTTCTGAGAACAATCTGTACTTGCAATCTAACATGCCGATTCCAGTTTAAGTGACTTGAGTCCTATGAACAGGAAAAACGGTAAGTATAGCAGTGATCAGGTCTTCTATTCTAAAAGGAATATTTCCGTTAATGGTACAGGAATATCTAGTGAAATTTGATAATTTTGTAAGTATAACCCAACAATATTTGTACGACTAACAGTTTGGACACCTTAAATTCATCAGGAATTTTCGGTATTTCTCACAGAAATTCAGATTATCCTACCAGAATAAATCTATTCAGCTAACAGTATTCAAATGTTGTACCATATGGTTTATGTTCTTTGGAATAAAATATCGGATTCCAAAGAAGGAACGAACATTATGAAACAGAGATTCGATAATATTTAGCATTTTTTGACCTCCTACCTAAAATTGAATATTTTCGATCTACGATTGATACTGACTCTTGAATAACATTTCCAAGGAAATACAAAAAATGACGAAAAGCACTGCCGTGAAGTCAGGAGCTTTTGAGCGCTCGTTCATCCACCTTGTAGGTAGATTCGCATTCTTCAGTTTTAGAAATCAATTGGAAAGATTTTGAAAACTGTCAAAAAATATTTCAAACTAAGGCGAAAATCCAGACTTCACGTCAGTGCTTTAGTTGACCAATTTTTGTTTCGATAATTCACTAGAATTTTCAATGGTATCTATAGTCTTGGCCATGCGATCTGGACAAAATTTCCCACGTAGTTCGAATACATCATTCTTCATATATGTGCAAAATTTCATTTAAATCCAATAGGTTGTTTCGAAATTATCAGGAAAAAATTGTTTGAACGGGTTTATCTACGGACCCCTAGTCTATTTTTGCTCATTGATGAACGTGACCGCGAAATTCGCGATCCGAACCTATCCTGAAAATTTCAAGTCTCTAGGCCTTTCCGTTCGGAAGTTATGATTTTCTATGGTTTCTATGGTTTTGATCATGCGATCTGAAAAAATTTAGCTCCAATATATCATTTTCAATTTAAATACAGAATTTCGTCACGATTAGATCCATAGTTTTGAAATAATCAAGAAAACTGAATTTCAAACGACCATATTTACGGAACCCCTAGTAAAATTTTGCTCATAGATGAACGTGATCACGTTATTCGAGATCCAAACCTATCCAGAAAATTTCAAGCCCCTAGGCCTTGCCATTACAAAGTCATAATTTTCTATGGTTTCTATGGTTCTGGTCATGCGAGCTGGACTGAGTTTTGCATGCAGCTTGAACACGCAATTCTCCATCTGAGTGGAAAATTTCACCTCGATCGAATCTGTAGTTTCAAAGCAATCAGGAAAACAAAATTTCGGGCGGCCATATTCACGGAATCCCCAGGCGAATTTTGTCCAATAATGAACTTAACCGCGTCATTCGTGATTCAAACCTACCCTGAAAATTTCAAGTTTCTAGGACATTTTGTTCGAGAGTTATCGTGTATACGGGCATACAGCCGGCCGGACGGACGGACAGACTCGAATTTTTGGACGGATTCGACATCAGTGAGTCGAACATAGTCGTTTCAGACCATTTTCGGCTAAAAATTCGAAAAATACAGACATCGTGACGAAATGATATAGCCCTCGTGTACGTAGTACGAGCGCTCAAAAAAGAAAAGAGGGTTAGTATATGATTAAGAAACAAAGTTCAGGAAGAAACAGGGAAATAGGGGTTAAACAGGAAAACAGAGGTATGAGTCAGGTTAGATCAGATCAGAGGAAGGAAGAAGATTAGATTTGTAGCGATCTGCACCGACGGCCCAACATTTACCGTACCGCTCAACAGAGGGCGCCACCGAATAGACAAAACTCAAAAGATACTACCCAAAGGATTTTGAAGCGACAGAAGAGGTGTGAGCATTTGAAGACAGTAATTCTGTAAAAAAATTCGCTAATATGAGTCTGGAGACAGGAAAAAAATTTCTTCATATTTATCATGAAGTCTCTCAAAACTAGTTTTCATGTCTCTCATATTCCTTAGAATAGTGTGAAGATACTCTAAAATGGATAAAATATAATATAAATTCATCCTATTCCAGACACCTATTTGGGAAGTCACTCTTCATCTTCAGATAAAATGCATTACTACAGAAAATTCCTGTAAAATTTCAGTTTATAAGTAGTACTGTAATATATGAACGATAGTTCTTCGACTTTACGTAAAATTCCTGTTAAATCGATGCTACAGATCCGTTATAAGTAAAATAATTCCTATTTCAGTTTAGTGTTCATTACTGGAATTTCTTGTAGAAACTGAAGTTTGGAGCTTGGAATACAACTATCTAGTTTGTTCATTAAACGGGAAATTCCTTCAAGTAGTCACGCATATTCCGTTTTTCGTCACAGCATTATTTTCCTATTGAAATGACAAACTGCAGTTCGGTTGCATCAACTAATGTAAACCTTGTTATTTCTAGAGGAATTAAACGACCGGAATTGTCACGTAAAATCAACAAATATTCCCGCTGTCGCTCATAATAGGGGGAATTTCCTGTAGAAGTAACCGAATTCCTGTTGTATATCCTGGAAAATTTCTTTGAGTGCAGGGAAGAGTTCAGTATGAGGAAAATGAATAGTAATATAATTATTGGGTCTATTATGGGATTTACCATAGACGTACTTGATGAAACCCGTTTGTTTACATTTTGATTTGACGTCAACATTCGCTGTTTGATTATCGAACTGCAATGTAAACTTGGCCTCTGTGACTCCTGTGTTGCAAAATGTTGCAGATTTTATTCATTATCATGCATCTGGGACATTTTATGAGAGGGTCAAAGTACAGCTTGTTACTACTCATAATACAGGGAAAGATTCAGGGTAGAAGAAGTGTCGGAAGAAGACGCCACTCGTAGCTGAAGAATCTGCGTCACTGGTACAGATGCACAACAAATCAGTTGTTTAGATCTGCGGTTTCAAGAATACGCATAGCATTGATGATTACCAACCATCGCAACGAAGACGGCACCTGAAGAAGAAGAATCATGCATAGGAGGGACAAAAATGACCCCCACAGAAATGTCAGCTCAAAAATAGAAACATCGAATATTCGTTTATTGCAAGAATGATTATCCCCATTTCACCCAACAAATGTCACACACCGAATCAGATGCATAGTTAGTTATGGATGGATCCAAAATTCTCTGAATTCCCACTCGTGTTCACCCCCCTCACTCCAACTACCCTTCCAGTTCACCAACAAAGAACTCCGAGCGGTACAAAACACTATTCGATGAGACCCAGATACCTTCGGCTTCGGACCAAACAGAAACACAATCAGCACAGAACCCCCAGGCCGTCTTAGCTTGCACATCACGACCGAAATCCCTGCGTAGCAATGTAACCAACCGGTCTCGACGAGCCGGGGAGAGAGGGCCATGGTCTCTGGAGCGTCACTTGTTTCAACGGGACGTCGTCCGTTTAGCATTCAGTTGTGTGCCAAACTAAATTAGTCATGTCTACCTGAGAGGAACGAATAAACTCCAACGAGACGGATGAAAACTCTCAGGGCGACTGCGGGGGTGCGGGCTCCCCGATAGGGGGAGGGGGTGACGCCCCGAACATAATTTTCGAGATATCGCGGGTGCTGAATAATAAGCAATTGTTTTTTCGCGTGAGGGGGAGGAAAGAACGGGAAAAGTTTTCAAGGGAAGGTTTTTTTGGTGCATAAGAGGTTGAGATGGAAGCAAGGCAGTTTTACTTTCTGTTCCGCAATCAATTTTCACCGAAGCTCCTTTGAAATAATATAATGACTCACTACTATAACTCCCTGGCTCTGTGCTTCTGAACAAGCCGATTGGCCGTAAGGGAACAGTCCATTATTGGGGAGGGGGAGGTCACTTGAATAATTCTGACGTTTTCTCAAATTAAGTTGATACCTAATTATTATTGTAAATTTTTGGCTGAAAAAGATGAATTTAGATAATTAAGATGAATTCTTATGTACCCCTTCAGAAATAAGTCAATCAGCCAATGTAACAATACAGAATTCATTGCCCGGAAAATCCTAAAACAATGATAAAGGTGTATACAACAATTTTCAAGATTGGTGTAACAGTAAGAATATTAAGTCATTGTTTACATAAAATGTTCTTTTCCGTCGACCATAGAATAAAAACTCATTTTAACGCACTCGAAATCATCCATTAATGACCTATATTAATGCATGATTTCTTGTATTAATGCATGATTATCATGGCAACCGATCATAAAATATTCAGTCGGAGCATAGATGCATCTATGTCGATCGAGCTGTCGAATTTATTTATTCGCTTTCGATCAGAATCTGATTTTATCCGTTACGCTACTACATAATGAATAACGAAGAAAATATCCCTTTGACACCGCCAGATGTGACAAAAACTGCTGAAGCAGCAACATTGAGTCTGCTTCCTGAAAAGAGCCGCCATTTATATAAGAAAACCTATGCTGAATTCAGATCTTGGTGCAAGGACAAGAAGGTTCGGAACTTTACGGAAAGGGTTTTGTTGGCATACTTTACGGGTATTGCAGAAAATGGGCATCTAGCAAGTTTATGGCCAAAATATTTGATGCTGAAATCAACACTACATGTGGAAGACAATACTGATATAAGCAGATACCACAAACTGGTGATGTTTATTAAACGGAAAAGAGAGGGATATATCCCAAAAAAATCAAAAGTTCTCGAAAAAGAACATGTGAGAGAGTTCATAGCGAATGCTCCTGATAGTGTTTTCTTGATGTCGAAGGTAAAAATAAAACTCAATTGAATCGTTATTCCAACTTATTCTCATAATCTCGTTATAGTGAAATAACTATCATTGTTTGATTTGTAGGTCGCTTCGATATTCGGAGTAGCGGGTGCATTGAGAAAAGATGAATTGTTAAGGTTGCAGAGAAAGGATGTACAAGATATGGGATCGAAATTTTTGGTGACAGTGAATTCATCGAAAACGCATTCGAACAGGATATTCACTGTGGTGGATATCGATGAGCATACACTTTTAAACATAATAAAGAGATATATATCCTTGAGGCCAGCTCACACTCCACACGAAAGATTTTTCGTTTTTTATAAGAACTATAAATGCTCAACACAACCAGTTGGAATTAATACATTTTCTAAATTACCGTCAATGATTGCAAACTTTCTTAAATTAGAGCAACCACATTTGTATACAGGTCACTGTTTTCGGCGTTCTTCTGCGTCTATTCTTTCTGACAGTGGTGCAGATTTTTCAGCCATCAAAAGACTTGGTGGTTGGAAATCAACTTCTGTTGCAGAAGGGTATATTGAAAACTCCATTCAGAATAAATAGAAACTACAGAAAAAATTTTATGTCATAATAGTTCCAAAGTGAATAATGCTTCAACCTCCACTTCATCCACACGTTCCTTATCGGACATTATAGGAAATGAAATAAATGTAAACTATTCAGAATGTCACAACATGTCCAATATTCCCTCTATGAATTTTTCGATTTGTTCTATAGGGTGCATAAATATTAATATATCGAAATGAACATAGAAATTTGTATTACGTCAAATTTGTATATCATGCAAAATAAAAATTGGTTTCCATCCAGAATTTATATTCAATTCCTGATGAGGTCGACGGAAAAATCTTGTAATCAACTCGTTTATTAATTCAGCGATTAATGGTCTCAAACATTAACGCGCTCGCGCCGCTCACGCGTTAAAATATTTCGACCATTAATCGCTGTCATTAATAAACTAGTTGATTAAATAACTATTTGGCATATTTAAGTGAACTTTAGCCCTAAATATAGTGTATCTCCCCTATGGACCTTCTACTCCATGTTAAGGAGCACAATCAACATAAATAATGCATTGTTATAGGAAACTATTAAGATTTGTAAATTAAGTTCTCTGTACTTATATCTTAAAATTTATTGTTATTGTCGTAGATAAAGTATAGTATTCAACTTGCGGTAATGGTCATAACTCACTTGATGAATTACAGCACTCGCCTTCGGCTCATGCTGCGTGAGTTATGACCTACATTACCGCTCGTTAAATATTATGTATACTATTGTCCCAAATCCAGCGAACATGAAATAGGTCTATAAGAAACTGGTATGATGCCTAAATGTATCTTTTAGAATTTGAAATGAGTTGTAATATTTTCGAAAATTGCATTTGTCCCGGTCATATCGAAAACTTCAATATTGCCCTCGATGTCCAAGCGCAACAGAAGGAAGAGGAAACATTCTACAGTGAATTTAAATTTCATTCCAAATCTGTGTTTGACGGAAACGGAACAAAGCCCTTTGCGGAAGGTAAAGAAATGAGAAGTTCAATAGTAAACACACAAGAATACCCGAAATACGATAAACTCACTTCAACAGAAAACTGAGATGTGATTTCACGTGGAAGATAAAACGAATTTCACGCGGCACCCCGACCTTCCCCTCGTCGAATTTCATAGTGCAAGGGATATGTTGATTTAATATGTTGACATTTGTATCTCTCCCGAGCATTTTCCGCGGTTGGCTGATCGCGGCGGCCCTGACAAATCACCGCCGAAACAAACGCGAAATGGCCCTAATAATTCTTTGCGCTCATATAGGGGCCCTTATCTCGTTCACCTGTTTCGAAACACTGATTTCGCCTTTGTCTCGAAATCCATTCGGATATTTTATGCCCGTTTCGAGGGATTCCGCGATATTTCATTTTTCACTTCGTTGGCCAGTTGGAATGCATGTACGTTGGATGCAATTTTAAAGCCTTCATTATTTCAATTCGTGAACTCATTTACGGATATCCAGTTAATACACGATGAGATTCTGGGAATATAAAGATGCCAATATAATTTGGGAGAACCCTTCAGTTTTCCCAAAACTCAAAGACCAATAGCCAAATAATTCGGGAGTACGAGGTAACAACAGATGATTTCATTTCATTTTCATAATTTTCAAGAGATGGAATCGCTGAATATTAAAGAAAAACTCAATTTCCTTTTCACTTGGAACAGCTTAAAAGCTGTATTTCTAAACATAACTCATCTTATTCATGCCTTATATGTACACACAAAATTTCAGCAGGATATAGCGAATAGTTTTGAGTTTTTTTTTTTAATCTTTCAGTGACACAATCTTCGAGAAATTCCATATGAACCTTCGTGTCGTTATTTTGAAACTTATTAAAAAATTCCAATTCAATCGAATCGGTATTCTTTGAATTATTTAGGAAAAATTTCAGATGGCTAAATCCACGGAAGCCTTCGGCGGATTTCGCCCACGTTCACTGCTGACGGCAAAGTTGAGTTGTACAAAATTGTGATCAGAATTTTTCCATAACTTTTGTTTTTTTGAATTAGAACCTAATTTTTTTATGATTGCGTCTATGGAAAAAAATAATGATAGTGTTCGAAGATGTTTATGCTCCTAATTAAAATAATTCCTGAGTTATTAAGGATATTCTGAATTTATGTCGTACGTAAAGATAAATTCATAAAATCTGTTTCATAACAATAATATGTGTTCATAGAAGATAAATTATCCCAATAAATCTTTATGAACACAGATTATTGTTATAAAACAGATTTTATGAATTTGTCTCAACGTACGACATAAATTCAGAAAACCTTAATTGTTCAATGACTATTCAATTTAGGAGCATAAACAACTTGAACACTATCATTATTTTTCTTCTCAGAATCCAACACAATCATAAAAAAATAGAGTTCTGATATTTAAAAACAAAAGTTATGGGAAAATTCTAATCACAATTTTTGACATAATATTTGAAACACGACGAGTGACGAGTTTTCCAAAATTTGGAAGATTCCGCATATTCCGCCATTCATCTTCTTCGAAAATGTTAATACAATTTATGCTTGAAATATTGAAAATAGGAAAAACGAACATAATACTGACTACGCATATCTCCCTTTTTTTTCAGTTTTTTTTCTATATTTTGGAAACTATTTCGATGAATCCAACGATTCGAATAAAAATATATTTAATATTGAATAATCGATCATATAAGAGAAGAAAAAAAATTTTTTCGAGAAATTTATTTACCCTCCCAGTATAACTGAAAGTGTTCAGGCTTCAAAAATATTTGAGCTCAGTAGATAAAGTCGAACAATATCATAATCCAAATTTTCAGATTTCAAATTGGACCGGTTCTCAAGAAACGTCTAGTAGGCACTCTGTTCATGTGTTTCCCTGCCAGTAATAGTTCCACGCCTTGTTATTGTTCTGAAATTGTACAAAAGAGGCTTATGAAGTGATCGGCACGTATTTTCATTTTACTTGTATTGTAATAAACTGGAAGACTTAATAAGATTTCGGTACATGCAGAATTAATTCAAATGTAGTCGGGAATAGAGATGATTCCTTTTGGCCTAGATACAAGAAGAAAATAGAAGTCGTGAGAACGCTTGGAAATGTTTAAAATTAATGTATTAAGTATTTGTTTAGTCTACACTCGACCAGCGTTGAAATGTTGATAACCCAAACTCGAGAGTTTCAAAGGACCCATAAATATAGTGCCTAACGGGCGTCAAATGACCAAAAAATTGAAGCGTTGTCAGGTTTATAATTTTCTTTCGTCGATTTCACGAATTAAGCACTCAATTAAGTGTTTAGATGGCAAAATTCCACATCATACCACCACTGTCGAAAATTTCAGAGGTGATTGGTTCAGACCAATAATTGATGATTGGCAATCTTTAAAGAGGTCTTGCTCTCTTTAAAGAGTTGTTTACTGCGGACTTACTTCTTTGTTATAGTTTCAACTTCGGATATATCGGCTTATAACTTAAGAATAAAAAACTAAATTAAACCTAATATAAAGTTCGGCCACTCAATTGCGTTTTCTACCCGCAGGAAGTCGCTAATGATCAGAACAGAAAAATGCCAACGACCTCGATTCAGGCAACCCAAAACTCACGACTTCAACAAACCCCAAACATCGAAATATCTGCACATCCAAAATGATACCCTGGATAGAAACGGTAACAAACCATGTTTCGAAAGGAATGACTCGAGATACGCCGAAAGAAAAACATTCCGTAATCCTTAATGCTATCGCCCACCACCAATTCAATATTCGAGATGGATTTTCGGTCCTCGAGGTCCGTCTTTATGGCGAAATTACATTTTTACCGCCCTCACAAGGAATATTCCTCCCGTATGCAAATTCCATCGCCCCGAAAAAGTTTGACAAATATCGCACGTTTGGATCCAGAGAACCAAACCCTAGACAAAAACGCCGCCCCGAACAAATTCCTAGAGTTTTATATTTAAACAGATGGGTTCCGGGAAGAATTATTATGACCGACGTGCTTCGTCCGGTGCTCTAGAGTCGAGTGGGATCTTTATGTTGTCCATTTCTTTCCAGCTAAGGGACCCACACACGTCGGAACTTCATCGAATTTTTCATGTTGAAAGATATGAAGGTCTATCAACGTAAATTAAAAGAAAGAGTCAGTGTTCAGTTAGTACAGTTCTAAAAATCAATATATCCCTCCACCATCATCAGAATTATTGAAAAATATAACCTTCGTTTAGGGGCGCAACGTGTGAAGGTCGCAAGTGTGGTGCCCCTTTAACCTCCATTCCCAACTCGAACATCCGTGAAAGGGGATCGCTTAAAAGTCGGCAAATGAAGATGAACACACTTTAAGAACGTGCCTCCCTCACGCCCCTAAACGAAACTAATTTTATATATAAACACAATGTCTTCCATCTCCACCCTACTCCGCAAACCACTTTAATTCCCAGCAATTTGAACTGAGTCGTACGAAACGAATAATCACGACAAGTGGGGCGGTTATACATGGCTCATATAAAACTTCGTTGATGGCCGAAATTTCAGCTCCTGCAGTTATCGGGATTTACGTCCCGAAATAAGTTCATCAGGTTCAGATGGAGATTTGGTCGAATCGGAGCTGAAAATATTCTCGACTGGAATATTCGCAAGTTTTGGGAAAACTGACTAACTGAGGGGTTCTCCCAAATTATATTGGCATCTTTATGTTCCCAGAACCTTTTCAGATATTATCTGGATATCCCTAAATGATGGTCATTAGTTGGAGTCATCTTACTTACTTTAGAGCAATTAATAGTATATGTAAACAAACACCGTGAGTTATAATAACTCACTACTATAACCTGTCTCTGTGCTCATGAACAAGCTGATTGGCCGAAAGGAAACAGTCCATTATTGGTATTGAGGGGAGGTCACTTGAATAATTTTGACATTTTCTGAAATTAAGTTGATACCTAATTATTATTATGAATGTTTTGCTGAAAATCAATTCAGATAGTGAAGATGAATTATTATGTACACCTTCAGAAATAAGACAAAAAGCCAATGTTACCATAAAGAGTTTATTCCCCGAAAAATCTTAAAACAAATATAAAGGTGTATACAACAATTTTCAAGATTGGTGTAGCGTAATTATTGAGTCATCGTTTACAGAGGATGTTCTTTTGGCATATTTTAGTGAACTTAGCACTAAATATGAAGCATCGCCCCTATGGACTTTCTTCTCCATGCTGAGAAGAACAATCAACATAAATAATGCATTGTTATAGGTAACTATTGAGATTTGTAAATAAAGTTCTTTCTCTGTACTTGTTGTAATAGATGTAATAGTTTATGTACTGACTAGACGAACACGAGAAGAAGATTTGCTGGACTCCTTAGGTCAGTTATTTCTTTCTCGATGGTCGGAAATCTTTTAGGTTAGCTTGGGTAGTTCAGGGAATAAGTAGAGAAGAGGTCCACAAGAGAAGCAACCATGGTGTTAGGGGTAATTGCTATTGTTGAAAAAAGTCGAAGTATGAGTCGTAGAAGCCTTAATTCAGAAAATTAACGAAACAAAGGGTTTCCAATATCCCCAGTATAGTATTACAGTTTTATTTGATAATCTTATTCACGTAAGTCCTGTTGATTTCTTTCATATTGAAACGTTTAGTGTGAGATTATACTTTTTTGTCGATGTGTGTTGATGAATATTTAGGTTCCACGTGCTATAAATTCTTTTTATTGGTTCATTAATATTCTGGATTCTTGATACTTTGTAAGAATGATATGTGCCAGCTCCAAACTATAACTAGGTGCAGAAGCTCCCTATAGGAGTAAAAAGAATTGTGTCCCTTCTTTGGGGTATAAGTAGTTCAGTACCTTCCTCCCTGCAGAGCCAGTTATTACCGTTGAATTGCAGGAATCCGGATTTATTCCACTGGGATTGCAGACTTGATATGAGTCCCTTTTAGTTGCCACATGTCCACATTTTTAGTTTAAGGGGATAGGGACTACAATTACGGTACTTTTATCCTAGGACGCACTTTGTACTATTAGAGTTGTAAATGTTGATGTTGTAGCACTCATCATTCCGAATGATCTTTTTCTGCATAAACTGTAACTTCTTCGCCATATACAATGCCTGCTGATAACCTTTGCTTTTAATGTTTTTCCATTTAATATGCATGTATTTCATATCCATCATTTTAACCCTCCAATGGAGTATTTATCTTTGCTTGTGATATATTATCTTCCTATTATTTATATTCTATTGTACAGAACGGGTTTTCTCGCTGGTCTTTCCCGATTCTTATTATTTGACCTGAAGTTGGGGAACCGCCCCAACGGAACCAATTAATTCTTGTGTTTTCGGTTCTTACCATTTTGTTTGAATTCCTTACGACTTCCCCACAATTTTCATAAGTACGACGAGAGAATTCTGTGGTTCCTACGAAACGTAGAGTTCTTCCTATATTGATCACTGCGCTGGTCAAAAATAGTTGAGATTAGTAAACGATCCCGCGTGTTCGAATATTGTAAGTGTTCTCAGCTCTCGTTCGGATAATATGATCAGTATTTAAAAACCCAAAACATTACATTGTATCTTAGTATTTATTGTTATAGTCGTAGATAATAGTTATTTAATCAACTAGTTTATTAATGACAGCGATTAATGGTCGAAATATTTTAACGCGTGAGCGGAGCGAGCGCGTTTATGTTTGAGACCATTAATCGCTGAATTAATAAACGAGTTGATTACAAGATTTTTCCGTCGACCTCTTCAGGAATTGAATATAAATTCTGGATCGAAACCAATTTTTATTTTGCATGATATACAAATTTGACGTAATACAAATTTCTATGTTCATTTCGATATATTAATATTTATGCTTCCTTCAGAACAATTCGAAAAATTCAAAGAGAGAATATTGGACATGTTGTGACATTCTGAATAGTTTACATTTATTTCATTTCCTATAATTTCCGATAAGAAACGTGTGGATGAAGTGGAGGTTGAAGCATTATTTACTTTGGAACTATTATGACATAAAAAATTTTCTGCAGTTTCTATTTTATTCTGAATGAGAATGAGTTTTCAATATACCCTTCTGCAACAGAAGTTGATTTCCAACCACCAAGTCTTTTGATGGCTGAAAAATCTGCACCACTATCAGAAAGAATAGACGCAGAAGAACGCCGAAAACAGTGACCTGTATACAAATGTGGTTGCTCTAATTCAAGAAAGTTTGCAATCATTGACGGTAATTTAGAAAATGTATTAATTCCAACTGGTTGTGTTGAGCATTTATAGTTTTTATAAAAAACGAAAAATCTTTCGTGTGAAGTGTGAGCTGGCCTCAAGGATATATATCTCTTTATTATGTTCAAAAGTGTATGCTCATCATTATCCACCACAGTGAATGTTCGAATGTGTTTTCGATGAATTCACTGTCACCAAAAATTTCGATCCCATATCTTGTACATCCTTTCTCTGCAACCTTAACAATTCATCTTTTCTCAATGCACCCGCTACTCCAAATATCAAAGCGACCTACAAATCAAACAATGATAGTTATTTAACTATAACGAGATAATGAGAATAAGTTGGAATAACGATTCAATTGAGTTTTATTTTTACCTTCGACATCAAGAAAACACTATCAGGAGCATTCGCTATGAACTCTCTCACATGTTCTTTTTCGAGAACTTTTGATTTTTTTGGGATATATCCCTCTCTTTTCCGTTTAATAAACATCACCAGTTTGTGGTATCTGATTATATCAGTATTGTCTTTGACATTTAGTGTTGATTTCAGCATCGAATATTTTGGCCATAAACTTGCTAGATGCCCCTTTTCTGCAATACCCGTAAAGTATGCCAACAAAACCGTTTCCGTAAAGTTCCGAACCTTCTTGTCCTTGCACCAAGATCTGAATTCAGCATAGGTTTTCTCAAATAAATGGCGGCTCTTTTCAGGGAGCACACTCAAAGTTGCTGCTTCTGCAGTTTTTGTCACATCTGGCGGTGTCAAAAGGATATTTTCTTCGTTATTCATTAAGTAGTAGCGTAACGAATAAAATCAGATTCTGATCGAAAGCGAATAAATAAATTTGACAGCTCGATCGTGCTCCGACATAGATGCATCTATGCTCCGACTGAATATTTTATAATCGGTTGCCATGATAATCATGCATTAATAGGGGTCATTAATGGATGATTTTGAGTGGGTTAAAATGAGCTTTTATTCTATGGTCGATGGAAAAGTATTGTATTCAACCTGCGGTAATTTTCATAACTCACTTGATGAATTACAGCACTCACCTTCGGCTCGTGCTGCAAACTTCATCTGCGTGAGTTATGAACGATCTTTAAATAATAAACTATAATAACCCACGTAAGTACCTTCAAGCCCTTGTTTAATGTCGGCGCCTAACACAGACAACAGACTTGTCGAACTAGTGTTTGCAACTGTCTATGCAGTCTGGTTGCCTATCCCAATGAGTCACCTCACCACTTCCTAAAGAGCCTGGTTAGCTGATCCAAAACTATGTTCGTCTGACACGTGGAGAACAAGAAAAAGAAGAGTAATGTCACAGCAAACCTTCGAAATTCAAAAGACAGACCACAGACGAGTCTCCGTACTCACACCGACAATGGAAAGGCTCAGGTCTCGATCACTTCGGAAGTTCCCCATTTACCAATTCAATTTGTGAAATATATCTGGAGGGGCCGCATTATCGAATTCGGAAAGCGACCATCGGAAGCTATATTTTTATAGAGACATCTGCGATAAAGGGTCCCGTAATGAAGTCGAACGTGAGCCATGAGATGGCGCTGCGGAAGGTGCGCGTCGACCGTACGAAGAATGCAATTAAGTCTGCCAGATAAGTCGGGCCTGTAGAGCCGTAGCTCATCCATTGCAGATATATTACTGCAAATGGCGCGGACTGACTTCTGGTGCTATCTCGTGAAATATGGCTGATTGAATAAGGCCCCGTCGTTTTCGGTTTTTATTACATTTTCCTGGGCGTGTAATGCAGCGCGACTATTGAGCCAGTTCATCTGCGATTTATCGCCTTCCGCGACGTCCCGAGAAGAGGGGTCGGACGGGAGATCCTTTAAGATACGATGATGGCCCGGTTGATTCTAGGAATCGAATTGGGCACCCTCACGGTTCGGTGGTAATAAAATAAATCAACAAGAAACACGCTGGTGGTATCGACGCCTACATTCGCGGACGACGAGAATTGGAAGGATTTTGTTGGGTGCCACAGGGCTCTGTACTTGGCCTTACGTTCAACATAGTAACTCCTTCAGAGTAAGAAAACCAGATGTGGTCCAGAAATGCAACATTTCCTGGACACGGCGAGGCTAATGCAACCATCACATTTCCGCCGGCTATAATTCCCGCTTTATTTGTCCTGAAAGTCCTTCCACCCCGAAACACATACGGTTTATGAGTGGAACCCTCCTAAGTGGCAGCCTTCTATAAAATATCGTTTATGAGATCATAAAATGCGCTGAGCTTATTAGATGTGAACTTGAGACGTTTAGTATGATTGTACATTAGGATTTACGCAGCCATTTGTGCCGTATATTCCTGCAAAGAACACCTGGATAACAAATTGCTGGATTATTATTCATTGCTGAGCGCGAGTTATTCCATCGGTTGCCTTGCTTCGTGATAACGTACGACTGGATTGTTAAACTTCCTGCATTTACGGCTGCTGTTCGTGGAATTCATTAGAAAAACGGGGATCATGCGACGGACAGAAAAATTCGCATTCGAATCTATATATTTAGATTACAGCCTCTTCTGGCCACAATATTATTTGCGGTATTTCAATTGGATGTTAACCAACGTGGTATCTTCTTCAGGTGATTTCGTACTATTGGTAACGTATTATGGGATGTAAGATGTAATGATTTACTTTATCTACGCCTTTTGAAATATAATAATATATTCATTATTCAGCTCCTTTTGAGCAATTAATAGTATCTGTAAACAAGCAATGTGAGTTATAATAACTCACTGCTATAACTCCCTGTCTCTGTGCTTCTGAACAAGCCGATTGGCCGAAAGGGAAGTGGGAGTTGATACCTAATTATTATTGTGAATGTTTTGCTGAAAAAGATGAATTTAGATAGTGAAGATGAATTTCTATGTACACCTTCAGAAATAAGACAATCAGCCAATGTTACCATACAGATTTTATTTCCCGAAAAATCCCGAAACAAATATAAAGGTGTATACAACAAGATTGGTGTAGCAGTAAGAATATTAAGTCATCGTTTACAGAGAATGTTCTTCTGGCTTCTTTCAGTGAACTTAGCACTCAATATAAATCATCGCCCCTATGGACTTTCTACTCCATGCTAAGAAGCACACTCAACATAAATAATGCATTGTTATAGGTAACTATTAAGATTTGTGAATAAAGTTCTTTTTCTGTACTTGTATCTTAGTATTTATTGTTATAGTCGTAGATAAAGTATAGTATTCAACTTGCGGTAATGGTCATAACTCACTTGCTGAATTACAGCGCGAGCCGAAGGCGAGTGCTGCGAACGTCATATATGTGAGTCATGATCTACATTACAGCTCGTTGAATAATATACTCTTATTAGAACGATATGTGCGAGCTTAATATAATTTTTGAGAAAATCTTATCTTTGAATTTTTTCTTGTTCGACGCATTGTGTTCGCTTAGAAAAATGAAAATCGTTTTACTAATGTCCACAACGCCATTATAAGGTATAGAAATTTATTGTCATGTCCTCACCACAGAACATCAACCTTAAAGAGAAGTTTTAGATATAATATCTATAGATTGTACAATGTTGTTCCTACTGAATTCAAACAGCTGAGAAATGAAAAATTCGAAAAAAATTACGAAAAGCACTGCCGTGAAGTCAGAAGCTTTTGAGCGCTCGTACATCCACCTTGTTGGTAGTTTCGCATTTTTCAGTTTTAGAAATCAATTGAAGGAATTTTCGACAGCTGTCAAAAAAATCAATCAATCATTTTTTTCGATAATTCGCTAGAATTTTCTACGGTATCTATGGTCTTGGTGATGCAATCTAGACAAAATTTCGCACGTAGTTTGAATACATTATTCTTCAGCTGGGTGTGAAATGTCATTCCAATCTAATCAGTACTTTCGAAATTATCAGGAGAAAAATATTTTGAACGGCCATATTTACGGAACCCCTAATCTAATTTCGCTCATTGATGAACGTGATCGCGACATTCGCGATCCAAACCTACCCTGAAAATTTCAAGTTCCTAGGCCTTTCCCTTCGGAAGTTATAATTTTTTATGGCTTCTATGGTTCTGGCCATGCGATCTGGACAAAATGTTGCTTTAATATATCATTCTCGATTGAAATACAGAATTTTATCTCGATCGAATCCGTAGTTTCGAAATTATCGAGAAAACAAAATTTAAAACGATCATATTTCCGTAACCCGCAGTATAATTTTGCTCATAGATAAACGTCATCACGACATTCGAAATCCACACCTATCCTTAAAATTTCAAGTCCCTAGGTGTTTCCGTTCAAAAGTTACAATTTTCTATGGTTCTGGTCATGCGATCTGGACAAAATTTGTACGGCCATATTTAGGGAACCCCTGTTGGAATTTGATTCATTATCGAACTCAACCGAGGCATTCGGGAACTGAACCCACACTGAAAATTTCAAGTCTCTAGGTTGTTCCGTTCGAGAGTTATCGTGCTTACGGACGGCCGGACGGACAGACTCGAATTTTCCGACGGATTCGTCATCAGTGAGTCGAATTCTATCGATTGAGACCATTTTCGGATCAAAATTCGAAAAATACAGACATCGTGACGAAATGATATAGCCCTTGTCTAAGTAGTACGAGCGCTCAAAAAGATCAAGGATTTCCTTCTCAGTTTCCGCTAGCTCCATTCTCTGATTGTTTCCGAAGATTATTGTAAAATTATGTATTTTCTCTCTGTATGCTCCGTTATGTGATTGTACTTTTTTTTTTTTCACTCATTAGCAGACGATTTATTTTTTTTTTGTAACAAGGGTTAAGTGGTAGAACACCTCTGGGTGAACTTCCTCTTGGGATTTCTGTTATTTATTTATTTACTTCAGGATCAATTCCTCAAAAATCTGATGCAGTGTGGAAGAGTTTCTGCATTGACTGAAAGCAAATTGAGAGATCAGAATTGTTCCAAAATGAATGGAAATCCGAAAAAAATATGTTATTCTTGTCAGATGTTCTGTTCTCGGTTAAAATAATAAAATTAAAATTGCTCTGTAATTTTCTCAAAATTTTATCACCCTATATCTCAAAATTCAAGACTTTTAGGACAAACGTTCATGGGTAATTTTTTCTCAAAATTATTCAAAGAATCACTCCCTAAAATATTAGCATGTCTTCAAGGAACTCCCTGTATTATATATGTGTTTTCCTGCCAGTAATAGTTCCACGCCCTGTTACTGTTCTAGGCTTGAACAAAAGGGGCTTATAAAGAGATTGGCATTTATTTTCATTTCACTCATATTGTTATGAATTGGAAGACTTAATAAGATTTCGGTACATGCAGAATTAATTCAAATAGTCGGGAATATAGATTATATCTTTTGGCCTAGTCGATACAAGAAAAAAATCGAAGTTGTGGGAACGCCTAGAAATGTGAAGAAATAATGTATTAATTCAAGTATTTGTTTAGTCTACAATCGACCAAAAAATTGAAGCGTTGTGAGATTTATGATTTCCCTTCGTCGATTTCACGAATTAAGCACATAATTAACGTGTTTAAATGGAAAAATTTCACATCGTACCACCACTGTCGGAAATGTGAGAGATGATTGGTTCAGACCAATAATTGCCCATTGGCAATCTTTCAAGAGGTCTTGACCGTTTCAACTTCGGATATGACGGCTTATAACTTCAGAATAAAAAACTGAACTAAACCAAATATAAAGTTTCAGAAAAATCGGTGGGGCACAAATGAAACATCTCCCAATCCAAACCTACCGAAAATGAGATCATCAACGTAACCAAATCCGACGAAAAATATCGAGTCGTCAGATCGATGAGCCCTTTTCCCCGGATTAAGTAACCCTCATCGAAGACGGATGCCGTGACATTCGTCAAGCCAATAAGCTAATGTTCCGCAAGAATTAAAGGATGCGGGGGCCCTTCGGAACAGATGGGGTTTGCATAAAACGAAATTGGTCGTGTTGTAAGGTCGGGCAGGCCTCATATTTGTCAAGTCGTCTCAGACATTAAGCAAACAAATTCCGAAGGATTATAGTACGGAAGTTTATGTTCGGAGCGTCATTATAAAAGTTTGCCGCCATGGGATACGGCTGGGGAGGATTTCCGGATTAATATCAATTTAAAAGGTCCTGGGAGTACCTGTCCTAGCATGGGAAGGATCTCAGGTGGAAAGTTCTCGTGTTAAAGGCACTAAACTTTTTATACTTGAATATTTCGGGAGGACATGTCCACTGTCCTGGCCCAAGGGTTTGTCAGGAGGGAACAAACCGAAACTACAAGTGCAAAAGACGAAAATACAGAGTCCTCTTTGAATAAGCACAGAAAACTGACAAACACCTTCTCTAATGTCAAAATTGTGACAACGAATTTAGAAATTTCCAGTGAAACTTCGAATTTCCAAGATGGTTTTGTGTAAACCAAGGCCTATATGTATTCATCCCTTCGCGATTCTGGTCATTGTGGTTGGCTGTGCTATCGCTGTAACGTCTCACAACGACATGTTGATCAAAGCAGCAGGAGGAGGTGGAGGTGAACAAGCAACTTGAGTTCCAACATTTGTTGAAATACTTGAAGAAGATAAATATTTCGTCAAAATAGTTGAATTGTAAAAAAAGATTATTGAATTATAATAACACATATTGTGAAGAAACTAGTCATCATCATTGTCGAATTTCGCCAAAGGGTCACTCAATCTCACCGAAAATTTGTTGGTGGTCATATGAATGTAGGTAAACTCCCCCTTAATTATTTATTGGAATAGGAAGTGTTCATGAATATCCCAGTGGCCTGAATATTTCATTACACCAAATAAAGTATTCAGTACATTATTGACCATGAGCATTGGAAGAGCTGTGAATTATAAATCGAGTTTCGGTGGATTCTATCAAACTTCAAATAATGGAGGAACTAAGCTTAATTTCTTAATTCAATTCGAATGAGTTAAAAAAACAACTCACGAAGAAAATTGGTTTTCCGTCGACCATAGAATGAAAGCTCATTTTAACGCACTCGAAATCATCCATTAATGACCCCTATTAATGCATGATTTCTTGTATTAATGCATGATTATCATGGCAACCGATTATAAAATATTCAGTCGGAGCATAGATGCATCTATGTCGGAGCACGATCGAGCTGTCGAATTTATTTATTCGCTTTCGATCAGAATCTGATTTTATTCGTTACGCTACTACATGATGAATAACGAAGAAAATATCCCTTTGACACCGCCAGATGTGACAAAGACTGCTGAAGCAGCAACTTTGAGTCTGCTTCCTGAAAAGAGCCGCCATTTATATGAGAAAACCTATGCTGAATTCAGATCTTGGTGCAAGGACAAGAAGGTTCGGAACTTTACGGAAACGGTTTTGTTGGCATACTCTACGGGTATTGCAGAAAAGGGACATCTAGCAAGTTTATGGCCAAAATATTCGATGCTGAAATCAACACTAAATGTGAAAGACAATACTGATATAAGCAGATACCACCAACTGGTGATGTTTATTAAACGGAAAAGAGAGGAATATATCCCAAAAAAATCAAAAGTTCTCGAAAAAGAACATGTGAAAGAGTTCATAGCGAATGCCCCTGATAGTGTTTTCTTGATGTCGAAGGTAAAAATAAAACTCAATTAAATCGTTATTCCAACTAATTCTCATTATCTCGTTATAGTGAAATAACTAACTCAAACATTAACGCGCTCGCTCCGCTCACGCGTTAAAATATTTCGACCATTAATCGCTGTCATTAATAAACTAGTTGATTAAATAACTATTATCTATTCCTATTGAATTAAATATTCATTATTCAACTACTTTTGAACAATTAATAGTATCTGTAAACAAACACCGTGAGTTATAATAACTCACTACTATAACTCCCTGTCTCTGTGCCACTGAACAAGCCGATTGGCCGAAAGGAAACAGTCCATTATTGGTATTGAGATAATAATTTTGACGTTTCCTCAAATTATGTTGATACCTAATTATTATTGTGAATGTTTTGCTGAAAAAGATGAATTCAGATAGTAAAGATGGATTTTATGTACACCTTCAGAAATAAAACAATCAGCCAATGTTACCATATAGAATTTTTGCCCGAAAAATCCCAAAACAAATATAAAGGTGTATACAACAATTTTCAAGATTGCTGTAGCAGTAAGAATATTAAGTCATCGTTTACAGAGAATGTTTTTTGGCATATTTCAGTGAACTCAGCACTAAATACAGAGCCTCCCCCAATGGTCTTTCTACTCAATGCTAAGAAGCAATCAACATAAATAATGCATTGTTGAAGATAACTATTAAGATTTGTGAATAAACTTCTTTCTCTGTACTTGTATCCAAGTATTTATTGTTATAGTCGTAGTTAAAGTATAGTATTCAACTTACGGTAATGGTCATACCTCACTTGATGAATAACAGCACTCGCCTCCGGCTCGTGCTGCAAACTCAATCTGCGTGAATTATGACCTACATTACCGCTCGTTGAATAATATACTACAACATCCTTGAAAACTGGTATAAGTGGATTTAACGAGAGTAACGAAGATTCGAGGTTTATTTATAATTACTCAATAAAATACTAGGCACAACTCGTAATTTTGGATTGACAGAACAGAAACATGTCTGAGTGCTTCAGATACATATGAACTTAACAAGAGATCAACAAGTCATCGAGAAGATCTAATCCATCCTCACTCTATTCTCGACATTCGAACATACACACAAAGGGTGCGAGATAAAACCTCCACGCAAGCCGCCTGAAAAGATCTGTATTCACCCCCCATTCGAAGCAACGGGGGCGTATATATCAGATTAAACCCCACTGATGGCTCACAATCCGACATATTTCGCTGATGTGAAAAATCTGTTTCGTACACGTTCGATTTCGCGAACAAATGCAGATAAATGCAACCGAAACGTTGACAAATCATCGTAAAACAACCCAAAATAAAACACTGTCTTGGCGGGAATCAGGGGCGTTTTATTTCCGGGCTGATATATGACCACAGTTGGCTTTGGATTGTGGAACTCTTGGCGGCAGGAGCGGCCTGGGGGAGGGGGGCGTTCGTGGGGGGAACGGAAACTGAAATAGTGCCAAAAGTACACATGATGTCGGCGAAAATTGTTGGAGCACTTCCTCGAAAATCGCGAAGGAATTGGCCTCTTTGTTTGTGTTGATTTTCATGGCGTCGCGATGTTTTTATTGAAGAAACATGATGGGTGGTTTTGGTCTATTATATACAGGGGGTTCCAAGTCTTACTTCTTACCCCATAATTCGTCTTTTTCATCGAAATGGAATAATCATAAAATCATTTCATAAAAATGTACCTTCCTTGTTTTTGGGCTCTTCTTTCGTTAGTTACCATGTCACCCAAATATCTGTAATGTTAGAATTTTGGAATGAGAATGCTCTCAAACGATTATGTAGGACTTACACTTACAGATGGAACATGGTCAAATTCAATTCTTTCCGTCCGTCCGGCCGCAAACATCTTTTGCAAGAAAAAGCCTAGAGTTTTAGAATTTTTAGGGTTTGAATGCACCACTTCGTAAATGAGCAGAATCTGCCATCTGAATTTTCTCCTCAATTTATTATTTGCAAAATATTGTTCCGATCAAATTGTAACTTTGCGGTTAGTTGCAAAATAACGACACGAAGGTACATGTGAAATTTTTCAAAGATCGTATCGCAAGAAGAATTCAAAAAAATTTTCAGAAATTATTTGCTTTGTCCTGTTGGAACTTCGTGTGTTTCTAAATAAAATGACGCGTCGAGTTATGAGAATTGGGCTTTACAGCAATACTACGTGAAAAAACATTGAATTTTTCAGTTATCTGATTTTGTTCAAAAAATCGCACTTGATATATTTCATATAATTCTGTGATTTCATCTGACGATTTTCAAGAATTTTTTGGACCAGAATGCGGTCGAAATTGTGTGGGTCGTCGAAAGAAGTGATGATGGCGCAGAGGTGAGGAATATCCTGTTTTTTTCTCAGGTTTTCAGTATTTTACGTGGAATTTTCCAAAATCTGACATTTCGAATTTTCAGTACTGGCTTTTTTTTTTTTCATCTGGATTACGGTCGATAAATTGAATTCCATGACGATAATCATGTTGCCATCATAGAAATAATGAAATTTAATTTGGTTTATAAATTAAATATGATCAAACTTGGAACATCCAGTACATGATGATATTTTTTTGAGTGGATATATGAAATTCCCAAAATTCCAAATTGCTTTTTCGTGAATCTATCAAAATTACTTCAGAAAACAAGTAAATGAATCTTCCGTAAGAATTTATTAGAACTTCATAAATTCTGGGGATAAACTTCATTCTTTATACAGGGTCTTCCTGAATTGAAGGTACAAACGAAGATGGGAGATTCCATAAGAAAAATATAAACATGGGATCGCAAACTTTTCGTTTTCAAGATACAGGGTGTTAAAGTTTGAATAATTTTTTAAGTTTTTTCTCATGGTATCTACACTTCACAATATATTCAACTGATATTTGGCATAGATATTAAAATTGAGAGTTTACACCTTGTGACATGCCAATTTCAATAGCAAATATACTGGGTGATATTTTTCCTGGAACAATGTCCCCTGTTGTCCTCCAGAATTCTTTTTGGGAGCCACTGTCAATTTGAGAAAATGTGAAACGCAGCTTTGTTGTTATACTGAACTTAATGGTTTTCTGTAGTTTTGTCGTATGTGCTACTGATTTCGAGAAAAAAATTTGAACGATTCTTTCGAAATCCTCAGAAAAATCCAAATTGTCATAAAAATTCAGATAGTAAGATGTGGTGAATTAATGGATTATTCGATTTTATGGTTATTTTTCCGCTCTGTAGCAATGATTCATGAAGATTCGATAAACTCGTATAATCATTACAAAAAATGTATTAAGTACTACAAGAAAATACACTGTATCTCGAAAACGAAACGTTTGCGATCCTATATTTATGGGAATCACCCCTATTCATTTGTACCTCCATTTCAGGAACACCCTGTATACTTCAGTAATTGAAAAAATATGTTGTTTTATTCCAGAAAGTAATAAAAGTGTGAAAAAGTTTCATTTCACGTGAGAGAGAATATTTCAGAAGAATTTATGTCGAACTTTACTCACTATTAAACACTATTTTATCATAAAACGTTGATATTGATGGGTTATTCTAGAATTTCTCAAATTATCAAATTATTGTTATTTGAATGAAAATTTTTTTATGAAATTCTATTATAATATTTATTATAGATATCATATGAAATAACTATTAATGCAAAACATTATTCAATTCCAAATGGCAAAATAAAAAGTTCAATAATTATTTAAAATTGTAATGTATTTGTGGAGTAGTTGATACGATGCAACATCAGAAGCGGATTAAAAAAAAGGATTTCTAGTGAAGAATGGAAATTTTCATATTTATTTCGAATTTTCATATAATATATTCGTCCAATTTTGAAAAATAATTTTTTTTTTATTTATTCCTAATTTTCATATGGTTGAGTTCGACCAATTTTGATGAGACTTGTAGAATTTTATATTAAACTCACCTCATCTTCTGAATTCCTAATTCATCAATCTAATAATATACATATTCATAAAAAAACGATATCTTCCGCTTTTTCTTGATGGAAAGAACAAGGTTTTTTTAAAAATGAGTCTTCTTTTGAACAGAAGAAAAAAAAATTAATGGCAACTAGAAAGCCTTTCGAGAATAAGCGAAAATGAAAAGAAGATTAAAACACCATAGAGTTTATTGGGGCATCATGTTCCTCGTGATATGATCGCGGCCTTCGGCCGCGACCCAGCCACGTTTAGGTAAAAGCCTCATTAATTCCTAGGAGACGGGTTTGTTTTACTTTCGACAGATTTTCAGTAATTAACGACAGACAAGGTCAGGCAACAACGTGTACAATTCAGGAACGAGGCATAAAGAGTAAATAACTAAGGTCGGATTGTGTCAGAGTACAAGCAAAGAAAGAAAATAATTCCATCTGTTTCGTCGGCATTATAATTCCTCGACACCCAACCACCCCCGTTTTTTTTCCACGTCAGAGGGGAGTTAGGCGCATAAAAAGATCCCACGGTATGACACAGCTGAAAATATGAAGTATCATATCTTTCAGGATCGTCGTGATAAGCACTAGCGGGGAGGGAAAAGTTGAAAGATAGCTATTTGAATTGAGTATATCAAGCCGGGAGCAGCTAACATTGTAAATCATTCTCGAAAGGTGAGAGGAATATTCACTGGGGGTTGGAGTCTCTCGCAACACACGACTGGGGGGTGGAGGGATGGCCCGGTAAAAAGGACATGTTTGTCAGGGTATATATTATAAATCATCGTTTTCGACGCCGTTATTTTGCCTCTGCCAAGGGAGTTTTATCGCTTAAGGGCAGGCCGACTGGCTCTTCACACATAGCAGGAAGGGACGACCGTCTCCAGCCAGTGGCGGGGAATAAAAAGGAGGAAACAAACATTTGTTTCTACAATATGGCAGATGAGATAAGTTTTTTTCAAGTACCTATCATTATTTTGCAATTCAATTCCTCTTTGCTCGGTCACAAATATTTATCATTGTATTCAAATCAAAAAAAAATTATCCACGCTTCTTCTGACAAATTTGTGATTATTATCCTTTTTTATGTATGTATGTATGTATACTCCATTATTCTTATCAGTTCTTCGAGTACTTTTATCAGAGAGCATAAAAAATATTGAATTCGATAATGATACAGTCCCAACCACAGCCATTTATCTCCAATATGGATCTAAGTCGAGCCCATCCAGAAATCTACGTTCCCTTGGCTAGGCCCGATGGCCTTGGGGGAGCACTAATCGAATCTCTATAATCTGTCGAAGTTCCAAATAGGATATTGGGGGCTTCATACGGATACAATATAGTATATTGGAAAAGGAAAGAACGTCTTCTTGTGACCAATATATCCCATGATGGCCAATTCATTCAAGATAAAAGGGACGTTATATCATAGTTTGCTGACGCAATTTTTTTTCGGGTATCTCATAAACGAAAAAGAAATGTTTCAATATAAGAGACAGTTCGAAAGGAAATCTGAGACTTGGAGATGATTGTGAATCCTTTACTTCGTCATTTTCAGAAGATTTCCTTCTTACTTGGACGTAAGGTTTATATTCTTCGCTAGCCTAAGAACAATATACGGGGTATTTCCAATATCGGGTCTATTTTGTCAGCAGGCGATAGAAGTCACTGCAAATCTCCTAATAAATCTTTCAATATAAAAAAATTGACAAAAATATCGATCAAATACACATCGTTTGTGATTTCCATTTCATTTCCCGAAATTCTCCTGCACTGTTAATTGTTTACCCAACAGTATACAAGATGAGTTTTCATCTAGCACATATACAGGGTGTCCCAAGTTCCAGTACCTACTAGACGTTTCTTGAGAACCGGAAATCTGAAAATAGGAATTATAATATTGTTTGACGTTATCTACTGAGCTAAAATATTCTTGAATCCTGAACACTATGAGTTATACAGGGAGTGAAAAAAATTTTTTTTTTATTGATGCCCTATTTTACCTATTTCAAGAACGCCTCATCGTGTTTCTGATTCTGCTTTACTGTTCAAAATAGTATATTAAAGTATAAGTGGATAAAGAGATCTTTAAAACACGCGCGATTTTTCGAGCACGACGGCGAAGCCGGAGTGCTCGAAATAGAGCAATTGTTTTAAAGGCCAGTTATCCACGAAAACTTTACGCTATTTTTTTTTATTGGAGCGCTTTTAAATCATGAATACTGGTATTATTACTACATAAAATGGAAATATGAATGTAAAATGGTTGAATTCTTGATCAGTATACCTTTTGTTGTCATGGTAATGAGAAAAACAAAACCTAATTTGCGATTTGTCATCAAAAATGAATTGTTGTCACCGCAGTGCTTGAAAATGAATTCTTATATAGATTTTTTGAAAAGTAAAGCACTGCTTTTAGTAATATTTTATTTGGCGTGACCAGGTACTTCTGTCAGATCTATAATCGGAAAATTGTCATTTAAACTTGACGTTTCTCGAGTCGTTGGTGTTGCCATAGTGACTTTAAAAAACGCGCTTGTTTGAAAGTTCGATTCAAACACGCTGAGGCGTTCTTGAAAGAGGTGAAATGGGGCATCAAAAAAAAAAAATCTATATTAGAATTCATTTTCAAGCATTTCGGTGACAACAATTTATTTTTTTGCATTTTTTTGTCTCTTACATGTCGATTATTCAATTGCATTCGTCGAAATAGTTTTCAAAATACCGAAAAAAAAATGAACAAAAAATTTTCAAAGTAGAATAATGGAGGAATATTGTGCATTTCCTTAATTTTGGTAAAGCCTTTATAGGGTGTTTCAAATATTTCGTCCAAAATTGTGATCAGAATTTTCCCATAACTTTTGTTTTTTGAATTAGAACCTAATTTTTTTATGATTGCATTGAATTCCGCAAAAAAAAATGATAGTTTTTAAAGATGTTTATGATCCTAAACTAAATAATTCCTGAGTTATTAAGGATTTTCTGAATGTATGTCGTTCGTAGAGGCAAATTCATACAATCTGTTTTATAACAACTAGTAAACCAGTATATCAACCTAGTAGGTAGATCCACATGATAAATAGATCCACAAAAAAGGAGAATCGAAATATTAATTCATTTTAGGAATTGTTTCAACACTGTCCTAATTCAAGCAAACCTAACCTAAATATTAATTCATTTTTGAATTGTTTCAACACTGTCCTAATTCAAGCAAACCTAACCTAAATACTAATTCATTTCAAGACTTGTTTCAACACTGTCTTAATTCAAGCAAATCTAACCTAAATATTAATTCATTTTAAGAATTTTTTCCAAACTGTCCGAATTCAGGCAAACTTAACCTAATCGCAATATCAATTCATTTCAACCCAACCTAGCCTAACCTAAATATCCATTCATTTTAAGAATTCTTTCAACACTGTCCTTATTCGAGCTAACCTAACCTAAATATAATTTATCTTCTATGAGAGACAAATTCATACAATCGTATGAATTCGTCTCTACATACGACAAAGATTTAGAAAATCCTTATTTAACTCAGGAATTATACTCAGGATTATAAAAATCATATAAAATAGGGTTCTTATTCAAAAAACAAAAGTTATTGGAAAATTCTGATCACAATATTCGACAAAATATTTGAAATACCCTGTGACGAGTTTTCCAAAATTCAGGAGAAGCACAATTTTACGCCATTCTTCTACTTCGAAAATCGAAAAACAGTTTATGCTCGAAATATTGAGAATAGGAATAACGAACATAATACACACTACGCATATCACCTTTTTTTCAGTTTTTGTTTATATATTTTTAAAACTATTTCGACGAATGCAATGATTCGAATAGAAAAATATTTAAAATTGAATAATCGATCATATAAGAGAAGAAAAAATGCTGAAAAAAATTATTTTGAAAAGTTTCAGGTTTCAAATATTTCCGGTTCTCAGGAAACGTCTGGTAGGTACTCCAACTTGGGATCTTTTTTCACTTTATTTTATATTTTTATTTTATATTTATATAAGCGACCATGTTCATCGATCGTTCCACTTTACGAGTTAGCCAACATTAAAACCTACCAAAAAAGAAATCAGAGTTGAAGCAGTAGAAATGCGGAAGTGAAGAAAAATCATGAACTAAATGGCTAGATAGAAGAACAAAGAAACAGTTATAATAACTGAAATATTGTGATAATGAACAGCATCGCCTACTACGAGATGAAGCGGAAAGCCTCCAACAGTGGTACCTGGCTTCTTCAAGTTGCATCTATTGACGCAAAACTTTTTAGACAGAGGATACCAAATACATATGAACCTCCTTCAGCGTCTAGCATCATCTAATTCAACAGGAAACGCCAGAAATAAATCAGACATTACAGTCTTAACCCCCGCATAAGCGCGAAACTTTAACCGGCAAATCTCCATCTTTCGGCTCCGAAATGAGAAATGGTTACAGAATGCAGTCTTGAAACATTATTTCGAGCCTCTTTCAACTTCGGCCATTCCAAACGGAATATATATACATAAATCAAAGCCGTTTCCACCGAAAACATTAACATCTGCCACTTTTAAAAGCCGTTTTGTATGCATTTTTAAAATTCATCGGGTAATAACTCACTAAGGCGTCAAGACGAAATCCGAAATTTCTTTTCTCCTCCGCCAAGATCCTGTTTTGAATTTCAAATTCGGCTGAGTGACTTCGAGGGTATCTTAATTAACGCACGACCATAGAACACCTGTGCCTTCCGATGTTCGCGATTAATAACCGTCTTGTTCGTCTTGCCGAGATTGCGGAGGTTTCCGGATTGATTTTGGCGCTCCTTATGGGATGGGGCGTGAAAAATTTGCCGGGCGAAATTCCGGATACAAATTGGTTTACGTGGAGAGAGGGCGGCCATTAGGGCGCATCGGGAACTTAACGTTTTTCTACGACCGCTTGTGTTCGGTTCATGGAACGACCGTCTACTAGTTTTTTTTTAAGTGAATACACTTCGAAATTGACAAATTCAATTTGGTGTGAAAACTAATGCCCATCCAGCACGCCATAATTCTTGCATTATGCGACCATCCCACAATAACAATGAGAAGAGGCTAATGATCTTCCTGGAAATATTCAGTTTTGATGGCGCGAAAATACGGCAGATCGACTATCACAAGCCTTGTTTTCTCCGTATTCTTCACGAGGTTTCCTTCGGAAATGTAATTGGGTGTGAAGTCGATATCAAAGGGTGCGTTCAAGTGAGGGAAAACGCGAACGCTTCTGGTTATTTCCCATCTGTTTTATCATCTTTCCCTCATTGCTGGTGAAGATGCAGCCGGTAATAAACGTAGGGGAAACGTTCCTGTAAGGGATTCAATGTATATGAAAAAGGCTGAATACGAAGATGCAAAGGTACAGGACACCGATTGCGAAAGCTTGTCGCTCACTAGCCCGTCACGTCGTTGATTGAAGTATTTTGGGAAGATACCCAACTATACGAGACTAAACGAGACCCAAAAATTGGAATGAGAATTAGATGGCGCTGGGATCGAAATTGTTGTTCGAGTCGGTCAAACTCAGAGGTCGTGTTGGTCGTCGATTTTTCATTTCAGTAGATACAGATAACTGTAATTCGGTAGGGGCTGAGGAGATTTCAATAAAACTTTACGTCGGAATCTCCGTGACTACATCTGCAATATTCTCAAGGTTACGGTTGATAATGAGAATAATGTCCCTGAAGAAAGGAAACGTGAAATTTGTTTCTACGGTCTAAGTAGTAAGAGACATATGACCGTTGATTCAAGCGGATCAGTGATCTGGCCTTAAATTATTTAGGGGATATTCGAGTATTTTTTTCATTTAATATATGTACTCTTTTTACGGACACTAGGCGCGATATTTTGTTAACTTGATTCTAAAAATAATTGGAATATTTTTATCAGATGCTACTCGTCAAATTACGCAATAAATGTATATTATTCATTCTATATTTTCAGAAAATAATGAAAAATGATGTACAGGGTGTTTCACGTGAGCGGGTCACTGAATTTTGTGACTTATCCTTTGAGCAGAATTGAAAAGTGACTCATTTATATGGTGGTATTTTTCAAGGGCTATCGAAGTATCGAACCAAAGCAAAAAAAAAATTTTCGGAAAATTTGGCTGGTTTTCAAAATAAGGAGTTCAATAGACCATACTTGCCATTTTTTTTTTCATTTGAACTCCCGGTTTTTCAGAAAACGGAAAATTTCTTCTTGCTAAATATACTTCATAATATTTTCCGTTTTTTTTTTGATGCTCAATCGATTCTGAATCTGAATATGTGAATATTATGGTGATTTTATATTTACTTCAACCAATTCTTTTCAAAATCAACGTGAGGAAATTCAGATTCCATATTTGGAAAGTATATCCATGTTGTCTGTGGTTCAATCAATATTTGATTCTCAGAATTTGAAGTTTTTATTCTCGTGTATAATAGAAGCGAAAATATGAAGCCTGAATTCTCATTCAATGCTCTCAATATATTTTCTCTTCAAGAATGTTAGGATTTTTCGGAATTATTCATTAAAAGCAACAAAATTCCATTCACAGAAACTGTTGAAAATGCCTGCCTCTCACTTCTTCGCATTTTCTGAGACAATCCCAACTTTCTTCAAGGACTAAACATGTTGAGAGCTCTGAATGAAAATTCAGGCTTCATATTCTCGCTACTATTATAATCGAGAATGAAAACTTCAAATTTTGACAATCAAATATTGATTGAAGCACAGACAACATGGATATATTTTCCCAATATGGATTCTGAATTTCCTCAGGTTGATTTTGAATGCAATTGCTTGAAATAAATATAAAATCACCATTATATTTACATATTTGGATTCAGAATCGATTGTGTAGGTATTTAGAAAATATAATGAAGTATATTTTGCAAGAAAAAGATTTCCGTTCTCTAGAAAACCGGAACTTCAAATTAAGAAACAATTGGTGATAAATTGTCTTTAGGCCTTCTTATTTTGAAAACCAGTGAAGTTTGCGTTGTTTTTTGGAAAAACTGTTTTTTTTTCAACTACTTTTCATGCCTTGGTTCGATAATTTGTCCTAAAAAATATTTGGATAGCCATTAAGAAATACTATCGATATTTTTCCATTTTGCTCAAAAGAAAAGTAACAAAATCAAGTGACCCACTCACGTGAAACACCCTGTACATCATTTTTTATGAAAAAATTCTGGAAATAAAAATTAATCATATACTGTTATGGAAATTAAAACATGATCATATTTCTCAATGTTTCAAAAATTTAGATTGAAATAAACTCAAATGAATCACCGAAAATTCAACAACCTTTGAAAATCTTAGTCAATTCAGTATATTCGATAAATTTATACATCATTGTTATTTTGTTTTTCCGAAGAGCGGTTCAGATTATTCACATAATCAAAAATATGAATTGTTAAAGTTATTAGTTATATAGTGTTCAGTGGTAATTTGTGTAAGAAATTTCCTAAAAATGTAATTTGGAAACATAAGCTGGACAAAATGTATCAAGAATGTTACCATAGGAATGCGATATTGAATAAGGAATTAAGCAAGCCGGTTGTGACAATTGAGAGTGGAATTGATCTTTCAAAAGAGTTGTTGGAATGGAGGTACAAGAACGAAAAAACATCGAAGTATTGTTGTAAAATCTGGTCAAATGTAATTATGTAATGTAAAAATATTGACGTACCTATCGTATTGTCATAAATCCACAAGAGAGCAACATTATATTTGGAGAATTTTCTCAAAGAAAACAACGTGATGATTCGTAATGTGTATTTGGAAACATCGTAGGATGGAAAATCATCAGAATATTTGAGAATTTTTTCAACTCAAAGAAAATTGAAGGAACTTTATCTGGACTGTTCTCTGTGAGTGTGTACATTTATGGATACATAGTTTGAAAGGATTCATTAATTAAGAATTTTCCGTTTTGATAGGATTAGTTTGTTTGAATTTTTTTTCAAAAATAATATAAGTTGTATTGATATTATTGATTGTTCACCTTGAAATCTTTTTTGAGATAGAGTCTTGGGCAAATCAATTGGAAAATTGAACGAAATTATTTAATATTGTTATTGGATATAAATTATTTCCAAAATTTAAATAAATTTCTTTAATTTCACAGTAGAGCCATAACAATACATTTATTGCTAAATTTTACGAGTAGTTTCTGATAAGAATATTCGAATTATTTTTAGAATCAAATCGACAAAATATCGCGCCTAGTGTCCGTAAACAGAATTCATATATAATATGAAAAAATACTCAAGTATCCGCAGAATAATTCAACATCTGGCATTAATTATGACTCAGCTGTAAACTCTCCAGTCTCCAAATTGCCTCATATTTCAAAAACAGAAATCTCTAGTTGTTTCACATTCGGGGAAGTTATTGAAGAGGTCCCCACAATACAGGTGCGAAATGTAGAGGGATGCGAGGGGAAAGGGAACTCTAAATACATGGGCTGGATATCTTCTCAAAATACTTGATTCCTCCATCTCCAAAAAGATCTCCTGATATTTTAAGCCCACTTTCCACGCATCATCGGCCATCTCATCCAGCATCACTTGCCCCATTCCCAGGCGAAATTACCTAGGTGCTGGTCGTCTCCCGCGGGTCCGATAAAAACTCACGTGCACCGGGAGGAGTTGATGGTGTAGGACCGGACCCTCGGACACCCCGGATAATTGTTTGCCCGAAAAATCCGAGTCTCGCAGGGCGATTTTCGCGGAAACTTTTTCAATTTCACGCCAGTCCGGGAGGGGCCATAAAAGTGCATACCGAACGGATCCGGAATATTACCGGGAGGCCTCGTTCAACTTCCCGACCGATCGGTGAATTATCGATGCATTTCCCATGAAAACTTCGGGCGTTAAATCATCGGTTCGGATGTTACTTTATGGAAAGGAACGGTGACGTCGAGAGTTGGTAGATTGCGGAGTTTGTCGGCCCAGATTTGTTCATATGAGGAATTTCAACAAGCCATACTCATTTTATTACTAGATTTAGAATATTAGATTAGTTTTGAAGTGTTAGTTTTACCCTTTACTACGTGTTACAGGAAATCCAGTTTCTGAAAGAATTAGCCTCGTTAATCCCTCAGCTTCCCTTCATCTTAAGATAACAGAAGACAAGTTTCTGTTTCTTCCAGGTAAACTTAAGCAACCTTTCCACAAAAAGAATTTCAGTTTTATGCGTTGATGCTCCTTCTCTTTTGGAGTCTGTTGTATGCCAGGTGTAGTTGAAGTCGAAATTTTTTGAACCTCCCCTTTCTTGTGGAATTAAATTTTCTGAGCTATCATTTGCTAAGATGAGGCCCAGGCCCCACTGTAATCGGCTTAAAGGGATTGTTACTGATATAGTTCTAGTTTCTACACTTGAGATGATCAATTATACCAAGCTCAATAACTTATTTTTGGGAAGTCCTTCAAAAAAAAGTCAAGTTCCCAATATTTAGTCGAGCATTACGTCGAAATATTCCTGCAACATCGAAATACTCAACCGTTGAAAAAAAAATTTATTCATCTAATCATCTGAGATCATTTCCAGGTCAAAATCCGAAAATTACAGACACAAAGAAAACAACACTCGAACATTCCCCATCCAAGCGCGAAAGATAAAATTCCATCTCGAATTTCACGGATAGCGAACAACGTCAAAACAGGGATCCTAGAGCTCGGAGAGTTTTTTTTTTGTTAACGACGTCAAAGCCCACGTCGAAAAAATGAACGCAACCCACGTCAGGATTCCCAAGATTCATTTCGTTAATTAATGACTCGCACAATTCAGGATTATTAAAATCTCTTAAACGAGCTTCATCATCCCCGCCCTCTTTGGACCGTTCCACGGTCGCTTACCCTTTCAACTCCCATCAAGTAGGATAATTTGACTTGCGAAGGATAACACACGTTGAAAGTGAGAGTCTAATTCGTTTGTGGCACTTCGGGGGATGGAATGGAAGGGTTGATGTTGCCAATTAAACATTTGGATGATTGAATCGTATTTTTTTGAAATATGATGGTATTATCTCTCTGTGACAAATATTTTCAGTGTGTAATTGTTATTTCAATTCAGGGCTGTGGGGATGAAGACAAGTTTTCGATTTATGTCAATTCTACCCTATATTGAAGGTGAATATCTGACTTCTACACGTATTTTCCAGCAGCAGATTTTTGAATTTTTTACTTCCAAAATAAACGTTCGTGAAAGAAAAATCTGTCCATCCACCATTCGTTGTCCAAAGTTTGCATAAAATCAGTTGCTATCAGGCATTGCACGTCTTAGCTCAAGAATCCATGAATTTTAAGGGACGAAAATCAAATTCAAATTGAATTATTTTTTCGATATTGAAAAAAATATACGATCTGTATTTGATTTAACGGTGCAAATTCCAAATACTTGCTCGCTTTTCACGAGTATTTTCTCTGGTCGAAATTTGTATGACAGTTCTTTGCAGTTTTATGATTTTTTCGCCAAAAAAACACTTTTCTCGAGAATTCAAACATGTGATACGAGAAAGCGATACATTTCATGGATAATCAGACTGCATATTATCTTGATCGAATTTACCCATACAAGAAATTTCCAGAAGACAATCAAAAAACTTTTACCCTCATACATTTCTGGACCAACTGTATCCACAGAAAATTGATCAAAACCTTATTTTGCTCAATATTGAAAGAATCTATGTTAATTCTTTGAATGAAAAATACTTTTTCTAGTCGCTATTGCACTTTGAAATTGAAACTTTTAGAGATCCCATCTTTAGTTGTCCAAATTAAAAATTTTCTGATCGAAAATGGATCGACCAAGGCAAGACTGAATTTTTTCTCAATTGTCCGATTCCTTTGGCTACCAAAAAAAGTTATTCTAAAATTCCTAGGATTTTTACAAAGTTGTATGATTTTTCACCAAAAATTCGCTCATTTCTACTTATTCTACGAGGAAACTATAAATTCTATGGAGAATCTGGCTGCATATTCGAAATCAGCGTGGTCGAATTTTACTCATATGAGTAAATGGAAATTTGTAAAAATAATACTTTCTTTTTAATTTTTTTTTGTATTTGTATAATCTGAAGGTAGAGATTCAAAATGAGCTCTTCACAATATATATATTTTTTTTATTCATTTTTGCACCTTGATGTTGAAACTTTTAGTGATCCCAGAGATGTCCAAATTTGAGGTATTTCCTTCATGAAAAATGATCACTCTTTGCAAGTGTGGTTTATTCAAGAATGAAACATGCAGCGACCTCTGTAGTGGAAGGAATGTTTCCAGGAAGAATTCCTGTAAATCTGAAGTGGTTGTTATGATCCTGAAAGTTCCGAAAATCGATAACTTAGCTGCTAGTGGCATCTAGTGAAAATGTGGGCGAATTAGGAAAGCTGCTGAAAATGATATTTTTGGACAGTAAGCAGAACTGCTGAAACATTTCAGTAGATGTCGTTGGAATTGAGATATGAAATTGATAAAAGCAGGGTGTTCCACCATGCAGCAACCCTTATCTACCCAAATACACACGAGATTTGATTTCAACCAAAGTAAATGAATCAAGATGCTTTATGAATAGCTAATTATGGAAGAAAAAATACAAACAATTTTACATAGATTACCAACATTGAAGCGTATAAAATATTTCATCTACACACTGCTATTATGACGGTTCTGTTCTGAGTCTTCATGTTAAAGTAATTACTGATCGAAGTCGGTTCGAACAGAAATATTATATGCTCATTGAGGTACTAAAATAATCCGTAGTTTTTTTTGGCAAAGGTCGATTATCCAATGTCATGTCGTTAAACAGTTCACCTATTTCAAGAAACGTTATGTAGGAGAATTGATCCGTTAGCCTGTCGTCTTAACAGTTTATATGATTGATGACATATTATAAAGACAGGCGACACGAACGGGACCATCTTCCTTATCTATTTCAAAACCACCATAACGCTGGGTATAATCGAAATTTTTTTTAATGAACTGAACGTTTCGGTGATAGAAATATATAGACAAGGATTTTCATATCATCGACTTCGAATTAATCATGTCCATATATATTCCAGTGACGTCAATAACACACCGAACGAAATATTTGGTCTACTGTTGACCATGATCAATAATTTTTTTCCTTCAAATCGTAATATGTCAGTTGACCGAGTTGTAAATTATGAATCGAGTTTTAGTGGATTCATTGAAATTTCATATTGTGAAAAAACGAAGCTGCATTCCTCAATTTCAATTAGGTACATCAATATTCTCGAAAAATATGAATAACGAAGTTAAAAAATGCGAAAATCAATAAAATTCATACATCCAAATATTTATATTATTGTAAAAGAACTAAGCTACACGTTTGAATTTGAATAAGATCAATATTTTCGAAGAAAATTAAATAACAAAGTTATCTAAAATAATTCTGTTGAAAAATGTAAAAATTAATAAAATTCATATATTTAAATATTTTATAAAAGATTTATATTTTGTTGTTGGTAGATATAATGAACTTAGGGGTGACGCTGATTTTTTTGGGACACCCAGTTCACATAAAAACAAACACAACAATAATTTTTTATGCAATAAAAAACTGTCGCTGGAAAACCATCCACATTTATACTCTCCTTCAAATCATATTATGTCGGTCGAACGAGTTTTGAATTATAAATGGATTCTGAGTGGATTCATTAAATTTTCATTCTGTGGAAGAACTGAGCTGCATTTCTCAATTTGAATTACATGAATATTCTTGAAAAATATTCAAATATTTTTTGAAGGACTTAATTTTTTTTGTTGGTGGATATAATGAATTCAAGAATGACGCTAAATTTTAGGGGACACTCAGTTCACAAAGAACCAACCTGGCAATAATCTATTATGCAATAAAAAAATTGTCGGAGGACAACCATCCATATCTACACTCTCCTTCAAATCGTACTATGTCGGTTGAACGAGTTGTGTATCATAAATCGAGTTTGAGTGGATTCATTGAAATTTTTTATTGTGAAAGAATTAAGCTGCATTTTTCAATTTGAATTACATGAATATTCTCGAAAAATTCAAATAATATATTTAAAAAAATGCGATAATTAATAAAATTCATATATTTGAATATTTTATAAAACATCAAAATTTTTTTTTTGCTAGATGTAATAACCTTAAGGGTGACGCAAAATTTTTTTGGGACACCCAGTTCACGAAAAACAGACCTGGCAATAATCTATTATGCAAAAAAAAATAATCGCAGGAAAACCATCCACATCTACACTCTCCTTCAAATCGTGTTATGTCGGTTGAACGAGTTGTGAATTATAAATGGAGTTTGAGTGAATTCATTGAAATTTTATATTATGAAAAAACTAAGCTGCATTTCTCAATTTCAATAACATCAATATTCTCGAAAAAATATGAATAACGAAGTTAAAAAAATGCGAAAATCAATAAAATTCATACATTCAAATATTTTATAAAAGTTTTAAATTTTGTTGTTGGTAGATGTAATGAACTTAGAGGTGACGCTAAATTTTTTTGGGACACCCAGTTCACGAAAAAAAAGCCTGAGAATAATCTATTATGCAATAAAAAAAATTGTCGGAGGAAAACCTTCCTACACTCTCCAAATCGTATTATGTCGGTTGAAAGAGTTGTAAATTAAAAATTGAGTTTTAGTGGATTCATTCAAATTTCATATTATTGAATTACTAAGCTGCATTTCTCAATTTGGATTACATGCATATTCCCGAAAAATATAAATAATATATTTAAAAAAATGCGAAAATTAATAAAATTCACATATTCAGATATTTTATGAAAGATTTAAATTTTTTTGTTGGTAGATATAATGAACTTAGGGGTGACGTTAATTTTTTTTGGAACACCCAGTTCACAAAAAAACACCATGACAATAATCTTTTATGCAATAAAAAAAATGTCGGAGGAAAACCATCTACATCTACACTCTCCTTCAAATCGTATTATGTCGGTTGAACGAGTTGAATATTGTAAATTGAGTTTTAGTGAATTCATTGAAATTCCATATTGCGGAAGAACTAAGCTGCATTGTTTAATTTGAATTACATGAATATTCTCGAAAAAATTTAAATAACATAGTTCAAAAAAATGCGAAAATTAATGAAATTCATATATTTGAATATTTTATGGAAGTTTTAATTTTTTGTTGGTAGATATAATGAACTTAAGGGTTACGCTGAATTTTTTGTGACACTCAGTTCACAAAGAACAATCCTGAGAATAATGTATTATGCAATAAAAAAAAATGTCGGAGGAAAACCATCCACATCTACACTCTCCTTCAAATCGTACTATGTCGGTTGAACGAGTGTATTATTAATCGAGTTTGAGTGGATTCATTGAAATTTTATATTGTGAAAGAATTGAGCTGCATTTTTCAATTCGAATTTCATAAATATTCTCGAAAAATTCAAATAATATATTTGAAAAAATGCGTTAATCAATAAAATTCACATATTTGAATATTTTATAAAATATCAAAATTTTTTTGTTGGTAGATGTAATAATCTTAAGGGTGACGCAAAATTTTTTTGGGACACCCAGTTCACAAAAAACAGACCTGACAATAATCTATTATGCAAAAAAAAATAATCGCAGGAAAACCATCCACATCTACACTCTCCTTCAAATCGTATTATGTCGGTTGAACGAGTTGTGAATTATAAATGGAGTTTGAGTGAATTCATTGAAATTTTATATTATGAAAAAACTAAGCTGCATTTCTCAATTTCAATTACATCAATATTCTCAAAAAAATATGAATAACGAATTTAAAAAAATGCGAAAATCAATAAAATTCATACATTCAAATATTTTATAAAAGTTTAAAATTTTGTTGTTGGTAGATGTAATGAACTTAGAGGTGACGCTAAATTTTTTTGGGACACCCAGTTCAGAAAAAAAAGCCTGAGAATCTATTATGCAATAAAAAAAATTGTCGGGGGAAAACCTTCCACATCTACACTCTCCAAATCGTATTATGTCGGTTGAAAGAGTTGTAAATTAAAAATTGAGTTTTAGTGGATTCATTCAAATTTCATATTGTTGAATTACTAAGCTGCATTTCTCAATTTGTATTACATGCATATTCCCGAAAAATATAAATAATATATTTAAAAAAATGCGAAAATTAATAAAATTCACATATTCAGATATTTTATGAAAGATTTAAATTTTTTTGTTGGTAGATATAATGAACTTAGGGGTGACGTTAAATTTTTTTTGGAACAACCAGTTCACAAAAAAAAACCATGACAATAATCTTTCATGCAATACAAAAATGTCGGAGGAAAACCATCTACATCTACACTCGCCTTCAAATCGTATTATGTCGGTTGAACGAGTTGAATATTGTAAATTGAGTTTTAGTGAATTCATTGAAATTCCATATTGCGGAAGAACTAAGCTGCATTGTTCAATTTGAATTACATGAATATTCTCGAAAAAATTTAAATAACATAGTTAAAAAAAATGCGAAAATTAATGAAATTCATATATTCAAATATTTCATAAAATATTTAGGTTTTTGTTGGTGAATTATAAATGGAGTTTGAGTGGAAGAACTTAGCTGCATTTCCCAATTTGAAGTACATGAATATTCTCGCAAAAATATGAATAACAAAGTTAAAAAATTCGAAAATCTATACAATTCATACATTTAAATATTCTAGAAAAGATTTAAATTTTGTCGTTGGTAGATATAATGAACTTAGAGGTGACGCTAAATTTTTTTGGGACACCCAGTTCACGAAAAAAAAACCTAAGAATAATCTATTATGCAATAAAAAAAATTGTCGGAGGAAAACCATCCACATCTACACTCTCCTTCAAATCGTATTATGTCTGTTAAACGAGTTGAAAATTATAAATGGAGTTCGAGTGGATTCACTGGAATTCCGTATTGTGGAAGAACTAAGCTAGATTTCTCAATTTGAATAAGATGAATATTTTCGAAAAAAATATAAATAAAATGTAATCTGAAAAAATTTAACAATTAATAAAATTGATATAAATATATTAAAGAGATTCAATTTTTTCTTGATGAATAATAATATGATCAATTGGGAGGTGATGCTTAAACTTTTTGGGACAACTAGAACACTGAAAAAAATCCATTATGCAATAAAAAATCCACATCTACATTTGCTCTCCCAACCTTGACGTCATAACTCAGTTTTATATCTGATTTCCATAATATTTCACGCGTGCGAAAATTTATCTTTTTTTCATGCTTCCCGATTTCCCTACCTCAACGTTCGAAAACTCTTCAAGACCACACAGTGCGCCGGACCCCCTTTTGAATTTTCCCAAAACGCATGTCCACTAATTCCTGAATGGGGTGACATTGGCAACAGTTTGGCTCGTCGACTGTGGAAGCGCGAGTTCAGAATAGTTGGCCGTGCTTCCCCGATTCAAACAATCAAGTCATCCTTGGATGCGGACAGAGGCGCGATTAGTTCCGATATTTCGCAATTTTCGGCCCGTTTTCCGCCTTTCAGCACGACGACTGATTGAGAAGAGGGGTCGTTGAAGTTACCCTCGGATTCGCGATGTGTGAAATTGTCGGATTTCTCGATTTTTTTCTAGCGGAGATTCCGCTTCTCTGAACTCTGAAGTTTATTGTGTTGATTCGGGATGGTAAACTGTGTACGATTCTTTTCGGATTGTTGATGTGGAAATATGAACTGATTTCGAGAATTCAGGATTATATCGTCTGAGATCATTTTTTCTTTTCTTGTAAGTAGGATGGCGGAAAACGTCCATTTATTCGAATATTTTTTGAGGAACTTTAGTATTCGTTCAAACTGTACCAAAAGTCAACGACGGATACTCAGTTTCGTCCGTGCTTTTTCGAAAAAATCCTGAGGAAGAGCACCCTCTACGTACCTTATACAATTTCGAGTAGTTTTCGAGTTATGAATTTTAACGTATTTTTCAAGATCTCTGAGTAACAGGGGATAATTTATCACAGGGAAATTAATGAGGTACTGGAATAATAATAATTTTTTTTTTCATGATAAGATGAGTGTCTTACGGACTTTTGGCCAGATCTAACATCAAATTCCAAATTTTCATACCTTTGGGGGGTACCATCTTCAAAAAACTTCTTTTTCGCCCTCAAAAAATTTGTAAAGAACAATGTGGTGCAATGGCTTCAGATCTGACCAAAATTGATTTTGCAATATTTTCTGCGTCGAAAAAACTCATCTCAAAAAGAATGATTTCAACGACCCTGAAAGACATTATCATGATCCAATCCACGTGGAAATGGCGAAAAAAAATGTTTTTCCCAGCGGGTCAACTCCGAATGGCACATCTAAAAGTTGTGTTTTGCATCCGACGAAGGGAACACAAAGAACGTCAAGATTAAATAACTTCCGCAGTATCAGGGGTCTGAATTCTAATAAAATGCAAAGGACATTATCTTCACCCGGAGTTCAAGTCAGACCGGAAGCTTATATTGCATTTACAACAGCGGCTGACATTGCTGATCTGAAACAGAAAAGTATTTTGTGATGTTCTCTTGCTGGGCGAGACAAGAACTCCAGGGAATCGATTGATGTTACAGAATATATCTGGAGATTTGAATCCGAGAAAACTCGGTACTGAAAATCGATAAAAAGGAAATGTGAACAAAAAATGCAAGATTTTGCGTTATTGTTCGAATTCATCGCCAGAGCGGTCACCCATCCAGGAATCATCAAAAATACAGGAAAATTATTTGAAATGATTCTATTTACCCAGTTTCCACCTCTAAATCGGTTTATTTCACGATATTTTGATCCGAAATTTGAGATGTCGGGTTTTGATCTATTTCAGCTAAAATTTTGAAAACATGGAGAAAAATGAGGAAAGTGAGTCTGGGAAATTCTCAAAAATCATCAATTTCAATTGTGAATCCATGATCATTTGGATTTGGGAATAAATGGATTGTTTGACATAAGTTTACACTGTAGCACGAAGATCAGTAAAACTCAATTGTCCTTTCACGTGGATGAAGCTGAATTTTTATATAAATTATTTTATAGATGTCCCATATGTTGACACAAATTTCAATAGGATATGTCGAATAGTTTCTGAGACATCGTTTGTTTTGAAAATATTTTTTTTCCAAATTTTCTTCCTCACGAAATTTCAAATAAACCATATTTCACAACTAACTTTAAAGTTTTCATTCGATCGGATCGAGATTTTTCCCATTCCGGCGCATTCAAACCTCGAAAGTTTTCTGAAAATTTTAAAACTCCTTTCATTCTGAAGTTATTACTGTCGGACGGACAGAAATGAATTTGACGACAAACTCTTCTTCTATAAATCAAACCTATAATTGTTCGAAATCATTCTCAGGTCAAGATTCGAAAATCACAGACATTTGGCGCGCAGAAAAGGACTACAATATTGAACAATTCTTCGTCGTGGAAATACGAATTTTTTCCGCTATTCCAATTTGATATTTTTATTCACGTGAGACAAAAAAATCCGCTTCTCGTTGGGATTTCCAACTGTCAGTGAGATTACAGGGAAAGGACGTGCTTCCTCCTTTATTTCCTCCCATATGTCAATGTCAGATCAGAAAAGGGGAGATTTCCTAGAACTCTAAATTCGAATATGTGAATCTTTTGCTCGACTAAATTCTATGTGAAAATGGTTTTTTCTCTAATTTGTTCTTCGTAACGATAACAAATTTCAAGTTGTTTTTTTATTGATCGAGTAATAGAAATTTATTTTCTTCACGAGTTCATAAAATGAGCAGACTAAATTTTTACTCTTATCATCGTTATATCAGACTCCCATCACATGTTGCCAATTTTTCTTGTGCACGGCTCGGAGTTGGAGAAGGCTGTGCTATGGACCATTATATTTGTGAACTTTAGTATTTGAATTATTTTAATTGAACTGGACTGACTCAATTTTTATTGCTCAAGTGGAATTTTAATTGAGCAACTTCTACATACTTTTTTAGAGGTAGAGTACATTAAATATTCAGTTGGAAAATTAAACGAAAACTAAGTGCAATAGCCACTTCTAAACAATAAAAAATATGGTAAAAGCCCTTAGCTCAGTTATGTGAATGTCCGTTAGGGGGACATCAGTCTATATACAGGGTATTCTTAAATTGTAGGTACAAACGAAGAGGGGAGATTCCTCAAGTAATTTCTGGGAAGAATAGTCCCATAATCATGGCATCTCAAACGTTTTCAATTTGATCAATTTGATGTGTCAAAACTAAGAATGAATTAATTCACCACAGCTTACTAACTGAATTTTTATGACAAATTGGATTTTTCTGACGATTTCGAGAGCATCATTCAAAATTTTTTCCTCGAAATCTGTAGCAGATACGACAAAACTATAAAAGACCATAAGGTTTAGTATAACAACGAAGCTGCTTTTTAAATTTTTTCAAATTAAAGGTGGCTCACCAAAAAAAGTTCTGGAGGAAAACAGGGAACATATCTTGTAAAGTGTAGATACTATGAGAAAAAAACTTGAAAAGAATTCAAACTCCAACAACCTGTATCTCGAAAACGAAACGTTTGCGATCCCATGTTTATGGAACTTTTTTTTCTTGAAATTACTTGAGGAATCTCCCCTCTTCGTTTGTACCTCCAATTTAGGAACACCCTGTAAAGGTGTATAAAAACTATCGACTATTTTGGGGGAAAATCTGAGCAAAATTCTTCCCTGAAATTTTGTTCCTTCGTGGCATCTTCAGCGCAAAACCCATAAGCCACTTAAAAAGGCAATGAGCCTATATAATACTACACCCCTTTGTTTTCGGTATTACCGCAAAATATTCGCCAACATTTCATCGAAGAATGAACCTTATTGTTCAAACCCTCGACGTTGAGACAGCGTTTCTGCAATTCAAACGCTAATCACCAGGTCTCGAAGTCAAGATTACTGGAAGCTACTGCATAATTTCCAGTATGTATTTCGTGAATTATGCTGGGTTGCCTCGACAAAACTTAATTCTTTCCTAATTGAATTTCTTCAGGTGTTCCAGTTTTCTGTTTATCTTTAAGTCCTAAACACCGACTGGCTTAATATAAAGCCGCAGTACGACAATTTCGCCTCTTCCAATCCCATTACCCACAACGATCCAAAGTATATTTTCTTATCTCTTCTTTCGTTCCAGTGGAGTTGATTGAAAAACCAGCTTTTCACGTAATTCCCCCTAATGCATCTCGAAAGACATAGGTACACACGGATGTAACCACATAAATTTCGGCGGTTTGAACATTTTACGAATCGAATGTCGTAACCAGGCACAAATGGAAGAAGCGGATGTAGAATTTAGAATTGGATGTAACTCGAGAAGATGAGCATTGGCCCTTTGTACGTGCTCGCTTCCATATAATTTTTTTCGACCATTTGCAAATTGAATTCCGCGTTTTCATACGAGGGTTTTTTTTTGCCTAACGATGATTGAGGGAAGTGGGAAAGGCGGAGAGTTCATAAAGCCTGCTCTCAGATTTTTCGCGAATATATTTATGCTCAACGTGGTTCCAGGAAAAAATCGTTACCTGGACATGGAATACTGCGATGACCTTCTCTTCTGATTTCATATATTCGACTCCACTTTTTTGCATCATAACTTTACTAATAGATAAAATGTTCCATTCTAGGTAAAACATAGGTGCCAAGTTTCCAGGTGATTTTCGTTTTTTCTAAATAACTCTTGTATTTTCTCAGATATTGGGATCAAACTTTGAGGATGAGGTACTTTTTGGGGTTTAAAAGAATGATAATCAGAATTGCTTCAAAAATCTACAGGGTTACTCTCCCTTTTGAATCACAAAACTTTTTTGTCGTACGCCACTGACCATTTTCCATAGTATGATTTCATTTTTCGTTTCTTTCAAAAACTTCTTTTGTCATAAATTTTGTTACTACTAGCAAACATTCATTAGAAAAATCGTAAAAGTATTTCGATTTTTATTGGAAATGTATCATCAATATGTATCACGAAGTTCCATCAAACTTGAATTGAACTTGATGATTCCTGCACAAAGGAATGTAAATAACTGCCTAAACAATAATTTTCCAGAGAGATGGATAGGGCTTATCGTTCCGGTCTCTTGGCCTGCAAGTTGCCCTGATCTAACTCCGATTATTTGAAAGTTGCTATACGGTTGCTGTCAAAACGAGGAAATAACTGGATGATTATGTGTATAACAGAATAGTTCACATTACGAACATTCAGCTTCATTTTTTTGCTGAGTTTTTAGTGTGAAGGTTTCTTGGGGTGTGTAAAAAATTAAATAACTTTGCATTCAGTGATTTTCTAAATCATTTTGTCACATAACGAAAAATTGTCACCCAATATAGTGAATATTTAAAAATTTTTTTTTTTTGTACCAATCCGACAAGTTATTAAATTCATTTCATATTTATAAATTTCAAAAGGTGAAATCACGAATTATATTCAATTTTTTCTGTGTTCCAAAAAGGCCTTCAGTGTTCATTGTCAGTATAACAAATGCTGTCAATTTATTTTTATAAACTACAAAAGATGGAATCGCCGAATTATATTGAATTTATCAGAAAAACTCAATTTTTTTATCTGTTTATCAAACCAACCAGTTATGGCAAATAATTTCATTCTGTTCTATGAATTTCGAAAGATGGAATTACCGGATTATAGTGAATATATCTGAAAAATTTAATTTTTTTTGTGTATCAAACCGACCAGTTATAACATTCATTTTATATTTATAAATTTCAAGACATAAAATCCCGACTTATATTCAATTTTTTCTGTGTTCCAAACTGTGTCATTGTCAGTATGACAAATGCTTTCAATTCTTCTCAACTTCAAAAGATGGAAATACCGAATTTTATTGAATTCAGAAAAACTCAATTTTCTTTTCACATGGAACAGCTAGAAAGCTGAATTTACTCATAACACACATATGTAGACACAAATTTTCATAAGGATATGGGGAATAGTTTCTGATTTTTGTGCTATAAGTTGGAAATTGTTCATTTTGTAATTTGTACCTAAATTATCATTCATATTATAACTGGAGAGTAAAATCATATAAATCCATTAATGAACATTCGATCGATACTAAGGTTTGATTTAAAACAAAAAGTAACACTGCACTTATAATTACAACAATACACAGGTGTCGCCTTACACGATTTTCGATTTATCCCTAACGACACCATGTGATTAGACCTACAGTTCACCATTGTAATAGCAGGTCTGATGAAAGTTTCTTCATCAATTACCGCGTCTCTAAATGTGCGATAAATCATTGCCTCTGTCGAATTTTCGAGCAATCAAAGCCTAAATTTTCCATCATTGAAACCATACATTCCAATTATGGTTGGTTCGATGCTGTCATTGAAAATTAACTAGGACCCAATTGACAATCGATTGATGTTATTTTGGTTCGTTTGGGATCGATTCGAAGAATTCGACGTTGTTACTCTTGATTGAATCTAATGGTATCCATCTGGCTTCAATTATTATTTTGGATTGTTCAGAATCTCATCATTTCGTTATCAAAATATTCCACAGAATCAAGAATTGATTCAATCCCTCGATTTTTGTCGTTAAAATTCAATGATCAGTTAAGTGATATTTTTCTCTGAACATTCTGAAAAGGCGAGGTGAACTCGGCCTAATCAGTTTTCCATTAATCTTCAGTTAGGAATGGGAGAAATAAATTTAATTTTCCACCATGGAGAGATTAACTTTTTTGATTATCCCGTCAGTATTTTAGCATGCACCATCATAACTGTTACTGAATTAAATTTACATTTCATCAATTTTCGGTTTCCAATTTCCAAAGAAATCCCCTCGGGGTCGTCCGTGAATGAAATAATTCAAAAACTGGATTTCTATTGATAAAACATGTTATTGGTACATAAATCAGAGGAATGTAGGTGGAGTTTGGCAGATTTTTAGGTCAATGGATTATTCATCTCATGAATTTTGCCGTTCTATTTTAAGATTTACAGTTTGGTGGTTTGGTTAATTCTTTGAGCTAATCATTACCTCTTTCTTCAAAATCACCAAGGATTAGGTGAGACTTTTTCATTCAAATTCATCTTGGTTTCGGTGTTGGTACTTAAAATGCTTGGACCAAAATTGCATTGCCCAATATTCTTGGGTGTGGAAGAATAACTGAACTAACTAAAGAATAGACTGTATTTATTTACGACACTGGTAGGTTTCACCCTTGTGAGATTGTTCGTTACGATCATTTCAAAATATATCTCAAGTTCTAACTTGTGGAAGCATCTCTGCACGCCCCTTACTAAATATGCGCAAACCCTTCGCGCATTGCGTTACAGTTCTAAACAGTAACTAGTTTTCACGTGATGAATCGTCCGACTGCCTTTGCTTGTACCGATACAAGAAGTTGTTTGTGTCTAAATACTCATTATAATTAAGCAGAACCAATTTTCATATTTCGATTAAATTCATGTCAAATCAAAAGCAACGAGAATTATATGCAAATGAGCACTTAACCAGGAAAACCTCGAGTAATGAACGTTTCAAAAAGGGAATTCGAATTAATTCTGACAGCGGAATAAATGTCGACTTTATCAATGGAATTATGTTCATTTGGATACACGATACTGCTATCTGCCATCCAGTGCCATTATTACTGCGTTGTTGATAGCCAGTAGCAATTAAATCGATTAAAGTTGATTGATAACGAACGTAGCGACTTTAATGCAACTATTTCAATGCAGGAGTAAAACAGTGGTTGTCACTAAACATTTCTGAACCAGATTCTTTTAGGGAAAACTACCCTGTAACTAAAAAATGGTTTGAAATATCAACTTGCGGTTTTTCCTTTCGAATTTTCTCAAAAATCGAGTCCATAACATGTTCATCAGTTTTTTGACTACCTATGCTACAAATTTCTCAAATCAAAGAAACCCCTAGAATTTGGACCACCCTGTACAGGAGTGCACTAATTAATTTTTCTCTGGTTTCGGAAAATTATCGTTTTATTCTTGATGATTCATGTTTCCAAACCCGACAACTTCACACATACAAAAAAACCGTGAATTCAACCAGCAATTTGTTGAAAAAATATATACAGGGTGTCCCAAGTTCGAGTGCCTACTAGACGTTTCTTGAGAAGCGGTACTATTTGAAATCTGAAAATTTGGATTATGATATAGTTCGACTTCATCTACAGAGCTGAAATTTTCTTGAAGCCTGAACACTTTTGGTTATACAGGGAGCGACATTTTTTTCGTCTCTTATATGATCGGTTATTCAATTTTTATAATATTTCTATTCGAATCGTTGCATTCGTCGAAATGGTTTTCAAAATATCGAAAAAAAAACTAAAAAAAGGGGAGATATGCGTTGTCAGTATTATGTTTGTTATTCCTATTCTCAATATTTCAAGCATAAACTATTTTCTTATTTTCGAAGTTGAAGAATGGCGGAACATTGTGCATCTCCTTGATTTTGGAGAACTTTTCACAGGGTATTTTAAATATTTCGTCGAAAATTGTGGTCAGAATTTTTCCTTAACTTTTGTTATATTATGATATATAATTTTTTCATGATTGCGTTGGATTCCGCAAAGAAAAATAATGATGGAAATTAAATAGATCCTGAGTTATTGAGGATTTTCTGAATTTATGTCGTACGTAGAGACAAATTCATAAAATCTGTTTTATAACAATAATCTGTGTTGATAGAAGATACATTATCTTAATAATTCCCTATGAACACAGATAATTGTTATGAAACAGATGTTATGAATTTGTCTCTACGTACGAAATGAATTCAGAAAATCTTTAATAACTCTGGAATTATTTAATATACGAGCATAAATGACTCTGATCACTAACATTATTTTTCTTGACAGAATCCAACGCAATCATAAAGAAATAGGGTTCTAATTTAAAAAACAAAAGTTATGGGAAAATTCTGATCACATTTTTTGACGGAATATTTGAAACACCCTGTGACGAGTTTTCAAGAATTGAGGAAATGCACAATTTTAAGACATTCTTCTACTTCGAAAATGTAAAAACAGTTTATGCTTGGAATATTGAGAATAGGAATAACGAACATAATACTGACTACGCATAACTTCCTTTTTTTTTCGATATTTTTAGAACTGTCTCGAATAATGAACCGATTCGAATAAAAATATATTCAAAATTGAATAATCGATCATATAAGAAAAAATAAAAAAGAAAATATTTCGAGAAATTTGTTTTCACTCCCTATAACTGAAACTGTTCAGGCTTCAAGAATATTTTAGCTCAGTAGATAAAGCCGAACAATGTCATAATCCAAATTTTCAGATTTCAAATAGGTCCGGTTCTGAAGAAACGTCTAGTAGGCACTCGAACTTGGGACACCCTATATACCGTGAAAATTCGCTAAAAGATTCAACAAAAAATAAGTCGTTTATTTGACCTGATTTTCGATACAAAACTGTGTGTTCGATTCAAAACTCAAAATTATGTGCCATCATAAGATATTATAGCCAAATTCTAAACCCATGGCATCATCAAATGATCTGCTGTAACATACCGTATCATATAACCCGCTATAAAATTCAGAATAGAATTAAATATGATTAAAAGCTATTGGGAACCAGTTTCGTTGAAATCTGAAGGTGATTCCCCGGATTAAATGGAGGAATTCAATTTAGGAACATGTGGATAATTATTTCCAATGCTCTTCAGAAATATTAGCTGTTGTAACATCGATTTGGCAGCGAATCAAAACATAAAACGTCGTTCATATAAATCGTTTTGAACGGATATGAAAAATGTATTTTTGGTGGTAAAAATAACGTAGATATCGTAAATTTTGTATTTGTATGAAAAATTTGATCCGATTCATTTCCATGAGCTCAGATAATCGGTCAAAGGAAGGAATAATTTCGATTCTGCTTGAAAAAATATTGGTCACTGACGAGGCCGAATAAGCTCAAAATAACAAAAAAATAACTGTGGAAATATTCATTTATTTATTTATAAGTTTGAATAGAACCAAATGAAATGATAGTAGGGAAAAAAGTGTTGAGTTCTTGAAATAAAATTTCCAGCATTTCTTGAATTGATATTCACATATTCTCCCCAATTATATCTCTAACAATCTGAGACAACTGTACTCCGTGTCCGCTGTATCGCCGAAGACCATAATTATACCCGAAAAAAAAACAATTAAGAGTTGTAAACCGAATTATACATTCGGGATATAGTTTTTCCCAACCTAATCACACGAGAACAGGCTCTTAATCTACCTGGTCCTCTTCCACATGACCTGAACAACTCGTATATCAATTTTTAGTATGATCTTCCATGAACTGGTTTGCGAGGCATCTTTCGAACACGTACATAAAAAAAATCGAACGAAATTCGTCCTTAAAATTTAAATTTGTATAATTGGTTTATGGTCGAACTCGTGACATTCAAGTGGTAGTTATGTGAGGAATAATATCAAAGTCATTTCCTGTATCGAACATTCCAAATTGAACACTCAAAAAATATTTGGTTTATCACGCGGATATATTTAATTCAATTGTTGGAATGCACGTAAATAACTCATGCTGTTGAATTATTGGCAGCCGATTTATTCACTGGCTTGATTGATTTGTATGGTTAGGCATGCGGTTTCCGAATGAGGGCTGAAATATTTATTTAATCATGAGAGAAACTTGTCATGTTTGTATGCAGCATTTATAACAACTCAGAAAGAGTTCCTCTACAGATCTTGAAAATCAGAGGATTTACTATGAACGATGTGCTGGTCCGCCAGTATATCAGCATAGAATTTAACAGATACACGCGCTGGATAATCAAATAGTCAACTAGACCGTTGTTTGGATGTTGTTAACCCTCCTTCTGATTCAGCATCGAGCGCGTAGACACGTTTCAGTTTATTCAAACACATTGTAAATCCTATGGTCCGCGAAATATTTTCTAAATCTGCATACTGATGAAGGTTGGTCACATTTTTATGTTTGTTATGCTGTTCTTGAGACTCAACATATCAAATGGTTCAGTTTGTTCGTATATATTCGATTTATGATTGCTACACCGCCCACATCTCGAATCGTAGAAATTTTTCAAATGGGTTTGAGATGTTTTCGTCGAATGCGAGCATAATCTTAAGGTACTTTCATTAGCCCTATGCATCACAATAATTGTTTCAATGATTTCTCATAAACGGCATCTTGAATTCTTTTCATTTTTTGAATGTACATTCAGGCGTGTATGCAAGGGATTTTCCTCGAAAGTTTTCGAAAAGAAATTCAATATTTTTGCGTGTAATCCAATCCATCCAAGGCGGATAATCCCAACTTACTTCAACAATTACTAGCGATAAAAAAATTTTTAAATTGATATTTCTTTCAATATCAGAAAGTTGTTCTCATCGCTTTCTTAATTTTTTCTAATCCATCACCTTTCAAATCGGATATATGTTCACGTATAAATATTCGAAAGGTTATGGATAAAAATCAAATTAACAAATCTTTCTTTCTGATATTGGAAGAAATTTCGATTTTTCATCGCCAGTAATTGTTGAAGTGAGTTTGAATTATCCGCCTGGGATGGATTGGATTACACGGAAAAATCTTGAATTTTATTCGAAAACGTTCGAGGAAAGTCTTGTGTATACACAAAGAATCAAAAGAATTCATTGAAACAATAATTGTGATGCAATGAAAGTAGTGTACACCCTTAAACCATTCGGTTGGACTAACATATGAAGAATTCATGGTTAAATTCAATTCTGACCGTCCATCCGGACGGCCATAAACACCATAACTATCGAAGGAAGTGGCCTACAGTTTTAAAAATTTCAGGGAACGTTCGAGGGCGGAATGCACCGGTCGAGGTCGTAAATGGCTGAAATCCGCTGAAAGGTTTGTTAGATATAGCCGTCTGAATGTTTTTTTCTCAATAATTCTGAAACTTTGTATAGTTATATGGAGTGAAATTACGTGAGTATTTGTGAGTATCGAAACACTAGAAGTAATAAAACAAATAATTTCTCTGTATTTTTGATAATTCGATAGCAGTTGAAGAGCTATAGAAATATTGAACAAAAGAATAAATGAATGAAATTCATTTTCGTATCATAATCGATGAGCACTCAGCCTTGACTCAAGTTTAAGAATATAAATATTCAAATTTTCTCAAATTTACTGGTTGTATGATAAATTCGAAGAAATATTCACAATGCAGAATTTTTTTCTGAAAACGTGAAATTTTTAAAATGCATGGTTATCCAAGAAAAATGTTGTTTATTGTCGATAGGAAAAATTAACATACAAGATATCGTAAACAAACTTAAATGCGATGTTATTCGTTGCGTTATTCCGCTTCGATATCATTGGCGATAATGAATATTATGTAGGAATTTTCAGCAGACTTTTTGCACGTTCTTAGAAGCTGCCTTATGGTCCGAAAAGTATAAAAAACGAATTATCTGCCACTGACTGCATCATATCAATCGATAAGGGAGGCTAATGAGGCATTGCCCTCCCTACTAATTTCCTTTTTATAGAAAAATTTCAACAGTCGATAGAATTTTTAATTTCAATACAAGCTCCGCAAACTGTTTATAACCACGCTACAGGGTGTTCAATTTTTCAGTTCTTTTACGTTTAAAACTTGTGGAATGAAGAGCTTTTTTGGGTTTTAATGGAATTATAATCAAAATTGTGATAACAATCTAGAGAGTGATACTTCCTTCAAGGTTACTCCGCCTTTTTGATCCCAAAACTTTTGTCGTACGCTACTGACCATTTTCCATGTTATGATTAAATTTTTCGTTGGTTTTAAAACATTTTTTTTCTCCCATTCTTTTCGTACTCGCAACTATTTACTCGAAAAAACCGGGATAAAAAAAATTTTTTCAAATATCAAAAAAATTAAAAGTTTTAAATTGAACATTGTATCGTCAGTATATTTATTTATTTATTTATTTCTCTTTGGGGTACAAACAGGACGAAACGAAAGAAGTATCCACATATTGCATTAACAATAACTAAATAATACATCGACCAAAAATTAAAATAAGACAATAACTTAAAACAGTAAAAAGTATGATAACATAATAAGAAGGTATAGGAAAAGACACACTTTCTTGAAAATTATTCTATGGCCAAAGAATAATTTTCAAAAAAGTGTGTCTAAGTAAAAAGTATGATAACATAATAAGAAGGTATAGGAAAAGACACACTTTTTTGAAAATTATTCTATGGCCAAAGAATAATTTTCAAAAAAGTGTGTCTTTTCCTATACCATCTTATTGAATATCAAACACACTCATGGCAGAATTCATCAGTAAAATATGATAACATATTTTTTTTTTTTAATATCGAATTCTGAAAGATGCGGTCAAGTTAAAGATATTCTACAAAAAAATTACGAAAAGCACTGCCGTGAAGGCAGGAGCTTTTGAGCGCTCGTAAATGCACCTTGTAGGTAGATTCGCATTTTCCAGTTTTAAAAATCAATTGAAGGAATTTTCGACAGCTGTCAAAAAAATTCTGAAACTTAGGCGAAACTCCAGACTTCATGTCAGTGCTTCAGCTGATCAATTTTTTTTCGATAATTCGCTAGAATTTTCTACGGTTTCTATGATCTTGGTAATGCGATCTGGACAAAATTTGGCACGTAGTTTGAATAAAATATTCCTCAGCTAGGTGCAAAATTTCCGATCATTAGTTTCGAAAGCATCAGGAAAAAAATATTCTGAACGGCCATATTTACGGAACCCCTAGTCTAATTTCAAGTTACTAGGCCTTTTCCTTCGGAAGTTATGATTTTCTATGGTTTCTATGGTTCTGGTCATGCGATCTGGACAAAATTTTGCTTTAATATATCATTCTCGATTAAAATACAAAATTTTATCTCGATCGATCGAAATTATCGAGAAAACCAAATTTCAAACGACCGTATTTACGCAACCCCTAGTATAATTCTGCTCATTGATGAACGTGAACGCCAAATTCCAAATCTAAACCTATCCTAAAAATTTCAAGTCCCTAGGCCTTTTTGTTCGAAAGTTATGATTTTCTATGGTTTCTATGATTCTGATCATACGATCTGGAAGAAATGTAGCTCGAATATATAATTCTCAATTTAAATTCAAAATTTCGTCGAGATCGAATCCATAATTTTGAAATGATCAAGAAAACTGAACTTCAAACGGCCATATTTACGGAACCCCTAGTCTTATTTTGCTCATTGATACACGTGAACGCTACATTTACGATCCACACCTATCCTGAAAATTTCAAGTCTCTAGGCCTTTCCATTACAAAGTTATAATTTGCTATGGTTTCTATGGTTCTGGTCATGCGAGCTGAACAAAATTCTGCATGCAGCTTGAGTACGTAATTATCCATCTGAGTGCAAAATTTTACCTCGATCGAATCAGTAGTTTCGGAGTAATCAGAAAAACAAAATTTCGAGCGGCCATATTTACGGAACCCCTTGGCGAATTTTGCCCAATAACAAACTCAACCGCGGCATTCGAGATTCGAACCTACCCTGAAAATTTCAAGTTTCTAGGACATTCCGTTCGAGAGTTATCGTGTATACGGCCGGCCGGCCGGCCGGACGGACAGACTCGAATTTTTCGACGGATTCGTCATCAGTGAGTCGAACTCTATCGATTGAGACTATTTTCGGCTCAAAATTCGAAAAATACAGACATCGTGACGAAATGATATAGCCCTCGTGTAAGTAGTACGAGCGCTCAAAAAATGGAATAATTTCTTATCACATATACCTAATATACTTTTTGTAGAAAAACTTTTGCAGTCGATAGAATTTTCAATTTCAAGACAAGCTCCGCAATCTGTTCATAACCACGCTACGGGGTGTTCAATTTTCCAGTTCTTTTTGGTTTCAAACTTGGAGAATAAGGAACTTTTTTGGTTTTGATGGAATCATAATCAAAATTGTGATGAGAATCTACAGAGTGATACTTCCTTCAAGGTTACTCCGCCTTTTTGATCCCAAAACTTTTTACCTTTTTACGTCGTACGCTACTGACCATTTTCTATGGTATGATTAAATTTTTTGTTTCTTTCAAAAAAATTTTTTTCTCTTACTTTTTTCAACCAAAAAATTTAAAGTTTAAAATTGAACATTGTATCGTCAGTTTATTCATTTATTTATTTATTTCTCTTTGGGGTACAAACAAGACGAAAACAAAAAAGTATCCACATATTGCATTAAAAATAACTAAATAAAACATCGAGCAGAAATGAAAATAAGACAATAACTTAAAACAGTAAAAAGTATGATAACAAATTTTTTTTTTTTTTTTAATATTAAATTTTGAAAGATGCGGTCGAGTTAAAGATATTCTACCCAAAAAATTTGAATATATTTTTATCACATGTACCTAATAAACTTTTTGTAGAAATACTTCAGCATTGGATAGAATTTTCTATTTCAAGACAAGCTCCGCAAACTGTTCATAACCACGGTACAGAGTGTTCAATTTTCCAGTTCTTTCTCGTTTCAAACTTGGGGAATGAGGAACTCCTTTGGGTTTTAATGGAATCATAATCAGAATTGAACTAAAGTGTGATACTTTTTTTGAGGTTACTCCCAAAACTTTTGTCGTACGCTACTGACCATTTTCCAAGGTAATTACATTTTTCGTTTCTTTTGAAACCTTCTTTATCTTTTTTTCTCGAATTCGCAACCATTAACTCGAAAAAACCGGGCTACAAAAAATTTTCTCAAAAGAACCAAAAAATTAAAAGTTTTTAAGTAATTTTAAAGTGTTCTACAAAAAAGTGGACTACGCTGTGAACATTTCCTGAAATTTTCAAGTCGTTTGTTGATAGAGAGTTAACAATAAATATTCAATAGCTCTTCAAGCTCAGCGCTGAGTTAAAAAGACGCGGTTCTTAACGGGCTAGCTCGCCTGGCAGGGCAAATCATATTTTGCCCTACCAGTCATATATGAAGTAACCCCAAAATAAAACGAAAACCGCTTGGGCATTTTCACACTAACCCAGTCTGAAAAACTCAGTTCTTTGCTGTTTTTTTTTCATGTTTCAAAATTCTGATTCATCCGGACTAGACCCGTCAAATTGAAGTAACGAATTATCTCGAATTCTGTCGAAATATCCGTAATCCCTTCATGAGCAGACTATGGATTGATCCCGTCTGTCAGATTATCCTCGAACTCAACTTTATCTGATTGGGGCTTTCCTTTCAGTGGAAATATCTCTTGAATCGGGAAATTCGAAAAGGATTGCTGATTCTGTTAGTTCTGTGGATGCTGCAGCACTCTACGAGTATGTCCTATGTTTTATCGAGCACTTCAATTTTGAATTGTTCTAATACATCAACTCCTCTTGGATGGAAGCTTTAATGCTTCCGGAGAACTTGTGCAAACTGTTTCGTTTTGTGATGTTGTAAAACTCTGAAATAACATCCATTTACTCTCGTTCCTATAGACTGATGCCTTCGAGATCAGCTGAATTGTTGGAACTGAATATTTGACTTCATGTCCCATTGCTCCTCATTCAATTCCAAAGTTTCGGGATGGGTTCGAAACTTCATCGCCCATGTGGACGATGTTTTATGTGTGCAGCGCCGAAATAAACATCCGGCGTTGAAGTGTTAATAATGTTGCAGGACGAAGTCAACACCAGAAGTGATATGGTCAAAGCACTTATATTATCTGCATGTGATAATTGCGCAATAAACGATGTCGGAGCCGAGCTGGGAAATTTCATTTCGTGGCGGAAACTTTTACGACCCCACCCTGCGGAATTGAATTTCATTGAGGCTGCGAATTGCTAGATGAAAACTTTTCATCACTAGCTCGGAATAGTCAGGATCGATTTCAAGCGATTATCTTGTTGTTGTTCCAATAAATCAACGACTCGAGGATGTCTATGATTAGTAGGGGATTAACCGGGGTAATTCCGTTACAATCCAAGGATTCGAAGGAGTGATAATCAATTTTCCTTAAGGGAATTAACTAGATTGCATTTCTGATTGAAGTTTTCCTTAACTTATAGCTGTTCCAGTCTAGGAAGATCGAAGACTCACTGGAAATTCTGGAATTTTAAGGCGCTCTTGAAATTGTGAAATTGGCGCTTAAGACGTTACCATGAACATGTCGAATTTACATACTATCTTCCGGATATTTTCGTAACAACAGAAATACCCCGTTTTATGGCTTGAGGGGAATCTGAATTAGCATAATATTTAGGCTCACAACTCCTGAATCGAATCAGTGTCTTAATTATGCTACAAAGGATCCCGACAAAGATCTTGATTTATTTCAGTATAAACCAGTATGTTCAACCTGAGATTAACTTTTTTGTATCGATTATAGTGTACAAGGTGTTTATTATTTCGATATTAAGAATTCGATTTGGATTTAAAAAAAAATTGCATAGACGGCTCTCCGCAATTCCGGGTGGTGGCATTGCCCACTGCGAAACAACGTGCGGAGGGTACCACTTCCGATCTGGAGGTGTCTAAGGCATGAACCACAAATAAGAAAATATACAGTTAGCGCCTCATTCGCTGACGATCAAACGTTCTGCCACATTTTATGAAACCTTTATAAGCTGTTCTTCATTCTGGTGATGTAAACAAGCTATAAAATTCCACCTAGATCAGAAATTTTTCAAATTTTTAAACGAAGTCGAAAAACGTTTTATTTTTAACATTCAATGAAAAATTAATTGGATGATATCGAGAAAGAAAGGATGGCACAGGGTTAAAGTTTTTTCCTCGAAACATATGCAATTGTCAAGATATTCAGCTGAAATTCGGAAAAGATACCACACTTTAAGGTTAACATCATATGAATTCAATGCATCAATTTTTCCGAAGAAAAATTGTTCAAAGATAATCTGACAAGCAGGCCAGCAAATCAATCCATGTTAACCCGAGAGAACATCAAATTCATCATTCACATGGACCGGTTTTCACATAGGAAAAATTTTCTGCTTGTCAGATTATGTTTGAACAATTTTTCTTCGGAAAATGGATACATTAAATTTATTTTAATTGAATAAGCAGCCAGTATTTTCCATTTTCAACATCAAATGATATGAAAATTTCCCTTGAAAATCTTACTCTTTCCCCCCATCCAGAACTTTTTTTGGTGCGCTACTGATGGTCTGAAAAATAGAAAGAAGATCTTTTTTTTATTGATGCCTCATTTCATCTCTTTCAAGAACGCATCAGCGTTTTTAAATCGAACTTTCAAACACGCGCGTTTTTTAAAGTCACTATGGCAACACCAACGACTCGAGAAACGTCAAGTCTAAATGACAATTTTCCGATTATAGGAGTACCTCGTTACGCCAAAAAAAATATTACTAAAAGCAAATGCAAATAAATGAGGTATTCACCACGAATTCATTTTCAAGCACTGTGGTGACAACAATTCATTTTTGATGACAAATCGCAAATTAGGTTCTATTTTTCTCTTTACCATGACAACGAAAGGTATACTGATCAAAAATTTAACCATTTTAAATTCTTATTTCCATTTCATGTAGTAATAATACCAGTATTCATGATTTAAAAGCGCTCCAATAAAAAAAAATAGCGTAAAGTATTCGTGGATAACTGGTCTTTAAAACACTTGCTCTATTTCGAGCACTCCGGCTTCGCCGTCGTGCTCGAAAAATCGCGCGTGTTTTAAAGACCTCTTTATCCACTTATACTTCAATATACTATTTTTCATTCAGAAATTTTTTGATGAATTGCAAATTTTTGTTCATCTGCTACCGTTTTCGAGGAAAAAAACTTCAAACAATTCTCTCTAAATCATCAGAAATTCAATGGTAAAAATAGTTCAAATTTCAGTAATCGAGGAAACTGCATTACCCATAATTTACTGAGGAGTTCAATTAGAAGCTCCGGGACGAAACACACCCGAAGAATTATCGTAAGGTTTTCACATTCTGCAGCATCGAAGAAGCAAATTTTTTTATGTTGATAATCTAAGGGAATAATAATTTTCATTCCAATTAACGAAGAAGCATTCATCCGTACAATCTATTATAATATTCATAATTTCACGTGATTGCAGGACATCTCCCTTACATAATGCGGAAATGAGACTGACATAAACTAATGAAGAATCAATTCTAATTCATGATACTTACACGCCATTAACTTATTTAACCTTGAGAAACAGACATGCCAAAAAAAAATTCGCTAGTTTGTAATTATCGGAAGGATGTCCATACTGCTGAGTAATCTAATTACTAGATCCTAATCTCTAAGGAAACATGTAAACTAGGAAAGTTTTCACTCATGGAAATTTGCATATCGAAATTTTTCATTCCAGAATGTTTTTTATCGAAAATAATTCCGCGAGAATTATGTAAAGATATTCATTCAATGGAATACTATCAATAGGAATTCGATTCAAATTTTCGGAATTTCATGAGGTGAAGTTCAAGAACGCACCTAATGGAAAATAACTGAAAAATCTTGGTGTTTTTACATCACCGTTTCAAGAGTGGTCCGTTGATTTTAATTGGAGAAATCCATCATTCAAATCAATCTAATTATGTTCAGATCTTTTTTATCGTTTATTTATGCATAGGAAGTGAATTCAATTGCAATTTAGGACTCGACCTCGGAAAGGCTATGGACTCGTCAAAACATAGACAAATGTCAATGACATTGATTTCTAGCCCAATTTGCGATAAAGGTGAATTTTTCGAGGATATTTCTGGTGAATTCAAGTTGGTTTTTTCGACATGTAAAAAGCATTCATTGAATGTGAACTAGAGTCGAGAATTCCGAATAGAGATATATGGTAATGGGTTGTGAAATTTATTAATTAAATTGGAATAATGGAAATGGAAATTGATATAATATTTTCCATCCTCACCCTTCAGAGTATCGCAATTTCATCGATGGAATACAACATAAATGAGGTGTTCGAATCGGAATTATCTACAGGAATGAACTGTAATGATACCTCATTATTGCGGCTGAACCACTGGCATCAATTAAGAACACAAGAACGAACAACAAAGCCCTATAATTTCGAATTTGTAAACATCAAGCAGACTTTGCAACGTGTTTTTATAAAGTTTTTTCATATTTTCATGTTGGTATTGTTGTCGATCCCGAACACCGAATGTCTACAGTGGCTTTTGTGTACGGGATTGATTGCGAGTATCGCGATCAATAATGCTCCGAGCCTATAACGAATAAGATTTTTTGTCGCAGAATTAGAATAGGAAAATATTATATTACTTACGAACTAACGAACTCGATGGACTTTCGCAGGGCCGTATCTAGGTACTATTGCGCCTGTGGCAATATATTAGACAGCGCCCCCCCATTTGCGTAGATTTTTTTTCATCCATCATATTTTCTTATAGTATTTTTTTCAAAATGCTAGCCATATATTTCCGTAAGAGTTTCAAAATAATACACATTTTTATGGAAATTTTCTTTCATCAAAAACATTGAAATACACATTTTAAATGAAATGCATAAAAATAAAACAAATTCTGAAAAAACAAAATAAAATATTCATATTTATGTATTAAATACGAAAAAATATAAATTCTTCAACTTAAACAATTTAAAAATACATACCGCAAACGTAAAATAAATTTTTTTTGGTAAGTTGACTAGAAAACAATAATCGATAATCACAATCTCTGCAAAAAAAACCGCAAATACAAATACTGTTTTATAACCATCTGAAACACGTACTAATAGTTTCGTACAGGGCCCGATGTTAGAATGTTCAAGAAGTCCATACGTTAAGTATCAAAAAATCACTAGAATAATAATCTAGCTAAGCCAGATGAGATTGAAGATTCAATGAAAACTATGAAAAGTAACACTAAAATTTGAGTTTTATTAGATTTCAAAAAAAGACGCTCTGAGAAGTGAAAACTCAAGTTTGAAAATCCATATTTTCAGCAATGAACCAAACATATTTCTTCTCGAATTGAAAGGAACAATATTATTTTGTCAAAATACGAATAATTGAATATATCCGATGCCAGAATAATGTCATAAAAAATAACAAATACTTAGTACAGCTCATCTTCAATAGCACAATTTATAATGCTCGAATCCAAAAGCACAATGGCACAAAAAAGTCAGAATATAAAAAAAAACTCAAAACTTATAACACTTCAAATCTGGATACACACTAAACGAACATTGAAATTTAAATTTTTTGCTCTTCCCTTCACAATTGAAAGAAATTAAAATTTATGTAGAATAGAATAAGATTACCCAATTTTTCTCCCACTTCTTGAGCTCAGAACTTCGATTTGTGAATTTTTGGCAATACAAATCGTTTTTAAAATATCCTGTGGCCTAAAAATCTAAACAAATCTATCATCAAAGAAGCCGCCCTTCGAAACAAGCTGGATGCGATAAGGGATGTAGTGTAAGCAACTCATAAAAGGGCTGTGCTGGGAATCGCATGACGATATTGCCGATTGTAATATTTATGATCAGAGTGCGGCAATGAAAATTTTTTATAACAATTGGACCATATTTCTCGTATTTCTGACCTGATTGCATTCTCATTCTGTTTTTTGAAAAACATGTTTCGAAATGTTGTGATCGAATTACTCACTTACGTAACCGTGTTGTCATCTTTCGAATTATTTTTTTTTGCTTGGCGTTTCTATTTTTCCATTTTTGATATTTTTTGGCGCCCCTTCGGACCTTGCGCCCGTGGCAAGTGCCACCCTTGCCACGCCCTAGATACGGCCCTGGACTTTCGAATTCTTTCCTAGATCTGAAGAATTCATTGGACCGATAAATATTTCCGGTTCTCAAAGGACTGGGTTCCTCAAATAAATGAAAGATCCCTTCGATGAATAAAAGACGCACATGTTTTCTTTGATCTATTTACAAATTATACGTCCACATCTGTTTGTCTGATTGTATCGATTGCAACAACTCTCACGACATACAGTTGTTTCGTTGTTATTTCACCAAGATATCGTGTTAACTGATCTTACTGAAACTAAAACTGAAATTTGTGTGGAAAGTGAACTATTTCTCCCACTATCAATACAAAAAGGCGTTGTCAAATTCAGAATAGTGACTAATAATAAAATGTCGTTGGGGAAACTCAGCGGTTCTCCCAAATTATATTGGCATCTTTATATGTATTCCCAGAACCTTATCAGATATTATCTGGATATCCCTAAATGGTGGTCATTCAATTGAATAGTTCCTCACCTCCTACAGCGAAGTATTAATTCCTTAAATCATGTCAATAATCTCTCCGAGGAAAATTCTTCCAGCCTAGATTATTTGACTGAAACACTCAACCATTCGAGAAATTTCTCATTAAAGCACTAATATGGAGAAAAAACGTCAAGGTTGAGTGCAATCATTCGAAGAAACGATTCACATGCAAATTATATTGTAAGCAGCACTTTCATCGCATTCTGAAGTAGACGATAAATCCTGGCAATTTTAGTTAATGAAAATTCACATCAGGAATTTTCGGATGAGGAATGAAGAGGATAATTTGAAAGGTACACTTACAACCCCCTTGAAAACAGTTAGAAGTTCGGACCGAAAATGAAGAAGTCTACAAAACTTTCTGAAAAAACTTTCGCGCTTCTTCGAGGAATAATCTGATTAAATAATAGAGCCTGATTTTCAATTCGGTACGAAAAAAAAATTGAAATGCACTGAAACGAAAATGATCGAATTAAGGAAGAGATTGCTGATTCACTCCATTTCTGGAGAAACGGCCGATTCGATGCAAATGAGTATCATGTAACTAAATGGGCAACAAGCAATTCCATAAACTGTTTCGTCATATTTCGATATTATTCTTTTTTCATACAATTTTCAATGAATTAACAAAACAATAATGAAAGCGTGGCCCGTTTATCTACTAGAATAAAAGGAAAGTCGAGCAAAATATAAATTTAGACGTCGTGGGCAGTAATTTCCATTATTATGGCATCACTGACAACAAATATCTCCGGCGTGTCTATCGGGTGGAACGTAAACGTTTCATCTTAATCAACTTGAGAGAAACATATGCTGTTATTTTCACGTTGAAAAATGATCTTGAAAATTTGAGTAAGATGTTGGTAGCCGCGCTGGCCCATCTCCAAGTGTTTCCATATCTTCCTGTTGTTCAATTACTTTACTCGAAGCAGAAATAGATCCGTAGTAAATTAAAATTGGAGGAGTCGTTTCACTTCGTCAGTTTATTTGGGTTTTTACGGATCGAGTGAGTTCGAAAACAAAGTTTGTTTTCAAAATGCTCACATTCACAATGTCTTCCATTAGTTAAATAACTAATAGAGATGGATCTTTTACTGAGAAAACTATTCCTTTTTATTTTCCTAATAAATGTTCGAACATTGTTCAGTTTGTGTCTCACACATTTCAAATTAGGTAGGTGAATTTTTTGAGGAATTTTCCAGGGGCTTTTGTTCCATGAAAAACGAATTAATAGGACCGCCCAGACTTTTAATTTCATTATAAAATTCCGTTCGTTATAATTGAATTATATCGAGAAATTCCTCTACTTCGAAAAATTCACTGAACATTCCGGAACAATCACTGGAGCTCATAATTTTTCGATTCAAAATCATGTTTCAGATCGCAGATTAACTGAAATATAAATTTTTTGGAAATCTTTAATATTAATTAATTTTTTTCTGCCGTTTTTTCCAGCTTTTTCGACTTTTCCGAGCAAATTTTCTCATGTCTCATATCTGCGGTCAAAAAATCAATAAGAAGTCTTTTTTTTTTCGCAAGTATTTCACCTACCGATAGGAAATTTCCGAACTTTTTTTTTCAACCCGATTTCTATAAAAATCATAGTCATCATCAATTCGATGTCGTAGATCCAGAATATTTGATTAGTTTTTTGGTGAAGGGATTTCTTTTCGAAAGATTTCATTTATTGTCGAAATTTTGGTCAACTTTGAATGAGAATAATCTAGATATTCCACGAGGTATTCTTTTAACTATTCTACAGTTCTTTGCAAATTCAGAAATGTAGATTTGAACTGCGTACATAGAATAGTGAGGTAGTAACGATTTTTTTTGCGGAGGTTTATTTTTTGATTTTCAAATGCCCAGTATTCGAGAAGTGAATTTTTCGAAAAAACACAAAATTTCGCATTGATATTTTCGCTTTTTTCGAAAAAAAAATTTCTCATCTGATTGTCACCTTACATACACTTTTGACTAATCCAAGGGTGTAGATTAAGAATATGTAATTATTTTTTTGAGAAAAATTTATTTCCGCGAAAAAATTCGTTACTTCCTCAGTGTTTTATGTACGTCGTTTAAATTTAAGTTTTTGCATTTGTAAAGAACAGTTAAATGATTAAAATAATACATTTTGAGCTTATCTGGATTATTCTGGTAGATGAAACCGTTCAAAGTTGACCAAAATTTCGGTCATGAATGAAATCTTTCGGAAAAGTAAAAACTCCACCAAATAACTAATCACATATTCTGAATCTAAGACATTGAGTTGATGAGAACAATGATTTTCGTGAGAATCGGATCAAAAAAAAAAAAAAGTTAGGACATATAATTCAATTTGTTTTTATTCAAATTTTTCTTGGAATATTACTTACAATAATTTTTCGAAAATTTCAATAAATACTTCCAAAGCCTTCTAAAGAGGCTTAACATAAGGAAGGTCATCCTCCAAAGGCGTTCTTACGATCCCCAAATTTTCAAAATTTGCATATAACTAAAAATTTTGACTGGTTTCTGTTACTCACCAACCTTTTCATCGAAATTTACCACGATTATGATGGAAAATGAAATATGGAATTCGAGATAAGTTTCATTAGGTACATCAAAATTAACTCTTTCGATTCATGAACATCCGGTTTGCGGTGGAAATAATGCATTGCCCCTCTTTGACTTTGCCAACAAGCCAATTTACTTCAAAGGCATTTTCATCCCCTACAGTTTGTACAAAGGAAGTAATCAAGATTCGGATTGAATCCCCATTTTTAGCACGCCCTATTTACTAATTAAAGTCCTCGTGTATACGGAAGGACCAAAATAAGCAGAACCGGTGGTTACATTGATGATAATGACAAAACGAGATAGGCTGTATTCATAACCGGAATTCTCATTAAGTTTCTAGCAATAAATACGTCAGTACGTAATTTAATTTTCTGAAACAATGACTCAAATTTATATGAACTTTGCTAGAACAATGGATGAAATAATGAAACGTTGGCCCAAACATACACTATTCACTAGTGGGTTGAAATGGTAACGAGGAAAGCTAACAAGCTACTTAAATTTGCGAAATGGTGAATGCGTCGGTTCTATAATTCTCAATTGGTTCCATTAGTGGAATGAGTGAAAATGAAGATCAACTAAAAGTATTTCAAGGTTGTAACGTTATAACCTACCTTATAGATTTAGAGCATGAAAATCTAACACCATCCTATATCTACTTATCTTAACTTAATAAAAGTTTTTCGCTGTCCTCGACTCTGAGGAAAAACTTGGAAAGGAAGTTCTGCTTTCAGTTTACTATTGAATCTCGAATAGTATTCACTGTTCTTTGAACAGAATGCTGCAGGATTCCAAAATACTTCTCGCAAACGTTAATGAGAAGATTCTCGCACAGTAACGCTGGCAAAGTTTCAACTCAGACATTCTCAAGCTGACTGATTTTGTTCTGGGATACAAAAAGTAATGAATCAAAAGAAAATCCAGTTCAAGAAACACGTGCAAAAAAACAAGATGGAAGTAATGATAACTCCGGAACAAACAAATAATTCAATTAAGTCTTTCCCGGTGAGATCTTGTCCAAATTAAGGGAATTACGAATTACCGAGAGTATAAGGTTATAAATATCGTCAACTTTAATCGCGAAAAATTCACTTTCGAAAGAGTTCTTTATCTTTATCTACTCCTATTGAATAATATATTCATTATTCAACTACATCTGGGCAATTAATAGTATCTGTAAACGAACACTGTGAGTTATAATAACTCACTACTATAACTACCTGTCTCTGTGCTTCTGAACAAGCCGATTGGCCGAAAGGGAACAGTCCATTATTTGGTATTGAGGGGAGGTCACTTGAATAATTTTGACGTTTCCTCAAATTAAGTTGATACCTAATTATTATTGTGAATGTTTTGCTGAAGAGATGAATACAGATAGAGAAGTTGAATTATTATGTGAAGTTCCAGAAATAAGACAATCAGCCAATGTTACCATACAGAATTTATTGCCGAAAAATCCCAAAACAAATATAAGGGTGTATACAACAATTTTCAAGATTGATGTAGCAGTAAAAATATCAAGTCATCGTTTACAGAGGATGTTTTTTTGGCATATTTTAGTGAACTCAGCACTAATTATAAAGCATCGGCCCTATGGATTTTGTACTCCATGCTAAGGAGCACAATAAAAATAAATAATGCATTGTTATAGGTAACTATTAAGATTTGTAAATAAAGTTCTTTCTCTGTATCTTAGTCTTTATTGTTATAGTCGTAGATAAGGTATAGTATTCAACTTGCGGTAATGGTCATAACTCACTTGATGAATTACAGCACTCGCCTTCGGCTCGTGCTGCAAACTTCATCAGCGTGAGTTATGACCTACATTACCACTCTTTAAATAATATACTAATGACTACGAATAAAATTATCCAAGGTACGATACGTGCTTCCTCCTCCAGAAGAAAAACGCAAAAAGGAAAAATCATCTCACCCAAATCGAAGAAATCATCTTACGCACATCATGTTTGAATTTTTTTCCCGAAAACGTTAGCAGACACCAAAAAGTTTTCAGATGACAGTTGTGTAACATTAGTCCAGTTACAGAATAGTTATTAACAAAGTTAATATCGAACGTACACCATGCAAAATTCAATCTAGGACGAGGGTCCAAACAGATTCCATTTGCATAGATTCGATTTATCCCATCATACCCCAAACGTTTCATTAATTAATATTCAAATCTACGGATGTCCTGGCGTTAGTTAACAGTTACAATTTCATTATTTATGTCTAATTTGGTGCTTTAATGGAAAAGATTATTGATATCAACTCCTGCTTCATAAATTAATTCATTTTTCACTTTGTATTCCCATCCAAAAAAAAAATTCAACTCAATATCTCCCCATCGTAAGTGGATCCTCTCGATTCACCTCCAGTTTCTCGCTTCTTTTTCAGGCGCTCGTGACCGACTACCCCGGCACATGGTGCAGCATCCCAACACGACGATGAATGCATCCCTGGCGTCCAATAACTCTCCGCCGACGTCCTTGAGCACCGCGAATTATTCCGAGCCAGCTACAGCTACAGGTCGTGATGAACACCTGGCGCTCTTCGAGGTGGCCACTCTCGCAGTCATCTTCATAGTCACGGTAGTCGGGAATACGACTGTACTTCTGGCTTTATGGGCGAGAAGAAGGTGAGTTGAGCTGGGAGGATAAGAATCGAAACAGCTTCGCCTTTAACCCAGTTCTCCATATGTTTGATTGTTAACAAGAGCTAACAAATTTTCAGAGGTTTCGACGCCTCGAATCATTTTTTCAGGTTTTCAGAATTTTACTTGAAATTCATCGAAATCTAACATCTTGAATTTCGGATTGAAATATTGTAAAGAATATAGTCCAAATTCTTCTTAATTAATTCATTTACAGTTCACTAACACGCGCATTTATTTACACACGATCTTATTTATCTTTATGGTATCCAGTACTGCACTGCCTCTGCTTCGGGCCGATGGTCATTTATGTATTGAGATGGAACTCCACCCAAAAATATCAACTATACAAAGCAAACAAAAGATTAAAATGGGATATTTTCCTTAGATTTCCGAAAGATGGTGTTGAAAAGAAAATAAGGAACCGCTTAAACCGAAAAAAAAAACCGAACTCCTTGCGGAGTACACGAAAACGCGAAATAAACGAGCGAAATAGAACACGAAGTGACCACACAGGGGAAAGTTGCGAACGAATCCCACCTGCGTTCGCCACAAAAAGTTTTATCGAGCTTAAATTGAAACACACCGGATTGATCATTCCGGGCTACACCTGTGATAATATGAACGCATTTTTTACACGAGAATTGGGGGATGAGAGCCTGGAAGAACTTTCGCGAACTAAATTAATTTGTTCATCAGCCGAGCTCATGAGGTCCCATCACGTCCTCGTATGTGCGGTCTTCAATCTCCTCTTTACGTTTTTCCTTCGACCTAGCTCCGCTTCATCTTCGTTGTGGAGGTTCGGACCGTCCTGAAATGATGTTCATTTCATCAAAGAACAGTTCATTACTCGGAAATGAAGACTTTGTAAATATCTTGTTAGCTGATACCTACAGGTTTTTCTTTAATTAAGGAAATATTGGGTCGCAGATATCGCAATGAACATTTTCCTGGACCCATAAATTGTTGGTTTTTTATCCATAGAATAAATAACAACAATTCAATAGAGAGGTATAGGGTGACATATATCCAACACCTCCTATCAAAAAGTTCATTGATTCGGCCGATACTTGATGAAAATCCATATTAACTTAGTATTCACTGATTAACTTAGTCAACGATTTTCACTATGAGTTTAACAAAACCACTACATGTGTTTCGCCATACCATGGCTTCATCAGGTGACGAGATAAACTAAGATCATTGTTGCACTTGTTTGGAATAAATACCTCCTTCCTGAAGGGTAGGGGGACCTACTTCCTAAAGGGTAGGGGGAATAGATATGAAGTATAGATAAGTGTTTTTATCTGCATACCTGATCTCTGAATCACGGTAAAACAAATTTAACAAAGGAGAATTATTTAACTCTACCTGGTCGTTAAGCAAATTAGTTGATCATTCATGTTTGTTGATTTCCATGCTTTCTAACAAATTAAGTTTTAAGCCTTTACTTCCAATATGCAGAATTTTGTAGTAATGTGTAAAGCAATGCTTTTCCGTCAATGAATGTTCTGCGAAATTTGAATTTGTTTTTCCGTTAACGAATGAACTTCTATGTTCATTAATTCTTTTCTCAAAGGTTTTTCCAATTTGGCTGATATAGAAATTTGGGCAATCTCCGCATGTTAATTAATATACTCCCGATTCATCGGATTGATCCGTTTTATCTTCATTATTTTTGATGAATTGCTATTATCAGTTATATACGCGATATGAATTTCTTTTTGTTTGGAGAACAATGAGGTTTTCCCTGAGACTTTTCCTGAATATGTAATTTTTTCATAATTTTGTTTCAATTCTTTTTGAACTGGATAAACTTCATTTGTGGCTGTTTCATATACTTTTTTCGATGGAATGTTATCTATAAATGATTCTTTATACCCATTATTTACCGCAATTTTTCTAATGATATGTATTAAGTTGTTCAATAATTTTTTTTTTCATCGTTTTTTTTCCTTTCAATGTGAATTATAGATGCCTTAGCTTCGAAAATGATTCTTCTGGGCCCATAACCTGTTGGTTAATTATCTAGGAAAAGGAAACTTGCACTAGGAATGTATGACAATATCAATTTATTAATTTTAATAACAGTCAGAACTGACCTCACATATTATTTTGAAATAAAACCAACAAGAAGAAATAAATAACAACATTATTCTTGTAATTGTTTCAACGATGAGAAAATATTGAGGTAGAGAAAAAGAAGGACTGTAGAATTTCAATATCAATTTGAGTCTTATCCTGAATATGTTATTATTTTATGATTTTGTTTCAATTCTTTTTGAACTGGATAAACTTCGTTCATGGCTTTTTCATATACTTCTCTCGATAGAATATCATCTATGAATTATTCTTTAAACCCGTTATTTACCGCAATTTTTTTATTGATATATATTAAGTTCTTCGATTATTTTTTTTTAATGTTTTTTTGAGCGCTCGTACGACTTACACGAGGGCTATATCATTACGTCACGATGTCTGTATTTTCGAATTTTGAGCCGAAAATGGTCTCAATCGACTATGTTCGACTCACTGATGACGAATCAGTCGGAAAATTCGAGTCTGTCCGTCCGGCCGTCCGGCCGTCCGTAAGCACGATAACTCTCGAACGGATCAACCTAGAGACTTGAAATTTCCAGGGTAGGTTCAGATCCCAAATGCCTCGGTTAAGTTCGTTAATGGGCCAAATTCGCCTAGGGGTTCCGTAAATATGGCCGTTCAAAGTTTTGTTCCCCTGATTACTTGAAAACTACAGATTTGATTGAGATGAAATTTTGCACTCAAATGGAGAATGAGGTGTTCAAGCTACATGTGAAATTTTGTCCAGATCGCATGACCAGAACCATAGAAACCATAGAAAATTGTAACTTTTGAACGGAAACGCCTAGGGACTTGAAATTTCCAGGATAGTTGTGGATCTCGAATGTCGTGATCACGTTCATCTATGAGCAAAATTATACTAGGGGTTCCGTAGATATGGTCGTTTGAAATTTAGTTTTCTTGATAATTTCAAAACTACATATTCGATCGTGACGAAATTTTGTATACTAATGGAGAATGATATATTCAAGCTACATTTCTCCAGATCACATGACCAGAACCATAGAAACCATAGAAAATCATAACTTTCGAACGGAAAGGCCTAGGGACTTGAAATTTTCAGGATAGGTGTGGATCTGAAATGTCGCGTTCACGTTCATCAATGAACAGAATTATACCAGGGATTCCGTAAATACGGTCGTTTGAAATTTTGGTTTCTGGATCATTTCGAAACTGCGGATTCGATCGAGATGAAATTTTGTATTTTAATCGAGAATGATATATTAAAACAATATTTTGTCCAGATCGCATGACCAGAACCATAGAAACCATAGAAAATTGTAACTTTTGAACGGAAAGGCCTAGGAACTTGAAATTCTCAAGGTGGGTTTGGATCGCAAATATCGCGATCACGTTCATCTATGAGCAAAATCAGACTAGGGGTTCCGTAAATATGGCCGTTCAAAATATTTTTTTGCTGATAGTTCCGAAAATACTGAGCGGATTGGGATGAAATTTTGCACCTAGCTGAGTAATAATGTATTCAAACTACGTGCGAAATTTTGTCCAGATCGCACCACCAAGACCATAGATACCGTAGAAAATTCTAGCGAATTATCGAAAAAAAATTGATCAGCTGAAGCAGTGACATGAAGTCTGGAGTTTCGCCTAAGTTTCAGAATTTTTTTGACAGCTGTCGAAAATTCCTTCAATTGATTTGTGAAACTGGAAAATGCGAATCTACCTACAAGGTGCATGTACGAGCGCTCAAAAGCTCCTGCCTTCACGGCAGTGCTTTTCGTAATTTTTTCCCTTTCAATGTGAATTATAGATGCCTTAGCTTCGAAAATGATTCTTCTGGGCCCATAACCTGTTGGTTAATTAACTGGGAAAAGGAAACTTGCACTTGGAATGTATGACAATATCAATTTATTAATTTTAATAACAGTCAGAACTGACCTCACATATTATTTCGAAATGAAACCAGTAACAAAAGAAGAAATAAATGACAACATTATTCTTGTAATTGTTTTAACGATAAAAAAATGTTAAGGTAGAGAAGAAGGACTCTTAAATGTCAATATCAATTTGAGGTTTTCTCTGAGACTTTTCATGAATATGTTTTCATTTTATAATTTTGTTTCAATTCTTTTTGAATTGGATGAACTTCATTTATGGCTTTTTCATATAGTTTTTTCGATAGAATGTAATCTATAAATCTATGAAAAATGTAAATATAAATCCTTCCAACGTGAAGTATAGATGTCGCAGCTCTGAAAATGGTTTTTCTGGGCCCATAACCAGTTGGTTAATTATCTAGAAAATGGAAACTTGCACTTGGAATATATGACAAGATAAATTTCTGCATTTCAATAACATTAAGAACTGACATTACATATCATTTTGAAAAAAACCAGTAACACAAAATAAAATAAATAACAACAATTCTCTTTCTCATATTTATATTGAATTAACTGTACCATTCTCTCAATTCTCGAAGAATATCCCACGATGAAGGTTGGGAAAGGAAAGAAAATTAATTAATAAACTGCACGATTATTCTTGTAATTGTTCTCACGGTAACAAAAATTTATATCGTAAAAAAACGACAGTGGCGTGTCAACATCAATTTGCAGTTCAAATTTCAACAAGAGAGTATTATTTATCCCCTTTCACTTTCCATCGCTCAACCCATATTTCCCGAAATAATGGATGATCGCGATTTTCCAGTAAAAATTAATCACACCCAAACCGCAGTTTTCACCCCTTTATAAGATAATAAATTTCAGTCAACAAAAGAAACTTCATTTATCTCCTGTCTTCTCATTTATGTGAAAGAAGGGTTTTCCCAATTTCCACTTTTCTTATTCCTGGGGCTTATAGCTTTCCAGATTGTTATTGTTCGGGGAATGAGTCGGATGTCCTGTAGCCAGGCAGATTTCTTCGAATTATTCCCGCTATTTTTCCATCTGAAGTTTTTGCAGAATAGCAGAAAGTAGACGTCGAGGATATTGCCAAGAAACGGGAAAGTTTGAAGAGTTATCCGATCTTCACAAGTCTCTGGAAAATTTCCAATATTGTGCTTTAGTCAAGTTACAAGAATTCCATTTCACATTTAAGTAGAAAAGTATACCCTTGTTTATTACATCGCAGAGAAAGCTTAATAGAATTTATTATGTCTGCGTATATTCCAAATTGCCATCGATGCTCCCTACTTAAATAGGGGAGGTAACTAATTTCTGAAAAAACCACCAGAACCTCCAGAAGATCAGGATAGTTAAAACTTTTTCTCTTCCAGATACGCAGGAAGGAAGAAGCTCTCCCGCATGTACTTCTTCATCCTGCACCTCAGTATCGCAGACCTCATCACCGCCATCTTCAGCGTGCTGCCCCAACTGGTATGGGAGATAACGTACAGATTCTACGGCGAGAATATCCTGTGTAAATTCATCAAATTCAGCCAGACTTTGGGACCGTATTTGAGTTCGTACATTTTGATGGCCACAGCAGTCGATAGGCACCAAGCCATTTGTTATCCGCTGACATATTGCTCGTGGACCAGCAGTAGGTCGAAGGTTATGGTGTATGGGGCTTGGATAACGAGCATGATATTCTGCCTTCCACAGGTGAGTTTGAAATGTTTATCTCGGGAACCATCTATTTTACTGTGGAATGGAGGATGGATCGGTGATTAATATTCATAATATGCGTATTGTGCGCGCCAAATCTATTCGTGTAAACATTACGCGCGGCGGGCCCTCGAGCACTGTCCGAGCTGGGGATGGGTAAATTGTAAAACAATATTATCGGACCGATTATAATACATTTAACTACAAATTTTCCTAGAATGTGTGTATGTTGCTATCTGGTATAAAATCTCCCTTAATATCAAGCACAAGATGTTTCAGAATGAGATGTTGATCCTTGAGGTTGTGATTCTTTCGAACATTTCTAATAAACCTCATAACTTTCGAGTTTGTCAAAGTTTTTTTTAATAAAACTTTAATACCTTCCTAGATATTTTTATGAAATTAGTCACAAGCTCGCTGAGCATCAATATTCATTCTCTGATGTAGAACATTATTTAATGTTTCAACCAGTGGCGTCAGTACGGGATTTGGACTTTTGGAAAAATATTATGTAGACGCGTTATCAGTACATTATACGAAGTACCAAACTTTTATTTTACCCTATCCTTAGTTATTTTGATGAAATTTGATAGGTACCTACCATAATTTTTTCTGAAAAATTTATTAATAGAAATAAATCAGTGGCGTACCATGCTAATCGATTAAATATCTTGGTGACGTGGATGGCACTAATGAATATTATAAATTAATTTTCACCCAGAAAAGAATGTTTCTATGCATGATGGGTACTTATCAAATTTCGACAAAATAACTGAGGCAGTCTCAATGAGAATATTACAAAATAGTATTCACTAATCATTTTTATTTTTCCTCTAAAAATCGCTTATCGAAGGCAAAAATGTCAAGAAACCTCTAGATGAAAAAAAGACTCTTTCAAATTTCCTTCAGAAAAACCAAACAATCGTCCTAAAGTTTGATTGATTGATGAATTTCGAAGAACAAAAGCGCTTTTGTATCAAATTTTACGTAATAATAACATGAACCCCACAAATGAGCCAGATTATTCGAAGAAGAGAAAACGAACTGGCAACCCAATTCCTTTTTGCTGTTATTCAGATAAATCCTCTAATCCTCTTTTTGGTTATTTTCTACTTTGATATTCTAATAAAACGTTATCTGTTGTATAATTTTGTTCATATTGAAAAACTCATGAATTGTTCAAATTTTATTCATTCAGTATTTGGAATTTTTTTTTCATATATTCTTCACAAGTTTCTCGACCTAGACGAATAGAAGGAATCCATTTGCCCCGCGCTGAAACACCGACAATTTCGACAAAATAACTAAAACAGTCTCAATGAGAACATGGCAAAATGGTATCCACTGATCATTTTTATTTTTCAACTCAAATGAAGTTAAAAAAATTACGAAAAGCACTGCCGTGAAGGCAGGAGCTTTTGAGCGCTCGTACATGCACCTTGTAGGTAGATTCGCATTTTCCAGTTTTAGAAATCAATTGAAGGAATTTTTGACTGCTGTCAAAAAAATTCTGAAACTTAGGCGAAACTCCAGACTTCATGTCGGTGCTTCAGCTGATCAATTTTTTTCCGATAATTCGCTAGAATTTTCCACGGTATCTATGGTCTTGGTGATGCGATCTGGACAAAATTTTGCACGTAGTTTGAATACATTATTCCTGAGCTAGGTGCATAATTTCATTCCAATCCGATCGGTAGTTTCGAAACTATCACGAAAAAAATATTTTGAACGGCCATATTTACGGAACCCCCAGTCCAATTTTGCTCATTGATGAACATGACCGTGAAATTTGCGATCCAAACCCACCCTGAAAATTTCAAGTTCCTAGGCCTTTCCGTTCAAAAGTTAGAATTTTCTATGGTTTCTATGGTTCTGGTCATGCGATCTGGACAAAATTTTACATGTAGCTTGAACACCTCATTTTCCATTTGAGTGCAAAATTTCATCTCGATCAAATCTGTAGTTTTCAAGTAATCAGGGAAACAAAACTTTGAACGGCCATATTTACGGAACCCCTGGTGGAATTTGGCCCATTAACGAACTTAACCGAGCCATTCGGGAACTGAACCTACCCTGAAAATTTCAAGTTTCTAGGACATTCCGTTCGAGAGTTATCGTGTATACGGCCGGACGGCCGGACGGACGGACGGACGGACAGACTCGAATTTTCCGACGGATTCGTCATCAGTGAGTCGAACATAGTCGATTGAGACCATTTTCGGCTCAAAATTCGAAAAATACAGACATCGTGACGAAATGATATAGCCCTCGTGTAAGTAGTACGAGCGCTCAAAAATCATCGCTTTGATGGTAGAATCAAAAACACCTCCAGGTCAACGAGCAACAAATTTTGTATTATTTTGTTTCGAATATTGAAGGAATTTCGAAGAACAAAAGCGCTTATGTATCAAATTTTACGTATTAATGACATGAACCCCACAACTGAGCCAGATTATTCGAAGAAGAAAAAACAAACCGACAACCCAATTCCTTTTTGATGTTATTCAGATAAATCTTTTAATCCTCTTTTTGGTTATTTTCTACTTCGATATTCTAATGGAACGTTATATGTTGTATAATTTTGTTGATATTGAAAAATTCATGAATTGTTCAAATTTTTATTCATTCAGTATTTGGAATTTTTTTATATACTCTCCACAAGTTTCTCGTTCTGGACAAATAAAAGGAATCCATTTGCCCCGCGCTCAAACACCGACAATTTCGACAAAATAACTAAAACAGCCTCAATGAGAATATGGCAAAATGGTATCCACTAATCATTTTTATTTTTCAACTCAAATGAAGTTAAAAAAATCATCTTGGATGGTAGAATCTGGTCGAATTTGACCTCCAGGTCAAAGAGCAACAAATTTTGTATTATTTTGTTTCGAATATTGAAGGAATTTCGAAGAACAAAAGCGCTTATGTATCAAATTTTATGTAATAATAACATGGAACCCACAAATGAGCCAGATTAGTCGTAGAAAAAAACGAACTAGCAACTCTTTTTGGTTATTTTCTACTTTGATCTTCTAATCACACGTAATCTGTTGTTTAGATTGAAAAATTCATGATTTGTGCGAATTTTTATTCATTCATTATTTTGAATTTTTTCCCTTATATATTCTCCACAAGTTTTTCGTCCTAGACAAATAGAAGGAATCCATTTGCCCCGCGCTCAAACACCGACAATTTCGACAAAATAACTAACGCAGTCCCAATGGCAATATGGCAAAATGGTATCCACTAATCATTTTGAGTTTCCAATGGAAAATCACCTATCGAAGGCAAAAATATCAAGAAACCTCTAGATAAGAAGACGACACTTTCAAATTTCCCCAAAGGGTCAAAGAGCAACAAGTTTTGTATTATTTTGATTTGAATATTGAAGGAATTTCGAAGAACAAAAGCGCTTATGTATAAAATTTTACGTAATAATAACATGAACTTCACAAATGAGCCAGATTATTCGAAGAAAAAAAAACGAACTGGCAACCTAGTTCGTGTTTGCTGTTATTCAGATAAATCCTTTTTGTGGTTATTTTCTACTTCGATACTTTAATGACACGTTATCTGTTGTATAATTTTGTTCAGATTGAAAAACTCATGAATTGTCCAAATTTTCATTCATTCAGTATTTTGTTTTTCGTCCTAGACGAATAGAAGGAATCCTTTTGCCGCGCACTCAAACACTGCCAATTCAGATCGCCACGAACCATAATATGACGATTATTTTATTTCGGAATCCGATCCACTATTGAGGAACATTATAAATCCGTGATCAGCTTTTGGCAGGCTGAACTAGTCGTGATGAAAGCTTTTTCGTGTTCTTATATCTTTCCAGATGCGAAATAGAACAGTTTCGATGTTTACCGTTTCCCTTACGACCTAACAACACCACATGCTATTTTATGTTACGACACGAGATTCCCGATATATTTAACTATTTTAGACGACCTTGAAGACCTGAGCTGACGTTAGCATGTCGAAAGATAATCCAGTATGTCACCAGCGATACTCCTTTGAAATTCATCTACCCCTTCTCCACTATTGATTCACCGAAAATTTCCCCCCGTCCTGATAATTAAATCCCTTGTCACTCCCAGTGAATACCGGATGATTAAAAGAAAAACTTTCTAGGAATGATCCCAATTAATGCCGGCTCTACCTTCATTTCGAAAACCACGAGAACTCGGCTCCGCCGTCCAGAATTCAAATTAGCCCCCATCACCACAACGGGACAGTGTAACGGAAGGGCGGAATTTTTTCGAGTGGGATATTTCAGGAAATCATATCGGCAATGAATCGGATCGCTAACAACTTCCGGTCGATTCCGGGCCCCTTTCAGCGTTAAATTCGCAGTAACGTAATTCGGAACCGCTTGTTAAGGGGTAAATAGGGGTGAGGGATCCGCGGGGATTGCAATCTGTTCTTCGGTCTGTATACAGGGGTTTTATGGTTTTACGAACCTGTTATGTGAAGATATCTTGAGTTATGGGCTTCTTCGAGCGATAAATTATGTATCGATCTGGGATATTATGAGAAAATTGGGTTTTATAGGGTGGATCTCTTGAATGCCACAAATATCAGGGACGGAGCCCAAGCTTATTTGTATGAGGTGTCGATTTTGATCCTATTTAATTTCAGATATTCTGAACTCGGCAGTTGAAGATTCGTAGATATGACAATTCGGAAACGAAATCTGTAAGGAAGCGAGTTATCGATTTGTACTCGATTTTTTTTCTATAAAAAAATGTATTCTTATGATATCATAATCCATAACGTGACATAACGTCGAATGAAAAAAAGTTTCCGATTTTTGAAATCATTTAAGGAATTCGCATACAATCTTTTCGAATGATGCTCCAACTGGCGCAGACAGGAAAAAAAATTGTATTTCCGATATGAATAAGCACCATTCCGGCCATGACAAAAATAATTTTTCTGTCTCGTAAACCGTCGATCAGATCCTTCTATTCGATGACAGGGAGCAATCGAGAATTTCCCAGCTATATCTCACATTATCAATGGCCCATTTGCTTGACGCGAAATCGATATAAATATGCAATATCGAGAAATGGTAATGGACTTTTCCATTTTCAATAGAACCTCACTTCATTGTAGATTTAGATCTCAGAGATTTGTCGTCTATTGTGCGGAATACAATGAATTTTTTCGATTTATGAAAGGATTGTTCGATCCCCAGGTGTTAAAACCTATTATTACTCTGTTTGTGTCCAATGTACAGAAAAAAGTTTTATTATATAATTTCTTATTTATTATTGAAATTGGAATAAAGTATGTTTATGCCGCAAGAAAAGGTATAATGCTATTGTAAGGCTATCCTCATGGTACTTTCATTTTCCTAGAATTTTTCAATTTCGATAATTCCAATCATTTTACATTGACTTTAGTTTTCGTAGGAATTCTTCTAGAAATATATTTTTTCCTATGATTATGTAATCGTTTTATTTATTTTTATTATGCATATTTTCGACAGTTTCTATGGTAATGTCTCCCTAATAATTATTCAGAATTGAACCGAAAAGCGGAAAAATAATTTCCATTTTTTTCCTAGCGAAATTTCGATATGAACAATGACATAGGATATATTTTTGAAATCAGCAAAAAATTGACTTCCAGAAAAAAGCAGTTTATATAATAAAAATCATTCAACGAAACAAGAACCAATGTCATATTTTCAAAATCTAGGGTTTAATGAATTCAACCATAACACCTTTGAATTTCTTATGATTTTAAATACAAGTTCAAACAAACGAGTTATGGAGCATTATTGAAAATGACATTTTTTCATCTCTCGAACATAACCCAAAATTCAGAAATTATGGACCAGTTCTGTTTTCGAATTTGACTTAGGCAGGAAATAAATTGGAAGCCTTAATAACATTTTGGTAGATGCAGAATTAATTCGAATATACGGAAATAGAGATTATTTCTTTTTGCCTAGTCTATACAAGAAAAAATCGAAGTCGTCGATTTCACGAATTGAGCACTTAATTAAGTGTTTGGATAGAAAATCGAATGATAATAAATTTTCGGGAATCAGTCAGAAAGTAGTTTTCGAGAAGTAGTCACGAATGGAGAGAGAGAGTTTATTGGTGTTTCTTACAATAACAAGAATTGCTTTCACAGGTAAAAAAAATGGATACAATTAAAATACAAAACAAAATCACTACACAACCGTTGGAACAGATAAGGAAGCCAATGTGAATAGTTGCATTGCCAAGATAAAAATCTTATGCCCAATCTAAATGAACCAACAATAAAATCACACAACCAGTGGTGTAAAAATAAAACAATATTTACAATGTTAAATGTCATGAATTAAAATTATATTTACAGTTAAAATTAAAACATAATAAATATGACATTGAGTGTAAAGGTAAAATGAAGAAATAAATAATCAAACGAATACACACAAACATTCATATCTTGCAGAATGATTCAAACTCATCCACCGAATAAAAGACGCCATCAACCAGTATCTCTTTAATCTGTTTTTTAAACTTTGGATTGGAATAGATCTTTCAGAAAAATAACACGGAATCTGAGTTCTGTGTCGCAGTGAACTCTCGGCTTTATTGAGTGTGAACAACTCGATTTCGATAAGGGGAGGATTCCACCCTTCCCCCCAGTGGCGGAGCATAAGAAAAGGGGATTCTAAAATTACGCATGGCATTATTTGATTTTTTTTAGTCCCGAGTCTAGAAATCACTCAAGATGGAATTACTCTTGAAAGTTATTTGGATAATTGTTATTCTGAGATAACTTATCGAACCTTGGTTTGACATTTGATAAATTTGTCGAGATTTATTCGTTCTGGTGAAGGTAGAATGCGTGTCTTTGTGCACTAGAATCATATAATTTTTTTTTATCAATACTTTTCGAAAGTTTATCGGAGATTTTTTTCTTTTTTTTTTTCTGCTTCGAAGTATCTAGACGCGTCCATTCATTCAAGTGGCAACCATTAAATCCCTCTCCGAAGGGTAACCGAAATCCCCTCACTAAACAACGAATTTTTCCCACCCTGAACATTTTCAGTTTTTCCTTAATCCACTAATTTCTCACATTACTTTCACACTATCAAACATTCAAAAGTCAAATCTAAAAATTTTTCGATGGAAAATACTATTTTGAAGAATATTTTGTGTCTATTCAATTCACGTATATACAACGGGTTCGAAATTGGAAATGAATAAGCAAATATCCTTCCCTAGATGAGACGACATTTCGGTGACATTCCTGCTATTCCTGAACTTTCCGAAAAACGAAAGAGAGTTGAGTTAATATCGAAATTCCTACAGGATTTGAATTCGACTTGCATCGATGCGATTCGACGTATACGCTCGTACGAGGCAATTTCATGTTTCCTATTTGCGTAGATTCCATTGGCGTGGATTTCCACGGAAACTCGCTCTTTCCAAAACCAATTACTTCCGCTTTATCGGTGCGAGTTGTACAACTCCACAGACAGATCTCCAAGTTTATCGGCGCAATATGGGTGTACGATGGATCTTCGTCCATTCACATCGTTATCGTGTCGGTAAAGGTCAAAACACAGCTTTTACCAGGGCTACCAACATAATTCCGGAAAAGATTCGAATATTTCATGAAATTTCATTACCTTCTTTTCAATATTGTGCCATTTCATAATATTAATTTATGCACAAATTTACAATTCAATAATTATACTTTTTGATCATTCGACCTAACCTAACTTTCGATGTGTAACTCGCATCGACCTCAATCATTAACCTAACCTCACATAAAGTAACAAAGTTTCATTTCAGGCACCAACTCTTATTTTGATGATTTTTTGAAATTTGTGACTTGAATGGTCCTAACTAAAGCTAACCTACCATATTCTGATTACTGAGATTGATTATACCTTTTCGCTGCATCACGCTAACAATGTTCAACCCTCCAAAATTTTACAAAAAGAGTTTCCAATTCTCAGTTCTTGATTATTGACATAAGATCAAATCTTTTAGTGCCTTATATTGGCAGTACTGCATTACTGTCATGTGTCTGAAATATCGTTATAAATACCAATATTTTCGTATCACAACTCTCAAAAAATCATTTCGCCTAAACTAGGAGTTTCCTAAAGTAGAGACTTGCAACATTCGTATTTTTTTCCAGAATTGCATCTGAAGAAAAATAGCCAGTAAGATGTGAGGTAGGCACTAAAGTAAACATCATTCTGAAGTAATACCTCTCCGTGAGTTTCGAGGGGCTTACCACGAATATCGCGCACAATTCGGAAACTGATGAAGTATCAAAGGGATGCTATCACAAACAGCATCCATTCTGACGAACAGCTATCAAACTTAATCTTTCCCATGCTTTTAACGTCGTTATTTCGAACGAATTCCCGAACAGCTCACGTAGAAACGATGCGTTAAAGTTCGTATTCCAAATGATGGATCATTTGTGAAGAACCACATAACAACCGCGTCAAATGTAACGAATTCCTTTCCTGTAAACCTCAACTTCTCGAACTAATTAAACATGACTATACGAGGAAGTCATTTCAGGGGGTAATTGACAACTTGGAACTTCTAGAGTCAACCACGACCCTCGGGATTAATATTTGTCACGTGAAGATAATAATAATTTTGACCTCGATCTGGAGAGACGGTCGTTTTCGGAGTTTCCTTCGGATGATTAAAGTCGTCGTAAAACAATCGATGAGATGCATAGGAAGAGAACTTATTTAAAACCTAGCAAGTTGACCGATGATCCTACACAGCTTCCGACCATAAATCGTTGTTTTCCATTAAAAAAATCTCTAAGTAGATAATCTAAATTCAATCCTCAACCTTTTTCCAACTTTTAATTCAACAATCTGATGTTGCTCTTTACGCTATACGTGCGAAGATAATTGGATTAAGTCCTCTCTCCCTAGATCTCCAGAACGAATCCAATTCACTGCACTGCAAGAACTATGGGAGGCGTGGTGGAATTTTAGATTATTTCATTAAAAACACGGAAGACGAAAAGCTTCTCGTAGTTTCAGAAGGAAAGGGTGCTGTTTCTGCGGGGCTGGTCTGAAATTGGCGTCATTATGCAAAATTGCCCGAAATTACTGTACGGCGGTTGGGAAGGATCTGAATCAAAAGACAGAAAACTCGTGAATTAAGTATAACGAGATGGAGTTGGATTGAAATTTGAATAGGGAACATCTCGAATGGAAATATTGTTAACTTTTTCATTATTATTATTATTAAGTTGATGATATTTTTTTCAGGTGTTCATATTTTCCTACCAAGAATTATCGAAAGGAGAATACGACTGTTGGGCGACATTTAACTATAGTTGGGGAGAAAAAGCCTATGTTACATGGTAAGTCGATATTATTGCCACAATTCTATAATAATCAAAAATGAACTCGACTGAAATCCGACAATATCATCTTGGTTGTTGCAAAATGGTGAAGGCGCCGGTGTTGATCGTTCAATGCTCAAAATAACTGATTTATTGAAATTCAATACCTACTACACATCGATAAAATAATCTTTAAATTCATCAATTTCAAATCCAACTGTTTTTTTTTTCTTTTTATCGGTAGAATATCCGACAAATCGTCCCGAACGCCGAATTCTATGAATTATTGACTGGAAATAAACAGGTGTTATTAGAGCACAAAATTCCATTTCAAATTGACGATCCAATAAAAAATTCATAGAAAGGAAATTTAGACAAACAGTTTCTTGTAATGAATTATTCTTGGAAACTTCCTGAGCACGAAAAAGGAATGACACTTTTTTCATATACAAATTCATTCATCTATATTACTCATCGTTCATCAATGACTCTCTGACATTTCAATCAACATATTAGTGAAGTAATCTATCACCCTTCGAATTCAATCTCATAATAACTTTGCTGAACTGTTATTCTTGTTTTTGACGTTTCCGGCCGTAATCTTCTATGACCATAGAAATATTTCCTTGTATTTCGAATCCACAATGTTGAACCATAAAAGGTACATAATTTTATTATCGAGGCTTCACTGGATGACGTTTCTAATCAATATTCTATGACTTTATGGGTTATGAAAAATTTCGATCTATTCGACCATAGATACCGTGAAAAATTCTAGCGAATTATCGAGAAAAAAATTACCTAAAGCACCGATGTGAATCCTGGAGTTTCGCCTCAGTTCGAAAAATTTTTTGGAAGCTGTCAAAACTTTTTTGAATGCTAATTTACCTACAAGGTTCATGAAGAGCGCTCAAAAGCTCCTTTCTATGTTAATTTCCGTGGATTCTTGTCGTTTGTTCGACTGAAATCATCTTGGTGGTTGCAAAATGGTGAAGGCGTCGGTATAGATCGTTCAACCCTCAAAATTACCAGTTTATTGAAATCCAACACCTACTAATCGATAAAATAATCCTCAAATTCATCAATTTCAAATCCAACTGTTTTTTTTTTCTTTTTATCGGTAGAATATCCGACAAATCGTCCCGAACGCCGAATTCTATGAATTATTGACTGGAAATAAACAGGTGTTATTAGAGCACAATATTCTATTCCAAATTGATGATCCAATAAAAAATTCATAGAAAGGAAATGTAGACAAAGAGATTCCTGTAATGAATTATTCTTGGAAACTTTCTGAGCACGAAAAAGGAATGAAACTTTTTTCATATACAAATTCATCGTTTATCAATGACTCCAACACTCTCTGACATTTCAATTCACATATCAGTGAAGTAATCTATCACCCTTCGACTTCAATCTCATAATAACTTTGCTGAACTGTTATTATTTTTTTGACATTTCCGGCCGTAATCTTCTATGACCGTAGAAATATTTCCTTGTATTTTGAACCCACAATGTTAAACCATAGAAGGTACATAATTTTATTATCAAGGCTTCAGTGGATGACATTTGTAATTAATATTCTATGACTTTATTGGTTGGGGACATTTTCGATCTATTCGACCATACATACCGTGAAAAATTCTAGCGAATTATCGAGAAAAAAATTACCTAAAGCACCGATGTGAATCCTGGAGTTTCGCCTTAGTTAGAAAAATTTTTTGAAAGCTGTCAAAACTTTTTTGAATTTGTTTCTAAAACTGAAAAATGCGAATCTACCTACAAGGTTCATGAACGAGCGCTCAAAAGCTCCTCTCTATGTTAATTTCCGTGGATTCTTGTCGTTTGTTCGACTGAAATCATCTTGGTGGTTGCAAAATGGTGGAGGCGCCATTATCGACCGTTCAACCCTCAAAATGACCAGTTTATTGAAATCCAACACCTACTACTCATCGATAAAATAATCCTCAAATTCATCAATTTCAAATCCAACTGTTTTTTTCTTCTTTTTATCGGTAGAATATCCGACAAATCGTTCCGAACGCCGAATTCTATGAATTAATGACCGGACATAAACAGGTGTTATTAGAGCACAAAATTCCATTCCAAATTGATAATCCAATAAAAAATTCATAGAAAGGAAATGTAGACAAAGAGATTCCTGTGATGAATTATTCTTGGAAACTTTCTGAGCACGAAAAAGGAATAGCACTTTTTTCATATTCAAATTCATTCATCTATGCTACTCATCGTTTATCAATGACTCCAACACTCTCTGACATTTCAATTTACATATTAGTGAAGTAATCTATCACCCTTCGAATTCAATCTCATAATAACTTTGCTGAACTGTTATTCTTGTTTTTGACATTTCCGGCCGTAATCTTTTATAACAATAGAAATATTTCCTTGTATTTTGAATCCACAATGTTAAACCATAGAAGGTTCATAATTTTATTATCAAGGCTTCAGTGGATGACGTTGGTAATTAATATTCTATGACTTTATTGGTTGTGAACAATTTCGATCTATTCGACCATACATACCGTAAAAAAATCTAGCGAATTATCGAGAAAAAAATCACCTAAAACACCGATGTGAATCCTGGAGTTTCGCCTTAGTTTGAAAAATTTTTTTTGGCAGCTGTCAAAAATTTTGAATTTGTTTCTAAAACTGAAAAATGCGAATCTACCTACAAGGTTCATGAACGAGCCCTCAAAAGCTCCTTTCTATGTTAATTTCCGTGGATTCTTGTCGTTTGTTCGACTGAAATCATCTTGGTGGTTGCAAAATGGTGAAGGCGACGGTATCGGTCGTTCAACCCCCAAAATGACCAGTTTATTGAAATCCAACACCTACTACTCATCGATAAAATAATCCTAAAATTCATCAATTTCAAATCCATCTGTTTTTTTTTTCTTTTTATCGGTAGAATATCCGACAAATCGTTCCGAACGCCGAATTCTATGAATTAATGACCGGACATAAACAGGTGTTATTAAAGCACAAAATTCCATTCCAAATTGATGGTCCAATAAAAAATTCATAGAACGGAAATGTAGACAAAGAGATTCCTGTAATGAATTATTCTTGGAAACTTTCTGAGCACGAAAAAGGAATGACCCTTTTTTTATATACAAATCCATTCATCTATGCTACTCATCGTTTATCAATGACTCCAACACTCTCTGACATCTCAATTTACATATTACTGAAGTAATCTATCACCATTCGAATTCAATCTCATAATAACTTTGCTGCACTGTTATTCTTTTTTTGACATTTCCGGCCGTAATCTTCTATGACCATAGAAATATTTCCTTGTATTTTGAACCCACAATGTTAAACCATAAAAGGTACCTAATTTTATTATCGAGGCTTAAGCGGATGACGTTTCTAATTAATATTCTATGCCTTTATTGGTTGTGAAAAATTTCGATATTTTTTGTTGCATAAACAACTTTTCGAGCACTCGTTCTACTTACACGAGGGCTATTTTTCGCCACGATGTCTGTATTTTTCGAATTTTGAGCCAAAAATGGTCTCAATCGACAAGGTACGACTTACTGATGACGAATCTGTCAAAAAATTCGAATCTGTCCGTAAGCCTGATTACTCTCGAACGGAACGACCTAAAAATTGAAATTTCCACGGTAGGTTCGAATCTCGAATGCCGCGGGGTTCAGTTAATATGGCCGTTTAAAATTTTTATTTTTTTGATAATCTCATTTCCAAGACCATAGATACCGTAGAAAATTATCGAAAAAAAATGCGAATCCACCTGCCCTTCACGGCAGCTTTTTTCAATTTCCATATACAAATTTATTCTTCTATGTTACTTATCGTTTATCGATGACTCCAACACTGTGACATTTCAATTTACATAATATTGGTGAAGTAATCCATCACCCTTCGTATTCAATCTCATAATAACTTTGCTGAACTGTTATTTTCCTTTTTGACGTTTCCGACCGTAATCTTCTATGGCCATAGAAATATTTTCCTTGAATTCACAATGTTAGACCATAGAAGCTACATAATTTTATTGTCGAGGATTCAGTGGATGACGTTTCCAATTAATATTCTATGACTTTATTGACTGTGATATTTTTTTGTTGCATAAACAACTTCGTTCTATTAAACATTATTCCGTTATTTCAAGACCTACAACTGAGGCGAAGACTCAGAATAACATTCCAAAAACTTCTACGAATATGAGGAATGTTTTTTCTTCAGTTATTGCGAAAATGTTTCATAAGAAACCGGCTGTTGGATCTATCCAATATATAGGATGAAAATTGTGTGATATTTTATATGAGACACCCCCGGTTATGTGCCTGTTGAGATAAGTATAATGCTCCTTTCTCCCCTATCGTAACAAACCATGAGGTACAAAAACTATCTGTTCGAAATGCAGTAAAAACACAATGTCTGCAGGGCTTACCAACGAAATTGGAATTCGTTCGATTTCTTCCAAGCGGAAGAATTTTATATTGCTAGTATCCAGCACTTTCGAATAGTTTTCTAGAACACTAACTGTATAACCTCGACATAACTGACTATATTATTTGTTACATTTTCGCTGAATAAAAGTTTTGAAAACAATAATCTGCAGATGGGTGAAGATAAAATAAAGTGAACTTAGTTTCATCTATGGTCTACACAATTCCACAATTCTTTTCAGGTTTTATCTGGAGGTTTTCCAGAAATATGTAACCCTCTATAAGATTTTATGTTATACTCTCTGATTCTAACCTTGAAAATATTGAATTATATGGATCGGGAATTTTTGTGGTTATCATTCTCGATTCATTTTCATGAAACGGATATTTGACCATTTATCATAGTAGTCAACTTGAACTCACCCCTCTCGTCACCTTCATAACTCATATCCACCAACACAGGGAAACAAGAACCAACACAAGAATCAACATGATGGAAGAGCATAATTAATTATTGAATAACCACAGATGAAGTCTAATATTCATGCAGTTCGCATAGAGTGTTGTTGTCAGACATCAGACACACGGTCTGTTTCTCTCGTATTTGTGGTTCAGATAGTCGATTTCTATGAGCATCCTGTTTACATTGTCTCATTGTTTTATGCCGACGTTTTGAGTTTCGTGAATCTTTGATATCCAATCAAATCCATTGAAATTTCGTATTGGTTGAAATTGACCGATTAGTGGTTGAGTAGGCCAAGCTATCATGGTTCTAACCAACACAATGAGATTCTCTGAACCCAGTTCAATGTTACAGTTCTTTGAATCTATGATCTTTTCCAGGTACAGCATCTCGATTTTCATCGTCCCTCTCATCATCCTCATCTTCACGTACACAGCCATCTGCAGGACCATATGGCTCAGTTCTGAATCCAATCTGAGGCCCAGAAATTCGCAGACCTACCAGAACAACGGGAAGAATAGAAGATTGCCTCTCATTTCTAGGGCGAAAATCAATACAATTAAACAGACCATAGCGGTCATAGTGATGTACATAGTTTGCAGTTCACCCTTCATATTTGCCCTGCTTTGGGCTTCTTGGGACCCTGATAATCCCTTCAAAGAAGGTAGGTAAGGGTAATTCTCCTCCGGAGAATGGCTTATTGGATTATCGAATTATTATAAGCCTAAATAAATAAAAAACTAGGTCAATAGAGCTTGTGTCATATCAAATCACATTCTATGGTCCTTCATCTGAAACGTCATATGATGCAAGCTAGGACATTTCTTCGAAATTTAAGGCTTTCTTCGACCTCGTTTATTTGTAATGTATCATTGCTAATTGCTACTAATAAATACAGTTCGACTGAAAAAATTCGTAATCAGTTCTTAACGCATTCGAGCCCAGATGGATTTGAGTAATTGTGCAAATTTCCTGGACAAGGGAGAACCGTCCACCTGAGACAAGTGACAATTAATCAAATTCACAGTAAGTGATTCGATCAAATTTGTTCACGTTATACAATTCGCTCCCTTAGGCTTGAACTTCAACTCCATGAATAATGGATTCCTATCAAATGAACGACACTGGGTTGCTCCAAGGGCTGGAGAATACTGATTCACCACCTGTTTTATTGGGGTGTAGGGAGGAGGAAGCAAAGTTTATAGTTTTATGCATGGGCATCGAATAAATAACGTGGGGGACGCAGCTGGTGCCTAATTTATTGCTGGGAAGCTAAGGTATTCGGGGGTTGATACTGCTTTTTGGGGAAGTTCAAGGACGAGTCGTTATGAAATTTTAATCGCAGAGAACTGAGAACTCTTTCGACATAATGAAGGGGAAAATAAAATGAATACTTCAGAGGACAACAAAATGTGCACTAACTGAATATTCACCCTTTTCTGAAGACATTATAATTTTGAAGTTGAACAAAATATTCCTGAAATTACTTTTTGGCCATTTTCTATACAGGGTGTCCCAGACCAGGTGTAACAAACTGAAGGAGTGATAGTAGTAATGAAAAAAAAACTCTGTTTCCAGATGGTGTTAAAGTTGGAAAAATAACTCTTTTCTTGCAATGATTCCGAAATGGCTGAAGATATTTCGACGCAACTCAAAACAGACAAATTGCTTGTTGCATTTTTGAAATATTTTCAGTGGCGTAACAACGTTGTGAATGACATTTTCGAAAATTTTTCGACGAAATTGAAAATCTTGAAGATCATTTTATAAAAAATTACGAAAAGCACTGCCGTGAAGGCAGGAGCTTTTGAGCGCTCGTACATGCACCTTGTAGGTAGATTCGCATTTTCCAGTTTCAGAAATCAATTGAAGGAATTTTCGACAGCTGTCAAAAAAATTCTGAAACTTAGGCGAAACTCCAGACTTCATGTCAGTGCATCAGCTGATCAATTTTTTTTCGATAATTCGCTAGAATTTTCTACGGTATCTATGGTCTTGGTGATGCGATCTGGACAAAATTTCGCACGTAGTTTGAATACATTATTCAGCTAGGTGCAAAATTTCATCCCAATCCGCTCAGTATTTTCGGAACTATCGGCAAAAAAATATTTTGAACGGCCATATTTACGGAACCCCTAGTCTAATTTTGCTCATAGATGAACGTGATCGCGATATTTGCGATCCAAACCCACCCTGAGAATTTCAAGTTCCTAGGTCTTTCCCTTCAAAAGTTACAATTTTCTATGGTTTCTATGGTTCTGGTCATGCGATCTGGACAAAATATTGTTTTAGTAAATCATTCTCGATTATAATACAAAATTTGATCTCGATCGAATCCGCAAATTCAAAATTATCCAGAAACCAAAATTTCAAACGACCATATTTACGGAACCCCTGGTATAATTTTGTTCATTAATAAACGTGAACGCGACATTTCAGATCCACACCTATCCTGAAAATTTCAAGTCCCTAGGCCTTTCCGTTCAAAAGTTATGATTTTCTATGGTTTCTATGGTTCTGGTTATGTGATCTGGAGAAATGTAGCTTGAATATATCATTCTCCATTAGTATACAAAATTTCGTCACGATCGAATCTGTAGTTTTGAAATTATCAAGAAAACTAAATTTCAAACGACCATATTTACGGAACCCCTAGTATAATTTTGCTCATAGATGAACGTGATCACGACATTCGAAATCCACACCTATCCTGAAAATTTCAAGTCCCTAGGCGTTTCCGTTCAAAAGTTACAATTTTCTATGGTTTCTATGGTTCTGGTCATGCGATCTGGACAAAATTTCACATGTAGCTTGAACACCTCATTCTCCATTTGAGTGCAAAATTTCATCTCAATCAAATCTGTAGTTTTCAAGTAATCAGGGGAACAAAACTTTGAACGGCCATATTTACGGAACCCCTGGGCGAATTTGGCCCATTAACGAACTCAACCGAGGCATTTGAGATCCGAACCTACACTGAAAATTTCAAGTCTCTAGGTTGATCCGTTCGAGAGTTATCGTGCTTACGGACGGCCGGACGGACGGACAGACTTGAATTTTCCGACGGATTCGTCATCAGTGAGTCGAACATAGTCGATTGAGACCATTTTCGGCTCAAAATTCGAAAAATACAGACATCGTGACGAAATGATATAGCCCTCGTGTAAGTTGTACGAGCGCTCAAAAATGTACTCAAACATTTCAAGTTTTGATTTTTCATAAAAATGGACTTGGAAATTAGTGGGATTGTTTTTGAAAAATTGAGGAAAATGAGACAGAAAGCGAATGAATAATAATAATATGAATATCTTTATACAGGCTGTTCCAAAATTGGAGATACAAAAGGAGAGAGGAGATCCCTAAAGTAATTTAAAAAAAAAGAATTCCATATACATGGGATCGCAAACGTTTCGTTTTCGAAATACAGGAGGTTTCTTATAGTAGTTATACATTTTTTGTAATGTTTATACGATTTTATCGAATCTTCTTGAATCATTGCTACTGATCAGTGAAATAACCATGAAATCTAATAATGAATTAATTCACCACAGCTTACTAACTGAATTTTTATGGCAATTTGAATTTTGGATTTCGAGAGAATCGTTCAAAATTTTTTTCTCGAAATCGGTAGCAGATACGACAAAACTACAGAAGTCCATAAAGTTTAGTATAACAACAAAGCAGCTTTTTACATTTTTTCAAATCAACAGTGGTTCCTCAAGAAAAAAGTTCTGGAGTAAAACAGGGGACAGTGTTCCAGAAAAAATATCACCCTGTAGATTTGCTATCGAAATTTGCATGTCACGTGGTGTAAACTCTCAATTTTAATACCTACGCCGAATTTCAATTGAATATCTTGTGAAGTGTAGATATTATGAGAAAAAATCTTGAATCAGTATCTCGAGAACGGAACGTTTGCAATCCTATGTTTATAGGATTTTTTTTAAATTACTCAAGAAATCTCCCCTTTCCGTTTGTAACTCCAATTAAGGAACGCCCTGTATATAAAAATTACGTGTCACGTTGTTTGTCCGAGATGAACTCCTATAATACTGAACTGATTTTAATCAAATTGAAAAATTGCCACGCGGACATCGCGTCCCCACTATGACCGATCTCTCGACCATAGCGATAACGTGAGAGGAGTGATGCCAAGTTTCTAGGTCTTTCCCAGAACTGAAGAAATTCGGAACTGTTTGAGAACTGGGGAATAACTTTGAAGAAATCAAGGTTAGGGTTAGGGTAGGGTAAGGTTAGGGTAAATAATAATTCCACTGGTTTGAATAGTTCACTACAACATAATTAGACGTATACCTTAGCCACAGCAACGTGGGCCGAGTCTGCTAGTTATAATTTTCCGATTTTTTTTCCATAAAAACGGCATCATACTTTCCTTTATTGACTCTGTAGATTCTGGATGATTCATCCATTTATCGTTCCTTGTTCATCGACAAATATGAGTTTTAAAAATACATAGCATAAAATATCTCGAACAGACTATTACGTGTAAATTTTTACAAATTACATTATTAGGGTTCATACAGGTGCTTCATTATTCAGTTAGGATAAAGCCAAAGGAGATCTGGGGATTTGTTGGCTTTGCATACGAATGTTAATCTGAAAAATCCTCTTTTTAGGAGTTGATCCTTCCCCACAAACGGGATTACAAAGGGAGTCCGATGCTCGAGCGTCCATAATTTTTATTTAGAAAGAGAACATGATTGAATTTATGTTATATTTTGAATTATAAGAAACTTTTTTCTCTAGGTATCAAAGTTGAGGACACATTGGAAAATCTATTGTTTTCATCGGAATCTTTGTTTGAAGATATATGCAAATTCAGAAAAAGTCGCTGCAAATTTCATTTATTGGGTAAAACGAGAAATTTCTCGAAAGCTCATAAGTGGAAAGAGAAATTGAATAAATCATAAAAGACATAATAATTGTTGATACTGAGTATTTATTTTTTCTTGAGGAGATCTGTCTCAACTGGTGTATCAGAATTTTATGATTTTTTGAATGAAATGAATTTTTTTCGCAGGTTGAAGTCGAGTCAACTATTTTTTCATTATTTTCATTTGAGTTTGCCAAAATATTTTAGAATTTTGACCATCTACTCAATTTCATATCGAAAGAAAAATCCATTTTAATTCATTGAAATCCAACCAGTTTATACCCAAAAAAACTTGAACCACCATATCCTTGTTTATGGAAATTTATAAATTTAACTTAGTCTGAATGTTCAACTGAAAAAATTATAAAAAGCACTTCCGTGAAGCCAGGAGCTTTTGAGCGCTCGTTCATCCACCTTGTAGGTAGATTCGCATTTTTCAGTTTCAGAAACCAATTGAAGAAATATTTGACAGCTGTCAAAAAATTGGCAGCAGTTCTTTCTCAATTATGCCGAATCAGCTATTACAGAAATATAAGGATTTTCTATTCAATATTTCGTTGGAATTTAAAATGGTTTTGGTTATGCGATCTGGAAGAAAGGTAGCTTGAATATATCAATTTCCATTGAAATACAAAATTTCGTCACGATCGAATCCTAATTATCAAGAAAACTAAAGTTCAAACGACCATATTTACGGAACTCCTCGTCGAATTTTGCCCAAAAACGAACTTAACCGCGGCATTCAAGATTCGAACCAACCCTGAAAACTTCAAGTTTCTAGGTCGTTCCGTTCGAGAGTTATCGTGTATACGGAGGGCGAATTTTTTCGACGGACTCGCATCAGGGAATCGAACCTTGTCGATTGAGACCATTTTTGACTCAAAATTCGAAAAATATAGACATTGTGACGAAATGATATAGCCCTCCTGTAAGTAGAACGAGCGCTCAAAAAGTATATTTTATCACAATTTATTGAAATAAACAACATATTTATTCACTCTTATTCTCAGAACTCACACAGAATCACAGTTGAACACAATTCTCCAAACTAATTTTCACTTTACAAGGTTAGGTTATGTTAGGTTAGGTTGTATCTCAATGAAAATTTTCAATATGCTGGCGATGTAGATTTGAATTTGGGCAAAATGAATGGACCCTTGATGAACCCACCATCTGCTCATGAAAAAGTAAATTCGAAGTGCCTATAAATCTCCGAATCGGTGAATTTTTTCGGGCCAGACGCCTAAAAACGAAGCTGCTTACGTTGACGCAACCCAGCATCCGAAAACTCCCACATTGACGCTGTCTTCGCCCAAGAAAAAAACTCATAAATAGAGACGATACGTCTTCAACCGCTATCGAGGATTTCCCGAATTTAAAGTGAATTTTCCGATCGGAAAACTGTTGGGATCGGGAGCCGCACCAGGGGAGGGTATTCATAAGCGATGATGCGTTAATGTTTTATGGCGGTCAATTCGGAAGCATTCAATATTCATCGCAGGAACGCTTTAAACCCCGATGGGCATTCGTTGGAAGAGTTTTACTGCCCCAATTGGTATCCTCCTTCCAAATCGGATAAGTTCAGGAATTTCTCGCAATAAACTTCCACGTTCCAAGAAGCTTTCTTCAGTTGAAACTTGTATGCATATATTATTCTACCCTTAATATAGATATACAACTCTTTCTTTCATCTCTCCAACTTTCTTGCAGGAGTGTCGTTCGTTATCCTGACACTGTTATACAGTCTGAATAGCTGTTTCAACCCCTGGATCTACTTGGCTTTCAACAGGGAACTTCCGAGATTACTCCTGAAACACTGTCTGACGTCCAGGAGAAATTATAGCAACGCCAATGGGGGAGGTATGTATACGCCGATTCCGCCTCGCTAACTACCTTTTGAATCGGACAAATCGCTATTTGATGACGCTGGGGTTCACGAAAATAACATCTTTTAACGAAGAACGGTTTTTATTTTTTGTATCATTTGTATCCAAGTGACTGGACCATTTTCCAATTGGATCAATTAAGAAAGTAAGTGCTTTGCTCTTCAGCTTCCAATTTTTGAAGAAATGGGTGAAACTAAGGTCGTCCCATTAATAATGCTGTCGCAACATTTCGAATCTGTTCATCTACAAACAGCATAATTCCCCTCCTCGCCTCGAATCATCAATCTCACGTATATCTCATATTTGCGTTCAGATTATAATCATGACGGATGTTAAAGGGCAACAGCTCATCCACATACGTGCACAATTAATGCTTCCCCACACGCAAACAAAATCATCGCTTAATCAGCCAACTTCTCATAGTTCTATCATACTATCATGGGAGGCATAACGAAGCTCCAAAAGAGCCATTCTACGAAGGTAACAAGTCAAAACTCAAAACTTTGTGTAAACTCTTGTGTAGTGTTTCAGCAACTACTTCGCGAAGGCTACGAAATAATAATCCCTATGTCGAACGTTTGCACTACTCCCGCTGAAGTGTAGCTTATTCTTCAAGTCTAACTGAAATCGACAATTTTTCCATTATTTCTAGGTTAAGTTGCACTTGAAGCGACAGGAGAAAACTAACTGCTTAACTCGATTCGAGTGTTATTCAATGACATTTATTGATGTTAACGTGAATGCAACCTCTAAATTTCCGAAACTTTAAAATTTTTGTCGTTTGTTTTCATAGTTAGAAGAGCAAATAAGTGACAAATTGAGTTTCAAAGTTTGGACTCAAAATTAATAAATTTTACCAAATGTTATCATAAAGAATGGTAATGATGACCTTGACTGTGACGAACTTGAGCAAGTCCAGAACAGGTCCAGTGGGATATTTCTCTCAGATTGTGTATTCCACGTCCACTTTTCCATATCTTATTTATTATTGATATTTCGAATATAGTCGGATGTGTTCACCATAATTAAGTATAATTTGCTATCTTCTTCCTTTTATTTTAATTAATCCTCTTCAGAACTTTTTGGTTCATTGTCGTTGCTTTATTTTCTTTATTATAGGTATCCAGTATTTTGAAAAATTGGGTTTATTCGTAAGTGAGAATGGAAAAATTCTTATTGATTCGAAAGATGTGTTAGCTCTATAACTAAGAAAGAATATGGAGGAAATGTCAAGAGGGGAAAAACAAACTAAAAATTGTACACCCTGCAAAATGAAATTCTGAACAACACCTATGGATTGAAAACTTTCGAGGACATAAAACCACACCATAATTTATAATAATAATAATAATGATCACTTAGGAAAAACCAATAACATATTCGATATGAACAAACAAAAAAAAAACAAAATATTTCTAACTTTATATTGAATACTGGAAAAAACTAGATAAGTAGACATAATGAAAAACTCGCACACCGCGTAAAAAAAAATTAACAAATCGAAAAAAAATTCAGAGAGTGTTACCCAAAAAATATCAATTCAAAAACAAAGATGATAATAAAAAATCCTCAAGATATTTCCTAATGGTCCTAATCGACCCACTGATGACGAATCCGTCGAAAGATTCGAGTCTGTCTGTCCGGCTGGCCGTCAGTATACACTATAACTCTCGAACGGAACGACCTAGAAACTTGAAATTTTTAGGGTAGAGTCGAATCTGGAATGCCGCGGTTGAGTTCATTATTGGGCAAAATTAGACCAGGGGTTCCGTAAATATGGCCGGTCGAAATTTTGTCTTCCTAATTACTTCGATCGAAATGAAATTTTGCACTCAGATGGAGAATGACGTGTTCAAACTAAATGCGTTAAATTTTGTTCAGATCGCATGACCAGAATCATAGAAACCATAAAAATTATAATTTTTGAACGGAAAGGTTTGGATCTCGAATTTCGCGGTCACGTTCATCAATGAGCAAAATTAGATTAGGGGTTCCGTCAATATGGCCGTTCAAAATATTTTTTTCCAGATAATTTCGAAACTACTGATTCGATCGGAATGAAATTCCGCACTTAGATGAAGAATAATGCATTTAAACTACGTACGAAATTTTGTTCAGATCGCATCACCAAGACCATAGAAACCGTAGAAGCGAATTACCGAAAAAAAATCCTTATATTCCTTTAACGGCTGATTCGGCATAATTGACAAAGAGCTGCTGTCATTTTTTTGACAGCTGACCAAAATGTTTTCAATAGAAGGTGGATGAACGAGCGCTCAAAAGCTCCTGACCACACGTCAGTGCTTCCTATAATTTTTTGTAAATTTGTTAGTGCTTTTGAAAAATTTACTTTATTCTTAAGTAGACAGATAAAAAAATTCTTATTTATTCGAAAGATGTGTTAGCTCTATAAATAAGAAGGAATTGACGAAATCTCAAGAGGGGAAAAACAAACACAGAATTAAACTCCTGCTAAAATAAAATTCTGAACAACACCTTTGGATTGAATTTTGAGGACCTAAAACCAATTTTCACGATACACCATATTTTATGGATTATATTATATTGGAGCAGAATTTTTCATCTTTTGGGAAGAAGAAAAGTATCAAACTTATCAGTTTCATTTTATTCATTTCTTACTAAAAATGTTTTTTCAATTTTCTATCTGATCAATTCAATATGGAGTTCATGCCGTTCTTTCTCTACGTTTCTATCTTCTTTCCTCTGTCATTGGAGCAGATGATTTTATCTGAATCATTTATCTTCACTGTGGGAAGAAAAATAGTATCAAAACTGTCTAAAATTCAGGTTATGTGCGTGTTATTTTCGACATCCCTGTCACTCAGTAGATCTAATGTATCACATCTGTCATATTTGGCCGACGTTGCCAGATATCAGTTACCCTCAGTCAAGTTCTTGGCGAGTCGAACAGGTGGAAACGAAAAAGATATTTAAGTTTAGGACACTTATAGTTGGAAGAAGTTTTGTGGCAGAACTGCACGAACAGCCTATAGAGACTTTCAAAGATAACAAAATTTGGGAATCTTTTTTATGAATATAAAGCCAGGTTATTATCACGGAAAGGGTGGATAATAACATTTATATTTTTGTTTTGAACCAATATCGCGTTTGATCATCAGCTAGCTATTTATTCACTCAGATCTCGATGCTTAAAGCAAAACAAACAAACGTTAATTATTAATTCTGAAACAACTTCAAAGTTATCAAATTCAACCCTGCATATTTTAAAGTAACTGATCAGGCCTGTTCTCAATTCTCCTTCAGTGCTGTTTACAGTGGTATCAATGAAATAATGGAAATTCGAAACAGGATATCTACTGAAATATTCATTCTAGAAGTGTCCAAGATAATTGACGATGAATATTAATTCAGTGCGGAAGCACTCAACAAGATTTGATTAGGGGGAAAAATATTTTTCTCGAAGAGGTTATTCACGCTCTGCAACAATAGGAAGTCACTTTTCTGTTTACTTGGTATTTTCAGTTATTCTTCGCTGGGTTATACATTCAACTTGGTGGAAACGAAAGTATTTGGTTCTGTTTATCCCCGAGTTCCGCCTTTTCTTATCATAAGAAATTTTACCGCATTTACGACATATTTCCATTTGCTGATTTCATTGTGAAAAGTAAGAATAATTCCCTCAACAGCGTTCTCTTATCTTTGCAGGTCGCAGTGGCAGTAACTCCTCAGGCGTCCAGACAACCACATTACGCTCCTTCTCCAGATGGTCGATATGCAACAGCTCCAAGTCGGCGAAGACGCCGCTCACCAACGGCAAGAATCTTCCCCGTCCCTACATGGCCAAGTACAAAGCCCAGAGATGGGTGGTTACAACACCCAACACGATGAGTTCGACGGCCACCTGAAAGTTATGCGACGATGGCCTTTTCGGCTGTCGGAGCATGGACGATATCTCCAATTCTTCCTTGGTCGAGCTCAGCGAACTCACTTCGGAACTGACGGATTTGCTTGAGATAGATTTAACAGAGTCTGTGATTTAGGTTTAGGATTATGTGATAGAAGCATGAAAGACCAAACTGAAGCATTTTAGTGTATCCTCGAAATTTATAATCGAAGATTATGCTATTCCTGCAAAGAACTCTTTGTGAATTTTTATCCGAGTTGTTGGTGTCCATGTTGAAATTGTTCATTCTGTATATTACTTTGTATTTTATACAGGGGAACTCTGTGTAAAGAAAGCGAGAATGAAATAAGTATATCTGAGATTGTGAATAAAAAATAATTGGATCTGCTGTATTAAATCACATCGCATAAAATTACCAATTTTTTGCGAACTTTAACAGAAAATATGAATATGGCTCCTTTGTCTTTGTAGTTTTTGTGACATCGTTCATTTTAAAAACATCTTCGAAACTTTCCCCACTAATGTATACGATAATATACTCTAGGAGAACTTATTAAGCTGTGAATGTACCGAAAGTATTCTGCGAATTCAAGTGAATTTAATAAATGTATATTTTATTTTGGAACTTTTTAATGCAAAAACCTTTATATCTTTTAGCAACGAATCAATCAGGATTATTTCAGGATGTATATAGAACAATTATTATTAAATCCACGGTAAGCTGGTCTTTTTCTGTCGGGGGTAAAACGTAAATTTCAAAATAATAAAATTCACCGAAAATCGCTTAAAAAAATTGCCGTGAATCCAGGAGCTTTTGAGCGCTCGTTCATCCACCTTGTGGGTAGATTCGTATTTTGCAATTTTAGAAACCAATCGAAGAAATTTTCGACAGCAGTCAAAAAAATGACAGCAGCTCTTTGTCAATGCCAAAATATTATAATTATAATGTTTGGAAGTTTTTTACCCTCTATAGGCCGTTTGTACAGGTCTCCCACAAAACTTCCCCCTCAATTGTGTCTAACTTAAAAATCTTTTCGTTTGCGCCAGTTCGACTCAACGAAAACTTTAATAAGCGTAACTGATATCTGGCAACGTCGGACAAATATGATAGATGTGATACATTAGATCTACTGAGTGACGAATAATGTCGAAAATATCACGCTCATATCCTCAATTTGAGACGGTTTTGATAAGTTTGATACTATTTTTCTTCCCAAGATGAACAATTCAGAAAAAAATCTGCTCCAATGACAGAGGGGAGAAGATCAGAAAGTGTAGGAAGGTGGACTGTAAAATTCGAAAATGAAAAAGCCTGATTGAATAAAGGACAATATAATATAATCCATAAAATATGATATTTTGTGAAAATGGTTTTCAGGTCTTCAAAATTTTCAATCCAGAATTTCATTTCAGCGGGCGTTTGATTTTTTGTTTGTCTTCCCCCTTTTGACATTTCGTCAATTCCTTCTTATTTATAGAGCTAACACATCTTTCGAATCAATAAGAATTTTTTGATCCGCCTACTTACGAATAAAGTCAATTTTTCAAAAGCACTAATGTAATAGAAAAAATTATAGAAGGCACTGACGTGTAGTAAGAGATTTTGAGCGCTCGTACCTTCTATGGAAAAAATTTTGGTTAGCTGTCAAAAAAATGACAGCAGCTCTTTGTCAATTATGCCGAATCAGCTGTTATAGAAATATAAGGATTTTTTTATTCAATAATTCGTTGGAAATTAGAATGGTTCTGTTTATGCGATCTGGAAAAAATGTAGCTTGAATATATCATTCTCCATTGAAATACAAAATTTCGTCACGATCGAATCCGTAGTTTTGAAATTATCGAGAAAACTAAATTTCAAACGACCATATTCACGGAACCCCTGGTCGATTTTCCCGCAATAACGAACTGAATCGTGGCATTCGAGATTCGAACCATTTCAAGTTTCTAGGTCGTTCCGTTCGAGAGTTATCGTGAATACAGACAGCCAGATGGACGGACAGACTCGAATTTTCAGCTCAAAACTCGAAAAATACAGACATCGTGACGAAATGATATAGTGTAAGTAGAGCGAGCATTCAAAAATAACATAATAATGATATGGGCATTCAAATTTGTATTTCCAGTCAGAACACTGATGAACATTCTCAACGACACCATATGGCTCATTTATTCATCGAAGGATAACACACATTCGCACGATCTAGAATCTTATTATATCGATAATTATTTCAATTTGTTGGAATAGTTTATTTTGTGTCAAATAATACTCACCTTTGAAAACACCCGAATTTCCCACTTTGTTGAAATGATTTACTCATATTGTTTTCAATATTGTTTTCACCAGCTCTGAAACTCCGTAAATCAAAGAATAAAGTATTGAAATAATATTTATTGGAATAAAATCAATATAACTAAAACATCGTAGACATACACATGCTACATATTTCCAGAAAAAAAATTTCTTCGTGTCATAACAAATGAAAGAATTGAAAGCAGTATATTCTAATGAAATAGTTAAATGTTGACGTAGGACATAAATAAATATACAAATATACATAAAACTTTAGCCAAATATGCAAAACTCTCAAACTAAGCCGAAGATTACATAATAATCATAATAAGAAGCAATAACAAAATTAATTGAATAAATATTCACAAGATACTCAACATCATCAATCGATTAAGGGCCGATATTAATTAAATACGGAGTAATGATTTCTAGCACGTACGCACCCAATTCTTATGTCACTACAGTTCATAGTATCACATACTCTTTGTTCTATTTGAAAATATCAAGAACATTCTTATTTCTATAATATAAGCATATCAATCATCATTAAAATAGTACTTTCTATTACACTGAAATTCTTCATTTTGACAGGGTGTTTCACGTGTGGAAAAAAAAATTATTTCAAGGGCACTTTGCATTTACAAGTGGTAATCATCAAAATTCAATATATTTTTACACCTATACTGAATAATGAACAAATATTTTGTGAATTTTATTCTTCAACTTTTTTTTCCATAATCCAGAGTTGTCAAACATTTGAAAAAGTAACGAATTATGTAATATAACAATAAAGGGGAAGCAAACAAATAAATATTTTCACCATTTGAAAGATCAGTTTGTTCACACAAAAACACCCTGTTATATAAAAAATACTTAAGAAATAGTTATACTCTTCACTTCACATAAATATCAATTTCAATCATAAATTTATTTGTCTCAAAGAACATTTCAAAATAAAAATTTCAATAAAATTACGAATAAATTCAAAACAACTACACAAAAATTTAAAGCTTAACTCGTTCGAAACCAATACAAACTTTGGGATAAATCATATTCATAATAAATTACATGTCAATTCAAACAGTTATAATTCAATCTATAGCGTTTATTTATGTAATATTGATAATCTACTCTAGTTATTCAGAAAATATGTAAGTTTACTACTTTTTTAATCTCTGAGTTAGATATCTAATGTTTTAAATTAACATTCAATTCGTGTGAGAAATTTGTGGTATCCCGGGGTTGAAAACTAGAAAGTTCGAGGGATAATGGAAATGGCACTACAGATTTTCAAACACCATGTTTTTCAGTCTTTGTCATCGTTTAACTTAGAAACAAAGGAATGAACGATTTTCAACAGAGAACCATGATTATTTCTTGATGGTATCGCCATAAGAGCTTTACTTTATTTTCAAGACAAGATTTGTCAAATAAAGACGAAATTGTTCAAAAAATTCGAAAAGTTACTCGGATTTAAAAAAAGACGAACAGGATGAAGGATTCCCCTCGATCAACAACTTTCGGTTCATAATCTGTTGGTTACAAGAAAACTTTTCAAAGGGTTAAAAATCGTCCAATAGAAAGAAAGGAACATTAACGGTTGTCGGCATCAGTTTCTCAACTCACATCAACATCGATTTCAACAACTCCAACTCATTCGATTCCTCTGGGACCATCTATGGGCATGGTATGAAGCACCTCATCCAACAATTGCAGCGCCCTGTGCAGGTGCACTTCGATCCAGCAAGGCGTTTCTTTGATCGACTGTCTAGGGTAGTCCGGTCCCCAACCTTTCACAAAACTCAGTCTGAGGATGCAGAGTTTTCTCAGGTCATCGACGCCGATTCCCGTAGCTGCAGATAAGCTGATGGCCGGAGCGATGCCGCCAACGGAATGGGGGCCTGAAATTTTCAATTTACAATCATTTTAATATATTTATTTTGAATGCTTTTGATGAAGGAAAATGACAGTCATTAATCAAGCCCGTGGATAATAGGCGTGTATACTCCGTTTAAGAATTATTGACATCTCAGTTGGCTGTGAAAAATCGAATTTAAGTTGGTAATAGACTATTCAGTAATATTTTGGATTGCTGAATTCAGGTTGGTATAGGAATAACACTAACATTACCCATAGAAATCTTGCTTTGATGATTTTATCGAAGATATTGGTGAATATGTAATTATAAAAATTTGCTCTGAATTTGAGTGTTTTTTGTCTTATGCTATTGAAATGGCTGGAATTGACCAGGATACATCGCGCCTAACAACAGAACGCCAGGCAGTTTGTCAGTGTTACTTCGAGTTTTTCAAAGATTTGGCATATATTTCCGCTAGTGTTTCAGGTAAACTGTTATTCACCGACTCAAAGTGTATTCTGATTGATCAATGTCTCTTGAATTTTCAGATTTCACCAAGCCCTGTCCGTAGAATATTAGCATGTTATTACAGCCTGGAATTAGCAGTGGAAGAAAACCTGTCCGATACGATTATTCCTTCAAAGAGTCATTGAATGACTTTGTTTTTGCTAGAATTAAGAACAATGAATATATCAGTTTAGATATCCTTTTGGAACTGGCCAAAGAGCACCTAGATTTCAATTGATCAAAGTCAACATTATATTATATCATAAAAAAAATTGGATACAAATACAAAAAAGTTGATCGAAGGAAAATTCTTACTGATAACCCTTTGAAGCCGACATTATTTTTTTCTTCAAATACACTTTATTGCTCCAATTTAATTGTTGCTTATGGTATAAAAAACACATAAAAACTGTACAAAAAAATTTTGATTGCTTTGTTTTCGCAAAATTCAACGAAAAAATGTGGTTCCATATTAGGACCACAAGGCAATTGAGCACAAAACTTGAATAAATCAAATTGAAAAAAATTTATATTTTCGGTGAAATTTAAGGAAAAAGTTAGACTTTTTGGTCGAACAAAGCCGGACATTAGAAATGGAGTGAGTAGTGCCACCTTTTTCGGTGGGGCACCGAACGTGAACTACAATGTGCGCACCTGACTTTTGTACCATGAATAGGCATATGGGCTCAACAAGTTTCTCTAAGGGGTCAATATTTTCCATAAAATCATTATTGCCTTGTTCCTCCAGATCATCAATATCGAATTCCTCCAGATCATCCACAGATGGATATCTGAAGGAAGTTCGTACAAAAAAAAATCATAGACCTTTTCTGAAGTTACTTTATTGGCTCATAATTGAAACTGAAAAAAATTAATAGGATATATAAATAACGTTCAAATGCCTGGTGGTTCCATTTGGGACCACATAGTTTCCTTAGCTGTATCATACACCCCCTAAATTTTTCATCCAAATGGGACCTTACATTATAATTTATGATACTAAACAAGCATAAAACTCGCCTCAAAATAATTTGCAAAGATCACAAGCGGGCAAAATAATGTTGTCAAAGGGTTGGTTTACACAGGTAACGCTTGACCTTGCTACCTATTCAAACGTATGTCACACTTACGGCGCTTCGAACAAACTAAAATTTTATTAGCGACGACAGTGGTTTCTAATAACGTATAAACATATGTGGTTCCAACTAGCGCTTACTAGGCAAGCAGGAGAAATTCTTAGATTTGTGGTACTCGGGACCACCTGACTTCAAAGGGATAAACAGAAAAATATAATAAAAATCATACGATATTGTGATAAATACCGAGAATACATGGAACAAAACGTAAAATTCATTTATCTAGATGAAATTTGGATATTCGAAAACGGTATTCAAATTCGTCAGTGGACACTAGAAAATAATCCAAAAGGTATGCCGAGTATATTCAAGTGTAAAGGCAGAAGGTGCACTATTTTGAATGCTGGAACAATTGATGGCTATTACCTGGATGTGATCCGATTCTTGACAATGATAAGGATTACCATAAAACTATGAATGGTGAATTATTTCATAAATGGGTTATTGAAATATTGAAACCTTCCCTGCAAAAGGATGCCCATCAATAGGATTATATCAGCTTATTCAACAAACACATCCAAATCACTACACTACGTGGAAACAAGTTTTCAATGATATTTTATCTTTGCTCTTGTATCATTCATAGATATTTTAAGTTCATTTATTATACTTATACTGTATGGTACCCTGCTCACATTCACTCTGCTAATACACATGCTATATTGTTCCCAATTCAAAAGTATACTGAATAATTGTAAAATTGCTCATCAATTATAATATCTTCAATAATTCATGGACAGTTTCAATGAATGAAAATAAAAATTGACTTTCTTGAAGTATTCAACACTGAGCAATAAATAAATCACAAATACTTATTTCTTAATACATTATAACGTTTTTTCCAATCCATTCTTTTTGCCCTGTGCTTGCGAAGTATCCAAAAATTTTTTTCTGTTGCACCACTAGCTACCTGCTAGAATTCCATTAATTATCCTTCTTGAATCCTGACATAAAATGGTCCTCTTATAGTTATATGGTTAGAGTTTTGCAAGATTTCCAATACCAATAAATATTGCATGGTCCTGAGTGAAAATAAATATTTATTTGAATGATCTTCAACTTTCCATGGTTGACTTTTATATGAACGATAAGTTCAGATAATTTCATATGAAAGCATTCCACGATATTTTTGCGCTTTCAAACCTGAATTCCCAAGTTTGAACTGCAATCGAAATATTCTGGCTTAATTATTCGATAATTCGTATACTCAACACTTTTCTAGGTTATACTTATGTTTTATTTCTATGATGAAATTTAGTAACTTTTTTGTAACCAGAAATAAAGCCTCGACTGGACGTTCATGGCCTGCTTCGATGTCAATAATTCTTAAATGGACTGAATATTATTCACTTCATGCATAGATAATCTGACCATCGATTTGCTGGTTTTGTCATTCAATCTGACAGATTGAAAAGTATTTGAGACGTTCGAATTTTGCGACAATTTTATTATAAATTATAAATACTTCATCGAAAATAAGTTGATTATGCAGATCGAAAGTGATGATGAATTGGTCAGTACTCCACCAGAAATCGGAGATGCTGCAAAAATCACTGAAATGGAACTTCTTCCGGAGAAATCACGAAATCTATACCTCTCAGTATTCAATAATTTTATGGATTGGAGAGCGGCAAATGAAATTGGATCATATTCGGGGTCAGTTTTACTTGTTGTTGTTGTTACGTTTCTCGTAACCTTGACAATTTCCAGCAATCACAGAAAATGAAGTTGATGATTTTGACAACTCTATTTTAGGTATGTTGAAAATGCAGAATTATTCCAATATTACCAATGAGGTCGTGGACAAAGTATAGTATTTAACTCGCATATAATTGCTATTATTCATTTGGGTGATTTGCGACACTCGCATGCGGCTCGTGTCGCAAACTTTACCCTCGTGAATAATAGCAGTCATTATATGCTCATTGAATAATATACTATTATCAACTATAAAGGATCCCAAAAAAGCACCTTATAGAGGTTATTCTTTTACCTGGTATATGTCCCGCGACGGCGGCAGCTTGTGCTGCAGCGGCCGCCCTAGCCGTCGCTGCCTGAGACGTCATCTGATGATGGCACTGCCGCAGATCGAACACCTTGATGTAGGCCGAGGGGAATATCTTGTGCACGGCGTCTCCGGGCTGTCGGCCGGCCTCCCTATCCAGATAATAGCTCTGAACGAAAACAGGGTGGTCACTAAGACACCGTAACCAAACGTCACCCTCTCCCCTGAGATCGAGCTGCACGCCCTTGCCGATGTGGAGACGTGCGCGCTCGCTCTGTTCGGTTCTGTGAACGTTGCTGAGCGCTCCCAGACAGAATCTGTTCCCTCCCGAGGGATCCACATAGCCGTCGGTCGTCACACTCGGACAGCTGGAGAGTACCTGGAAATTTTCATACGAAAATATGCAAAATGAAGCTCTGGAACTTTCAATAATAACGGTTTATTTCAATAGGTTAAAATGGCAACACTGCGTATTATTTGACATTTCTTATTTCATTTATATTCTGTAGGTTATGCCATTCGATCTTGGAAAGATACAAGCTTCAACAATGTTTAGAAATTGTTTAATTATCTCATCACAACAGTGCTCATTTGTGAATACTGAGAGAAATTCAAAAAGAATTCATGCACGATATTATTCAGTTAACCGACTCACTACTCGTCGTATTGTGGACAAATTTGAAAGTGAATTGCTTTTATACCATACAAGAGTTCCAGCACGACAAAGAACTGCACGCACACAAGAAAATATTGATTTGGTAGCAGCAGGTGTAAGAAAAAATTCAAATTTATGGGTTCCACGTCGTCCCCAACAATTAAATCTTTCTCAGTCAACAACATGGAGAATTTTAAGTACAGATTTAGGTTTACATCCCTAAAATATTCAACTGGTTCAAGAACTGAAGTCATTAGACCGCCATAAATATCGTTTATTTTCTGATTTTTATCTTGAACAATTTTGAAATGATGAACATTGTTATCAAAAAATTTTATTCGGTGATGAAGCTCATTTTTGGTTAAATGGTTATGTAAACAAACAAAATTTCAGAATTTGGAGTGATGAAAATCGACAAAAAACTGTGAACTCACCTTGAACGTCTCTCCAACTTGAATGTCCAGCTCGAAATAGGCAACAGAACACCAGTATTCTGGAGGAGGCTGGCTGGACAGGAGTCCACCCATGTTGACTCCGTTCTCCATCTGGCCGTTGGTCCAGAAGTTGGTTCTCTTGTCGGGCGGTTGCATCGACTGCGTGTATATCAGCGTGTTGGTGCCACTCCAATTATTCTCCGTTCCTGTCATCGGTTGTGCCATTGAAGCATTCTGTTGCTGTTGCTGTTGGTTATCCTGCTGGACGTTTCCCATATTTCCGACCTGTATGGGGGAATTGTTGGAATTGCCGTCATGGTTGATCCTAGAAGGAACGATTGGGGAATTGTTTCCTAAAAGAAGAAAAAAATGAGCTACACCCTTACAATTGATTTGGCGAAAAAATTATCTTCGAAGTTCCTCATACCTGTCATATTTTGCACCATTGGCTTGCTCTCTAGATTCGTATCTGCAGTCGTATAAATCTGGTGGTTGTTATGACCGGCCACCATATGCAGCGCTGTCCCACCGGGAGAGTTTTGCTGAGAGGTGTTGATCTGTGTGAAAACCGTACCGCCCATATGTCCCATCTGCATGTGAGGCAGCCATTGGTTATTTCTGTTTTCGGTGTTTTTCTCCATTTTGTTTCCTTGTAAAGAACGTGTGGGAGAGTTATAGATTTGATTTGTCTCCGACGTCGGAGGCGCTGGAAGAGCATTCATTTGGAAATTCTGCTGGAATGGATGATGCTGGATGGTCTGAGGAGCGTTCTTGTTGATTTCATTGTCAACCTCCATGCTTGAACCAGGAACGGGACCAACTGTGTATTCGTCCTTCACCATTCGGGGGGCTCCTAATTGTCAGCAATGGAATGAAAGATTACTACCCTGCTAATTTACTCATCACAATATGCAATATACAAGGTGAAATACCTCAAAAAACACTAACCTGATTGCAAAGTTAGACCACACAAATCAATTCCTGGAGATACCACCCTCTCATAGTGATAAGGATTCACGCACACTGAATCACATTTTAGGTCAAACGCAAACTGACAATGTTTAACATGTTTCAATTCATTTTTATGCAAGTCGCTCCATCTCCAAATCCTAGCATAAATTACATGAGGAAATCCTTTCCTACCAGCCACCTAAAATAATAAAAAATTCGGTAAAATACTCCTCATCTTCCTAAAAAATTTCTCACCTGAAGTCTTCCGTCCAATGTTCTCTGAATGGTTACACATTTGCTCGGATGAGCACCACTGGTCGTGATCGCTGTGATGAGAGAGTCAAGCTCATCCCGTTTTTCTTTCAATTTTTTAACAAGAGACTCCACAGCTCTCTTAGCGAAACCTTCATTTTCACCGCCCTGTCTGTGACACATCAAACTGTGGACAATGCTTAAACAGGCATCAGCAGAAGATGGTGCGTTTGTTCCAATTCCTGACATGTTCGACGTCATGAAAACCTGAAGTATTGATGAAAAAATTCGTTTCTTAAGATGTATTCACCAAGATTTTTACAAATAATCAATTTTACGACCGTTCGAAATGTCATTGTTTATTGAATCTACGAAACAATAGGATAACTGATAAATATAATTTTTTTCTATGTAAAATCGTCAAGACACACATGCTGAAATATTTCACATCCCTGAAGTCTGATTGATAAACAATAAACATTTGTTTGACAGGAGTATAACATATTTGAAATGCATAATCGCCAATAAAAGATAACTTGAAGCCAACAAAACCTTGGTTGACAGAATATTACCATATTATCTACTCAGGAGAACATTTTAATTTCACCTCCAACACTCTGTTCTAAAGATTAGAATGACTGGAATAACAGAATTTTCCCAAATAATATATTTTTAGATTATATCTTTTTGCAAGAAAGTTCATAGAGCCTATCAAATAATGGAAATGTTATTATACTGAATTAATGTACAACTCAAAAGAAAAACTTATACCTGTTTATAATTTCTTATAGCATATAAGATTCAGATTCTATCATGATTAGTTTATTCATCTACCAAATCGTAATATTAGAGCAATTGGCGAATTTAACACATATTTATTTACAATACAAACTCAAACTATCGTTAACGCCATTAAAGTATTTGCACATAGAGTTTGGTTGGATATACTGTTTCTTATTCTTCGGAGGACGGTTGACTTTTTTATGTGTTTCGGATCATAAAAACGAAATCCGATGCAATTCGGAAGGAAAAGTTACATTACAACAGGACAACAGGTTGATCAATCTGCGATTTTTTCCAGTTTTAGCAATGTGTGGGCGAGTTATCACATCAGTGCGCAAAAGCTGAAAGCATTAGGGATGAATCACGAAGAGGACAACATCTGCTTTCAATCGTTTGAAATACTCGAGAGGTGAACAATAAACTAACGCCTATGTGTTTATATGGAAGAAGTGTGAATTATTTGTATGAAGTCATTTATGTATCGAAAGTGATATATTTGGATGATACTTTATAGACAATTGTTTCAAATAAACTGCATACGATCTGAAAATGCAGCGGATTGTGAGAGGTAATGTGGAAATAAGATCACGAAAAATGTGCTCTGTTCCTCAATGCTCATCATATACTACTTCTGAAATTCCTTTGCATTAATTCCCATTGAATCCCTCGGCAGTTAAAAAATGCCAGACAATCTTGAAGATTGGGAAACGTATCTCAAAGGATATATTTGCAGCAAATTCCTGAAAGATGATTTTTTTTATCGTGAGTTAAATAATTTCCTACAATATAGTGGTCATTTACAAACCCATTCACGTTCACCCACAAAATCAAAAATGTCCGAAGTGGTTATCTCGACTTTCACAGGCATTATTATTAATTCCGCAATCTTATAAAAAATATGCGATTTATTTGTTATGAAATATAGAAGTGACAGAATAATTTTGATCACCTCTCCGCCCGACATCTTGTGATCTTCAGCGCCATCTCGCGGTGCGTGATTTTTCCCTATATACAGATTACACGGTGGTTTTTTCGCGTGGATCCTGGTTCAAAACTATTTCGTAGTGAACGTCACCAGTTGCGTGTATCGCTAAAATGCCACAATTTCAAAACGGTGACGTCATCATAGGAATGTCAATTCAATTTCGAGTTCAAAATATCCCAAAACTTGTTTTTAAACCGGACTCAATTATTTACCGCGTGGCGGCACCAGTTAGATGTAAAAATACGAATATATATTTAAAAATATTTTGAAAAATCGTCTCAGATTTCATGAAAAAAAAGGAAAATAAAAAGAAGGTTCTGGTGGAATAACACAGAGTTTCGTTGCATTGCATTTTCATTTGGCCATTTGTACATGCAATATATTATTATTTGTAACCAACAAAATATCTCCTAAAATATATGATATACGATCAAAAATATAAATAAAAATTCAATTATTCAAATTTTTCTCAGTCAATGGAAGACTTTGCTATCAATTTTTATCCTTATTAGTTAAAAATATGTATTTAAATGGTAAAATCTTCTGTGCATCCTTTTTTCGCATTATGGTTCATAGGCACAGATGCAGAAGATATCTTAATCTGTGGTTCATTGGTAAGGGATTTTGAAACTCAAGATAATTTCCAAATACTTTTCTTGACAAACTCCTGAAAAAAGAAATCGTTAATGTAAAAATAATTTTCAATTTCGCATACTTATTTGCCAGCATCTTCAAATATGAACAAATTTAAATGTAGATAATTGTAAATATTGTCCTTACTTCATTTTCTTTGATTTTCTCAGACCAATCCTCTTTGGACATATTTTCTACAGTTGCACAAATCAGTTTCACAACTTTTCCAATATTCTCCTTGAAAATCTTCAAAACTAAATCATGTGAAACATGCTCAGTGTTTGGCTTCCAGCAATCATAATCTGTAATGAGGGCTATGCCTGCGTAGCTGATACCAGCTTCTTTGGCCAAGACAACCTAAACTTTTTAATGAATGAAAAATGCATTATTAAACTTCATATTTTTCACCTCTGGACAAGTTGTCATTGAAATTAAATCAGCGCCCCACTGCCGGAACATTAGACTTTCAGCTTTACTAGAAAATCTTGGACCATTCACAGCAATGATCGTTCCAGAAGTGTGGCAGGAAATGTCCGAGATATTTGCCGTCTTGATAATCACTTGTCTCAACTTATCACAATAGGGTGGTTCCATAGGTATGTGACAGATGCCTTCGAGTTCATTGCAAGAGCCATCGTAGAAGGTTTGATGCCTTCCATGTGTTCTACAATGTTTGTTTCGAGTCAATAATTGAATCAAAATTCCAAATTATAGATGAAAGCGGAAATTTTCTTACCTGTCAATGAAATTATCCAAAATAACCAAATCGCCTGGCTTATAGTCCTCGCGAAGTGATCCTGTAGCTGTCGAGATGATAATTTGTGTGCAGCCTTCTTGCTTTAAAGCCCAAATATTGGCTCGATAATTCACTTGATGGGGTAAAATGTTGTGCTTTCTTCCATGTCTGGCCAGTAGTACACAAGGCACTCCACATATCTCTCCCAAAATGAGTTTGTCGGAGGGAGAACCAAAAGGTGTGCTGACTTCTTTCTCCGTTCTATTCTTTAGGATATCAGGATTGTCCATGCCTGTTCCTCCGATTATTCCAACCTAGATACAACAAATTTCGCATCCTTTTATTATATTAAGCTATTCATTCTTACAATATATACAGTGTATGTATGTGCTTACCATGAAAGCATTATTCATTGTAAAGTATTTGAAATAAAAATGAAACTACGAGGGGAAAAACATATATTTTAAAATTAGAGGGGGCATTGAAATATACTGCCTTCAATTTAAAATTCGAAGGAGACCTGACATCGGCAATTGAATAAAATAAAAGCGAAATTATCTAACGATGTGGAAGTGAATAATTGCTTATATTATTGTTATTATATCTCCTACCTTGATTGAACGAGCCATTTTCGAAATTATACTTCGAGAATTGAAAAAATATAAAATACTTAATATAATGTTTCTTTGAAAGTGAAGTTTTATTCAGTATTTATTTACAGACTTAACTATTAACATACGTGCAACACGAGAGAATCAGCTGTGAAAGAGGGTTAGGTAAATGACATTTCATAAAAAATACCACGAGAGGATAGTTATCCCAAGAATCCAACGTTGCCACACGTTATGACAGACGTTTTGGAGCAGGGAATTTGTAATCGTGATGTAGGGAAACAATTATTTTAACTTAACCTAACCTAACCTAATAATTAATGAGCGAGAGTTGATCAGTAATAATTTTTTATGTGATTACAAATTCTCTGCTCCAAAACGTCTGTCATAACGTGTGGCAACGTTGGATTCTTGGGATAACTATCCTCTCATAAAAATACCTAAATTGAGTAAATTACCTGAATGTCCTGAAATATTTGTGTTGTTCACTGACATCGATTTTGACATAGAACAATATCGAGAACCATCAAGATGTTATTTTTCTCAAACATTACACTGAATCTTATTGTTCTGATAGGTTATAGCAAAGAGAGATTTATCAGGTATAAATTCCACTCATGTGGCATGATTCTAATAAAAAATTGTAAATATCGCATTTTGATTTTTGTCGTTATTGGAAATTCCAACGAATGTTTATGGAATTTTTTTCAGGTTTTCAGCAACCGATCCAAAAATAATTTTAAAAATATTTCCATTCATAATGCGCATCCACCATTTTTTTTTAAGAACAGAGGTTTACAAATCAGAGCTATTTTTAATTTCCACTATATCCCATTAGTTTTGAGTTGTGTCGTAGTTTTTTGGTTTTTTTATGAATGCGAGTCTTGTCTAGGTAAGTGCCCCTGTGACTATTCAACTCAACAAGAAGGTTTGAAGACCTCTAGGTACAATCTCATTAATTGTTCTGAGAACATTTATAATTTACAAATTACAAAATAATTTCGAACACTTTTATTATTCCCGATTTCAAAAGTCTAAACGCCATCTGCCGGCCAAATTCAGAACCTAGAAAAGGAGTATAGGGAAGAATCACGGAGTGGGTGACATCTACTTTTAATCGTTTGAAATACTCGAGAGGTGAACAACAAACTAACGTGTGTGTGTTTATATGGGAGAAGTTTGAATTATTTGTATGATTTTAGGTCATTTATGTATCGAAAGTGATATATCTAGATGATAATTTATGGACAATTGATTCAAATAAACTGTGAACGAGCTGAAAATGCAGCGGATTGTAAGAGGTAATGTGGGATTAGATCACGAAAAATGTGTTCTGTTCCTCAATGCTCATCATATGATTCTTCTGAAATTTCTTTGCATAAATTCTCGTTGAATCCCAAGGCAGTTAAAAAATAGCAGACAATCTTGAAGATTGGGAAACGTATCTCAAATAATTTATTAGTTTGCAGCAAGCCCTTCCTGAAAGATGATTTTTTTTATCGAAAAGTTCAATAATTTTATATAATATAGTGGTTATTTGCTGTCACATTCACGTTCACTCACATAATCAAAAATGTCCGAAGTGGTTATCTCGACGTTCACAGGCATTATTATTAATTCCGCAATCTTATAAAAAATATTTGATTTACATTGATGAAATACAGCGCCATCTCGCGGTACAGGATTTTCACTATTGTTTGCATATTTCACGTGCTTTTAAGCCAGATATTTTCATTTTTTATCCAGGAACCAGGTATTCGTGAGGTATATTTAGGAATTTTTATCATTTTCTGAGCAGTTATTGAATTTTAGGTTACAAAAGTTTGAGTCCAATTTTCTGGGGCAGGTTTGAGTAGTGATTCAGAAAGGTTATTCAATAATTATCCGCAAGAGTGTTATGGAATTGATCTTCGTATTTTATGTGTTAATAAAATATATACACGTGAGTTTTAGGACATTGGATTATATAACAATGAGTGAACAAAGTTCTTGTACTAGAAAAAAAGAACAGTTTACAATTGTAATTGTTGTGTCCTCAATTGCTCCTCAAAGAAAAATCAAACAGGGCTATACATTTCCATGAATTTCATAAGAAAGATGCCTCAGCACTTTCCACTATGCCTGTGGCATAGTGGAAAAAATGGAGCGAAGAAAAGCACAAATCATCAACTATTAGGTGTAGCTTCCAAATAATTGAACTCAAATTACTCAAATAGTGCTCCATTTTTCCTGTTGAATTATTATCAATTTCGATATAATCAAAATTGAAAAAAAGAATTTGTTCACCTTAAATCAATAAATTAGACACTACACTATCAATAATCCAATCATTCACTAAAAAGTCTTCACAAAATCGAAGGAAAAACCCCTAAAATAACTCCCGGAAAGGTACTCGTTTTCCTCCATGTTTGTTTACATTTCGCAGCGCCCTCATCGCGAAATGACATTTCTTAAGCATTCTGACAGTTTGCTTAGTTTGCTAGGCAGATAAATAATCGATAGAGAAAGATAGATATAAGGTAGCGGCAAAAATTGTATCCCATTATTCAAAAACTGTTTTGCGTGGTTTTAATAAAGGGAATGATATTGGTTGCCAATTTTTAAATGAATGTGCGAAACGCTTCAAAATACTGTTTTGATCAATAAAATTCCATTTGAAATATATTGATTGCTACAGAGGGCTACCATCTGATGAACTTTCCTTCAAAATGGTAAATAAATATTTGGTCGCAGTTTCAGCGTTCCCCTTAATGCTCTTATTTTCAGTCTAAGGCTGTGTTGAAACCTACCAGAAGAAAAACAAAGTCGTCAACCCCCAATCCGAAAAAATTTAAACCTACCGTGGAACAGAATGATGTTATTCCTGACATGGAAATATTAGTGTCAGATTCACCCAAAGAGGAGGGAAGTATTTCTGAGAAACTAGCAGAAAATCTCATTGAGAAACCTGAAGATTCTCCGGAAGATAAAACTGCTGATGTAAAGAGCGAAGTTGACGAAAAAGAAAACATTCTTGAGAATGAAAAATTTCAGGAGAATGAGAAAGAAAAGTCGCCTCCTAAATTAGAGGAGGGTCCCTTTTTCGATGATGATGATAAAGTAATTGAGCAAACACATCATATAATTATTCCTTCGTACTCAACATGGTTTGATTATGATTCTATAAATGAATTAGAGAAAAGAAGTTTATCGGAATTCTTCAACAGCCGAAATAAGTCCAAAACTCCAGAAGTCTATCTAGCGTACAGGTGAATTATTAGAATATCATGAAATATGCAGAAGTATAATATTTTTTTTGTAGGAATTTTATGATTGACACTTATCGCTTGAACCCCACTGAATACCTCACAAGCACCGCTTGTAGAAGAACTCTAGCAGGAGATGTTTGTGCTATAATGAGAATACATGCATTTTTGGAACAATGGGGATTAATCAATTATCAGTTGGAAAGTAACAGTAAACCCTCAGAAATGGGTCCCCCGCCTACATCACATTTCCACGTGTTATCAGAAAGTCCAGCTGGATTACAAAATGTGAGCGCCCCAAAAACGACCATCAGCGACTCGAAGAAAATAATGTTGGATTTAGATAATCATTCCTCGGAGAAAACCTTGAATATCGGTCAACTAGGCTTGAAATTGGATCAATACGCTCTCAAATCTAAGAAACAGAGCAAAGTTGCCCGTGAAGCCATGAGATGTTGGACGGAGCAAGAAACTCTGCTGCTTCTAGAGGCCATTGAAATGTTCAAAGATGACTGGAATAAAGTTGCAGAACACGTAGGCTCCAGGACTCAAGACGAGTGCATATTACATTTCTTGAGGCTCCCGATTGAAGATTCATTCTTGGATAAACTTCCAGCTGGTCCGATGAATTTTCAGCCAATTCCGTTCAGCAAGTCAGGTAACCCCGTTCTGTCTATCATAGCATTTTTAGCGTCGATCGTAGATCCTAAAGTAGTGTCAGTTGCGACTGAGAGTGCCATAAAATTATACAACAAAATGAAAGATGAAGAAATTCCTCATCAAGTTGTAGAGGACCACTTGAAGCGAATCAGAGAGTCGAAATTCGAGGGCACATTCGACCCCACCTTTCGATTGGAGGAAACGGGTATTTATGGAACGGGTCCGAATGAAATGGACGCGGAAGAGAATTCGGAAAAAGTAAACGAGAATACTCCCTTCGTTAAAGTAGAAGAAGACGGCCAGAAAGATATAGAGAAGGCGGCAGTTCAAGCTCTTGTGGCTGCTGCACTCAAGGCGAAAAAACTGGCGGACGTGGAAGAACAAAAAATGAAAGGACTCATTCAGCTCCTAATCGAAACGCAAATGAAGAAGTTCGAGTTGAAATTGCAGCAATTCAAAGAACTGGAGTTAATGCTCGTGAAGGAGAAAGAGACGTTGGAATATCAGAAACAACAGTTGATCACAGAACGGCAAAGTTTTCATTTAGAACAATTGGAAGTTGCGGAACAAAGGGTCAAACAACAAGCTCAGTTGAAACTTCACCAAAACGAGTGAGAACGTGTAAAATTCAGTTATAACTAGTATAGTATGTCGTTTTTACTGCCTTGTTGTCTGATGGCAGAGTTCCTTCAGTGTTGCCAACCGAGAAATATGTCTACCAACAGAGGAGGGACGAAACGAAACTGGGCGAAACCTATTTCATTATTTTCGCAATGATTGAATATCTTCACAAAATTGTACAGAGGATTCAAGAATTTATCGTTGAAGAGAAATAATGATTCTTATAAACTGAGAAATGGCATTTATGGAAATCCTGTCTAACTTAGAATTTTGTGAACATTGCGAAAATAATGAAGTGGATTTCGACTAAAAATAACCCTTCTCTGTTGGTAGACATTATTCTATGTTGGCAATTACGAAGGAACATTGGCTGTAGTATTGAAAACTTTCCTAAGATAGCGTTGAATGATGCACAAGAGTTCGTTAAAAGTTCTTCCTTTCACATAAAGATGTCATTGCATCATCTCTTAGTAATAGGCTTATTTATATGTGGATGTTGTAAAAATATTTATCAAAAATCAATCTCATTGATGCAATTTTCCTCGAAGATCTCATACTTTTTATTTTATCTTCAGTTATATCTAGAGAATGAATTATTTCATTGGGTTGATAGAAAATCATTTAGTTTCTTACGATTTTGGTATATTTTCTTCTGAAATAATTTCAATTGATTTAACGAATCATCTCATTTATATTCTGAATCTTTTTTGTGTGTTTATTTATATGATGAAAGTGATATTCGATTAATTTATTAATATTTATTCAATTCAAAAATGTGTTCTCAATAATGTGTTGAATCGTTGGATATGTTTTTATCCTAAGACTGAGAGTAAATATGTAATAGTAGCAAATTTTTTTTTCTTCTTCAAACTGCAGCTATTTTGTCAAAAAATAAGACCCATTCTTGATTTACTGTCATTTATAACAAAATTTATATTGGACTTAAAATAATATACAGGTGTTCCTAAATTGGAGGTACAAACGAAGGGGGAAGATTCCTTAGGTAATTTCATAAACATGGGATCGCAAACGTTTCGTTTTCGAGATACAGGGTGTTAAAGTTTGAATTTTTTTTTTAAGTTTTTTTTCTCACAGTATCTACAGTTCCCAAGATATTCAACACAAAAGTTCAATTTGATGTGTCAAAACTAACAATGAATTAATTCACCACATTTTACTAACTGAAATCTCGAAATCAGTAGCAGATACGAAAAATCTACAGGAGACCATAAAGTTTAGTATAACAACAAAGCTGCTTTTTAAATTTTTTCGTATTAACAGTGGCTCACCAAAAAAATTTCTGGAGGAAAACATGGGACAGTGTTCCAGAAAAAATATCACCCTGTAAATTTGATATCGAAATTGGCATGTCACATGGTGTAAACTCGCGATTGTAATATTTATGCCAAATCTCAGTCAAATAGCTTGTGAAGTGTAGATACTGTGAGAAAAAAAACTTGAAAAAAATTCAAACATTAACACCCTGTATCTAGAAAACGAAACGTTAACGATCCTATGTATATGGATATGGGACTCTCCCCTCTTTGTTTGTACCTCCAATTTAGGAACAGCCTGTATAGGATTGGCAAAGATACATCTTGGTACAGTAAATATCAACGCGAGGAGCAGAGAAGGAAGTTGATAGTAGCAGTAAAAGAAGAATTTTTCGCAGAGCTTGTAGTCAATCTTATTCGATGATTTTGGAAAGTAAAACAACCCGATAACATTTATCAAGTATGCTGTCAGAAGGTATATATTGTAGTCGGTGTCTGCCTTAATTTCTTCGTGACCCTAAATGACGTCATGTTTAAATTAAGGTATTTTCGTCCTGTCACAAAAAGGTCGCGAAATGTTCTTCATTAATTAATTACCATAACATTCATCACAATGGCGTAAGTTCTTATATTATTCCTATTGTATTTGTTTATATTTGAGAGTTGTAGGTTGACCTTCATGATAATATTTATCGTCATAGTATTTACATTATTCACCTATTTTATTTGCTGTTATGGTGCAGCAGGTTAGTACATAACCTATAAATTGGGATTTATTATTGAATTTACGTTGGTTTTCAGAAGAGAAAAGGAGAAATAGATTCCAAACCGACTATCCAAGGAATTCATATGAAAATAATATCGTCGTTTCGCCTATTAATCCAAGTGGATACAGAAATCCAAATCCTAACAACATAGGATTCAATGTGCAAACCGATGGTAATTATTTACCGCATATATTCAAAATTCTTCATGTAGAAAATTGCATTTTTGATCAAAATCAGATTCAAGAATGGTTATTTTTTTAGGACCGCCAAGAGTAATACCTCCAGTGGGGGCCATCCCAAGTGCTCCTTATCATTACCCAACGCCATATCCTCCAGATATAACTCCTTATCCCATTATGGAATCTAATACTTTTCCCACACCAGAAACGACTCCATCGAAACCAACAGCTCCAATTCATGATAATTCACTACCTCCGTCATATTATGAAGCCACGAAAATCGGAGTACATAAGTATTGAACTGTATGTTGGCTGTTATCAATTTCTTTTTTTATACTGAGTGATAGGTGTTATTTTGCAGGGACCATGTTATAATGTGATATCTACCCGTGGCAGGAATTTTTAGTCGCTAGAAAAGAGGTTTCAGTACTTTGACATTGTGACTTGAATTTCCCCCTTTGATTTAATCAATTGGGTTATGAGCTATAGTAGCTCTTATTTTTGTAAGTCTTACCCTTTTTTACATCACATATTTCTTTATGAATAGGGAATTAATTTTGTGAACACTAAAATATGATATAAGTATTATTTTTTTACTCAAGTTTCACTATATCATATACTGCTTGTTTTTAATAAAAGATGTATTGAAAGTTGGACTAACATATTAAACTATTATTTTCCCTTCATTATTTGAAAAATGGGCACTTTATGATTTGGAGTTGAGACAGATAATTTTGTATTCTAAAATGTTAGATCCAAAGTGGGATTTAGTTGATTATTCTCCACTATAAACCTTCAATATCGTAAGAGGAAAAAAATTCTTTTCTATTTTTAAAAATTTGAAATATGTTGTGAAGAAACGACGTGATGTGGAAATACAGGTGTCCTGTTATTTTTCCATAACTTTTGTTTTTTAAATAAGAACCTTTTTTTTTATGATTGCGTTGGATTCTGCTTATAAAAATAATGATAGTGTTCAAAGTAGTTAATGCTCCAAAATTGAATAATTCCTGAGTTATTGTTTTCTATTTTTAAAAATTTAAAATATGTTGTGAAGAAACAAAGTGATTTGGAAATACAGGTGTCCTGTTATTTTTCCATAACTTTTGTTTTTTAAATTAGAACCTCTTTTTTATGATTGCGTTGGATTCTGCTTATAAAAATAATGATAGTGTTCAAAGTAGTTAATGCTCCGAAATTGAATAATTCCTGAGTTATTGAGGATTTTCTGAATTTAAGTCGTACATAGAGACAAATTCATAAAATCTGTTTTATAACAATTATCTGTGTTCATAGGGAATTATTGGGATTATTTATCTTCTATGAACACAGATTATTGTAGTAAAACAGATTTCATGAATTTATCTCTACGTACGACATAAAATCAGAAAATCCTTATAACTCAGGAATTATTTAATTTAGGAGCATAAACATCTTTGAACACTTCCATTATTTTTCTTCGTAGAATCAAACGCGATCATAAAAAAATAGGGTTTTATTTTAAAAAACAAAAGTTCTGGGAAAGTTCTGAACACAATTTTTGACAAAATATTTGAAACACCCTGTGACAAGTTTTCCGAAATTTAGGAGATGCACAATTTTCCGCCATTCTTCTACTTCGAAAATCTAAAATTAGTTTATGCTTGAAATATTGAGAATAGGAATAACACACAATATTGACTACGCATATCTCGATCATATAAGAAACGAAAAAATGCAAAAAAAAATTTTTCGAAAAATTTATTTTCACTCCCTGTATAACTGAAAGTGTTCAGGCTTCAACAATATTTTAGCTCAGTAAATAAAGTCGAACAATTTCATAATCCAAATTTTCAGATTTCAAATAGGACTGGTTCTCAAGAAAAACGTCTAGTAGGCACTCGAACTTTAGAAACCCTGCATAGCTTTAAAAAAAAAATAAAAACTATTGGCTTTTCTTAAAGGTTGGAATGGAAAAAATAGTATATTGTTTCATAAGGAGGAAAAGTGTAACTTTCCATGGCGAGCTTGGGTAATTGAAAGCGAGCCATGAAAAGTCACTTCTTCTCCGAATGGAATATGTTTATTTTTGAGCGCTCGTACTACTTACACGAGGGCTATATCATTTCGTCACGATGTCTGTATTTTTCGAATTTTGAGCCGAAAATGGTCTCAAACGACTATGTTCGACTCACTGATGACGAATCCGTCGGAAAATTCGAGTCTGTCCGTCCGGCCGTCCGGCCGGCCGGCCGTCCGTAAGCACGATAATTCTCTCGAACGGAACAACCTAGACACTTGAAATTTTCAGTGTGGGTTCAGTTCCCGAATGGCTCGGTTAAGTTCGTTAATGGGCCAAATTCCACCAGGGGTTCCGTAAATATGGCCGTTCAAAGTTTTGTTTCCCTGATTACTTGAAAACTACAAATTTGATCGAGATGAAATTTTGCACTCAAATGGAAAATGAGGTGTTTAAGCTACATGTGAAATTTTGTTCAGATCGCATGACCAGAACCATAGAAACCATAGAAAATTGTAACTTTTGAACGGAAACGCCTAGGGACTTGAAATTTTCAGGATAGGTGTGGATCTTGAATGTCGTTATCACGTTCATCTATGAGCAACATTATACAAGGGGTTCCGTAAATACGGTCGTTTGAAATTTTGTTTTCTCGATTAATTTGAAACTACGGATTCGATCGAGATGAAATTTAGTATTTTAATCGAGAATGATATATTGAAGCAATATTTTGTCCAGATCGCATGACCAGAACCATAGAAACCATAGAAAATTCTAACTTTTGAACGGAAAGGCCTAGGAACTTGAAATTTTCAGGGTGGGTTTGGATCGCAAATTTCACGGTCATGTTCATCAATGAGCAAAATTAGACTAGGGGTTCCGTAAATATGGCCGTTCAAAATATTTTTTTCCTGATAGTTTCGAAACTACCGATCGGATTGGAATGAAATTATGCACCTAGCTCAGGAATAATGTATTCAAACTACGTGCAAAATTTTGTCCAGATCGCATCACCAAGACCATAGATACCGTGGAAAATTCTAGCGAATTATCGGAAAAAAATTGATCAGCTGAAGCACCGACATGAAGTCTGGAGTTTCGCCTAAGTTTCAGAATTTTTTTGACAGCTGTCAAAAATTCCTTCAATTGATTTCTAAAACTGGAGAATGCGAATCTACCTACAAGGTGCATGTACGAGCGCTCAAAAGCTCCTGCCTTCACGGCAGTGCTTTTCGTAATTTTTTTCGAACGCTTTGAAATTCATTGAAATCTGGAGATTAGATACGGGAAAGTAATTCATCGTTGACATAGCAACACCATCAACAGTAGAACTTTTCGATGATCCGGTCAGTCAAAATATGACGTTCTTTTTGTACGTTTGAAAAAAAAATATTGTTGTGTTTATTTTATTTCGTTTAAGATTAATCTTACAATCTTAAGTGTCTATCACTAAATTTATCCTTTTCTACCCAAGTCGAAGCGAAATATCTTAACAATTGAAAAATTATCAAAATATTTTGCTTCACGATCATAACAAAATATACTATATACATTTATTGCGTTGAATCGGTAAATAATCGTTAAATACATCGAAATTGAACAGTCTCGTAGGTTGTATTTAATCTCGCCCTCATTCGAGTGTCAACAGTTTGAGCTTAAGCTAAAAGTTATTCGCCTACAAATCTGTACTGGGCGATTTTCTCCTGACGTATTTGTTGAAGTAGTCCGGTCTCCAGCACTTGCAAGATCCGGGAATGAGGAACCAGTCGTAGTAGAGCCTAACCTGGAAACATCCCAGAGCGTCCACCCCGTCGCAGTGGGTCGGCCTTACCGTGGTCGTGTGTTCCGCGGGGGCCGCTTGAAGACCTGCCCTTTTGTGCAGATATTGCTGATAGTTCTGCGAAAAATTATTCGGATCAATCGGAAGGTCAACATGTTTTTACGAGCTATGTTCAGTTCCACCTGTTCCGGAATCAAATCTTGGAGGAATCCGGGGAAATTTGGAAGGTTCACATAATTCCGGTGACAATGCATTTTGAAATTTTTTTGTGAGAAAAAAATCGAAATTCAATGTTTTACCTGGAAATCTTGCACAGAAGGTGGTTGTGATGCTGCCACTGGACTTCTTTGTGGGTTCGTGGTATCACTGCTACTAAGTACAGTGTCTGGATAAAATATCTCTGCTACTAATAAACTAGACCATCTTGGGGATGACAAACAACCACCATCCAAATAGTGGCATCGAGACTGTAGGCATCTATAAAAAATTAATTCATTTTGAAAATTATTTTCAACACTGTCTTAATTCAACCTAACCTAACCTGAATATTAATTCATTTCTAACGTTAACATGCTTTTCAAATTTTTTAATCTCTCACCTCGTCACTTCTATAGTTTGAGTAAAATACCCCTCGTAAGGGATCTGCACCACGTATCTCCACACTCCCTGGTAGTTCTTGGCGAACACGGGAGTCGCGTACTCCACTTTGGCGGGACAAGGAGTCGGGGGTCCTTCGTATCTTGGCGGAGGACCTGCATTCTCGTCCCTCCTCTCTATGGGAAGATGGCCGGCGGTTTGAACCACTGTGTGTGTGGTAGGTTGGGATTCGCCATTTATAGCCTTGTAGAGCATGCAGAAAACTCCACCTTGGTCGCAGAACTTTCGCGCTTGCCTTGGTTCTTCCGAGGTAGTCGCGGTTTCGTTTTGGGCTTTTTGTTTCGTTTCACGTTTCATGCGGTCGTTGCTGCCCGAGATTCTGAAAGAACCAAAGGATGAATTGAAGAGAAATATGCGTAAAAGATGAGGCCAGCAAAAGACATATTCATGGAACGAGGTGAAAATGAGGCTTAATTCTGTTAGATTTAGGTGGAAGTAAAATTGACTAATCTGTTCCTGAGCTGGAATTCAAGGAACTTTTTTGTTGAAAAAAATTTTATGTACTTCTTGAAAGATCAATGTTATATATTTTTGAAGCTTATGTAAATACATTCACTTTCTTCTGTTGAATGATAAAGTATCATCTTGAACTGAAAACAAAAGTAACATTACACACTCACTTCTAATTAGTCAGTGTATTATCTGTTCCGAGTAATTAGCGAAACATCTCAAAGTATAAGTGAAACTGTTGTTAGAAGGATGATCATCTTTCGACACGCATCAAGTGAAGAATTAACAATTAGGGTGGGCTTTTTTGAAATTTCACTCACGTGTTCTGTGAAATGAAGTCGTCTTGCAGTTGGGCAACTTTTGGCAAGGTTTCGTCCGCCTTCAGAATGGGTAATGTCCTGCTCAAGTACTTCAAGGTCATATTCCTTATCAGTTCACTGGAAATTGAAGGTGCATGATTAGAATGAACAATCAATAATAAGAACGAAATATTTATTAGTACCTACACCTTACTTACAAAGGATACGATGATCCCATAATATTTTGACCCATCGGGTTCCTGGGGATAAAACCCTTGTTCAGATCCCCGCAAAGGTTGTTGTGGGACATGTGAGGGGTCTTATCGCTGTCTTCCCTGCAGTCCACGCTGGCGAAGGTGTAAGGTGGCGGCCTAACAGTGGGAGGTTCAGCATTCGGGGACTCCACGAAGGCGTAATAACCTTCTGGTGGTTCTTCAGAGCTCGAACTGGATATCGCGTTGTTGGATGGCTTCTCCGACTGCGGGTCTGCTTGTATGGCCAGGATTAGAAGGTTCTGAGGGAAGGGATTGATTATTGAAGATTCTGACTTAACAAAATTTATTTGTGCTTGAGCAGGTAGAATATAAAATCACAGACCACTTGGGTGATTGAAAAAATCCAAATGTGGATTTAATTCCGAAAGGGATATACTCCATCACAGCCTTCTTAAAACACGAGCAGTGTATACTAGAAATTTGGCAACAACGTCAGAGAGTCCTATCCAAATATCGAGAAAGAGTAGATCAAGCAGTTATAGGGTAGGAATTATCATCAGGTCATATAATGAATGATGAAACACTTCTTCAAAACATGCAAAATTTTGTCCAGATCGCATCACGTGCGATAGAAACCATAGAAGATTATAACTTTCAAGCGGAAAGTCCTAGGGACTTGAAATTTTCAGGATAGGTGTGGATCTAGAATGTCGCTGTCACGTTTATCAATGAGGAAAATTGAATTAGGGGTTCCGTAAATATGGTCGTTTGAAATTTAGTTTTCTTGATAATTTCGAAACTACGGATTCGATCATGACGAAATTTTGAATTTATATGGAGAATGATATATTTAAGCTACATTTCTTCCTTTTTGTCCAAATCGCATGATCAGAACCATAGTAAATTATAAATTTCGAACGGAAAGGCCTAGAGACTTGAAATTTTCAGGGTAGGATTGGATCGCGAATGTCGCAGTCACGTTTATCAATGAAAAAAGAATTTCAAAAATGATGGGATTGGAATGAAATTTTGCACATAGATGGAGAATAATGTATTCAAACTACGTGCGAAGTTTGTTCCAGATCGCATCACCAAGACCATAGAAACCGTGGAAAATTGTAGCGAATTATCGAAAAAAAAATCACCGACGTGAACTCTGGTGTTTCGCCTTAGTTTGACAGCTGTCAAAAAATTTTTCAATTTGTTTCTGAAACTGGAAAATACGAATCTACCTACAAGGTGGATGAACGAGCGCTCAAAAGCTCCTGACTTTACGGCAGTGCGTTTTATAAAATTTTTTCTCTAATATGTCCGTAATTTTCGAATTTTAAGCCGATAATGTTCTCAAACGATTAGTTTGGACTCGCAGATGAAGAATTCGAGGTTGCATGTTCAACTCTGCCCGTCCATCCGGCCGTAAACGCAATAACTCTGGAAAGAATAGGCTCATAATTTTTAAATTTGGAGGGTACCAACGTTCAAGGTCAGAATGCGCTGAAGATATTTGCTGATAAAGCCATCTGAATTTTTTCCTCATCGGTAATTCGAAAAATAACGATTTAGTCTGAAGATCACAGACATCCTCTGACGTTTCTCTCAATAATTAATTGAAACTTAGACAGGGTCATGATTCATCTCGGATTTTAGAGAAATCTTCTTCAACACCCACTTTGTTTAGTTGTCAACGTTATATTCCAATGATAGTGCATTCATTTTCCTCATTTCGTCTAGAATGCAGCGGAATTGCGATCAATGCAAAAAAGTGAATTGAAGTAAGAAGTAGAGGTAAAAGTAATGATTTCTAACGATTATCTACCCTATCATAATATTTACTTTATACAGAGTGTCCCAAAACTATCATTATTTTTCTTCGCAGAATCCAACGCAATCATCAAAAATAGGGTTCTGATTTAAAAAACAAAAGTTAATGGAAAATTCTGATCACAATTTTTGACAAAATATTTGAAACACCCTGTGACGAGTTTTCTAAAATTTAGGAGATGCACAATTTTCCGCCATTCTTCTACTTCTAATCTAAAAACAGTTTATGCTTGAAATTTTGAGAATAAGAATAACGAATAACATACATAATATTGACTACGCATATCTCCCCTTTTTTTCAGTTTTTTTTTCTATATTTTGAGAACTATTTCGACGAATGCAACGATTCGAATAGAAATATATTTAAAATTAAACAATCGATCATAAAAGAAGAAATAAAAAAAAATGTTTTCGAGAAATTTATTTTCACTCCCTGTATGACTGAAAGTGTTCAGGCTTCAAGAATATTTTAGCTCAGTAGATAAAGTTGAACAATATCATATTCCAAATTTTCAGATTTCAAACAGAACCGGTTTTCGAGAAACGTCTAGTAGGCACTCAAACTGTATTTTAGAGTTTTAGTAGCAAAATTTCTACCCCGTTCATTCTGGTCAGTGAAACGAATTTGAAGAAAAAATGGGGATATTTACAGTTGAAAATGGGAGAAAGTGATATACCCGATTATAACTGCAATGAAAACGATGTTATTGTTATGTACATATACATTTTCAAACAATTATTGAAAGAAATACTTTTCAATATGAATATATTTATATTGTCGACAACCAACGTTGAACTATAAATAGACTCTTCATTGAGGGAAAGAAGAACATATTCAGGTGTTATCTGATGTGAAAATTTTATGGTCAACGGTATGTAGATTGCATCCTTAAACAGCGCGTTCGAATCTTCTTTCATTTCCCCAGAAGTGGCGAAGAAAGCACTTCGATCTCTGAAAACGGTAATGACTGCGGTTTAGCAGCTCACACCGGCTAATTCAGGTTAATCACCGTCAACTACGATTACTGCCATTTGTTTATATAAGTCTAGTGACAAGTGGCAACTCGTTTCGAAAGCGTTTTCTGCTAAAACGTCTTCTGTTCTAAGAAATCCGAAGAGGAAAAAGTTCCATTGTTAGGCTCGGTGAAAACAGATAGATTTTTCTTCATGTATTGATGAAATTCAATAGTTTCAGTTTCTTGATTTATTGTTTATTCTTGTATTGTGAATAGTTTTTGTCTTGCTATCCATGAAGCCATTATGTCTCAGTTCGCAAATGCGGATATTACTCTTAATTTGTAGGTGTCTACCTCTACACTTCGTCATAATCATCATGCAGTTATGTTATGAGGGTATGTGAGTGCAAATTACGACAAATTTACGACCGGCTTTCCCATTCCTTATCGTCAACGATTAAATCATATTAATTGAATGGCGTATGGACATTTGTACAGTGTAACAGTAAACAAATTAACGGGAACCGAAATATCCACCGCGTCATTTCGATTCTTCGATCTAAAGACGAGTCCATATTCAAATCCACCCATAAACGCGGCCAACCCCGTTCGTAGGAATGTGAGGACGGCTTAAGGCGTTGACGGTGTTATTGACCCAAACAGATGGATGACGAAGGACGCAACCTGAGATCTCCAAGGTTAACGAAATGTAGGTCTTGGAGTCAACCGAGTCATTGAATTTGAATAAAATGTCGGATGTAGTTTTCCGCTGTCCGCGTTTCGAGAGTTGCCGGAAGATAACTGAAAAAGTTCGGCGAAAAACCTGGGTTCGAGTCCTTTGTTGGGCGCCAATTAGTCATGGAGGGTGATTAGGAATAGTTCAATTGAATCGATGTAATAGTATATTAATTATTCAACGAGCGGTAATATAGGTCATAACTCACTCAGATGAAGTTTGCAGCACGAGCCGAAGGCGAGTGCTGTAATTCATCAAGTGAGTTATGAGCATTACCGCAAGTTGAATACTATACTTTATCTGCGACTATAACAGTAGATACTAAGATACAAGTACAGAGAAGGAACTTTGTTTACAAATCATAATAGTTACCTATAACAATGCATTATTTATGTTGATATTGCATCTTAGCATGGAGTAGAAAGTCCATAGGAGCGATGCTTTATATTTAGTGCTAAATTCACTAGAATATGTCAAAAAAACATTGTCTGTAAACGATGACTTAATATTCTTACTGCTACACCAATCTTGAAAATTGTTGTATACACCTTCATATTTGTTTCTGGAATTTTCGGGCAATAAATTCTGTATAATACTATTGGCTGCTCGTCTTATTTCTGGAGGTGTACATAATACTTCATCTTCACTATCTGAATTCCTCTTTTTCAGCGAAACACTCACAATAATTAGGTATCAAATTTGAATAAAATTATTTATTCCCAATCAATCCATCCATGAATGAAATCCTCGTACTAGTAATGAATCAAAATAATGACACTTAATCGAAGACGTTCATGGTATTATCGTCATTTTTCATTGCTTCCCGTCATTTTATTTTGTCTTGAATGAATTGGCTATTCCGTGCCTACTTTCGTTTCAGGAGGTGTTTTTGTCAGTCAGCGATGTATAAAATTCGTCATGCATTGCCGAACCATTTTTTCCATCCTTTCTGAAGTCTTCCATGCAGTGGAAGCTTGTGAATATCGAGATGCAAGAGCATGAAATGGAAAAGGAGATAACCGTAAAATTCCGTATAGAAATAATCATTTCGCCAAAAGATTAGTTGAGTAATTTAACAGATTTTAAGAACTTTCGCTGATGAACATGATAATTTGTAGCGAAAAGTTATGATAATAAATGGAATTATCAAGGATCGAAGACTTTTGTTCAAATTGTTCGATAATTTACCATCCCACAGAGATAGGTGAACAAAGATCCGTTTGTTTACATCTTGAATTGACGCCAACATCAGCTGTCAAATTCACCATCTTGGACAAAACTCGAAACGTCCCATGCTTCGCATCCGGCAAATGCTGAGCATAACTGAATCCTGGAAGTATTCGAACACTCTGAACACTTTCTGCGACCTATTTGCCTGACTTTGTGCATCAGAAAAACTATGCATTTCCATTATGTAACGGCGCATTTCTCGCCGAAGAAATATATAACGATCTATCCCGGAAATGCCGCGTTTGTAGCGCACAAACGTGATATCCGGAATTATATTTTTCAAATGAGTGAAAATTAATAGACTTCGGGACATGACGTAAGCTCGCCTGCCTCTGAGCAATTGGCAGAAAAAAAATAGTTAATATATTCCAACTCCAACTTCCTAATAGATTCAATATTAAATTATTTATATTACCAAGATTATAATACAAAAAAATTATAAAAAGCACTACCGTGAAGTCAGAAGCTTTTGAGCGCTCGTTCATGCATTTTCCAATTATAGAAAACAATTGAAGAAATTTTTAAAATAAGGCGAAACTACAAACTTCACTTCAATGATAATTGTGTCCAATTTCGTTTTTGATAATTTACTAGAATTTTCCACAGTATCTATGGTCTTGGTGATGCAAATTTCATTCCAATCCAATCAGTAGTTTCGAAATAATAAGGAAAAAAATATTTTGAACGAGAATTTCAAGTCCTAGGCCTTTCTTTTCCAAAGTTATAATTTCTATGGTTCTGGTCATGCGATCTGGACAAAATGTAGGTTGAATATATCATTCTCCATTAAAATACAAAATTTCAAGATCGAATCAATAGTTTTGAACTCATCAAGAAAACTGAATTTCAAACAACCATATTTACGGAACCCTTAGTCTAATTCTGCTCATTGATAAACGTGACCGCGACATTCGAGATCCACACCTATCCTGAGACTTTCAAGTCCCTAGGCCTTTCCGTTCGAAAGTTATAATTTTCTATGGTTCTGGTCATGCGATCTGGACAAAATGTTGCTTGAATATATCATTCTCCATTAAAATACGAAATTTCGTCACGATCGAATTAGTAGTTTTGAAATTATCAAGGAAACTAAATTTTAAACGAACATATTTACGGAACACCTTGTCTAATTTTGCTCATTGATGAACCCTGAAAATTTCCCTAGGCCTTTCTGTTCGAAAGTTATAATTTTCTAGGCTTTCTTTGGTTCTGGTCATGCGATCAACAAAATTCAGCATGTAGCTTAGACATATCATTCTCCATCTGAGTGCAAAATTTCACATCGATTAATTTCGAAGTAATCAGGAGAACAAAAATGCGAACGGCCAAGGCGCTCAAAAATTCGGGTAAAGCACTGGCGTGAAGTCTTTGAATTATTGAGAAAAAAATCAGGTTCTAACGACATTTTCAGTTTCAGTGTTGAATCTTTAAAGCATCCAAAAATTTGGAAAAATCTAGCAACAAAACAGTTTGCCAAAAAGTTTTCCCATTGAACAATAGCTTTCAACAATAACCAATGTATAAAAGTGTACGTCAACAAAAATAAAAACCAGTCTTAAAATAAAACAATACAAATATCTGTCATAAACACCAGGTAAGCGAATGTAATGACATAATCCAAAAACACGCATAGGTTCTTATGTATCATTCAAAACTCATTGATTACCATTTGTCGAAGAAACTCTGTCACACTTTCTTCTAACGGACACGCTTCGAATCCTTCGATTATGCAAATAACAAAACAATCGAACGGTAAACAAATAATTCGTGAAGAAAAAAAGGCCATTACACCGGTAGAGTTGAATGATATGATTCTTATAAACCAAATCTGAGGCTGTGATTTATTCTGCCGGGTGGTCTCTCACACTAATCGATGCAAAGATTTCGAGGAGTGTCAATTCTTAACGTGTCGTTCCCCAGGGTTCAGTTTCGGCCCCGATAATATTCGAAAAATGATCCTCGATATCCTTACTTTCTTCGACATTTTTTGATTACCCTTATTTTGCCACGAGGAAAATTATATATTCCACGAGTATTATCTGGGAACATGATGTCTTTGAAATCCCTCATTACTTTGAAACAGTAGATCATTTAATGTTTCCCAACGATTGTTGCCGAAAATTACTCCTGGGTAAGAATGAACTAGATCAGTTTTTTCCTTATTACTATAATTAAGAATTTTTGAGCGTCAATCTGAAATGACTCTAATTTAGATTGTGACATGACATGCAAGTAGGAGATATACGATTTCAAAATTGTATTGAGTAACGGAAGGTGGATAATCATCCTCAACTCCACTCCATTGATTATATAAATGGGTAAATACTAGAAACTGAAGTGTTTCTGTTCTTCGTTTAGTATTTTCACACTTTATTCTACGGGATGGTCAAAGTTAATGGATTTTCTAGGTCTTTGGCAACACCTCAAACTAATAATTAAGTGGATAATTGAAAGTAGTTATAGGCATGAAAATCAGGAACAGTTATATATATCCTCACAATCTGACGGTCCTTAAAATGTCGTTGATTTTGGAATTATTCAACATGCTATGACTTCTTTGAACAATCAAAAGGAAATGAGTTGGAAATAAAGTATTTACATTATCATAATATATTCTACACAATAAAGATAAAATATTGCCCAAAGTATTGCTCATGATTAAAAAACTGTAATATTGTTCAGAAAAGGACAGGAAAACGTTATTTTTCCCGAGCAAAAATGATAAATATTACAGAAGGTTGGGCCCTGCTTTCCATCAAAATACTCACCAATACTATTATTCTCTTCATTTCAAACAACTCCCCCAATACGCGGGATGATACAGTCCACTTAATGAGAAACTATTCACGATCTTCTCGAAAACCCGATCGGACTAATTGAAAAAAAAAAAAGCTCAAATCGCCGCGCAAGACCGCAACACGCTCTCTGGCTCCGCTGAAGAACTCGAAGATCGAACTGTGTTTCTGCCCAACTGATTTACCCTGCTGCACGGCAAAGTTCTGTAACACCGTCCGCATAACGGTAACAGCATAGCTTCCGAGCGTTTGTGGCATACACAAGACGAGAGTCTCCTTTTCCGACATCATTAGGTTAAAAGAGCACCGAAAAGGAGTCGGTTGGCTTACTTTACCGATCCGATCGGTTATGCTCGGTGGTAAAGGTACACTAATTGTGCAACACTCTGTATAATTAAGATATTTCCGATACGATTAGTCGCGATGATTGAGGAAGGTTTTTTTAGATCGGTTTTTGCTGCAAGGTGTTCTACTTGGGAAACCCATTGCAGCGGATTGTTATTCATGGATTTTTGAGTTATTTACCTTTATTTATAAAAAATCGAAAAGCACTGCCGTGAAATCAGGAGCTTTTGAGCGCTCGTTTATCCACCTTGTAGGTAGATTGGCATTTTCCAGTTTCAGAAACCAATTGAAGAAATTTTTGACAGTTGTCAAAAAAATGACAGCAGCTCTTTGTCAATTATCCCGGTATCTATGGTCTTGGTGATGCGATCTGGACAAAATTTCGCACGTAGTTTGAATACATTATTCCTCAGCTAGGTGCGAAATTTCATTCCAATCCAATCAGTAGTTTCGAAACTATCAGGAGAAAATATTTTGAACGGCCATATTTATTCAGTATAATTTTGCTCATAGATAGACATCATCAGGACATTCGAGATCCACACCTATCCTGAAAATTTCAAGACCCTAGGCGTTTCCGTTCAAAAGTTACAATTTTCTATGGTTTCTATAGTTCTTGTCATGCGATCTGGACAAAATTTCACATGTGGCTTGAACACCTCATTCTCCATTTGAGTGCAATATTTCATCTCGATCAAATCTGTAGTTTTCAAGTAATCAGGGCAACAAAACTTTGAACGGCCATATTTACGGAACCCCTGGTGGAATTTGGCCCATTGACGAACTTAACCGAGGCATTCGGGAACTGAACCCACATTGAAAATTTCAAGTCTCTAGGTTGTTCCATTCGAGAGTTATCGTGCTTACAGACGGACGGACAGACTAGAATTTTCCGACGAATTCGTTATCAGTGAGTCGATTGAGACCATTTTCGGCTCAAAATTCGAAAAATACAGACATCGTGACGAAATGATATAGTCCTCGTGTAAGTAGAACGAGCGTTCGAAAAATATCGTGGGGAAAAGAAATCTATGAAAAATCTTCATTTTTCAATTGTAAATATCCCTATTTTTCGTTCAAATCCGTTTCACTGCCAAAATGAACGAATGTATTCATTCCTAACCTGTCTGGTATTGGGGTAGAAATTTTGGTTCTAAAAAACTTGAAAATGTAAAGCAAACAATATTATGAGAGTAAAGAAACTTTAGAAATCATTACTCACCTCTATTTTTTCCTCAAAATCACTTTTTTGCATTTTCGACTGCATTATAGATGGAATTTCGACGATGTGTCAAAAGACAATTAATTCAATTCCGGGAGAAACGTCACGAAATATCTATGATACACGAATTTTATTTTAGATTTTCTCGAGCTGTCAAAACTTTTTCAAATCGATTTCTTGCCTAAACGGGCTGTTGGATCGGGGTGCATTTGCATTTAAGGAGTCCCTTGGTATTTTGGGATGAAAATTCGATCGCCCTCGAACCCCGAGACGTCGCGGATCAAAAGCCTATTTGAAAGGAAAAAGGCAACTTTTTGCGATTCCATCGTTTTTGGACCTTTTCCGAACGTTATTTTCATACGTTTGGAATTTGAAATAGGGAACGTTTCGGGTACCGTCGGAAAGCCCGATTTTCAATGGAAATTCAATGCACCGTCATTGTAAATACGTTCACAACTCACCGAAATTGATCGAAAATTGCTAGAAATTGGACGGAGGTGTTGAAGAAACGTATAAAGATTCGTGATCACCCTCGACCTGTCAAATCCGGTCGAGTTTCGACAGAAATCGTGAGCCTCAATTTTGAATTAATGGGAGAAACCACGGGCATAATTGGATTTGACCTCGAATTTTTACTCTGCGAGTTCAACCTAATTGTTTGAAACCATTCTCGACTCAAAATTCGAAAATTACAGAGCGCAAAATCGGAATGAGAGGAAAAATTAACAAATCACACTTGGAACAAACATAAATTTAATACACGAAGCACGATAAAATAAAACATAGATTCAAATATTCAGTGTACCTACCCATATAAAACTAAATCTCATAATTCCTAATCTAAAAATATCTCTCAATAAAATATTTCATTTCGATATAGTGTTGTGTTGATTTTTTTGGTAAGCCAAGAACATCGACCATATACTAAGAGGGCGCATGTAACCAATGGAACGATAATTTTTATGAGCATAAATTGCTTCGGGGTAGTCGAAAGCAAGACCAAACATGTCGGTCATTGAGTTATACATTCCTTCTGCTGTCTTAAACCCTTCAGTCACCATCCCCTGAAATTCGAAAGAATGATCGTGAAATATAAAATGACACCAGTTTTATAAATAGGTACCTCGAATATCATAGTGGAAGCTAAGGCATAGGTCACACCAGGCCATACTTCTAAGCTCTGTACTGTAAAATGATCCTGTTCTCCATGAATGAACCCATTTACTGCCCCCATATTTCCATTACAGAAAGACTGAACGTTATTGGCGTAAATTGTCTTCAGGCTACTTCGAACATTTTCCTCTGGAAATACCTAAACAGTGAAATTATCCATCAATCTCTAGGTCTCTTATCCATTTTTACAGGTTTCCCACAAAACTTTCCCCAAACTAGGGTGTGTCTTAGTCAAGGTTCAACTTGAAAATCTTGTCGTTTGCACCAGATCTACTCAACTGAGGTTGCTTATATCTGGCAACATCGGCCAAATTTGACAGATGTGATACATTAGATCTACTGAGTAACAGGAATGTCGAAAATATCACGCTGATAACCTGAACTTCCTTCGGTTTTGATACTGTTTCTCTTCCCAAAGTGAGAAGCATAATTTAAAAAAGAAATCTTTTTTCTCCAACAGATGGGAAAAGATCAGAAAGAGGAAGAACTGCCTCAACAGCAAATTGAAAAAGCTTGATTGTGGATATAGAATTGAAAGAAGAAAATGAGGGAGAAATAAATGATGTTCTGTATTTGATTTTATTATAGAATGAACAATTTTTGTTTGTCCTCGTCATTTTGGCAATTCTTTTCTTTTTGAGCGCTCGTACTACTTACACGAGGGCTATATCATTTCGTCACGATGTCTGTATTTTTCCGCCGTATACACGATAACTCTCGAACGGAATGTCCTAGAAACTTGAAATTTTCAGGGTATGTTCGAATCTCGAATGCCGCGGTTAAGTTCGTTATTGGGCAAAATTCGCCGAGGGGTTCCGTGAATATGGCCGCTCGAAATTTTGTTTTCCTGATTACTTTGAAACTACAGATTCGATCGAGATGAAATTTTGCACTCTAATGGAAAATGAGGTGTTCAAGCTACATGCAAAATTTTATCCAGCTCGCATCACCAGAACTATAGAAACCATAGAAAATTGTAACTTTTGAACGGAAACGCCTAGGGACTTGAAATTTTCAGGATAGGTGTGGATCTCGATTGTCGTGATCACTTTCCTCTATGAGCAAAATTATACTAGGGGTTCCGTAAATATGGTCGTTTGAAATTTAGTTTTCTTGATAATTTCCAAACTACAGATTCGATCGTCACGAAATTTTGTATACTTATGGAGAATGATATATTCAAGCTACATTTCTCTAGATCGCATGACCAGAACCATAGAAACCATAGAAAATCATAACGTTCAAAATATTCTTTCCCTGATAATTTCGAAACTAACGATTTGATTGGGATGAAATTTTGCACCTAGCGGAGGAATAATGTATTCAAACTACGTGCGAACCATAGAAAATTATAACTTTGGAAAAGAAAGGCCTAGGACTTGAAATTCTCGTTCAGAATATTTTTTTCCTGATCATTTCGAAACTACTAGATGGATTGGAATGAAATTTTGCACATAGATTGCGAAATTTTGTCCAGACCGCATCACCAAGACCATGGATACCGTAGAAAATTTTAGCGAATTATCGAAAAAAAAAAATTGGTCACCTAAAGCACTGACTTGAAGTCTGGATTATCGCCTTAGTTTGAAAATTTGTTCGACAGCTGTCAAAAATTTCCTCAATTGGTTTCCAAAACTGAAAAATTCGAATCTACCTACAAGGTGCATGTACGAGCGCTCAAAAGCTCCTGCCTTCACGGCAGTGCTTTTCGTAATTTTAATGATTCTTTTTTTCCAATTTCGTGAAAAATCCAGTTTTACATAATGATTTAATGAACACAATAAAAAACTTATACTGAACCGAAAAAGAGATGTAATAGCGAAAATGAAGACAAAAACCCGAGCAAATTATAATGAGTTTTGATATTTGTTTAAAACGCAAATAAGATATAAGAAATAAAATAAAATTTGTCATTTTATGGGACACTTACTTCATATTTGAAGCCGCTACTTCTCAAATACCAATGGCCGCACAACTGATCAGCCATTATGGATTTCTTCTCGTTCTCAGAACAGTCAAAATTATAATAAATACCGTTCCAGAGCTTATTCTCGAAGGACTCTTTTCCTTTTTTCAATATACTGTTGAATGTTTTGTAGTCTTCTTCTTTGCCAAGGCGTTCAGCAATTTTTGTCATAGCGAAAAGTGACGCCAACCAAAGTCCTCCACAATAAGCACTAAAAATTTCGACGAGTAAAGAACCAAGTTAAAAATCTCATCTTTCCTACCTGGGTCCAGTCATCGTCCAAGTATCGTATGTTTGATCAGCTTTGGAGTCGTTCTCGATAAGACCATCTTTGTCTTTATCGAATCTCAAGGAATTCATGGTGACTATGTAACAAGCATCGTACATATCCCTCAGATAAACCTCATTGACATTCCCGTCTTGAGTAAGACATGCATCTCGGAAGACTTGCAGGACGAACTTCGAGTTCAGATCTTTCCATTCGCTGACGTCGTGGATGTTGTAAGAGTTGGGAAGTATAAAAGGCTCTTCACCTTGAATTTAGGATATTTGATAATTGAGAAAAATCGGGAACCATAAAATGAAATCTAATGGTTTCCATTCAAAAGAAAGGATTTGAATAATTCACAGCAGATAACCGATGTGAGGTTACAATTACCTGGATCTCCAATATCATGAGGAATGGTATTGACAACTTTCCTCTCGGCACTCTCTCCATCGGCGAGCATGGTAACCCTGTCAGGAATCTCCTTGTAGACCATGTCCTTCATTTCGTATTGTATTGAGCTTTGAAGATGAGGCCAATTCATGTTTAATGCGAAAGAAGCGTAAAAATGAACGTCGTAAGTATTGTACATTTTATACTCATGGCCTTCCAGATAAGCGTACCTCCCATATACTCTTCTGATAGAATAAAAAAATTAAATTAAATAAGTTACAAGCAAATTAGATTGTGTTTTTACATTGCTTTTCCCCTCTTTGAGCGCTCGTTCTACTTACACGAGGGCTATATCATTTCGTCACGATGTCTGTATTTTTCGAATTTTGAGCCTAAAATGGTCTCAATCGACAAGGTTCGACTCATTGATGACGAATCCATCGAAAAATTCGAGTCTGTCCGTCCGGCCGTATAAACGATAACTCTCGAACGGAACGACCAAGAAACTTGAAAATTTCAGGGTAGGTTCGAATCTCGAATGCCGCGATTCGACCAGGGGTTCCGAAAAAATGGTCGTTTGAAATTTTGTTTTTTTGATAATTTCAAAACTACGGATTCGATTGTGACGAAATTTTGTATTTTAATGGAGAATGATATATTCAAGGTACATTTTTTCCAGATCGCATAATCAGGACCATATTAAGTTCCAACGAATTATTGAATAAAAAATCCCTATATTTCTGTAACAGCTGATTCGGCATAATTGACAAAAGCTGTCATTTTTTTGACAGCTGTCAAAAATTTCTTCAATTGGTTTGTAAAACTTGAAAATGCGAATCTACCTAAAAGGTGGATGAACGAGCGCTCAAAAGCTCCTGACTTCAGGGCAGTGGTTTTCAAAATTTTTTTCAACAGAAACCTACTCTTTTTATTGCGTGCTAGTTTCTATGAACAAGAGTTATCATTTTAACCAATTGCCTGTAATTTTCGAATTTTGAGCCGAGAATTGTCTCAAACGGTGAAGAATTAGAGGTCAAATTCAATTCTGACCGTAAACACGATAACTATCGCAAAAAGAGGCCTAGAGTTTTGGGATTTTCACTGTACGTTTGGGGTTTGAATGCGCCATGAGAATATTTAAAAAACATTATTTTTCAAAACTTCTGTATCTCAGGAACTATTCTTTATATCCTGCTGAGTTATGTAGAAAAGGAAGAGCTCGAGTTGAAAATTTATCATTTTTCGACAAACGACAGTCCGAAGATCACAGATATCCTCTGAGGTTTCTCTAGATAATTATTTCGAACTTTGATGGAGTCATGAATCCTTCAATTTTGGAAAGTTGCGAACGATATTCCGATGATATTCATTTTCCTCATTCCGTCTAGAATACAGTCGAAATTGGTAATATCGAAAATGCAAAGAAATGAATTTGATTAACGAATAGAGCTAAGTAATGAATTCTGACGATCTTTTGGCCTCTCCATTGATGATTTTTCAAACATATGCCAGCTCGACGATATGTTATTTCCAGGGTTCGAAAAATGTCTCAATATTTTATTCGACATAACAAGATTCTCCTGTCAGATCAATAATAAAAAAATTACGAAAAGCACTGCCGTGAAGTCAGGAGCTTTTGAGCGCTCGTACATCCATCTTGTAGGTAGATTCGCATTTCCAGTTTTAGAAATCAATTGAAGGAATTTTCGGCAGCTGTCAAAAAAATTCTGAAACTTAGGCGAAACTCCAGACTTTATGTCAGTGCTTCGTGCTTCTGCTGACCAATTTTTTTTTTGGATAATACGCTACAACTTTCTACGGTATCTACGGTCTTGTTGATGCGATCTGGACAAAATTTCGCACGTAGTTTGAATATATTATTCCTCAGCTAGGTGCGAAATTTCATTCCAATCCAATCAGTAGTTTCGAAACTATCAGGGAAAAAAATTTCAAACGACCGTTTTTACGGAACCCCTAGTATAATTCTGCTCATTGATAAACGTGAACGCGACATTTCAGATCCACACCTATCCTGAAAATTTCAAGTCCCTAGGCCTTTCCGTTCGAAAGTTATGATTTTCTATGGTTTCTATAGTTCTTGTCATGCGATCTGGACAAAATTTCACATGTGGCTTGAACACCTCATTCTCCATTTGAGTGCAAAATTAAAATAATGATAGTGTTCAAAGATGTTTATGCTACTGAATTAAATTAAGGAAAAAAAAATGTTTCGAGAAATTTATTTTCACTTAGTAGATAAAGTCGAACAATATCATAAATCATAATCCAAATTCAGATTTTAAAAAGGACCGGTTCTCAAGAAATGTCTAGTAGGCACTCAAACTTGGGACACTCTGTATTCAATATAATTCGGTAATTCCATCTTTTGAAGTTTATAAAAACAAAATGACAGTATTTGTCATACTGACAATGAGCACTGAAGTCCGTTTTGGTACACAGAAACATGTTGCTTTAGCAAGAGTATTTCATTTGAATCAATCATAAAAAGTAAAATTAATTCAAACGAATAATGCTTTGAACCATTTCCTTTAAAATCAATGGACATACCTCGGATCTGTTGGTGATAATGTTTCCATCTCCTTCTCATCCAAAGTAAGCCAAATACTACCACCATCGCTCACGAAATATAACTGATTGAATAATGCAGTTTTGAACCACGTCGGGATATTACTGAAGCAAAAAATTTGAGATAGCCAAACTTAAGCCGGAGTGGTGTAAAAGATGTTCCTTACCTGTCGTTCAGAACCGTGCTCTGCCACAAGTAAATTTCTTTCTCCCACTGTCTGCTATTTTGAAAGGCATATTGAGAAATTTTCAGACCTGCATCTTCACGTCCAAAGAAATCAGTGTATTTTTTATAATATTTCTTCGCTTTCAAGGGAAAATTTATCATAGGTATGTCCCATACCAAATTAAACCTGACCAGTCTAGTTTCAGTCGCTCTCACTGTTTGTTTAACAGCAAGACCGCAGGCCATTTCCCCGTGAATCGTCTTTGGATTAGTGTCTGGGTTTTTCTCGAATTTCCCATCGTTTTTCAATTGGTACCAAGGTTCCGAACCGCTGGAATTGGGATCGAAATATAGACATTTCGAGATCTCTATGTTGACACCAGCTTCGGTTGCCAGTACGTAGCTTGCGGGCATTCCACAGATTGTGTGGTACAGAATAACACCGTCGGTCCCTCCAATGCTGAAGGGTTTGGAGTGACTTGCAGCTGCAATGAGTTTCGATTTATTTACCATTTGAAATTTCAGAGAAAATCATGCTACACGTTTCTTTGAAGATTTTTTAAATGACTTTGTATATTTACAATGTTTGTCTTCTTTCTTGTTGCCTGTTCCATTTTTGAAAGTGAAAGCGATAGTGACGGTCCTATCGGCATCACAAACATTTTGAACGTTCCATTCGAAAACAGCACAAGGTAGGGAGGAGTCCTAGCAGTTCAATGAATTATGAAAATTTGTCACAAAAAAATTAAATAATACCCACCTTATAATTATTCGGAATGATAGGTGATACTTGTCTACAAAGTAATTTGATGCCATATTCTGATATATCGTATTCTGTCCAACTTCTTGGGTAGAGAGCTGTATATTTACATTTATCCCCTTCTATAAAACTTTTCCAAGCACTCAGGGTTTTTTTCCTGCAAAAAAAAACGCTACTGAACTGCAGCCAGGATTTTGGCTTTTGGGGGCCTGGACAGAAAATTTATCGTTTTTCAGACAATGTTTTGTGAGAAAAAAACTGGCAGTTATCGAAAATTTTTTGAATGTCTGAAATCACCACTAATCAGCAATCTTCAACAGCAAAGATATTTGAATATGTCTCAATTTGAAGACTTGGCACCCATAAGACCTAAGCGAGGTAGAGATAAACAGGGTCTTTATAAATTTGTAACATCGCAGTGGGCTTGAAAATATTCCTACTTTGCCACTTCATATGCATACTGTTCCCACTTGAAATTCAAGTTACAGAATTTATTTTCTGTGCATATAACAAACATCACTTCATTGTTCATTTACATTAATTAGCAATAATAAATGGAGTTTCTTCATAATCTCCCCCCTTGTGCTTGAATGGAGGCGTTTTTTAAGTCCCATCTGGAATTTTGAAGAAATATTTTCTTCCTGATAATTTCGAGACTACCGATTCGATCGGAATTGAAGATAAAAGAAGAATAATGTATTTAAACTACGTGCAAAATCTTGTCCAGATGGCATTACCAAGACCATAAAAAACGTAAGAGATTCTAGCGAATTATCGAAAAAAAAATCCTTATATTCCTATAACAGCTGATTCGGCATAATTGACAAAGAGCTGCTGTGATTTTTTCAATAGAAGGTGGATGAACGAGCGCTCAAAAGCTCCTGACTACACGTCAGAGCTTTTTATAATTTTTTCTTCATAAGTTGTGCATTGAATCTCAAAATTCCAAAATGTTATGTGTACGGAACGAAACAAAATTTTGTTTATGTGCTTATTTGAAAATACAATGATCTCGTGAAATATTCATTTAATTCTAGTTAATCATGAGTCATATTGTGACTCAATATCTACCTTGAACTTGAAGTAAGCCACTTTATCTATCTACCTTGAACTTGAAATAAGCCACTTAATCTAATCTAGATATTGCTCCAATTTTCTGAGATACAGAACAATTACAGGAAAAAATGAGATCAAAGGTAGCCAGACACAACCTCAAAAATAATTCAGGCTTGGTTTGTGCCAAAGTATATCAGACAAAATGTTTTTGAGTTCATACAAAAAATTGGCTTATTCAAAAACCCCCAAATCGTGATTTCATTTATATTTGCCAAATTTTGAGGAAATAATCTCAAAAGTGCAGATTTTGAGGGGAATGATGAAGGGTCGCTAATTCCCCAAGGAAAATAGGTTTTTTTTTTATATTTTGACCCCTAGAATTACGTCCTGAAATATATAAACGTTAAGTCCAGACACCCAGTACAGATTTGATAAAAATGAAATGGAACTTGATTGTATGAACGTTTATTGTTATCACAATGAACGCCAGCGATATCATTGAAAAACACTTTTCAAGTTGATTATTCAACATTCAACAATTCTGAGTCATTTTCCTCCATAAAAAGTATTTGTGATAAATTAATGGAACACTCACGGAAATGTTGATAACAAACTATGGAATATTGTTCTCTGATGTTCATCTTTTATCGTTATTATGAATTGGTTTGCTTCTACGGTTTCCCATTCATAGAGACCCGGTTTCATCTGAAATCTGCAGAATTCCCCCTTATAACCCCTACCAATGGATCCTGATCCTATTCCTCCAATAGGAACACCTTAAAAAGATTTTTAATTCCATCATGAAATGGAAAAATATCATTTCGCCAAAAAGGAGGAAAGGTGAAAGTTAATAAATAACAAATCTGCTTACCATAAATACGTTTTGCTCTTTCAGGAAAGATATAATCCATAATAATGGACTTGCCAGTAAGTTTGCATCTGATGTAGAAAAATATGTACCTTCAAAGGTTTTCAATTAAAAAAGACACGAAATATTTTAAATGGGACGTTACCTGATGATTAAAGGGAATAAAGTAAAAACCGTACGCAGACTTGGCTTGTACGATTGAGATCTATCTTCCGGATATTCATGGTTTAATTTCAATTTCAAACCGTACTTAGGAATATCAGTCTCCTGATTTGAACTTCCCATGTTTCACCAAATCGCGGTTATTTAGCGCTAATTAGGTCAGTACTGTGTACTAAGCAACTTATCTTGAGAATATCTGGAACCGGAATGAAATGGAAAATTGCATTTTGTTTCTTTATCAATCACTTTGTTTTCATTAATTTAAAAAGGTTCCTAATTCCTAAGCAAGAAGTTGTTAAACAATAACTTCAGATCTACTGTCCATTTGAGCTAATAGAAAACGTCATTCATCAAATAATTACTATCTCTATATTATATATAGGTATATCTACAGTAGAACCCCTCTAATCCGCCCTCGACTGGTCCGATACTCCGGTTAGTCCGACCTTGCTCAGTCATGCTAGCAAGTACCCAAATAGTCCAAATACCGTCTTATCGATGACTCACCGACCGAAACACCAAAAATGTATTACCGAAATTTTTTTTCTAAGTTATTTCTTTGTTGCTTTTACATTCAAAACAATGTTTTTTGAGTTCATATATCACTAAATTCACTGTAAAACATGTCTTTATATGTTTAATGTAATAAATATTGGCTTTTTTGGATAATCCGACCTTTTTTGCGTTCCGACCATACCCCTAGTCCCGAAGGTGACGGATTAGAGGGGTTCTACTGTATATCTATAGATCCAAGGCAAAACCCAAAAATAATGATAGTATAATTCAATTAATCCATGAACAATTTTAATAGATTTCATGATTGAAGTTTTCGTTTTAATTTTAGTTCATAAGTTCATTTTTTCTCGATTCTATGAAAGTTAGGATAGGACTTTCTATGGGAAAAACAGATGACGTGTGACATCTTCATTTCGATAGGTTGGATTTTCTTCAAGTTTCAAGTATAGCGAATTATTTGAAAAATGGCAAATATAGGAACAGTTATTTCCAAATTCTATACGGAATACACAAATAAAACTCCAAAAAAGTTGAAGATAATCGATGCTTATCTATTATACATTCTCCTGACCGGCATCGTTCAGTTTGTTTACTGTATATTAGTAGGAACATTTCCCTTCAATTCTTTCTTGAGTGGTTTCATTTCTACCGTCAGTTCCTTCGTTTTGGCCGGTAAGATGTATTTGTGTTTTAAAAATGATAATTACATATTTGAATCCAATACGGAACCACCATAATCCTATAATTTGAGTTGAGATCATTCACCGATATGGAATTTATGTTTTCAGTTTGTTTGCGTCTACAAGTGAACCCAGAAAACAAGAATCAGTTCCAAGATGTGAGCCCTGAGAGAGGATATGCAGATTTCATATTTGCTCATGTAGTTTTACACTTGGTTGTCATGAATTTCATCGGTTAAAATCATTGTCTTTATTATATTTTATAAACGTTCAAATTGAAATAAAAAAATCACCTTTGTATCATTTTCTGGAGTATTCCTTGAAACCTGAATATACTATTGAGTTGGTACTAGAATCACAATAAAATTTATAGGAAGTTACAAGTGAGTTTAAAGTTATTCAAGTTGAAGCAGATACTTTCCGTAATTTATTTTGTTACGAATTTTTCACATTAAAAATAGAACAGATTTCATGAGTAGTAATAGTGCTCGATTACTTTGCGTGGATGTAATGTTTTTCTGATATTAAGTCTGACCTTTTCACATGTGATGTGTATAGACCGTTTCTGATTGTCATCAACCTTGTTCGTGTTTCTCTTCGATAAGTAAACAATTAAAATTCCACTTTATCTCTTGAACTTTTACTGTTATCATCAAATAAAAATAAGATTGATATTCAGTCCGATCCATTATTGAATAAGATGAAAGTGTTCGTTATTTTAGTTTTTTGCGTAACAGCAATTTTTGCTGCTCCGGCAATAGATGAAGATGTGAGAATTTTAGAAGTAAGTACTCTGAACATGAATGTAATTTTTTGATTCACATATAAAAGTTTCTTGGTTATATTAGACAATACCTATATAAACATGTGATCCTTATGAATAAAACTGCTTCATTTTTCCAAAAGAATTTTTTTTTTGTAGAATAATGATCTTGGAGATTTCAATGAAATAAAGGAAAATATTCCTGGTGAAATTAGTAAATCGGACAAGAAACCATCAACTTCCATCCAAACCATGGAAGAAGTAAATCAAATTAATAAAATTTGTATGGAAGAAACGAAGGTTGATAAAAAGACTGTCGGTAAAGTTTTAACTGATAAAGTTGTTCCTGATGATCCAAAATATCGAAAGTTCCTTGCCTGCAGTTACAGAAAACAGAAATATTTGAACCAAAATGGAGAAATTCAGTTCGATAATATCATGAGATTTTTATCTAAATATTACAAAAGAGAGGATCTGAATGTTTTAGAAGTCTGTGGAGAGTTGAAACAAACTGATAATGGTGGCGACAATGCTTTGAACGCGTTGAAATGTATTTTACCCAAGCTTTTGCCTCTCAACGAAATATTTGATGAATGAAATCAACTGAAAGCTTGTTTGATCTTCACATTTATCTAATATAGAAAAAGATTCCAGGTTGAATTGATTTTTTAGGAAAAATATATGATCCTTTGCCTGTAAAATAAAACTTAGGGATCATTAAAAAATACTTTTTATTGTTGCATGTTCTAGACGATAATATATATTTTTAGAATGTCGATAGGTATATTTACAATTCAGTGTTATTAATGTTACTCATGAACGTGTTTGTTTCCTCCATATTCCTCCACATCTGAAACAAATAGAGAAATTTCAATATTGTGTTCTCAGAAAACTTCATTCCTTTATAATACTTACTGACAAGACTTCAACCATCTTTGATCCCACGCTCGGATAGCTGCAGTTCTGGTGACCGAAGCGAATCCTGCAGAACTCCCACATCTCACACACTGCTTGACAATGCGAGGAGTTTTTCCTAGATATAGATGTCGAATTGAGTCCACTGTTTGATTGAAGTATAATTCGTCTTTTCTGACCAAATAGTATGGCTCAGAACCATACTCCAACTGAAAACAGCAAAAAACGTATAAGTTCACATATCATTGGAAAAAATTAAATTTTTAATCATATCAATAAACTTATTCACCTGTAATGGTAGAATTTGTTGGGCCAATAGGGGTGAAGCTAAAGCTGATTTATAGACTGGAAGCTGCATGGGTTGAACCATTACTTGACTAGAAAGCTGACAACAATCATCTGGAAGACACAATAAATGGATATAATAGATTAGAATCATGGAAAACCTGCAACAGTAAATTTCAACTTGGAGAATTTGTTCATTAAAGTGTTTTTTTTTTCAATACATGAAGGAGCTTTCTTTCAACTGTAGTTCTCTCATCTCGACTGAAATTTTGGTATTTCGAAATGTTTTATTTCAATGACAAAATGGTATGAAGGTGTATTGTATACACCTTTTACTAACAGTAGTTTTTGTGAGTGAATGTTCGATTCGAAGATTGGATTCCATTTTTTATTCGCGCTTTTTGCTATCAATATGAGAGTTATTATTTAGGTTGGATAAACAGATGAAGAATTCGTGTTCAGATTCAATTTTTATCTTTCAAACCATTGTAAGAAAACATATAACCGAGGTCCAAGAATATTAATCTGTAAATACCAAAAAATGCAAAGATCATAAAATATCATTTATTGTCTAGAACCGAAATAATTTTGCAAAAGCCTAAGAATAAACTATAAAAGTAGAAAATTAAGTATATCGACTGATTTCCACGAATTTTACACAAATGACGAAATAAACCAGTTCATTTTTAGAAAACATCATCGTCCTCTGAATGAAGGCTGACAACGTTTCTCAATACTTTTTTCGGTTTTTCAGTTTCACTAACATATAGAAAAGCTTCACTAGTAACAATCATTTTGTTTGTAACGTTCGCAACGAAAAATTCGGACACTTCCTCATTTCCATTCAATTTAGTTTCAACAGTGGCATCTTCGGAGAATTTTATATCTGAATAGTCTCTAGATTTAGAATGTAGTTCACAGGATATGGCACTGTACAAACTACCCAAAGTACTTTCTTGATCATTAGAACTATATTCTCTCTCCCTCTGTATGAAGTTTCGGGTGATGGTGCTATCGGTTTCATACACACTTTCGTATAAATCCCTGAAGAACAGTTCTCTGGGAGTTAGAGCCACTTCCAAATTTTGAGACAAGGGTCTCTGGTCGTCGTGGACGGGATGCGAACGAACACAAACTTTTACAGTATCGGGTTCGCTCAGGTCCAAAGTCAGCATGCGACGTTTTTCAGCAACTTCAGGTATATCTTCATCGCATGCTTCCAAGTCTTTTTCCAACTTCGTGACAGAGCAGTAATCTTTTTTGGCCGCCTTACGCTTCCCGGCGTGCTTCTTCCAGCAGTACACCAACACACACAATATAATGAGGAAGATTACGAGTTGAACTACCAGGAAAACCAATTTTCCTCTCCAGGAAGGATACGACCTATTGATGTAATACGCGAACAGAACCGGCACGAAGGAAAACCAGTAAAAAATCACTAGGAACACCAAAATCCATGGAAGAAAAATGAACCTGAAGGGTTGAGACCATAACTTGTGAGGAAGGTTTTGAATTTCGTCCGTCATTTTCTTGATTTTGATTACTTCTATTATACAAGGAGTTGTGGAGCGTTTGTGGTTACTTGACTGATAATGGATTCAAGTCAGGAAGTCCAGTTTCCTTGCCTGATAAAAACTATGGGTAGAACAGGAAGCAGATTCGGTTTCGACCAGAGGTGTTTTATTTGTGGGACAGTAATTATCCATAAAAGGTTCTCAGGCTCAATCCAGAAAATATTAATGCAAGGAAATGATGTCATGTATCCGGGTCACTCATAAACAAAATTTCTGTGGTGAGATAATTTGAAACATAAAATATTGTTTGGACCCTTTTGTGAAACAGAAAACAGAGACATAATAAAAAATAGCGTTTCTCAACAAAGTTATTTCGTGAAAGAAATGTTTGTGTGCATTTAGTGATATTTGATTGAAGAAGCTTGGAAAATAACTCACCAATCAAGCTTTCATCTGGTTCGTTCACATTCTGTACTAATCTACTCAACAGTCTGAAAACCAATGCCAAGATATCCAGATTAGCATCCGATTTGACGAAATGTGGAAGACATGCTGGACGAAGCAGGCCCCATATTCTGATGAGAATGAGCATCTCCCTCAAAGTGTTGAGGGCTTTCACGTCTCTTATCAGCTCGTAGCCTGAAAAATCAGTTTAAAATTACTTGATCAGACAACAACAAGAATTAAATTACAAAAAGGAATACATATTGACATTCCGACATAATTTCATAACTTAATAAGATGAAATTAAAATTCTTGGGACAAAATAAGATGAGTGAATATAAAATTTTCATTTAAAATCACAGAATTTTATGATGATAGGGTGATTAAATTCAGTGATTTCAAAGAAATTCCAATGAAGTTTTTGTGTAATTTGACGTGACTTTACTTTAAATTACTTATTTTCCAAGAGATTAGTCACAAATTTGAATATGGACATTCTGACGGAAGTTCATAACTGAATAAGATAAAATTAAAATTCTTGGGACAGAATAAGATGAGTGAATATAAAATTTTCATTCAAAATCACAGAATTCTATGATGATAGGGTGATTAAATTCAGTGATACTGATGTAGTTTAGAAGAAATTCCAATGAAGTTTTTGGGTAATTCGACGTGACTTTAATTTGAATTACTTATTTTCTGAGAGATTAGTGTCAAATAAGAAAATATTCGCCCCAACAAAAAAAGCAGAGCCACTTGCACAGGAATCAATGAAATTTATTTAAATAATTGCCGACAATTTGTCGTGAAAAAATTTGTTGCACTGGCTATGAATAATTGTCGAAGTCCAAAAAAACGCAAAGAACTCTTTCTATATAGCATTTCAATAGAATTTCCTGGTTTACACAGATATTTCGCATTTTCTGCAACAGCGTATTTGTATAATGATATTTTCCGTCTTCCCTTGGTTTTCATTATTGGCAGATTAATGTGTTTATAAAACCTTTCAATTTCCAGTATAAAAAATTACGAAAAGCACTGCCGTGAAGGCAGGAGCTTTTGAGCGCTCGTACACGCACCTTGTAGGTAGATTCGTTTCCAGTTTTAGAAATCAATTGAAGGAATTTTTGACAGCTGTCAAAGGAATTCTGAAACTTAGGCGAAACTCCAGACTTCATGTCGGTGCTTCAGCTGATATATTTTTTTCCGATAATTCGCTAGAATTTTCCACGGTATCTATGGTCTTGGTGATGCGATCTGGACAAAATTTTGCACGTAGTTTGAATACATTATTCCTCAGCTAGGTGCATAATTTCATTCCAATCCGATCAGTAGTTTCGAAACTATCAGGAAAAAAATATTTTGAACGGCCATATTTACGGAACCCCTAGTCTAATTTTGCTCATTGATGAAAGTGACCGTGAAATTTGAGATCCAAACCCACCCTGAAAATTTCAAGTTCCTAGGCCTTTCCGTTCAAGTTACAATTTTCTATGGTTTCTATGGTTCTGGTTATGCGATCTGGACAAAATATTGCTTCAATATATCATTCTCGATTAAAATACAAAATTTCATCTCGATCGAATCCGTAGTTTCGAATTTATCGAGAAAACAAAATTTCAAACGACCGTATTTACGGAACCCCTTGTATAATGTTGCTCATAGATGAACGTGATCACGACATTCGAGATCCACACCTCTCCTGAAAATTTCAAGTCCCTAGGCGTTTCCGTTCAAAAGTTACAATTTTCTATGGTTTCTATGGTTCTGGTCATGCGATCTGGACAAAATTTCACATGTAGCTCGAACACCTTATTTTCCATTTGAGTGGAAAATTTCATCTCGATCAAATCTGTAGTTTTCAAGTTATCAGGAAAACAAAACTTTGAACGGCCATATTTACGGAACCCCTGGGGGAATTTGGCCCATTAACAAACTAAACCGAGGCATTCGGGAACTGAAGCCACACTGAAAATTTCAAGTCTCTAGGTTGTTCCGTTCGAGAGTTATCGTGCTTACGGCCGGACGGACAGACTCGAATTTTCCGACGGATTCGTCATCAGTGAGTCGAACATAGTCGATTGAGACCATTTTCGGTCAAAATTCGAAAAATACAGACATCGTGACGAAATGATATAGCCCTCGTGTAAGTAGTACGTGCGCTCAAAAAAAAGCGCGACAACTAAATTTCGGTTGTTCGACAATTGTTCAGTTCATTTTTGGATAAAAAAAATATAAAAAGCACTGCCGTGGAGTCAGGAGATTTTGAGCGCTCGTTCATCCACCTTTTAGGTAGATTCGCATTTTCGAGTTTTAGAAACGAACTAAAGAAAGTTTTTGACAGCTGTCAAAAAAAATTCAAACAGGCGAAACTCCAGACTTCACGTCAGTGCTTTACGACCAATTTTTTTTTTCGATAATTCCCTTGGATATTCTACGGTTTTCATGGTTTTGGTAATGCAATCTGCACAAAATTTCGCACGTAGTTTGAGTACATTATTCTTCATATATGTGCAAAATTTCATTCCAATCCGATCAATATTAGGAAAAATTTTTTTTGAACGGCCATATTTACGGAACCCTTAGTCTAATTCTGCTCATTGATAAACGTGACCGCGACATTCGAGATCCACACCTATCCTGAAACTTTCAAGTCCCTAGGCCTTTTCGTTCGAAAGTTATAACTTTCCATGGTTTCTGGTCATGCGATCTGGGCAAAATGTAGCTTAAATATATCATTCTCCATCAAAATACAAAATTTCGTCACGATCGAATCCGTAGTTTTGAAATTATCAAGAAAACTAAATTTCAAAAGACCATATTTACGGATTTCTCTAGTCTAATTCTGCTCATTGATAATCGTGACCGCGACATTTGACATAGCCTGAAAATTCCCTAGGCCTTTCCGTTCGTAAGTTATAATTTTCTATGGTTCTGGTCATGTGATCTGGACAAAATTTCTGCATGTAGCTTGAACACGTCATTATCATTCTCATTAATACAAAGCTGTTTATAAAACCTTCGAATTTCCAGTAAAAAAACTAAAAGCGTTCGCCAATTGTTCATTTCATTTTTGGACGAAAAAAGAGTCATCTAACTTTATGGGGGTAGAATAATCTTACCCTTCGACTGAGTTGGTCTGCTCTCTGGAATTTTGAGCAACAAATTGATTGCCAGATCCCCAACCCATTGAATTAACTGTTGGAGGCTTTGAAGAGTAGTGGGTTCCACCGTGAATTCCTTAGCTTCTAAATGCATCAAGAGTTTATCGACATCGCACTGCCCTTCATTGATCACGTCTAAAACAGCATTCATCGAAAAATTGGAAACTTAAATAGAAGTAATCTTACTCGCAAGAGAGTCTGCAGGACTTTTTTCATGACTGCTCATCTCACTCGGCCGCAAAAGGCTCTTGAAAGCAGTAGAAATGCTATGTAGCATGGAGAAATGAGTCAAATCGTTAGCTCTGCACTGTCCTTGAGTACTTAGTCTAAAAAATTTTTTTTTATATTTCTCACGCTACCACAAAAATAAAATTTCATTTTACCCATACAAAGATGTTTTCATGCACAAATACTCTACGTAATAATACTGCTGTAAAGCCGAAGGCTGGCGGTTGAAACTTTCCGTCAGTCTGTCGCATAACGGGTCCAACATGCTCGGTCTCAGCACCAGGAGAAGGTCCAGCCAGTCCATTCCAGTCACTAGGCAATATTCCAGAATCGTGGTACAATAAGGGACGCTTAGAGGCGTCGAACTGTCGATTTGAGGGGGCAACTTGAAGAGGTACATAGTATCGTCAGAGTCGATCACTATAAGAATGTTACCTAGCCACGACATGTCCATTGTTGCAATATTCACGCTGAAATGAGGATTGAAAATCATTTCTAGTAATTTAGAATGCAATTGATATTGTACTCACCTTATTTTTTGGTATTTAGCATACGGTTCTCCTGTATACTTGGGTTTAATTGTCAAGTTTGTATTAACGACAGGTTTGAGCGTGTCGCGATACAAACAATGTATTGAATTATCTTTGTAAGCTACAACTACGTAGCCACTAGAAACGTTGTTTATCAGTGAGAGTTTACTGATGGCCAATGAAGTAACTTTATGCGGATACTGAAAGTGACAATGGTATTGCCACAGCTGGAAAAAAATTAATTTTACAGTTAATAGAAGTCGAAATATACAGTTGTCCCAAGTTCGAGTGCCTACCAGACGTTTCATGAGAACCGGACCTATTTGAAATCAGAAAATTGGGATTATGATATTGTTCGACTTTATGTGATTCGACTACTTGATCACCTGCATGCAAATATGCTATATTTTGACGTGTGACAACAGGTCAGACATTAATTTTACATGTTGCTATTTTGGATTGAATTGATTTTTAACAGAGTGATATATGTAATGTCTATTTTACAAAATTGATTTTTAACATGGTGATACTTGTAATGTCTATTTTAATGAAACTTGTAATGTTTTCCTCTTATTATTCACCCAGTCCTATGTACTGTCATTTTATTTTATTTTCATTATTATGTTTTCTATTACAATACTGCAAAGTGTAAAATATCTCCACACAGGCTCTGCCTTTCCTGGATCTCATTAGGTTTATTTGTTTATTAGATTCATTACTCCTGTAAATCATATTTCTTCTGTGTGAAATAAACTTATTATTATCTACTGAGCCAAAACACTTTTGAAGCCTGAACACTTTCAGTTATAGAGTGAAAATAAATTTCTCGAAATTTTTTTTTGCATTTTTTCGTCTTTTATATGATCGATCGAATATATTTCTATTCGAATCGTTGCATTCGTCGAAATAGTTTTCAAAATATAAAAAAGAAACTGAGAATAAAGGGAGATATGCATAGTCAGTATTATGTTCGTTACTCCCATTCTCAATATTTCAAGCATAAACTGATTTTACATTTTCGAAGTGGAAGAATGACGGAATATTGTGCATCTCCTAAATTTTGGAAAATCGTCATAGGATGTTTCAAATATTTCGTCAAAAATTGTGATCAGAATTTTCCCATAACTTTTGTTCTTTAAATTAGAACCCCATGTTTTTTATGATTGCTTTGGATTCTGCGAAGAAAAATAATGTTAGTGTTCAAAGATGTTTATGCTCCTAAATTAAATAATTCCAGAGTTAGAGAGATTTTGTGAATTTGCCTCTACGTTCGACAAATTCAGAAAATCCTCAATAACTCTGGACTATGTACTTTGAACATTAACGTTATTTTTCTTCGCAGAATCCAACGCAATTATAAAGAAATAGGGTTCTAATTCAATAAACAAAAGTTACGGGAAAATTCTGATCAAAATTTTTGAAAACACCATGTGACGAGTTTTCCAAAATTAAGGAGATGCACAATTTTCCGCCATTCTTCTACTTCGAAAATCTAAAAACAGTTTATGCTTGAAATATTGAGAATAGGAATAACGAACATAATACTAACTAAGCATATTTTCCATTCTTTTCAGTTTTTTTTCTATATTTTGAAAACTATTCGACAAATGCAACGATTGGAATAGAAATATATTTAAAATTGAATAGTCGATCATATGAGAGAAGAAAAAAATGCAAAACAACTTTTCAAGAAATTTATTTTCTGTCTGAAAGTGTTCATGCTTCAAGAATATTTCAACTTAGTAGATAGAGTCGAACAATATCATAATCCAAATTTTCAGATTCCAAATAGGTCCGGTTCTCAAGAAATGTCTAATAAGCCCTCAAACTTGGGACACTTTAATTTCATTAAAAAAATGAAGTGGAAAAACAGGGCTTCATGAAGAAAAACCTTTTTTTTGCCCAAACTAAGTAATAATGTAGTAAGTGATATCCATTTTAGAATTCTTATTAGAAGCGCTTACTTCTGAAGTCACTGGCCAAACTGATGTAGTACAATTTTTTTTCAGTACAGTCAATTGATATTGGGCGAAATATTAATTTTGAACACTTGGTTCGCCAAAGAGTGACATTACCTCCCAAGCTGGAGCAGTTGGCTTAGAATCAAAGGTTACAGGTTATAAAAGCACAATTCAGGATAACATAAAAAAAATAAAATTTGAAAAAAGGAAAGATTTGCAGCAACAGGAGTTCAATAATCATCACATTTTGTGCATTTTCACGAATAAAAGAAAATGCAACATAATTTGAAAAATACACGACTTTTTTCTTTTTAAATAAAGATTCCGGCTTGACGTCGACTTCTGGGACACCCTGTATACTTACAACAGTATGATGATGTTGAGCGGTATCACTTTTGCCCAAAACACTATGAACAGGCATTGATACTTCAATAAGTTCCCAGACTTGAAGTGTTGTTATTGTATCATTTCCAGCAGAAACTACTAAAGAATCTGCATCTTCTCTCATCATCCATTTAACATTAGTAACTGAACCACCCATTTTAAGTATGTTTTGTACTGGAAAAAAAAGGTAGAATAAGGAACATGAAAGTTAAATTTTCGTTTGACCTACTTCCGGTTTCTGCAGGAGCTTCAGACAAAAAGAAACTCAAAAGCGATTTACTGGTTATCACACATTTTTCACCAGATTTCATGACTGAGACGTTATAACACATGATAGGCAGATTTGGATTCCCGCTGCTTACAGCCACTAAGAAATGTCCATCTGAAAATCAATGTTTATGAAAAAAATTTAATACAAAACAAAATAACTCACTTTTTCCAAAACAAATATCTGCAGTCTTGATTAATATCCTTATGGGAGCCAAGCTTTCAGTAGCAATTATAACAGACGTCTGACTAGTGGTCTGCGGAAATAACATAGCACAGAGCATACCAGTCGAAGTTAATATCAATACTCCATTGCAAGGTCTTCCCCCGAACTGTTTCACCGAGCATGCAAACTTAACATTAGTGAATTTATCGGTATATATAGAACTATCCTTCTTCTCAGGATTAATACATATCTGAAACAATGCAGCATAAGTTTTGAAATTATCGATTCTTAAGCGAATTTTTACCTTTTTTCCAGTGTGAAAAAAAGCTGCAGCTATGATATTTTCACCCTCCAAATTTGTCTGAGCAACAATTGTCCATTCATTCAGCAAATGATCTTTTTCTTTGTACACTCTAACATAACCATTTTGATCAGCGACTAACAACAACTCTCCTGTTGAATCCCATTGAAGAACAGAAAGAGTTGATGAATTTGAAAGGATCCTACAACGCCCAGTAATTAATATAATTTAGCATCACATAAAATAATATACCCACTTGCAAATTAACCATGGATTATTCAAATCTGCTATATAGACGTTGGATGACCAACTTAATGATTTCGAATTTTCTAAATCACTTTCAGTACTGAAAGCTATAACATTTGTCGGAGAAATGGAACACCTTATCGATTTAGTCAGACTGAAAAACAATATTTTATAGATCTTATGATTGTTTACATATTTTCAAAACTATTTACCAGTTAAAAATATTTTCTTTATGGGGGCTAATCCTTTTGCTACTTTTACTTAGAGTGAAGATGTGGTCCATCTTGGAGCATTGATCAAATTTATACAGGAATTATTTAGTGTTTATTTGTATTTTTGTATATGTATACGAAATCGTTCAATACTAATAAAATTGAGTATTGACGATTCAAAAAATTGGTTATGGGCATAGACTAATAATAAAATTTTATTATTATTATTAGTCTATGGTTATGAGCATTATTAATGAACTACTGCATGACTGAAGAAGAAGAATGACTGAATTATTTGCCTACTTCTTATTCTTCCATGGTGGAAGATTATTTTTCCACCATTCGCGATTCCAACAACCGGTGAGGGCGCTGCGAAATGTAAACAGACATGGAGGAAAACGAGTACCTTTTCAGGATTTAGTGTGGTGGATTATTTTTGGGGTTTTTCCTTCGATTTTTTGGAGACTTTTTAGTGAGTGATTGGATTACTGATATATGAATGTCAATTTAATTGATTTTAGGTGGACAAATTGGTTTTTTCAATTTTAATTATATCGAAATTGATAATAGTTCAACAGGAAAAATGGAGCACTCACTATTTGAGTTTGACGACAATGTTCAATTATTTGGAAGCATGGAAGTTACACCTAATGGTCGATCATTTGTGCTTTTCTTCGTTCCATTTTTTCCACTATGCCCTGTGCCAAAGGCATTAGTGATACAAACTGCTGAGGCATCTTTCTTATGAAATTTATGGAAATGTATAGCCCTGTTTTGATATTTCTCCGAGGAGCAATTGAAGACACAACAGTTACAATACAATTGTAAACTGTTTTTTTCTAGTACTAGAACTTTGTTCAATCATTGTTATAATCCAATGTCCTAAAATTCATGTCAATATACATAGGTATATTATTCTCACAAAAAAGTTAAATCAAAGTCATTTGGAATACGAAGATCAATTTCATACGCTCTTGTTGATAATTATTGAATCACCTTTTTAAATCACCACTCAAACCAAACCTGCCCCAGAAAATTGGACTCAAACTTGTAATCTAAAATTCAATAACTATACGTGTACGTATTTCAACTGAATAACACTGATATAAATACCTTACCGCCTATTTTTTTTCAATACCAATTACTTTACTCAGAGAATGATTAAAACTCCTGAATTTTCCTCATGAATACCAGTTTCCTGGATATAATTAAAATTAATAAGTACGTGAAATATGAAAACAATACTCGTTTTCTAGGTTCGGGATTTAGCCGGCATTTAGACTTTTGGAATCGCAAATCGGAATTTATGATTTTGAAATAACAATATAATATATATAATAATAATATAATATTCATTGTTTCGTTGATGAAAAAATATCGATTCCATTATTATTCTAAAATTCAAGACCAAACAGGTCCAGTAGGTCATTCGCCTTATGATTTCACATTGTCTATGACTTTTGTTAATCTTTGTTTGAAATGACCGTTTTTCTGTTAATTTGATTCTCAGTTTAAAAAAAAAATTATTTGTCTGCAGTGTTCACTTTGAAAGTTTTTGTTCTTCATTAAGTTCGGTTTACAGATTCAGATGAATCTTTAACTATATGTGTTATCCTTGTATTTGTATGTATCAATAGTTTATAATCGAAACTTTCACAAAATGAATAGGAATTCTGCGAAAGTTGATGATGAAACCATCCTTTTTACCCCTCAACCATTTGCGACATCTACAGAGTTGAGGAAGCGCCGTCTACCAAGGGACAGTGAATGTTCCATTAATCCCGCCAAGGCAACTGAGTCTGATGAATCTTTAGGATTAATATCGATTAAGAGTGATAATATCGGACCAAACATTGATGATGTTCAGCTGAAAGACTCGAGCAAAGAAATTAAGGCATATGCGAAAGAACAGAGGGAACTTGCAAGCAAGATGCTTCAAAGAAGGGAATCAAAAGTTCTAGGTTTGCCTACTAGGCCACCTAGACCATCGGAAGTTTCTTCTGGCTCACATTTTGGGTTGTCAAATAGCAGTACTATAAGCGAGAGCGACTTATTAGTGAGTAATAACTCGTGTTCAACTCCTAGACCCTCCTTATCTAGAAATCTGGATACATTAGATATTGCTGGAACTTTGTCTCGCATGAGTATGGAGTTCAGTGAGTTGAGAGAATTTTCACATTTTTCAAGCAATTTTAACTTTTTTTTTTTTACAGAGGATCCGAATATGAGTTTATCTACTGCGCTGAATAGAATGCAAGAAGAATATGATAAGATTCAAAACTCGTTATCTAATACAAGCAACATGTTCCAATCTGCAGAGGATGCCGAACAACAATTGCTGGCAGATGAAGCCTCTTGGAGAAACGAAAAAGAACTTCCAGCCGAAAAAGTAGATTTTTCTTGGCACACTTTGAATAATTCCAAAATGTCATCGATAAGTGCATATTTCAAACAAAGGACAGGGGATCTGTCTGATATTATTCCTTCCAAACCTGGAAGGACGTCTGAAATTAGGGATATTTTACAAAATTCTAGAAAAAGTTCTCTTGTGAGTATGCCTTCAAGTATTTCAGTCGGAGATGTTACTGCATCTTCTGATGGCGAACTGGGGTATGCTTCTTCGGAATGTGACATAGATGATGTGCCTCTGAAAAATGAAAGTCCGGAACCAAGTTTACCGAAAGAAAGTTTGAGTATATCGAGAATTGCTGAAATTTTACAAAAAGCAGATGGAACTCCAACTAAAGTTCTTGATTACTTATTGAAATACTGTCCGGGAGGAGAGGGAGAGGATAATAGGAAAAAAACTGTTCCTGTCCCCAGCGACGTTAAAAATAGCACCCGGAGGAACATATTGTCTTCTATATGCGAAAAAACCGACGAAGATAGCGGAAATTTCCATCCAAGCACTCTAACTCCCAACAAAGAAAATTTCGACTGCACCAACACCCCTCAGCAGCCTTCGTTGGATAAAATGTTTGGTATCTCCAAATCTCTTACATCCCTAAGAAGTACCAGTAGTTTGAGTAATCTGCCGGGTGGTAAGCTCCCGATAGAAACCACACACAGCGAACTTGTTTGGGGATGCGTTAAAGCGGGTAGAAGTGAAACTAAGCAATTTACCCTTCGAAACAAATCGGCCAGTAAAGTACAGATACAGTGCAGCGTATCGAGTCCACTGTTTAGGATTATGCAAGATCGAGGCGAAGATACCTCAAACTCGATCAAGATTTTACTTCGTGCGCACGAGACCAGGTGCATGACTGTAATTTTTAACCCTCTAAGCGATGGGGCAGCAGCGGACGAGATAGTATTTTCCCCGTGTAACTTGAATTTGCAGCAAACTATGAAGCAGTCCATCAGGTTGTTCGGTTACGGAGGATCTGGAGCTGTAGTATTCAAAAACAAGATATTGAAAGATAGCTCCGGAAGACACTGGTTGAGTTTAGGTAAATTCCAGGGCCAATCGGTTTTCCAAGAAAGTATAACTGTTAAGAATCGGGGAAGTTTGCCGTCATTCGCTTTCTTTGACTATATAGCGAAGGATCTCGCATTCTCGAAAATTTTCATCCAGCCTGATGTCTTAATTCTGGGACCGAATGAAGAGAAAACTGTAGATATAAATCTGAAATTAACCAGGGAAGATATGAAATACGTAGACAATAATTTGTCAAATCCTGCTTTCGAAATTGGAATAGTGAAAATTATATCGGGTACGGAATCCACCAGGGGAAGAATCAAACGACTGTGCAAACTTGTTATGGAGAGAAAACTAGAGATGGATAGCTTAGGTAAGAAACTAATGCAGGATATCCAAGGAGAGGCCATACCGACTGACGTTATCAAATGCAGAGAATCAATAACTAGTCTTAAATCCCTTCTTATGGGACTTTCGCAAAAGGAAATTGTTATGATTGTGGAGAAAGATTTGGATTCAACTTTGGTGCCAGTATTGAATGAAGACACCTCCTTGTTCCAAAGTTTATACCAAGAAAATACTTTAGTTGAAGAATTGGTCGAAAACTGTTGCAAATTAGAACCTTCTCTTGTAATACTCAACCCTCCCTCCAAATGTAAAGACATTCTATTCCTAACTTCCGATAGCGATTCCACTTTATCATTCAAAGTTGAGGTTCCTAAAGGAATAAAAACGCATGTTATGTCTGGAACATTGCAACCAAGATCTACTGTGGTACTTCATCTAGAAATTGATAATATCTCGAAAATTCCAGCCTCATCAAGGGTTTCGGTCAACGTTGAAGGTGACATTTTATATAGTGATGTGAAAATAAGACATATTTAAGTTTCCTATTTATTTGTATTACTTTAGAGTTTAAAATGGTTCCTGATTTATTTTTTTACATGTACTTAATTGAATAAAGTTGGACTGCTCAACTTTAATTGAGCTCAATTTTAATTGGAAACCTTAGTTTTATTTCTTTTTGCTACACTGACTAAGCAGCACAATATATGTGAGCGATATCTGATAAGGTTCTGAGATTTGGGAAAACCTCTCAGTTTTCCCAAATATTGAAGACACCACACCTTAGCAAAGAACAAACCAACTGTTATCAAAGAAGATATATACAACATCTCTTTGAAGTGTAGGACAGTCGAAAAAATATTTTGGTAAATAACAACGTACCAATTGTGATTGAAATATATATGGAATTCTTCAGACTGAGAAAAATTTTCAAATGTGCGTCGAATCTGGGAGTTCGAGATAACAAAAATAAAGCAGAAAAATTCGAAAAGCACGGACGTGAAGTCGGGAGCTAACACGAGAAAAGCCTGAATTTATTAACGTTTTATTTCATTATAGCACAATAATTACAAATAATTTGTTTAGTCACTTAAAAATACCTCTACAGTATGAAATTCAAATTAAAAGAATTATTGAACAATATAATACAATGTCCATAATTTTGAGTGTAACATTTGGTAACAAAGTGGAAAATCATTGCATGGAAAGGATGCTAACCAAAATTTACAGTCAAAACCGAGGTTATTTACATCTTTTACAAACATAAAGACTAAACACTAATATAGCACCATTCGAAATGTGTGAACATGAGGTAATGATCCAGTTAATTCAGCTCAAACAGAAAATGATTCGTGAATTGGTAATAACTAAATGCACTTTAAATGGGGCTGAACTGCTTAATTTTTCGACATTTCGAAATTCAATAACCTTTAATAACCCCAATAAAAACTCTAAAATGTTAGATTTATCTCTTATAAAAAAATATTAATTAATATTCCACAGTAGAATTCGAATTCCTTTTCACTAGGCGCTTAAACGTAATGAAAAAGAAAATGAATCCATATAAAAACTTATATCTAGGGTAAGGCACATAAAGACAGGAAATTTTGGGAATTTGTTTGGGATTACTCTACTGAAAGGGGATAAGTATAGAACTCCAACAAAGAGGGTTCACGATTACAACTCGAATATAAAGAAACTCACAATCAGTAGAACTTCGAAGGTAACTGAAAACCAATTCCCGAAAAACCCTGCAAAAACAATATTAACTCAACAAAAACAAAAATTAGATGGATATTCTCTGATGCAATATTTAACAAGATATTAAATGTGCTAGAGAATTAAGCTTGATGGCACGGTTACATATGTCTATTTCAGGAGATGAGACTATTTGCACATCTTTAAAATGAGTTTAAAATTAGGTAAATGTCTCGGATGACACTGAATGTTAGTTATTTCTCATCGGAAATTGTCCTCGATCCCAATGAAGGTTACAGTCGTTGCGAGGTTACATTCTTGCTGCTTTTCCTGCCCATTTTGAACCACCCCGCCGATTTTTCCGGATCTCGCGGCATGGAAATGGACCTGGAAACTTCCCGCGAGTCTTCGCGACCTCTGCTAGTTCGGCTGAGAGACTCGACGGAAGCGCTCTTCGACGAGATTTTCCTATCGTCCTTGTCTCTGCTATATCTGGAATTCTCCCTTGGCAACCTTTCTTTCTTCTTGTACAACGTGGAGGTCGAATTTCTGGTCGACTCGTCCTTGCTCCTCTTCAAGGTTTGTGACGAAACGTTCTCTTTGCTCCTGCTTCGGTGGTTGCCCAGTGTTGAAACGTTCTGAGTTGACCTCTTGGTCTCGTGCGCTTTCTTTTTCAAAGTGGAGGTGGAATTTCTACTGGTTCCGTTTCTGGGAACCCTTTGTTCGTATTTTCCGTTCTTTGTGGCAGGTGCAGGCTTGGGGTATTGACTGTAGTCGATGTCCATGGACTCCCTGAAGTGACGGGGTTTCCACGGAGCGAGCATGGAGAATGAGCGACTTAAGGTCTTCACCCTTGGTTGCATCTTGTTGTTGCTACCGTTAGAAGCTAGTTCCTCTCTTGAAGCCGCTCTGGAGCTGTTCCTGAGATAGCCAGGTCCTGGTATGTCTCCCACTGTAAAAAGAAGGACATTCTGTTAGATACTTGAAGGTTGTGGATCGGGGACATAATTTACCTGTTGCAGCGTGAAGATATACGATACTCCGTTGTGACTGTTGCGACTGCTGACTACTGTCGCCTTCTGTGGAGCTTTCTAAAGAACTAACTTCATTTTTGCTCCTCCTGCTTCTGTCGTCTCTCCTCTGGGGTTCCCTGGATCTGTGACTAGGAGACGCGGGCGGTTTAAGGGTAGGCTTCAGGGATCTGTTTGTCTCCCTGTCGGATTCGGATATGTTCAACATGGATTTGTGGTTGTTTTTTCGAATTCCATTCGCCTGCAAAAAAATTGGTTAATCGAGGAAGATTCATGATATAAACTGATTGTACCTGTTGAACTGGCCTGGTTTCTTCAGAAATGTTGTGTAAGTCCCTGGTGGATTGGCTCTTGATCCTATCTTTCCCAGATATCTCGGTCCGGGAACGGTTGGTGGTTCTTTGTCTTAAACTGTCTCCGAAAAATCTCAGGCTCTTGGTCGGTTGGGACTTAGGGGTTGGTTCCTCCTCTGCACTGGTCAAAACGCCATCCACTTCATCCTGAAAACGATATGAGTTTGTGAGTTTTCAAGGAACAATCTGTTGGAGAATACCACACCCACCTTTCTATTCTTTTTCTTCGATAGTCTATCCAAAGATTTGAACCAACCATTGGATGTGTTGGAATCTGAAACGTGTCCATTGGTGTGACCATTGGTGTATCCGTTCTTAGGAGGTTCTGGGCTAGGTGTTGGGAGTCGACTTCTATTCCTGTAGTCATAGTTCTGTAATGAAAGAAATTTGAATAATTTATGAGTAGTAAGTTGTAAAAATGTCCTAAACTCTTCCACAACTTTAGCAGGAATCTCTGATAATATGCGAGTGAGAACTCAAAATGAAATGGGACTAAAGAAAAACTGAAAATTTTCCTTCAAGGCCCTGAAAACCTTCTCGAAGTAGACCAACTGACACCAACGGAGGCAGAGAGGATAACCGCTTCTCAGCTCTTCATTCGGCTACCCAGAGCATTGTCGGCGAGATGAAAGCGGACTGGTAACGAGCTTCTGCGACAGGCAGCAGGGGTGATATTTATGAGGCAGACATACGTGTAGCATTCCGAGCGAACGTAACCGATCTGGAACTGGCCTAATAGAATCCTCTCTCATGGTTACATGCCACATAACATAGACATGGGGGTCTTACCCGATGCGCAAAAATAGGTTTCGACCAGTTTATCTAGAAACCTTGTGATCTTATTCGTTATTTTCAATTTAAATTCCTCCGGCCGCTTGATGAAGTGCGCAGATACGAGGGCAGACTGGAAATTAGACCTTTCAAGGTCTTGGAGAGCCGCTATCGCAGATATCCCATGCCATATACGAAGGCATGCATGCCATGGTCGATTGACAAAATGAGGGAAATATTTTTTTTTTTTAATGAAAGTTACGGCCACTAGCAGAAATATTTCTGTATTTTATGTGTCTTAACTAATTTCTTTAGGTTCATCAATTCTCTACTGGTAAAAGTTATTGATTCCGACATCAAACGGTATGCGCTTGGTAAACAGCCAATTATTTCCCATAAAAATCTTTGAGACTTTTAAGGCACAAACAAGTGGTCATTTCTCAACGGAATTGTGAAATGCACGGTTATCATCTCTATTTGTTACAATAACGCTCTGACGTTGAGTGGCGAAGAGGTAGGTACATAAATAAGTATAATTGCGATGTTAAATTGACTTCCAAGGTGCAGATTTATTAATTCGATTCTCGAAGGTTGGGAACATCGATGGAATATGTATCTGGGTTGATTTGTAACGCGCCGCTTACATATAAGGGTAAAAATTTATTGCGAAATGCGAAAACATAACGAGTCCCACATAACTTTGAGTCAGAGTCGTGTACAGAGAGGAGGTTAGAGGAGGGCAGTTTTTCATTGAGATTGTCGAAAAATAATCACAAAATGTTCACCTCCTACGCCACTGTCCGCTGATGGCGAGTTCTCAAGGATATTCGCCATTTCATCAATGATCGAAAACACCGGAAGCCGCCCATTTCGTACACGTAAAAATGATCTGTCGTAGATTGGATCGTCCTTATTCAGCCGTGATTGTGTGAAGTTTTTCCTCATTGTCTTTAATCTCTGCCGTTTAAACGAGGCAATGAAGGTTTTCGGATGCAGGTCGAGAGACGTGATGGGTGTTAAGTGTGAACCGCACACGTACGAACGCAGATCCGGGTAATAATGAGATTCGATGGAAACAATCATTAAGTTTTTGGATGAGTGTTGAGTATTTCCTTCGTAGGTGCCGGGAATCTCGCCATTCATACGATCCGAGGTCGGGATTCGAAGAAGGAAAATTGTGCAACATGCAAATCGCAGATGGCTATTTAATAACTGAAGATAAATCTCGAGATCTCAGGATGATCAGATATCTCGAATCCGTTCTCCCATTGTAAGCGAATTACGACATAAATCGACACCTGAAGTAATCATCTTCTTGGAATAAACAATTTAACACTCTTTTGCGCCAGATGTGCCATGTTGAAATCAGAGACCGTCCTAGGCGTCAAGTGGTTGTCATAAATAATTAATTGGTTATTTCATTCGGCCACCAAAAACTTGTTTTTGTTTTTTTTTAACCTTTTTGCATAAAGATGCCTAATGTTTTCATTTTCAACATCTCTCCCATGTATGACAACGCCCTTTTGTATTGATAGTGAAAGAAATAGCTCACTTTCCACACAAATTAATTTTAGTGAGATTTTATTTATTTATTTATTTTTTCTTATGGGACTTTCGCAAAAAAGAAATGTTATGATTGTGGAGAAAGATTTGGACACAACTCTGGTGCCAGCATTTAGTGAAGACACCTCCTTGTTCCAAAGTTTATACCAAGAAAACACTTTAGTCGAAGAATTGGTCGAAAACTGTTGCAAATTAGAACCTTCTCTTGTAATACTCAACGCTCCCTCCAAATGTAAAGACATTCTATTCCTAAATTGCGATAATGATTCCACTTTATCATTTAAAGTTGAGGTTCCTAAAGGAATAAAAACACATGTTATGCCAGAAACATTGCAACCAAGATCTACTGCGGTACTTCATCTAGAAATTGATAATATCTCGAAAATTCCAGCCTCATCAAGGGTTTCGGTGAACGTTGAAGGTGAAATTTTTTATAAGGATGTGAAAATAAGACATATTCAAGTTTCCTATTTATTTGTATTACTTTAGAGTTTAAAATGGTTCCTGATTTATTTACTTTTCTAAATGTACTTAATTGAATAAAGTTGGACTGCCCAACTTTCAGTGGCGGATTAACCGGTACGCTTAGTACGCTGAAGCGTAGGGCCCCGAGGTCCACAGGGGCCCCCGATCGGAATCAAAATTTCTTCAGAATGAAAATTCGTCTTGCGAGTGAATATGAATAATAATGAAGAATATCGTGTAAATTTTCAGTATCACGAAACGCAACCAGACCTAGAGCAAAATTCAGCTGTCAGTAAAAAAATAACATCAAATCAAAGGTTCAGCATCCGCATGTTTTCTCCAATTATTCTTATCGGCCTGCAATAAATTCCCGCGACGGTGGCATTAAAGTTGTCGGCATCCCTTTGAAATATAGGTACATGCCACCGTCGATATTGGAGGGATGCAAGACGCTTTTTTTGCATTTCTTAGTTTTAAATAATTGTCATATTGTCATATTCATTTTATAACCCTAAGTAAGATAGGAATGGTAATGAACGAGTTTTATTCTTCGTTCTACTTGCTTTCATAGAAGATAGTATTGTGGTAAACTGAACAGTGTTGGTGTAAATGAAAAATTTCTTTTCATCTTTGGACTTCTAATTCGAGTGATAACATATTCTTTCTGGACTATAAAAGGTTAGCTTTATTGTTTCAGTTTCATGTTTTTGAAATCCCATTCTTCCATATTGTTTTATTAATGCCAGGCCAGGCTTCTCCGATTTCAAAAATAATTGTTCATTCTCCAATGAAGGAATTGTTTTCTGAGAGGGGGGAAATTTTCATAGAATCTTTCCACTATTCAGTTCTACTTTCTACCAGATATTTACTATTCTAAAGAAACAAGTATTTGAAGCGTTACATTTTTAATATTCTGACTTTTTTATAGTGTCTTGATCTCTACGAGAGACTAATTTTTGGCCGAATTTTCACGAACTTGATTTGGATTCAAATGATAAATTATAAATAAAACATATAATTCCGGTTTAAATATATGGATATTTGCGTTTGAATTTAATATGGATATTTTCGTTTAAATATTGATGATACCAACGGTTTCAATTTTTTTTTCGGCCATCCTCCGATACATTGATTTACTACTTTACTATTCATTTCTCACCTTTCTTGTTATATATCAGTTAAGTTTCGAATATTGTGAGCTCATCGGTTCAGATATTGATGGTGAATATAAATATTTCGGTTGTGTGATATTACTGACATTATGAAGTAGAAAATCAAAATTAATTATTTCTGTATCTTCACAGTTGCAGTAATATTTTTGCTACGCCATGTCTGACCGACGTTATCTAAGCGGCTGTCAAAAACGAAAGCTCAAGGAAAGTGAAGAGCAGCAGAAAACTGAGCATGCAAAACTGACAGATTTTTTTGCTACGAAAGAATCCGAAAGGCTCACTGAAAAAAAAAATTAATAATAAAGCAATTGATGTTTGTTTCAAAAAAACCGAATTCGGATTGAAAAAATTTTTTTAAGAAAAAGTAGAATAGGGGCCCCGAAAGTTTTCAAGCGTAGGGCCCCGGAAATCGTCGATCCGCCTCTGCCAACTTTAATTGAGCTCAATTTTGATTGAAAATTTTAGTTTCATTTCTTTTTGCTAAACTGACTAAACAGCACAATATATATGAGAGATATCTGATGAGATTCTGAGAATTAAGATGCCAATGTTATTTGGGAAAACCTCTCAGTTTCCCCAAAACTTGAAGATTAATAACATTTTGTTATTGATTAGTTTTCTGAACTTGACAACGCCCTTTTGTATGGATAGTGGAATAAAAAGTTTACCTTCCCCACAAATTGGTTTTTATAAGATCAGTTAACACGGTATCTTGGTAAAGGAACAACGAACCAATTGTGAAAAAAAGATACTTACAAAATATCTTTCTAAGTATAAAATTAACTCAGTGTATGTCGTAAGAGTTCTTGCAATCAATACAACCAGACGATCAGATGTGGATGTAAAATTTGTGAATAGATCAAAGAAATCCAATCCATTGAGAACCGGAAATTTCCGACAAAATTATGAAACGAACCACAGATTCCGAGAAACAAACCGGCCGTCAATTCAACAAATAATGTAATTTCATAAAATCGACACTTCAAGAGATGGAATCATAGAACAATATAACAAATTTCTCAACACCAGATCAGAAAAATCAGATTTTTTTTCACGTGGAACAGCTATTACAGCTGAATTTCCATACAACTAATTTTATCGATGCCTTATATACGAAATTTCAGCAGGATATGGCGAATAACTTTTCAAATTATTGAGAAAAAAATTCAGATGTACAGGGTGTCCCAAGTTCGAGTGCCTACTAGTACTAGACGTTTCTTGAGAACCGGACCTATTAGAAATCTGAAAATTTGGATTTTGATATTCTTCGACTTTCTCTACTGAAATAAATATTCTTGGAGTCTGAACACTTTCAGTTATACAGGGAGTGATCTTCTCTTTTATGATAGATCATTCAATTTTGAATATATTTCTATTCGAATCGTTGCATTCGTCAAAATTTCGAAAAAAACAGAAAAAAAGGGGAGATATGTGTAGTAAGTATTATGTTCGTTATTCCTATTCTCAATATTTCAAGCATAAACTGTTTTTAGATTTTCAAAGTAGAAGAATGGCGCAAAATTGTGCATTTCCTGAATTTTGGAAAACTCGTCACAGGAAGTTTAAAATATTTTGTCAAAAATTGTGATCAGAATTTTCCTATAAATTTTGTTCTTTAAATAAGAACCCTATTTTTTATGATTGCGTTGGATTCTGCGAAGAAAAATAATGATAGTGTTCAAAGATGTTTATGCTACTGAATTAAATAATTCCTGAGTTATTGAGGATTTTATGAATTTATGTCGTACGTAGAGATTAATTCATAAAATCTGTTTTATAATAACAATCTGTGTTTATAGGGAATTATTGGGATAATTTATCGTCTATTAACACAGATTATTGTTATAAAACAGATTTTATGAATTTGTCTATACGTATAATACGACAGAAAATCCCCAATAACTCAGGAATTATTTAATTCAGGAGCATAAAGATCTTAATATCATGATTTTCCTTCGCAGAATCCAACGCAATAATAAAAAAATAGGGTTCTATTTTAAAAAACAAAAGTTATGAGAAAATTCTCATCACAATTTTTGACAAAATATTTGAAACATCCTGTGACGAGTTTTCCAAAATTTAGGAGATCCACAATTTTCCGCCATTCTTCTACTTCGAAAATCTAAAAACAGTTTATGCTTGAAATATGGAGAATAGGAATAACGAACATAATACTTACTACGCATATTTTTCTCCCTTTTTTTTCAGTTTTTTTCTCGATATTTCGAAATCTATTTCGATGAATGCAAGGATTCGAAAAGAAATATATTTAAAATTGAATAATCGATCATATGAGAGATGAAAAAAGGGAAAAAAAAATATTTTCGAGAAATTTATTTTCAGTCCCTGTATAACTGAAAGTGTTCAGGCTTCAAGAATATTTCAGCTCAGTAGATAAAGTCGAACAATATTATAATCCAAATTTTCAGATTTCTAATAGGTCCGGTTCACAAAAAATGTCTAGTAGGCACTCGAACTTGGGACACCCTTTATCGTAGTGATTCGATAAAATGTAATATAAATGTATATAAATAAAGATTGAAAATCCAAGTTTAAAAAAAAATTATGTTTTGTCGTTAAAACTGCTTCAGGATGTTCTTATCTCCGAAATTTTACTACCTGCAAAGAATTCGAATAATTTTTCATTTTTCCTTTCTCAATATGCAACTCGGTGATATTTCACTTGGAATATTCCGAAATTTTCGTGTCTAAAGCAAGTATCACACGTCTCCCCCGTACATCTCCGCGCGTTAAGCGACGAACATTTTCATCAGCCCATTAAAAATGCCCGACCGTACAACAATGCAATCTCATCGTAAACTTTTTCGCGGGGCCGAAACAGATCCCGATAAGAGCTGGCAATTGAAAAAAATCGCCGCCTCTGCCAAGAAATTCCACCGACCACGGAACAATATACATTTTTCTAACCCGGAGCGATAGTTGTTAATTCTGAAACAATAGGGAAGCACGCGTTTTATTTACAATCTCGGCTGCGTAATCAGTTTACCTAGACAATTTACAACGTTATTGTCTGTACGTCTGTCTGTCCGTGTGTTACGTGTGTAGGCTCGGGCCGATCGGATAGGACTTATCGCGGCTGTGAAATTGCAGAGAGAGAGGCGAGCCAATTATCGGGGAAATTGCGGTGTCGATTTCCTAAGGTAGGGAATTTTCTAAACCGATCATCCTCCATTATTGCAGCGAAAAAAAATTCACCCGATATGGACCGATCCGAGTTTCTCCGAATTCACATGGGAAAGCGAAAATCGCGAACCCGTGGGAAATAGATATCGAAAGCATCTGAAAAATAGCCGGCTCTTCTCGGTACGCCATTACAGAGAAAAAGTCAGTATTTTTATCGTCCTCCATGTTCGATAGAGCATCGGCAATTTAGTTCTTTTAATCCGCGCGTAATTGCGAGCGGTGGAATGCAAAATTGCCGGAGGAGGCCTATCTGCAACACCTGGGGTGTTTGCCGAAAAGACGTCTGACTTTCACTCTTCTGGCCTAGATGGGCGAAAGGTTGGAGGCCGATGAAACGATGTGTGCGCGGAGAAAAACGCGAAGTCGTGACCAGATGATTGGGGTGATGAATGAAACCCGCAGTGAAGATACTTGTAGAAATTCTGGTCCTTGATCTGCTTCATCCATCTTGGTTCTTTCTCAATCGGGGCTCAGAAAATCACGAATATGGTCAAAGTCTAAAAATTCGAAGAAACTCTTGAGTATTTCCCAGTATGGAAGGTATAAATCGCACAGGTACTCCTTTCACTCTCGACGAAACACGTCCGCGCAAATTGACCATTTCGACCAGCTAATGAGAGTGAGAACCGAACCGTCGAAACCGAAATTACAAGTTGGATCCGCGGCAAAAAGTATCCTAAAACATTTCGACCGACCGGTATTAACCAATCAACTCGGATCTCGACCTACAAAAACTGTCTATTATTAGACCGAGGGTGAAAACGATTTCCAGATATAACTTTCAACCGATCTAAAAGTCCTGAAAAAAAAACGCTCAACGTGAAATCACGAGCGGCTTCGAGAAGGTCATCGATAAATGCCAAGAGCGTTCGGACTGTGTTCCGATAAAAACGCAGGTGAAACAAGGTAGAAGTGAGAGAGTATGCAGATGGAGAATGGGTTGCCACCTTTCGTAATTGCTCATTTATGTTCCAATAAATAGACGATAGTGAGAAGTTCATGTTCGGTTCGATTGAATAACTGCTTTTGTTCGAGTTGAAGCTCCGAATGATTTCGTCAAGAATGCTCGGTAGGTTCTACACATCTGGCTATATCGAATAAGATGGCACGTTCGGTTTCTTCATGTTGGTATCCGTGAATATATGCCAATTATGTCAGTTGTCATTGTCACTACTTGATTCTATGGGCGCCATCCGACAGTCAGGGACGCCAATGTAAATCACCAAAGCGATTTTTATCCGATATGGTTCATTTCTGAGATGGAAAAGAATCGGTGATAATAGTCTTGATATCGTTGGATAGGTATCCAAAAATAATACGAATATCACGAGAACCCTTTTCAGGAAAAAAATTGAAGAATATAGCATTTCCTTCACAATGAGTTTTAATTCAGTTTCCTATCATTAATGGGTCCAAACTTACTGAATTTCAGATTTACTGTTGATTTTCGAAAAAAACACCCTTTTCAAATTCATAGTTTTTCAAGGATTTTATCATTAACGGTACAAAATTTAATTAAAACTAATTGTAGAGAAAATTTACTGCTCTTCCTATATTGTTCGATGAATATGGCAGAAAAGTGATTTTTGGCTGCAGATATCTCAAGAACAGTTTGAGTTAAAAAAATGTATACAAAAATTATATAAAAACTCAAGAAGCTTCTTTTTTCTATCTAATAAGTTCAACCGTGCGACTCACCATTCGGTAGACATGTTAGAAAAACTGAAAACTGGGACTTTCCATAAACGAAAGGAGACAACTGCAATGTGAAGCGAATTCCGGTTAATTGGAATGCAGCACCAGAAGCTTGCGTCATAATTAAGTTGAAACAATCTGACAGATGTAGATTCAGGAGATAATTCCCAATATTTTCAGAAGAATATACAATAATTAATACATCCCAAAATGTTTTTTCAGAGAAAAATGGATTTAGTTTATGTAAAATAATCACCCCATTTTGTCGAGCGCAGGAAATCCTGTAAATAAGGTTACATTTTCACATATAGGTGAAATATAAAAAAAAATAAAAAGCACTGCCGTGAAGTCAGGAGCTTCTGGGCGCTCGTTCATCCACCTTGTAGGTAGATTTGCATTTTCCAGCTTTAGAAACCAATGGGAGAAATTTTTGACAGCTGTAGAAAATTACAGCAGCTCTTCGTCAATTATACCGAATCAGCTGTTACAGAAATATAAGGATTTTTTATTCAACAATTCGTTGGAATTTGAAATGGTTCTGGTTTTGCGATCTTGAAGAAAATAAATCTTGAATATATCTTTCTCCATTAAAATACAAAATTTCGTCACGATCGAATCCGTAGTTTTGAAATGATCGAGAAAACTGAATTCCAAACGACCATATTTACGGAACCCCTGGTCGAATTTTACCTAATAACGCACTCAACCACTGCATTTGAAATTCGAACCTATCCTAAAAATTTCAAATTTCTAGGTCGTTCCGTTCGAGAGATATCGTGTATACGACGGCCGGAAGGACAGACTCGAATTTTTCGACGGATTCGTCATCATTTAGTCGAACCTTGTCGATTGATACAATTTTCGGCTTGGAATTCGAAAAATACAGACATCGTGATGAAATTATATAGCCCTCGTGTAATTAAAACGAGCGCTCAAACAGTACAGAATGGCGAATGCGCCTGTCAACACAATTTTATTTCTCAAACTCTCACATATCCTATATCGTCACTTTCAAACACTACAAACCGTCATTTCGATACAGAAAAATGACAATAAATCATTCAAACCGAAAGAACGATTATCTCAATCACCGATAACAATTTTCCCAGCCACCGAGTTGTGACGCGTTCCTGAAATAGCAACCCTTTTTTTCGCGACGTAATTGCATTATTATTTTCAACTCCTCACGGTGGCGTACGAAAGAAGCGGAGAGCCCGGAGGAAAAAGGAATCGATCCGATCCGTTGAAAAAGCCGTTTTCTCGCGTCCGTTTTCTCGGGGCCCCTCGACGCTCGAAGACACAACAACGGAAAATCAGCCCGACGACGACTCCGCTCAATCTTATGCAAATTTCGTCGGGAATGCTGGTTGGCAATCGTTTATTCCATAAATCATGTTATTCTGACACCTCGCCTTTGATAAATCAGACTTCGGGAGACGACGAAAAAATTGACGGGGCACCTGGCGCCAGGAGATTCGAGTAGGATTGGACGGTTTCCTTCCTCTGCGACTCCGGAATGAATCATAGAAAGGCGTTGAGTCATTCATGAAAGTGGTGGGCTCTCTCCTATTCGAAATTGGCACTTCATAATATTATTTATCACGATAAGAAACCTTCGTTACCCATTCACAAGATCTCCAACATAATTTGTAAATTTGTGTTCGCAGAATATCGATGTGGATGAAATGGTGTAATAAATTGGAAGGAGGAGAGGAGAGAAAATAACATTTCAGTACATGCAGAATTGATTCAAATAGACGGGAATAGAGCTAAATCGATACAAGAAAAAATCGTGAGAACGCCTAGAAATGTGAAGAATAAATGTTTAATTTAAGTATTTGTTTAGTCTACGCGCCCCGCATTGAAATGTTGATAACCCAAATCCAAGAGTTTCAAAGAACCCATAAATATAGTGCCTAACGCGCGTTTGATGACAAAAAAAATTAAGCGTTGTGATATTTATAATTTCGCTTCGTCGATTCCACGCATTAAGTACTCAAGTGTTTAGATGGAAAATTTCATATCCTACCACCGCTGTCGGAAATGTGAGAGAGGATTGGTTTCAGACCAATAATTGCCAATGTTTGGTTCACGAACCGCCTTAAAAAGATAAAAGAAGGGGGTGATTGGTTTAACGAAAACGTAAACATCAGTTAGAACAACCTAGAATGGTAGGGCTGAAAATTTTCGGAGAAAAGATCGGAGAATGGCAGTGGTTTTTGGGGAGTCGGTCGAAAAACGTTTTGGGTCAGAAAGTAGTTCTCAAGAAGTAGGCACGAGAAGCTCTCTCGGAAAAATAACACGGAATCTATCGAGAATTTGGTTGAGTTAAGAAGTGCACAAAATTATATCGAAATGCCAAAAGGAAGCAAGGGTGTGTTCTGTGTCGCAGTGACCTCTCAGCTTTATTAAGTGTGAACAACACGATTTCAACAAGGGCAAAATTATAGGTCAATCTAAAATGACGCATGGCATTATTTAAGTTTTAATAGTCCCGAGTCTTGAAATATCTCACTCAAGATTGTATAACTCTTGAAATTCAAAGTTATTTCGATAATTGTTATTCTGAGATAACTAAGCAAATCTTGATTTGACATTCGATAAATTTGTCGAGATTTATTCGTTCTGGTGAAGGTGAAATGCGTCTTGGATGCATTAGTGTATTGTTTGTAAATAATCATTTAATTTTTTTTAATATTTACTTTTTGAAATTTATCTCTGTTTTATTGCTATTCACCAGTTGGAGTTTTCAGGGAAAATACAGTAAACTCGAACTGCTTACTTCGCTCAATCGATAGCAGGATTTCCATTCGAAACAGATCAGATCGTTTGCAACGAATAAACCTCATTAATATATCTCATTCGTATTGGATAATACTGTTTCTCTTCACGAAAGTAGGATATAATCTCAATCTATATTAGGATCGTGATGTTTTCGGGCAATTTTCGATTTTTGCGACCGATTCGCCTCGTATTCAATCGACGAGCATTAACGTTCATTTGGGTCTCGCTTGCGTCATTCGACATGTACCTACTGACATACATAGAAACCGAATAAAAATATTTTTCTGCCGAGGAAATAATCGTTATGCATCTAGATAACGCAACCATGAATGTAGGTACGTGAATTTATGTCGAAGCGGTCCAGAAGAGTGAAAAATACCAAGTGGACGACTGTTTCCTCTTACAAAGGGATCCCCCAAAGATCAGTTCTTGTACCTTTCGTCTTCATGAATTAAGCAATGTTATACCCACATTTCAACCGCGTTTTTCTAGTGCGTTTGAGTCGCGGCCAAAGGCCGCGATCGAATACCGAAGAACCCCAGGTCACCAAAATCTTACTGGCTCCTGATTGAGAATTATTGTGTACTCTTCAAGAATTTTATATTGAGTTCCCTATATTGTATGCTATATTGTAAAATATATTGTGTGTGAATTATATTGTTGAATATTAACTTTAAATAAAAGTTATTCTACTTATCCTTCAGGAATATCTCTATTGATTGTTAACATCATTGAGTTATTAGAGTGTTTTTGATATAGGTAAGAGACTTTGCATCTTATTAACACTCACATGAAAATATCGGATAGTTTTCTAGAAAAAGTAAGATTGGTAAATTTAGAGATCCGAATGCTCAGGTTGAGTTCGTAAATGGCCAAAATCCGCCTAAAGGTTTCGTTGATATAGCCATCTCAATGTTTTTTCAATAATTCGAAAAATACCGATTCTATCGATTTCAAACATTGTTGTTAGTTGAGAAATAACGACATAAAGTCGTGAAGTACTAGAATGAAAAAAAAATTATCTTCTTGAAAAATTCGCTATTCCAGAAACAATTGGCCATATCTCGCTGAGATTGTCATATGTCGCGATAGAATAAGTTATAGTATTAATGTTCTATAATACTACGATTTGTTGACCCCCTACTGGCCTTATCTTGGCCCGCTTAGCTTTTCGACACGGTCTAACATCCATCCTTAACGATGGATACAAAGTAATCGATGTATGACTCGCAAATACTAATTCCTTATAATATGGATTAGATACCAATCCTCAATCACACGGCCCCAAAATTAACGACATCAGTTGAGTATACGAAGTAATAGAATGTATGCCCGACTTCGAATATACAGACTCTTTTCCGAGATAAGTAACCGAATTTAAGATTGAATTTTCGTATTCCCAGATATTACAATTCAGCTTCCCAGCTGTTCCAAGTGAACAGAAAATTGAGTTTTTCTGATATATTCCAAATAATTCTTGTACACTCTTGTACCTTCCCTCTTCTTCAACGTCCGAAACGCTGGAAAATCACAGCATCACTCGGAGATCCGACCTCGGATAGAAAACGAAATGATTTCGTGCCATTTCCCCAGATTTCCTCGGGTGAGACGGAAAGTTTCGAGACATTCCTAGACGCTTAATCGACACGTTTTTCGATCTTCATTCCGACTAATATGGCGTTCGATGGCGCATTACATCATCGCGTTGGCCAGGTCTGGTCGTGGGTCCATTTGCAATCATCGACGGCCGCCTTATATGGCGAAGCGGGTCTAGAACGCCACCGTCCGGTCATTAAGGCAAGGACTAGACGAGAGGCGCTTGGCGTATGAGCCATATGAGGTCGCCTGTTAATTAATGAGTGATTGGCTCGGCGATTTTTGTTGTTTGCCAGATTTTTCAGTACGCACATCTGTTCCCAAGTCATAGTTTTGATTGGTGTTTATGTTGTGTCCGGGAGATGGCGCAGCCGGATGCGACACGCAGTGATTACACCCACGTACTACTTCGTGATTTGGAGGTGTCTAAGGCAAGTGCTACTGTATATGCCTTATTTACCGTATTTTCTATTTTAATTACAGCTTGAATCATCCGATTCCGGAGGGAGGTGGACAGAACCTCTTTCGTGAGTGTGTGCTTACGACATCAACGGATTGAACTTCATAAATCACGTCGAAGGTTTTAAGAGTTATTTTCGTTGTTTTATGGTCTATTCTGATTCATTGAGGCAGTAAAACTCGATGTAGCAATTTCAATAATCTAGTCGGTTCATTGTCAACAAGGGTGTAAAGTTCAACTGGTCTTAATTGCAAGAGTTTGTTCGAAGGAATCGGTGTCGCCTAGTTTTTTCGAATTTTATTTTACAGGGTGTTCCACCAATATACCCATTAACTTTTTCTCATATAGGATGGTCCACTTCTTGTAGAATAATTCCAACAGTATAAACTAAGTTCAATTTGAAGAAAATGTCCTATAAACACAGGAGATAATAATAAAATATTATTGTATTCTGAAATTTTCTAAATAATTCCGAGGCATGCTAAAATTATTTTTTTGTCATTTCCTTTTGTAGGTGGTCGCAAGTATGAAAAAAATGTAGATAACAAAAAATTAAAAAAAAAAATGGAAAACCGAGTGTGGCGTACGTTAAGAAAGTTTTGGGGATATAAAAAGAAAGTGACCTTGGAAAAAAGCATCAACCTGTAGATTCTCATAATTATTTTAGATTCTTATTCCATTAAAACCGCCAAAATTTTTTTTTCTCGAAATTTTACACTTTATCCAGTTTTTAAGGGGTCGAAAATTGAAAGGCATGAAATTGAATGGAAATTTTGTGAATTGAATCGAAAAATTCTAGCACAAGGTTGTATTTCATTTTTATTATACAGAGTGTTCCACCAATCTACCCATTAACTCTTTCTTATATAGGATGGTCCAATTTTTTTGTAGAATAATTCTAACAGTATATAATATGTTCAATTTGAAGAAAATGTCCTATAAACTCGGGAGATAATAATAAAATATAATTGTATTATGAAATTTTCTAAATAATTCCGAGGCATGCTGAAATTATTTTTTTGTCATTTCCTTTTGTGAATGGTCGCAAGTACGAAAAAAATGCAGATAACAAAAAATTAAAAAAAAATGGAAAACCGCGGGTGGGCTACGATAAAAAAGTTAAGGGGATATAAAAAGAGGGTAACTTAGAAAAAAGCATCAACCTGTAGATTCTCGTAACTTTTTGGATTCTTATTCCATTAAAACCACCAAAAATTTTTCTTTCCCGAAATTTAACATTCTATCCAGTTTTCAGGCTGTCGAGATCGTCGAAAATTAAAAGGCATGAAATATGAATGGAAATTTTGTGAATTGAATCGAAAAATTCTAGCACAAGGTTGTATTTCATTTTTACTATACAGGGGTGTTCCACCAATCTACCCATCAAATATTTCTTATATAGGATGGTCAACTTTTTTGTAGAATAATTTCAACAGTATATAATAAGTCCAATTTGAAGAAAATGTCCTATAAACTCAGGAGATAATAATAAAATATTATTGTATTCTGAAATTTCCTGAATAATTCCGAGGCATGCTGAAATTATTTTTTTGTCATTTCCTTTTGTGAATTATCGCAAGAACGAAAAAAATGCAGATTACAAAAAATAAAAAAAAATGGAAAACTGCGACTTGCGTACGTTGAGGAAGCTTTGGGGATATAAAAAGAGAGTAACCTTGAAAAAAGCATCAACCTGTAGATTCTCATAACTATTTTGGATTCTTATTCCATTAAAACCGCCAAAAATTTTGTTTTCTCGGAATCATTCTATCCAGTTTTTGAAGGGTCGAAAATTGAAAGGCATAAAGTATGAATGGAAATTTTGTGAATTGAATCGAAAAATTCTAGCACAAGGTTATATTATATTTTTTTAATGAAAAATTATTGCCATCACGAAAACAACACAGGAATTGAAAAAGTTCTACAATAAATTTTTTTGCACGACACGTATTTTCAATATAGAATATTTTATTGTTGGTAAAGAATGAAATATTTTTTGCCTTATTTTCGAAGGTTGAATCTTTTCAAGGGAAGGGCCAAGAGCGTTTGTTCACATAAAATGTTTACTACAAGAAACTTTCCAAAAACTTTCCCACCCATCCTGTACATCGCCTGATGGCTAGATTGAAGAATCTCATACAACTCGTAAACGACGACTATTTAAAAAAAAAAACACTTCATATAAATTGATTTATAGATAAAAACCCACGCACCCACAATTTACCATTACATAAACAATTCTTTGAAAATGAAGATCCTGGACTGATATCCTCAACAATCATTTTCCGAAGGACAAAACGTAGCAGATCGTCGGTATCACTATCGAGTAGTGAAATTAGAATGGGAGACAGTGGCGTCTCGTTAAATTCTAACTGAGGAGGTATGGTCATGGAATATCCGTTTTATTTTTAAATCTGAGCATAACAAAATGAAAAATCACTCAGCTTTTCTCGGAAACTTTATAAGCAAATTGTACAAAAATTGCTGACCCACATCAATCCTCCAAGTCCAATAATCGGATCAATGATTTTAAGGGCTTAAAATCGAGGTAAAATAGATAAAAATCATTCCCTGAAGAAGTCTTCTCCTTTTTATGATATAAAATATCGTGTAATTTCCTTGAACTTTTCCCCAAGTGCCGCCACTGGCCGCGAAACGTACATTCATTGAAAATCTCAGTCCTCATTCTGCAAGGGAACGAAGGCAAGGCCGCGTCCATCAACGGGCCTGTCCCTGCCCACGCACGCCATATGGTTCCACCTGGTGCGGAGTGCGACAAGTGAGAGGACAACAGGTCGAACGGCTTTTCTCGGACTTTTGTTTGCGATGACGAAACCATCGAAAGTATCCCGGTGGCTCCTGTTTGCTCTCTTTTCGCGGGACCCCAAATATAGCCGTGACGTAAAACGTGGTTTTGTTGTTTGTCAACGACACCTTTGGCGATGATTTCACCAGGTCCTGGGGGGCAGAATTTGAGTATATTTACTAGATAGGTAGAGAACATTAGTTTTGAGGTTGGGTTGACACATTGTGTTTCGACGAACCGGGGTGATCGGACGATAAGCATCGCGTCCGACGCGTTAAAAGCTCCGATTTTTCGACGGATCGCACGCCTACTGGGGTTATTCCATCCATAGATAAGACGATAATCGGCTCCATTGAGAGTGCCCTAGGTGCGAACACCGCAACGCGCTATTTTCATAATTTTCGCATAGGAAGAATAGCCGCGGCGACACAATAATAACGATAATTACGACCGAGCGCAATTTCCCCTGAAAATTCCTAGATTATAGCGACGTTTGTCCCTTAATGGTCTCTAATGATACCTTATCGGCGAGGGGACAAAACGTTGCCGACCGAGAAACAAAAAAATTGCCGGTTACGCTCGTGGCTCGGCCAGGTCTCGGGAAATTGACCGGTGGTGTGAAAGAAGGCTTCGGATGGAACAGTCAACTTTGGATCTACAAGTTGAAATTTTTACTCGGAAAAGAAACCTTCCAGCTATGAAATCCATTTCGGTGAATGGAGATAACGTAGAATGGAATTCTGAAGTCAAATATATGGGAATTACCTAAGACACTGAGCTTCAATGGAATAAGCATGTTAAAAACACTGCTAGTAAAGGGACATAGGCTTCAATGTCAGAAGCCTATCCGGTAAAACTTGGGACTGTAACCCTAAAATACTGCGATGGATGTACGTCATGATGGTGAGACCAATAATAACTTATGGGGCAGTAGTCTGGTCTGCTAAGACAGGGCAGACAAGCACGAGAAAAATAATCGACAAGATACAAAGGCTTGCCTGTGTTTGCATCACTGGAGCTATGAGATCGTGCCCAACAAGAGCACACGAGGTCATCACAAATCTCACTCCTCTACATCTAGTGATCAATAGGGTAGACCATGAGGCTATCCTTAGAATATCTAGGGAAGGTACAGGGAATAAGAGAATTGAAAGTCAGGGAGCCTGGTCCTCTCTGAACAAGTACATCTCATCAGCGAACCTGCCTAGTGATGTTATGATTGAAAAAGTAAGCATTGAGAAGAACTTCAACACTATGCTATGTAAAAAGGAAGAATGGGAAAAGGAATCCACTACCCAAAACTTCAAAGTGAATACCATTAAATGGTATACAGATGGTTTTAAAACCACGATACCAAGGGTTCTTCATTGTGATCCATTCTGATGATCAAGCTGCTATCAAAGCACTGAACTCCTATATCATCAACTCAAAGCTGATATGGGAGTGCCGGAGGAAACTTAATGAAGTAGGCAAGAACAATACGGTCTCTTTAGTCTGGGTTCCTGGCCACTCAGGAATCAAAGAAACGAAGAGGCCAATACACTTGCCAGAAAGGAAGCACAAACGCCACTTACTGGCCCAGAACCTTTCTGTGGCATAGGTAAATGCACCTAAAAGAAAGAGTTTCTGGTGAAGGAAGAGACTGAAAGAGAACCACTCTGGAGATATCTTCCAGGATCACCCCAAGAAATTCCTTCGGAACTCTGAAAGTTCAAGATCTAAACATATTTGGATCTCAGTAAGAATAAGTTACGTCTACTCTCTAGCTTCCTTACAGGACATTGTCGCCTTAGGAAGCATATGATGAGAATGGGCTCAACAGAAACTGACGAGTGTTGATTCTGTGGTGAAGAGGAGGAAACTCCTGTTCCCCTGGTTACAGAATTCCTCGCCGTTGCAAACCAGCGCGAAGAATGTCTTGGACAAGAGAATTACAGGAGGAATGAGGATCTAACCTCCTTGAAGCCCTCTCAGATACTGGAGTTCATTGGAGCTCTGGAGCTGGAGGGCGAGCTGTAGGTAGCGCATTTTCAATACGGCTCTGATGGGGGCACAATAGATCTTGAGGTCGCAGTGAAATGTAACCCCCTTTCCTAACTATTAAGTTGAAAGTTTCGACTTACCGCATTATACTCCCTGATCTCCCTCTTCTTCATCTGGGGTTCCAAGTGTTCCGTGCTTCCCCTGTACTCCTTGTACCTGGACCTCAGGTCTTTTTCGGCCACCATCGTCTGCTTATCCTTCTTCTTCTTACTGGATCCCATGAACAACTGCTTCACCTATATGAAAATTCGTCAATGTAGACATCATATGTTTACAAACAGATAAATACCTACTTTCTCGAGTCCACTCTTCTTCTCGGGCTTCGGCGGTTTCTTCTCCACCTTCCTCACCAAAGTACCCCTTTCATTCTCGAAGTCCTTGTCTATCCTGGGATCATAGTGGGAACCGTCGTCTATGCTCCTTTCCCTCGGTGCGTACTCCATTTTCCTCTTTCTGTATTCGTACTCCTCCCTTTCGAAAGGGCCGTCGTAGTCGTAGTCGACCCTGAGCTTCTTTCCGTTCACAGCTTCCTCAGTGTGCTGCCTCTCGCTGGCGATCAGAAGGGAACTGGCGAAGCCTTCGTCTTCGCTTTCCGTGGTTCTAACACCGTACATTCTTCTTCTCTCAGGTCTGTAGTTTTCTTCTCTTTTGATGTCATTTTCTATGCCTGAATCTCCGAACTTGTCTTTGCGGTCACTTACTCCGTGGTCGAGGTATCGTTCCGATTTGTGGACCCTTCGTTCTCGCCGTAAGGAATCGTGGTATGAGTTGTCCAAGCTTGGTTCTTCCCTGTGTTTGAATATCTCAGGGTTCGATTGGTACACGCTCTTCTCCTTAGATAGGCGACTTTGCCTTTCGGCTTTCGCCCCGTATCTGTCATTCGACTTGTTGTGACTAGTTTCGAATCTCCTGCTCTCGGGAGACGATCTGTAATCGCTGACTTGGGACTCCATGCTCTTAGGCTCGTACCCTGGGTACCTCCCGCTGGTTATATACTCCACGTCATCTTTCCTATCCCCGAAATACTTCTTGGTGTGGCTTTCCGTGTTGTATCTTTCGCCGAACCTGTCGGTGTGAGACTCTGACACGTATTTTTCGGTGAACCCGACAGGGCTCTCGGAGCCTTTCCTGAAGTACTTGGAGGCGGACTCCGCGATGTAAACGTTGGAGTTGTTAGGAGGCGAGGCCCTGGTTATCCTGTCGTTCATCCTACGGTTTATCCTGGATTCCAACAGGTCTCTCCTCGCGCTCCAGGAGGTTCCGTTGAGTTTATGTGACGGGTTCTCTATGGACTCCGTGAGGCTTTCTCTACGCTTCGAGTCCATACCGTCAGCTCTGCCTCTCTCCACGCCCACGAAGCCCTTCTCGTAAGGGTAACCGTTGAAGAACCTGTTCTTAGGGCTCATAGGAGGTTCGTCAGCCTCCATGAAGTAATCATCTCGTTCCACATCGGAGACGTATCTGTTATCGTAGGGTTTGGATAGGGGCGACTCCAGCGGGCTGTATTTGCGGTTGAAGTGCTCTTCGTAACCGAGCCCCTCGTCCGAATCGGAGTGTTGGGGATGTTTCTTGACGTTCGAGTTGTACACAGTGTGGACTGTTTGCTTCGAGGGTCCAGTAGCACCATTCGCGCAGACGACCTGTGGAAAACGTGTATGCAGAATACTCGAAGCAATGAGAAGAACTTCAACACTATGCTATGTAAAAAAGGAACCATGGGAAAAGGAATACACTATCCAAAACTCCAAAGTGAATACCATTATAGGGTATATAGATGGTTCTAAAACCACGATAGAGGCCGGCGCTGGAGTATGCGGGGCAAGAACCAAGTGTACACTATCTTTAGGCTCCTACTCGAGTGTTTTTCAGGCATAAATACTTGCAATCGAAAGATGCATAGATAAGAACCTGGAAAGAAACTATCAAGGGTGTGACATCCATTCTGATAGTCAAGCTGCTATCAAAGCACTGAAATCCTATATCATCGACTTAAAGCTGATATGGAATTGCTGAAGGAAACTTAATGAAGTAGTCAATAAGGTCTCTTTAGTCTGGATTCCTAGTCACTCAAGTATCAAAGGAAACGAAAAGGCCAATACACTTGCCAGAAAGGGAGCACAAACGCCACTTACTGGCCCAGAACCTTTCTGTGGCATAGGTGAATGCACCTATAAGAAAGAGTTTCTGGAGAAGGAAAAGACTGAAAGAGAAGCACTCTGGAGGTATCTTCCAGGAATGGATCACTCCAAAAAGCTCAATCGGAAAGTTCAAGATCCAAAAAGTATTTGGATCTCAGTAAGAATAAGTCACGCCTACTCACTGGCTTCCTCACAGGACATTGTCGCCTTAGGAAGCATATGATGAGAATGAGCTTAACAGAAACTGGCGAGTGTAGATTCTGTGGTGAAGAGGAGGAAACTCCTGGTTACAGAATGCCTCGCCATTGCAAACCAGCGCAAAGAATGTCTTGGAAAAGAGAATTACAGGAGGAATGAGGATCAACCTCCTTGAAGCCCTCTCAGATACTGGAGTTCATTGGAGCTCTGGAACTGGAGGGCGAGCTGTAGGTAGCGCATTTGCGAATAAAGATCTGATGGGGGACACAATAGACCTTGAGGTCGCAGTGTAATGTAACCCCCTTTCCTAAATATTAACTATATTTGAAATCAATTGGAAGGTTTGCTTACCTGAGCGTAAATCACGGGAGATCCAGCATCTTGTCCGTTGTGTTTCTCCGGACTTATCCCTCTGGTGTACGAGAAGGGTTGATTGTTGTTATGTTGTACGGATACGTTTGGGATTACAAGTATATTGGTCTTCGGGGGCGGGGATGTGGAGGAATCGCTGCTCAACCTCTTCACCATCGTATTGACAGTTCTTCCTTTGGTTAAAGGGGGTTTATCGGCCGGTTTCTGACTGCTGTGAATCATCTTGGATTTGTTGTCCTCGGTTTTTTCCAACTTTTTGATAGTTTTCTTTATCTTCGGATTTGGCGAACCGGTTGGGACTGCTTCGAGTTTAAGTTTTTCATTAATGGTCTTCTTCGGGGGAGTCTTGCTGGGAGTAGGTGTTTTCCTGATTGTCAGGGATTTGAGCTTTTTACCTAGAGCTGACGTCTTGGAATTCTTCTGTCTTGAAATTTGCTCAGCTTCGTCTACATCAATGATTACAACCCCTGGTTCCACCTTCTTTTCTTCCTCTTTGTGTTGGACCCTTACGCCTGTTTCCTCGAACAGCTGAGCATCGATTTCATCGATATATTTCCTCAGGGATTCTGTGACACTCTCCTTGTTTTCTCTCGATTCCTTTCGTTTCTTCCTAACTGGGGCTTTCAGTTCAACATTGTCTGTCTTATTGTCTTCGTCCTTTGCTTTATCGAAGTAGTCTTCGCGCTGTTGAACCTCGATAATGGGGGATAGTTGTTTTTTCGGTAGATTTCGTTTGGTCCTTCGCGAGTTTTCGGTTTCGCCGCTCGTTCGTTCGTTTTTCGAAGCCGGTCTCGATCTTAGATTCGTGGCGTCGCTTACGCTGCGACGTAAGTTCGATTTCTTTGGCTTCTGGTCATCGGTCTTTTTGAATATTTCGAAAACCGACGGTTTGGAAACATCCGGGGAGGTGAAGGTTCTTGGTGGTTTTCTCGGTGTTTGTTCTAAGCTACTGCGATGGACGGGGTTTCTATCGAGGGAACCATAGTCTAACTTTCCTTTTCTTCTGTTCGGGAGTGTGTAGTATTTTTCTTGGGGGGCACCTAGAAAAAAATGGTGAAAATTAAATAAATTCTTGTGAAAAGGGGTTTTTTTATGTAGACCTTTCACCCAACTCGTATCTACCGTTGGAGTAACTAACTCAAACTGCTGATGGTAGTTTCTTCCCGCGCAATTTTAATGAAATTTCAGAGTTAACGATTCAGTTCGGCTGAATAAGGTCGTGTTTTACGACCATCCTTGTGCTATCCTAGAGAAATTCATTACGTCGATGCTGACGATGTATTCGCAATAAAACCTTTCTATTTTGCACATGGACAAGCGAGAAAAACGACCTGTTTCCTAGTTCATTTTCATATTACGATGTTGTTTTTCTACTCGTCGTTTTATCGGCCGATATTTATGTTATTTCGTATTTATACGCATTTTTTCTTGTCGTTTACGAGCGTGATGGTGAAGGCGATGGGAATTTTCTCCGGTATTGGATCGTAGAGGAAGGTTGAATTGAGTTCTTCCAGATGATGTCAACCCGCATTTCAAAGGTGCTAGAGGAGAAATGACTCTATAAAATTTTAAGTCTTCTTTTCTGCAGCAATTCAGTATTCTTATGCTTTCAAAAAATTTGATGATTGGTCTCACAATAGCTGTATTTCCAGTTACTTGAAGGCGAATTCAATTAACTCCGGACCTTTTCTAATGAGAGGACTTTGTATAATAACGAACATCACGAAAAGTAAGTCTTTATGGCAAATTTTTAGGCCGTACTCAAATCTTAATAGCAGAAGTGTGCATCACGGCTCGCAAATGGATGTGCCTTATGGTGTTACGACAGCAGGAGATCGTAAAATTAATTGTTCCCTTTTGTTTATTATTCACAGTAATAAATGCAATGACGACCAGGAAATTTATTTCTCGCAAAAAGCAGGTAATTATTCGAAATCTGTATCCTTGAATTTTATAGATACCTCATGTTTCCTTCCTACGTCGAAGAAAATTGGCAACATGGTAAAGAGTCCGATAGAGTTGAAAGGATTAGTAAAGGTTAGTTTGACGAAAGTTCAGCTAGATTATTAGGTCTTTCATGAGTTAAAAAACTTCCCATTCCATAATTTTTAGAATATTTTTTGGTTTTACCCAACGAAAGATATGCGGAGCGACTTTTTCTGATTTGTCAATATCTTTGAAAAACGATTCCGATAATAATAATTATTTGTCCAATATGTTCAAAACAGAACATAAATTCAATATCAACCGAAGTTCGTTATCAGTTCTTGTATTTTTTCTCTTTGAAGCCATAACTTCCACCCTTAATCAATTTATAATCTTTGTTAAAAATTTTCATAATTTTTTATTGAAAAATCTCCATACAGGTCTTTCGTGAGTTAAACAACTTCTCATTCCACTTATGACCTCCTATGAATATTTTTTGGTTTTACCTATCGAAAGATATGCGAAGCGATTTTTTCTGATTTGTCAATATCTTTGAAAAACGATTCCGATAATAATAATTATTTGTCCAATATGTTCAATACAGAACATAAATTCAATATCAAGCGTTGTTCATTGTCAGTTCTTGTATTTTTTTCTCTTTGAAGCTATAATTTTCAACCTTAATCAACTTGAAATCTTTGTGAAAAATTTTCATAATTTTTTCTTGAAAAATCTCCATACAGGTCTTTCATGAGTTAAACAACTTCTCATTCCACTTATGACCTTCTAAGAATATTTTTTGGTTTTACCCAACGAAAGATATGCGGAGCGACTTTTTCGGATTTGTCAATATCTTCGAAAAACGATTCCGATAATGATAATTATTTGTCCAATATGTTCACTACAGAACATAAATTAAATATCAAGCGTTGTTCATTGTCAGTTCTTGTATTTTTTTCTCTTTGAAGCTATAATTTTCAACCTTAATCAACTTGAAATCTTTGTGAAAAATTTTCATAATTTTTTCTTGAAAAATCTCCATACAGGTCTTTCATGAGTTAAACAACTTCTCATTCCACTTATGACCTTCTAAGAATATTTTTTGGTTTTACCCAACGAAAGATATGCGGACTTTTTCTGATTTGTCTATAATCTTTGAAAAACGATTCCGATAATAATAATAATTTGTCCAATATGTTCAAAACAGAACATAAATTTAATATCAAGCGTTGTCCATCGTCAGTTCTTGTTTTTTTTTCTCTTTGAAGCCATAATTTCCACCCTTAATCAATATTTGTGAAAATTTTTCATAATTTTTTCTCCATACATCTCGTCATTCCGAAACGATTCTTGCGTAGCTCACTCGAGCATCGGACCCTCGATCGGCTGGATGCGGCGTTGCCAATTCCTTGTGCACGTCACGGAGTCATAGAATTCTGTGTATACTTTAGTTCTAGAAACTTCGCGACGATAAAAAAAAGAATGCAGACAACTGGTAAAATCCACGAAGTACAATATATTTGTACCAACTTCGTAACTACCTCCCATTGTACCTTACACACAATGAAGACCTAGAAGGCGTCGAAGCACCCCAAGAGGAAAAATCGGACATTTCTGACGTCTGTGAAATCAGATTGAGGATATGCTAATGGGTTTTCCAGGAACACTCATCTATCGATCAAATGACATCGGGCGATCTGCCCGCAACATACCCACATCTATTGCAGCCACGCTGGAATGTTGGTACCACTTACGTGTTTTTATCGCCGCATCGGACGCCATTCCGCGAAAACATCGCAATTACTGCCTCAAAATTGGCTGCAAATCGATAGAGTTTACGTAAACAAATTTGTTCTCGCGGGCAGATCGTCGATCCACTGGATGTACTTTTGTGTTTTCTAGATGGGAGAGTGTTGAGGCAGGTCAGAACCAGTTCCTATCGATTTGATGGGTCATTCCATTAGCTGGATGGCGATCCTCGCCTTCGGGGTCTACTTTTTCTCTGATAGGATTTTTCGAGAACAGTTCTGTCTCAGGAAAAACAAAAAAATTCTTTCACCCTTTTCCCTGTGTTTTCCTGCCAGGAATAGTTTAATTTTTTTTATTTCTTCCTCATATATTTTTTTCAATTTTATATCTAATCAATTCAATTTGGAGTTTACGATTTTATCTTCTTTCCTCTGCCATTGGAGCAGATGATTTTATTCTAAATCATTAATCTTCCATTTGGGAAGAAAAACATCATCAAACTAATCGAAACAGTCGGGAATTGATGTTATGAGCGTAACATTTTCGACATTCTTGACAGTAGGTCTAAAGTATCACATCTGTCATAATTGACCGACTTTGCCAAATATAAGGTACTCTAAGTAAAGAAGAGATTTTTGAGTAAAACCATTTTTTCAAACAAGTTTTTCTCGACTTTTAATTTTCTTTCAACTTTCCGTGAAAGTTTGAACAAAATTTTACCAAATATTTCTCTGATAACATTTTTCAAGAGCAGTTGATTTCAAATTCTCCACTGTTCAAGTAAGAAGCAAAAAAAACCCTTTATCCCATATCCCTGTGTCTTCCTGCCAGGAATAGTTTCAATTTATTTTTCCTCTGTCATTGGAGCAAATGATTTTATCCTGATTCATTTATCTTCACTTTGGAAAGAAAACCATCATCAAACCAATCGAAACAGTCGGGAATTGAAGTTATGGGCGTAACATTTTCGACATTCTTGACAATAGTTCTGAAGTATCACATCTGTCATATTTCACCGACGTTGCCAAATATTGAGCACTCTAAGTTAAGGAAAGATTTTTGAGTTGAGAATTTTTTGAGCGCTCGTACTACTTACACGAGGGCTATATCATTTCGTCACGATGTCTGTATTTTCGACTTTTGAGCCGAAAATGGTCTCAATCGACTATGTTCGACTCACTGATGACGAATCCGTCGGAAAATTCGAGTCTGTCCGGCCGTCCGGCCGTAAGCACGATAACTCTCGAACGGAACAACCTAGAGACTTGAAATTTTGAGTGTGGGTTCAGTTCCCGAATGCCTCGGTTAAGTTCGTTAATGGGCCAAAATCCACCAGGGGTTCCGTAAATATGACCGTTCAAAGTTTTGTTCCCCTGATTACTTGAAAACTACAGATTTGATTGAGATGAAATTTTGCACTCAAATGAAAAATGAGGTGTTCAAGCTACATGTGAAATGTTGTCCAGATCGCATGACCAGAACCACAGAAACCATAGAAAATCATAATTTTCGAACGGAAAGGCCTAGGGACTTGAAATTTTCAGGATAGGTGTGGATCTGAAATGTCGAGTTCACGTTTATCAATGAGTAGAATTATACTAGGGGTTTCGTAAATACGGTCGTTTGAAATTTGGGTTTCTCGATAATTTAGAAACTACGAATTCGATAGGAATGAAATTTTGTATTCCAATCGAGAATGATATATTAAAACAATATTTTGTCCAGATCGCATGACCAGAACCATGGAAACCATAGAAAATTGTAACTTTTGAACGGAAAGGCCTGGGAACTTGAAATTTTCAAGGTGGGTTTGGGTCGCGAATTTCACGGTCACGTTCATCAATGAGCAAAATAAGACTAGGGGTTCCGTAAATATGGCCGTTCAAAATATTTTTTTCCTGATAGTTTCGAAACTACTGATTGGATTGGAATGAAACTAGCTGAGAACTACTTGGGAATTTTTGTCCAGATCGCAACACCAAGACCATAGATACCCTAAAACATTCTAGCGAATTATCGAAAAAAAATTGATCACCTGAAGCACTGACATGAAGTCTGGAGTTTCGCCCAAGTTTCAGAATTTTTTTGACAGCTGTCGAAAATTCCTTTGATTGATTTCTAAAACTGGAAAATGCGAATCTACCTACAAGGTGCATGTACGAGCGCTCAAAAGCTCCTGCCTTCACGGCAGTGCTTTTCGTAATTTATTTAAACAAATTTTTCTCGATTTTTAATTTTTTGTCAATTTTCCGTGAAAGTTTGAGAACAAAATTTTTCCAACTATTTCTCTGGTAGCATTTTTAGAGAGCAGTTGATTTTGAATTCTTCACTGTTCCAGTAAGAAGAAGCAAAAAAATCCTTTAACCCATATCCCTGTGTTTTCCTGCCAGGAATAGTTAGCATTTTTAGAGAGCAGTTGATTTTAAATTCTTCACTGTTCCAGTAAGAAGCAAAAAAATCCTTCATCCCATATCCCTGTGTTTTCCTGCCAGGAATAGTTTTATTTTATTTATTTCTTTCTCATAATTTTTTTTTTCGATTTTATATCTAATCAATGCAATATGGAGTTCGGGCGGTTCTTCCTCTTTTACGTTTTCATCTTCTTTTCTCTGTCATTGGAGAAGATGATTTTTTCCTGAATCATTAAACTTCACTTTGGGAAGAGAAACAGCATCAAACTACTCGGAATTGAGGATATGAGCGTGCCATTTTCGACAATCTTGACAGTAGATCTGAAGTATCACATCTGTCATATTTGCGCACGTTGCCAAATTTAAGGTACTCTCAGTTACGAAAAGCTTTTTGAGTTGAATCATTTTTTTAAACTAGTTTTTTCTCGATTTTCAATTTTCTTTCAACTTTTCGTGAAAGTTCGAAAAAAAAAAGTTATATAACTTAACTCCAACATGAAATATAATATTTTGATGTGGTTGGATAAGTATCTGAAACATTTCCAATCGTACTCGAAATCTCGCTATGCAACTATCGCCGCTCTCGAAGCCAATTAACACCGATTCCAGTTGTTTTTCCATATAGGGTGGTCTTGATGAATTGCGACACGGTTATTATGCACGCAAATTCCAGTACCGCCATTACGTAGTACGGAAAATCTGGAATTGTCGTTGTCTGAAAAAAATCAAAGCTCATGCTGGTGGCCTGATAAGGTGACAATTTTGAATTATTTTGTTGGTACGAGGCGAATTCAGAAACTCAATATTTGTTGGGAGCAAATACCAATAAAGGTAAAAATATTTCAAATAGAATAAATGCATGGACATGTGAATAAACTGATTTATCAGCTCAAACGTAAGTTAATACAGTAGTTATCAAAAAAGAGGTATTGTGAATCGAGGAATATCACGTTTAACAATAAATTCTGGAATGGATTTTTTCAAATCAATCCAAAGCCATGAAATAATTTCTCTCATGAAAAAGACATTGATTAATCACGTTGAATCCAACCTCGTTTATCCACATGCGGTTTTTCTCGCGAAAAGTAAAGAACGTGCAATTTGGTATCGAATCGTGCCAATCGAGTCCTTCAAATCGGGCATACTTTGAATCCTGGGAATTAAATGCACTCGTGATTAACACATTTCCCCGCCTTTTTGGCTTTTGACCCCGCCACTGGCCGTAATAATTCCAGAACCACGTGAAAGCGATATACGAACGCACTCGCACACGCACGTATCTATTGCGTCATAATCGAAATATCGCTTTGGGTGTCGATTAACAGCTCCGTGCAAGACTCGCCATTAACATATCAACTTGATTTTTCCTGCAAAGGTTCCATATTTCAGGATAATAACTACAATTCCTCGTATTACCGAGAACATTTCCATATTTCAGTAGTCGTAACAGGTGTCATAACAGTCTTAGATCTCGGGGATTAGGCTCGGATATGAATGTCCGAGACATTCCCGGTAGGTGTTGAATTGGACACTTAAATATCTGGGTGGCAATAAAGATAACCGCAGAGAAAGGGACACTTCTGTAGCCTTGCATTTCTGCAGGATAATCCGGCTGATAATTCGTCATTTCCTGGTTTACGACGTGTTCTTGAAAAACTGACAAAAAGGGCGCAAACATTTTAATCGTTTCGTTGTCGTTTGATATAATATAGAGTGGGAGATGCATGTGCCGCCGAGAAGATCGAGATGCGCGGTGAGGCTCCTTTTGGTCGAGGCGAGGTTAGAAGACCATTCTCATTGGAGAATTTATGAATCTGTAGCTAACGGGTAATTTGTTGCGTCGATTAGAGAAGTATTGGTTTTTGGATTAATCACGTTGTGTGATAGCAAAATTTGGAAATTGGAAGGTTCCAAAGGAACAATGGAAATTTATTTCCATAATACACTAATTTGAAAAATTTCCTTTACTGTTATGATCAGTAAGAGATCAAATCCCAAAAATATTTATTTTACCTTTTTTTTGAGACTGTATTTATTTATTGGCTCAATTTATACTTTAAGTTCAACTGTTCACTATGTTTTGTTGAATGAGTTCCTATTCGGTATCAAAAGGTATTTTAATAGGTCATGAAGAAAACAGGTTATGTGCATCACTTATTGTTTTCTTTAAGTCTTTTACAAGAAATTATATAAATTTTGCTTTCTTTTTTACTGTATATTTTTGTTCTTTTTTATTTTGTTATTATGTAGAATAGTTGTACCGTTCAAGTAAATAAATAAATATTAATTTTTTTGATTTGATTGATTTTGATTATCATATACCTACTTTCATCAAATGAATTTTATATTTTATTATTTATTTATTATTATATTTCGAATATTTATTGGTATGGGATATCATTTTACTTCCAGTATTTTGAGTTTTATATGGGCTTTGAGAATCCATCTATTTCATGGTCATTTTGAGGTTTTTCTTTCTTCTTTTTAATTATAAGATTCTTAATTTTGCAATAATAAAATTTTGTGTTTTATATTCAGGAGGGAGGTTAAAAAATTCGAACTTTATATAGTAGTCATTTCCATTGAGGCCATCCGGCCGTCACTCCGAGCTTTCGAAAGAAAATGACCGAATGCGGGGTCTGATTGCGCTGGTTGAGTTCGTGAATGCGATATCCGCAGAATAATTCAATATTTCGAAAAAAGACCTATTCGATCGAATTGGAACTCTGTGTTAGTTGTGAGATAACGACACGAAGGTTCATGTGAAATTTCGTTTCACTATAAGAATGAAAAAAAAATTTTTTTTCGGGAATTTCTATATCTCAAAAAAAATTCGCCATATCCTACTGAAATTTTCAGGGGCGTCGATAAAACGATATGAAAATTCAGCTTTATATAGCTGCTTCACGTGAAAAAAAAATTGAGTTTTTCTGATCTGATTTCTGTTTGGAAGAGGTAGATGTACCATCGAGTTTTTTTGAGAAATTCTGTTATTTCGCCCTCAATGTGTGGAATTCCTTAGTGTCTGTTGTGCGAGACATGTTTCTGATTTGCATGAATTTTACCGAAGGATCATGTGAAATTTCGTATCAGTATAAGAATTGAAAAAAACTCTTTTTGGAAATTTCCATATCAAAGAATATTCGCCATATCCTACTGAATTTTCAGGGGCGTCGATAAAACGATATAAAAATTCAGCTTTACAGCTGCTTCACGTGAAATAAAAATTGACTTTTTCTGATCTGGTGTTGAAAAATTGATGATTCTATTTTGCTGATCTGATTTCTGTTTGGAAGGGATAGATGTAACATCGAGTTTTTTGAAAAATTCTGCAATTTCGACCTCAATGTGTGGAATTCCTGAGTGTCTGTTGTGCGAGACTTGTTTCTGATTTGTATGAATTTTACCGAAGGTTCATGTGGAAATTCGTATCACTCTAAGAATTTAAAAAAACACTTCTTGACAATATCCATATCTCGAAAAATATTCGCCATATTCTGCTGAAATTTTGTGGGGCGTCGATAAAATGATATAAAAATACAGCTTTACACAGCTGTAAAGCTTCACGTTTGAAACTCTCTTTGGAAATTTCCATATCTCGAAAAATATTCGCCATATTCTGCTGAAATTTTGTGGGGCGTCGATAAAATGATATAAAAATACAGCTTTACACAGCTGTAAAGCTTCACGTGAAAAGAAAATCGAGTTTTTCTGATCTGGTGTTGAAAAATTGATAATTCTTTTTTCCTGATCTGATTTCTGTTTGAAAGGGGTAGATGTACCATCGAGTTTTTTGAAAAATTCTGTAATTTCGACCTCAATGTGTGGAATTCCTCAGGGTCTGTTGTGCGAGACATTTTGCTGATTTGTATGATTCATGTGAAATTATGTATCACTATAAGAATTGAAAAAAACTCTCTTTGGAAATTTCCATATCTCAAAAAATATTCGCCATATCCTACTGAAATTTTCAGGGGCGTCGAACGAATGATATAAAAATTCAGCTTTACAGCTGCTTCACGTGAAATAGAAATTGATTTTTTCTGATCTGGTGTTGAAAAATTGATGATTCTATTTTCCTGATCTGATTTCTGTTTGAAAGGGGTAGATGTACCATCGAGTTTTTTGAAAAGTTCTGTAATTTCGACCTCAATGTGTGGAATTCCTCAGGGTCTTTTGTGCGAGACATTTTGCTGATTTGTATGATTCATGTGAAATAATGTATCACCATAAGAATTGAAATAAACTCTCTTTGGAAATTTCCATATCTCGAAAAATATTCGCCATATCCTGCTGAGATTTTATGGGGCGTCGATAAAATAAATACAGCTTAACACAGCTGTAAAGCTTCACGTGAAAAGTAAATCGAGTTTTCCTGATCTGGTGTTGAAAAATTGGTGATTCTTTTTTCCTGATCTGATTTCTGTTTGGAAGAGGTAGATGTACCATCGAGTTTTTTGAAAAATTCTGTAATTTCGACCTCAATGTGTGGAATTCCTCAGGGTCTGTTGTGCGAGACATTTTGCTGATTTGTATGACATGCGAAATTATGTATCACTATAAGAATTGAAAAAAATTCTCATGGAAATTTCCATATCTCAAAAAATATTCGCCATATCCTGCTGAAATTTTGTGGGCCGTCGATAAAATGATATAAAATTCAGCTTTATAGCTGCTTCGCGTGGAAAGAAAATTTAGTTTCACTGACTATTCGACCACAACTCGAGTAAAATGGGAGCATTTGGCAAGGAGTTGAGTTCTTCATGTTTGTTCAATTCAACTAAATCTTTGTCAACTTTCAAACTTTTTCAAATTGTAAATTCAAAGAAACAGCATCATATGTTCAAAAATATTCGTGTCTTACTTCCAGGATAGTATCATGCTCTATTTCGTAGTCCTGTTTTATTGTATTTGGTTGCATCGAGTAGGGGATCTTAAACAACTATGAAGCCAGTAGTGTAACATTGACACCTCACAAAGTGGCCTCAGTGAAGAATTTGCAATTTTTCTATTGAGGCCAAGCTACAAGGCCCCTCACCTGTCGTAAAACCGACAAGAAATAGGTCACACTCTCCAATTCTCTCAACTTCACCGTACCTAACTATTTAATTACAATCAGTTCTATGACAAATCACTTCGAATGTCGCAGCACGTGTCGAGAAAGATAAAAACGTTGATTTATCCCGTCGGTTAATTCCGATTGCATCGGTCCAATTCATAGCGATCGTTTAAGATAAATTCTTGCATAGTTAATAGCCCAGTTTGTCGCCGGAGAGTTTCGCGAATGCCATTGCGATTTCTCCCGTGCTTGAGATTCTTCTCACCATTATCCCGACACCGTCCTCCGATAAAGCATCGAAAAAAAAAGGGGAACTATTGTGTTATGTCGAAGCATCTATTAGCTGCTTAATTGAACTTCTAATGGTCGTAAATGATCGCCCGGCTCTCAAATCGGATACTAAAAGTTAATGACCCTGCACGCTCTCTCCAATATCGCATTTTCACAATTTATATCACTCTATTAAGCAATACTATTAGACTTCCTCCGACAATCGCCGATATCCTCCCGCCTTTTTTTCCTACAGCACGATCCGACGATCTCCCGCCGAGACGGAGAGGAGATGCGAGATAATGGAATCCGCCATGTGATCCCTCAAAAATGGGCTTATTAAAACGGTGCTTGGGAGTGTGTCACTTTAATTACAATCCCGCGATTCCGATGTGGCGTTGAAACGACCCGTGATGGACGCCTTTAGGAAGAGGAAGAGAACAGCACCGTTATTATTCGGTTGTAAAAAAGGCATTTAATGAGATTTAAAGTATTCTGTTGCCGGACGGATATCGGGGATCAAAGAGGTTCGTGATGTCTTCTCGGAGCTACGTTTGGATCATGATGGATAGTGTCTATCTAAGTTGAAACGCTGATATCAACTTTTGTAACTTGTAAAACGTTAAACTTACAAAGGAATAACTAATATGATTTCTACTACATTGGGTTAAATTCCACGATACCTCCTTCCATGCGAAGCATCTCTAAAGTCTCTAAACTCTAAAGCTACCTACTAATACAAACCAATATTATCACTAGGTGGGGGTAATGGTTAATCCTTTGCGCAACTCCTTGTGTGGGATGAATATTTTATGATATCTTAATGAGGTTTCCAAGGATGAAATTATGCTTATCTTACCGCCATTGAGTGAGAAGATCTGTTGACGGTTGTCATGAGAGACAAAAATTTTAACTTCAAAAAAGATTCAATAATGGTGAATTGTTCAAGTCTAATTGATCTTTTAATTAGACAACAGACGTTTTTTCAATGAAGGTTATCCAACATACCTACTCACGAATTCGATGGTGTGCCATTTATCGAGATCAAATGGAATAGTTCTGCAGAAAACACTAATTTATAGAAAATTGCATCTTTTTTCGATAATCTTGACTTTGGGGCATCATAGCTCTCTTGCTTTGCGTTCGGACCGACGAGAATTTCACATTTTTGAATTCAGCAGAGTTTTTTGAATAAAGAAACCTGAAATTTCGAGCGGCCTAATTTTTTTCTGCCGTTTTTTTTTAGCTTTTTCGACTTTTCGAAAAAAATTTTCTCATATGTCTTATATCTGCGGCCAAAAAATCGATCCGAAGGCGTTTTTTCGAAAATTTTTTTACTTAACGATAGGAAATTTCCTCATGAATCCGATGGTTTGCCATTTATCGAGATCAAATAGAACAGTTATGCAGAGAACACGAATTTATGGAAAATTGCATCTTTTTTCGATAATCTTGACTTTGCGACATCATAACTCTCTTGGTCGCGTTCGGTCCGACGAGAACTTCACATTTTTGAATTCAGCAGAACTTTTTGAATGGGAAAACGTGAAATTTCGAGCGGCTAAATTTTTTTCGGCCGTTTTTTTCCAGATTTTTCGACTTTTCCGAGCAAATTTTTTCATATGTCTTATTTCTGCGGCCGAAAAATCGATCAGAAGGCGTTTTTTCGCGAATATATTACCAAGCGATAGGAAATTCCCTCACGAATCCGATGATGTGCCATTTACCGAGGTCGAATAGAACAGTTCTGCAGAAAACACAACTTACAGAAAATTGCGTCTCTTTTCGATAATCTTGATTTTTTTTCGATATCATTTCTATGGAAATCATTGTCATCATTAATTCGATGCCGTAGATTCAGAATATGTGATCAGTTTTTCGGTGAAGTGTTTACTTTTCGAAAGATTTCATTTATAGCCGAAAAAAAATCGAAATTTTTGTCAACTTTGAATGACTGTATCTACCAGAATAATCCAGATATGCTCACGAAGTATGTTTTGATCATTAAAATGTTCTTTACAAACTCAAAAATGTAGATTTTAGCGTAGTACATGGAATAGTGAGGTAGAAACAATTTATTTCGTGGAGGTCTATTTTTCTAAATTTTCAAAAGGCCACTATTCGAAAAGTATATTTTTCTCGAAGAAACTAACTACATATTCTGAATCTATGCCCCCGAATTAGTCAATACCGTAAGGTTGGTGAAGATCACATTAAATTTAATTTTTTCGAAAAACCACAAAATTTCGCATGCATATGTATGGAAATTTTCGCATTTTTGAAAAAAAAAATTTTTCGTCTGATTGTCACTAAACATACACTATCGACTAATTCGAGGGCGTAGATTGATAATATGTAAATAGCTTCCCAGAGAAAAATTTATTTCCCGAAGACTGGCCATTTGAAAATGTCGAAAAATAGGCTTCCGCGAAAAAAATTCGTTACTACTTCACTATTATATAGACGTCGTTCAAATTCACATTTTTGCATTCGTAAAGAACAGTAGAATGTTGAAAAAAAATACCTTTCGAGCTTACCCGGATATTTATCTCAAGGCTCTCCAAAAGGTTCAATTTTCTTCTTTTATTTTCCATATGCAAAATTTCGAAGTCTACTCTAATTAAACAATTTTTATGTTCTAGTACTCTTGTTTTGAAATTCCTATCTTTTTGTCCTATGTAAAAACTTAAGGAATCTCCGCAAGTTGATTTATATACACCACATTTATTCAATTTATCTGTTTTATTTATTGTCTTTAATATACCTGCCTAAATTGTTCTTGGTCTTATTTGCAACTAAAATATTCTTTGTTTTTAAAGAATGAGATATTCTTTCCGAAATTTTTCCCGAATAAGTTGAAACTCAATAATGTTGATTTTTTTCAATTTGCGTTGGGTATACTTCCTTCCAAGACATTTCGGCAGAAGAAATAATGTTATATTCCCAATGCCTGAAAAATGATTGTTTTTTTTAAATATTTCCCTCCACACCTCTAAAAAAAAATGACACAATAAATTCCCTAGCCGCGTCAGATCCGCAGATTTCGCCGGCCACGTCCGAATATCTCACCTCTGTTAGACGATACCACGCATTCGATTTTCCCGGCCTGCTCTAATACTCTCGCGGCCTCTTCCTCGAGCTCCCTCTTGGACTTCCTTATTCTCTCCTTCCTCACAGGTGATCGACGAGGATGACCGTTAGTGTCTCCATTAAAAGCACCGATTGATCGCTCTTCCCTACGAGGCACTGAAACAAAAAAAGTCGAATGATAATAACTCACTTGGTTTTATTGAGAAATCTGTTGGAGATGAAGGATAAACGTTATTTATATCATGCGTAGAACATATGACGCTCTGGGAGGATCTGATATCGGTAGTTGGTCACTTTTACAACTCCATTTTATGGTACATATGTTTTTTTATGGGCGAAGGTATATTAAATGGTTAATTAGAACAGTTATGATAAACGGACGTCCATTGGATCCAATGGTAAAGAAAAAACATTATATAATCGAATTAGCAAGTTGATTTTTCCACACGATCTAGATCAAGTATTTGAAAGCTGACATTGAAATCTCCATCCTCCATTATTTACCCACCTTCTCGTCTCGCATATTTGAGCATCCACTCAACTCAGAATACCTTCCACAACTAACGGCTAATCCGTTCTCTTTGTCGGTTAATTGTAGAAGAGTTTTCTCTAGTTTCGAGAGCAAACAATAAAACCGCGTTGTTCATACAAATATTTGCGCCGTTTCTTCCGTTGGGGAAGTTCGTGATTTAGAAACTGGGAGAATTGTTGGCAACCTTGAACGGAGTACAAACAGTCGTAAATCGCCGGCAAATATGTGGAATTCCGACGATTAGATGAGAAATGAGGTAAAGTTCGTGTCGTTCTCCGATTGCTGAACGATGTTTACTCGGACGATCTGTGTAGGTTTGCTTCATCGATATTTCCCAGCAGTGGTAAAAACGAAAAATGTACGGATTAGAGTGTGGCGGATCTCCGCATGTCCAGGAGATGGCGCTGCCCGCGGCGACACGTCAAGGTGTCTCCCGCTTATTCTTTCGTAATGGTCACACTTCCGATCTGGAGGTAATAGCTACTAGAATAGATGAATTATATGAACGAAATTTTTTCGAATTGGATCCAACATCCTATTCCTCGAGAATTCCCCAGTAACTATAAATTATCGAAGCAAAAACACAACAATCCCATTGGGAACGAAACAACTTTAATTCAGTAAATTATAATTATACGTCTCCGGTGATGTCAAGGTTAGGTAACATTGAAATTCTGTGGTGAATTGCCATACCTAGTCGTTTAGCGCATTTAACAGGCATGACTTAGACGAAACCGAAAGAAAAAACGGATAACAATAGTTTTACGATTTAATTTGTATTGATGCAAGATGGAATCACCTTCTCCCTCCTAATCAATACAAACCAGAAAATTTCTTTTTGTGTTTCGTTATTCGTAAATAATTTCGAGAATTATACATTTTTGGTAAGCTTATCTTATAGACTCACAAATATGCTTACTTTTCTTAAAATGTCGAAAAAACACACAGAAAATGATGTTTTTTAGTTTTTTGCTCGTAAAATCTGAACCAAAGGAGCGATGCTAACACTTTTTACAACAAAATTGTAGAGAATGAAAAGACAGAGAAAATGAGTGCTATTGCAACTCAATCGGAACATTATTACCGTGGAAAATCTGAAAAAAACCATAAAAAACCGATTTGAATTATTTTGAGCACTATTTTCCGGAAGGGCTGGATGCGTCGGAAGTTGTCCGATTTCAATTCACAAAACGGATTCTGAAAGTAAAATTGGTAAGTGCACTCTATATGTTCTAATATCTCCTATTTCAATTTTTCTTCTTCCCAGCAGCACGCCGCTTCAATATTTCTTTCTATCCTCAACTTGCCAAATCAACTCCAACAACTCAATCTACGAATCTAGTCTTGACAATAACATTCATTATACCGTTCTTCTTGCAAAATCAATCTCTCTGCCAATTTTTTTGAAAATTATCAATCTTTCCCCTTGACGCTCTCTCTCAGCTGTTCACTGGCCTGCTTTTCCCATTCATACTATTTAATATCCCATTTCCTAGGTAACATTCTTGATACATTGCATTCTTCATAAACATAACAATTAATCATTTGAACAAATTCATATTTTTCTCATTTTTAAATAAGCTGAACCTCTTTGAAAATATAATATAACAATAATTTATAAGATGATCAAATTTACTGAATTGACTAAAGATTGAAGGTTCTTGACCTTTTTGTGATATTGTTCGAATTTATTTTTCATTTTAATTTCTTGAAACGTTAAGAAATATGACCATTTTTGATTTCCATAACACAAGCTAATCAAAACACTCGCAAAGTGAGGTTATGGGCGTAATATTTTCGACATTCCTGTCACACAGTAGATCTAATGTATCATATCTGTCATATTAAGCCGACGTTGCCAGATATACCTAAATTACCTTTAGTGAATTCTTATTTTCGATTAAATCTTGAAAATATTCATTATCTAGACAGAGTCATAGCATAGTCTTCCTTCTCCCACAACGTTTCTATGATGACAATGTTCCGTTCACGATGAAATGATGCCAAAAAATCCATTATACATCCAATAGAATATGAAGAACAAACAATCAATTCCAACGTGAAACACAAATCAAATGTGATTGATAACTAGGTGAAGAAAGCTTACAGTTACTTCTGACTATCGTGCTTTTATCGGTATACCTCTCGTTTTATTACAATTATATTTCAATCTTCACCGTTGTACCTTTTATTACTCTTAACCCAATTCCAGAGTATTGGATGGGATCGAATTTAAAGCAGAAAGACACGTACTTGCGATGTTTTCGATTGCTTTTATTGAATATGCTGATAATTTATCTTTATAATTCTGCAGAGCTCCAATTTTTTTTAATTTCCTTGAAGAACGCAATATTTGAATATTTCACATAACATCTGAACACATTCTCTTACAAGAGGAAAGAGTTGGACTTGGACAACAAAAACTAAAGAAATTACAGAAGATCTGCATAAGTGAATTACCCTATAGAGGGTGTTTTACGTAAGCGGCTCACTGAATTTTGTGTGGCTTATCCTTTGAGCAAAATTGAAAAGTGACTCATCAGTATGATAGTATTTTTTAAGGGCTATCCAAATATGTTATCGGAAACACTATCGAACCAAAGCATGAAAAGTTATTGCATAAAAACTGTTTTTCCAAAAAGAAATGTTTACAAATTTGGCTCGTTTTCAAAATAAGAAGGTCAATAGACCATTTCTCACCAATTGTTTTTCCATATGATCTTCCGGTTTTCTAGAAAATGGAAAATTTCTGAATCGATTCTGAATCTGAATATTTAAATATAATGGTGATTTGATACTCATTTCAATCAATTCCATTCAAAATAAACCTGAGGAAATTCAGATTCCATATTCGGAAAATATATCCATGTTGTCTGTGTTTCAATCAATATTTAATGGTTTCTATGGTTCTGGTCATGCGATCTGGACAAAATATTGTTTTAATATATCATTCTCGATTAAAATACGAAATTTCATCTCGATCAATTCCGTAGTTTCGAAATTATCGAGAAACCAAAATTTCAAACAACCGTATTTACGGAACCCCTAGTATAATTCTGCTCATTGATGAACGTGAACGCGACATTTCAGATCCACACCTATCCTGAGAATTTCAAGTCCTTAGACCTTTCTGTTCGAAAGTTATGATTTTCTATGGTTTCTATGGTTCTGGTCATGTGATCTGGAGAAATGTAGCTTGAATATATCATTCTCCATTAGTATACAAAATTTCGTCACGATCGAATCTGTAGTTTTGAAATTATCAAGAAAACCAAATTTCAAACGACCATATTTACGGAACCCCTAGTATAATTTTGCTCATAGATGACCGTGATCACGACATTCGAGATCCACACCTATCCTGAAAATTTCAAGTCCCTAGGCGTTTCCGTTTAAAAGATACAATTATCTATGGTTTCTATGGTTCTGGTCATGCGATCTGGACAAAATTTCACATGTAGCTTGAACACCTCATTCTCCGTTTGAGTTCAAAATTTCATCTGAATCAACTCCGTAGTTTTCAAGTAATCAGGGGAACAAAACTTTGAACGGCCATATTTACGGAACCCCTGGTGGAATTTGGCCCATTAACAAACTTAACCGAAGCATTCGGGATCTGAACCCACACTGAAAATTTCAGGTCTCTAGGTTGTTCCGTTCGAGAATTATCGTGCTTACGGCCGGACGGACGGACAGACTCAAATTTTCCGACGGATTGGTCATCAGTGAGTCGAACAAAGTCGATTGAGACCATTTTCGGCTCAAAATTCGAAAAAATACAGATATCGTGACGAAATGATATAGCCCTCGTGTAAGTAGTACGAGCGCTCAAAAAGATCGATAATTTTCAAAAAGTTGTCAGAAAGATTGGTTTTGTAAGAAGAAAGGTATAATGAATGGTATTTGGAACTTAGCAAGAGAAGATTCGTAGATTGAGTTGTTGGAGTTGATTTGGCAAGTGAAGGAGAGAAAGAGATATTGAAACGGCGTGCTGCTTGGAAGAAGGAAAATTGAAATAGGAGATATTAGAACATATAGTGAGTGCACTCACCAATCGAACGTTATTTTAGAGTTTAGAAATATTAGTTATAGGTTCTTTTGATTGTTGGGGTTGGTTTTTAGAATAAGATTAGTGATTATATAATTTTGAGAGAAAATTTCTTTTGCTTGTTCACCTTAAGAATTCTCCTTGCAATACAGTCTCGGAGAAAAAAAATAAAAAAATATAAGTGAAACAAAATTTTTTTAAATATTGTTAGTGGTTTTCGTAAATTTCAAAATTTAATATTATTAATATCTGGAACGAACCATAACAATATAATTGGAATCCAGTATCGATTGAGTAATCAGAAAATATGGCAAAAAAGTATCTTGGTGTTAAATTGTCTTTAGACCTTCTTTTGAATTTTGAAAACCAGTCAAATTCGCAGAAAATTTTTTTTAGGGAAAAACGGTTTTTCCTCAATTACTTTTTATGCCTTGGTTCGATAGTTCTTCCTATAGAATATTTGGATAGTCCTCAAGGAATACTATCATATTGATAGGTCATTTTTCAATTTAACTCGAAGGAAAAGTCACAAAATCACGCTTACGTGAAACACCCTGTACACTGTAAAATTAGTGACATATCGAAAACAAATTTAACTCTGTAATTTTTAACCAACACAAATTGAAAAATTTCGAAAAGCACTGCCGTGAAGGCAGGAGCTTTTGAGCGCTCGTACAGGCACCTTGTAGGTAGATTCGCATTCTCCAGTTTTACAAACCAATTGGAAAGATTTTGACAGCTGTCAAAGAAAATTTCAAACCAACGCGAAAATCCAGACTTCACGTCAGTGCTTTGGGTCCATTTTTTCGATAATTCGCTAGAATTTTCTACGGTATCTATGGTCTTGGTAATGCAATCTGGACAAAATTATACACTATTCTTCATATATGTGCGAAATTTCATTTCAATCCAATAAGTATTTTCGAAATTATCAGAAAAAATATAGTTTGAACGGCAATATTTACGGAACCCCTAGTCTAATTTGGCTCATTGATAAAAAGGATCGCGAAATTCGCGATCCGAACCTATCCTGAAAATTTCGAGTCACTAGGCCTTTTTGTTCGAAAGTTATGATTTTCTATGGTTTCTATGATTCTGATCATACGATCTGGAAGAAATGTAGCTCGAATATATAATTCTCAATTTAAATTCAAAATTTCGTCGAGATCGAATCCATAATTTTGAAATGATCAAGAAAACTGAATTTCAAACGGCCATATTTACGGAACCCCTAGTCTTATTTTGCTCATTGATACACGTTAACGCTACATTAACGATCCACACCTATCCTGAAAATTTCAAGTCTCTAGGCCTTTCCATTACAAAGTTATAATTTTCTATGGATTCCATGATTCTGGTCATGCGAGCTGGACAAAATTCTGCATGTAGCTTGAGTACGTAATTATCCATCTGAGTGCAAAATTTCACCTCGATCGAATCAGTAGTTTCGGAGTAATCAGAAAAACAAAATTTCGAGCGGCCATATTTACGGAACCCCTTGACGAATTTTGCCCAATAACGAACTTAACCGCGGCATTCGAGATTCGAACCTACCCTGAAAATTTCAAGTTTCTAGGACATTCCGTTCGAGAGTTATCGTGTATACGGCCGGCCGGCCGGACGGACGGCCGGACGGACAGACTCGAATTTTTCGACGGATTCGTCATCAGTGAGTCGAACATAGTCGATTGAGACCATTTTCGGCTCAAAATTCGAAAAATACAGACATCGTGACGAAATGATATAGCCCTCGTGTAAGTAGTACGAGCGCTCAAAAATTGAAACACTGTATTGTTCTAAAATTTCAATTTTTCCTTGCAAGGTTGCCATGAAAATTAACAACAAAAAATTGATATAGATCGATAGGGTTTCTTCGAACTTACATGTACTCACTTAGGAGTTCCTTACGATCCCACACAATTTTCTACAAATAAGGGTAACGAGCCGAATCTATGTTCAACCCCGGTACTATATATTATAGTATCTATAACCCAAAACGAGAACAAACGATTCCTAAAAAATTCCGGCGAAATAATTCGATAAAATTCCTCACTCAGAACGAAATTTCCTCTCGATAGAGGCAAACAGCGCGAGCGAAAACGCGACTATGCGAGCGCACCACGGTACCTACAATCGGCCCCGTCCGAAAACCTGACGTAAACAAACTGGATATCCGACGTCGACTGAGAAAACCGAAAACAGCGCGACGAGATCGCACAAATTCCGCATTTTTGCCGCGGCTCTCAATTCTCATTTGCATACACCTTATTCCGTTCTGCGGCAAGGTCCCCGCGCTCGGCTGATGCGGAGATCGTTCCCGATCGCGCCCATCTACATTGTCGCCCCGTTTCATTCAAGGAACGAGCGTCGGGGAAGGTGGGCGGCCGCGAAGGTGGCTTTGGAAATGCGCGAAACAATCCGTGTGACATTTGAGGCAATATAAATAGGTATGAAGTGGTCTGCCGTCGCCTACTGCGCGTTCACGGCGATTCGTTGACAATGTTTGGGGCGATCGGGGCGATGCATGAGTAACGCCGGCTACGGATGAAGTCATCGTTGACAATTAGAACTGAGGAGCCAGTTCAACGTTCAATATCGCCGTAGAGAACTTCCCTCTCGAATCCGGCTCGAAGGACCATAAATGAACCAAACTATAGTCCAATTAAGAACTATTGACATCGAAGCAGGCCATGAACGTCCAGTCGAGGCTTTATTTCTGGTTACAAAAAGTAACTAAATTTCATCATAGAAATAAAACATAAATATAACCTAGAAAAGTGTTGAGTATACGAATTATCGAATAATGAAGCCGGAATATTTCGATTGCAGTTTCTACATGGGAGTTCAGGTTTGAAAGCGCAAAAATATCGTGGAAAGCTTTCATATGAAATTATCTCAAATAAAAGTCAACCATGGAAAATTGAAGATCATTCAAATAAATATTTATTTTCACTCAGGACCATGCAATATTTATTGGTATTGGAAATCTTGCAAAATTCTAACCATATAACTATAAGAGTACCATTTATGTCAGGATTCAAGAAGGATAATTAATGGAATTCTAGCAGGTAGCTAGTGGTGCAAGAGAAAAAAATTTTTGGATACTTCGCAAGCACAGGGCCAAAAGAATGGATTGGAAAAAACGTTATAATGTTTTAAGAAATAAGGTAGAAACAAAAATTAAGAATCTATGTAGTACATGAAGAATTTTGACATGAAATTTGTACCGAACTATCAATATATGAACCAATTTGGGAATTATTTAGCTCGGTGTTGAATACTTCAAGAAAGTCAATTTTTATTTTCATTCATTAAAACTGTCCATGAATTATTGAAAATATTATAATTGATGAGCAATTTTACAATTATTCAGTATACTTTTGAATTGGGAAGAATAAAGCATGTGTATCAGCAGAGGGAATGTGAACAGGGTACCATACAGTATAAGTAAAATAAATAAACTTAAAATATCTATGAATGATACAAGACCAAATATAAGAATATTGAAAACTTTGTTTCCACGTAATGTAGTGATTTGGATGTGTTTATTGAATAAGCTGACATAATCCTATTGATGGGCATCCTTCTGCAGGGAAGGTTTCAATATTTCAATAACCCATTTATGAAATAATTCACCATTCATAGTAATCCTTATCATTAATACCACTATCAAGAATCGGATCACATCCAGGTAAAAATCCATCAATTGTTCCAGCATTCAAAAAAGTGCACCTTCTGCCTTTACCCTTGAATATACTCGGCATACCTTTTGGATTATTTTCTAGTGTCCACTGGCAAATTTGAATACCGTTTTTGAATATCCAAATTTCATCTAGATAAATGAATTTTACGTTTTGTTCCATGTATTCTAGGTAATTATCACAATATCGTACTATTTTTATTATATTTTTCTGTCTATCAGTCAGAATTTTCCTTCGATCAACTTTTTTGTATTTGTATCCAATTTGTTTTATGATATAATATAACGTTGACTTCGATCAATTGAAATATAGGTGCTCTTTGGCCAGTTCGAAAAGGATATCTAAACTGATATTCATTGTTTTTAATTCTAGCAAAAACAAAGTCATTCAATGTCTCTTTGAAGGAATAATCGTATCGCACAGGTTTTCTTCCACTGCTAATTCCAGGCTATAATAACATGCTAATATTCTACGGACAGGGCTTGGTGAAATCTGAAAATTTAAGAGACATTGATCAATGAGAATACACTTTGAGTCGGTGAATAACAGTTTACCTGAAACACTAGCGGAAATATATGCCAAATCTTTGAAAAACTCGAAGTAACACTGACAAACTGCCTGGCGTTCTCTTGTTAGGCGCGTTGTATCCTGGTCAACTCCAGCCATTTTAATAGCATAAGACAAAAAATACTCAAATTCAGAGCAAATTTTTATAATTACATATTCACCAATTTCTTCGATAAAATCATCAAAGCAAGATTTCCATGGGTAATGTTAGTGTTATTCCTATACCAACCTGAATTCAGCAACTCAAAATATTACTGAATAGTCTATTACCAACTTAAGTTCGATTTTTCACAGCCAACCGAGATGTCAATAATCCTTAAACGGAGTATATTTCATCGCATCAAATGGTGCAGGAGGCGTTCGTTCGGTAACATCTGAATTTATGTGCGAGAAGTGAATTCGGGTCACGGATGACTTACAATTGCGTAAACGCATCGTTAGCGTCAAATTGAACTCAATTGGAGAAGAATCAATGTCTACTTTAACATCGTTTAAGTTGCGAAATTGGTGATTTAGTGGTATCATATTCGAATGTTATGGTCGATACCTCGAAAATAACGACAAACATCTGTTTTATTCGAATTTATCAGGATCAACCGTTGACGATTGTTTTCGCGCTTTGCCAACTGTTGGAATCTCCTAGAAACCAAAGAGGAATGTTAGAATTTCATAATTTTATGACAATAACGACCCTTGCTAGGAAAAGATATTTCGATATTTATCGCAGGAAAAGAACCCTATCGTTTTTCTCAAATATCCATACCCCAGAGCAAAAGGGTATTAAGTTACAAAATGTAAATTTTACAGAAGAGCGTAAAATACAATTATTGAATCGTACAGGCTACAAATCAAGTTGTAATAATTATTATTCATACTTGTTCTGCATTCTATTTAAATCATAAATCCATGCTCTATTTAAGCAATATTCATACATGAACAATAATACATTTTGTTCCGAAAAAAATTACGAAAAGCACTGCCGTGAAGTAGTAGATTCGCATTTTCCAGTTTAAGAAATCAATTGAAGGAATTTTCGGCAGCTGTCAAAAAAATTCTGAAACTTAGGCGAAACTCCAGACTTCATGTCAGTGCTTCAGCTGACCAATTTTTTTTCGATAATTCGCTAGAACTTTCAACGGTATCTATAGTCTTGGTAATGCGATCTGGACAAAATTTTGCACGTAGTTTGAATACATTATTCCTCAGCTAGGTACAAAATTCCATTCCAATCCGATCAGTAGTTTCGGAAATATCAGGAAAAAAATACCCTGAAAATTTCAAGTTCCTAGGCCTTTCCGTTCAAGAGTTAAAATTTTCAATGGTTTCTATGGTTCTGGTCATGCGATCTGGACAAAATATTGCTTTAATATATCATTCTCGATTAAAATAAAAAATTTCATCTCGATCGAATCCGTAGTTTCGAAATTATCGAGAAAACAAAATTTCAAACGACCGTATTTACGGAACCCCTAGTATAATTCTGCTCATTGATAAACGTGAACGCGACATTTCAGATCCATACCTATCCTGAAAATTTCAAGTCCCTAGGCGTTTCCGTTCAAAAGTCACAATTTTCTATGGTTTCTATGGTTCTGGTCATGCGATCTGGACAAAATTTCACATGTAGCTTGAACACCTCATTCTCCATTTGTGTGCACTATTTCATCTCGATCAAAACTGTAGTTTTCAAGTAATCAGGGGAACAAAACTTTGAACGGCCATATTTACGGAACCCCTGGTGGAATTTGGCTCATTAACGAACTTAACCGAGGCATTCGGGAACTGAATCACACTGAAAATTTCAAGTCTCTTGGTTGTTCCGTTCGAGAGTTATCGTGCTAACGGCCGGACGGATGGACAGACTCGAATTTTCCGACGGATCCGTCATCAGTGAGTCGAACATAGTCGATTGAGACCATTCTTGGCTCAAAATTCGAAAAATACAGACATCGTGACGAAATGATATAGCCCTCGTGTAAGTAGTACGAGCGCTAAAAAAATGGACTCAATATGTTATTTTTTTCAGAAAAATTTCATGACTGACTTCGTACTTGTATTTTTCGTACTTCATTATCATGCTGAATTGAGAGTTTTCAATTTTTATGATGGAAAAATATTTTTGTTCACAAATAGTATAACGATAACAGTAAAATCCTGTGTACTAGAATGTATTTTTCCTATAGATGAACCAAAAGAGGAGATGCAAATTGCTGTGAAGTAACTGAACATTTAATCATAAGGAATCAACAAAAATTCTTTTATTTCATGTACTATTTTCATGTACTATTTACCTAAACGTCATCAGTAGTTTAATTCATATCAACTGATTTCCCATGTAGGTACGAGGTTCTGAAAGAAACTGTGAAATCTTACTGGAATCCACTTCAAGAACCTTTGGAGATCTTTGAATTTTTTAGTCCTTGTCGGATATAAAGTATCCCATAAGGGAACCACCGATTCTTCAGCTTATTGATGATTTCTACCTCTTGGTCGTGTTGGACATAACACATGTGATATCGAGATAATACTGTTTTGCTCCAGAATCGAAGTGGACTTGATACTGTTCTTCACCCTTTTGCTCATAGGTACGGATAAACGATGAGAAAATAAGTTTCGTCGATGATTGGTTTCCCGCTTGATCCACTGTTGGAGTCTCCAGAGAAGTTCGTTTAATTCCTGTTCAAAAATTCACATTCCTCATGGATCCATCGAAGAGGGCGATGAAAAACATGAAATATTAATTGAAATTCCACAAAGCTGATAATTTGCTGCCCTTTAGCTATATCTTCGAAAGGTCCCAGACAGTCAGTTCATTCAAAATTCATGGTGAATATCATTACGGACCCGTCAATCGATCACGGTGAATTTCTTCGAAAATACTGCAAAACATCGGTTTTATTCGAATTTATCAGAATCAACCGTTGACGATTGGTTTCGTGCTTCGTCAACTGTTGGAATCTCCGATAATAAAAAAACGTGTTTCACTCCAGCGGGTCACTGAATTTTTTGACTTATCCTTTGAGCAAAATTTAAAAGTGACTTATCCATATGATAGTATTTTTTGAGGGCTATCCAAATATGTTATCGGAAATAAGCAAAAAGGTTATTGAGGAAAACCGTTTTTCTTAAAAAAAAAAATCTGCAAATTTGGCTGGTTTTCAAAATAAGAAGGTCAATAGACCATTTCTCACCAATTGTTCCTTCATTTGAACTTCCGGTTTTCTAGAAAACGAACAATTTTTTCATGCAAAATATACTTCATAATATTTTGCCATATTTTTGGATGCTCAATCGATTCTGAATCTGGATATGTATAATATAATGGTGATTTTATATTCATTTCAAGTAATTCCATTCAAAATCAACCTTAGAAAATTCTGATTCCATATTCGGAAAATATATCCATGTTGTCTGTGGTTCAATCAATATTTGATTGTCAAAATTTGAAATTTTTATTCTTGTGTATAGTAGAAGAAAATATGAATCCTGAATTTTCATTCAATGCTCTCAATATGTTTATTCTAGAAAGTTAGGATTTTTTGAAATTATTCATTAAAAGCAACAAGAATGCTATTCACAGAAACTGTTGAAAATGCCTGCCTCTCACTTTTTCGCACTTTCTGAGACAATCCCAACTTTCTTCAAGGACTACACATGTTGAGAGGTTTGAATGAAAATTCAGGCTTCATATTTTCGCTTCTATTATAATCGAGAATGAAAACTTCAAATTTTGAGAAACAAATATTGATTGAACTACAGACAACATGGATATATTTTCCGAATATGGAATCTGAATTTCCTTAGGTTGATTTTGAATGGAATTGCTAAATATAAAACCACCATTATATTTACATTATCGGATTCAGAATCGATTGAGTATTCTGAAAATATCGGAAAATATTATGCAGTATATTTTGCAAGAAAAAATTTTCTACAAAACCGGAAGTTCAAATTAAGGAACAATTGGTCTTCAGACCTCTTTATTTTGAAAACCAGTCAAATATGCAAAAGAAATTTGTTTTTGAAAAAACGTTTTTTCCTCAATTACTTTTCATTCCTTGGTTCGATAGTTTTTCCTATAAAATATTTGGATAGCCCTCAATAAATACAATCATATTGATGGGTTACTTTTCAATTTTGCTCAAAGGAAAAGTCACAAAATCCAGTGACCCGCTTACGTGAAACACCCTGTACCTATCGTTTTTTCTCGAATATACAATGAGAAAATAGGTTTCATCGATGATTGGTTTCGCGCTTGATCCACTGTTGGAGTCTCCAGAGAAGTTCGAGTAATTCCCGTTCAGAAACTTACATTCCTCATGGATCCATCGGAGAGGGCGATGAGAAACCTTGAAATATTAATTGAAATTCCATAGAAAGAATAATTTGCTGTCTTTTTGCTATATCTGCGAAAGCCCCGAGACAGTCAGTTCATTCAAAATTCATGGATTCATTGTGAATATCATTATGAGCTCGTCAATCGATCATCGTTGTTTTTCGAGCGTTTTTTCCCTAATTTTGTTTTGATATGTCCATTAATATTCATGGACACAAGACACAACGTTATAAAATGAGCGAAGATAGATGTTGCCGATGTTAATGTAATTTGATATTTTTTTTGATGAATTCGAAAGGTTGAAGAACTATGGAGTCTTTCTTATCTGATTGCCTGGAGGAGTTATTCGATGTTTATGAAATATTATCAGTTTTCGAATCAAAAATAATAAAAATGAAATGAGTAGCAATAAAATTTACGATCCCAATAGGACGAATTCAAAACAACCTTGGAGAAATAAACACAATTTGAAGCTTTTCAGTGGCGGATCAGGAGGAAATCCGTCAACTCTTTCGGAGACCCCAACAGTGGGTCAAGCGCGAAACTAATTTTCCCTGTTTAATCATAGAGAGGGTTCGTTTTTATTGAGGCATGCTGTTTTTCTGATAGTATTAACGGAGAACATCAAAACCTTTTCTGCAATTAATCCGTTGAAGTCGGACACCGATTTTATTGATGCGCCACAGGGAATTATACCGAACAGACAAAAACAACCGTATAAAGACAACTTTACGACTGGCCGAATAAAATTCGCGAAATTTATTCCATCACGTTGGTAATAATGGCCGGGGACCGGTTCTCTAGCTTTTCTATCGAATTTCTGTCTATTATCCATTCGACATTGAATGATCCCTGTTGTAAATTAACGTCATTAATGGAATTGAGCAATTAAATACCTCCTCGTTCATATTGTAATGGTAACGTTTAAATCTGTTCGGATAAACATCTGATTATTCCGATTCTACTTAGTTTTTATGGGTTGTTTTCCAACGTGAAACTCATTAGAAAAACTGATGAGAACTTTATGGCGACAAGAAAAGAGATTATCCTAGATCGAACATCGATTGCTTTCTTTCTCAACCGATCGTTGGAGTCTCCAAGGAGAAAACTCAAATCAGAATACTGCAGAAGTGGAATGAGTGGCATATTAATGTTGCAAGCTTAAAATTCATTAGGAACTCCTTGTCTTGCACTCAGTAGGTATGTGGAAGATGAATTGATTTGAATTGATTAACAGATGATTTGTGTGGTAGCTTATGAAACAGATGTAGGTATCAAGGACTCGTCAAGTGCCATTTTGAGAGAATGCAAGCGGGCAGGAATCGAAAACAACATCATTGAATTGTCAAGAATCGGTTTACCTTGAGGAAAAAAAGATGGGGATATCTCAATATCGAAATTTTCGATAACAAGTTTGAAATGCCAAGGATCGGTCAGCATTCCTCGATGTCGATCTGGTTTCGTAGAAAAATCAGATCAAGTATTATAAGGCGCTGATCATATTTTATTAAAGCCGAATTTGAATGTAAATAACGGCAGCCGGATTGCAGAGACCACCGAGCCACTAGTTAATAAGAAACGACCGTAACGAGATTTGCAAAAAACTTGATTGATGATTTCCTTTTCTATGCTGTTCACCCAGTCAACTGATACTGTTGATAATCTCTTCTGGGAATTATAATTAGAAGGTCGCAAAAAGCGATTTGTTTATGCGGCCGGATTCCTAGGAGGGAGATCTGGTGGAATTTTGGAATTCCAGCAGGAACAAAATGTTACACTCAGAAAAAACGAATCCTGGGAATTTCCTGTTGAATGACTTCATGTTGTTTAAACGCAACTATTGTTATCACAATAAAAAAGACCGTTCTGAGAACAATCTGTACTTGCAATCTAACATGCTGATTCCGGTTCAAGTGACTTAAGTCCTATGAACAGGAAAGAGGGGAAGTATAGCAGTGATCAGATACTTTTATTTTAAAAGGAATATTTCCGTGAATGTTACAGGAATATCTGGTAAAATATAATAATTTTTTAAGTATAACCCAGCAATATTTGTACGACTAACAGTATGGACACATTAAATTCAACAGAAATGCTTGGTATTTCTCGAAGAAATTCAAATTATTCTCCAGGAATAAATCTTGTTTAGCTAACAGTATTTTATTCTATGTTGTACCAAATGGTTGAAGTTGTTTGGAATAAAATACCGGTTTCCGACGAAGGAACGAACAGGATGGAACAGCGATTCGATAATTTTTAGCATTTTTTGGCCTCCTACCTAGAATTGAATATTTTCGTTTAACGATTGATACTAACTCTGAATAAATTTTCCTAGGAAATAGAAAAAAAATAGGATCAGTATATGATAAAAAAACATGGGAACAGGGAAATACAAGTTCAACAGGAAAACAGAGGTTGAAGTCAGGTTAGATCAGATCAGAGGAAGGAAGAAAGATTAGATCTGTAACGATCTGCACCGACGGCCCAACAGAGGGCGCCACCGAATAGACAAAACTCAAAAGATACTACCCAAAGGATTGAAGAGCGACAGAAAAGATGTGAGAATTTGAAGAGTAATTCTGTGATCAAATTCTTTAGCCCTGAATCAGGGAAAATTTTTTTTTTCTATTCAGTATGGAGTCTCTCAATTTTAGTTTTCAACGAATGTCTCTCTAATTCGTAAGATGAATATAAAGATACTATAGTTATGGCTCGTATGTGACTATTGAAAAAATTTATTTCGATTTAGAAAATAATTTGAATCCAATAACAATTTTCAATAATTTTGTTCAATATTCTGTTTGATTTTCCCGAAACTCTATCTCAAGGGGGGTTCGGACATGAAAAATTGAAAATGTTCACAAAATATATTTTTGAAACAAAACTCAAATATACTAACAATTGAATGATACTAAAATAAATACATCCAAACTAATGATCAATTATGAGTGCACTCACAGAGAAAAACTGTGTCCAAAATATGTTTCTTCAATTTACCTTTGCCCAAAACTTCTTGAAGGATCTTTACTGACGTTTACTTTTTCACAAATTAATTTTCTATCATATTTTCCTTGGTATCAAGCATTATTCACTCTGTTTAGTTTCTGATTACAAATGCATTTTTACATATTTTACAATATTTTACATACTTTACAATTGCATGAATTACAATTATATACTATGTGATTAATAATTTCAACAATTCATATTTTTATTATTTGAACCCCTTTTGAAGATATAACAATGTTATAGGTAATTGATATTGGAGGTTTAAATTTCCTGAATCGACTAAGAATTAAGAACACATTCCTTTTATTAGTTACTAAATCCTACGAAAAATTTGATTTTATGGTGGAATCGCTTATATATTTATGAGATATTCCAAATTTCATGCATTGTTGCAATTTATATAAATCTGATTTTTTAAAACGTTAAGAAATATATCTATATCTCAGTTTCTATCACAATACATACTCTAAAATGAATATAATATAATATACTCGATTGATCCTCGGATTGATCATTTGATCAACGATTAAAGGATCAATGAATTTACTGTCTGTATAAAAACTTTCAAAAGAAACTGAATAAATAGGAAATAATAATTTTCGATGCCTTTTCCTATGATTATCTTTCAACCCATTTATTTCCTTCCTTTTTAGGGTAGGCTTCTTTCTTTTTTTTCTGATGTCTATAGTGTTAATTCTTAATTTGTAGTGAATACTTAATTTTTGATTTTTTTTTGGCCCCAACAGAATCCAGAACCTTCTCTGGAAATCTGAATACAAGGCCCATTAGTTACCTTAGTTATTTGAATTTATTTCCTTGTACTGATTTGATGGTGACTAATGAACGTCTTATTATTATTATTATTATTATTATAAATTGTCCCCATTCCAGACACCTATTCGCGAAGTCACACTTTATCTTTAGATAGAATGCATTACTACAGAAAATTGCTGTAAAATCTCAGATTATAAGCTTCGAATACAACTAACTAGTACTGTAATATATGAACGATAGCTCTTTAATTCAATGGAAAATTCCTGTCAAATCGATACTACAGTTCCGTTATAATTAAAGTAATTCCTGTTTTAGTTTAGTGTTTATTACTGAAAATTATTGTAGGAACTGAAGTTTGAAGTTGGAATACAACTATCTAGTTGGTTTATTAAACAGGAAATTCCTGAAATTAGTCACGCATATTCCGGTTTTCGTCACAGTATTATTTTCCTGTTGAAATGACAAACAGCAGTTTAGTTGCATCAACTAATGCGAAACTTGAAACAGAAATTAAACGACCGTAATTGTCACGTAAAATCAACAAATATTCCTGTTGTCGCATATATAGGGGGAATTTCCTGTAGAAGTAACAGATTTTCTGTTGTATATCCTTGAAAATTTCTTCGAGTGGAAATTTTGCAAAAAAAATTTATCGAAGTATCAAAAAAAAAGTCGGAACACAAGCTGTATAATCACCAATCACCAATGCGAAACAGAAGGTAAACAAGTCGAGCGGTCCAGCCCGTTGCCCAGCATCAAACTGCCGGCAGATACGACATCGGCGACATTCAAAGGTCGTCTATTAGCATACGGCAACCTCGACGGATAGATTCGACCATAGTGCGCCGGTTCCCAAACAATCCCAACTATCTGAATTGTAAATTTGCACCTGCTGGCATTTTTAGTCCTCATAACGTTCCTTCCCGGATGATTTAATGCGTCGTTATACGAGATTAAGGCGGATATCGCAGAGTGTCAGAGACGGAATATATCGTAGGATTTTCATGAAAGATTATCCTGCAGACGGACGTGAATTAATGCCCAATCCGACCGTGCACGTGTTAGGATTCCTTAGTGTTGACAGAGGTCTAAATTGAAATATTCGCTATCTTTCTTCTAGCAAACCTCACCATGGAATATCCACATTTGCTGTCAAAGACGATTAGGTTCAGACGTACTTGAACGTAAGACGGTTTATTCATTATGAAAGAAGCTAGACCAATCTATTTTTTGAAATAATACAAAAAATACGCCCCTGCGGTGCCCAGTGGTCGTTTACAACCGACTCTTATCTCCCCAACAAAGGCGAACCATAAACCCCTCCCGGACAAAGCCGAGAAACCCGAAACCAGCCTCGTCTCTCAACACCTCCTCTCATCACGGCCCGAAACATCCATCTTTTTCGGGTATAAAGCGATACGATGTCGTTACTCCTTGTCAACATAATAACTCCCCCAAATGGCCCGTTTAATATTTCACTCTCGACGGGGGTAACCCTACACCGGGTCCGGGGCCCCCATCGGGTCCTCCCGAAATCGGTCTCGACGTGGCCCATAAAACCCGAGCGCGCGGCCGCGTCCTTGGCCTTGCCCGGCCGTGATCTTGAAAATAATATCTGTTATGGATGGGTCGGCTTGGCGAGAGAGGGCCATTAGCATATTTATTCTTGGGTAGTCCTTTTTTTTGCGCCACCTCTGGGCGTTTTGGAACCCGATAATCACGACCCGGGGATGTTATTATTCGAGTGTTGTTGGTTTCTTTTTCGTCGACTTTTTCTGGAACGCGATAGCTCACTTTGGAGAGGACGAGATTGTTTATTGAGAATATTTGGGAATAATCGGCATGGATCGAAAACACTAACGTTAGTTCATCAACAGTTAAGGAATGATTTTTATTTGGCTCGACAATACTTCCACCATCTACGAAAAACGAATTAAGGACATTTTTGTTTTCGTTGCATTAGAACTAGAAAAATATTTCGAGGTTCATTCATCGTATATCTTTTGGTGCCAATTTCATAATCGATTCCAAAATTCCTTCAAATGTAGAGTCTTCTTCAGTTCGACATTTTGGTTTAAACATCAAAATTTGCTTTTCAAAGGTCCTTTAGGGCAAATTTCATGATAGATTTTGAAGTTCCTTCAGACTCAAAATATCCTTCAGTCCAAAATTTTAGTTCCATAATCGTGATTAAATCTTTTAGGGCCAATTTCGCGATTGATTTCAAAGTTTCTTCAAATTCAAAATCTCCTTTAGTTCGACATTTCAGATCCATAATAAAAATTTGGGTTTAAAATGTCTTTTAGGGCCAATTTCATAACCGAATCCAGAGTTCCTTCGAATTTAAAGTTTCCTTCATCCCAAAATTTTGGTTTCATAATCGTAATTTTGTTCTTGAAGATATTTTTGGGACAATTTCACAATTTATATTGAAGTCCCTTCAAATTCAGAGTTTCCTTCAGTCCGACATTTAGATTTCATGATAATAATTTGTTCATAAAAAGTTTTTCAGGGCTGATTTCATAATTCATTTGAAATTCCATCAAATTCGAGGACTCCTTTAGTCCAATATTTGAGATTCATAATCAAAATTTGGGTTTTGAAGGTCTTTAAGTACCAATTTATCGATTCCAAAATTCCTTCAAATTTAGAGTCTTCTTTAGTTCGACATTTTGGTTCGAACATCAAAATTGGCTTTTCAAAGGTCCTTTAGGGCAAATTTCATAATAGATTTTGAAGTTCCTTCAGACTTAAAGTATCCTTTAGTCCAAAAGTTTAGTTCCATAATCGTGAAGGGACTTCAATATTAATTGTGAAATTGTCCCAAAAATATCTTCAAGAACAAATTAACGATTATGAAACCAAAATTTTGGTATAAAGGAAACTTTAAATTCGAAGGAACTCTGGAATCGGTTATGAAATTGGCCCTGAAGACATTTTAAACCCAAATTTTTATTATGAATCTGAAATGTCGAACTAAAGGAGATTTTGAATTTGAAGAACTTTTAGGGCCAATTTGACAATTGATTTCAAAGTTCTTCAAATTCAAAATCTCCTTTAGTTCGACATTTCAGATTCATAATAAAAATTTGGGTTTAAAATGTCTTCAGGGCCAATTTCATAACCGATTCCAGAGTTCCTTCGAATTTAAAGTTTCCTTTATACCAAAATTTTGGTTTCATAATCGTTAATTTGTTCTTGAAGATATTTTTGGGACAATTTCACAATTAATATTGAAGTCCCTTCAAATTCAGAGTTTCCTTTAGTCCGACATTTAGATTTCATGATAATAATTTATTCATAAAAAGTTTTTCAGGGCTGATTTCATAATTCATTTGAAATTCCATCAAATTCGAGGACTCCTTTAGTCCAATATTTTAGATTCATAATCAAAATTTGGGTTTGAAGGTCTTTAAGTACCAATTTATCGATTCCAAAATTCCTTCAAATTTAGAGTCTTCTTTAGTTCGAAATTTTGGTTCATACATCAAAATTGGCTTTTCAAAGGTCCTTTAGGGCAAATTTCATAATAGATTTTGAAGTTCCTTCAGACTCAAAGTATCCTTTAGTCCAAAAGTTTAGTTCCATAATCGTGATTAAATCTTTTAGGGCCAATTTGACAATTGATTTCAAAGTTCTTCAAATTCAAAATCTCCTTTAGTTCGACATTTCAGATTCATAAAAAAAATTTGGGTTTAAAATGTCTTTTAGGGCCAATTTCATAACCGATTCCAGAGTTCCTTCGAATTTAAAGTTTCCTTTATTCCAAAATTTTGGTTTCATAATCGTTAATTTGTTCTTGAAGATATTTTTGGGACAATTTCACAATTTATTTTGAAGTCCCATCAAATTCAAAGTTTCCTTCAGTCCGAAATTTAGATTTCATGATGAAAATTTGTTTCTAAAAAGTTTTTTAGGGCTGATTTCATAATTGATTTGAAATTCCTTCAAATTCAAGGACTTCTGTAGTCGGATTTTTGAGATTCATAATCAAAATTTGGGTTTTGAAGGTCTTCAAGTACCAATTTCATAACCGATTCCAAAATATCTTCGAATTTGAAGTCTTCTTTAGTTCGACATTTTGGTTTAAACATCGAAATTTGCTTTTCAAAGGTCATTTAGGGCAAATTTCATGATATATTTCGAAGTTCCTTCTGATTCAAAGTATTCTTAAGTCCAGAATTTTGGTTTCATAATCGTTATTCACTTCTTGAAAATCTTTTAGGGCCAATTTCACAATTTATTTCGAAGTTTCTTCAAATTCAAAATCTTCTTGAGTCCGACATTTCAGAGTCATAATCAAAATTTGGGTTTTACATGTCCATTTCATAATCGATTCCAGAGTTCCTTCAAATTTAAAGTTTCCTTTATTCCAAAATTTTGGTTTCATAATCGTTAATTTGTTCTTGAAGATATTTTTGGGAACAATTTCACAATTTATTTTGAAGTCTCTTCAAATTCAAAGTTTCCTTTAGTCCGACATTTAGATTTCATGATGAAAATTGGTTTCTAAAAAGTTTTTGAGGGCTGATTTCATAATTCATTTAAAATTCCTTCAAATTCAAGGACTTCTGTAGTCCGATATTTGAGATTCATAATCAAAATTTGGGTTTTGAAGGTCTAAAAGTGCCAATTTCATAATCGATTCCAAAATTCCTTCGAATTTGAAGTTTTCTTCAGTTCGACATTTTGGATTTAACATCGAAATTTGCTTTCCAAAGGTCTTTTAGGGCAAATTTCATAATAGATTTCGAAGTTCCTTCTAATTCAAAGTATTCTTAAGTCCAGAATTTTGGTTTCATAATCGTTATTCACTTCTTGAGAATCTTCTAGGGCCAATTTCACAATTTATTTCATAGTTTCTTCAAATTCAAAATCTTCTTGAGTCCGACATTTCAGAGTCATAATCAAAATTTGGGTTTTAAATGTCGTTCAGGGTCAATTTCATAATCGATTTCAGAGTTCCTTCAAATTTAAAGTCTCCTTTATTCCAAAATTTTGGTTTCATAATCGTAATTAATTTCGTTCTTGAAGATATTTTTGAGACAATTTCACAATTTATTTTCAAGTCCCTTCAGATTCAAAGTTTCCTTTAGTCCTACATTTAGATTTCATGATAAAAATTTGTTCCTAAAAGTTTTTTAGGGCTGATTTCATAATTCATTTAAAATTCCTTCAAATTCAAGGACTTCTGTAGTCCGATGTTTGAGATTCATATCCGAAATTTGGGTTTTGAAGGTTTTTAAGTACCAATTTCATAATCGATTCCAAAATTTCTTCGAATTTGAAGTCTTCTTTAGTTCGACATTTTGGTTCAAACATCGAAATTTGCTTGTCAAAGGTCTCTTAGAGCAAATTTCATAATAGATTTCGAAGTTCCTTCTAATTCAAAGTATTCTTAAGTCCAAAATTTTGGTTTCATAATCGTTATTCAATTCTTGAAAATCTTTTAGGGCCAATTTCACAATTTATTTCAAAGTTTCTTCAAATTCAAAATCTTCTTGAGTCCGACATTTCACAGTCATAATCAAAATTTGGGTTTTAAATGTCGTTCAGGGCCAATTCCATAATCGATTCCAGAGTTCCTTCAAATTTAAAGTCTCCTTTATCCCAAAATTTTGGTTTCATAATCGTAATTTTGTTCTTGAAGATATTTTTGGGACAATTTCACAATTTATTTTGGAGTCCCTTCAAATTCAAAGTTTTCTCTAGTCCGACATTCAGATTTCATGATAAAAATTTTTTTCGAAAAAGTTTTTTAGGGCTGATTTCATAATTCATTTGAAATTCCTTCGAATTCAAGGACTTCTTTAGTCCGATTTTTGAGATTCATAATCAAAATTTGCGTTTTGAAGGTCTTTAAGTGCCAATTTCATAATCGATTCCAAAATTTCTTCGAATTTAGAGTCTTCTTTAGTTCGACATTTTGGTTTAAACATCGAAATCTGCTTTACTAAGGTCTTTTAGGGAAAATTTCATAATAGATTTCGAAGTTACCCCTAATTCAAAGTAACCTTTAGTCCAAAATTTTGGTTTCATTATCGTTAATTAATTCTTGAAAATCTTTTAGGGCTAATTTCACAATTTATGTTTCTTCATATTCAAAATCTCCTTTAATCCGACATGTCAGATTCATAATCAAAATTTGGGTTTAAAATGTCTCTTAGGGCCAATTTCATAAGCGATTCCAGAGTTCCTTCAAATTTAAAGTCTCCTTCATTCCAAAATTTTGTTTTCATAATCGTAATTCAGTTCTCGAAGATCTTTCAGGTACAATTTCACAATTTATTTTAAAGTTCCTTCAAATTCAAGGTCTCTTTTAGTCTGACATTCAGATTTTATGATGAAAATTTGTTTCTTGAAGGTTTTTTAGGGCTGATTTCATAATCCATTTAGAATTCCCTCAAATTCAAGGTCTTTTTTAGTCCAAAATTCTGGTTTAATAATCGTTATTTGGTTCGCAAAGTTCTGTTAGGACTATTTTATCAATTCATTTTAGATTTGCTTCAAATTCGAAGTCTCCTTTAGTCCGAAATTTTGATTTCATGATCGAAATTTGTTTTTCCAGAAATGCAAAATTCGGTGAACATTTTGCAATATTGAATAATTGTGAAATTTCGTTGTTCTTTTTGACAATTATATTTTATATTTATGTATTTTTACATTCGATAAATAAAAGATGAGCATAAAACATAATATGTGATATCTCATTTCATCAATTCTTTTTATTCTTTTTATTTATTTCGATTTGAAGACAATTAGGGTTCTGAAGGCGAATTAAAGGGTTGGGTTGTAAATCTCAGAACAAAACCTCGGATTATTTGGCTTCGTTTAGCAGAAGCTTTATGACTTTACCAGAAGCTTCATGGTCAGGAAAAATTGAATGAATTTTTTTGTAACTCATTTTTGAGAGAAGGAGAAGAAATTGCATTGAATAGTCGAAACTTGCACTGAAATATATTGGTAGTTGTGAGTTAAATCTGTCAATTCACAATCAATCTGATATTGAAATGTTTAATGCAATTTTGATTTCCTCGAATCTATAATTTTCCGAAGATCATCAAAACTTTCCATTTTTCAGAAAAATTAGCCAATTAGTTAGTCGATTGTTGCTATGATTTTTTTTGCATGTTCATTTCTTCTCGTCAATCGTAGTTTCCTTGTTGAATAAAATTATATCGCTCATAATATTACAACCTCAAGTATTCAATATTTTATATAGGCTCGAAAAGTGTGATAAATTGCTGATTAAAATGAAATTTAGTCTTATCATTCTCATTAATGGTCTATCTGGTTTTGTTTTATATTTTATCCCCGATTGACCATATCGAACTGTTATCTGGAATTAATCACAATGGTCATTACAATCATAAACTAGAATATTTATGTTCGAAATAATCGATTGACCAACAAGCTATCGATCTCAAAATCAGGTTAGAATGGAAAGCAAACAATCCCAGCCATCAATCCTTCGAAAAATTGCACAAATCGGTACACTTGAATCGTTCATAATCGTCTTTAATGAACCAGTTGATATTTGAATATTATGTCGCCTGGCGCGATCATCTCGAACCAAAAATCCTAATCGAAGGAATTTCCATATTATTACCATTTTATGGGTCCCATTTGCATAAATGCAAAAAAGATAAATTTAGTATGTATTACGTATAAAATCGGTCGACTGGTCAGTTCTCGAAGTTACGTAATCTTGGCGTACCAGTTCGTCGACATTTTATGGGTTCAGATTTTTTGTCCATGATTTATCCCAATTTACGAAATCTAAAATTCCTGGGTGGTCGAAAATTTTCGTGGTTGCAATAAACCCGTATTAAAAAAGAAAAAAATTTCTCGAAGTATCGGAAGGAGTACTATACGTCAACCAGCATGAGGTATTTGCAAAAACTCAATTCAAGGCTGACTGCGATAACGACAATCTCCGGCCTCATTAACAGCACAATATTTTCGATCTCCGATACCAAAAACGGCGAAGGAAAGCAATGCCAAACGGATTTATTCCATATTGTAGACCTTACCTTACAGTCGTTCTGCACAGGCGACCTACCGATTAATTCCTATGAAATTCGATATTTCGCGCAGCCAACAGCGGTCGATGGAAAACGAATGAAGACATAATAATTAATGTTAATGAACGCTAGCGGTAGAAGGCGTTATTAATTAAAACGCTGAAAAATGCGTCTGCAAGCGCTGATTGGAACTGCGAGGTGCGCTCATTCGGGATGACAAAAATCGCGATTCCTTTGTGTTGCAGAGCTGTCGTTAGTATTCAATAACTAACTTCGTCATTTCACTCCGACTATATTTATGTTTGGATGCTCAGAGGATGTTCCTGTTTAGGAAAAAAAATCAAATGAATAATGTGCAAAGTTATGAGAAGACAGAATGAATTCAATTATAAGATGGAAAAAAAATTAAACAAGAAATGAATATATCAAAACGAGAAAACAAACATTAATCATTCCATTAATCGGCCACAACAGAAAAAACTTGAGCAATAAGGGTAATTGGTAAAATAACAATGAACCAACTGTAATCGAAGAAGATATTCACAAAATTTTCTCGAAGTGTACAGTCAACAAGATATTCTGGTGAAATAACAAAGTTCCAATTGTGATAAAAAAGATACAATATAGAGCCGTTCCAAAAAAAAAGCTGATGATGGCCCCTTGAAGGCGAAACTTTGGATTACAAAAATGTTTACGCCATTGGAGAAGAACGAAAAAAGTGTAGATGTAAATGTGAAACGTCTTTTGAAATTCAGTTTCAAAAAAAGGCAGGAAAAAAATAACTCGATATAGAAAAATTTCGGGTTTTTCCAAATTTCTAAACAGTATACAGGGTTTTCAAAGTTCGAGTGCCTACTAGACATTTCTTGAGAACTGGAACTATTGGAAATCTGAAAATTTAGATTATTATATAGTTCGACTATATCTACTGAGCTAAAATATTTTTTAAGCCTGAACACTTTCAGTTATACAGGGAGTGAAAATTAATTTCTCGAAAATTTTTTTTTTGCATTTTTTTGTCTTTTATATGATCGATTATTCAAATTCAAATATATTTCCATTCGAATCGTTGCATTCGTCGAAATAGTTTTCAAAATATCGAAAAAAAATTGAAAAAAAAGGGAGATATGCGTAGTCAGTATTATGTTCGTTTTTCCCATTCTCAATATTTCAAGCATAAATTGTTTTTACATTTTCGAAGTAGGAGAATGGCGGAATATTGTGTAGCTCCTAAATTTTGGGAAACTCGTCACAGGGTGTTTCAAATATTTTGTCAAAAATTGTGATTAGAATTTTTCCATAACTTCTGTTTTCTAAATTAAAACCCTAGTTCTCCATTTCTTTTTTTTGAGAAATTTTATTGATTCGGCTGATACTTGATGAAAATCCATATCAACTTAGTATTCACCAATTAACTTAGTCTACGATTTTCACTACTTAAGAGTTTAACAAAACCACTACACGTGTTTCGCCATACCATGGCTTTACCAGGCGAACTTTTTTTTATGATTGCTTTGGATTCTGCGAAAAAAAATAATGATAGTGTTCAAGGATGTTTATGCTCCTCAATTAAATAATTCCTGAGTTATTAAGGATTTTCTGAATTTATGTCGTCCGTAGAGACAAATTCATGAAATTTGTTTCATAACAATAATCTGTGTTCGTAGGAAATTATCATCTTCTATCAACACAGATTATTGTTATAAAACAGATTTCATGAATTTGTCTCTACGTACGACATAAATTCAGAAAATCCTCAATAACTCAGGAATTATTTAATTCAGGAGTATACACATCTTCGAACACATCATCATTTTTCTTTACAGAATCCAACGCAATCATTAAAAATAGGGATCTTGTTTAAAAAACAAAAGTTTTGGAAAAAGTCTGATCACAATTTTCGACAAAATATTTGAAACACCCTGTGACGAGTTTTCCAAAATTTGAGAGATGCACAATATTATTCCGCTATTATCCTACTTCAAAAATGAAATAACAGTTTATGCTTGAAATATTGAGAATAGAAATAACGAACATAATACTGACTACGCATATCTCCCTTTTTCTTCAGTTTTTTTTCGATCGAAAACCATTGCGGTAAATGCAATGATTCTAATATAAATATATTTGAAATTGAATAATCGATTATATAAGAGACGTAAAAATGCAAAAAAAAAATTTCGAGTGTTCAGGCTTCAAGAATATTTAAGCTCAGTAGATAAAGACGAACAATATCATAATTCGAATTTTCATATTTTAAATAGGTCCGGTTCTCAAGAAACGTCTAGTAGGCACTCGAACTTGGGACACCCTGTATCATTTTTTTTATTCAACCGACCCTGTATCTCTTACTCTTCCCCAAATCCTAATCTTGGACAAACTGTATATCGATTTGTGTTTTATGTTTATTTTTGAGATTAACATTCAGAAATACAGCAAAACCAACATCAATTTTTATATGTTCGCTGACTCATCATTTATTAATGCAATAAATGTCAAAAATAATCACTGTTCGTGTAAAATCATTCATAACATCCACTGGATTTTCATTTCTCATAATGATTTCAAATAATGAATAATGTAGACATTCCTATACATTTGTTACATGACTAGAAATAGCTTTATTACGCTCATTTATGCTTGTCGTTATGCTCCCTTTACACTCCTATTTATTCTCCGAAACAATCCAGTGAATGCCATAAACTTTTTTTAGAACATTCATCAGTTTCGATAAAAACATATCATTATACGTTTATTTAACTTCCTCGAGTAGTTTTAGCAGAGCAGAGTTCAATCGAAATTGACGCGGTAGAAATTTGTCCAAAGAAGTCAATTAGGGTAAGCAATAGAGGTTACTAAAGATTTCTCAGTCTCAAATTCCAGCGATGTACGAAATAATTTCGAAATTTTTCAGAATCACAGCTACCTTGAACCCCTCAAAAATTAGGAAGAAAACACAGTTCTGGGTCTGAAATGAGGTAAATATTGAATGGATGAATTGAACGTCTCCACGACTTTTTTGTAGGTTTTGCCAAAAATGAGAAATCAACATATATTATGCCAACAACAACAATACTTTGTCCGACTTCGCTTTCAGTAAAATTATTTCAAAATTCGACTTTTGATTCAACTTGGGGTATGAGATTTTCTCACTGAATATATATTCACAAGAGTGTAATTTATTGCTGAACTTTTTTTTCGGTAATTAATGCCTATTTTCAGAAAATTAGTCCGAGTCGCTGCGCGACTCGGAATAATTTTCTAATTATTCGTGACTTCGAAAAACTGTGCTATTATGATAGGAAACTTTCAGGAAACTTTTAAAATTACGCATCGGAAGGACTTCTCAAAAAATCTTACATCTCCAAAAACCAGCCTAGTTGCACACGCACATCCAAAATTCACGCACAAGGAAACGGATCCCTCTTCGCGCACGCCGTCCAGTTCCTTCTTAACCCGCGGTCATAAGCACTTCACCAGGTCCGCCGGTACGTTGTACGTTGCGAGCAGATAATAAGTTCTTTATCCGTCTGCTACTTTATTCAAACTGAAAATATTCTACCATTAAAAACCTGAAATGAATTTTATGTCTACAATATAATAAGCCGAAGGTTACTATTGACTTCATTTCACTTCGCGCCACGCTACCGTCCGATATTCGTTGTGTTCCTTCTCTTTCTCTTTGCGTTATCGCGCGCACCCGAGGTTGCTGCTGGCGGAGATGATGCTGGGCGGATGGGATGATGTGCCTGGTTCTAGATGAATGATAGGGCTCTCGACATGGGTGGTTGCGTTCCTTTTCAGGATTCGCGGGTCGAGACGTTGAAATTCGAAGTCGCGATCAGAACATAACGCAGTGATTCGGAAAAATGAAGAATATGGTCACCGCTCGGATTCGCACCAAATTTTCACAGACTTTGAAAATCATTGAAACGCTGAACGAATCAAATAATTCAGGCGGAAACAGCTTTTCGAATTTATTTTTTCGTGAAAAATGTATGACAATACTGAATATGAACTTGACGTGAAACACACTTCAAAACGGATATTTCACCAATTTAAATGCCTAACCTAACCTAACCTTAATATGGGTTCATTTCGACAATTATATTTGTCACTGTCCTAACTCGGGCTAACGTAACCTAAATATGAATCTATTTGTTTGTTCAGGGTGTTTCCTTGGAGCAAAATTGGAAAATGACCCATGAATATGATAGTATTTCTTGAGGGCTATCCAAATATTTCATCTGAAAAACTACAGAACCAAGGCATGAAAAGTAATCGAAGAAAAACAATTTTTCCAAAAAAAAATTTTTTTGCAAATTTTACTGGTTTTCAAAATTAGTAGCTCTAAAGACAATTCATCACCAATTGTTTCTTCATTCGAATTCGGATTCCATATTTGGAAAATATATCCATGTTGTCTGTGGTTCAATCAATATTTGATTGTCGAAATTTGAAGTTTTCATTCTTGATTATTATAGTAGCGAGAATATGAAGCCAGAATTTTCATTCAGAGCTCTCAACATGTTTAGTCCTTGAAGAAAGTTGGGATTGACTCAGAAAGTACGAAGAAGTGAGAGTCAGGCACTTTCAACAGTTTCTGTGAATAGCATTTTTGTTTCTTTTAATGAATAATTTCAAAAAATCCTAACTTTCTTGAAGAGTAAACAAACATATTGAGAGCATTGAATGAAAATTTAGGCTTCATATTTTCGCTTCTATTATAATCGAAAATGGAAACTTCAAATTTTGATAATCAAATATTGATTGAACCACAGACAACATGGATATATTTTCCGAATATGGAATTTAAATTTCCTCAGATTGATTTTGAATGGAATTGCTCGAAATAAATATCAAACTAGCATTATATTCACATATTCGGATTCAGAATCGATTGAGCATTCAGAAAATATGGGAAAATATTATGAAGTATATATTGCAAGAAAAAATTTTCCGTTTTCTAGAAAACCGAAAGTTTAAATGAAGAAACAATTGGTGAGGAATTGTTTCTAGACCTTCTTATTGTGAAAACCAATCAGATTTGTAAAATTTTTTTTTGGAAATACGGTTTTTTCTCATTTACTTTTTATGCCTTGGTTCGAAAGTTTTCCAATAAAATATTTGGATAGCCCTTGAAAAATACTATCATATTGATGGGTCATTTTTCAATTTTGCTCAAAGGAAAAGTCACAAAATCCAGTGACCCCTACATCATTTCTCATTATTTTCTGAAAATATGAAATGGATGATATACATTTATTGCTAAATTTGACGAGTAGCTTCTCATAAAAAGATTCCAATTATTTTGAGAATCAAATCAAAAAAATATCGCGCCTAGTGTCCGTAAACAGAATCCATATATGATATGAAAAAATACTCGAATATCCTCAGATGTTGAATAATTCAACATCTGGCATTAATATGACTCAACTAAAATCTCTTCAGTCTCCAAATTGCCCCATATTTCAAAAAAAGAAATCTCTAGTTGTTTCACATTCAGGGAAGTTATTGAAGAGGTCCCCATAATAAGGGCAAGGAATGCGAGGGGAAAGGGAACTGTAAATACATGGGTTGGATATCTTCCCAAAATACTTCAATCAACGGCCTAACCTAACTTAACCCCCATATGGATTTATTTCGAAATTTATATTCCACACTATCCGAACTTAAGCTAACCTAACCTAAATATGAATTTATTTCAGAAAATCATATTCAACGTATAATATACACGTGAACATGAATATTATAAATATTTCTACTTTACGTTTTACATTTCTATTGAGTTCGAGTTATGTGTGTTGATTTTTTCAAAGGGGGAGAAAAAACTCCTAGTCTTCTTGCGGTATTAATTGATTCAACCGATGGGTTCCGAAGCAATCGTGGGTGGTCCATGGGCATGTAAACAATTACTCCTTTTTTCCCCCTTCGTTTAAGAAGTTAATTAATGTCCATCGCGAATATTCATGGCCTTATAAAAAATTGCAACGAGGTCGTTTCGAATGGCAATAAGATTCGTCTGGCGAAATCTTCCAGATTTGGTTTTCTTCAGAACTTGAGCAGTGAGAAATCAGAAAGTTGTCTTAATCTCTTGGAGCTCCGGATATACCTCGACCAGCTCAGGAATCTTCAAGTCTTCGCGCACTACTTACCCTTTACAAACGATAATAATAATAACATTTCGATTTTTTCAATCAGCATCTCTTCAACCTTATAATATCGCATACGCCGATAAAAATCCGAATATTTCCAGGATCTTCAATCAGCTACTACTATACCCTCGATATGAAATTATCGAGACAAAAAAAAACGAGAAAAACTTCAATCATCGGTCCGAGACACACTTTCATCTTCCTCGAAAATACTGTTATTGGCGCATTCCGACAACACGTTACATTTTGCATCTACTTTTCGCATTCCGTCGATAACTGCAAGACCTCATTCGATTTAGTCTTTAATCTCACCGTTTAGCTGGCGAGATTACTCGTCGGCTTCGCGTTACATGTCATATTGAGACAGAATCAATCCAGCTGGGCGTTGCCGTGCGACCTAATGATGATTTTTACCCGTTTTCACGAACATCCGGCGTAGAATCCACGCAGAAACACGGTTATAAGTGTCTGGTGCGTAATTTTTCGAATGCTTAGACTCAGTTGATGGTTAACTGTAAACTGCACGGTTAAATGCATATTCCGAGCATCTACGAATTCAATTGCAGTGTTTCGAGCCGTTTATAATTCGACAATAAACCTACGGAGACGTTCTGGAGAGAAAAAGTTTTCGTTTCAAAATCTCACACGATTTTCTTTCACAAGAATGAATGGACCAAGGTCGAGGTTCAATACAAACATCCACCCACAATCACAGTTGTGAAATATCAACGATGATGGTGTGAAAAACAAGTCTCCAATAAATTTTTATACTTTCTTCATCTATGATCACCAAAATAAAGTTATATTCTTGTATTGCGCAATTTTAGTTTCAACATTTGCCTTGTTTGAAAACCAGAATTTGGAAATATTCTCAGGTCCCGTCCTATATTTTGAGTGGGTGTAAGATTTATTCGAGTTACCTAGAAAGTGACGTTAAGATATCAATCCAAAAAAGATCAATCTCAAATTTGATGAATGAAATGATATTTTTTTTATCTGATTCAAACGAAATAAAAGAAGAATATTTTTTCTTATATAATGTGAATCAATAAACTAAAAATAAAACTTTTTCATATATATTATATTGAATTTTTTTCGTTTTTCGCAAAGTTTTGAAATTTTTATTTTTTCAACTGGAAAATGGAATTTTTCCATATTTCAATCCTTCTTATCTCGACTTCTATTTGTCAGAATCTATCGATTAATCCCCACTTCATACTCACCCAATAAAATCGCATTCGAAAATTTAGATTTTTTGCTAGAAAAAAAACTATATTTTTTCTCAAAGAAAATATAGGGAATCTATAATAATGTTTTTATATGTAGGTTATAAAACCAATTGAGTAGATTCCACAAAACCACTCAGTAGACTATTTATAGTGATATTCGCGCCAGTACAGTCTTTGGAACTGAAAAATAAAAGTTGGAAAAATTAAATAATTTTTTTTCGGGAAACTACAACAGATGTTGGCAAGTTTGATATGTAAATATAGGTTTTCGAGGTCGCGAAATCCAATAGGAAGAAAATAGCAGCCCTATCTACCAACTTTTATTTTTTCAACTCGAAAATGAAATTTTTCCAACATTCAATCCTTCATATCTCGACTTCTACTTGTCAGAATCACTCGAGGTTTTCAGAATATCAACCAGCGACTTCCCCACTTCCAATGAAATTGCAATCGAAAATTTCAATTATTCTCGGTCGAAAAAAACGTTGAAAACTACGGTAGATATTGGCCAGTTTGGTATGGAATTATAGGTTTTTTGGAAATGATTACTGTTTTACAAACTTCCAATAGGTAACAACAACAAATAAATACTGAATTGATTGAAAACCATTTTTTTTTCGATGTATTTTCATCTTGAAATCGCTCAAAGAATCCTCTGTTAAATTTGTTGTAAAAACTTAATTAACACCCTGTATAATATCTTATACAGAACAGCATCTTCTCATAGTATTTATTGAAATAAAAACAAATTTCCTGCGAATATGGGCTCTACTAATTTTCAATGAATGTAAAATGTGATTTTTTCGAAACAAGCCATCAAAAATATTTTTTTTTCAATGCAATGAAAGAAACTTTTCGAAAAAATTACCTCTAATAATGAGTAACCAACTATGTATTCAAAAAAAATTGTTCTTGAAAAATTGCCGAAATTAATTGATGACTTGATAACAACAAGAAAAAGAGGTTAACTGAATTGTTAGGTTCTATTTTCATTATAATAATTTAAACAGTAAATAAACAGGGTGAACCAGCTTAAATTGAACTCAATTCTGCTTTAATCCCAAATTTTGATTCCATAACCGAAATTTGGATCTTGAAAGTTTTTAACTTCAGAGGGACGATGATGGGTATTTGAATTCTTAAGGGAAGAGGGTTCAACAGGTGATTTTCATGTTTTAAGTTACAACCGAGATATTTGTGGTCAGATAATGTTTCGTTGTCATTTCACTTATTCGTCAAATTTTTTTTCGAGATTTTGAAATTATTGAAAATTTCGAATAATAATATTGAATTCTCATAGATATTATTCCATTTTTCTCATTCGATAAATGAAAGACGAAGATGGAATTTTTTTTCTTATTGTTACATTCAATCATTTTTCTAAATTATTCCTTTTCTTCGTATAAATTCGAGGAAAGCATTATCACTGATTTTTGACATATCGAAAGAATCAAATAATATAACCTTGAAATTTGGAGCTCTAGCAACTGTTGTCACTAGTTAGTAGTTCAGTATAAGTCGTTTTAGGTCAAACAAATCGAACTTCAAATTTCAAGGTTATCTACTGTTATTTTTTTTTCGAAATGACAAAAATTATTGATTATCTGAGATTGTATAGATTGAAGCACAATTGATAAAATAAATAAACTGTGTTGTCTACGATATTATCGCCAAGTTGTCGTTTGGCCAACCTGTACATAGTTGAATTCTGGAATGAAAGTAGAAAAATTATGCTAGATAAACTAATAAGCAAGCCAACAATTCATTAATCCCAGATGACCAGATACCAACGAAATTCATCAAAAGACTTTAAAACATAAGGCAACGTGGTACTTAGAAAATTTCTCAAATCACGCCACCTGTGCGTTCCAAGAGAAACTGTCTCAAATATCTGTAGATCATAAACTGTTTTATCGGCTCTCCTGATTTGGGAAATTTTTTCAGTACCACGTTGCCTTATGTTTCAAGGTCTTTTGTTTCTCATATCGAATTTATCATATTGCTAATCGTACTGATGAAATCTGATATGGATCGAAACCGGTCTACGACTGCAAATGATGAATTTCGTTGGTATCTGGGATACATGAATTGTATTGTTGGCTTGCTTATTAGTTTATCTAGTAAAATTTTTTAAATTTCATTCTCGAATTCGATCAATTCAGATAAACAGCCGTATATTATTCTTTAGTCAATTATTCAGACGAATAAGGCTCAGCTTGAATCCGTTGAATTCCATGTGTGACCATAAATGCTCGTAATGTTTACGGCGCGTCAAACATGTGTCTTTGTTTGGGGAGTTGATGAAACAGTTCATGATCTACAGATATTTGAGACAGTTGCTCTTGGAACGGACAGGTGGCGTCATTTGGGAAATTTTCTCAGATCCACGTTGCCTTGTGTTTAAAGGTTTTCTGTTTCCCACATCGAATTTTTCATTTTGCTAATCGTACTGACGAGATTTGATATGGATCGAAACCGGTCTACGACTGCAAGTGATAAATTCGTTGGTTTCTGGGATACATGAATTGTTTTGTTGGCTTGCTATTAGTTTATCGAGTATAATTTCAGATGAACAGCCGTATATTATTCTGTACATAGTTTCTAGTATACAACATTAGTTCGTATTAGTGTTCGACCAGGGGAAGGACAATGAGTCTAGTTAGAGCGTCATGGGATTTTTTTGAGTGGGTGCATTTCCTACCGATTCTCTTCACGTGAACATCCCTATTGAAGGAGACCCTAGGTCGATTTTGTGAAGCGTCTGATCGCTGGGAGTCGGACCTGGAGACATCAGGCATGCCAGCTCTACTTCAAATTCATCTGTAACACCCATATCAAAAAAATATTGAAATTTCACATTCGATATTCGAGTTATCATGATTGTGAGCTGAAATGTCATAATGTGATGAGGGATTAGCGGAATGTAAATTGAGAATATCATCTAGCATAAGTGTCACGAATGTGAATGATTCCTACCGCTATGTACAAACGCGTGGGATGTCAAGGCTGCCCATGATTTCCATCTGCCTGTCGGTGAGCACCTTCCCATTGTTCGGGACAAATTTGTTATTCAGAGGAGGTCGCAGAATTCATCGAGCTCATTTTTAGCGGTGTCAGGTGGGCTGACGACGACGGTCAGTAAAAACGGAGGTGGATGTACACGTAATTTCGAACGATATCGCAATGATATGACGAGAATGACCAAAAAGAGAAATTGGTTGTGTAACGAATTTAGTACTTTCTCTAAAAAAATTTCAACCCACAGTTCACGTCTCGACTAGTGTTTCCATGAATTTTGAAAGAAAGAAATCGAGGGATGAAATTTACGAAATATCGGATCTCCGATCAGTCTCGATCGGCTACCAACACAACGCACACAGACAGACCGACGAGCCCGATGATATCGAACCAATTAGACGCCATTAGAGCTCATTATATCGAGCATAGAAATATTTCTCGGCTAGATTATCGCGGGGACGTCAGAGGCCACCGATAAAAGAAACTAATAGTGACTTCCATCTTTTCTATGCGAAATTAACATGCCTCAGCCTCGGCCGGATGGCCAGCCACTGCAGTGTCATCTCGTCCGCCATAATTTCATTTTGCTATAATTAAAATCCATTGAATAATGCTTTTAATCACTTCTGGGAACGTCGGAGGAATGGTCCGACGTATAAAGGCACCATCTAGCGCGGTAATGTTCGAGGTGGCATCAGAGACGGACCATAGACTCATGTGCTCATGTCGATTCTAATCAGTGGCATGGGAATTCCTGCGGCGTTTAATATGACGTTTCTGAGAATCTCCTTTCTATCGCGTTCTGCGGACAGTCTGCGAATTTTCTCCATAAAGAAATATCTCGACACATTTTCGAAAAAAATGAGCATTGATTAACTGAAAATTTGATTCATGGATACATGAAAAATTTTTTTGAAATTTTTTTCCTTCATATCTTTCATAATTACTTATTCCATCGATTCGAAGGCGTAGATCAATAACCTATAGTCACTTCTTTCTTTTTCATAAAGCACTGAATGAAAAATGTCATGCGAATCGAAGAGAAAATAATTCTTTTCGGTAAAAGCTTGGATAGAAATTTTTCGAGTGCGAAAAATATTATTTTAACTTTAAATCTCCTGAAATTTTTTCATTCATCAACTCGAGGTGGTCAAATTATAATAAGTGATCAAAGTTTCTCTAGAAAAGGTAGTTTTCATGGTTGTGTGGGAAGTCTTTTTTTCGGAATACGAAGGTCCAATTTTGGGCGAGTTCAGTGTCGAAAAAAAAACTACTAGGATAGGTAGAGGAAAACTTAAGACAGATTCTCAATCTACTAGGTACTTCGAATTAATGAAAAAAGTGATTTTGAAGGACATTCAAGAAAAAAAAATTACATTTTTCCATACATATGCATGGAAAATTTGTAGACAAAAATTTTTCTTCGATATCTTTCATGATGAACTATTTCTTTATTTCGAATGCGTGGATTCAGAATCTGTTTTCAGTTTTTCCCCAACTGTCTCGGTTCAATTTTAAAAAAGCACTGAATTCATGGAAAATTGCAATCGCAAATAATTCGTATTTCTGCAAATAGACATTCCACATACCTGGTGAAACGCTTATTTTGCTCGCGAAGGATCATATTATATACATACTGAAAACTAAAACACTAATTATCTCTTTCGGATTGAAATAATTCAATCTGAAATATATACCAATTTTTCCCAGAATATGAGTTGAGAGTAGAATATAATGAAAAATAGCCTTCGTAGAAAAAATGCCAGGTTAATCAAAGAGAAAATATTTTTGTTCGGTAGGAGCATGAATTGAAATTATTCAAGTGGGAGAAATAATGTATCTTTAATTCATCCGAAATTTTTTATTCAATTATTCGAGGCCGTAAAATGAAAATAAACAATCAGCTTTTCTCTAAAAAAGATATTTTTTGTTTTATTTCACTCTGAACCCATTTTCGGGGCACAATTGGTGATTTGCAGATCGAATTATTTCAATGAGCAATGATGAGTGACTTTTGAGTTTTTAGTATGTTGAAATATGATCTATTACGAGCAACATGAGAGTTTCACCGGATATGTAAAAATTATATTTTTCGATTTACGAAATTTTTGCGAAGGGTTTAATTTCGCACAAATTCAGAGTGGGAAAAAAAACTAGGGTAGATAGAGGAAAACTTTATACAGATAATCAATCTTCGTCTTCAAATTGATGAAACAGGTGATTATGAAAGATATCCAAGAAAAAAATATTCACAAATTTTTCTATACATATGCTTGGAAAATTGATAGAAAAAAATTTTTCTTCGATATCTTTCATGATAAACTGTTCCACTATTTCGAAAGCGTAGATTAAGAATCTGTTGTCATATTTTTCCCAACTGTCTTAGTTTAATTATAATAAAGCACTGAATTCGTGGAAAATTGAACCCTTCGCAAAAAATTGTATTTCTGCGAATAGACATTCCACATACCTGGTTAAAGGCTTATTTTGCTCACGAAGGATCATATTTGAACAAACTGAAAAGTAAAAAATTACTCATCTCTTTCTGATTGAAATAATTCAATCTGAATTATACATCTATTTTTCCCAGAAAAAAAAAGTTGGGAGTGGAATAAAATGAAAACTAGCATAACTAGAATAATGCTCATCTCTTATTCTCATTGTACGATCTCGAATTGATGAAAAAAAGCCAGCCGAATTCATCTTGTACAGATTGTTTTTATTTTATTTCACTCTGAACATATTTTCGGGGAATAATTGGTAATTTTCAGAATTAATAATTTCAATGAGTAATAATGAGTGACCTTTGAATTTTTAGTATGTTGAAATATGATCTATTGCGAGCAAAATGAGGGAACCACCTGATATGTGAAAATTATATTTTCCGAAATACGAAATTTTTGCGAAGGGTCCAATTTTGCGCAAATTCATAGTCAGAAAAAAACTAGGGTGCGTAGAGAAAAACTTGATACAGATTCTCCATCTACGTCTACGAACTAATGAAAGAGAATATTATGAAAGATTTCCAAGACAAAAAAAAATTACAAATTTTTCCATACCTACCTGTGCATGGAAAATTTGTAGAAAAAAATGTTTCTTCGAAATCTTTCATGATGAACCATTTAATTATTTTGAAGGCGTAGATTAAGAATCTGTAGTCAGTTTTTTGCAACTATCTTAGTTTAATTTAAATAAAACACTGAATTCGTGGAAAATTGAACCTTTCGCAAAAAAATCGTATTTCTGCAAATAGACATTCCACATACCTGGTGAAAGGCTTATTTTGCTCGCAAAGGATCATATTTTAACATACTGAAAACTAGAAAATCACTCATCTCTTTTTGATTGAAATAATTCAATCTGAAATATATGCCAATTTTTCCCACAAAATCAGTTGAGAGTGGAATAAAATAAAAACTAGCCTTCGTAGAAAAACGCTGATCACTTATTCTCATTGTACGAGCTCAAAATAATTAGAAAAATATTAGGCGAATCCAAGAGAAAAGATTTTTTTTTCGGTAGGAGCATGGATTGAAATTCTTCAAGAGCGAAAAAAATTTTCTTCAATTCACCCGAAATTTTTTATTCAATTATTCGAGAGCGTTAAATAAAAATAAACTTCTCTCCAGAATATATGGTTTCAATTTTATTTCACTCTGAACTCATTTTCGGAGTGATTTTCAGATTGAATTATTTCAATGATTAATGATGAGTGAGTTTTGAATTTTTAGTATGTTGAAATATGATCTATTGCGAGAAAAATGAAGGGTCCACCAGATATGTGAAAATTATATTTTCCGAAATACGAATTTTTTGCGAAGGGTCCAATTTCGAGTGTCATAAAAATGCATGAAAAATTTGTGAGAACAATTTTTCCTTCGATATATCCTTAATTCTATTCATTCAAAGACGTAGACTAAGAATCTGTACTCAGATTTCACCTAACTGTCTCAACTAGTTTTATGGAGCACTGAATTCAAGGGAATTTGGCCCCTTCGCAAAAATTTCGTATTTCGGAAAATATATTGTGGACATTATCGAAAAACAGCTTAATTTTCCTCACAAAGAATAGTATTTCAATATACTAAAAACTCAAAAATCACTCATCATTACTAATTGAAATGATTCAATGTGACATATTCCAATTTCTGGTACCATTTCGTCAACTTCTATCGATTTCAACAATAGCTGGCACTCGAGATGATCGAGTCCAATGTGAACAAATGAAGCATCTGTTGCATGCTAACAAGAATAATTTCGAAACTAACGAGGTGCAAAAACCAATGAAAAATATGTCAAGGTTCTCTAACAACAGTAAGGTGTCTTTGTAGCTCCTTATTTGAACTTTTTCCACAACCGTCAACCCGTTAATCGCAGGGTATGCAGAGTACCACTATCCCAAAGACAAAAAACTTGATAGTTCATAGTAATACACCGAATGATTTTTTAATAACTAACCTCTATAGCACTTAAACATTTCATTCGTATAATATTTTACTCCGAGACAAGGTCGAACGTCAGAAGAATTACACTTCAGATTTATTTTCGTTCCATTTCCAATGCCGTCAATTTTTTCGTGCGTTCTAATTATTCAATTAAGCGGTATCTCGATATCGCATTAATAGGCAATTATGCGAAGTAACAGTGTAAGTACCACTAAATGTAACCAGTTATTAATCGTTTGTGATTTATTGCAAGCAGAAAAGAATATCCGTTGAGACAACTGAGACACAAACAGTTTTTTCCTGGTAATATCCGATGAATTTATAGATTCGAATATAACGGCGAATGATAGAGTGGAAAGTATTTGAGACAGGTAGATAAAGGAAAAAACCAATAATAATTACTTCATTTCTAGTATACAGCGTGGCCCACTAACAATTTTTCGGGCGTAATTTGTTATGCAAATCAGGCGTCTCACCCATCCCGATTTTCCCTTCACCACCAACCCCCTTCGGGGACCGTTCGAAGAGGCACTCCATTACCTCGATGATTAATGCATTCCAATCGGCCCGTGGGCCGCCTTCCTATCTCTCCGATCGACAGAGCGGCAGGTCCGTCGGCCGGGGAACGTACCCACGACGCACTCGCAGCGGTCGCGCTTCCTTCTTCGTGAAAAGCGTGGGCGCAGGCGAGGCTGCTCTGAGCAAATTTAGACATCTGGGGTAATAATAATATCTCGTAATATCGACGCGGGGCTCGGCACAACCGCTATCTTCACCGACGCAATAGGTGGTACACCGAATTTCAATTAAAACAGCGCAATTTTCCGCAACTTATCCGGAAATCCTTTTAACGACCATTAAAAACCCATGGGGGGAGAGACATGTTATTGTTTGTGTCAAACTCTAGGGAAAAATATGATCGAAATTCGATGGAATTTTCTCGGCAGACGATGTGATTTAAACCCCCTCATTTTGCACGTCCAACTTCATATCTTCATTCTGTATCGCGTAACATCCATCATTAAAAGTAGCAACAAAGATGTGAGTAAGAAGAAGGGGCGCGATGATGAATCTCTGCAACGCGAAACGACAAAGACAGAGAAGATAGGCGTTGAGTCCGAGCAATTCTCGCGAATATTTTTAACTTGATATTTTGTACCGAGGTGGGCCGAAAATTAATCTACTGGTGTTCTTCAGCTTCCAATGGGCATTGGTTCTAGAATAGGAACGAAAGAGTTCGACATTTAATTATTTTTTATTCGCCTGATATTTTGATTCATTGATTCGAGGTCGTGAAATAAGAATAAGTAATCAGTAATTGTCTAGAATGAAGAAAATCGAAGACAAAAATTGTGTCCATAAATATGAATGACAAATAAAAAAAAAAATTTTTTTCTTCGATATTTTCTATAATGAAATATTTATTGCTTCGAAGGCGTAAGTTGATAATATGTAGTAAGTTTTTCTTCAACTTCCCCAGTTTTTTTTTCATGAAGCACTGAATTCGTGGGAAATTGGACCCTTTGCAAAAATCTCGTATTTCAGATTCTGAGATTTCTGAGCGAATTAAGAGCGTCATAAAAAAACTATGGGAGGTTAGGAAAAACTTACTACAATATCTCAGTCTACGTCTTCGTTGTTCCGTATGAAAGAAATTTGAGAAAAAAAAATATTTCACTAATTTTCCATACATAGACATGGAAAATTTGTGAAAAAAATTTGGCTTCGATATCATTCATCAACGATGAGTGACTTTTGAATTTTCAGTATGTTGAAATATGAACTTTTGCGAGCAAAATGAGAGGTTCACCGAATATGTGAAAATTATTTTTTCCGAAATACGAAATTTTTGCGATGGGTCCAATTCAGATCCAGAAAAAAAACTACGGTAGGTAGAGAAAAACTTGATACAGATTCTCAATCTACGTCTTCGAATTGAATAAAAAGGGTATTATGAAAGACATCCAAGAAAAAAAAATTCACAAACTTTTCCACACAGGCATGGAAAATTTGTAGAAAAAAATTTTTCTTCGATAACTTTCATAATAAACTATTTCATTATTTCGAAGGCGTAGATTGAGAATCTTCAGTCAGTTTTCCCCAACTATCTTAGTTTAATTTAAATAAAGCACTGAATTCGTAGAAAATTGAACCCTTTGCAAAAAATTCGTTTTTCTGCTAATAGACATTCCACATACCTCGTGGAAAGCTTATTTTGCCCGCGAAGGATCATATTTCAACATTCTGAAAACCAGAAAATTAGTCATCTCTTTCTGATTGACATAATTCAATCTGAAATATTCACCAATTTTCCCCAGAAAATGAGTTCGGAGTGAAATAAAATGAAATCTAGCATTCGTAGAAAAATGCTGATCACTCATTCTCATTGTACAATCTCGAATTGATAAAAAAAATGTCAGGTGAATCAAAGAGAAAATATTTTTTTCGGTAGGAGCATGGAATGAAATTATTCAAGAGCGAAAAAAAATTTTATCTTCATTTCGCCCGAAATTTTTTCATTCAATTATTAGAAACCGTGAATTTATAATAAACAATCAGCTTTCCTCTAGAAAATATTGTTTTTATTTTATTTCACTTTGGTTTGGAAAAAATTGGTCATTTTCAGATTGAATTATTTCAATGAGTAATGATGAGGGACTTTTAAATTTTTAGTATGTTGAAATATGATCTATTGCGAGCAAAATGAGAGGTTCACCGAATATGTGAAAATTTTATTTTCCGAAATACGAAATTTTTGCGAAGGGGTCCAATTCAGAGCAAGAAAAAAAAACCACGGTAGGTAGAGAAAAACTTGATACAGATTCTCAATCTACGTCTTCGAATTAATCAAAAAGCGTATTATAAAAGACATCCAAGAAAAAAAAATTTAAAAATTTTTCCACACAGGCATGGAACATTTGTAGAAAAAAATTTTTCTTCGAAAACTTTCATAATAAACTATTTAATTCATTCGAAGGCGTAGATTGAGAATCTTTACTCAGTTTTTCTGCAACTGTCTTAGTATAAATTATATAAAGCACTGAATTAGTGGAAAATTGAACCCTTCGCAAAAAATTCGTATTTCTGCAAATAGTCATTCCACATTCATTGTAAAACGCTTATTTCGTTCGCGAGGGATCATATTTCAAAATACTGAAAACTAAAAATTACTCATCTCTTTCTGATTGAAATAATTCAATCTAAAATATATACCAATTATTCCAAGAAAATTTAGTGAAAAAAATTTTCCTTTGATATATTACCTACTGAACCGTTTTATTAATCTGAAGGCGTAGATTGAGAATCTGTGGTCAGTTTATCCCCAACTATCGTAGTTTCTTTTTATGAAACATTAAATACGTGGAAAATTGGACCCTTCGCAAAAAAATCGTATTTCTTCAAATAGATATTCCACATAACTGGTGAAACGCTTATTTTGCTCGCGAAGGACCATATTTGAACATACCAAAACTTAAAAACATCTTTCTATAATACGCATTGAAATAATTCAATCTGAAATTGACCAATTTTTCCACGAAAATCTGTTCAAAATGGAATCTATCTTTCGTAGAGAAAAGCTGTTTACTTATTTTTTTTGTACGACCTCGAGCTATATATTAAGTTCATCTTGACGTAGAACTTTTCAGCTAACCCCCGTACCACGATCCACATACGCAGCGGCGGTCCACGCCGGTGCCTCTTCAGGCCGGATTAAAATTTTCACTTATTACAGTCCGGTAGCAGCATTCTTCTCGGCTCATTCTTTTCTGCTAGAGGTCGTTAGTGAGAATTGAAGAGGGCAGTGCTTTGGGACAGAGATGGATTTTCAACTTTGTCGTAATCACCGCTAGATTCCGACTTGAAAAAATCTGATTCTCTGAGAATAGTATTCAAACTAAGTTCACTGTATTGGTATTAGTAGTGTGAAGTGAAATTTTCGATTTTTTTTTTGTATATTTTTGTGTTTGTATTTATTTAATGATTCAAACTTTGAAGTTTTCGAAAGGGTGCAAGCTATGATTGTTAGGTACGAATGAATTAGTACTCACGGAATATTGTGACTTCTCCATTGAAAGACTGACCTGAAAAAAAAAGGAATTTTATCGTAGGAAATTATTAAATAAAGTTGAAAAATCTAATTATCAACCAATTTCAACTAACTAAATTCCGAAAAATTTTTCTATATATCATGCTAATATTTTGTGTCTCTATATGGAGTATCGATAAAATGAGTTTTATGAAAATTCAGCTCCGTAACTGATCCATGTGAAAAGAAAATTGAGTTTTTCCATTCTGGCATTGAGAAATTTGATATATCTTACGATTCCATCTCTAGAAGTTCAAAAAAAAATGAAATGACAGTAAAACTTGGATGTTTAAACGCAAGTCGATCAAAAGGTAATGACTAAGTGCCTGATTCTTTATTTACCATTTGTTCGAATTAGCCTGAGCACGAAATTCCCCCACCCACCTATATTAATAATAATTATTCATCTCGAACTTCTACAGTCACCCAAACAATAAACCATCAAAATCCAAACGAAATTGCACAACGCATTAATCGATTTACAACTCTTGGGCAATTTCAATTGTTGCTCGACATTGATCTCAGATCTGAATCAGAGGCAATTTGATCTGGGAGATATTGAATTGCGAACCACTCAAATTAATCACCTGTTTCATCACTAAAGAGACCGGGTGAATTACACAGAATCGATTGAATATCGCCATTTCATTAACTCGCAGTTTTTTTTATGGAGTACGAAAGTTATGACAACGAAATACGATACTAACTAAGATTAATCAGCGTTGCCAACGGAAAATGTATTAGCAATTACCGCGAGTTAGGGGAGCTGATGATGCTAATTGTACTGGACGAAACGATGATGGGAAGATGCTTTATCTGGTTAAATTGCTGAAGGTGCATTTCAGAGGAATTCAGGAAAATTGTCATCTTGTAATTACCGGTAATAGGAATATTCCTGATAGATTGAGATGTTATCCGAGCTTCACTGGGATGAATTAATTTTTTTCTTCGATTAATTACTTCCGATGGAGTCGTCCGAGGGCACGATTATTCCTTGAATTCTTATTTAGGCTAGATTCGTTCATTTATGATATCACATTTGTGGATTGTACGATCTAATTTGAGTAATTTTTAGTCTACGCGCCCAGCGTTGAAATGTTGATAACCCGAACTCAAGATTTTCAAAGGACCCATAAATATAGTGACTAACGCGCTTCAATGACCAAAAAAATGAAGCGTTGTGAGATTTATAATTTCTATAGAATTGAGCACGGAAAATCCTACCACCTCTGTCAAAAATGTGAGAGGTGATTGGTTTCAGACATGCTTATGTTTTGTCAGTGCGCTGTGATGATAGCGTCAAAATATTGTTTCCCTCAACCTTTGTTTCACAAATTGCAGTTATCCTGTTAGTATATCAATGACGAGAACATCGAATCGTATCAATCAGGTTCAGCTTGAGTAAACAGATCATCGTCTCGTTTCTACATCTCGAATTATTATCACCGGCCTGCTCGAGAGCGCCGATCTTGAATCCAGATGGCCTTGCAATTAAATTGCTGCGGACGAACATATGTTTATTGAAGTCTGAGCCGGTGCAATGAGTATTGACAGTGCGCTTTATAAAGCGCAGGTTGGAATAACGCGTAAAAGTGTTATGAATCCGAGCGACACGCCCAAGTCGATTTGGTCCATGGGAAGCTGACGGAGCGGAGGGTTTATAGGTCCCTCTCTTATAGCTGAGGAATTTGTCGTTTCATGGTGGATGGGGCAAAAAGTATCCCAGTATTAAGTTGGTTGTTATGAATAGTTTTCGTTTTTGTTTCAGCTTTACGAACTTCCTTTCACTTTCTTCAGCCGGTTGCCATGGGAATGAATGGGATTGCTCGGAGGTAATGGCACTTCCGAATAACTGAGTGTATTGTACCTAAACGAGACTATAAAATATGGTTGCTCGGGAGAATGATGTATTGTTTTATTCTCAGGCATCCAAGGAATTTGAGGTATTCATTTAGAGAACAAAATGATGTAATAAATTGAAAGACTTAACAACATTTCGTTACATGCGGAATTATTTCGAATAGTCGGAAATAGATATTTCTGTTGGCCTTGTCGATACAAGAAAAAATCGGAGTCGTGGGAACGCCTAGAAATGTGAAGAATTAATGTGTTAATTTGAGTATTTGTTCAGCCTACGCGCTCAGCGTTGAAATGTTGATAAACCAAACTCAAGACTTTCGAAGGACCCATAAATAAAGTGCCTGACGCGCTTTGATTACCAAAAAATGAAGCGTTGTGAGATTTATAATTTCCCTTCTTCGATTTCAAGAATTAAGCACTCAAGTTTTCAGATGGAAAATTCCACATCCTACCACCACTGTCATAAATGTGAGAGGTGATTGGTTTCAGACCAATAATTGCCGATGGTTGGTTGAACCGCCTTAAAAAATTGAAGGAGGTGATTGGTTTAACGAAAACGAAAACATCATTTGGAACCAGCTAGAATGGCAGGGTTGAAAATTTTCTGGAGACGAAATGAAGATTGGTTGAAAAGCAGTGGTTCTTGAGACTCTAACAGTAGTAGTTTTTTCGGAACTCGGTCGAAAAAGGATTTTGGGTCTCTATCAGGAGTTGGTTGCGGGAGTAGGGCGGAAAAAGTTCTTTCGAGGGGAGAGAACACGTAATTCGAGTTGATAATGAATTTTCGGAATTCAGTCAGAAGTTCCCGTTTTCGAGAAGTAGGCACGAATAGCTCTTTCAGAAAAATAACACGGGATCTATCGGGAACTTAGTTGAGTTAAGAAGTGAACAAAGTTATATCGAAACGCCGAAAGGAAGTACGGGCGTGTTCTGTGTCGCAGTGGAGTCTCGGCTTTATCAAGTGTGAACAACACGATTTCGACAAGGGCAGGATTTTCCCCCTTTAGTGGCGGAGCATAAGAAAAGATAGTTCTAAAATTACGCATGGCATTATTTGAGTTCTACTAGTTCCGAGTCTTGAAATCTCTCACTCAAGATTGAATTACTCTTGAAATTCAAAGTTATTCAGATAATTGTTATTCTGAGATAACTAATCAAACCTTGATTTGACATTTGATAAATTTGTCGAGATTTATTCGTTCTGGTGAAGTCCAATTAACCCCTCGATTGGATTGGGGTTAGTAGTAAGTTTTTCGTTTTTTTCTGAAGTACATATCTAGATACGCGGCCGTGTTTAACAATGATAGAGTTTTGAATTAAAAAAAAAGAAAGGATAATCGGTAATTTGTGAAAAGTATCGGTAATCGTTGAAAGTAATCGGTAGAAAGTGATTGTTAAAAAGTAATCAGGAGAGAGTAATAGGTGATCGATAAAAAGTAATAGGTAATCTGTAAAAAGTGATCAGTGTGAGAAATCGGTGAAACTTAATCGGACACGAAGAGTCACCTCTGTCTGAATAATTTAATTGTTTAGTTATTGATAATAAATCGGATTTAATACATATTGTTACGTCATACCTACTTCGAGGAACTTCACACAAAGCAAGACGCTTTCCAGCACATTCCTGGAAACTGTGCGAATAGTGCAAGCTCGCGTATTCTCTCGCATAAAAACAGTAGTTATGATAAGGACAGTTCGTATAATAAGCTCTCACTATCAATTTGTAATCAACTCACATTTTCTGCACTCCTATCTGAAAATCTAGTCAAGGACGGATTTACGGGGGGTAATTCCCCGCCCATGAGTATCAAAAACTTGGGAAAAAGTAGGATATCTTTTTTATTTGTTCGTATTTTTAACTCGAAATATTTTATGTATTATTTGTTTTTTGATGTATTTTGATTTTTTTTGTATTTGGATTTCGAAAAAATGTTTTTGTCGAAGTTTATCTCATGTGAGTATATGTTGTGTACCCGATTTATTGGTTCTCAATTCTCAATCATTACCCCTCCCACGAAAAAAGCTATATCCGCCCTTGGATCTGGTGATCATTATTCATCTCATAGTTTTGATTATTATTTCGGAAAGAAATGAAGTTTCTATTTAAGAAGAGATTTTTGGAATAAAAAACATTATTAAACGAAAAAGATAATCTTGTGCGAAATTCGAAGTAAATTTGAAAAAAATTTTATGTTTCACACGTCAGAAAAGCTAACTTAATGCCACCGCATTAAAACTTGTGCTTTTCTGTCAAGTGATAGTTATTTAATCAACTAGTTTATTAATGACAGCGATTAATGGTCGAAATATCTCAGTGTTAATGTTTGAGACCATTAATCGCTGAATTAATAAACGAGTTGATTACAAGACTTTTCCGTCGACCTCATCAGGAATTGAATATAAATTCTGGATCGAAACCAATTTTTATTTTGCATGATATACAAATTTGACGTAATACAAATTTCTATGTTCATTTCGATATATTAATATTTATGCTTCCTATAGAACAATTCCAAAAATTCATAGAGGGAATATTGGACATGTTGTGACATTCTGAATAGTTTCCATTTATTTCATTTCCTATAATGTCCGATAAGGAACGTGTGGATGAAGTGGAGGTTGAAGCATTATTTACTTTGGAACTATTATGACATAAAATTTTTTCTGCAGTTTCTATTTTATTCTGAATGGAGTTTTCAATATACCCTTCTGCAACAGAAGTTGATTTCCAACCACCAAGTCCTTTGATGGCTGAAAAATTTGCACCAGGGTCAGAAAGAATAGACGCAATAGAACGCCGAAAACAGTGACCTGTATACAAATGTGGTTGCTCTAATTTAAGAAAGTTTGCAATCATTGACGGTAATTTAGAAAATGTATTAATTCCAACTGGTTGTGTTGAGCATTTATAGTTCTTATAAAAAACGAAAAATCTTTCGTGTGGAGTGTGAGCTGGCCTCAAGGATATATATCTCTTTATTATGTTTAAAAGTGTATGCTCATCATTACCCACCACAGTGAATATCCTGTTCGAATGTGTTTTCGATGAATTCACTGTCACCAAAAATTTCGATCCCATATCTTGTACATCCTTTCTCTGCAACCTTGACAATTCATCTTTTCTCAATGCACCCGCTACTCCGAATATCAAAGCGACCTACAAATCAAACAATGATAGTTATTTCACTATAACGAGATAATGAGAATAAGTTCGAATAACGATTCAATTGAGTTTTATTTTTACCTTCGACATCAAGAAAACACTATCAGGAGCATTCGCTTTGAACTCTCTCACATGTTCTTTTTCGAGAACTTTTGATTTTTTTGGGATATATCCCTCTCTTTTCCGTTTAATAAACATCACCAGTTTGTGGTATCTGCTTATATCAGTATTGTCTTTCACATTTAGTGTTGATTTCAGCATCGAATATTTTGGCCATAAACTTGCTAGATGCCCCTTTTCTGCAATACCCATAAAGTATGCCAACAAAACCGTTTCCGTAAAGTTCCGAACCTTCTTGTCCTTGCACCAAGATCTGAATTCAGCATAGGTTTTCTCATATAAATGACGGCTCTTTTCAGGAAGCAGAATCAAAGTTGCTGCTTCAGCAGTTTTTGTCACATCTGGCGGTGTCAAAGGGATATTTTCTTCGTTATTCATTATGTAGTAGCGTAACGGATAAAATCAGATTCTGATCGAAAGCGAATGAATAAATTTGACAGCTCGATCGTGCTCCGACATAGATGCATCTATGCTCCGACTGAATATTTTATAATCGGTTGCCATGATAATCATGCATTAATAAAAGAAAAAATCATGCATTAATAGGGGTCATTAATGGATGATTTCGAGTGCGTTAAAATGAGCTTTTATTCTATGGTCGACGGAAAAACAATTTTTTTATCATTTCAGATTTCACTGAAAACGAGATTCTTTTATTATTCGCGAAGAAATTTAATCGAAAATAGTTGTGATGGTAGCTAAGGGTCCCACACATGTGTGTGCACTTGCAATCTTCCCCTCCCGACATTTCATGATGAAACCGCTGAAATTGAAAGAACCAATTTTCACGAAAATCACCCATAAAACACCGCACATTCGTCGAGTTCCGAATCCGTCCGCTCTCTAGAACGCCCTCTACGAACGCTGACCCAAATATAGGCCTGGCATCCCGTCCGAGCCGTCTGTCGGGGCAAAAAGCCGCGGAACGAGGTGACCGTAGCGGCCCGTAAAAACCCAGCAGACGTCCTTCACAAGGTTCTCATTAATTTTATTTATCGATTCTTCTGCCACCGCTACGCACCCCGTCGCGTCCCGTAACGACGTCGTTAACGGACGGACACCATTGTCCGTCACGCGACGGAAGGTCGCGTTGGGCCCGCAAAGAAAACGCGGAAGACGCCGATGTTGGGTTAGGGTCAGGGCTTAAGGTCGTTCCGACGCCCTTGCGAACTTGGAACTTGCCCATTGATGGAATCTTGTTTTTTCAAGGGAATATCTGAGTGGAATCACAAGGTTGTCTAAGGTTGTTTCTTTTTTTGGTATGGATTACTTACTTACTTTCGTCCACAATTATTTTTTCATCGACCAGTGTTATTTACCGATAAATATTATTCTTCGAAAACATTGAGTAGAATTCACAACATATTCTCAGAATTAGCGTATACCCTCGATACCATAATAATCCTCGTGAAAATAACTCGGAGCGACATATGTTCAGATGTTTGCAACACAATCGAATACTTGGTCAAGGTTTGAATACTTAACAATGTAACTAGAAACTGGATATAAGGTTATGAAAAGTGTTAATACTATTTGTAGAACTTGTAAACCTGCTTGAAAGGTGCTATTCAAACGACGGCATTCTCCGATCCTTAGGGAATAACGAGCACGCTTCAATTCGAGGTATGAATGGTTATTAACAGTGGCGTAACATTGGAACTACCATTTCAATATTGATATTAAATGAAGTAAATTTGTTTCTTTGATGGCATGTCATAATGACAACGTTATGTCACTCAATTTTGATGACATAAGGAAGCTCATTATGGTACTAAGTACCATAATGAAATTCTATACAAAAAACATGCCATGGTGTGATCAAAAAAGTTTATTCAAAATGCATAACTATGTACAAAACTATTTATTATAAATATGGTGAAAGAGCAATCACTACAATTTGCAATGTTAGTTTCAAAGAATTTTTACATCTCGGATCTTTCATCTATCATATTTGCAACAAGCACATTTGTCAGTTCCTCTCTTCTGCATGCTCCACTTAGTCCAATTATATTGGCAACTTTTTGAAAAAATATGTATCCTCTGATGCTTCCGATGAAAATTTTGTGTCATCTTGTTTAGTAAAAATTTTGGATTTTTTAGCTCTGTAACCTTCTGATTCACGTTTTAGTAATGCAACTAGCTGTAGGTACTTGCTGATATCGACGTTTTTTCTTGTTAATAAAATACTTCTTATCATCGAACAATGTGACCAGAGAGAAGATGGTTTTCTTTTCTTAGATAAGCATTCAAAGTAAGCTAACAAAACTTTTTCATGAGTCATATTCTTGATTTTCTTAGTAGAACACCATTCTTCGGACCGATAAACGCTATTTCATATACACTCCGTGATTTTTCCGGCAAAAAGACGTCCACGATATTTCGCGTCATTTATTCCAAATCAGAAGGCAAACTACCAGTTTCAGAATCACTCATTATTATTCGAATTATTTTCAATTCTACGTGACAATTGTTTGACAGGAGATGAATAAATATTGCCGTTACAACCTGACGTTGACAAGGAAATGGCAAAGCACAGCTCACTAACCTACCATTATTAGAAACTACACATAAACTTACTCTTTTAAAATTAGTTGTCATTGTGACATGTCAAAAATGCAGTTTTCAATTTTTCGAAAAAGTATCAATATAAATGCCATCAGATAAAATTTTGTATGTACTACGAATCATAAACAATCATTATGGCACACGTCGTGTTATCGTTCATTCATTGTACCATAATGATCGTCTTTATGATCCTTATGACATAAAGAACTATTACATTCGTGGCGAAACATGGTGACTTTGCCGAGTCGCCTTCGGCGACTCGACTATTTACCTATCAGTTTGGTGCAATAAGTCTCATTTAGTATTGGCGGTGACGCGAATCCCTGATTCTTCCCCAATCAAAAATCCTTCAAAACGGTTATAAAACCGTTCACTCAAAAACTCGAAAAATCCAATTCGTTCCTCGAATCTCGAATAGCCTGTTACCGTCGAACATCAACAATTCACCTACCGCGAGACATAAACCAACCAATCTGAGAATCGCCGAGTAATTAATATAAATTAATGTCAATTATCTTCAATGAAGAGACAAGAAGAACGACCGGCGCAGACCGATAGATATTTCGCCATTTTTTCCGCGTGATCTAGTAGGCTGTGGCGTTTCCGACACGACCATAAATGTATATAATTGGCACACGTCAATGGGGGCTCTCCTCTGTGTCTGTGTGGATATTGCGGTCTGGTCGGCGCTTGTGGCTCTTCGCTGCGAGGAAGCGTTAAGGTGTGCACGCTCGTCGCACAACGAGATGCGAAAATTATACGAGACCAACGGGAATCTGCATCGGGAATGATTCCGAATCAGTCGATGCATACGTTTTTTCGACTTGTTTATGAGTAGATTCACAGGCTACGTATATTTGTCGCCCATGCGTAGTTTTTCAGGCTACGTAGATCTGCCGCTCATGAGTAGATTCACAGGCTACGTAGATTTTCCGCCCATGCCTAGTTTTACAGGCTACGTAGATCTGACGTCTATGAGTAGATTTACAGGCTACGTATATTTGCCGCAGATGCGTAGTTTTACAGGCTATGTAGATCTGTCGCTGATGAGTAGATCTAGAGGCTACGTAGATTTACCACCCATGTGCAGTTTCACAGACTAAATTACATGAAGTGAAACTAAAGAAACATTCTTCAAGATAAACTTGAGTTGTTTTTGAACAATGCTTCTTTAGTTTCACTACATGTAATTCGAATTTTCAGATAAAACAGCCAATATATTATTATTTTACAGACTATGTAGAACTGCCGCTAATGAGTAAGTCTACAGGCTATGTTTGTGTTCCGCCCATGCCCAGTTTTACAGGCTACGTAGATCTGCCGTCTATGAGTAGATTTACAGGTTACGTATATTTGCCGCAGATGCGTAGTTTTACAGGCTACGTAGATCTGTCACTGATGAGCAAATCTAGAGGCTACGTAGATATACCACCCATGTGCAGTTTCAAAGACTAAATTACATGAAGTGACACTAAAGAAAAATTCTTCAAGATAAACTTCAGTGGTTTTTGAACAATGTTTCTTTAGTTTCACTACAAGTAATTCGAATTTTCAGATAAAACAGCCAATATATTATTATTTTACAGACTATGTAGAACTGCCGCTCATGAGTAGGTCTACAGGCTACGTTTGTGTTCCGCCCATGCCCAGTTTTACAGGCTACGTAGATCTGCCGTCTATGAGTAGATTTACAAGCTACGTATATTTGCCGCAGATGCGTAGTTCTACAGGCTACGTAGATCTGTCGCTGATGAGTAAATCTAGAGGCTACGTAGATATACCACCCATGCGCAGTTTCAAAGACTAAATTACATGTAGTGAAACTAAAGAAACATTCTCCAAGATAAACTTTAGTTGTTTTTGAACAATTATTCTTTAGTTTCACTACATGTAATTTGAATTTTCAGATAAAACAGCCAATATATTATTATTTTACAGACTATGTAGATCTGCCGCTCATGAGTAGATCTACAGGCTACGTTTATGTTCCGCCCATGCCAGTTTTACAGGCTACATAGATCTGCCGTCTATGAGTAGATTTACAGGCTACGTATATTTGCCGCAGATGCGTAGTTTTACAGGCTGAGTAGATCTGTCGCTGATGAGTGAATCTGGAGGCTACGTAGATATACCACCCATGTGCAGTTTCAAAGACTGAATTACATGTTGTGAAACTAAAGAAACATTCTTCAAGATAAACTTCAGTTTTTTTTGAACAATGATTCTTTAGTTTCACTACATGTAATTCGAATTTTCAGATAAAACAGCCAATATATTATTATTTTACCGACTATGTAGATCTGCCGCTCATGAGTAGATCTACAGGTTACGTTTATGTTCCGCCCATGCCTAGTTTTATAGGCTACGTAGATCTGCCGTTCATGAGTAGATTTACAGGCTACGTATATTTGCCGCAGATGCGTAGTTTCACAGGCTACGTAGATCTGTCGCTGATGAGTAGATCTAGAGGCTTCGTAGATTGACCACCCATGTGCAGTTTCACTAAATTACAATTACATTTAAAGAAATGAATTTTTAGATGAAACAGCCAATATATTATTATTTTACAGACTATGTAGATTTGCCGCTCATGAGTAGATCTACAAGTTACGTTTATGTTCCGTACAAGTCTAATTTTACAGGCTACGTAGATCAGCCGTTCAAGAATAGATTTACAAGCTACGTAGGTTTTCCGCCTATGAATAGTTTTACAGGCTACGTAGGTCTGCCGCTCATGAGTAGATCTAGACGCTACGTAGATTTGCCGTCCATGCGTAGTTCTACAGGCTACGTAGGTCTGCCGCTCATGAGTAGATCTAGACGCTACGTAGATTTGCCGTCCATGTGTAGTTCTACAGGCTACGTAGATTTGCCGCTCCTGAATTAATCTCAATTATATCGATAAAAAAATTGAAAAAAATTAAAAGATAAAGAAAACGTCAAGTGAGAACCATTCGAATCATTCGGTTGAAGTGAAGTGTATCATATTCTTGCTCACCCACAGGGCCCACATACATTCCCATAAACAAGTTTCTGTCATTATCAGTATTGGATTTCGTATCGACGAGAAAAAAGGCGCTGGGTACATAGCATTTATCGGAAAATTATCGGGCAACGATCGGGAATGGTCCCTAATGGCCATCCACGACCAATTCTGACGCAATTCATCACGCGGAATCTTTCAATTTCTTACCGTCAAGTTACTTTAGACCTCGTAAATAACGCCGCAGCCTCGTCTCCATATCTACTCATCGATGTATAGAGATCGCTACTTTACCGGCCGGTGTTATTATGCAATATTTATTGATGCTGCGCGGGCTATATATCAAAATAATTGTATGATTGCGATGGCGGATTTTTCCTTATCGTGATAGATGCCGAGGGCCGTGTCCCGTGATTATAGAGAGCCTACTGTGCGAAAAAATCGAACTGACGTCTGATTGACGTTTCCCGCCGGTAACGCGTTCGATTAGGGGTGGGGGCAGCGATGGAATTTCCACGCTTTTCTATGGTTTCATTAGGAGCAACATGGCCGCACGTTTTCCTCATTCTCTGATAGTTTCAATTAATTTTTTGCATTCTGAATGATAGAGATAAGATTAATTCGAAAACTCACCGATAAAATAGATCCAAATTATGGAAAAGTTATGGAATATGGTCACCTCTTGGATTTTGATATAATTTTAACAAAAGGTAAAATATGGTATGGAATGTATCGAGAACATAAAACTTCTGGTAGAAAGAACAATATAAATGATAAATATCGAAAAACTAATCGAATTGTTCTTCGATTGAATATCTGGTCTTAGCGAAGCGAAACTCCATTAAAATATGCGATGTCTCAATATTAATTTCATCGCAACAAAACGGTAACAATTTGTGAGCGGAAATTGAAATTAGTATCAAGAACCTGAAACAAAATGCCAGTCGTTCCATATTTCAACATTGGATTCATGGGTTGGTGCACTTCCAGTCAAGTTTCGAAATTATGGAGGTGGATAATGCGAACAGAGGAGTAGAAGGTTTGTACGAGATTTTATTTTTAACACATCATTTTGTTAAGGAGCTAATATAGAACGCAGAAAAGGCTTTATTCAAAATTTCATGATAGGATCGTTGATTGAAGTATTTTGGGAATATATCCAACCCATGTATTTACACTTCCCTTTCCCCTCGTATCCCTTGCCCTACATTTCGCGCCCGTATTGTGGGAACCTCTTCAATAACTTCCCTGAATGCGAAACAACTAGAGATTTCTGTTTTTGAAAAATCAGGCAATTTGGAGACTAAAGAGTTCCCAGCTGTGTCATTATTCAACATCTGCAGATTTTCGAGTATTTTTTCATATTATATATGAATTCTGTTTACGGACACCAGGCGCGATATTCTGTTGATTCGATTCTGAAGATGATTGAGATATTTTTATGACAAGCTACTCGTCAAATTTAGCAATAAATGTATATTATTCATTTTATATTTCCAGAAAATGATGAAAAATTGCACGTAAGCGGGTCATTGAATTTCGTGACCTTTTCTTTGAGCAGAATTGAAAAACGACCCATCAAAATGATAGTATTTTTTAAGGGCTATCCAAATATTTTATGGGAAAAATTATGGAACCAAGGCATGAAAAGGAATTGAAGAAAAACCGTTTTTCCGAAAAAGAATTTCTTGCAAATTCGACCGGTTTTCAAAATAAGATGGTTTAAAGACAAATTTATCACCAATTGTTTCTTCATTTGTACTTCTGGTTTTCTAGAAAACGGAAAATTTTTTCTTGCAAAATATACTTCATTATATTTTCCCATACTTTCTTAGTATTCAATTGATTCTGAATCCGAATATGTAAATATAATGGTGGTTTTATATTTTTTTCAAGCAATTCCATTCGAAATCAACCTGGGGAAATTCAGATTCCATATTCGGAAAATATATCCATGTTGTCTGTGGTTCAATCGATATTTGATTGTCAAAATTTGAAGTTATCATTCTCGATTATAATAGAAGCGTGAATATGAAGAATTTGAATTTTCATTCAAAGCTCCCAACATGTTTAGTCCTTGAAGAAATTTGGGATTGTCTCAGAAAGTGCGAAGAAGTGAGGGGCAGGCACATTCAATAGTTTCTCTGAATAGCATTTTTGTTGCTTTTAATAACTAATTTCAAAGAATCCTATCTTTCTTGAAGAGTAAACATATTGAGAGCATTGAATGAAAATTCAGGCTTCATATTTTCGCTTCTATTATACACTAGAATAAAAACTTCAAATTTTGACAATCAAATATTGATTGAACAGAAGACAACATGGATATATTTTCGGAATATGGAATCTGAATTGCCTCTGGTTGATTTTGATTGGAATTGCTTGAAATAAATATAAAATCACCATTATATTTACATATTCAGATTCATAATCGATTGAGCATTCAAAAAATATGGGAAAATGTTATGGAGTATACTTTGCAAGATAAAATTCTCCGTTTTCTAGAAAATCAGGATTTCAGATAAAGGAATATTTGGTGAGAAATGGTCTTTTCACCTTCTTATTTTTAAACCAGCCAAATATGGCAACTTTTTTTTGTTGGAAAAACGTTTTTTCCTCATTTACTTTTCATGCTTTGGTTCGATAGATTTTCCGATAACATATTTGGATAGCCCTTGAAAAATACCCATATTAATGAGTCACTTCTCAATTTTGCTCGAAGGATAAGTCACAAAATTCACGTGAAACACCCTGTACATCATTTTTCATTATTTTCTGAAAATGTAGAATGAATGAATAATAAACATTTATTGCTGAATTTGACGAGTAGCTTCTCATAAAAATATTCCTATTATTTTTGAAATCAAACCAATAAAATATCGCGCCTAGTGTCCGTAAACAGAATTCATATATTATATGAAAAAATACTCGAATATCCCCTAAATAATTTAAGGTCAGAACAAAGATCCGCTTCAATCAACGGTCATATGTCTCTTACTACTTGGACAGTAGAAACAAATTTTACGTTTCCTTTCTTCAGGGACATTATTCTCAGTATCAACCTTAACCTTGAAAATATTGCAGATATCGTCACGGAGATTATGACGTTAATTTTTATAGAAATCTCCTCAGCCCCTACCGATTACAGTTTTCTTTATCTACTGAAGTGGAAAATCGACGAGAACCACGACCCCTGAGTTTGACCGACTCGAACTACAATTTCGATGTCAGCGCCATCTAATTCTCATTCCAATTTTTGGTGTAGATTAGTCTCGTATAGTATCTTCAATCAATGATAGACGAATTCTAAGAGTATCGAAGACTTTTTCGGTGGAATGTTAATGTGAATGATATCTACCCTGGAGATATTTTACCACTGGTAATTGCCGGCTCGAAAAAGCGTTTCGATTTGTAATGAGAGGCGTCGCTATTAAAAATAAATCGCTACGAATCGACGTTTTTTGGACCTCACGTGAGTATTAATTCTTGGGTTATAATTGAAAAGCTCACGAACGAGCAATAAATGAGCTATTGGTTCGTATAAATCATCAGGAAGCGACTATTATTCTTAACGATTCGAACCGAATCTGGAGATTCTTCAGATGGAATGATTTATGCCTCGAATAAGGTAACGATAAATCGGTAAAGGGCGAATCATTATTCTTGTGATCGATTGAATACATTTCCATTTCCCAATATTTTCCTGCTTTGTGCTACAGATGACGATGGTCGAAATGGCTCAATGGTACAAGCGATCAGTTCAACAGGAAATGTTAATACTCACATGCAGATCTATGACTATGGATGGACAACTCACCTAGAAAAGATAAAACCAATTATATTCCTCAATAATCTTTCTTTCATTTTTTGTTTTTTTTTATTATTTTATTTTTCATTTTTTGACACTTCCATATTTTGATTTTAGAAATTTTATAGTATCCAAATTATAAATTTTTGGTTATTTCAAAAACTTTTCCGTGTCGCGACCATTAAAACGAAAAAAGGTGAGGCTGTTGAAGTAGACCACCCTGCATATAGCAATTGATAGACAAAAATATGTCATCTACTCCGAGGATCCTGGATAAGTGGCGAGATAAGGCCGGTCAATTACACGATCCATCGGAAATTCCTCCAAGTAGGAAACCTACCGCACACAGAAATAATTCAGTACAAATTGCCTTCCAATTTGATGTCAGGCAATCAGAATATCACAGCAGCCCATCGCCGGATCACAGAATAATAGAACAAAAGCCCCCCCAAAGCCCCCAATCTAACTAATTGTAATTGACTGGAAAGGAGGTACACTATTAAGGAACGCTTCTACCAGAACAAGAAGAAACATAGAAGGTTTCTTATAAATTAGTTTATCTGCCATAAATAATGATGTGGATTCTCATGCAAGGGCCTCAGGTCGTCACGATTCGGCCGGCCCGGATAAAAGTTTTATTATGTGTCTTCTCTTCGGGCCGCGATCACGCTCTGTGTCCCTTTTGGTCATCGATCTTCATTGTTATCGGAGATTGGCAAAAATTCAGGTAGAACAAAATGCTGTAATAATACATTATTTCAGTTGCATAACTTCCTCTTTGTTCGGTGGACTGCAGCACTGCATATTCTATCGGGCTCAAACGGTGGAGGAGATCTTCTTCAAGATAGTCTTTAGGATAAGGAAGTTGAGATTCGTGGTCTCACTCCTTTTACACCACCAAACCCTGGATCGATTGATAATAGTTTTCCAAAAAAGCTTTTCTCAACTATTGGTGGTGAAATTTTGTCTCCAAGATCGTTTGCTGGCGATTTTCGAAGAGAAAGTTGAATTATGCTCTCTGTTGATGTCATTTTATATTTTCTACTTGAACTCGAATACCAAGCCTACGTCTTGCACTCGATGATCTCAGAAACTACCGTTTATACGAAATGCAAATTCGATAAAACGCCTCGAAGAAAAAAACGTATAAAAGCACTGTCCTGAAGTCAGGAGCTTTTAAGCGCTCCTTCATCCACTTTTTTTTTTTGATGCGCTTCAGATGATTTCTTTGATACGCGTTGGCGATATTTATAACCTCATATTCTCGATAAGTGGTAATTCCTTTACTTCAAAGAAGATCTCAACGCGAAGGAATTAATTGAATTTTTACTGGTACATGAGTATATTGTATATTGTATTGTATATTGTATATTGTTTATATCCCTATTATATAGTATCTCTATTTCTCCAATTTAATTTTCTGCACGTGTTCTAGTGCTATCTTCCATTTTATTTATTAAAGCACGTATCGTACCTTGAATAATTTTATCCGCAGTGATTCACTTTTTAAAGTGAATTTTCCGCAATTTAAGTTTGCGAGATTTATACCCTTATATTCTCGATAAGTCGTCATTGCGTTAATTTGAAGAAGATCTCAACGGGAAAGTATGAATAAATCTTCTTTCTTGTATCGTTATTTCCCATTTTGTTGTTCTGCACGTGTTATCTATGAGCAAAATTATACTAAGGGTTCCATAGTTATGGTCGTTTGAAATTCAGATTTCTTGATATTTTCAAAACTACAGATTCGATCGTGACGAAATTTTGTATACTACTGGAGAATGATATATTCAAGCTACTTTTCTCCAGATCGCATGACCAGAACCATAGAAACCATAAAAAATCATAACTTTCGAACGGAAAGGCATAGGGACTTGAAATTTTCAGGGTAGGTTCGGATCGCGAATTTCGCGGGCACGTTCATCAATGAGCAAAATTAGACAAGGGTTCCGTAAATACGGTCGTTTGAAATTTCGTTTTCTCGATCATTTCGAAACTACGGATTCGATCGAGATAAAATTTTGTATTTTAATCGAGAATGATATATTGAAGCAACATTTTGTCCGGATCGCATGACCAGAACCATAGAAACCATAGAAAATTATAACTTCCGAAGGGAAAGGCCTAGAAACTTGAAATTTTCAGGGTAGGTTTGTATCGCGAATTTCGCGGCCATGTTCATCAATGAGCTAAATTAGACTAGGGGTTCCATTAATATGGCCGTTCAAAATATTTTGTTCCTGATAATTTCGAAACTACTGATTGGATTAGAATGAAATTGTACACCTAGCTAAAAAATAATGTATTCAAACTACGTGCTAAATTTTGTCCAGATCGCATCACCAAGAACATAGATAGAAAAAAAATTGGTCAGCTGAAGCACTGACATGAAGTCTTGAGTTTCGCCTAAGTTTGAGACAGCTGTCGAAAATTCCTTCAATTGATTTCTAAAACTGGAAAATGCGAATCTACCAACAAGGTGGATGTACGAGCGCTCAAAAGCTCCTGACTTCACGGCAGTGCTTTTCGTAATTTTTAATATATTGTTTTAAAACCACAAAACAGGGAATTTTGTTGCTGGGATAATCAGGCTTGCCTGATAAATTAAAATTAGATTTTTATCTAAATCTATACCGTAAGTTATAACGTTGAAAAGTGGTAGTGAAAGTACGAGCCCCACTAGAAGTATGTATGAAGATATTGAACATAAAAAAAGAAAAACCAGGAAATGTCATGATGGAAAACCAAAATAAAGAATAGAAAAATTAAGAAAAATATCTGGGTGTAACTCTAGACGAAAAACTGAAATTTAACGAATAAAAGGAAATAATTAGAAAGAAGACAAAGGCATTAAAATACGCTCATGAATACAGATAGCATGCTTGTCGCTTCTGAAAAACATGAAGATAATCAGAACACTCCTAATGCCAAGCATAACGTGCTACCTGTTACAATATTAAAAGTATCAGAAAGAGAGATTTACAAGGTACATTCAACAAAACAATAAGAACAGCTTTAGGTGCCCCATGGTGAGTGGGCCATGAAGAAATCAGAGAAGAATAGAAAATAGAAACTTTCGAGGAAATAATAGGCCAACCGACGAAGGATACAATGGAAACATGGAAAGAATAGGGAAACGAAGAGATAAGAAGGAAATTGAAGATATCAATTAAAACGACAGACAAGAGGGCATAGCGTTTGCAATGATCCAAGTAAACAACAGAAGAAAAATGGCAAAATGAGACTGGAGGTGAATGGGAGTTAATTACAGTCCTTATTAAAGAACTGAAATTAACCTTTTAATTTCATTGATTGGGAGAACGAGCGCCACTAGAAGTATATGTGAAGCAATATGAATATGAAGAAAGAAAAACCAAGAAATGTCATGATAGAAAGCCAAGAGAGACAATAGAAAAATATCTGGGCGTAACTAGACGAAGAACTTGAATAAAACAAATAAAAGGAAGTAATCTAAAAGAAAACACAGGGATTGAAACCCCTAAATCCAAATAGCAAGCTGTAACTGATAAACAAGATGAAGATAATCGAGACACTGCTAATACAAAGCATAACGTATCACCAGGTACAATATTAAAAGTAACACAAAGAAAGATTTACAAGGTACATTGAACAAAACAATAAAAACATCTTCAGGTGCCCCATGGTAAGTCAGCAATAAACAAATCATAGAATAAAAGAAGGGAGAAACTGTCGGAGAAATAATACGCAAACAGACGAAGGAGATTGGCGAATTGGAAACATTGAAAAACTGGAAAACGAAGCGATAAGGAGGATATTGAAGATAACAATTAAAACGGCAGAAAGAAGAAAAAAGGCGTAGGAAAGTTCATAACAGTCCTCATTTAAAACTAAAATAAAGCTTGTAATTTCCCGAAAGGTATCAATGAAGTGGTGTTTTTCGATGTTTGGAAAAAAAATATTTTTTGTTGTTGTGGATTAAAATTTCAACAGGCACAGTTCATCAGCATTTACTCGACTGAACAATCATTCTTCTCCAGTTCAATACTAAGATTGTATTCCTCTGAAAGGTGTTAATTAAAGATGCACAATAGAGATTTAATTCCTAGCCCGAACAAAATAACCATCAATTCCAAACGAAGAGTACACATGGAAGACCCGCAGTAAAGTCACCACTATAATTCAACAAACTTTCTACCAATTAAAACCATCATCATGTACATGTTCATACCACTGTTAAATTGATGGCCCCCGTCCCTATGAATATTCCACCATCCATTACCACAATTTCGTTGATTCCCTTCGATCCCATTTCTAATTTAACGGGCTTCAAACGTCGACCAGAGAAGATGACTTACTCGGTGAAACGACCTTTTTGTCGGTGGGATAGATCATTCGAAAATGGAAATTACGTTCGAAATCCCGTGGACATAATTGAGGTGTTCGGCCTTAAGAGCCCATGGCCTTTGGACCCTCGGAGCTAACTTGATTATAACGTCCATTATTCAATGTACTATCTGTCAGAGTAAGTAATATTCGGAATGGGTGGAGGCTGAGAGTTAATTTCATTCGTCACAAAAGAATGTTTGAGATTTCGTGTACATAACGGGTTACTTCGAGGTGGACTGTGATGAATTTATTAATTTTTTTTTTACGCATAATGAAGGGAGTGAAAAACTACATCGGTGGAGAATGTTGCTGGCACCTGTATCTCACATAAGAAATTATCAATTTGTTCGAAATTGAGCTGGAAAAGTGAAACCAGTACTCGGCATGCATACAAATTCACTTTAGTTGCAAAAACCAGCGTCCAGTCTAATGACGCTCAGTTCTTTCTCATGGGTCGCGCTTTTATCGCATAATAACCATCTTAATTGAATTATATAATTATTCTGCAGAACAAAACGAAAGATCCAGGACGCTGAGCGCTTTGGCGATCGATTAATTTTACGCTATTGGTTCTTTATTAATGATTCAGTGGTTCTTTTCGTCTTTGGAATACGGAATCGCGGTTGTGTGGATTAATAATTAGAAAATTTCGCGTCTGCTATCTCTCTTGAGCGGGGAAAAAAGAAGATCCGGTGATGTTTCAATTTCCGCGGTAGTCGAACAGGTGTTCTAGGGTGAATTGATTTTATGGTCGTTTACCAGCGTTTATGCTCTTGTATCTTAACGATGGGAGAGGAAATTCCACTGAGGAATTCTTTATTGCGTAGACAAGTCAGCAGAAAAACACTATGATTATACAATTCTAGGCCCTTTATGTCTTTACTTGAATTTAATAATAATATGGGAAAGGAAGTTGTGAAAAAATTTTCTACGCAATTATTTTTCCTACGAAAGAATTCAAAAAGGAAAACGCAATATTTTTATAATTTGATATTCATCAGACGTTTATCGAAGCCAATTAATTTGTTGTCCGTCGGTTTCAAAAAGTGTTTCTGAAATCGAATAAAAAGAATTCATGAAAAGCAGTTACATCCAAATTATCGAAACTACAGGAAAATACTTCAAAATTATCAAGAAAACCAATTGAAAAAAATTTTTACAGCTGTAAAGAAAAATTTTTTTCTGAAATTTTCTACGGTTCCTATGGTCTTGGTGATGCTTTCTGGACAAAATCCCACGTGGTTTGAGTACATTATTATTCATTTTTGTGCAAAACTGCAAAATTTCATTCCAATCCAATGAATAGTTTCGAAAGGGAAAAAGTTTTCTGAAGGGCCATATACGAAACCCCTAGTCAAATTTTGCTCATTGATGAAAGTGACTGCGATATTCAAGATCCACATCAATCCTGAAAATTTCAAGCCCTTAGGCCTTCTCGTTCGAAAGTTATAATTTTCTATGGTTTCTATGGTTCTGGTCATGCGATCTGGACAAAATTTTGCATATAGCAAGAAAACGTCATTCTCCATCCGAGTGCAAAATTTATCTCGATAGAATCAGTTGTTTCGAAGTAATCAGGAAAACGAAACTTTTAACGGCCATATTTACGGAACCCCTGGTCGAATTTTGCCAAATAACGAATTTAACCGTGGAATTTGAGATTCGAACCTAATCTGAAGATTTCAAGTTTCCAGGTTTTTTCGTTCGAGAGTTATCTTGTATACGGCCAGCCGGACAGACTCGAATGTTTCGACGGATTCGTCATCAGTGAGTCGAACTCGAAATGATATAGCCCTCGTGTAAGTAGAACGAGCGCTCAAAAAAGGATTGAGGTTGCAAAATTTTCGAAAAACATCATCCATCCCATTTCCAACTGCCTTTATTTGAAATGTTGTTTAGTGGAGAATTAACTAGTTTATGATTATTTTGATTTGGTTTGAGGTGACTGGAGCGAGACTATCGAACAAAATATTATAAATAAACTAAAAATTCTGCGACCCAAACCAAATGATTTCATTTCATTTCAATAAACTTCAAAAGATGGAATCTAAGAATACATAAAATGTCTCAACGCCAGATCAGAAAAACTTAATACGCTTTTCAAATGGAACAATGATGTGACGTGAAGTTAAAAAAAATTTTTCATTCTTCTAGTAATGCAATCCTCATACCGTTTCTCATCGAATCCTCATTTTCTTAATTATTCAGAAAATTGAATTTGGGTAGCTATAGCTACGAAACCCTTTGGCGGATTGCGCACATTAATGAACTGAACCGGCGCATTCAGACCTCGAACTTAGCGAAAATTCCAAAACTATTTTTTCGAGAGTTATTGTGTTTACGGACGGCCGGATTGACGGACAAATTGAATTTGACCAAGAAAAATCAACCTATAATCGGAATTTTCCGCACCTGTAATGAACTGCGAGAAGTACAAGACATTTTTCATTGTAATATTTTGAATTCAAAATTGCTCCTCAAGAGACATTTTCTTTGAGTTTAGTTTTTTATTTTCTTTCTTCTTTATTTTTTTTCCCTCTTTTGTTTGTTTTTTCGTATCACTAATCACTAATACTATTCTTCGGTATATCCTGTTTGTATTCCTTGTACAATAATAGTGCAATTATTTAACGAGCGGTAATGTAGGTCATAACTCACGCAGATGAAGTTTGCAGCACGAGCAGAATGCAGTTCAATAAAATATGCCAAAAAAATTTTTTCTGTAAACGATGTCTTAATATTCTCACTGCCACACCAATCTTGAAAATTGTTGTATACACCTTTATATTTGTTTTGGGATTTTTCAGGCGATCAATTCTGTAAGGTAAAATTGGCTGATTGTCTTATTTCTGAAGGTCTATATAATAATTTATCTTCACAATCTGAATTCATCTTTTTCAGCAAAATATTCACAATAATAATTAGGTATCAACTTAATTTGAAAAAACGTCAAAATTATTCAAGTGACCTCCCCTCAATACCAATAATGGACTGTTCCCTTTCAACCAATCGGCTTGTTCAGAAGCACAGAGACAGGGAGTTATAGGAGTGAGCACGTTGTTTGTTTACAGATACTATCAAAAGTAGTTGAATAATGGGAGTATATGAATAAATAAATTCTTCATTTGTGTCGAAAATCGGAGACATTTGGGTAAAAGGTTCGGGCTCATAAAACCAAATGCGTGAAGAGTAAAAACTTCTTTGATTGGTCATTATTAAATTTTTGGAAATGTTCTTAAAATCAATTTCAACACTCGATATTATAGATAGATAGATTAACTTCATTTGATGCATTATATCTTTACAGATGTGAATCACGTTACAAAAAAAAACCTATAACCTACGCTTAACTTTAAGCTATAACCTACCCCAAAATACTTAACACTATCTAATAATTAATTACTTTGAAGTTCATTTAAATCTTCATCATCCATGAAATTTTTAACACTATAATAGCATTTTCTAAGCAAAAAAATTTTTAACGATTTCTTTTGTCGTACAACTTTGCCTACTTTTGAAATTTTGAGGTAATTTATTCCAGATTGTGAGTATAAAATGAGTAACATTTTTCTGTATATATGTGTGATTTGTTTTTTCAGCACTTAAATAGGTCTTGCCCCTAGTATTATATTCATGTTTTTGAAGGAAAGATTTAAAATCATTATTTTTTTATTTATTTATTTATTATATATTATATCATATGTATATGTATGTATTTGGTATATACCTTGACTGTTATTTTCTTTGACTTTTCTGTTAATTTATCTCGCCAAACATCATTATTTTTATGCGGGAAAAAAACTTAAAACGCATCAAAACTTTTTCCATTTGGACTGCGGCAACTCAACAGTAAATTTACAGTTCAAACCGTAGTTTCAAGTAAAAAAATCAAAAACATCTTTTCAAAACTTGAAACTCAGGTAAACCTGAGATCACAAACATGTATTGTTGTTGGGGATATTTTTGTATTTCATTGATGTAAAGGTCTTCAGAGCGTCAGAATTCGACGAATGCATCCGTTGCGATTCGGATGTTCGTCGGAGATGTTAATCATGGAGATCAGATTACCAAGTCATCACTCGCCCATAGGATCAGTCAAGACCCTACTGAAGACGATGTTAACTTAAATTTTTCAGGTCTTTACCTGTGTAAGGTTGCGAGTATTGAGTAAGGAGTAGGCTGTACTGACCTCTGTTGGCAAGGCCTAAAAGTCCTTTCAAGATTCCGAAATCTTTCTGTTCGGATGTTCAGAAAACTTCACTCTTGGGGGTTGTCGGTAATTCTCAGGTAAGTATTGAACGAAATTCTACCTATTTGTCATTGAAGTGAATTCAGAATTTTGAAACCTGAAAGTTTTTAGCAATTTTCTGTCGATTTTGTTGATTTTTGAACGAAATTCCGTCGACCTGTAATGAGGTTCAATAATTTTCATTAATTCTAGCAAGTGGAACAGGTTTGAAGTTGGAAAAAGCGGTGATTACAGATAGGTGCATGATTTACAAAGTGGAGGAAACCATACCATAAGGTGTCGTTCAAAATACGGTATAAAGGATACCCAAATTTTTTATTCTGATTGTCGATGAACAGAATCCGAATCGATGTGCCTCCTCATCAATATTTATCGCATTCCGAATTTTTATCGCGAAGAACTAACGGTGCCAGGTAACGAGCGTCATACGGACTAGATGACGATCGGGGGGTCAATTCTCGAGATCACTCGTTCGATGAACGTATACGTTCGTGAACGAATGAAATCGAACGTATAGTTCGAATTAAGTCAATTCTCGACCATATCGCCAACTACTCGTTCCGACGAAAGTATACGTTCATTTCGAACGGATGATAAACTTGGCAACGTGTCAAAATTCATCATAGAATGTTTGTTTTGGCCATAGACTTTTAACAATAATGTAACTATTCGCAATGCGCATGTGTGGATGGTCTCAGTCTCAGTAACCAGGCACATGAAAGGAAGGGAAGAATAAGAACTATTATCGGTCTATGCTTCTGATAATTCTGAATTTGAATATACGTCGAAGCAGATTTGGTTTTATATCAAACATAGTTGTGAAGAAATCAAAATGGATAAAAGGAATAAACCCATGTCAGTTGAACAAAAAAATATTCTGATAGAATTCATCAGTTTAAATCCGCAATTGACAGGAAAATTTTCGAATACTTTTACACGGCAGGACTCGATAACCATATGGAAGGATATAACAAATATTTTGAATGCAACTCCGGGTGCGTCAAAAGAATGGAAGGAGTGGAGAAAGGTATGTAAAATAGTCATGCTGCATATATTTTTATATAATCTTAATGTAATTTTTCTAGAGTTGGCATGACATTCGATCAAGAACCAAAAATAAAAAGGCGCAAATGAATGTTCATGCCTCGCAAACCGGTGGTGGACCTTCGATGGCAGATCTTTCGCAGTCAGACGAAAGAATTGTAAGTCTTATTGGGGATACTGCCATAAGGGGCTTATCAGGAGTGGCAGAACCAATGGTTCAAGTAATTGAGTTGGATGACGAGATGCCAGAACAAGATGACACCAGCCCCCCCCATGAGAATGTGCAAGAAGAGATACCTCTTGGAGATGAAATTCAAGCAAACCCAGCAAAAAAAAATCATAGAACAAGAAATATTGCTACACAGCGTTTGGATAAAGCTGTGGACGTGGGCAAAGAAACAATAGAACTGCTGCGTGAAAAAACATTGATGTAAAAAGAATATTATGAAAAAAAATTATTGTTAATGGAAAGGAATGTTGTAGCAAATGAGAACCTAGTTTCAGAAGTAAAAGAGCTAAAGAAGATAATCTTAGAAAAATTAATAAATAAATAGTCGGCTGAGTTATGTTGTATTTATTTTATAATTAATTGATATTGAGTTTATGTGTTACTGTTAGTTACAGTTTATTTTGTTCGAAAATATAAAAATATTCATTTTTTATAAGGTGTTTATTTAAGTTATGTTCGATGTCGAAAATTATTCATAACTATATTTCTTATCCTTCTTCCTTCCGCTAATTCAGGGTTAACTCTGGCCATGGCTCCCTCCCTATCGTTTTCATTACCAATAGCATAGATTCCATAGTCTAGATTATCATCTCCTATCTCTGGATCTGGTTCCGGCATATTGTTTTCAACACATAAGTTGTGAAGCACAACACAGGCATTAATTATTTTTCCTGCCTTTTCTGGTGTGTAATGCAACACCCTGTGTTTCAATAAGCATCTGAAGCGCATTTTCAGTAGCCCATTACACCTCTCAATCAAACAACGAGTGTGCTTCAGGTGTTGATTGAATTCAAATTGGGTAGTACCTGGTTCTGGATTACCATCAAATGGAGTTAAAAGCCAGGGTCTCAATGGATATCCGGAGTCACCTCAAATAAAATTTTGAATTAAGTAAATATATCAATTCAATAAATATCACATATATAAACAATATTATTCAGTGAATAGACTGGTGGAGACCCAAATTCAACACGTGAACTGAATGGAACGTGCCATCATCGATCGACAAAAGTAGCAAGCAGACTAGTTTCTGGCTTTTTAGCCGTCATCAGTGCAGCATAACTTAGTCGACGATGAAGACAAACATGAAAGGCAGATGATTCCATTCAGTTCACTTCTTGAATTTGGGTTTCCACCAGTCTATTCACTGAATAATATTTGTGGCCTTACGGCATGAAGACTTTCATTCAATAAACAATATATATATATATATATATATATAGGCCAACCGTGAATAAAAACACTGCACTGAAATACTCACCTAGTAAGTAAAAAGATTTTCTTGTTCTCGTATAAAGATTACGAAGGATAGCCTGGCACCTAGATTGATTCCAAATGAATGAATCATGACTTGATCCAGGAAAACGAGCAATCACATTCATTATCCTCATATTACTGCTGCATATCTGAAAATTGAAAATAAAATATAAAAAAACTATCACACTATCACAAAATTCTCACCAGTTGTACATTCAAGGAGTGATATTTTTTTCTGTTGACGTACAGATGTTCTTCCCTTTCTCCTGATGGAGGAACAATAGCCACGTGGGTGCAATCAATCACTCCTATAACCCCAGGAAATCCAAATTTCTGATAGAAACTGTAAAATAATAATTGTCAATTACTCTTCTTGGAAAATTGACAAAATAACGTATAAGTACAGCTAAGATGATAGAACTATATATGGAAGTAAAATACTTCGAGGCAAGCAAAAATGTACTCACTTTTCACGAAGAATTTCACAGTCTCTAATTGTCGAAGGAAATTTGACGAATTCATTAAAAATTTCAATGGTATTAAGAGCAGCCGAAACTTCTTCAATGCACCTACTCACAGAAGATTGACTGACTCCTACCCAAACATTTGCGCCAATATCCATTTGATAGCTTCCAGATGCATAAAATTTCAATGCCACTAGTACCTATAATATCGATAAAAAGTTATACTTATACCCCATTTCACTTCCTCGAAAAGCACTCTCATACCTTCGTTTCTTTATCCAAATCATGAAGTCTCTTAGGGGGAGTTAGAAAATGATTCAGCTTTTCTACCAAATCACGAACCATTTGTTTGCTCAAACGATACAAACGGATAAACATTTTATCTGATAAATTATCAAACGGATTTTGCCTAAAATGGTTATAATAATGTCTTTCGCGGCCTTCATGCACCAACATTTCGGCACCATCTACAATATTATTCATATTATGTAACACAAGCTCTTCTAAATTCATTTTCGAATAATTCACAACACGATTTATAACAATAATAACTACAACAGAAACTTCAAACTTCAAAATGCGTGCTACGTCAACGAATCGTTCACAACGAACGTATGAAACAGATCACTCGTTGTCGAACGAACGTTTGAACTATTATTTTGAACGAATAGTTCATAGAGTCGTTCCCCGAGAATTGCAATTTCAAGAAATCTACGCTCATGACGTCACGAACGTATACGTTCATCGAACGAGTGATCTCGAGAATCGACCTCCGGGTCACGTGGTAGCGTAACATGAAATTCGTGAAGCGGTGTCTCTTTTTTCCCAGCGATACATGCCCGGTAACAATGGCAAATTGGAAGAAGACCATTGTGTAGAAATCGTTGTTTTCTTATCTTTACCCCGAGTACGTGAGTGTCTCTTCCTTATGACGATTCAATTTTTCTCAACGTCAAGATTCGTGTACGATAGCGAGATGGATATCTCCGGATCCTTTCAGTTTCATTAAGACAGGAAGGTTGATCGAGAAGATATTTTTATTTTAGATGAGAATCATCGATTTTTCGTAGACTGAAAAACCCAACTAATCTAGATGGCGACCTTGACAACCAAATAAGGAGAATTTTGATGTAAATTTCGTGTCACTCCCCTGAATGGCAGACAAATCTCATTCAAGATTCCGACTCAACTCGATGAAAAACATAAACTGTCAGCCTTTCAGATGTAATGGCATCAGTTGCTGATGTTACGTGTTAACAACATCGTTGATGCGATGACCTCATGAATTTTTATGCAAGATGCTGAATTCCGCGAGGAAAACCGGCTTAAATTCAAATTTCGCGATAACATCGGTTGTTCGCAAAAATAACTCCTAGAATTTGAAGGATTCTCTCATTGTTCCTGAATTTATGTTATTGCGTGAATTATTATATCGCAGTTTTCAGAACTTGTTTCTGCATTCTTACAAGCTTTCTTTAATTCAATTATTTGTCTAAATAATCGTTTCGATACAAGAAGCAAAAAAAATTATTCAAACTTTAAGGTAAAGATGAAACGTGAACAGAAAATTGAGTATTTCGGATTTGGTGTTGAGAAATTTGCTATATTCCATATGATTATGTGATATCTTGAAGTGTCGATTTCATAAAATGACATAATTTCTGAGTTCCAAAATCGTTTTTAATGTTCTGTACGACTTTTTGTGTTCGTCTATCGCCATTTAATTCCGAACTAGTAAACCAGTAGATCAACATAGTAAATAGACACATAAATACACACATGATAAATAGATCCACATAAAAAGTAGATCTACACAATAAATAAATCCACAAAAAGGTAGATATTAATAGAATCACATTGAAGGTATTATTATTTTTTTAATTCTATTATGGAAGTTGATCATATTTTTTGGGATATTGCATTATTTTATTTGAAGAGAAAGTATTATAACGGTGGCATAATGGGGAAAATTGGAATAGGTGAACTTTTAGTCTGTGACGTTGATACAGATACACTAATTTCTTGAAAAACTATATATAGTTATTGAAAACAATGAAATGAAGCATGGGGAAATTATATTAATTTTTTTAGAATTGAAATGAAAGGTTGGCAGATTGATCGGTTATATTGTAAAAAATTATCGGAGATAATTGATTTTATGTGATTTAGAGAGAAAGAAGACCATCGTATTCACTCGCTCTCTTTCTATATCCAAGTTTGCGTGGTTCTCGTAATAGTGTGTTTATGTATTCATCATGAAAATTGTATTTGACTCTGTCCTAACTGAATCTAACCTAACCCAACCTGATTATCGATTCATTTTAAGAACAATTTTCAACACTCTCCTAACTTCTGCTCACCTAGCCTAATTATCAATTAATTTCAAGGATTATTTTCAACACTGTCATAACTTAACCTAGCCTAACCTAAATATTGATTCATTTTAAGAATTCTTTGAATACTGCCCCAACTTAAGATTACCTTACCTTAATATGAATTCATTTCAAGAATTGTTTCAACACTGTCTTAACTTGAGCCAACCAAACCTAACCTAACCTCAATATTGATTCAATTTGAAAATTGTTTCAACAATGTCCTAACCTAACCTGAATATTAATTCATTCCAAGAATTGTTCCAACTCTGTCCTAACTTAAGCCAACCTTACCTTAAGATTAATTCATTTAAAGAATTGTTTCAACACTGTCCTAATTCAAGCAAACCTTACATACATATTAAATCATTTTGAGAATTATTTCAACACTGTCCTAACTTAAGCCAACTTCACCTAAATATTGATTCATTTGAAGAATTGTTTCAACACTGTCCTAACTCAAGCCAACCTAACCCAACCTAAATATCAATTCAGGTAATTTCAATCACTGAAATACGCAATCTGATCCAGATGAGTCATGGAGTTCCTGGTACATTCACATTTTCATAACACAGCCCGATGAAAGTGAAAAAAAATCGGATAACTGTCGAAATCACCATACGTTAACATCGAACTATCAATTCGATCCTCTTACATCTAATAAAATGGATGATTTGAATCGTTAAATATATGCGAAACTGGTCATTATATACCCACGTTGGCCAATTTGGCAATTCTTGTTCTATGATTTATAACCTGGCTCGGTGTAATCGTAGGAAGATAAATTTCTTTTCGCAGACATTCCGATATTTCTTTCGTTAATTTATATCCTTCGGTTCATAATGCAACGGCGATTGCGACAATGGCGAGCACCTACGCCCATCGATTCTGGCGATTTCCAAAACGGTACCGGCCAAAAATTGAGGATTTTACAACTCTATGATCATGGGTTACAGAAGAAATTCAATGATAAGCTTTTAAGTCGAGCTACAAAATTTCCCGAAACCGAGTGGCATCTTTTGGGGTTTCAAAAGCCAAAATTCTGCGTAACTTGAGCGTAGGTACCACGAAGTTGAGACGCCACTTGTTTTGAAGGTCGCACGTTCAGAGAGCGCGGAGATTTTTGTTGTCGAGGTATAATACAGAATATTTCCACGTTTCTGTCGTCTCTTTTGGAGATATGTTAATGTCGGCCACTGACGTACTAACCTTGATTGTACATCAGGTTGAATGATATGTGAATATGATTATTTCTTATGAGCCCAGGTTTGTGTCATATATTTTCGGTAGGATTCTTGGAATCCGTCCGAGCAAACAATCTGATATGATTGAGAATTTGTGGACAGATGAGATCAAGTTTATGGTATGAAAGCATGAAACTTTGGAATGTAGAAAATAAATAAGATAAGATTTCTGCAATTTTCAATGTGCTAATTTTTTTCTTCAGTATGGAATGACTTAATTGATTATTCCACATATCCTCGAGCTGAAGAGTTAATGACCATCTTCAAGACTTTTTCCCAACCCTTACAATGCTTTCACGTATGCGCCAATTTCGTCGGACTCATTCTGATTCGACCATTTAAGTCGGGCCTTTTATGGTCGGAATCACTTTCGAATTTCTTCTTGAGAGGATGGAAATTAAGGCAATTTGAATGCTCCGATAATTAGGCCCCTTTTGGATCGGTGGTGTCAGCTTCGCGAATATTTTGAAAGGGGGGCGTTTCGGGGTGATGGGAATGTGAGAGGATGGAGAAAAAGGTTTGGGAGACGAAGATACCAATAATTGTTTTGGTTTCATCGAAATGAATTCATTAATTCATTTTATATGTATTTTGACTGTTGTTTGATTTCTTATATTTTATCAATCAAAGAATAAGAATTTAATAACTGTGGTTCCCACCTAAGATTTTTTGTCAATTTTGTCGTGACATATTTATCCAATAAATTGTTAATTTTTTTCGAGGAATATTTTTGTTTGGAGTTGAACAAAACAGCTAAAACAATATCCTATGATTTTTGAGTGACCAGGTTCGAATATGATTTTCAAAATAAGGTAAGGTAAGCTCAAGATATGGGAGTGTTTAAAAAAAATTCACATTTATTTTTTTAATTTTAGGGTTAAATTTGAATAGTAAAACTAAATTCGGATGTCTTCTCCTGCAAAAAATTTCATTAGGTTCCATCTAATTTTCAATCTAAATGACACTGAAATGTCAGAATTCCATAATTTTCGAAGCAATTCTCATCTCCTAAACCATAATTTTTTTCAGATCGAGAATTGTACCGTCGTGAGTCTGGAAAATTATCACTTACCGCCCAGTTTCAAGTGTGGATAACAGAAGTGTTGTTCAGTGAAAAATTAACTAATTTATGATCATTTTGGTTTGACATGAGGTGACTTTGTAGCGAGACTATCGAACCAAATTTCATGAAACGAACCACAGATTCTGTGAACCGAACCGGCCGTCAGTGTGACAAATGAGTTCATCTTATTTTGATGAACTTCGAAAGTAGAATATATCGAATTTCTCATCACCAGCTCAGAAAAACTCAATTTTCTTTTCACGTGGAACAGCTGTAAAGTTGAATTTTTATGTTACTCATTTCATCGATGGCACAAAACTTCAGCAGGATATGGCGCATATTTCCTGAGATCTTGAAAATATTTTTTTTTAACCCCTCGGGCATATGAACAACAGAATAGTTTACATTTCAAACATTCAATTTCATTTTTTTCAATAAAATAATTTTGAATTCTGTAATTTCTCAAATAATTCCGACACACGCCAAAATATTTTTCGTTTATTTCTTGTTAATGAAAAACAACGATACAAACAATTTTCTGAAAAAAAAAAAACAAAAATTCAACCATACAAAAATTTTTTTGGGGTTTGAGAATAATGAAATAATTTGAATTCTGAAATTCCTCGAATAATTCCGACAAATGCCGAAATATTTTTTCGTTCATCTCTTGTGGATGAAGAACAACGATACATACTAGTTTCTGAAAAAAAATTAAAAACAAAACCATACAAAATTTTTTTTGGGGTATGAAAATAATATAATAATTTTGAATTCTGAAATAATTCCGACACAATTGCCGAAATATTTTTCCGTATACTTCTCGTGAAAAGGAAACGATACAAACAAGTTCCTGAGAAAAAAACGAAAACTGAAACCATACAAATTTTTTTTGGGGGTATGGAACAATAAAATAATTTCGAATTCTGAAGTTTCTCGAATAATTTCGACAAATATGCCGAAATATTTTTGCGTTTATTTCTCGTGAATGAAAGAAACGATACAAACAAGTTTCTGAGAAAAAACGAAAAATGAAACCATCCAATCTTTTTTTGGGGTGTGGGAATAATAATAATAAACTTTGATTTCTGAAATTTCTCAAATAATTTCGACACGTGCCGAAATATTTTTTCGTTTATTTCTCATGAATGTAAAACAACGATACAAAAAAATTCATGAAAAACAACCGAAAAATGAAACCATACAAAATTTTTTTTGGGATATAAGAATAATAAAAAAATTTTGAATTCTGAAATTTCTGGAATAATTCAGACACGTGCCGAAATAGTTTTTCGTTTATTCTACGTGAATGAAAATCAACGATGCAAACAAGTTTCTGAAAAAAAAAAACGAGATATGAAACAATACCAAATTTTTTTTGGGGTATGAGAATAATAAAATAGTTTTGAATTCTGAAATTTCTCAGATGAATCCGATACATGCTGAAAAATTCTCGTTAATGAAAAACAACGATTAAAACAAGTTTCTGACAAAAAACGAAATATGAAACCGTACAAAATTTTTTTGGGGTATGAGAAAGATGAAATACTTTTGAATTCTGAAATTTCTCAAATAATTTCCTACACATGCCGAAATATTTTTTTGTTGATTTCTCGTGAATATGAAACAACTATACAAACAAGTCCCCAAAAAAAAACGCAAAATTCACCCATAAAAAAAAATTTTTTTGAGGTATGATAATGATAAAATAATTTTAAATTCTGGAATTTCTCAAATAATTCCGACACATGCTGAAATATTCCTTCTTTTTCTCCTAGTGAATGGAAAACAACGATACAGAAAAGTTTCTGAAAGAAAAAGGAAAAATGAAACCATACCTACAAAAAATTTTTTGGGGTATGAGAATAATGAAATAATTTTGAATTCTGAAATTTCTCAAATAATTCCGACACATGCCGAAATATTTTCTCATTTATTTCTCGTGAATAGAAAACAACGATAAAACCCAGTTTCAAAAAAAAAAACGAAAAATGAAACCATATAATTTTTTTTTGGGATATGTGAATAATTGAATAATTTCGAGTTCTGGAATTTCTCAAATAATTCCGACACATGTCGAAATATTTTTTGTTTTATTTTCCGTGAATAAAAAACAACGATAAAAAAAAGTTTCTGAAAAAAAACGAAAAATGAAACCATAACATTTTTTTTTGGGATATGCTAATAATAAAATAATTTTGAATTCTGAAATTTTTCAAATAATTACGACGAATGCCGGAATATATTTTCGTTTATTTCTTGTGAATGAAAAACAACGAAACAAAAAAATTTCTGAAAAAAAAAAACGAAAAATGAAACAAAACTATAGAAAATTATGGGGTTGAAAAGGTACTGAAGATTCTCACAATAATCATGATCCTCAAATAGAACCTTATTTTCAAGTCTGACTCAAATATCTCCAAAACTACAAGAGTCACTGAAGAAAGACGAAAAAAATCGGGAACCTGAACCAACTGTAGATTTTAAAATAATCGAAAAAATGCTAGCCCTTTTCAACGTAAAATTCAAACCGCATCTAGAATTCCAGTCATTTCACCGGACCAGTCTCGCGATCCCGATGCCGATAAATGTCGCATCGTCTCCGCAGGGGAACAAACACCACCTCCGCTCCCACATAATTCCACCTCGGCGGATCGGCCGAACGCCAACACACACACGGGGCCCCGATATGCAAACATCGGCCAATAATTAACCGGTTCAAATGAGCGCATAAAACAACACGTAAACCGCATTCAAATCGCCACTTTTCGTCTCCGGACGAACCGCCGCGTCATGCGTCCGACAGCCGTTGGTACCGCTCCGCGTCCGTCTCTTCCTCGTATACGGAGATCTTAATTACGGCAGCGTTAGACGCTAATAAACAACGAGTTGGTAAGCGATCCGTGCTCGGAGGCAATTAAAACGGTGACACCTCGCCTCTGCCCGAACGACCGGGAGATACGAGATTGTCTCCCCGGCAACGGGGAGAAGGATCGGTACCATCAATGGATATCTATGCGGAAGAGACCGGTGTTTCTCTAATGAAGAGGTTTTTTTGAGCGAGAAGCCGCCGGTTCGGGAAACCGTACATCCGATTCCGTCGGAATTGCTTCTGGGTATCACACTAAGCTTTTTTCCCTACCGGTTCGTTAATTCCGATGATAAACCATCAAATTTCGTATGAGATGAGTTCTCACCCGGCATAGATCCCCCCCAGCTCGAAAATACGATCCATGAAATTTCAAGGCAAAAAAACGAGGCATGAAATTCAAATAGGTAATGTTACTAATTCAAATATTTATCTGATGGCATGTCATAATGACAACGTTATGTCACATAATGAATTCATTATGGTACAAAAATGAAATTCTATATAAAAATTACGAAAAGCACTGCCGTGAAGGCAGGAGCTTTTGAGCGCTCGTACATCCACCTTGTAGATAGATTCGCATTTTCCAGTTTCAGAAATCAATTGAAGGGATTTTCGACAGCTGTCAAAAGAATTCTGAAACTCGAATCCAGGTCAGTGCTTCAGCTAGCCAATTTTTTTTCGATGATTCGCTAGAATATTCTACGGTATCTATGGTCTTGGTGATGCGATCTGGACAAAATTTCGCACATAGTTTGAATACATTATTCCTCAGCTAGGTGCAATTTCATTCCAATCCAATCAGTAGTTTCGAAACTATCAGGAAAAAAATATTTTGAACGGCCATATTCACGGAACCCCTAGTCTAATTCTGCTCATTGATGAACGTGACCACGTCATTCGCGATCCAAATCTACCCTGAAAATTTCAAGTTCCTAGGCCTTTCCGTTCAAAAGTTACAATTTTCTATGGTTTCTATGGTTCTGGTCATGCGATCTGGACAAAATATTGCTCTTATATATCATTCTCGATTAAAGAAAAATTTCATCTTGATCGAATCCGTTGTTTCTAAATTATCAAGAAAACAAAATTTCAAACGGAACCCCTAGTATAATTCTGCTCATTGATAAACGTGAACGCGACATTTCAGATCCACACCTATCCTGAAAATTTCAAGTCCCTAGGCCTTTCCGTACGAAAGTTATGATTTTCTATGGTTTCTATGGTTCTAGTCATGTGATCTGGAGAAATGTAGCTTGAATATATCATTATCCATTAGCATACAAAATTTCGTCACGATCAAATCTGTAGTTTTGGAATTATCGAGAAAACTAAATTTCAAACTACCATATTTACGGAACCCCTAGTATAATTTTGCTCATAGATAAACGTGAGCACCACATTCGAGATCCACAACTATCCTGAAAATTTCAAGTCCCTAGGCGTTTCCGTTCAAAAGTTTCAATTTTCTATGGTTTTTATGGTTTTGGTCATTCGATCTGGACAAAATTTCACATGTAGCTTGAACACCTCATTTTCCATTTGAGTGCAAAATTTCATCTCGATCAAATCTGTAGTTTTCAATATACCACTTCTTCTAAAATAACCCCTACAAGCAGCTCTGTAGCTAAGCTTGTTTATAATCTATCTTCATCTATCATATTTTCAACAAGCATCAGTGTCAGTTCCTCTCTTCTGCGTGCTCCACTTAGTCCAATTATCATAGCAATTTTTTGTATCATCTGATGCTTCCGTTGAAAACTTTGTGACATCTTGTTTAGTAAAAATTTTGGATTTTTTAGTTCTGTAACCTTCTGATTTACGTTTTAGTAATGCAACCAACTGTAGGTACTTGCTAATATCGACGTTTTTTCTTGTTTATAAAATACTTCTTATCGTCGAATAATACGACCAGAGAGAAAATGGTTTCCTCTCCTTAGATAAGTATTCAAAGTAAACCAACAATACTTTTTCATGAGTGATTTTCTTGATTTTCTTAGTAGAAAATCATTCTTCGTACTGATAAAACTCTATATCATATACACTCCGTGATTTTTCCGGCATGAGGGAGTCCACGATATTTTGCGTCATTTCTTCCAAATCAGAAGGCAAACTACTAGTTTCAGAATCACTCATTATTATTCAAATTATATTCAATTCTACGTGACAATTGTTTGACAGCAGATAAATAAATATTGACGTTACAACCTGACTTTGTCAAGGAAATGGCAAAGCACAGCTCACGAACCTACTAATATTCGAAAACTACACATATACTTACTCCTTTAAAAACAGTTGTCATTGTGACATGTCAAAAATGCAGTTTTCAATTTTTTGAAAATGTATTCATATAAATGCCATCAGATAAAATTTTGTATGTTATTCGAATCATAAACAATCATTATGGCACACGTCGTGTTATCGGACTCGGCTACGCCTCGCCCGATAACATTCACTACTTGTACCATTATGATTGTCTTTATTATCCTTATGACATAAATATCTATTTTCAACGAAAAGCTGAAACCCTAATAGTCTGAGTTTTTTCACATGTCAATTCAGAATTGCCATAAAGAAATATTTTTTTTCGAACCTTCATGGCGAAAAAGTTCGAAAAATACTGACAAATACAACAAAAGTGTCCATTTCGGTTCATGGAGAATTAATTCAAATACTCGGGAATAGAGATTATTTATTTTGGCCTAGTCTCGTCGATACAAGAAGTCTTCAGGACGCCTAGACATGTGAAGAATTATATTAATTTAAGTATTTTTTTAGTCTACTCGCCCAGCGTTGAAATGTTGATAACCCAAAGTCAAAAGTTTTGAAGAACCTATAAATATAGGGCCTAACGCGCGTTTTATGACAAAAAAAATTAAGCGATGTGAGATTTATAATTTCCCTTCGTCAATTTCACGAATTAAGCACTTGATTAAGTGTTAAGTTTTACATCCTACCACCACTGTCGGAAATGTAAGAGGTGATTGGTTTCAGACCAATGATTGCAATAATTTTTGTTTTGAAGTATCTAGATACGCGTCCGAATATTAAAACGTATCCATTATTTTCTGGAATGATCCTCTATCTGAATTCAATAAAAAAATTCTTTCAAAGAACACTAGTTCTGACCGAACCGAACGCCAGCAACAACAACAACTCTTCGAAAACGACGACACCGCTCCGCGTTCGCTACGTGTCAGTACTACCAACCCGAGAACGCCACCACAAAGATCACCGACTGAATTGAAATGAATCGATAATTATTCCTGACATCCAATAACAGCGTACGTGGGAACTCGGGGGATTGTGATCGCTCAGTATATAAACGCATCTAATAGGCGATATTAATTTATTCCGATTGCATGCACATATTCATTGAGAAGAACTTGTCCCACCCAAGTGTTTTAATTACTTCAATTATTTCAGTATTTACAGACGAAAGATGAAATCTCGCAGACATCTATTAAATCAGGGAATTAAAAAGAGAAGAGCGTTTATATTAGTTATTACATACGCATTCCCCTGCGCGCAAACGGGTTTCGCGTTAGGGACGGCTTGTTACGTGAAAATAGACCTTTTAGACTCTACATTCCGCTCGGCTACATTCTTCCGATTGTCCTCGTCGTCCTTCGTCGATTTTTCCACTTTTAGAAGCCGTTTTTGGGAATTTTTCTTTTCCATTTTTTTATATTCATGTTGGCTCTATGGTTTCCGTGTATTATTTTGGTTAGGTTAGGAAAGGTTAGGTTAGGTCAGGTCAGATTTTTTCCCTCTTCGAAGCCGTTTTTGGATGTTGGATTTATGGTTTTCGTGTATTATTCTGGTTAGGTTAAGAAAGGTTAGGTTAGGTTTGGTTTGAATATCATTTTGAAGTAGCGAATGAAATATAGTAACAAAATATAAATAAACATGTATAACTTTTTTTAAGAGATTTTATATATAGGGTGTTACCAAATGAGTGCGAATTTTTTCAAGGGGAGATTCCTTTTCACAAAGGGTTTTTCTCGAAGAGTTTTCAGAATTAAGAGCAAAGATAACTTCATTTATACCATAAATTTTCGACAAAACGAAATTAACTAATTTAGAAATATGTGCCGTAAAGACTAATTAATGGAATAACTTTGTTGTTTAGGTGAAAGCAATATTTTCTCATTAAAAAAATTATCTACAACATCGTGCCAGCTACTACATTTCCATTTGTTCGAATTTTATAATTTTTTCAAGAGATGGCGATTGCTTTCACTAAAAAAGTACAAAGGATGATGCAATGAATAGTTTTTAGGACACATATTTTTGAATTTGGAATTAAAAAAAAATGAATCATTTTTTTTCTTATTTTGGTTTATATTTCTTCTTTTCTTCTATTTTCGGCAAGGAATAACTCCCTCAGAACTTTACGGACATTTGAAAAGCGGCGTTAGTCTTCTTCCTCAAGTCCTCTGATTGGCATATTCCTGAGTTGCCAGTTTCCCTATTTTCGGAAGGAAAATGTTATTCGGTTTTTAGTATGAACGTTATGTCAGCATAAATTATATTGAAATGAAGACATTTAATAGCTGTTCTTGATTTGTCGCGAAGTCAAGGTTATCGAAAAAAGATGCAATTTTCCATAAATTCATGTTTTCTGCTCAACTGTTCCATTCGATCTGAATAAATGGCACACCATCGGATTTGTGAGGAAATTTCCTATCCGTTGGTTACATAATCGCGGAAAAAACGCCTTTTGATCGATTTTTTGGCCGCAGATATATGACATATGAGATATATGACATTTGAGAAAATTTTCTCCGAAAAGTCGAAGAAGCTGAAACAAAAAGGCGGAAAAAAATTAGGCCGCTCCAAATTTCACGTTTTCTTATTCAAAAAACTCTGCTGAATTGAAAAATGCAATTTTCTCTGAATTCATATTGCTGGCCACTATTTGGAAAGTAAATTTTTCCAAAAAAAACTAATTTCATATTCTTGATCTACGCCCTCGAATTAGTGAATAGTGTATATTTGGTGGAGATCAAGTAGGAACAATTTTTGCGACAGTCCGAACTTTTTTTTTTATCTGGTTGTCACAAAAATCATTGTCATCATCAATTCAATGCCGTAGATTCAGAATATGTGATAGGTTTTTTGGTGAAGTCTATACTTTTCGAAAGATTCCATTTATGGCCGAAATTTTGGTCAACTTTGAATGAATGTATCTACCAGAATAATCCAGGTAAGCTCGAGAAGTTTTTTTTTGTCATTCTACTGTTCTTCACAATTGCAAAAATGTGAATTTGAACGACGTACATAAAAGAGTGAGGTAGTAACAAATTTTTTCGCGTAAGCCTATTTTTCGACATTTTCAAATGGCCAGTATTCGGGAAATACATTTTTTTTAAAAAACTAATAACATATTCTCAATCTACGCCCTCGAATTAGTCAACAGTGTATGTTTGGTGACAATCAGATGAAAATTTTATTTTCGAAAAAAGCGGAAATTTTCATACGTCATATGCATGTGAAATTTTGTGTTTTTTCGAAAAAATTTAAGTTAATCTGATCTTCACCAAACTTACGGTATTGACTAATTCGCGGGCGTAGGTTCAGAATATGTTATTAGTTTCTTTGAGAAAACTTTGATTCCCGAATACTGGCCGTTTGAAAATGTCGAAAAACGGACCCCCGCGAAAATTAAATTCAAATTTACATTTTGAAATTCGTAAAGAACAGTGGAATGATTATGAAAAATATTTCTCGAGCTTACCCGGATTTTTCTGGTAGATACAGTCATTCAAAGTTGACCAAAATTCCGAGCACAAATGAAATCTTTCGAAAAGTAAAGACTTCACCAAAAACTTAATCACATATTTTGAATCTACGGCACTGAAGCCCTCGTAAGACAACAATATTTTTCCGAAAAACGAACCATACGTAACCTATAAGGCGTTACTGAAGTATAATTGGTTTTTATCTGATGCTCAAAGTTCCAAACATTCTGCTGTTAAATTGCGAAAAAGAACTGCTTCGAACGCATTAAAATGTGATCACGACGTCCAGAATAATTTTTTTTATCGATATCCTACTGAATAAATTAGTGGAATTTTTGACTCAACCATAAAAAAGTAGGAGAGATCATCGAATATTTGACGTGTCACAGCTCAGTTAATTGACAATGACAGAAAATATAACCTCCATACATCGTATGTCATGTCTTTGACAGAAAAAATTATTCAAATATATTAAATTTTTTCGACGTTTCAACGATGACAGCCAAGTAATGGACTGTTCATCTGGGACATACGGAATTGAAGCTGGAGGTGTTATTCCTTGTGGACACAAAATTACCTATTCAAGAATACCAACATTCCTTCGCAAATGTGATACGAGCACGATAAATTTAAATCAATTCAGTCGAGTACAAGAGGTGGTAGAGCTAAAACGCATCATCAGTACCCACACTCAATCACCGCCGATACCCCGCATTGAAACAAGCATGCGGAACCCGCAACGCAGATAACGATCCTTCTCTCCACCGGGCGTTTATCTGCGATTCCACCTCCAACCCCCCCCGGGCGCCAAAAGAACCACCGTTTCTCCCCCATCCTCCACGATCGTACGAATATGTCGATAATTGTCTAACAAAAATTACAGTTTTCAAGAGTATTTGCATAAGCGAGCGCTGTGTAATTTGCGCTGCTCGACTGTCTATAATGAGGAGAGACACTGGTGGTCCAAATTTTTTTTACTCTGGGGGTCTGCGGGAATTAGAAGCTGGTTACCGGTCTTCTTTCGTGCGGACGAGAATGGTTTCAGGACATTCACGATGTACGGGAGGTGCCGGAATCTGTAGATGCGAGACACGTCGTGCTTCTGCCTTCGAGGGGACGCTCCACTTCTACAAGGGCCATTGCGGGTTGGAGGTTCATAGAATGTGAGAGACCTGGTGTTTGAAGCTTTGGAAGGTGTTAGTCCTCGCTTTTACTGACGATTCTAGGCACTCTGAAGGGGTCCATAACACCATCGACAATTGCAGCTTTACACAGTTTTGCGTGAGAATAAACAAGAAACAGTGACGATTTCCAAAAATAAGAGTTTTCACGATTCTTAACAATATTATGTCTTAGTATTCTTCTTTCTACGTCAGTCACTCTGATAAAATTGAGGAAGCGAAGTTCCCCGTTTTAACGATTGTGAAAGTGGCCAGAAAAAGAACTCGGTTCCGCCGCGAGCAGAATGAAGATCTTTAACCTTATCGAGAGGGAAATTGTCGAAGGCAAGACTGCAATTACATCTGCTACAGACGCAGGCTGGGTGAACGATCTGCCGGGGCTCTTGGATTTCATGATGATATAAATTAGGAGATGTGAAAAATGGCCGGTTGGAGGTGAAGAGATGAACCGCGAGCTCTGATCAAGAACAAAGAAAGTATCACAACAGGTGTTTGCGTCGGTTGTAATTATTGTTAGATGGTGTCTGATGAGCCTGGGAAGATGTGGGCTGATAGGAGATTTGTGTTAATAGTCTTTTCCCAGATATAGCTACCGACGGAGGTGATGATTGGAACTGCAACAGTATGTTAAGCTTTCCAGAAGACACTCTTAATTTGAAATCAGCACCAATGAAAGCCGTTTATTTTAGGACAGCTTCACTAATGACCTCCACGAATCCATAATTTCGGCAATAAACAAAAAAATATATATCGTTCGATAAGCTATTCTAGTCTCGACTGCCATTATATTTATGGTCAATTAGGAGCCCCCATTCGAATTTGACTGCATAGGGAACCCTTAACGATTTCGCAGAATAGAGACTGTTGAAGGAGAAACAAAAAGATCTGCCTGATCATTAAAATGGCGGCGGATGTTTGAGAGCCGAGATTTGTGTTCGTTTTCTTGTCTGATGTTTGGTTCTATTTTTGGTTGGTCGGATCTCCAAACCCACCAGGAGGTTCGTTATTTTGGTGATTGAGGTTTGATAGATAATTGAGTTGGCTCCATCGATTTCGATTCGATTACAGTGGTGGGAGAGAGTTAATTGAAATGATGAAGAATTGTTACACATAGAACATTTTTTTGTGAAGAATATTAATGGAGGAATGCTTGGTAAAATAAGTTTCTTCAATATTCTTCCGGGAAAATTGACTGAAGAGTCATAAATGAAGTTTATCCTTCTCAAAAAGAATTGAAGTAGATCAAAAAAAATTATAAAATCACTGCCGTGAAGTCAGGAGCTTTTGAGCGCTCGTACATCCACCTTGTAGGTAGATTCACAATATCCAGTTTTAGAAATCAATTGAAGGAATTTTCGACAACTGTCAAAAAAATTCTGGAACTTAGGCGAAACTCCAGACTTCATGTCAGTGCTTCAGCTGACCAATTTTTTTTCGATAATTCGCTAGTATTTTCTAAGGTATCTATGGTCTTGGTGATGCGAGCTGGACAAAATTTCGCACGTAGTTTGAATACATTTTCCTCAGCTAGGTGCAAAATTTCATTCCAATCACATCAGTAGTTTCGAAACTACCAGGAAAAAAATATATTGAACAGCCATATTTACGGAACCCCTAGTCTAATTTTGCTCATTGATAAGCGTGACCGCAACATTCGCGATCCAAACCCACCCGAAAATTTCAAGTTCCTTGGCCTTTCCGTTCAAAAGTTACAATTTTTCATGCTTTCTATGGTTCTGGTCATGCGATCTGAACAAAATGTTGCTTCAATATATTATGCTTACCATTGTTGATTAAAATACGAAATTTTATCTCGATCGAATCCGTTGTTTCGAAATTATCGAGAAAACAAAACTTCGAACGACGGTATTCACGGAACCCCTAGTATAATTCTGCTTTTTGATAAACGTGAACGTGACATTTCAGATCCACACCTATCCTGAAAATATAAAGTCCCTAGGCGTTACGATTTTCCATGGTTTCTATGGTTCGGGTCATGCGATCTGGACAAAATTTCACATGTAGCTTGACCACCTCATTTTCCATTCGAGCGCAAAATTTCATTTCGATCAAATCTGTAGTTTTCAAGTGATCAGGGGAACAAAATTTTGAACGGCCATATTTACGGAACCCCTGGTGAAATTTGGCCCATTAACGAACTCAACCGAGGCATTCGGGAACTGAACCTACACTAAAAATTTCAAGTCTCTAGGTTATTCCGTTCGAGAGTTATCGTGCTTACGGCCGGACGGACGGACAGACTCGAATTTTCCGACGGATTCTTCATCAGTGAGTTGAACATAGTCGATTGAGAACATTTTCAGCTCAAAATTCGAAAAATACAGACATCGTGACGAAATGATATAGCCCTCGTGTAAGTAGTACGAGCGCTCAAAAATAATTACTTATTCGGGCCAAATTTCAAAGAGAATTACTATTACGCGCGGAAATCGAACAAGGGTTGCAAGGAACTTAACATGGACAATTCAGACAAAGTAAAAATTCAATGTAGGATAGTTTGTCGGTGAAGAACTGTTCAATTGAATGATCATCAATTAGGGATATCCAGAAAATATCTGATGTGGTTCTGGGAATATAAAGACGCCAATATAATTTTCAGTTTTCCCAAAACTTGAAGACCAATAACATTTTGCTATTGTTCAGTATTCTGAACTTGACAACGTCTTTTTGTTTGGATAGAGAGAAAAATAGTTGATCTTCCACACAGATTGGAAATAGTAAGATCTGTCAAAACGAACCAACTGTAATCGGAGAAGATATTTACAACATATTTTCGAAGTGTACGGTCAACAACATATTCTGGTGAAATAACAACGTACCAATTGTGATGGAAAATATACTTACAATATATTTCTAAGTGTAAAGTTAACTCAGTGTGTGTCGTAAGGGTCGTTCTTGTTGCAATCGATACAACCAGATGAACAGATGTCTATGTATGTCTATTGCAAATAGATCAAAGGAAGCATATGTGTCTTTTATTCATTAAAGGGATCTTTAATAATTTGAGAACCGGTTTATGACGATTCCTAGAAAAACATCGTACAGGTAGGTAGGTACTGTTATGGCTCTACTGTGGAATAAAAAAAAAATTTTCAAATTTTGAAAATAGTTTATACCAATAACAATTTGAAAGAATTTCGTTCAATTTCCTATTAATTTGTCCAAAACTCTTTCTCAAAGAGGGTTCGAGATGAACAATCAATAATATTCATAAAATTATATTATATCAAAATCAAACTCAATCAACTTAATAAACTAATTCTAACAAAATAAAAATTCTAAATAATAAATCGTTCCAAACCAAATGAGTGCAATCACAGAACTTGTCCAAATACTTCTTCAACTTTTCCTATCTAGCGGATTAAAATTCCTAAACTGTAATATTTCGATACGCTCAACTTCTTTCAGAATTCTCCTTTCCTTCCATCAATGTTCATTGACAATCCATCCAACTCGTTATAAAATATATTTCGAAGTATTTTCAATTTAATTCAAAACAACCCTCTTGAAAGATCTCTCTTCACTCTGACGTTGCTCGGTTCTCCTCTCTCAAATTTATTTTCCAATCAAATTTTCCATGGAATAATAGATTGATAGATTCTTCCCAGCTTATGATTCTAAATTGCATTTTTATATACTTCATAAACATAACTAACTAAACTAAACTATTTAAAATCGATCATTTCAACGAATTCATATTTGAGCGCTCGTACTACTTACACGAGGGCTATATCATTTCGTCACGATGTCTGTATTTTTCGAATTTTGAGCCGAAAATGGTCTCAATCGACTATGTTCGACTCACTGATGGCGAATCCGTCGGAAAATTTGAGTCTGTCCGTCCGGCCGTCCGTAAACACGATAACTCTCGAACGGAACAACCTAGAGACTTGAAATTCTCAGTGTAGGTTCAGTTCCCGAATGCCTCGGTTGAGTTCGTTAATGGGCCAAATTTCATCAGGGGTTCCGTAAATATGGCCGTTCAAAGTTTTGTTCCCCTGATTACATGAAAACTACAGATTTGATTGAAATGAAATTTTGCACTCAAATGAAGAATGAGGTGTTCAAGCTACATGTGAAATTTTGTCCAGATCGCATGACTAGAACCATAGAAACCATAGAAAATTGTAATTTTTGAACGGAAACGCCTAGGAACTTGAAATTTTCAGGATAGTTGTGGATCTCGAATGTTGTGATCACGTTCATCTATGAGCAAAATTATACTAGGGGTTCCGTAAATATGGTCGTTTGAAATTTAGTTTTCTTGATAATTTCAAAACTACAGACTCGATCGTGAGGAAATTTTGTATACTAATGGAGAATGATATATTCAAGCTACATTTCTCCAGATCACATGACCAGAACCATAGAAACCATAGAAAATAATAACTTTCGAACGGAAAGGCCTAGGGACTTGAAATTTTCAGGATAGGTGTGGATCTGGAATGTCGCGTTCACGTTCATCAATGAGCAGAATTAAACTAGGGGTTCCATAAATACGGTCGTTTGAAATTTTGGTTTCTCGATAATTTCGAAACTACGGATTCGATCGAGATGAAATTTTGTATTTTAATCGAGAATGATATATTAAAACAATATTTTGTCCAGATCGCATGACCAGAACCATAGAAACCATAGAAACTTTTGAACGTATAGGCCTAGGAATTTGAAATTTTCAGGGAGGGTTTTGATCCCGAATATCGCGGCCACGTTGATCAATTAGCGAAAACAGACTAGGGTTTCCGTAAATATGGCTGTTCAAAAATTTTTTTTCTGATTATTTCGAAACTACTGATTGGATTGGGATGAAATTTTGCACCTAGCTTAGGAATAATAATTTCAAACTACTCTTCAAAGTTTGTCCAGATCGCACCACCAAGACCATAGATACCGTAGAAAATTCTAGCGAATTATCGAGAAAAAATTGGCCACCTAAAGCACTGACATGAAGTCTGGAGTTTCGCCTAAGTTTCAGAATTTTTGTGACAGCTGTCGAAAATTCCTTCAATTGATTTCTAAAACTGGAAAATGCGAATCTCCCTATAAGATGCATGTACGAGCGCTCAAAAGCTCCTGACTTCACGGCAGTGCTTTTCGTAATTTTTATATACTTCATAAACATAACGAACTAAACTAAACTACATATTTAAAATTGATCATTTCAACGAATTCATATTTTTCTTATCAAATTAAATAAATCCTCTCTAAAAAATATTACAATAATTAAGAGTTGATCAAATTCACTGATTCAACTAAGAGATGTTTGAAAGTTCTTGAATTTTTGGTCATTCATTTGAGTTTATTCTTCAATCATAAAATCAAAATAACAGTACCTTCTGGGAATTGATATAGAAAAGCAAGTTTCAAGAATATACTATTCTGAAGTGAAACACGTGTCGTGGACAAGTAAACTCCTTAATTAGTGAAAATTGTATTCCAATGTATCCAATGAATACTAAGTAAAGCAGGTCTTGACTTTTTGAGCGCTCGTACTACTTACACGAGGGCTATATCATTTCGTCACGATGTCTGTATTTTTCGAATTTTGAGCCGAAAATGGTCTCAATCGACTATGTTCGACTCACTGATGACGAATCCGTCGAAAAATTCGAGTCTGTTCGTCCGTCCGGCCGTAAGCACAATAACTCTCGAACAGAACAACCTAGAGACTTGAAATTTGCAGTGCAGGTTCATATTCCAAATGCCTCGGTTGAGTTCGTTAATGGGCAGAATTCCACGAGGGGTTCCGTAAATATGGCCCTTCAAAGTTTTGTTCCCCTGATTACTTGAAAACTACAGATTTGATCGTGATGAAATTTTGCACTCAAATGGAGAATGGGGTTTTTAAGCTTCATGTGGAATTTTGTCCAGATCGCATGACCAGAACCATAGAAACCATAAAAAATTGTAACTTTTGAACGGAAACGCCTAGGGACTTGAAATTTTCAGGATAGGTGTGGATATCAATTGTCGTGATCACGTTCATCTATGAGCAAAATTATACTAGGGGTTCCGTAAATATGGTCGTTTGAAATTTTGTTTTCTCGATAATTTCGAAACTAAGGATTCGATCGAGATGAAATTTCGTATTTTAATCGAGAATGATATATTAAAGCAATATTTCGTCCAGATCGCATGACCAGAACCATAGAAACCATAGAAATTTCCAGGGTATATTTGGATCGCGAATGTCGAGGTCACGTTCATCAATGAGAAAAATTAGACTAGGGGTTTCGTAAATATGGCCGTTCAAAATATTTTTTTCCTGATAGTTTCGAAACTACTGATTGGATTGAAATGAAATTTTGCACCTAGCTGAGGAATAATGTATTCAAACTAAGTGCCAAATTTTGTCTAGATCGCATCACCAAGACCATAGATACCTTAGAAAATTCTAGCGAATCATCGAAAAAAAATAGGTCACCTAAAGCACTGACATGAAGTCTGGAGTTTCGCCTAAGTTTCAGAATTTTTTTGACAGCTGTCGAAAATTCCTTCAATTGATTCCAAAAACTGGAAAATGCGATGTAGGTAGCAAGGTGCATGTACGAGCGCTCAAAAGCTCCTGCCTTCACGGCAGTGCTTTTCGTAATTTTCTTTACCTTTGTCGGGGCATACAGAACAAAATGAATGTAGGTGGGAGAGATTGGGAGAATTTCCAAAAAATTACATTTTCGTCCTACAGATCTCTGAAGCTCTCCTCAACGCGATTTTTCCTGCCCAAACCACCTCTGCCTCCTTCGGATCACGTCCGTCCGGCGTAGAATCGTGGCTATTCCATCATTTCGCTCGTGCATGAACCGATGATGCGCCTTTCGATCCGGCCGGTCGTCGTACATCGCCTCCTCTCGGTCGTACGACCGGGACAATACGAGGAACTCGAGGAAGCGTCGCCTCGCCTGTCACGGCACACTTGACTGGGCGCCTACTGACGCCACTAACCGGAACCGAAACAAAAAAGACGCAACAATTGACGGTGCTCTTTCAGGGCCTGCTGCATCTTTCGCGGAGACACGAATCATCGGACGCGGAGGCTGCAGGATCGTAACGAAGATTTATGGCGACTTTGAACGCCTCTCGATGACTTCCTCCTTTCTGAGCGCTGACATGGCCACAATTCGATCAAATTGGAAATATCAGACTGCAGAAGAGACCCTTGAGGGACTCCGAACTATAAAAAATGTTGGTAACCAGAGTGAATGATGCGGTTCTCTCATTCAGTCGCAGCAGTAACGGAATGAGGATAAGGATGCATCATTACGAGATCACAGAGCACACCTGAAGATTCCACCTCACTCGATTATTGCAGTCAACTATTTTGATTGGAGATAATGAATGAATCGTGACATAACTTAACAACTATTCAGCTCTGTTCGCGGAAACTCCCGATGGCAAGATAAAATTGTTGCACTGCTCGGATGTGTCGTAGAAACTAGATACATCTGGGAAGATTCGAGAGTTGGTGTAATAAAGAGATCTCGGAATGGGAGGAAAGATCTCTAGAATATTGGCATGGTCGGGTTGTTTCACCTTTAAGAACATTATTTAGTTTAGTAGTCAGTGATGACGAAGTTGTTGATCTGACTAACACTTATTTCTTGGAAGAGACATTTCATGATTTGCCAGGTTTTGAAGAGCAAATTGCCCATGAGACCTGGAAAACGTGAATTTTGATCGTAACATAATTTTTTGTATAAAAATAGTTCGCATATTGATTTCATATTAATTCTCTAATTCAGTAGAGATATTCGAAAAAAGTATGAGTTTATTTTTTTTCCGAAGTGAAATGTCAAAGGAAGATCCCTTCGATGAATAAAAGACGCATATGCTTTCTGCAATCGAATTACAAATTATACAGGGTGTTTCCAAATTCGACGTGAAACTTGAAGGACCTGTTAGTATGACTCATTTGCTGTCGTTTGAGCCAAATTTATTGATATCCAAAAATCAACAGTTAACGAGTTATTTGAGTTTTTGTGTTTTTTAAAAAATAACTCTACTAGTTTGATTATAATTTCGGATCATTTTTATAAGAGAAGGATATGGTATGTATGAAAAAAGGAAAATATGCTGTAATAGATGTTGAAAAAGAATTCGTATGATTTAAAAGTTGGTATATGAAGAAAAGAATAGTCAATTTCTAATATCAATTCGCCTGCAACTTTCGAATTTAACAATTTGTGTATGAGAAAAGTATTTCAAAAACTTGCCAAATTCCTTCTTTATTTCCTAAAAAAGTTTTCGTTAGAATGCAGGCACTTGTTTCGAAATTTAAATTTAACGTAAAAAAAATTGACGAAAAATGGAGTACCTAAGATGAGTAATTTTTCAAAAACCGCAAAAACTCAAATAACTCGTCAAATGTTGTTTTTTGGATACCAATAAATGGCTCTAATGACAGCAAATGAGTTATACTAACACGTCCTTCAAGGTTCACGTCGAGTTTGGAATCACCCTGTATATTCCCAGAACCTTATCAGATATTATCTGGACATACCTAAATGATGATTATTCAATTTAACAGTGAGAAGATTGAGAGAATATTTCAGGATTAAAAAAATCAAAAAGAGGGCACGTGCTTGTATAAGGAATGGTGGAAGACATTTCGAACATAATTTATGAATGAATTTCTCAATGAAATTTTCAGTTATATTGTAATAAAAAAATATTTAATTCGTTACTTTTCTTTCTTCGCTTATTTCCTCTTTCAAATCAAAATCTGCTGAGACGAAACTAGTGCCTGCATTTTCACGAAAACTTTTTTAGGAAATGAAGAAGGAATTTGTTGTTTTTAAATTATTTTGTCATACATGAATTGTGGTGTTCAAAAGTTGCAGGCGAATTGATATTAGAAATTGACTATTCTTTTCTTCATATACCAATTTTCAATTCATACGAATTCTTTTTCAACATCTATTACAGCATATTTTCGCTTTTTTCATACATATCATAACCTTCTCTGATGAAAATATTCCAAAATCATAATCAAACTAGCTCAACGTAAAAAAAATTGACGAAAAATGAAGTAAGGTGAGTAATTTTTCAAAAAACACGAAAACTCAAATAACTCGTAAACTGCCGATTCATGGATATCAATAAATATGGCTCAAATGACAGCAAATGAGTCTTTAAAGCTTCACGTCGAATTCGGAATCACCCTGTATATACATAACAAAAAGTTATTGGTCTTCAAGTTTTGGGAAAACTGAGGGGTTCTCCCTAATTATATTGGCATCTTCATACTCCCAGAAAGTTATCAGATAGTATCTGGTTATCCCTGAATGATGGTCATTCAATTGATCGGTTCTTCACGTTAAGCATCTCCAAAACCCTTTATCATTGTCTAACATAAAAAGAAACCTTGATTTGATAATGAAGATTGTAAACCCAGTTTCCTCAATATAAATAGAAAGAATGAAAGTGTAAAGTATAGTTGTGTTATTTTTTGACACCTATCTTTATGCATAGGCCAAATCTAATCGCTTTCAGCCGGCTGAATTCGCAAAGAAAAATGAGGCTTGTTTTAGTTTGAAAAAAATTACGAAAAGCACTGCCGTGAAGTCAGGAGCTTTTGAGCGCTCGTACATGCACCTTGTAGGTAGATTCGCATTTTCCAGTTTTAGAAATCAATTGAAGGAATTTTCGACAGCTGTCACAAAAATTCTGAAACTTAGGCGAAACTCCAGACTCCACATGTCAGTGCTTTAGGTGACCAATTTTTTTTCGATTATTCGCTAGAATTTTCTACGGTCTATGGTCTTGGTGGTGCAATCTAGACAAAATTTGGCACGTAGTTTGAATTCATTATTCCTTATCTAGGTGCATAATTTCATCCCAATTCAATCAGTAGTTTCGAAATTATCAGGAAAAAAATATTTTGAACAGCCATATTTACGGAACCCCTAGTCAAATTTTGCTCATTGATGAACGTGAACGCGACATTTCAGATCAACACCTATCCTGAAAATTTCGAGTCCCTAGGCCTTTCCGTTCGAAAGTTATGATTTTCTTTATTTCTATGGTTCTGGTCATGTGATCTGGAGAAATGTAGCTTGAATATATCATTCTCCATTAGTATACAAAATTTCGTCACGACCAAATCTGTAGTTTTGAAATTATCAAGAAAACTAAATTTCAAACGACCATATTTACGGAACCCCTAGTATAATTCTGCTCATAGATGAACGTGATCACGACATTCGAGATCCACAACTATCCTGAAAATTTCAAGTCCCTAGGCGTTTCCGTTCAAAAGTTACAATTTTCTATGGTTTCTATGGTTACGGTCATGCGATCTGGGCAAAATTTCACATGTAGCTTGAACACTTCATTCTCCATTTGAGTCCAAAATTTCATCTCAATCAAATCTGTAGTTTTTAAGTAATCAGGGGAACAAAATTTGAACGGCCATATTTACGGAACCCCTGGTGGAATTTGGCCCATTAACGAACGAGGCATTCGGGAACTGAAACAACACTGAAAATTTCAAGTCTCTAGGTTGTTCCGTTCGAGAGTTATCGTGCTTACGGCCGGACGGACGAACAGACTCAAATTTTCCGAAGGATTCGTCATCAGTGAGTCGAACATAGTCGATTGAGACTATTTTCTGCTCGAAATTCGAAAAATACAGACATCGGGACGAAATGATATAGCCCTCGTGTAAGTAGTACGACCGCTCAAAAATATCCCTCCTCGTTGATTAAAAAGTTACCGAAAAAAAGTCAGGATCATCAAAATTGGATGTGAACGAAAATAAAATAAGAACAACAAAAGAGAAAACGAACAAAGATATCATCTCAATATGTGTTTTTTTCCAATTTTTGTAATGACCTTGTTATCATAACTCAGCTTCCTTGACGTCGCAATCTCCGACCTTCGCAGTTGAAAAGCGGCATTTCCCCGATCCCAACCTTCCAGGTCGTGACAAACGAACTGGAGGCCCTCGTAAATTCGTATACGTTCGTTATTTATCGAAGACATAAATTTCCGTTTCGCAATCGATCCTTGAGAAATATCCGCGCTAATAAGGCAAATGCATCGGAAATTTCATAATTTTTCGAATGGGTATACGGATTAATTGCATGGAACAGTTTAAGCGGTGCATAATCCATAATTAGTCGTGTAACCGTTTCTTTATCGGGTGGTTTCCGTTAACGTTAATTGTCTGGATGGGATTTTTGAGAGAGCAGGCATGTTGTTGAATAACAGTGACACCTTTTACTAGGAAGGTAACTTGAGACTCGTTTGCGTGTTACTTTCGGATTCGACTCGTTTGGCGACAGTTGAGATTCAATAAGAAAGTTAGGAAGGCGATTCTAGATGGATCGTAAAACCTTTGATTTATTCGTCTGGTTAACAACCCTTACGACATACACTGAGTTAACTTTACACCTAGAAAGATATTGTAAGTAACTTTACTATCTCAATTGGTACGTTGTTATTTGAAAAAAAGTTTTAGGAAAACTGGGGGGTTCTCCCAAATTAAATTGGGATATTTATAATCTCAGAACCTTAACGTTTCTGACAAAGTTTCTTTCATTTCTTCAGGTCGAAGAAAAATGTGAAGAATAAACGAAAGAAAATATTTTCAAATACTGAATAAATAAGGATTCGAAGAACTTATGGGTGTTTAATTCTGAAAAAAATTGTACAAACATAACGTGTCGGTAATGTATCAAAGGAAAAATTACCAAAAAAAGGGGATTATCTGAATAACAGGAGGTACAAGTTGGGATGCCAGCTATTTTTTTTCTTCTAATAATCTGACTCATTTATGGGGTTTATTTCATAATTTGTATTTTTCATTTAATTCCTAGATAGGTAACTGAAAAAGAATGGAATTAATTTGATAGACTAGGTGGATAACCTAACGTAACCTAACCTAACAGAATGCGAACAAAATGAATCAAGATGTATTATTTATAACGAAATTTTGTTTTATAATTCAGATAACGTTTCTGAGAAACTTTCTTTCATTCATTTAGGTCGAAGAAAAATGTGAACAATAAATTGAAGAGAATATTTTCAAATAATGAATTAATAAAGATTCGAAGAATTCATGGGTGATTCATTCTGAACAACATTTTACAAAACATAACGTGTCGTTGATATATCGGAGGAAAAAAAACCAAAAAAAGGGGGTTCATCTGTCTAACAGCAGCTACAAGTTGGGTTGCCAGTTATTTCTTTTTTTATCCTAATAATCCGACTCATTTGTGGGGTTTATTTCATTATTAGTATTTTTCATTTTATTCCTTGATAACTGAAAAATAATTGAATTTATTTAAATAGACTAGGCACACAACCCAACCTAACAGAATGCGAGCAAAATGAATCAAGATGTATGTTTTATGATGAAATTTTGTTTTGTAATTCAGATAACGTTTCTGAGAAACTTTTTTTCATTGATTTAGGCCGAAAAAAATGTGAAGAATAAATAAAAGAAAATATTTTCCAATAATGAATTAATAAAGATTTGAAGAAGTCATGAGTGTTTCATTCTGAACAAAATTTCACCAAACATAACGTGTCGTTGATATATCGGAGGAAAAAAATAACCAAAAAAAGTGGGTTCATCTGACTAACAGCAGCTACAAGTTGGGTTGCCAGTTATTTTTTTTTTCTCCTAATAATCCAACCCATTTGTGTGGTTTATTTCATTATCAGTATTTTTCATTTAATTCCTTGATAACTGAAAAATAATTGAATTAATTTGGATAGATTAGGCACACAACCCAACCTTACCTAACCTAACAGAATGCGAGCAAAATGAATCAATATGTATGTTTTATAATTCAGATAACGTTTCTGAAAAACTTTCTTTCATTTATTTAGGTCAAAGAAAAATGTTGAGAATAAATAAGAGAAAATATTTTCAAATAATGAATTAACAGAGATTTGAAGAATTCATGAGTGTTTCATTCTGAACAAAATTTTACTGAACATAACGTGTCGTTGATATATCGGAGGAAAAAAAAACCAAAAACAGGGGGTTCATCTGTCTAACAGCAGCTACAAGTTGGGTTGCCAGTTATTTCTTTTTTTCTCCTAATAATCCGACTCATTTGTGGGGTTTAATTCATTATTATTATTTTTCATTTAATTCCTAGGTAACTGAAAAATAATTGAATTAATTTGGATAGACTAGGCACACAACCCAACCTTACCTAACCTAACAGAATGCGAGCAAAATGAATCGATATGTATGTTTTATAATGAAATTTTGTTTTATAATTCAGATAACGTTTCTGAAAAACTCTCTTTCATTTATTTAGGTCGAAGAAAAACGTGAAGAATGAATAAAAGAAAATATTTTCCAATAATGAATTAATAAAGATTTGAAGAATTCATGAGTGTTTCATTCTGAACAAAATTTTACTAAACATAACGTGTCGTTGATATATCGGAGGAAAAAAAAACCAAAAACAGGGGGTTCATCTGTCTAACAGCAGCTACAAGTTGGGTTGCCAGTTATTTCTTTTTTTCTCCTAATAATCCGACTCATTTGTGGGGTTTAATTCATTATAATTATTTTTCATTCAATTCCTAGGTAACTGAAAAATAATTGAATTAATTTGGATAGACTAGGCACACAACCCAACCTTACCTAACCTAACAGAATGCGAGCAAAATGAATCAATATGTATGTTTTATAATGAAATTTTGTTTTATAATTCAGATAACGTTTCTGAAAAACTCTCTTTCATTTATTTAGGTCGAAGAAAAACGTGAAGAATGAATAAAAGAAAATATTTTCCAATAATGAATTAAAAAAGATTTGAAGAATTCATGAGTGTTTCATTCTGAACAAAATTGTACAAAACATAACGTGTCGTTGATATATCGCAGGAAAAAATAACCAAAAAAAAGGGGGTTCATCTGACTAACAGCCGCTACAAGTTGGGTTGCCAGTTATTTTTTTTTTCTCCTAATGATCCGACTCATTTGTGGAGTATATTTCATTATTAGTATTTTTCATTTAATTCCTTGATAACTGAAAAATAATTGAATTTATTTGGATAGACTTGGCCCACAACCCAACCTAACAGAATGCGAGCAAAATGAATCAAGATGTATGTTTTATGATGAAATTTTGTTTTATAATTCAGATAATGTTTCTGAGAAACTTTCTTTCATTCATTTAGGTCGAAGAAAAATGTGAAGAATAAATTAAAGAAAATATTTTCCAATAATGAATTGATAAAGATTCGAAGAATTCATGAGTGTTTCATACTGAATAAAATTTTACCGAACATAATGTGTCGTTGATATATCGGAGGAAAAAATAACCAAAAAAGGGGGTTCATCTGACTAACAGCAGCTACAAGTTGGGTTGCCAGTTATTTTTTTTTCTCCCAATAATCCGACTCATTTGTGAGGTTTAATTCATTATTATTATTTTTCATTTAATTCCTAGATAACTGAAAAATTATTGAATTAATTTGGATAGACTAGGCACACAACCCAACCTAACCTAACCTAATAGAATGCGAGCAAAATGAATCGAGATGTATGTTTTATAATGAAATTTTGTTTCATAATTCAGATAACGTTTCTGAGAAACTTTCTTTCATTTATTTAGATGAAAGAAAAATGTGAACAATAAATAAAAGAAAATATTTTCAAATAATGAATTAATAAAGATTTGAAGAATTCATGAGTGTTTCATTCTGAACAACATTTTACCAAACATAACGTGTCGTTGATATATCAGAGGAAAGAATAACCAAAAAAGGGAGGGTATCTGAATAACAGCAGCTACAAGTTGGGTTGCCAGTTATTTCTTTTTTCCTCCTTATAATCTGAAACATTTGTGTTTCATTATGAGTATTTTCCATTTAATTCCTAGATAACTGAAAAAGAAGGAAATCAAGACTAGTCACATTTCACCACTTTTGATACCTTTATCGATTTCAGATTTTTTTTTGAAAAAATCAAACAAATTTCCTTACATCTAATCGAAATTCGAAAACATTTCTTCATTTGTCACGTTATGACATATAACGAATATGTTCAGAATCGACTCCTATATTATATTCAATCAGGATTTCATTCCCATTCAAGTACAATTTCGAACCGGCAAAGTCACCGGTCGAATGCCATCGGATGACGGCCCCTTTTCGACGACTAGCGCAAAGAGCGCCGATAGAAACGACGGTATTTTTATCAGGCAGGATTGAGCGTCATAAACTACCGCGATAAATCAATACGGGGACGGTATTCCATTCGAAATCGGATCCGCGGTGGTAAAAAATGAAGAGAGAGAGCGGTATTATTATAACTGGAGAGTGCGTGGTTGCATATTTCGTTTTGTTGTAAGATATTGGTTTGTTGCTTGATCGAGCGTTGAGGTATCCACCTCGCTAATGACTCCGATCGCCTGCGATGATTGTGCGAGGAGCCGGCCATGAACGGAAACTGGATTTTCAGAAAAACTGTGATCGAGTTATGGCGGGCTCATTCATGGAACGAGGGGAAAGATTCCGAAAAGAATCGGGAATTTGTTGATTTTCAGTCTATGAAAGTCTAGGAACAATTAATTGGTTATGAACTAAATTTTATTCTTTTCCTCGATTTCCAAAAATCCACTTTGGAAAATAGTCGGGTTTAACTGTCCGACTCTGTACTATTCATTGGCATACACACGGTAAGACATCAAACATTTTTTGTCAGACCCCCTTATCTGATTACGATTTCTCTCAGCTCTTTCACCTCATACCCATAAAATCGTACTTATATGAAATCATTATCGGAGAGAAAACAAACGACACCGATCGCAGTGTAACTTTCACAAAACACTTGCGACAGTGGAGGATGGGCGTGAGCCGATAAGTTCGGATGATTTCATTCGGCTTTTTCACCGTCTGCAGTCTCCTGGGCGACCGCAAGGTGTAGTCGGTTGTCGTCACCATTGTTTGACCAAAGTTGGTATCGGCTATCAGCCTAGTTTTTTTCGTACCGCACGTATCTGACCCGGATCGGGGTTTCTTAATTGTTTTTGCCGCCGAATTTGGGCGGAATGATATTTTCTGATGACGACTAGGGTTCAATAACTTCGACGTAGTATCTAGAAACGCGCCCGAAGTTTGGGCTTGGACTTATCGGATGTCGTTGCGAAATCGTCTAGTAGGTCGATAACCTCGCAAACGACACGAGATGATTATCATAACTTGAGACTTAGGTATAAGAATAAAGAGCCAATTTCCATTTTGCACTTCTGAATTCAGCACTTTCGAAAAGTTCTTCAGTTTTGTTACATGAATATCGAAAGTTTATAATTAGTTTTTATCTTCATGTGGATTCATCGACCAGTAGGTACAGCAATATCTCACCAAAGGAGATATCATTATTTTTATTATTATTTTATTTATTCAATTCAAAAATGACAAATATCATTGAAAATCGCTGGAACCAACAAAAAAATTCATTCATTTATCGAAGAATCGACTGCTGAAGACGAAAGGCCACATAGCATATTCAGGTTTGTTCTCTTTGACAATCCCTGACCGAACCCATCGCAATTCACGAACTGTACCAATAATAATAATACTATTTTTTATTTCAACAATTTTTAGTTATAGGGAAAGCTCAACTACTTTTATCATATTTTTGCCATATTATCGGTGAAAACTATATTTAGGCTTTCAGAATTGCCTCAATTCATTCATAGTCCTCTCGCTTGGTCGGTTGTCGGTTGTTTTCAGGCTTTCAGAATTGTGTCGATTTTTTCATAGTTTTCTCGCTTGGTTGGTTGTCGGAGTCTCTACAAGAAATTTTTCGAATCAGTTTTTTTTTATCTAAATAGCTGAATTACACAATATATTCGCTAGATAAACCAAAAAAAATTATTTTCAGGCTTTCAGTATTACGTCAATTTATTTATAGTTTTCTCGCTTGGTCAGGTGTTGGAGTCTATAGAAAAAATTTCTCAAATTAGCTTTTTTTTTATCGAAAAAGCTGAATTATACAATATATTCGCCAGGTAAATGAAAAAAAACCAATTTACAGTCATTCAGAATTACGTCAATTTATTCATAGTTTTTTCGCTCGGTCAAGTGTTAGAGTCTATAAAAAAAAACCCGAATCAACCCTTTTTGCATCAAAAAAGCTAATTTATACAATATAATTATTCGCCAGGTGAACGAAAAAAAAAATATTTTCAGGCTTTTAGAAGTTCGTCAATTTATTCATAGTTTTTTTGCTTGGTCAGGTGTTGGAGTCTATGGAACAAATTTTTATCGAAAAAGCAAGATTATACGATATATTCGCCAGGTAAACGAAAAAAAAACTCTCGCTTGGTCGGGTATCGGAGTCTCTACAAGTAAATTTTCAAATCAGCTTTTTTTTATCGAAAAAGCTGAATTTTACAATATATTCGCAAGGTGAACGAAAAAAAAACAATTTCCAGGCTTTCAGAATTTATTCGCTTGGTCGAGCTAAATTATACAATATAATTATTAGCCAGGTAAACGAAAAAAAAATATTTCTAGGCTTCCAGAATGACGTCAATTTCTTCATAGTTATTTCGCTTGATCTGGTGTAGTCTAAAGAAGAAGTTTTTCAAATCAGCCTTTTTTTATCGAAAAAGCAAAAATTATACAATATAATTATTCGCCAGGTAAACGAAAAAAAAACTATTTTCAGGCTTTCAGAATTGTGTCGATTTATTCATAGTTTTCTCGCTTGGTCGGGTATCGGAGTCTCTACAAGAAATTTTTCAGAATTACGTCAATTTATTTATAGTTTTCTCGCTTAGTCGGGTGTTGGAGTCTCTACGAGAAATCCTTCGAATCAATATTTTTGTTATATCGAAAAAATTAAATAATACAATATATTCGCCAAGTAAACGAAAGAAAAACTATTTTCAGGCTTTCAGAATTGTGTCGATTTATTCATAGTTTTCTCGCTTGGTCGGGTATCGGAGTCTCTCCAAGAAATGTTTCAGAATTACGTCAATTTATTTATAGTTTTCTCGCTTAGTCGGGTGTTGGAGTCTCTACGAGAAATCCTTCGAATCAATATTTTTGTTATATCGAAAAAATTAAATAATACAATATATTCGCCAAGTAAACGAAAGAAAAACTATTTTCAGTCTCTCAGAATTACGTCAATTTATTCATAGTTTTTTCGCTTGGTCAGGTGTTGGAGTCTATAGAAAAAATTTCTCAAATCAGCTTTTTTTATCGAGAAAGCTAAATTATACAATATATTCGCCAGGTATACGAAAAAAAAAACAATTTCTAGGCTTTCAGAATTACCTCAATTTATTCATAATTTTTTCGCTAGGTCAAGTGTTGGAGTCTATAGAAAAAATTTCCCAAATCAGCTTTTTTTATCGAAAAAGCTAAATTGTACAATATAATTATTCGCCAGGTAAACGAAAAAGAAAAACTTTTTTCAGGCTTTCAGAATTAAGTACGTCAATTTATTCATAGTTATTCTGCTTGGTCAGGTGTTGGAGTCTATAAAAGAAATTTTTCAAATCAGTTTTTTTTTTTTTTTATCGAAACACCAAAATTATACAACATAATTATTCGCCAGGTAAACGAAAAAACAAACTGTTTTCAGGCTTTCAGAATTGTGTCGATTCATTCAAAATTTTCTCGCTTGGTTGGGTATCGAAGTCTCTACAGGAAAATTTTCAAATCATTATTTCGTATCTAAAAAGATAAATCATACAACATATTCGTTAGATAAACGAAAAGAGAAATATTTTCAGAATTACGTCAATTTATTTATAGTTTCTCGCTTGGTCGGGTGTTGGAGTCTCTACGAGAAATCCTTCGAATCAATATTTTCGTTATATCGAAAAAACTAAATAATACAATATATTCGCCAAGTAAACGAAAGAAAAACTATTTTCAGGCTTTCAGAATTACGTCAATTCATTCATAATTTTTTCGCTTGGTCAGGTGTTGGAGTCTATGAAAAAAATTTCTCAAATCAGCTTTTTTCATCGAGAAAGCTGAATTATACAATATATTCGCCAGGTATACGAAAAAAAAAACAATTTCTAGGCATTCAGAATTACTTCAATTTATTTATAGTTTTCACGCTTAGTCTGGTGTCGCAATCTCTACGAGAAATCCTTCGAATCAATATTTTTGTTATATCGAAAAAACTAAATAATACAATATATTCGCCAAGTAAACGAAAGAAAAACTATTTTCAGGCTTTCAGAATTACGTCAATTCATTCATAGTTTTTTCGCTTGGTCAGGTGTTGGAGTCTATAGAAAAAATTTCTCAAATCAGCTTTTTTTATCGAGAAAGCTAAATTATACATTTTATTTGCCAGGTATACGAAAAAAAAAACAATTTCTAGGCTTTCAGAATTACTTCAATTTATTCATAATTTTTCGCTAGGTCAAGTGTTGGAGTCTATAGAAAAAATTTCTCAAATCAGCTTTTTTTATCGAAAAAGCTGAATTGTACAATATAATTATTCGTCAGGCAAACGAAAAAAAAAACTTTTTTCAGGCTTTCAGAATTACGTCCATTTTATTCATAGTTACTTCGCTTGGTCAGGTGTTGGAGTCTATAAAAGAAATTTTTCAAATCAGTTTTTTTTTTAACGAAACAGCAAAATTATACAATATAATTATTCGCCAGGTAAACGAAAAAACAAACTATTTTCAGGCTTTCAGAATTGTGTCGATTCATTCAAAGTTTTCTCGCTTGGTTGGGTATCGAAGTCTCTACAGGAAATTCTTCAAATCATTATTTCGTATCTAAAAAGATGAATCACATATTCGCTAGATAAACGAAAAGAAAATATTTTCAGGCTTTCAGAATCACGTCAATTTATTTATAGTTTTTTCGCTTGGTCAGGTGTTGGAGTCTTTGAAAAAAATTTCTCAAATCAGCTTTTTTTATCGAAAAAGCTAAATTGTACAATATAATTAGTCGCCAGGTAAACGAAAAAAAAAAACAATTTCTAGGCTTTCAGAATTACTTCAATTTATTTAGTTTTCACGCTTAGTCGGGTGTCGCAATCTCTACGAGAAATCCTTCGAATCAATATTTTTGTTATATCGAAAAAACTGAATAATACAATATATTCGCCAAGTAAACGAAAGAAAAACTATTTTCAGGCTTTCAGAATTACGTCAATTCATTCATAGTTTTTTCGCTTGGTCAGGTGTTGTAGTCTATGAAAAGAATTTCTCAAATCAGCTTTTTTCATCGAGAAAGCTAAATTATACAATATATTCGCCAGGTATACGAAAAAAAAAACAATTTCTAGGCTTTCAGAATTACTTCAATTTATTCGTAATTTTTCGCTAGGTCAAGTGTTGGAGTCTATAGAAAAAATTTCTCAAATCAGCTTTTTTTATCGAAAAAGCTAAATTGTACAATATAATTAGTCGCCAGGTAAACGAAAAAAAAAACTTTTTTCAGGCTTTCAGAATTACGTCCATTTTATTCATAGTTATTTCGCTTGGTCAGGTGTTGGAGTCTATAAAAGAAATTTTTCAAATCAGTTTTTTTGTTAACGAAACAGCAAAATTATACAATATAATTATTCGCCAGGTAAACGAAGAAACAAACTATTTTCAGGCTTTCAGAATTGTGTCGATTCATTCAAAGTTTTCTCGCTTGGTTGGGTATCGAAGTCTCTACAGGAAAATTTTCAAATCATTATTTCGTATCTAAAAAGATAAATCATACAACATATTCGTTAGATGAACGAAAAGAGAAATATTTTCAGAATTACGTCAATTTATTTATAGTTTTCTCGCTTAGCCGGGTGTTGGAGTCTTTACGAGAAATCCTTCAAATCAATATTTTTGTTATACCAAAAAAGCTCAATTATACAATACATTTGCCAGATAAATGAAAGAAAAACTATTTTAGGCTTTCAGAATTACGTCAATTCATTTATAGTTTTCTCGCTTGGTCGGGTGTTGGAGTTTCTACGAGAAATCTTTCAAATCAGCTTTTCTGTTATATCGGAAAGCTAAATCATACAATATATTCGCCAGATAGCCGAAAAAAACTACTGTCAGGCTTTCAGAATTGCTTCGATTTATTCATAGTTTTCTCGCATGTTCGGTTATAGGAGTCTCTACTCTTATAATCAGCATTTTTGTGATGTTAAAGAAGCTAAGTTATACAATATATTCTCCAGATTAACGAAAAAATAAAAATTCCTATATAATGAGGTAACGGAATTGTGTAATTTTATTCAGAGTTTTCTCGCTTGGTCGGATGTTGGAGTCTTTATGATCTTTCCTCCGAATTAGTATTTTTGTTGTATCAAAAAATGAACCGAAAAAAATCCGCCTCGATCCCCGAAGTGTACCACGAAATCGCCGCTTCCTGCACGGCGGCCTCTGCGAAAACACCCGCGACCAACGGGCCCATAAATAACCATTTTTACGTCCTTAAAACCCCATAAACAGGTTGTCCAAAGCCGCGTACCGAATTTCGCGCTAATGGATTTAGCTGGTAGAACGCCATCGATTCCGATATTTACGTTCGTCGAGGTCGTTGGCTATAGGTGCGAAATGTCATCGATCTTCTTTTGTTCTGTCAACGATAAACGGCTGTCACGATCGGATAATCCGTCGGCGTTATGACCGGAGTGGATCCGAAGATGGCATTTTGGGGTCGGGTTGTGCCACTAGGAAGAGGAGCTGGCGAAAGCGCTGTCAAGTTGATGGGTGAGATCGAAATGTCAAGGTCCGTTGTTTTGAAATCGAACCAGTGCAGTCTGCATTTCCTTTCTATCAAACCATGAAGGAATTCAATGGACGATGGAAGAAGCCAACGACCTGGCAAATAATCTTCCCAACACACGAACGATCGCTATTAATTTTCGGCGACAAAGTATAACTGAAAAAAAATTCTCTGTCCCCGTTATCCAACTGAAACTTCTGTTTACCAGAAGAATAGGAGCCATTTCGAAATTACGTCTGCTTATTATGCGATCGGCCGAGTCAGGTGTTATTCTTGTCGCAACAGTGCTCGGTCGTTTATTTATTCAGAAACTGGCAGACGTGTTACAATGTGTGAAAGACACTCGGCAAGAATGCAAACAGAACTACCTGCCAGTTCTCTTTGATCGCTGATTGTTGTTCGATTTGAGCATATGCCTTAACAGTTAGCCTGTGCCTCATTGAAACCTATCCGGTTGTGCAATTAGTGAAAACGCTAGTTACGTCGCCACCTTTCCGCGTAAAATTGAACGATCCGTCATGGGGTGTGAGCTTGTAAGCACTGATTATTGGGCAAGCTTGGCGGGATATGATTAGGAGGTGTTACAGGATGACGCACTGTTATAACGAGCTGTTGAGGATTGTCTGAACATCGATTTTTGTGACGTTTAGTGCTGCTGGTGGGAAGCACGAAGCACTTTTCCCAGGTTTTGAAATGTGTGGAGAAACCTTCTTCTATGATGAAACACATTCATAAATTTGGTGTTATTCTTGTCAAAACAGTAATCAGTCGTTTATTCATGCAGAAGCTATGAATTACCCGTGTCGTCTGCATAAAGGGCTAGGAGATTCCTTGGGTTCTTAGGAATATCGTAGATATATAGGTTGTAGAGTGGAGATCCTAGAACTGATCCTTGGGACACTCCTGCTTCTACTTGTCTGGTGGAAGATAATGTGTCCGCTCTATTTTGACATAAAAATTTGTGTTCCTCAAGTAGTTTCTTATTATCTTGCAGGTTTTGGTGGTGTAGCCTGCCATCATCATCTTGTAGGCAAGTCCTTCGTGCCAAACTCGGTCGAAGGCTCTCTCGACATCGAATAGTATGGAACTCGACAACGCACTTTTCTATTTATAGTGGGAGAAATAGTTTACTTTGCACACAAATTGTTCTTTGTATACAAGGAAAATCGTATCATTAGAAAAATAAGAACCCAGAAACTATTCATCAACTTCTGCTCGTATTTCATGTCTTGATATAGGAAATCGATGGAAATTCTCCACTTTCCTGTTCCACTTGGAAAGAAAATTGAGTTTCTCTGATCTTGTGTTGAAAAATCATTCCGTGATTCCATTTTCGGCTGTTCATTAGAATAAAATGCCTTAATTTGTCACAGAAATGAGCGTTCAAAAGCTACTGATTTCACGCCACTGCTTTTCTCGATTTTTCATTTTTTGCATACTAGTGCAAAAAACTTGATTTTTGGAACAGTCAGGGCCGTATCTAGGACGTGGCAAGGGTGGCACTTGCCACGGGCGCAAGGTCTGAAGGGGCGCCAAAAAATATCAAAAATAAAAAAATAGAAGCGCCAAGAAAAAAATAAAATGAAAGATGACAACACGGTTACGTTAGTAAGTAATTCGATCATAACATTTCGAAACATTTATAATCAAAGTACAGAAAGAGAATGCATTGAGGTCAGAAATACGAGAAATATGGTTCAATTGTTATAAAAAATTTTCAAAGATGCCGCACTCTGATCATAATCATTACAATCGGCAATATCGTCATGCGATTCCAAGCACAGTCTACATAAATATTGATTTCTTTCAATTGTGAAGAGAAGAGCAAAATATTCAAATTTAAATTTTCGTTTAGTGTGTTTCCAGATTTGAAGTGCTATAAGTTTTGAGTTTTTTTTATATTCTGACTTCTTTGTGCCATTGTGCTTTTGGATTCGAGCATTATTAATTGTGCTATTGAAGGTGAGTTGTACTAAATATTTGTTATTTTTTATGACATTATTCTGGCATCGGATATATTCAATTATTCGTATTTTAACATTATAATATTGTTCCTTTCAATTCAAGAAGAAAAATGTATGGTTCATTGCGGAAAATATGGATTTTCAAACTTGAGTTCTCACTTCTCAGAGCGTGTTTTTTTTTAATGAAATCTAATAAAACTCAAATTTTAATGTTACTTTTCATAGTTTTCATTGAATCTTCAATCCCATCTGGCAAAGATTATTCTAGAGATTTTTTTATACTTAACGTATGGACTTCTTGAATATTGTAACATCGGGCTCTGTACGAAACTATTTTATGTTTCAAAGGGTTAAAAAAATAGTATTTGTATTTTGTATGCTAAGTTTGCGGTTTTTTTCACAGAGATTGTGATTATCGATTATTGTTTTCTAGTCAACTTTTTTTTCGTTTGCAGTATGTATTTTTAGATTTTGAGTTGAAGAATTTATATTTTTCGAAATAAATTGAAATATTCATTACATGAATATGAATGTTTCATTTTGTTTTTTCAGAATTTGTTTTATTTTTATGCATTTCATTTAAATTGTGTATTTCAATGTTTTTAATGAAAAAATTTTTCCATAAAAATGTGTATTATTTTGAAACTCTAACGGAAATATATGATTAGCATTATAAGAAAAAATACTATAAGAAAATATGATGGATGAAAAAAAAGGGGGGAACAGTAAATGGTGCATTTTGGAAGATCATAATAAAAGTATTCTATTGCAATCCTCATTGAACAAGTAGAAAACTCAATGAAAAAAATATTGTTAAACCAGAACACAAAAAATAATAAAATAAAGGTAAAGGTATTTAGGTAGGTAGGGTAAACACTACAGTTATTGACACCTTAAGCCAACTGTCCCAATAGAATATAAATAATTTGTTATTTGGGTATGAAATGAAAATATTTCTTTTTCGAGGTAATGTGTTGGTTTATACTCGATTCAAATTAACAACCGAAAGTGGAAAAACCTTTTCAGAAGAAGCTTTAAAACACATCGTTAACATCATGTGTCAATTTTCAGTAATTGACACTGTAAAATCTATTGTTGACACCACCTGATACAGTTATTGACATACTGTTGTCTCTCATATTTTCAATCAGCTGAACAAGGATGTGGATAGGTATAATATATAGTAATGGATCGTTCATTATAAGATTTATTTATAAGTTTTGCATTGAAAAATATTCGAAATGGAAACCTTCTCTATGGAGACATATTTCAATAAACATTTAACATGGAATTTTCATGCACAGGAGATGCATTTAATTATTTAATAACATTTATATCCAAATTCTTTTTGCAAATAGGACACAAGCCCTGGCAGTTGGTTCTCCAGTAGCCGTTTATAGCAACTTGGTTTTCATTGTTATCACAGATTGTGTCTTCAGATGTACAATCCATGTCCATATTGGACTGTTTCATGACTGTATAAAGGATTCTTCATGAATTTCATCATCAAGCTTTATGTTTGAAATAATTTTTTTTTATTTTTTTTGGCACACCCGTCTATTCTATCACATAATTTGAGATCTTCTTCATAGGTTAATACAGGGCAAGGTCCGTGATTTGTTGAGCGCTCGTTGGACTTACACCAGGGCTACATCATTTCGTCAAGATGTCTGTATTTTTCGAATCTTGCCCTAAGCACGATAACTTTCGAACGGAACGACCTAGAGACTTTAAATTTTCAGTGTGGGTTCAGTTTCCGACTGCCGTAGTTGAGTTGGTTAATGAGCAGAATTCCATCAGGGGTTCCGTAAATATGGCCGTTCGAAATTTTGATCTCCTGATTACTTCTAAACTACTGATTCGATCGAGATGAAATTTCGCACCCAGATGGTGCGAATGACGTGTTCAAGTTACATGCAAAATTTGTCCAAATCGCATGACCAGAAGAAAATAATAACTTTCGAACGGAGGGGCCTAGGGACTAGACATTTTCAGGATAGGTGTGGATCTCGAATATCGCGGACAAAATTATCAATGACCAAAAGTGGATGTTCAAAGAAATTTTTTTTAGGAAGATTCTACCTACTAGATAGATGAACGAGCGCTCAAAAGCTCCTGACTACATGTCAGTGCTTTTCATTTTTTCAACAAGTTTTCCACCCAACCAAAAAATTATTGTAGAACGAGGAACGCCATAGGTTTGGGAGGCAAGTTTTCTGGACATTTCTTCTGATTTTACTGCTGATAAGGCAGAAATAATAGCATCCTCCGTGTAATTTTTTATAATTGCTTCCTTCTTTTGCTTTTGCCATGTTGTTGAGAATGAAGCGTGGAAAATCGATTCAGGGGGTAGGGACAAGAAGTAGGAACTAGTTGAACTTGCAATATAGTTATTGACACGTGCAAATTCACAGAGATTGACACTGGTGTCAACAACTATCTAGAACAAAATTAGATAAAGTCCAATCATTTTTCAGTATTCATTGAGAAATTGAGGCCTGAATAGTAGGCAATACGGACTAATTTTGCAAAATTTGAATACGACAGTTATTGACATAGTATGTCAATCACTATTCATCCACATATTTTCAAAGGCAATTATTGACACCCACAAAAAAACGCGGAACCTTCAACCAAATAGATTTTAAGTTATGAAAAAGTATTTATTGAATAGTTTCAATAATTCAAACAAAAATTATGCTTCAGACAAAAATTAGAACAATTAAAAAATGTTATGAACTTGAGTTGAGTACCTTGAGAAAATGGCAGTATTTTTCTAATTGCAATGATCGTCAGCACGCTGCACATTGATAAATATATGGTGAATTAGGAATGCAAACCTAACCCAAATTAATACTAACCGTCCAAACTTGAAAAATTGAAATTTTTTTTTCAAAGCTCCATGTTTTTAAGGCCTCCATCCAATTCTTATAATTCGAATATGAAAATGAGGGTGTCAATCACTGATAGGGTGTCAACAACTGTACCTTTTACCCTACTGCTATATTTTACTCAAAGCTATAAGGTTCTAGAACCACAAGATATTTATGTAAATATCTTCAAATATTTCATTGCTTCCACAGTTTTTATATTTTTCAGTAATATACAAGGTGTCCCAAGTTCGAGGTCCCACTATACGTTTCTTGAGAACCGGACCTATTTGAAATCTGGAATATGATATTGACTTACTTTATTCTGAAGCCTGAACACTTTCAGTTATACAGGGAGTGAAAATAAATTTCTCGATACATTTTTTTTGGCATTTTTTCATCTCTTATATTAACGATTATTCAATTTTAAATATATTTCTATTCGAATCGTTGCATTCGTCGAAATAGTTTTCGAAATATCAAAAAAAAACTGAAAAAAAAGGGAGATATGCGTATTATGTTCGTTATTCCTATTCTCAATATTTCAAGCATGAACTGTTTTAACATTTTCGAAGTAGAAGTAGAAGAAAAATTTTGGAAAACTCGTCAAAGGGGGTTTCAAATATTTCGTCCAAAAATTGTGATATGGATTTTTCCATAACTTTTGTTTTTTGGATTAGAACCCTATTTTTTTATGATTGAGTTGGATTCTGCGAAGAAAAAATAATAATAGTGTTCCAAAATGTTTTTGCTCCTAAATCAAATAATTCCTGAGTTATTAAGGATTTTTTAAATTTATGTCGTACGTAGAGACAAATTCATAAAATCTGTTTTATAGCAATAATCTGTGTTGATAGAAGATAAATTATTCCAATAATTTCCTATGAAAATAGATTATAAAACAGATTTCATGAATTTGTATCTACGTACGACATAAATTCAGAAAATCATCAATAACTCAAGAATTATTCAATTCAGGAGCATAAACTACTAAGAACACTATCATTATTTTTTTCTATATTTTGAAAACTATTTCGACGAATGCAACGATTCGAATAGGAATATATTTAAAATTGAATAATCGATCATATTATAAAAGAAAAATAAAGCAAACAAATTTTAGAGAAATTTATTTTCACTCCCTGTTTAACTGAAAGTGTTTAGGCTCAAGAATATCTTAGCGCAGTAGATAAAGTCAAACAATATCATAATCCTAATTTTCAGATTTCAAATAGGGCCGGTTCTCAAGAAACGTCTAGTAGGCACTCGAACTTGGGACACCCTGTATTTATTACTCAAAGCTATACGGTTCTATGAATCACCAAGATATTCATGCAATTTATCTTCAAAAATGTTATTGCTTCCACAGTTTCAATATTTTTCGGTAATATATCATAAATTTCGCTTTTCGCTTCTATCGTTGTATGGTAGACCATTTTCGAATTAATTTGACCTATTATTCTGAACTATAATATAAATCCTCTGATATTTTCGCAGAGATGGTTGATGTGTTTTCTTCATCTGTAGAAATACAACTTCTAACATCTTCAGTGAATTTGTCATCAGTGAAGTTTTTTGTCTCTTGGAAAAAAAATTATTGAATTTTTCTTCAGTCAGTGAGGCATATAATATCATTTCATGAAATGACAGATATAATCATCAAATTATTTTAAAATTCCTCAACAGCGTATCAGAAGAGCTCAATTATCTTTCAACGTGAGATACCGAAGTTTTAAGGAAAAAAATTTCACAAAATCCTCGAGTCATTGGCCATTGATCAAACGATTGCTTCGTCCATAGACAAAAATCTTCCAATACCTTCTTTTCACTTAGCTAAGACTCCCAAAACTTAAACGATCAAACATCTTCAACCTAAGCTCTTCCAGTAGTTCCAGTATAGCCATTGTGCTTCCTCAAAGCCTGCTCTGTCTGCTATCTCTTCCCCTCAATAACCAGGCAACACCTGGTTTCGCGTGCGCTCAGCTGGCCACTGACTGACCATGCGGAAGTGATTCATTTCAAGAGGTCACAAAGCGCTCAAAAGGAACTAGTCTGGGTATTCTACGATATCTTCAATTTTATCACGCTTTGTTGATTCGCTGCCTTTTCAGTTCCTTATTGAGCGCAAAGAAAAATGGCGTCATCAATGAAGCTTGACTTATATACGTCGTGTTCTGAATGTAATGTTATTTAACAGTTTGATATTTATTTTTATTGAATTCCAATACTAATAATCATTACAACGCTTACAATATAGATGCGAGAAAAATATCACCAGTAAAAAGATTCGTTCCAGAAATCAGCCACTGATTTGAATAGGTTATTACCTTTCTTCATGAAATCGATTGTTTTCATTATAGCTGTATTTTTTGGAGGAGATTCTTCGTCCCCATAGTATCCCAGTATGGTTTCTTCCATTTTGCAATCAAGCACATTCTTCAACACCTCCTCCCTCGTTTTTGGATCCTTAGAGACGACCATTGCTTTCATGCTACATTTTTCAAGAATTTTGCTGGCCACGCTTCGTATGCTGGTATTTTGACAAAGTCTTATGGTACACCTTCTCCTTTCTACGTCGATAAGGAAGGAGATGACTCCTTTGGTTTTTACCAAAACCCTCTCCAGGCTCCTTTTGTTAGTTTTCCTCAACTCCTCGAGCTCAAGAAGGTACACAGTGTTCCTCTTCCGATTCTCCACTCTAGATCTGCTTCTTGTATTGTAAGCTGGGGGTGCTGCAGAACGCAAGAGGTCGACGAGTTCTTCAGCTCTCTTACTCAGATTGTTCGTCTTTTTCCTCTCCTTCAAAACCAGGGATTCAAGGGCTTCATACACCCCAAAGGTCGATAAAATAACACTGTGATTTTCATCGTTTGATATTAGGTTCTCCAAGATATCCAAGGACAAGTTCACAATGGTTGGATTTTTTTCCTCGAGTAAAGTTGCTGGGTATAACAGTGGGGTTTTCTCTTGTAGGAGGGCTTGGTGGTTTTCTGGGGATTCGCTGAGGATCTTATAGGTTTTCAGGGTGACCAAGCATTCTTGAACAGTTTTGTTCTCAGTTTCGAGATTATTTTGACAAGCCATTTTTTTACGTGATTGATGTCAGTTTGACATTGTCGTGTCCTAATTAAATCCATTCACACTCCAAGCGTGGGTGCATATTGATGGCTCTCTGCGAGTTGCACCACCTTACTGAACACGTCTTCTGAGGAAACACCGAATACCGTTACGTTCTCATGGAAGACTAGATCGCTAGAACGGAGGGAACCCCTCACGTGAGTTACAGTTACTTAACCCCTCTGCCCCTAGGACGCGGGCTCGTGCATACGGAGCAGTCGATTAATTACGCCATCACTTTGAATAATTATCATTAACCAGTCGAGTGCGCCTGCAAAAAATCGCGCGGTCACGTGGTACACCTGCCCGCGCCCGGTGAACGCATTTTCTTCCGTCTATCGGACCTTCTGGTGTCACGTTCGCTGCGGGGACGTGGAGAAATGGAATTTCACCGGAGACAGCGGCGGGCGTGGGGGTTTTCGTTCTTCGTGAAAAAGTCAACCCCTACAAAGTTGAAGTTGGTATTTCGATTCTAAAGATGATCAGATAATAGCGTCTGATTCTTGCTTGTATTACTTTTTTTTTTAATTTTTTAAGATTTTTTGACAGTGTTCATTTCAAGTATGCTCTCGGACGGAATAAACGAATGAAATTAATGAATTTCAACTAAGTACATAAATCAGTGTCTGTCATAAATATTACGCAATAAATCTCAGATGTGAACTCCAAAAAAATTACGAAAAGCACAGCCGTGAAGGCAGGAGCTTTTGAGCGCTCGTACATGCAACTTGTAGGTAGATTCGCATTTTCCAGTTTCAGAAATCAATTCAAGGAATTTTCGACAGCTGTCAAAAAAAATCTCAAACTTAGGCGAAACTCCAGACTTCATGTCAGTGCTTCAGCTGACCAACTTTTTTTCGATAATTCGCAACAATTTTCTACGGTATCTATGGTCTTGGTGTTGCGATCTGGACAAAATTTCGCACGTAGTTTGAATACATTATTCTTCAGCTAGGTGGAAAATGTCATTCTAATCCAATCGGTAGTTTCGAAATTATCTGGAAAAAAATATTTTGAACGGCCATATTTACGGAATCCCTAGTCTAATTTCGCTCATTGATGAACGTGACCGCGATATTCGCGATCCAAACCTACCCAAATTTCAAGTTCCTAGGCCTTTCCCTTGGTCATGCGATCTGGACAAAATGTTGCATTAATATATCATTCTCGATTAAAATACATAATTTCATCTCGATCGAATCCGTAGTTTCGAAATGATCGAGAAAACAAAATTTCAAACGACCGTATTAGCGGAACCCCTAGTATAATTTTGCTAATAAATGAACGTCATCGCGACATTCGAGATCCACACCTATCTTGAAAATTTCAAGTCCCTACGTGTTTTCGTTCAAAAGTTACAATTCTCTATGGTTTCTATGGTTCTGGTCAAGCGATCTGGACAAAATTTCACATGTAGCTTGAACACCTCATTCTCCATTTGCGTGCAAAATTTCATCTCGATCAAATCTGTAGTTTCCAAGTAATCAGGAGAACAAAACTTTGAACGGCCATATTTACGGAACCCTTGGTGGTATTTGGCTTATTCACGAACTCAACCGAGGCATTCGGGAACTGAACCCACACTGAAAATTTCAAGTCTCTAAGTTATTCCGTTCGAGAGTTATCGTGCTTATGGACGGCCGGACGGACAGACTCAAATTTTCCGACGGATTCGTCATCAGTGAGTCGAACTCTATCGATTGAGACCATTTTCGGCTCAAAATTGGAAAAATACAGACATCGTGACGAAATGATATAGCCCTCGTGTAAGTGGTACGAGCGCTCTAAAACATGCAGTACCTTATCAGAATTTATGAATAATAATCAATAATTTCAATATATTTATAATGAATTGTTGCTGAATTTTTTTCGAAAGCATTGATCTAGTTTATATTCAAAAGGTAGCTCAGTTCTTCCACAATAGGAATTTATATTTTATATTACTTTCCAACCAGTTATTATAAAGAAAAAATTTTTGCCTAATCTGATGATGGAAAAATTGGTTATTCCATATTTTTAACATTTAATCGTTGATTATATCGTTATTTAATTTTGTAAATATGCTATTATATAATATGTAAAGGGTGTTTTATGTAAGCTGTTCACTGGATTTGTGAGTTTTCCTTCGAGCAAAATTGAAGAATGACCCATCAATATGATAGTGTTTCTTAAGGGCTATCCAAATATTTTACAGGAAAAACTATCGAACCAAAGAAAAGAAATTGGGGAGAAACTGTTTTTTCGAAAGAAAAATGTTTTGCAAATTTGACTGGTTTTCAAAATAAGAGGGTCAAAAGACAATTTGTCACTAATTGTTCCTTCATTTGAACTTCCGGTTTTCTAGAAAACGGAAAACTTTTACTTGCAAAATATACTTCATAATATTTTATCATATTTTCTGAATACTTAATCGATTATGAATCCGAATATGTAAATATGATGGTGGTTTCATATTTATTTCAAGCAATTCCATTCAAAATCAAGCTGAGGAATTCTGATTCCATATTCGGAAAATATATCCATGTTGTCTGTGGTTCAATCAATATTTAATTGTAAAAATTTGAACTTTTTATTTTCGATTATAATAGAAGCGAAAATATGAATCCTGAATTATCATTCAAAGCTCTCAACATGTTTAGTCCTTGAAGAAAGTTGGGATTGTCTCAGAGAGCGCGAAGAAGTGAGGGGCAGGCACTTTCAACAGTTTATGTGAGTAGCATTTTTGTTGCTTTCGATGACTTTCAAAAATTCTTAACTTTCTTGAAGAGTAAACATATTGAGAGCATTGAATGAAAATTCAGGCTTCGTATTTTCGCTTCTATTATACACGAGAATAAAAACTCCAAATTTTGACAATCAAATATTGCAGGGCCGTATCTGGGTACTATTGCGCCTGTGGTAATATATTAGACAGCGCCCCCCTATTTTCGTAGATTTTTTTTCATCCATTATATTTTCTAAAATAGTAAGTATTTTCTTTTCATAAGTGTAGTGATATATTTCCGTGAGAGTTTCAAAATATTACACATTTTTATGGAAAAATTTTTTCATTAAAAACATCGAAATACAAATTTTAAATGAAATGCAAAAAAAAAACAAATTCTTGAAAAACAAAATGAAATATTCATATTTATGTAATAAATACGAACTTTTATCTTGAAAAATATATATTCTTCAACTAAAAATTTGAAAATACATACTGCAAACGTATAAAAAAAATCACTTAAATAATCTTTGCCAGATGAGATTGAAGATTCAATGGAAACTATGAAAAGTAACACTTAAATTTGAGTTTTATTAAATTTCATTAAAAAAAACGCTCTGAGAAGTGAGAACTCAAGTTTGAAAATCCATATGTCATAAAAAATAAGAAATACTTAGTACAAGTCACCTTCATTAGCACAATTTATAATGCTCGAATCCAAAAGCACAATGGCACAAAAATGTCAAGAAAATTCAAAACTTATAACACTCCAAATCTGGATACACACTAAATGAACATTAAAATTTGAATTTTTTGCTTTCCTTTCCACAATTGAAAGAAATAAATATTTATTTAGAATAGAATAAGATTCCCTAATTTTTCTCCCACTTCTTGAGCTCAAAACTCTGATTGGTGAATTTTTGGCAATACAAATCGTTTTTAAAATACCACAGATGTGGCCTAAAAATCTAAACAAATCGATCATTATGAACAATCATCATCAAAGAAGCCGCCCTTCAAAACAAACTGGATGCGATAAGGGATGAATTGTAAACAACTCATAAAAGGGCTGTGCTTGGAATCGCATGACGATATTTCCGATTGTAATATTTATGATCAGAAAGCGGCATCTTTGAAAATATTTTATAACAATTGGACCATATTTCTCGTATTTCTGACCTTATTGCATTCTCATTCTGTACTTTGAATATCAATGTTTCGGAATGTTGTGATCGAATTACTCACATACGTAACCGTGTTGTCATCTTTCGAATTATTTTGCTTGGCGCTTCTATTTTTTAATTTTTGATATTTTTTGGCGCCCCTTCGGACCTTGCGCCCGTGGCAAGTGCCACCCTTGCCACGCCCTAGATACGGCCCTGAAATATTGATTGAACGACAGAGAACATAGATGTGTATATGTCTATGGAATATGGAACCCGAACTATGGACTCTGAATTTCCTCAGGTTGATTTTGAATGAAATTGCTTGAAATGAATATAAAATCATCATTATATTCACATATTCAGATTCAGAATCTATTGGGCATTCAAAAAATATGGGAAATTATTGTAGAACATATTTTGCTAGAAAACCGGAAGTTCAAATGAAAGAACAATTGGTGAAGAATGGTCTATTGACCTTCTCATTCCGAAATCCAGCAAAATTTCCAAACATTTTTTTTAAACGGTTTTTCCCTAATTACTTTCAATGCTTTGGTTCGATAGTTTTTCCGATAACATATTTGGATAGCGCTCAAAAAATACTATTATATTGATGAGTCATAAATTATAGTCGTCCAGTTGAAGAGTTCTTCGCTGACAAATCATTGTCAACACCTAACAGAATCTACTTCCGCATCCTGCACTTGTGGAAACTTCAACGTCCAAGCCGCTAACATAACAGAACAACCCCCTTGTTTTTCTCCCCCTTGAAATAAATGGAGATTCTATCGTTCCATCCTCAACCCCTTCTTTCGCTCACCTGCCGGTGACCTTACGGAGGTCGCGCGGCCCGCCGTGACGCAACAAGCCGTAACTCATTCCATCTGCATCCGTTCCGTCGGAGAACGCGGGAGCCGGCAGTTTTGCCACGCTCCGATTGCGGTACTCCCGCAGAACAAATACCATCGCACGGTGCGCATTATTCGGGACGGGATCGTGACAATGAACTAATGCCGGCCACGCCGCAGAAGGAACGGTATACGAAAATTAACGGCCTGGGGAAAACGAATCGGAGAGCGGAACAGCGGCGTCCGTCTTCCCGACCGATCGACCCCGGCTTTTCCTGGCTCAAAAACGGGAATCTTTGTGGAACTTCGATTTATCGGTTATTTTATCATTACTTCATTTGATATTTAATTTTACTCGCTTGATCGGACGTTGATGTCTCCAGGAGTTCAGGCTTTCGAAATAGCGTAAATTCTTTCATATTTTTCTCGCTTGGTCGGGTGTCGGAGTCTCCACGTGAAATTCCTTCGAATCAGAATTTGTTGTATCGAAAAAGCTTGATTATACAACATATTCGAAAGATTATCGATAGAAAAACTATGTTTCGACGAATATCGTCAATTCATACGTAATTTCCTCGCTTGCTCGGGTGTTGGAATCTCCACGAGAAATCCTTCAATTCAACATTTATTATATCCGAAAGGCAAAATCATACCACATGTATGATTATCGAATAAACTATATTCAGTCTTTCAAGATAGCGTTAATTTGAAACAATGACGTCTATTTCCCTCAAAATACTGTTCAAAATAGGATTCAGTCACTGCTACTTCAATTCGGTTTCTGAACGGAAGGCAAATATGCGAAAAATCACAAATTTACAAACTCGAGCAATGATTGCACGAATAAAATTACCGAAAAAAATATTTGAGCTTCAATTCATTCAAAGTTTTCTCGCTTGGTCGGTTGTTCGATTTTCTACGATATTGTACAATAGAAAAAAAGGAATTCAACTGTATTGAGTCAGATTATGGAAAAAACTATTTTCTCGCCTTCAGAATTGCCACAATTTTCTTCATAGTTTTCTCGCTTGATCAGGTTTGGAGTCTCTACGAGAAATTCTTCAAATGAGCAGTTTGTTTTATCGAAAAAGCTAAATTATACACTATATTTGCCAGATAAATGAAAAGAAACTGAATTCAGGCTTTCAGAATTGAGTCAATTTATTCACAGTTTTCTCGCTTGGTCGGGTGTTGGAGTCTCTACGAGAAATTCTTCAAATGAGCATTTTGTTTTTCCGAAAAAGCTAAACTATACAATATATTCGCCCTATAAACGAAAAGAAACTGAATTCAGGCTTTCAGAATTGAGTCAATTTATTCACAGTTTTCTTGCTTGGTCGGGTGTTGGAGTCTCTACGAGAAATTCTTCAAATGAGCATTTAGTTTTATCGAAAAAGCTAAATTATACAATATATTTGCCAGATAAACGAAAAGAAACTAAATTCAGGCTTTCAGAATTGAGTAAATTTATTCACAGTTTTCTCGCTTGGTCGGGTGTTGGAGTCTCTACGAGAAATTCTTCAAATGCGCATTTTGTTTGATCGAAAAAGCTAAATTATACAATATATTTTCCAGATAAACGAAAAGAAACTAAATTCAGGCTTTCAGAATTGAGTCAATTTATTCACAGTTCTCTCGCTTGGTCGGGTGTTGGAGTCTCTACGAGAAATTCTTCAAATGGGCATTTTGTTTGTTCGAAAAAGCTGAATTATACAGTATATTTGCCAGATAAACGAGAAGAAACTAAATTCAGGCTTTCAGAATTGAGTCAGTTTTCTCGCTTGGTCGGGTGTTGGAGTCTCTACGAGAAATTCTTCAAATGAGCATTTTGTTTTATCGAAAAAGCTGAATTATACGATATATTTGCCAGATGAACGAAAAGAAACTAAATTCAGGTTTTCAGAATTGAGTCAATTTATTCACAGTTTTCTCGCTTGGTCGGGTGTTGGAGTCTCTACGAGAAATTCTTCAAATGAGCATTTTGTTTTTTCGAAAAAGCTAAATTATACAATATATTTGCCAGATAAACGAAAAGAAACTAAATTCAGGCTTTCAGAATTGAGTCAATTCATTCACAGTTTTCTCGCTTGGTCGGGTGTTGGAGTCTCTACGAGAAATTCTTCAAATGAGCATTTTATTTTATTGAAAAAAGCTCAATTATACAATATATTTGCCAGATAAACGAAAAGAAACTAAATTCAGGCTTTCAGAATTGAGTAAATTTATTCACAGTTTCCTCGCTTGGTCGGGTGTTGGAGTCTCTCCGAGAAATTTTTCAAATGAGCATTTTATTTTATTGAAAAAAGCTCAATTATACAATATATTTGCCAGATAAACGAAAAGAAATTATATTCAGGCTTTCAGAATTGAGTAAATTTATTCACAGTTTTCTCGCTTGGTCGGGTGTTGGAGTCTCTACGAGAAATTCTTCAAATGAGCATTTTATTTTATTGAAAAAAAGCTTAATTATACAATATATTTGCCAGATAAACGAAAAGAAACTAAATTCAGGCTTTCAGAATTGAGTCAATTTATTCACAGTTTCCTCGCTTGGTCGGGTGTTGGAGTCTCTACGAGAAATTCTTCAAATGAGCATTTTATTTTATTGAAAAAAGCTCAATTATACAATATATTTGCCAGATAAACGAAAAGAAATTAAATTCAGGCTTTCAGAATTGAGTAAATTTATTCACAGTTTTCTCGCTTGGTCGGGTGTTGGAGTCTCTACGAGAAATTCTTCAAATGAGCATTTTATTTTATTGAAAAAAGCTCAATTATACAACATATTTGCCAGATAAACGAAAAGAAATTATATTCAGGCTTTCAGAATTGAGTGAATTTATTCACAGTTTTCTCGCTTGGTCGGGTGTTGGAGTCTCTACGAGAAATTCTTCAAATGAGCATTTTATTTTATTGAAAAAAGCTTAATTATACAATATATTTGCCAGATAAACGAAAAGAATCTAAATTCAAGCTTTCAGAATTGAGTCAATTTATTCACAGTTTCCTCGCTTGGTCGGGTGTTGGAGTCTCTACGAGAAATTCTTCAAATAATCATTTTATTTTATTGAAAAAAGCTTAATTATACAATATATTTGCCAGATAAACGAAAAGAAACTAAATTCAGGCTTTCAGAATTGAGTCAATTTATTCACAGTTTCCTCGCTTGGTCGGGTGTTGGAGTCTCTACGAGAAATTCTTCAAATGAGCATTTTATTTTATTGAAAAAAGCTTAATTATACAATATATTTGCCAGATAAACGAAAAGAAACTAAATTCAGGCTTTCAGAATTGAGTCAATTCATTCACAGTTTTCTCGCTTGGTCGGGTGTTGGGATCTCCACGAGTAATCCTTCAAATCAGCATTTATTATATCTGAAAGGCCAAATCATACCACATATTCGCCAGGTTAGCGCGTGGAAATCCCAAAGACAATCTTCCCAGGCCCGGTATTCCGCGAATTCCCACATCTCGCGAAAAACCGAGCGGGTCAAAAGGCTGAACTTTACTTCCACTATCTGAGCCATCGGGAGGCATTCTCTCTCGCAATGCCCCCGTTCTCCGTCCCGCATTTTTCGAATGAAATATGAAAATGGAGCCATAACTCCGACGTCGAGATGAGCCGGCGAGATTGCATACCGCGCGGACCTGGTGCATGAGGACGATTATACGGCGGGAATGATACGGAGGCCGAATGACATTCACGCCAAAACAATTTCCCCCTCGGTATCAGCGCGACACGCGGTCATTTAAATGTTAATGGAAATCTCTTCCTTCTGAGATATCAAACGTTTAAAATGCAAATGGGGGCAGGATTGGATGTACGAGTATGCCTGACTTTGATATATAAACATTGCTGTCTTTGTGAATTAGTTGGCGAAGGTGCGTCGTTTTGTCGTAGGATTACTTTAGACTCGTTTATTTTTTAATTCGAAAAAAGAGAAAAAAATTTTGTGGGAACGAATTATTTACGATTCTAATATCATTTCTGTGAAAAAACTCTCGTCACAGCAAACCCATGTATTTACAGTTCCCTTTCCCCTCGCATCCCTTGCTCCACATTTCTCACCCGTATTGTGGGGACCTCTTCAATAACTTCCCTGAATGTGAAACAACTAGAGATTTCTGGCAATTTTGAGACTGGAGAGTTCACAGCTGAGTCATAATTAATGCCAGATGTTGAATTATTTAACATCTGCGGATATTCGAGTATTTTTTTCATATTATATATGAATTATGTTGACGGACACTAAGCGCGATATTTTGTTGATTTGATTCTAAAAATAATTTGAATATTTTTATGGGAAGCTTCTCGTCAAATTAAGCAATAAATGTATATTAATCATTTTATATTCCAGAAAATAATGAAAAATGATGTACTGGGTGTTTCACGTGAGCAGGTCATCGGATATTGTGACTTTTCCTTTGAGCAAAATTGAAAAATGACCTATCAATGTGATAGTATTTCTTAATACTATTCAAATATTTTCTAGGGAGAACGATCGAACCAAGGCATGAAAAGATATTGAGGAAAAACCGTTTTTCCACAAAAAAATTTTTTTGCAAATTTGACTGGTTTTAAAAATATGAAGGTCTAAAGACAATTTTTTACCAATTGTTTCTCCATTTGAACTTTCGGTTTACTAGAAAACGGAAAATTTTTCCTCGCAAAATATACTTCATGATATTTTCGCATATTTTCTGAATAGCCAATCGATTCTGAATCCGAATATGTAAATATAATGGTGGTTTCATATTTTTTTTGAACAATTTCATTCAAATCAACCTGACAAATTCAAATTCCATATTCGGAAAATATGTCCATGTTGTCTGTGGTTCAATCAGAGCCGTATCTAGGTATTATTGCGCCTGTGGCAATATGTTAGAATGCGCCCCCAATTTGCGTAGATTTTTTTTCATCTATGGTACTTTCTTATTTTTTATGACATTATTCTGGCATCGGATATATTCAATTATTCGTATGTTAACATAATGATATTGTTTCTTTCAATTCAAGGAGAAATATGTATGGTTCATTGCGGAAAATATGTTCTCATTTCTCAGAGCGTCTTTTTTTGAATGAAATTTAATAAAACTCAAATTTTAGTGTTACTTTTCATAGTTTTCATTGAATCTTCAATCTCATCTGGCAAAGATTATTTTAGTGATTTTTTTTATACTTAACGTATTTTACGTTTGCAGCATGTATTTTCAAATTTTAAGTTGAAGAATTTATATTTTTCAAGATAAAAGTTCGTATTTATTACATAAATATGAATATTTCATTTTGTTTTTCAAGAATTTTTTTATTTTTATGCATTTCATTTAAAATGTGTATTTCGATGTTTTGAATGAAAAAAATTTTCTATAAAAATGTGTTATATTTTGAAACTCTTACAGAAATATATGACTACCCTTATAAAAAAAAATACTTACTATAAGAAAATATGATGGATGAAAAAAAATCTACGCAAATAGGGGGGCGCGGTCTAATATATTGCCACAGGCGCAATAGTACCTAGATACGGCCCTGGCCCTGAGAGCAATCAATATTTGATTGTCAAAATTTGAACTTTTCATTCCCGATTATAATAGAAAAGAAAATTTGAAGCCTGAATTATCATTCAAAGCTCTCAACATGTTTAGTCCTTGAAGAAAGTTGGGATTTTCTCAGAAAGTGCGAGGAAGTGAGAAGCAGGCACTTTCAACAGTTTCTGTGAATAGCATTTTTGTTGCTTTCAATAAATAATTCCAAAAAATCCTAACTGTCTTGAAGAGTAAGTCATACTGAGAGCATTGAATGAAAATTCAGGCTTCATATTTTCGCTTCTATTATACACGAGAATAAAAACTTCAAATTTTGACAATCAAATATTGATTGAATCACAGACAACATGGATATATTTTCCGAATATGGAATCTGAATTTCCGCAGGTTGATTTTGAATGGAATTGTTTGAAATAAATATATAATCACCATTATATTCACATATTCAGATTCAGAATCGACAGGGCCGTATCTAGGGCGTGGCAAGGGTTCTAAGGGGCGCCAAAAAATATCAAAAATAAAAAAATAGAAGCACCAAGAGAAAAAAAATAACTCAAAGATGACAACACGGTTACGTAAGTAAGTAATTCGAACACAACATTTCGAAACATTGATATTCAAAGTACACAATGAAAATGCAATAAGGTCAGAAATACGAGAAATATGGTTGAATTGTTATAACAAATTTTCAAAGATGCCGCACTCTGATCATAAATATTACAACCGGCAATATCGTCATTCCAAGCACAGCCTTTTTATGAGTTTTTTACACTACATCCCTTATCTCCTCCAGCTTGTTTTGAAGGGCGGCTTCTTTGATGATGATGGTTCATCATGATCGATTTGTTTAGATTTTTAAGCCATATCTGTGGTATTTTAAAAAAAATTTGTATTGCCAAAAATTCATTAATCGGAGTTTTGAGCTCAAGAAGTGGGAGAAAAATTGGGGAATCTTATTCTATTCTACATAAATATTGATTTCTTTCGGTTGTGAAGAGAAGAGCAAAAAATTTAAATTTAATGTTCGTTTAGTGTGTATCCAGATTTGAAGTGTTATAAGTTTTGAGTTTTTTTTTTGTATGATGACTTTTTTGTGCCTCAAAACCAAACGCTGAAGTCGCAATTAGGTGAAATTATCAAAGTTCTTCGCTAGCTCAAGAAATCGTCCCTGGTAAATTCGATAACAAATTATGAATTTATCATATACCTTAACATCTGGGAAATTCTGTTAAGTAAAATAAACCGAATTAATCAGTATTTGCAAGAAAAACAACTAGATATATCTAAAGGCTCACAAATGATACTTGGACTATTGAATGAACGGAAAGCTAACAGAGAAAACTTTTTTATGCCATTGATGGAAGTGTCGAAAACTGATAAAATTGGAATCGAATCAAAGTTACATCAATCAAGAAAACGAAAAAAACCCAAAATGCCAGGGGAACTAGCCAGTGATGAAGCTCATCTTTTTGATGCAAACGCAAAACTGAGGATTGGACTATAATCATTCAAATTGAAGAAAGATTTTTCTTCTTCTTCGAACGAAGTGGCAAACGACTTCAGTTTTTTGAATGGTAGTGTCATTCAAACTATGAATATTGACGATTTGAAAAAAAGTGCTGCAGATCTTAAGATAAATGTTCGTATTTATTACATCAATATGAATATTTCATTTTGTTTTTTCAGAATTTGTTTTATTTTTATGCATTTCATTCAAAATGTGTATTTCAATTTTTTCAATGGAAACATTTTTCCATAAAAATGTGTATTATTTTGAATCTCTTACGTAAATATATGACTATCATTATGAGAAAAAATACTATAAGAAAATATGATGGATAAAAAAAAATCAACGCAAATGGGGGGGCGCTGTCTAATATATATAGTACCTAGATACGGCCCTGAGAATCGATTGAGCATTCAAAAAATATGGGAAAATTTTAGGATATTTTGCAAGAAAAAAATTTCCGTTCTCTAGAGAACCGGAAGTTCAAATTAAGGAACATCTGGTGAGAAGTGATCTATTGACCCCTGAGTTTGACCGGCTCGAACTACAATTCCGATCCCAGCGCCATCTAATTCTCCTTCCAATTTTCGGTCTCGTTTAGTCTCGTAAGTAGTTGGAGTAACTCAACACCTCTCCCAGCATGTTGAAACCCTAGGATATCAGAGATTAACCTCTTCGAGTCCTCCTGATGCAACACAGCGGAACCTCGGCGAGTTAGCCGTTGAACTCGATCCGGGAACCGTTCCAACGCGGCCATAAATAACCCCAGATCTAACCCCGTTCGTCCGTCGCCCAACGTGGCAATTAAGGCCCCACCGGCGGTTCATTACACTCGGCGCGTTATAGATAATTTAGTTCGATCTTTGCGGACGCGTTTACCAATTGATTTATACCACGCGGAAGACCCGGGACTCCGATATGACCCGCCATCAGGTTTACCCGGCGAGGAACCCTGTAATTTCGGCGTTTTTAACGGCGTGTTTTACCTAAAAAGGCGTTAACGGTCGTGTTGCATAACGCGTAGACGTCTATTAATCTTGGAGCCGCGTATGATCTCGCCTAGAAGATCAGGAAACGCGGCGGATTCCGATGGTCGGAGAAAAAACTGATGTGTCAGGATATTCAAGGGAAAGATTGATGTTATTACTGTCCAATACTAATTTCGCGGCGTTTATGGCGATGGGAGTGAAAAAAAACGATCTAACATCTATGAGAGATCACCACCAACGAATTCATCACGCCATAGTATTCACTATATCGCAATTGTTCGAGAATATTGAATGACCGGTTGTTGTTGTTGTTGTTGCGAACAGGAGATCTGGATCTACGGAAACAAGAGACAAGTGAAAGTACTCCGTATCAAGATCGGAATCGAAGCGATTACATCAGGATCATTTTTGAACGAAACCGAATAAGCGATACCGAGTATGGGTAACCGGGTAAAACGACAATACGATACGACTTGCCTTGACTAGACATGTTCTTGCAAAACCAGAGGTTGGTCGATTTTTTACTCTTTAAGTGCAAAAACAGATCCATCATAATAGGAATTACTCAATCATGTTTTTCCTTCGATACTTTTTCGAATTGACTATAATTTTTTTCCAAGCAACATTTCGTCCTTTCAATGATGCTGCAGACCTCCAAACCGAATCTGGTGGACGCGGAACATGGAGTAATGACAATGATTATCCCAATCAGTTGCAGGATAATCTGAAAATCCAATTCCACCCAAGGCATGCAATTTGGATAAACAAGGATGGAGAGGAATTCCTAGCGGAAATAAGATTAAATTTCAGATTATCTTTGCTCAATGACGACCTTAACGAGATATTCGAAGTTTTTCTGAACGCTGATACATTTTCAATAGAATAAATCTAGAATTGGTTTATACCGGTTTCAAATCAAAAATATCTACTTAACGAGAATTACAAAAAAATCGGAAGTATCATTTAACAAAATTAAACATTCAATTATTATTTCATTCGGCTGTCAATTTCGGAACCCTTGACCTTATTTTTCATTCTCAAACCGTCAAAAGTTGACGTGTCTTCCTCAGAAAATATAGTTCTAAATAAAAACAGCTATTACAAGTCAAATCGACACAAGATCACAAATTAACAAACTCGAACTATAATTATAATTGAACGAATAAAATAACCGAAAAAAAGTATATTCATGATTTAAAACCATTTCTACCATAGTTTTCACGCTTGATCGGATGTTGTAGTCTCTATGAGAGATTTGTCAAATCAGCAATTGTACAATCGAAAAAGCGTGATTCCACTCTATATTCGCCAGATTTTAATTTGGCGAATATAAATTATTAACAATGATCGATAAATTATATATTCAAGCTTTCAGAATTGCATCAATTCGCTCATAGTTTTCTCGCTTGGTCAGGAATTGTAGTCTCCACGAGACTTTTTTCGAAAAAGATATGTTATGAGATATAATCGGCGAATTATCTAAAAAAAAATTCAAGCCTTCAAAATAGCGTGATTACATTTTTTATCGCTTGGTTGGGTGTTGAAGTCTCCAAGCAAAATCCTCCAAATCAGTAGTTGTATTATTTGAAAGCAAAATTTTCCCGTATTTTCGTCGGATTATCGAAAAAGAATATTATGACTTTCAGATTTGCGGCATTTCATTCTTAGTTGTCTCGCTTGGTCGAGTCTTTTCCAGAAAACCTTCGAATCAGCATTTATAGAATCGAAAGATCCAAATTGTACCATAAATTTGCCAGATTATCGAAGAAAAAATATATTCAGGCTTTCAAAATTGCATCAATTCATTAGTCTGTTTTCTCGCTTGGTCAGGTGTTGGAGTCTACGAGAAACCCTTCAAATCAGCATTTTTCATTTCGAGAAAGCTTATTTATATGATATATTTGTTAATTATCAAAAAAAAAAAAAATTCAAGCTATCAAAATAGCGTCATTTCATTTATTGTTTTCTCGTTTTGTTGGGTGTTAAAGTGTCCAAGCAAAATTCTCCAAATATGCAGTTGAATTATCGAAAAAGCTAAATTATACTATATATTCGCCGGATTATCGAAAAAACATATTGTAGCTTTCAGATTTGGGGCAATTCATTCTTTGTTTTCTCGCTTGGTCGGCTGTTGGAGTCTCTTCGAAAAAACCTTCGAATCAGCATTTATAGAATCGAAAAATCAAAACTATACCATAAATTTGCCAGTGTATCGAACAAAAAATATATTCAGGCTTTCAGAATTGCATCAATTCTTTTAAAGTTTGTTTTCCCCCTTGGTCAGGTGTTGGAGTCTCTACAAGGAACCCTTCAAATCAGCATCTCTTATTTCGAAAAAGCTCATTTATATGATATGTTTGGCAAATCATCAAAAAAAATCAATTTAAGCTATCAAAATAGCGTCATTTCATTTATTGTTTTCTCGTTTTGTTGGGTGTCAAAGTCTCTGAGCAAAATTCTCCAAATAAGCCGTTGAATAATCGAAAAAGCTAAATTATACTATATATTCGCCGGATTATCGAAAAAACAAATTGTGGCTTTCAGATTTGGGGCAATTCATTCTTAGTTTTCTTGCTAGGTCGGGTGTTGGAGTCTCTTCGAAAAAACCTTCGAATCAGCATTTATAGAATCGAAAGATCCAAATTATACCATAAATTTGCCAGATTATCGAAGAAAAAATATATTCAGGCTTTCAGAATTGCATCAATTCTTTTATAGTTTGTTTTCTTTCTTGGTTAGGTGTTGGAATCTCTACAAGAAACTCTTCAAATCAACATTTTTAATTTCGAAAAAGCTTATTTATATAATATATTTGGCAAATTATAATAAAAAAACATATTCAAGCTATCAAAATAGCGTCATTTCTTTTATTGTCTTCTATTTTTTATTGAGGTTTAAGTCTCTGAGCAAAATCCTCCAAATAAGCCGTTGAATAATCGAAAAAGCTGAATTATACTATATATTCGCCGGATTATCGAAAAAACAAATTGTGGCTTTCAGATTTGGGGCAATTCATTCTTAGTTTTCTTGCTAGGTCGGGTGTTGGAGTCTCTTCGAAAAAACCTTCGAATCAGCATTTATAGAATCGAAAGATCCAAATTATACCATTAATTTGCCAGATTATCGAAGAAAAAATATATTCAGGCTTTCAGAATTGCATCAATTCTTTTATAGTTTGTTTTCTTTCTTGGTCATGTGTTGGAGTCTCTACAAGAAACTCTTCAAATCATCATTTTTAATTTCGAAAAAGCTTATTTATATAATATATTTGGCAAATTATAATAAAAAAACATATTCAAGCTATCAAAATAGCGTCATTTCTTTTATTGTTTTCTCTTTTTTATTGAGGTTTAAGTCTCTGAGCAAAATCCTCCAAATAAGCAGTTGAATAATCGAAAAAGCTAAATTATACTATATATTCGCCGGATTATCGAAAAAACATATTGTGGTTTTCAGATTTAGGGCAATTCATTCGTAGTTAACTCGCTTGATCAGGTGTTGGAGTCTCTTCGAAAAAACCTTCAAATCAACCTTTATAGAATCGAAAAATCGAAACTATACCATAAATTTGCCAGTGTATCGAAGAAAAAATATATTCAGGCTTCCAGAATTGCATCAATTCTTTTATAGTTTGTTTTCCCCCTTGGTCAGGTGTTGGAGTCTCTACAAGGAACCCTTCAAATCAGCATCTCTTATTTCGAACAAGCTCATTTATATAATATGTTTGGCAAACTATCAAAAAAAAAACAAATTCAAGCTATCAAAATAGCGACATTTCATGTATTGTTTTCTCGTTTTGTTGGGTGTTGTTGAGTCTCTGAGCAAAATTCTCCAAATAAGCAGTTGAATAATCGAAAAAGCTAAATTATACTATATATTCGCCGGATTATCGAAAAAACAAATTGTGGCTTTCATATTTGGGGCAATTCATTCGTAGTTTTCTCGCTTGGTCGGGTGTTGGAGTCTCTTCGAAAAAACCTTCAAATCAGCATTCATAGAATCAAAAAATCCAAACTATACCATAAATTTGCCAGATTATCGAAGAAAAAATATATTCAGGCTTTCAGAACTGCATCAATTCTTCTATAGTTTATTTTCCCCCTTGGTCAGGTGTTGGAGTCTCTACAAGAAACCCTTAAAATCAGCATTTCTCATTTCGAAAAAGCTTTTTTATATAATATATTTGGCAAATTATAATAAAAAAACATATTCAAGCTATCAAAATAGCGTCATTTCTTTTATTGTTTTCTCTCTTTTATTGAGGTTTAAGTCTCTGAGCAAAATTCTCCAAATAAGCCGTTGAATAATCGAAAAAGCTGAATTATACTATATATTCGCCGGATTATCGAAAAAACATATTGTAGCTTTCAGATTTGGGGCAATTCATTCTTTGTTTTCTCGCTTGGTCGGTTGTTGGAGTCTCTTCGAAAAAACCTCCGAATCAGCATTTATAGAATCGAAAAATCCAAACTATACCATAAATTTGCCAGTGTATCGAACAAAAAATATATTCAGGCTTTCAGAATTGCATCAATTCTTTTATAGTTTTTTTTCCCCCTTGGTCATGTGTTGGAGTCTCTACAAGGAACCCTTCAAATCAGCATCTCTTATTTCGAAAAAGCTCATTTATATGATATGTTTGGCTAATCATCAAAAAAAAATCAATTCAAGCTATCAATATAGCGTCATTTCATTTAGTGTTTTCTCGTTTTGTTGGGTGTCAAAGTCTCTGAGCAAAATTCTCCAAATAAGCCGTTGAATAATCGAAAAAGCTAAATTATACTATATATTCGCCGGATTATCGAAAAAACAAATTGTGGCTTTCAGATTTGGGGCAATTCATTCTTAGTTTTCTTGCTAGGTCGGGTGTTGGAGTCTCTTCGAAAAAACCTTCGAATCAGCATTTATAGAATCGAAAGATCCAAATTATACCATAAATTTGCCAGATTATCGAAGAAAAAATACATTCAGGCTTTCAGAATTGCATCAATTCTTTTATAGTTTGTTTTCTTTCTTGGTTAGGTGTTGGAGTCTCTACAAGAAACTCTTCAAATCAGCATTTTCAATTTCGAAAAAGCTTATTTATATAATATATTTGGCAAATTATAATAAAAAAACATATTCAAGCTATCAAAATAGCGTCATTTCTTTTATTGTTTTCTCTTTTTTATTGAGGTTTAAGTCTTTGAGCAAAATCCTCCAAATAAGCAGTTGAATAATCGAAAAAGCTGAATTATACTATATATTCGCCGGATTATCGAAAAAACAAATTGTGGCTTTCAGATTTGGGGCAATTCATTCTTAAATTTCTTGCTAGGTCGGGTGTTGGAGTCTCTTCGAAAAAACCTTCGAATCAGCATTTATAGAATCGAAAGATCCAAATTATACCATAAATTCGCCAGATTATCGAAGAAAAAATATATTCAGGCTTTCAGAATTGCATCAATTCTTTTATAGTTTGTTTTCTTTCTTGGTTAGGTGTTGGAGTTTCTACAAGAAACTCTTCAAATCAGCATTTTTAATTTCGAAAAAGCTTATTTATATAATATATTTGGCAAATTATAATAAAAAAACATATTCAAGCTATCAAAATAGCGTCATTTTTTTTATTGTTTTCTCTTTTTTATTGAGGTTTAAGTCTCTGAGCAAAATCCTCCAAATAAGCAGTTGAATAATCGAAAAAGCTAAATTATACTATATATTCGCCGGATTATCGAAAAAACATATTGCGGTTTTCAGATTTAGGGCAATTCATTCGTAGTTAACTCGCTTGGTCAGGTGTTGGAGTCTATTCGAAAAAACCTTCAAATCAACCTTTGTAGAATCGAAAAATCGAAACTATACCATAAATTTGCCAGTGTATCGAAGAAAAAATATATTCAGGCTTACAGAATTGCATCAATTCTTTTATAGTTTGTTTTCCCCCTTGGTCAGGTGTTGGAGTCTCTACAAGAAACCCTTCAAATCAGCATCTCTTATTTCGAAAAAGCTCATTTATATGATATGTTTGGCAAATTATCAAAAAAAAAACAAATTTAAGCTGTCAAAATAGCGTCATTTCATTTATTGTTTTTTCGTTCTGTTGGGTGTAAAAGTCTCTGAGCAAAATTCTCCAAATATGCAGTTGAATTAGCGAGAGAGCTAAATTATACTATATATTCGCCGGATTATCGAAAAAACATATTGTGGTTTTCAGATTTGGAGCAATTCATTCGTAGTTTTCTCGCTTGGTCGGGTGTTGTAGTCTCTTCGAAAAAACCTTCAAATCTGCCTTTATAGAATCGAAAAATCCAAACTATACCATAAATTTGCCAGATTATCGAAGAAAAAATATATTCAGGCTTTCAGAATTGCATCAATTCTTTTATAGTTTGTTTTCTCCCTTAGTCAGGTGTTGGAGTCTCTACAAGAAACCCTTAAAATCAGCATTTCTCATTTCGAAAAAGCTTTTTTATATGATAAATTTGGCCAATTATAAAGAAAACATATTCAAGCTATCAAAATAGCGTTATTACATTTATTGATTTCTCGTTTTATTGGGTGTTAAAGTGTCTGAGCAAAATCCTCCAAATGAGCAGTTGAATTATCGAAAAAGCTAAATTATACTATATAGGTATTCGCCGGATTATCAAAAAAAAAAAATTCTGGCTCTCAGATTTGCGGCAATTCATTCAAGTTTTCCCGCTTGGTCGGGTGTTGGAGTCTCTTCAAAAAAACCTTCAAATCAGCCTTTATAGAATCGAAAAATCGAAACTATACCATAAATTTGCCAGTGTATCGAAGAAAAAATATATTCAGGCTTCAATTCATCAGGCATCAATTCTTTTATAGTTTGTGTTCCCCCTTGGTCAGGTGTTGGAGTCTCTACAAGAAACCCTTCAAATCAGCATCTCTTATTTCGAAAAAGGTCATTCATATGATATGTTTGGCAAATTATCAAGAAAAAAAACAAATTTAAGCTATCAAAATAGCGTCATTTCATTTATTGTTTTTTCGTTCTGTTGGGTGTTAAAGTCTCTGAGCAAAATTCTCCAAATATGCAGTTGAATTAGCGAGAGAGCTAAATTATACTATATATTCGCCGGATTATCGAAAAAACATATTGTGGTTTTCAGATTTGGGGCAATTCATTCGTAGTTTTCTCGCTTGGTCGGATGTTGGAGTCTCTTCGAAAAAACCTTCAAATCTGCCATTATAGAATCGAAAAATCCAAACTATACCATAAATTTGCCAGATTATCGAAGAAAAAATATATTCAGGCTTTCAGAATTGCATCAATTCTTTTATAGTTTGTTTTCTCCCTTGGTCAGGTGTTGGAGTCTCTACAAGAAACTTTTCAAATCAGCATTCCTCATCTCGAAAAAAGCTTATTTATAGGAAATATTTGGCAAATTATCAAAAAAAACATACTCAAGCTATCAAAATAGCGTTATTACATTTATTGATTTCTCATTTTGTTGGGTGTTAAAGTGTCTGAGCAAAATACTCCAAATGAGCAGTTGAATTATCGAAAAAGCTAAATTATACTATATAGGTATTCGCCGGATTTACGAAAAAAAAATATTCTGGCTCTCAGATTTGCGGCAATTCATTCAAGTTCTCCCGCTTGGTCGGGTGTTGGAGTCTCCGCGAAAAAACCTTCAAATCAACATTATTGGTATAACGAAAAATCTGAATTAATATTTCTTTTGATGCATGGTTTTATTCAGTTTTTGTCAATGAATTTCCGGCACAGTCATCATAGTCCATTGGATTTGACGTACTTCTGATTGATCTCTCCTGACCCGACCCTCCTCCACTTCGACGACAGCCTTCCTCCCATAAATCAGCCGTTCGAATCGCCACCTTCGAATTCTCCTCACATGTCCCGACCCATATTTCTTAACGGAACCTCCGGCCGGCAGAACGTAACGGAAACGAACATTGCAACAATAAAATGTCGAATTAGACGCCAAGTGCCCCGGTCGATGGAACACGGGTGGAGAAACAATAAAGCCGTACCTTATGCAATCCCATAAGTGGGGCCATAAACTATGCACATGAATTATCCGACTTTCCCTTTCATTTGGCCGATGCTCAACGCCGAGAAGGAGGAGAGGTCGTGGTCAATTAGAGTTCAACAGCTGTTCGACCGACGACGTCAGGGTCAGAGGACTCTCTAGATCGCGTCCTTCGGAATGTGGAACGATACCTACTTTTCGCGGGATTCATTTTTTGATCGATCGTGGAAAGGTGTTTGCCATCCATCCAGATTTTCTTAAAAGTAGAGTCTAGACTTTGACCATTATCGGTTGCGACGGAATCCATCGAAAGTTGAAGACCATGCGAGCTCGCTGGACAGGTTGACTGCACTCTACCAAAACGAGGACACCGATTATACAATTCGTATCATCGAGGATGAAAGTGAAGAACTCGTTGTTGCGTTATCGCAACTATGATTCTTCTGCTTGTCCACTTCGAAAAATGATCGATTGTTCGCTTTCTTGCAATACGCTTCGAGCAGGTTACACGTAGGAGAAAGTGTTTGTTTCTTATTCTTGCTGGGCAATACCGATTATTACATATAGAGTCGTGGTATGCGGAAGGTTGGCTCGTGGTTTTGTGGTACGATAAACTTCGAAATCTGCATGGTGTACCAGAAACTTATTCCATATATTATAGGGGTCATTAGGAAGAAGTGATACGTGACAGCTTCTTCGTTTCGCAGATATGGACAGAAATAGAAAAGCACTGACGTTAAGTCAAGGGCATTTATTTGATTTCATCGCCAAAGCTGTCATATATCCAGACACTTCGGATTTATTCAAGATACTGGTAAATGCTTCGAGATTAACGTGCAGTTTTCATGAATTTTTTATCGATTTGTATGAATTATTATTATTAACCACAGTTTATATATTATATAGTTAATAAATAGATAAATATATACATGGTGTCCCAAGTTCGAGTGCCTACTAGTCGATTCTTGAGAACCTCACCTATTCGAAATCTGAGAATTTGGATTATGATATTGTTCGACTTTATCTACTGAGCTAAAATATTCTTGAAGCCTGAACACTTTCAGTTATACAGGGAGTGAAAATGCATTACTCGAAATCTCAATTTTTTGCTTTTTTTCATCTCTTATATGATCGATTATTCAATTTTAAATATTTTTCTATACGGATCGTTGCATGCGTCGGAATAGTTTTCAAAATAACGAGAAAAAATTTAAAAAAATTACGAAAAGGACTGCCGTGAAGTTAGGAGCTTTTCAGCGCTCGTACATGCACCTTGTTTTCCAGTTTTAGAAATCAATTGAAGGAATTTTCGACAGCTGTCAAAAAAATTCTTAAACTTAGACGAAACTCCAGACTTTGTCTGTGCTTCAGCTGACCAATTTTTTTTCAATAATTCAGTAGAATTTTCTACGGTATCTATTGTCTTGGTGATGCGATCTGTACAAAATTTCGCACGTAGTTTGAATACATTATTCCTCAGCTAGATGCAAAATTTCATTCCAATCAAATCGGTTGTTTCGGAATTATCAGGAACAGAATATTTTGAACGGCCATATTTACGGAACCCCTAGTCTAATTTTGCTAAACGTGACCGTGAAATTCGCGATCCAAACCCACCCTGAAAATTTCAAGTTCCTAGGCCTTTCCCTTCAGAAGTTATAATTTTCTATGGTTTCTATGGTTCTGGTCATGCGATCTGGACAAAATGTTGCTTTAATATATCATTCTTGTTTAAAATAGAAAGTTTCATCTCGATCGAATCCGTAGTTTCGAAATTATCGAGAAAACAAAATTTCAAACGACCGTATTTACGGAACCCTTAGTATAATTCTGCTCATTGATAAACGTGAACGCCACATTCCAGATCTACACCTATCCTGAAAATTTCAAGTCCCTAGGCCTTTCCGTTCGAAAGTTATGATTTTCTATGGTTTCTATGGTTCTGGTCATGCGATCTAGAGAAATGTAGCTTGAATATATCATTCTCCATTAGTATACAGAATTTCGTCACGATCGAATCTGTAGTTTGGAAATTATCAAGAAAACTGAATTTCAAACGACCATATTTACGGAACCCCTAATATAATTTTGCTCATAGATGAAAGTGATCACGACAATCGAGATCCACACCTATCCTGAAAATTTCAAGTCCCTAGGCGTTTCCGTTCAAAAGTTATAATTTTCTATGGTTCCTATGGTTCTGGTCATGCGATCTGACTGACAAAATTCCACATGTAGCTTGAACACCTCATTCTCCATTTGAGCGCAAAATTTCATTTCGATTAAATCTGTAGTTTTCAAGTGATCAGTGGAACTAAATTTTGAACGGCCATATTTACGGAACCTCTGGTGGAATTCTGCCCATTAACGAACTCAACCGAGGCAATTGGGATCTGAACCTACACTGAAAATTTCAAGTCTCTAGGTTGTTCCGTTCGATAGTTATCGTGTTTACGGCCGGCCGGACGGACGGTCAGACTCAAATTTTCGGACGGATTCGTCATCAGTGAGTCGAACATAGTCGATTGAGACCATTTTCGACTCAAAATTCGAAAAATTCAGACATCGTGACGAAATGATATAGCCCTCGTGTAAGTAGTAGGTACGAGCGCTCAAAAAATGGCGGAATATTGTGCATTTCCTAAATTTTGGAAAACTCGTCACATGATATTTCAAATATTTTGTGATCAGAATTTTCCTATAACTTTTGTTTTTTAAATTAGAAATTTTTTTTTTTAATTGCGATTTTACGAAGAAAAATAATGAAAGTGTTCAAAGTAGTTTATGCTCCTTAATTGAATAAATACTGAGTTATTGAGGATTTTCTAAAGTTATGTCTTACGTAGAGACAAATTCATAAAATCTGTTCTATAACAATAATCTGTGTTCATAGCGAATTATTGGGATTATTTATCTTCTATGAACACAGATTATTGTTATAAAACAGATTTTATGAATTTGTCTCTACGTACGACATAAATTCAGAAAATCCTTAATAACTCAGTATTTATTCAATTAAGAAGCATAAACTACTTTGAACACTATCATTATTTTTCTTCGCAAAATCTAACGCAATTATAAAAAAAATTTCTAATTTAAAAAACAAAAGTTATGGGAAAATTCTGATCACAATAGAAATATATTTAAAATTGAATAATCGATCATATAAAAGATGAAAAAATACAAAGAAAAATTTTTCGATAAATTCATTTTCACTCCCTGTATAATAGAAATTGTTCAGGCTTCAAGCATGTTTTAGCTCAGTAGATAAAGTCGAACAATATCATAATCCAAATTTTCAGATTTCAACTAGGTCCGGTTCTCAAGAAACGTCTAGTAGGCACTCGAACTTGGGACACCTGTATATGAATTTATTGACATTAGTTCGGTGTTCACTTCGAGCACTAATTATCTACATGCCCATGTGAACTTTGGCAATGAAATGAAAAAATAAATAATCAATTCATGTAAAAAATTAATTCAAGACAAATTACAATGACCGTTTGTAGTGTATTATTTTGTAATCTTTTGAATTCATTAAAGCTTTTGAAACTTCCAGACTTGTTTCTGTTTTACCAGAAGAAATTAATCGAGGGGCTCTTGGCAACATTCCCCAGGGTGGCAATAAAACTACAGAGGAACTTCATGAAAAACTATGGGTTCATACAAATTCCTGAACCATTCGATAGAAGCAAAATTAATTCCACACATCGGTTACAAATCGAATGAACTAGTTAGTAGAAAGGTAACTTTGAACTCCGAGTTTCTGGGCTAGGCTCATGATAAAACGCCCTCTAACTGTGAAAAGAAATCTTCACCGCCAACAGGTGTCCCCTACGCCACTCGCGATTCATTGTCAGCCTCTTTCCTCAACTTGCATGCGTAGCAATCAGAGCAATAATTATCTCGTCAAGAGCATGTAACGTGCTATTACTTTATGCCACAGATAAAACAAATTACAGAACGAGTCCGTAGTTTACCATAATACTATTTATAACGATATAACCATAATAGTGTTGTCGCTAAATTACACGTTCAACAAGAGGATTGCCGGTGGTTTTTAGCTCTTTAAACTGGACTATTAAACGGTGCGCTTATCTTTTCAGCCGCGCTGAAGCTCCGGCCTTTTTTTTCGCCGCGTGTTTCGCGTTGTTTATCTGTGGAAATGGAGTAGGTTTGAGTATTTTCAACGTATGGGCCGCAGTATTAATTGCGCGATGTCGTTATTAAAGTGATGGGGCCGCTTGTAGTCGTATCTCGAATTGGAAGATCGCCTATCTCAATCGATGAAAATTATGGTCGCATTCCTAGGTCGCTCACGTATGGGCTTTTAAGTTGAAAGGATTCGATACCATTTTTCCAATAGGGCCCACTCGGAATGCTGGGAGGGATATGGGTGGAACATCTCTAATCGTAGGTATTTTATGAATAAATCCTTTGGTCTCTCAATCCCGTTGACCCACATCGATTACCTCGACGACCTGTTAACGATGTCGCCGAAGTGGAATCTCGCTCTCCATCGCATGCATACGACCGACGGCGTCCCATATTCTAGCCGGCCTAATTTTTTCTGATTATACCTTCCAGACGAGCCGATGATTTTAGGTTCGTATCTCGACTCGGACTTAATGACAAGGCGGACTCCGCCGACTTGTAGACATTCGAAAATGATTAATTGAAAGACGCTCGGAGGAAATTCCGACCAGAAGTGGTAACGAGGGTGCTCGCGGCGATAGTACTACCTGGAATTCGTTGGAATTTGTGGATTTTTCAACGTTTCCACCTTTTTTGAGGCACTTCATAGGAAGAATTATTTGTTTACCATGCAAGGGGTTGGCAACCATGCTGGGTGCAACAAATGTGCTTTTTGCAACATTTTTCCTTCGATCGAACCCAATTTGTTTTCATTTAAAGTTTCATTGAATGCAATTCTACAAGGAGATCTATTTGAGCGTTTTCCCTGATTTCAGACCTCGATTGGGTATTTTTTCGGTAAATTTTGACGAATCAAGAAATTACCTCGTAAAGTAATATAAAAAATGTTATGATTCTGGAAATAAGTTACTTATCTGGCTTCTTTTTGACGAGTTGCTTCTGTGTTTCCAACGAAATCGATGAAATAAACATTCGATTCGAATTAGGTTCACAAACATACTCCAATGGATAAGAAATTCCTAAAAATTTAATTCAATAATTTCATTTTGTACAGAACTCTAGGCCTTTTAGAAATATCTCTTCCTAATGGTGAAACTTTCAATATCACAAACGTTTGGTTCAATTGGTTTTGCCTCCTGAACAAGACTTGACTTTTCGCAAACTAAAAACTTTCAAATCTTCATCCTCAATTTGTTCCTTCCTCTTTTTATCATCTGCAGGGATTTTATCTCCAGAAGAAGATCTCAACTTAACAACGAGCAATGGTTTTGACGATTTTGGAGATTTTTAATCGTTAATTTGCTTTGAATTCGTTTTGTAGACCTTGGAAGAGTAACAGATCCATTTCCGAATTCATCGGTATTCTTCTCTCCTTTTCTTCGCTGTGAACTTTCGGTACTCTTTCTTTTTGGTACCTATCTTCCGTTCTATTTCTGTTCTTCTTTCTCTTTCTGTACTTTTGTCGCTTCTCATTTTTTCATGTATATCTCTTTTGTGGAAACGTGATCTACTTCTTGAATGTCGTTTTCACGTTTCCTTGTGAACTGTTTTTTTTCTGTTGATTTTAGTTAGTACTGTTTCCTGTTTTTTGTGTCCTTTTGACTAACTCTGAAGATGTAGATTTTCTCATTTCATGTTTGCTTTTTTTTTGTAGTTTGATATTTTTCTTTTTTCAATACATCAACTGCGTTTTTTACTTTTTCCTGAAAAATCTGAGAAAAAACTGCACTGCAAACTGGTAGTTGGAGAAACGTATACATGGTGTGCCAATTTCGAATGCCTACTAGACTTTTCTTGAGAACCTGACCTATTTGAAATCTGAAAATTTGGACTATGATATTGTTCGACTTTATCTACTGAGTTGAAATATTCTTGAAACCTGAACACTTTCAGTTATACAGGGAGTGAAAATAAATTTCTCAAAAGATTTTTGAGCGCTCGTACTACTTACACGAGGGCTATATATTTCGTCACGATGTCTGTATTTCTCGAATTTTGAGCCGAAAATGGTCTCAATCGATTATGTTCGACTCACTGATGATGAATCCGTCGAAAAATTCGAGTCTGTCCGTCCGTCCGGCCGTATACACGATAACTCTCGAACGAATGTCTTAGAAACTTGAAATTTTCAGGGTAGGTTCGAATCTCGAATGCCGCGGTTGAGTTCGTTATTGGGCAAAATTCGCCGAGGGGTTCCGTAAATATGGCCGCTCGAAATTTTGTTTTCCTGATTACTTTGAAACTACAGTTTCGATCGAGGTGAAATTTTGTACTCTAATGGAAAATGAGATAATCAAGCTACATGCAAAATTTTGTTCAGCTCGCATCACCAGAACCATAGAAATCATAGAAAATTGTAACTTTTGAACGGAAACGCCTAGGGACTTGAAATTTTCAGGATAGGTGTGGATCTCGATTGTCGTGATCACATTCATCTATGAGCAAAATTATACTAGGAGTTCCGTAAATATGGTCGTTTGAAATTTAGTTTTCTTGATAATTTCCAAATTACAGATTTGATCGTGACGAAATTTTGTATACTAATGGAGAATGATATATTCAAGCTACATTTCTTTAAATCGCATGACCAGAACCATAGAAACCATAGAAAATCATAACTTTCGAACGGAAAGGCCTAGGGACTTGAAATTTTCAGGATAGGTGTGGATCTGAAAGGTCGCGTTCACGTTTATCAATAAGCAGAATTATACTAGGGGTTCCGTAAATACGGTCGTTTGAAATTTTGGTCTCTCGATAATTTCGAAACTACGGATTCGATCGAGATGAAATTTTGTATTTCAATCGAGAATGATATATTGAAGCAATATTTTGTCCAGATCGCATGACCTGAACCATAGAAAATTGTAACTCTTGAACGGAAAGGCCTAGGAACTTGAAATTTTCAGGTTGGGTTTGGATCGCAAATATCGCAGTCACCTTCATCAATGAGCAAAATTAGACTAGGGGTTCCGTAAATATGGCCGTTCAAAATATTTTTTTCCTGATAGTTCCGAAACTACTGATTGGATTGGAATTGAATTTTGCACCTAGCTGAGAGATAATGTATTCAAACTAGGTGCGAAATTTTGTCCATATCGCATCACCAAGACCATAGATACCGTTGAAAATTCTAGCGAAGTATCGAAAAAAAATTGGTCAGCTGAAACACTGACATGAAGTCTGGATTTTCGCCTAAGTTTCAGAATTTTTTTGACAGCTGTCGAAAATTCCTCCAACCTATTTCTAAAACTGGAAAATGCGAATCTACCTACAAGATGGATGTACGAGCGCTCAAAAGCTCCTGATTTCACGGCAGTGGTTTTCGTAATTTTTTCACTTTTTCCTGAAAAATCTGAGAAAAAACTGCACTGCAAACTGGTAGTTGGAGAAACGTATACATGGTGTCCCAAGTTCGAATGCCTACTAGACGTTTCTTGAGAACCTGACCTATTTGAAATCTGAATATTTGGATTATGATATTGTTCGTTGTTATTAAGGATTTTCAGAATTTCTGTCGTACGTAGAGATAAATTCATAAAAGCTGTTTCATAAAAATAATCTGTATTCATAGAAGATAAATTATTCCAATAATTCCCTATGAACACCGATTATTGTTATAAAAAAGATTTTATGAATTTGTCTTTACGTACGACATAAATTCAGAATATCCTTAATAACTCAGGAGTTATTTAATTTAGAACCTACTTCTTGAATGTCGTTTTTACGTTTCCTTGTGCAGTAGTTTTTTTCTGTTGATTCAAGTAAGTAGTTGTTTAGTTTTTTTTTGTGTCCTTATGAATCTATAGTTACTCTAATGATTTAATGATTTTAGTAACTCTAAAGATCTAGATTTTCTCATTTTATGTTTGCTTTTTTCTGAAGTTTGATTTTTATTTTTTCAATACTCCTTTTTTTTCTGAAAAATCTGAAAAAAAAGCACTGCAAACTGGTAGTTAGAGAAACGTTTAAATGGATACTGTCATATTCGTTTCCCTCCTCGAATTGGTCTATTTCTCTCAAATCCACTCGAATTCCGACCACCTCGATCGTCGAAATAGGACGTTCTTTTCATTCAGCTAAGACGCCCAAAAATTCAACGATCGAGCAACCTCAACCTGAGTTCTTTCAGTGCTTCCCTTTTCAAAGGCGAATCCCCTTTCACGCGAACCCAAACCATATCGTTTTCGTTTTAAGTTTTCATGGTGGAAAGTTTTCCGAGGCCGAAGTACGGTCCGAGCTACCCTGCTGACAACCATGGGTTCCGTGGGACGGCCTAAGCGTCTGTCAAAGATACCTACGATCGCGACTGTACGATTGTTTATCATTTGATTCGCGCCGCCTCAAACTTCCTGCTCCGTTTTTGCCTCTATGGATTTATGGCTTTGTTCCCATGATTTATATCTCGCTGGGTGCCGTATCTGATCGATCTAAGTCCGTTATTCCTTCTCACGATCTCCGAGATGGAATTTCCTGGAGAAAGAGTCGAATTTTTGAGAAATTCAACCGGTAAAATACAGGGTGTTTCCGGAGTTTTCAAGTCAGAAGTCAAGTTGGTACCAAGTCACCCAAACATCTATGGCATTAAGTGAAGAGTGTTCGTATAATTGTGTTAATCAAGGCTTTATGATAATACTAATGATGCTCTTTGCCTCATTTCCATCCATTTCTTAGCATATCAAAGTCACCGACGACTTAAATCAGATTAACCTTGAAGCTGATGACCCTCCTTCATCATCGAGCGATTCAACAAACCATAATGCACCTTCTGCATCAAAGACGCGCATATCATCCTAAAAACGAAGAAACATTCAATCGAGCCAGGTTCTAAGTCTTCGAGAGTCCATTGAAACGCTCTCTGCATTAGTGACCTTTTGTTATTATCCATTTAACATTCTCCGAACCTCCTCTGCCATCTTTGACGCGCCGCGAAGCAGATTTAAAAACATCTGCTGCCACTTCTAAACAATCGGATGGACGCGTCGATGCCTTCGAACGGCGTTCAAATGATTCGACGGTTTTGGCTCGTTGGAAATGACGATGATCTATTAGTCTCCTTCAGGGAGTTTAGCTTTGAGCGTAATTTCTGCTTGTTGCATTACCTCAGAAATCTTGCATTTTGCCGCGGTCGGACACGGTTCGAGGCTATCCACAATTGGTCGGTGTTTGAGCGCGCGGCAACGAGAAACTATATCTTGCTCATTTGGGAAGGTCAGGGCCGTATCTAGGTACTACTGCGCCTGTGGCAATATATTAGACAGCGCCCCCCCATTTGCGTAGATTTTTTTTCATTCATCATATTTTCTTATATTATTTTTTTTCATAATGCTAGTCATATATCTCCGTAAGAGTTTCAAAATATGTAATACACATTTTTATAGAAAATTTTTTTCATTAAAAAAATTTAAATACACATTTTGAATGAAACGCTTAAAAAAAAAACAAATTCTGAAAAAACAAAATGAAATATTCATATTTATGTAATAAACACGAACATTTTTTATCTCAAAAAATATGAATTCTTCAACTTAAAATTTGAAAATACATAATGAAAACGCAAAATAAAAATTTTTTGGTAAATTGACTAGAAAATAATAATCGATAATCACTATCTCTGTGAAGAAAAAACCGCAAACTTAGCATACAAATACTATTTTATAACCATTTGAAACACGTACTAATAGTTTCGTACAGGGCCCGAGGTTACAATATTCAAGAAGTCCATTAGTTAAGAATAAAAAAATCACTAGAATAATCTTTGCCAGATGAGATTGGAGATTCAATGAAAACTATGAAAACTAACACTAAAATTTGAGTTTTAGTAGATTTCAAAAAAAGACGCTCTGAGAAGTGAGAACTCAAGTTTGAAAATCCATATTTTCCGCAATGATCCGAACATATTTCTTCTTGAATTGAAAGGAACAATATTATGAATGTTAAAATACGAATAATTGAATATATCCGATGCCAGAATAATGTCATAAAAAATAACAACTCACCTTCAATAGCACAATTTATAATGCTCGAATCCAAAAGCACAACGGCACAAAAAAGTCAGATAATAAAAAAAAACTCAAAACTTATAACACTTTAAATCTGGATACACACTAAACGAAAATTAAAATTTGAATTTTTTGCTCTTCCCTTCACAATTGGAAGATATCAATATTTATTTAAAATAGAATTAGATTCCCCAATTTTTCTCCCACTTCTTGGTTTCGTGGTTAGTTTCGTACAGGGCCTTATGTTACAATATTCAAGAAGTCCATACGTTAAGTATAAAAAAATCACTATAATAATCTTTGTCAGATGAGATTGAAGATTCAATGAAAACCATGAAAAGAAACACTAAAATTTGAGTTTTATTAGATTTCAAAAAAAGACGTTCTGAGAAGTGGGAACTCAAGTTTGAAAATCCATATTTTCCGCAATGAACCGAACATATTTCTTTTTGAATTAAAAGGAACAATATTATTATGTTAAAATACGAATAATTGAATATATCCGATGCCAGAATAATGTCATAAAAAATAACAAATACTTAGTACAACTCACCTTCAATAGCACAATTTATAATGCTCGAATCCAAAAGCACAATGGCACAAAAAAGTCAGAATATAAAAATTAACTCAAAACTTATAAGACTTCAAATCTGGATACAAACTAAACGAACATCAAAATTTAAATTTTTTGCTCTTCCCTTCACAATAGGAAGAAATCAATATTTATTTAAAATAGAATTAGATTCTCCAATTTTTCTCCCACTTCTTGAGCTCAAAACTCTGATTGGTGAATTTTTGGCAATACAAATCGTTTTTGAAATACCACAGATGTGGCCTAAAAATCTAAACAAATCGATCATTATGAACAATCATCATCAAATAAGCCGCCCTTCAAAACAAGCTGGATGCGATAAGGGTTGATGTAGTGTAAGCGACTCATGAAAGGGTTGTGCTGGGAATCGCATGACGATATTGCCGATTGTAATATTTATGATCAGAGTGCAGTATCTTTGAGAATTTTTTATAACAATTGGACTATACTTCTCGTATTTCTGACCTAATTGCATTCTCATTCTGTTTTTTGAATGTCAATGTTTCGAAATGTTGTGATCGAATTACTTACTTACGTAACCGTGTTGTCGTCTTTCGAATAAATTTTTGTTGGCTTGGCGCTTCTATTTTTTTATTTTTGATATTTTTTGGCGCCCCTTCGGACCTTGCGCCCGTGGCAAGTGCCACCCTCGCCACGCCCTAGATACGGCCCTGGGGAAGGTTGTTTGATCTTCTGACGGATAGAGGAAACTTGCATCTTTTTTCAAATCCAGATATCTGTTTCCAAACGCACTGGCGGATTAAATTTTTTGATATTTTCTCGTTCATTGGGCGATTCTTGCGAAAAAAAATTTAAACGTACTGTATATAACCTTGGAAAGCCCTGACTTGGAGTCAGGAGAAAATAATCCAAGAACTTGATGCTTTTTTTACCCAGGGAGAGTGGTGAATAAATAACCTTGAAATTTCCACTACCTCAATAAATTCATGGTAGAATTTGAACACTCAGTTATTGTTGTCCCTAAATAGGATGTAAAAGTCTCGCTCGTCCTTGAAAATCGGGTCGCACAAAACGACCTAATCGACACCGTTTAGGCGCCGTTTCTTCTTCGCATAGCTCTAATTGTTGTGACACGTAGCAATTAGACATTTGCGAATTGCGCACCGTGAATTTCGAGTCGGGGCGTTATTATTATGGGATTAGAGAGGTCCTGGTGTGGAACCCGACGTTTTTTCGCAACGAAAATCACGGGGTTACGTAAAACGTTCTGTTTGTTCAGAACGGTCTAGATTTGTGACATTTAAGTGATTATCTGCGCCAAGGTGTAGTGAGCTGGCGAAACTGTGAGGTTTCAGTGGGGTATGTGGAGCGTGGTGAGGGAGATGTCCCGTGAATTGAAGCTGGAGATTACTCAGAGTGAAAATCTAATTTTCTGTCGACCATAGAATAAAAGCTCATTTTAACGCACTCGAAATCATCCATTAATCACCCCTATTAATGCATGATTTCTTGTATTAATGCATGATTATCATGGCAACCGATTATAAAATATTCAGTCGGAGCATAGATGCATCTATGTCGGAGCACGATCGAGCTGTCAAATTTATTTATTCGTTTTCGATCAGAATCTGATTTTATCCGTTACACTACTACATAATGAATAACGAAGAAAATATCCCTTTGACACCGCCAGATGTGACAAAAACTGCTGAAGCAGCAACTTTGAGTCTGCTTCCTGAAAAGAGCCGCCATTTGTATGAGAAAACCTATGCTGAATTCAGATCTTGGTGCAAAGACAAGAAGGTTCGGAACTTTACGGAAATGGTTTTGTTGGCATACTTTACGGGTATTGCAGAAAAGGGGCATCTAGCAAGTTTATGGCCAAAATATTCGATGCTTGAAATCAACACTAAATGTGAAAGACAATACTGATATAAGCAGATACCACAAACTGGTGATGTTTATTAAACGGAAAAGAGAGGGATATATCCAAAAAAAATCAAAAGTTCTCGAAAAAGAACATGTGAGAGAGTTCATAGTTCACGCGTTAAAATATTTCGATTATTAATCGCTGTCCTTAATAAACTAGTTGATTAAATAACTATTCTGAGATCAGGATTCAGGAATTTTGCTGTCACATGTTCTTCGTCATGTCGGCATATAGACCCAACCGCAATTTTCTCACTATGTTACCCTGATTGGATCCGTTGACAGTTAAACGTGTGAGTTCTCATAGTTGTCGCTAGATTTCTCGTGAGAATCCCAGCGAGCCAACGTCAACTCCTAGCAAATTAGCAACAGAGAGAATTAATTCCGTTTTCCGGTCTCCTCGATTCATTCTCTAAATCCACCGAGTAGTTCAACGGTTCACTGAACTGCACTGTAAACAAACCGACAAGTTGAGAAGAGTCGTAAAATGAGACGATTGAAATAATTTTAGAGGCGTCTTGAATTGGTTTGATAACTTCTCTCGAATATCTCCCAGGAATTTCTGTTGTATTGAAATTCCTAGATTTCGAAGAAAGATTGCTGAATAACTGTGGGATTAATCATGAATGATCCCCTAAGAGAATGAGGATGATAATATCAGAATAAATATCACAAAAACTAGGAGATATATGAATTACATATATGAAAAATTACGAAAAGCACTACCGTGAAGTCAGGAGCTTTTGAGCGCTCGTACATGCACGTTGTAGGTAGATTCACATTTTCCAGTTTAAGAAAGCAATTGAAGGAATTTTCGACAGCTGTCAAAAAAATTCTGAAACTAAGGCGAAACTCCAGACTTTGTCAGTGCTTCAGCTGCCCATTTTTTTTTCGATAATTCGCTAGAATTTTCTACGGTATCTATTGTCTTGGTGATGCGATCTGGACAACATTTTGCATACATCATTACTCAGTTTGAATACATCATTACTCAGCTAGGTGCAAAATTTCATTCCAATCCAATTAGTAGTTTCGAAACTATCAGGAAAAAAATATTTTGAAAGGCCATACTTACGGAACCCCTAGTCTAATTTAACTCATTGATGAACGTGACCGCGACATTCGCGATCCCAATCTACCCTGAAAATTTCAAGTTCCTAGGCCTTTCCGTTCAAAAGTTACAATTTTCTATGGTTTCTATGGTTCTGGTCATGCGATCTGGACAAAATACTGATTTAATATATTATTATTATTCTCGATTCAAATACAAAATTTCATCTCGATCGAATCCGTAGTTTCGAAATTATCGAGAAAACAAAATTTCAAACGACCATATTTACGGAACCCCTAGTATAATTTTGCTCATAGATGAACGTTATCACGACATTCGATATCCACACCTATCCTGAAAATTTCAAGTCCCTAGGCGTTTCCGTTCAAAAGTTACAATTTTCTATGGTTTCTATGGTTCTGGTCATGCGATCTGGACAAAATTTCTTATGTAGCTTGAACATCTCAATCTCCATTTGAGTGCAAAATTTCATATCGATCAAATCTGTAGTTTTCGAGTAATCAGGGGAACAAAACTTTGAACGGCCATATTTACGGAACCCTTCGTGGAATTCTGCCCATTAACGAACTCAGCCGAGGCATTAGGGATTTGAACCTATACTGAAAATTTCAAGTCTCTAGGTTGTTCCGTTCGAGAGTTATCGTGCTTACGGTCGGACGGACAGACTCGAATTTTTCGACGGATTCGTCATCAGTGAGTCGAACATAGTCGATTGAGACCATCATTGTAGGTGGAGAACAGTTCAATTGAATGACCGTCATTTAGGAATATCCCAATAATATCTGATAAGGTTCTGGGAATATAAAGTTGATTGATTTCTTTCTGATTCCTTTTTGATTTAATTTTCTTTTTGTTTCTTTCTAACTATTGGTTGCTCTTAGTCCAGTGTTTGGGTAGATTTTTTCTTTGTTTGCACTAAGTTTAAGTTTATGCCAAAAGATTGTATATTTTTCTCTTTAATGTAACCTATGAATACTGTTTTTGGGTTGAAATACCTGTTTGTATCCTTGTTTCTCAAAAATGAATAAAATAAATAAATAAATAAATAAATAAGATGCCAATAGAATTTGGGAATACTCCTCAGTTTTCTCAAAACTTGAAGACCAATAATATTTTTCGTTAATTTTGCAGTTTTATGTTTTGGTTAAAAAAAAATTATAAAAGCCCTGCCGTGTAGTCAGGAGCTTTTGAGCGCTCGTACATGCACCTTGTAGGTAGATTCGCATTTTCCAGTTTTAGAACCAATTGAAGAAATTTTTGACAACTGTCCAAAAATGACAGCAGCTCTTTGTCAATTATGCCGAATCGGCTGTTACAGAATATAATGATTTTCTATTCAATATTCCGTTGGAATTTGAAATGGTTCTGGTTATGCGATCTGGTAAAATTTAGCTTGAATATATCATTGTCCATCTGAATTTCAAACGACCATATTTACGGAACCCCTGGTCGAATTTTGCCCAGTAACGAACGCAACCGAGGCGCATTCGAGATCGAACCTACCCTAAAAATTTCAATGTCTAGGTCGTTCCGTTCGAGAGTTATCTAGTATACAGAAATATTTTCATTAACACCTGAGTGTATTTATTTTCCTCTCAAACGAGAATGCAGTCGAAGTTGGTTGGGTCGAACCCCGTCGAAAGAAGTGCAAGAAATAGAGGTTGAGTATTTTATAATTCTTCAAAATTCGACGACTACCTGGAACAGGTGTTTTCTGGTAAAATGGTTCTGCCTTCTGTTGAAAAAAAAAGGATTCTCACTCTGTACGTCCGATAACCTCCGCCCATCGAAGAAGAACTAATTACACGAAATGCGCAAATAAAAAGTGGAAGGATGCGAGCGAAGCGAAGAGTACGGTAAGAGATATCTCATAATAAAATATACATTTCAGCACTGAAAGCAATATTGGTTGCCGAGGAAAACGTCCCCCTCCACCTGCGGGGTACCATTACGAGATTACGACGAGTCGTATAATAATAACAAGAAGCGAAATTGGCTTCAATAGGAAATGAACAAATGCCTGGTCGGCTGATCCCGAGCCAGAACAGTCGGTCCTCGAGTTATTAATCTCCGCGAGGATCGCCGCTCCGCGTTTTCCAACGTAGCAGGTGTTAAATACTCGGCGTATAGTGAAACCGCGTTGTCGTCCGTTGTGATGTAATAGCCACCATTCTTAATGACCGACAATTTTCGCACGTTTTCGCTCGCAGTCCTGTCTTCTCCTATGAAGGCCTGCGAGACCAACGCCATATGGACCGGCGGAGGTGGGCAGCGGAAGTAATTTTATGGAAAATTATATCTGAATCATTCGTACTGAACCGCGAAATTGCCCGGGGCGTGTATGTGGAGATGGAAATTATTGACGGTGTGGGAAATGCCCAGTGACGACGCGCGGAATGCGTTAAATGATTACACTTCCTTGTCCAACAATTATATTTCGAAAATTCATTGACGAAATGGCACACCGAAGAAAAAGATCCCCGGGATTTTCGGGTTGAATGAATTCCGGTTGTTTTTACGCAACTATAGTTATCACAACAAAAGAAATTATGAAAAGCACTGCCGTAAAGGCAGGAGCTTTTGAGCGCTCGTACATGCACCTTGTAGGTAGATTCGCATTTTTCAGTTTTAGAAATCAATTGAAGGAATTTTCGACAGCTGTCAAAAAAATTCTGAAACTTAGGCGAAACTCCAAACTTCATGTCAGTGAACGGTATCTATGGTCTTGGTGATGCGATCTGGACAAAATTTTGCACGTAGTTTGAATGCATTATTCCTCAGATAGTTGCATAATTTCATTCCAATCCGATCAGTAGTTTCGAAACTATCAGGAAAATAATATTTTGAACGACCATATTTACGAAAATCCTAGTCTAATTTTGCTCATTGATGAACGTGACTGCGATATTCGCGATTCAAACCCACCCTGGAAATTTCAAGTTCCTAGGCCTTTCCGTTCAAAAGTTACAATTTTCTATGATTTCTATGGTTCTGGTCATGCGATCTGGACAAAATATTGCTTTAATATATCATTCTCGATTGAAATACAAAATTTCATCTCGATCGAATCCGTAGTTTCGAAATTATCGAAAAAACAAAATTTCAAACGACCGTATTTACGGAACCACTAGTATAATTCTGCTCATTGATAAACGTGAACGCGACATTTCAGATCCACACCCCTTCCTGAAAATTTCAAGTCCCTAGGCCTTTCCGTTCGAAATTAATGATTTTCTATGGTTTCTATGGTTCTGGTCATGTGATCTGAAGGAATGTAGCTTGAATATAAATTTCTCCATTAGTATACAAAATTTCGTCACGATCGAATCTGTAGTTTTGAAATTATCAAGAAAACTAAATTTCAAACGACCATATTTACGGAACCCCCAGTATAATTTTGCTCATAGATGAACGTGATCACGACATTCGAGATCCACACCTATACTGAAAATTTCAAGTTCCTAGGCGTTTCCGTTCAAAAGTTACAATTTTTTATGGTTTCTATGGTTCTGGTCATGCGATCTGGACAAAATTTCACATGTAGCTTGAAAACCTCATTCTCCATTCGAGTGCAAAATTTCATCTCGATCAAATCTGTAAATTTGGAGTAATCAGGGGAACAAAACTTCGAACGGACATATTTACGGAACCCCTCGTGGAATTCTGCCCATTAACGAACTTAACAGAGGCATTCGGGAACTGAAGCGACACTGAAAATTTCAAGTCTCTAGGTTGTTCCATTCGAGAGTTATCGTGCTTACGGACGGACAGACTCGAATTTTTTGACGGATTCGTCATCATCGTGAGTGAGTCGAACATAGTCGATTGAGACCATTTTCGGCTCAAAATTCGAAAAATACAGACATCGTGACGAAGTGATATAGCCCTCGTGTAAGTAGTACGAGCGCTCAAAAAAAGACCGCTCAGAGAACAATCTGTACTTGCAATGCCGATTGCGGTTCGAGTGAATTGAGCCCTATGAACAGGAAAAACGCTAAGTTTAGCAGTGATCAGGTACTTTTATTTCACAAAGAATATTTCCTTAAATACTACAGGAATATCTAGTGAAATATAATGATTTTGTAAGTATAACCCAACAATATTTGTACGACTTACAGTATGAACACATTAAATTCAACAGGAATGTTTGGTATTTCTCAAAGAAATTCAGATTATTCTACTGGTATAAATCGTGTTTAGCTAACAGTGTTTTAATCCATGTTGTACCATATAGTTGAAGTTGTTTCGAATAAAATATCGGTTTCCGACGAAGGAACGAACATTTTCCGTACCACGCTCAACGTAGGGGGCGCCACCGAATAGACAAAACTCAAAAGATACAACCCAAGGATTGGAAAGCGACAGAAAAGGTGTGAGCATTTGTAGACAGTAATTCTGTAATCAAATTCGGCAATATGAGTCCGGAATCCGGGAAGTAAATTTCTTTATATTTATTATGGAGTCGTCCAATTCTAGTTTTCAACGAATGTCTCTCTAATTGTTATAATGATGTAAATATCTCTATAAGAATATAATATAATTACGAAAAGCACTGACGTGAAGTCACGAGCTTTTGAGCGCTCGTACATCAACCTTGTAGGAAGAATCGCATTTTCCAGTTTTAGAAATCAATTGAAGGAATTTTCGACAGCTGTCAAAACAATTCTGAAACATAGGTTAAACTCCAGACTTCATGTCAGTGCTTCAGCTGACCAATTTTTTTTCGATAATTCGCTAGAATTTTCCACGGTATCTATGGTCTTGTTCATGCGATCTGGACACGTAGTTTGAATACATTATTCCTCAGCTAGGTGATCCAAATCTACCCAGAAAATTTCAAGTTCCTAGGCCTTCCCGTTCGAAAGTTACAATTTTCTATGGCTTCTATGGTTCTGGTCATGCGATCCGAATAAAATATTGCTTTAATATATCATTCTCGATTAAAATACAAAATTTCATCTCGATCGAATCCGTAGTTTCGAAATTATCGAGAAAACAAAATTTCAAACGACCGTATTTACCGAACCCCTAGTATAATTCTGCTCATTGATAAACATGGACGCGACATTTCAGATCCACACCTATCCTGAAAATTTCAAGTTCCTAGGCCTTTCCGTTCGAAAGTTATGATTTTCTATGTTTCTGGTCATGCGATTTGGAGAAATGTATCTTGAATATATCATTCTCCATTGGTATACAAAATTTCGTCACTATCGAATCTGTAGTTTTAAAATTATCGAGAAAACTAAATTTCAAACGACCATTTTTACGGAACCCCTAGTATAATTTTGCTCATAGATGAACGTGATCACGACATTCGAGATCCACACCTATCCTGAAAATTTCAAGTCCCTAGGCATTTCCGTTCAAAAGTTACAATTTTCTATGGTTTCTATGGTTCTGATGATGCGATCTGGACAAAATTTCATAAGTAGCTTGAACACCCCATTTTTCATTTGAGTGCAAAATTTCATATCGATAAAATCTGTTGTTTTCAGGTAATCAGGGGAACAAATCTTTGAACGGCCATATTTACGGAACCCCTCGTTGAATTCTGCCCATTAACGAACTCAACCGAGGTATTCGGGATCTGAACCTACACCGAAGATTTCAAGTCTCTAGGTTGTTCCGTTCGAGAGTTATCGTGCTTACGGCCGGACGGACAGACTCGAATTTTTCGACGGATTCGTCATCAGTGAGTCGAACATAGTCGATTGAGACCATTTTCGATTCAAAATTCGAAAAATACAGACATCGTGACGAAATGATATAGCCCTCGTGTAAGTAGTACAAGAGCTCAATAATATAAATTCTTCCTATTCCAGACATCTATTCGCGAAGTCACTCTTTATCTCTAGATATAATGCATTACTACAGAAAATTCTAAGCTTCGAATACAACTCATAATATTATATTCAAATTCATCTCGAAATGATCGAGTTTAGAGAAATTTCGACGATGTGTCAAAAGACGAATAATTTTATGCCGGGAGAAACGTCACGTCATATCTATGATCGACGTAATTTTTTTCGGACTTTCCCGATGTTTCAAAATCTGAATTTTTCAAATAGTTTTTTTGCGTAAACCGGTGATGAGACCGAGCTGGATTTACATTCATGGAGACCTAGCGTCCTTCGGGATGAAAATTCGACCGCCCTCGAGCCCCGAGACGCCGCGTATCCAGATCCTATAGAAGAGCAAAATGGCAATCTTTTGAGTTTTCGTCGTTTTTTCGACCTTTTCCGAACGTTATATCCGTACGTTTGGAATTCGGATTAGGGAACTTTTCGGGTACCGTCGGAAAGTCCGTTTCTTCCCCCCAAAAAGCTTCGCGCTTCCATGATCATTTTTACTGTAATATATAAACGATAGTTATTCAATTCAACGGGAAATTCCTGTTAAATCGATACTACAGTTCCGTTATAAGTAAAGTAATTCCTGATTTAGTTTAATGTCCATTACTGGAAATTCTTCTAGAAACTGAAGTTTTAAGCTTGAGATACAACTATCTAGTCTGTTAATTAAACAGGAAATTCCTGAAAGTTGTCACGCATATTCTGGTTTTCTTCACAGTATTATTTTCCAGTTGTAGAGCATATAACGAGTCGTTAATGTATCTAAGTAGAAAATCACGAAAAAAAGGGGGCATATCTGAGTAACAGCGAATAAAAGTTGGGTTGCCTGTTGTTTCCACTCTTTCTTTAGATAATCAGACGAATTAAAAATTGATTATTTCGAGATCTGAAATCTCCCAGTGCGACACCAGAACGTCGGAATCGATTTCCTCAAGTTCCACTCTGCGTTCCCTTCGAACACAGAGACATCTCGGTTCCATTAGGAAAATATAATGGATCTATTAATCAAACTAAAACCGGCATGCTCCTAGCTCGCGGTTCGATGTTATCTGTACGCTTAGTTTCGCGTAACAGATTGACAATAACTGCATTAATCGTTATTTTTACGATAGCAGCAAACGAAGAAATAAACGAAGATGAACTTGGGAAGATAACCGCCAATAAATGCGGGTTCAGCAGCCTCCCAAGATTCGCTTTGAATGGGACGGTGATCAGTGGATAGAAATGTGTTAATTTAACTCGGAAAGAATCGAAGATTTGAACTTTATAAGAAACTGAATGAAAATACTCTATGAGACTACAGAAACCGTGAGCTAGAGATCCTGTAAATTCGCCAAATTAAATCTATAAGAAGGAGAGGTACTCTTTATTTTCCTATCAAACGATTTGTTTTCACCGCTGCTATTCCAGCGGTACTTCAAGATCAAAGCCATCGTGATTAGTGCACCTGTACACTTCTATTCGAGTCACTATGTAGGTTTAATTGGTGACAATGATGGTATAACGGTGATTGCGATGATTCAGACTCTATTTCGGTAACACCGTCATTAAAAATCCTCCGGATTCTTAGAAGAGTTTGACTGGCTCTGTTGTTACGGTTGAATAGGAAATGAATAAATTCCACAGGTGGATTTGCAGTCGATTACGCCTGATGTAGAACACAAAGAATGAAATGGTTAGAGAATTTACGATAAGGGGATTTCCATAAAATATGCCAATTTCACTGGAAGAAATTTTCCAGGATATACTACAGGAATTCGGTTACTTCCACAGGAAAATCCCTCTATATAAGGGACAGCAGGAATATTTGTTGATTTCACGTGAAAATTCCAGTCGTTTAGCTCCTTTAGAAATAACAAGTTTTACATAAGTTGATGCAAACAAACTGTAGTTCGTCATTTCAGCAGGAAAGTAAAACTGTGACGAAAACCGGAATATGCGTGACTATTTACAGGAATTTCCTGTTTAATTAACAAACTAGATAGTTGTATTCCAAGCTTCAAACTTCAAACAAAGAATTTTCATTGATGAATACTAAACTAAAACAGGAATTACTTCACTTGTAACGGATTTGTAGTATCGATTTAAGAGATATTTTCCGTAGAATTGAAGAACTATCGTTCATATATTACAGTACCTACTAGTTAGTTGTATTCGAAGCTCAGAACCTGAGATTTCACAGAAATTTTTGTAGTAATGCAATCTATCTAAAGATAAAAGCGACTTCGCGAATAGGTGTCTGAAAAAGGGTGAATTTATATTATATTATATTCATTATAGAGTATTTTTACATTATTCCAACGAATTAGAGAGACATAAGTTGAAAAATAGTAGTGAAAGACTCTATAATAATAATAATAAAAATAATCATGTTACTCCCAAAAAAAAATTCAAACCTCGAGGGAATGTTAATCAAGAAGGTGCTCTACCACTCAATCCTTGTTTCGAATTACAACTCCGAATGAGCACATGAAAAATAAACACAATGTGGATTGAATAGAGAAAAAAATAAAAAAAAATGAATATAAAAAAACAAATATTCACAAAATAAAAGAAACAAAAATAAAAATAGAAATGGAGAATCTTGAACATTGAGAATTGATCAATTTATGGAGACAATAAAAAAAAATTATACACTCATATTGTGAAGAAGATGAGCCTTGATTTCTCCCTAGAATCTAGCCTTTCTTATATTTTTATTTGGAACTGCATTGTAAGGCTTGACTATATTGTATTTAAAACTTCTCTGAAAACTCGATATTCTGCTCTGAGGACAAGGGAGCAGATTTCTATGCCAGTTTTCAGTGAAGATATGGGTGACGTTTTATTTCTATTATCTTATGGTAATAAATTTGAAGAATTTCTTTTCCCTGATTCATATTAGCGAATTTGATTACAGAATTGCTGTCTACAAATGCTCACACCTTTTCTGTCGCTTTTGAATCCCTTGGGTAGTATCTTTTGAGTTTTGTCTATTCGGTAGCGCCCTCTGTTGAGCCGTACGGTGAATGTTCGTTCCTTGGTTGGAAACCGATATTGTATTCCAAACAACTTCAACCATATGGTACAACATAGAATGAAATACTGTTAGCTAAACAAGATTTATTCCGGTAGAATATTCTGATTTTTTGTGAGAAATACCAAAAATTCCTGTTGAATTTAATGGGTCCATACAGTTAGTCGTACAAATATTGTTGGGTAATACTTAACAAATCATTATATTTTACTAGATATTCTGTGAAGTTCACGGCAATATCCCTTTTGAAATAAAAGTACCTGATTACTGCTATACTTACTGTTTTTCCTGTTCATAGGACTCAATTTACTCGAAGCGGAATCGTCATGTTAGATTGCGATTACAGATTGTTCTCAGAACGGTCTTTCTTTGTTGTGATAACAATAGTTGCGTTTTAACAACAGGAATTCTTTCAGCTATGAAAGTGAGAGTTGTGTGGATATTAAAAATGCATATATTTTCCCAGTTTTCAACGAGAATTTTCTTATACCGCCTTCACCTCACCCAACTCGTTACCAACCGATCGCTCCGACGCGAAAAATATAAATTCTTCCGTTGAACCGCTCCAGTTTACGGTTCTTCGCGGCCGCTCGCGTCAAGCAGCCAGGAACTTTTACTTCTTTAACGGCCCCATTCACCTGACAATACGCCGAACAATGCACTTTCAAATGTGACCAAAACGGGTTGGCATTCATCTAACGCTCGCGACAACGTAACAGCGTATTTTATAATGGCTGTTGTAGCGGCCATCAACCATGACCACGTACGCTCTCCGGCTTACGCATACGAATACGACCGTGTCAGACCAGGAGAAGAACGTGTAACAACAGCAATGTGACAACTGATTTGTACGCGTCCTTAGGCCTAACGAACCTCGCGTCGTCACGCGAGGATCGGGTCTGGGATGGGTACGTGGTGGTATGCCGAAAGGGCAGACTTGACGGCGGTAGACGAGGCTGGAAGTGGGAGCACCAGGAAGTGAACTAGGGTCATTTCAAAGGGTTTGAGCCTTGAGAAACTGAAAAGAACTGCTTTTCGAAAGTAAATAGTTGAAAGACTTAGAATTTGGATTGGAACTGAAAAAGTTTTTATTAATTTTCAAAGTAGGTTTGCCATTTTTCCAACTTTCAATCCTTCATATCTCGTCTTCGAATAAATCGAGGTTTGCATTTTATCAACCAGCCTGTTTTCCACTTCATTCTCATCCAATAAAATCGCTTCGAAAATTTCGATTATTTGGTCGGAAAAAACTAAGGGGTAGACCCCCAAAAAAGCTATATTTGCTTCTTTAACACCCTGTATCTCGAAAACGAAACGTTCGCGATCCCATGTTTATGAGAGCATTTTTTTTCTTAAAATTACTTAAGGAATCTCCCCTCTGCGTTTGTACCTTCAATTCAGGAACACCACGTATACACAAAATTTCAACAAGAGATAGGGAAAAAAAATTTCGTCTATTGCCTATCTTCACGAAATTCCACATAAACCTTCATGTCGTTATTTCACGACTAACTGCGAAGTTGTTTTGGAATCAAGGCCGTATCTAGGGCGTGGCAAGGGTAGCACTTGCCACGGGCGCAAGGTCCCAAGGGGCGCCAAAATAACAAAATAAACAAAATAAAAAAATAGAAGCGCCAAGCAGAAAAAATTGATTCGAAAGATGACAACACGGTAACGTAAGTAAGTAATTCGATCACAACATTTCGGAACATTGATATTCACGTACAGAATGGAAATGCAATAAGGTCAGAAATGCGAGAAATATGGTCTAATTGTTATAACAAATTTTCAGAGATGCCGCACTCTGATCATAAATATTACAATCGGCAATATCGTCATGCTATTCCAAGCACAGCCCTTTTATGAGTTGTTTACACTACATCCCTTATCGCTTCCAGCTTGTTTTGAAGGGCGGCTTCTCTGATGATGATGGTTCATAATGATCGATTTGTTTAGATTTTTAGGCCACATCTGTGGTATTTTAAAAAACGATTTGTATTGCCAAAAATTCACCAATCAGAGTTTTGAGCTCAAGAAGTGGGAGAAAAATTTGGGAATCCTATTCTCTTCTACATAAATATTGATTTCTTTCAATTGTGAAGGGGAGAGCAAAAAATTTAAATTTTAATTTTCGTTTAGTGTGTATCCAGATTTGAAGTGTTATAAGTTTTGAGTTTTTTTTATTATCTGACTTTTTTGTGCTTTTGGATTCGAGCATTATAAATTGTGCTATTAAAGGTGAGTTGTACTAATTATTTGTTATTTTTTATGACATCATTCTGGCATCGAATATATTCAATTATTCCTATTTTAACATTAATAATATTGTTCCTTTCAATTCAAGAAGAAATATGTTCGGTTCATTGCGGAAAAAATAGATTTTCAAACTTGAGTTCTCACTTCTCAGAGCTTTTTTTTTTGAAATCTAATAAAACTCAAATTTTAGTGTTAGTTTTCATAATTTTCATTGAATCTTCAATCTCATCTGGCAAAGATTATTGTACTGATTTTTTTATTCTTAACGTATGAATATTGTAACATCGGGCCCTGTACGAAACTATTAGTACGTGTTTCAAATGGTTATAAAATAGTATTTGTATGCTAAGTTTGCGGTTTTTTTTGCAGAGATTGTGATTATCGATTATTGTTTTCTAGTCAATTTTTATTTTACGTTTGCAGTATGTTTTTTTTTTAATTTTAAGTTAAAGAATTTATATTTTTTAAGATGAATGTTCGTATTTATTACATAAATATAAATATTTCATTTTGTTTTTTCAGAATTTGTTTTATTTTTATGCATTTCATTCAAAATGTGTATTTAAATGTTTTTGATGGAAAAATTTTCCATCAGAATGTGTATTATTTTGAAACTCTTACGGAAATATATGACTAGCATTATGAAAAAAAAAATACTATAAGAAAATATGATGGATGAAAAAAATCTACGCAATGGGGGGGCGCCGTCTAATATATTGCCACAGGCGCAATAGATCCTAGATACGGCCCTGTTTGGAATAATTGAGACTAAAAAACAGATGGCCCTTTTTACGAAACCGGCGCATTCAAACCTCGAACGTTCCCAGAAAATTTCAAATATTGAGCAATTAATCAATATAGAAAGACTCAACTAACAACATGAAGCAACCACTTCATTATCATTCTATTCTCAACATAATTCGAATTCTATCTTCTCAAAACGTTTCAGTTTTTACAGAGGCTTTCGTGAATATCTCCAGCGATAGCTACAATTCGATTTATACGTTTGCATTATCGGTGACTGACGAAGGTAACGGTTCTCTAAAATCTTTCCAGCCATATCAGTGCACTCGAAGACATCCACTACGATAGCGAACTAATTGAGTTTGAATCATTATTTAAGAGTAGCGAGAGAAGAATTCGCTCAGGAATTAGCGAGCGAGTTCCTGCATACCTCAGATGGGAACATCTGATAACGAGCTGGAATCACCATAAGCGTGGAATTTGCTTATCATAACAAGATGCACTCGTTAACGTTGTAGGAAATTCTGTGCGCAACAACTGACGCTAATGACAGATATTCAGGGATGCCAACACAAGTAAATGCCACCAAATTGTTCCTATATGATAGTAAACAAACCATTCCACGATCATCACGATGTTAAACCAGATTTGTGAAGGTAACACCCGCAAAAACCGTTATCGAAGGATCCAAGTCGGATTCTTCCAGACGTTGAACAATAACATCGGATATTTATTTTATATTGTGCGCCGATGACTAGATACTATTCACTGTTTTCTATACGGTGTACGCGGCCGTCATAAAAAGAGGCAATTTTCTTCTCGGCTTGAATCGCACTGGGATTTCTCATTTAGCCAAGACGACCCACCCACCAATTTTCCAATTAGAATCACCTTGGTCTCGGAAAAAACGGACGGAACCTGTATCTCGCCCACCGAGCTCGCAGAGCAGAGTTATAATAAATAATGCCATTGAGATATTAGGTAGGCTACGGATTTTTGTTCCAGCTGTGGGACGGCTACGTCTACCGGTAGGCCGAATCCGATGTGTCCGGATTGGAATTTAATCGGCGCGTAAATGGCGTGCGATTCTGGCGATATACAAGGCGAGTCTTCAAATTTTATTCATATTTCTACAGTTCCGAAACATTCAAATCTTTGGCATTCGAAGGAATTTCCATTAATTGAGTGTTCAACAATTTGGTGATATTGACACAAGAATTGCTGCCACAAAATAATTCCAATTCTGCCAATTCGATACTGGAACAAAACGACGATTTTTCGAAAAAAAGATCTTTTCGGACGCAGCATATTTCGAGATCAGTGGCTACGATAATTTGAATTTTTTTCAAGTTTTTTTCTCATAGTATCTACACTTCACAAAATATTCAACACGAAAGTTCAATTTGATGTGTCAAAACTAACAATGAATTAATTCACCACAGCTTTCTAACTGAACTTTCATGACAATTTGGATTTTTCTGAGTATTTCGAGAAAATCGTCCAAATTTTTTTCGAAGTCGGTAGCAGATACCACAAAACTACAAGAGACCCTAACGTTTAGTATAACAACAAAGCTGCTTTTTACATTCTATTAAATCAACAATGGCTGACCAAAAAAAGTTCTGGAGGAAAACAGGGAACCGTATTCCAGAAAAAATATCAACCTGTAAGTTTGCTATCGAAATTGGCATGTCACATGGTGTGAACTGTCAATTGTAATATCTATGCCAAATTTCAGTTGAATATCTTGTGTTGTGTAGATAGTAGATATTAAGAAAAAAAAATTAAAAAAATTTAAATTTTAACACCCTGTATCTCGAAAACAAAATGTTTGCGATCCCATGTTGATGGGACTTTTTTCCTTAAAATTACTCAACTTCGTTTGTTCCTCCAATTCAGGAGCACCCTGTATATTATGGGGCATTTTTTGGCCGTTCAAATTCGAATTTTCTATTTTTCTATCCCATTTAATTCTCTTATTCTATCTGACGTTTCTCGAGAGAAATTATTTCGACGTCAGGCGTCCTGAATTCTTTCGGAATTCTAGTGGATTAAAAAAAAAATTGACCGATTCAAGAAGTGACAAATAAAAAATTACGAAAAGCACTGCCGTGAAGTCAGGAGCTTTTGAGCGCTCGTACATCCACCTTGTAGGTAGATTCGCATTTTCCAGTTTTAGAAATCTATTGAAGGAATTTTCGACAGCTGTCAAAAAAATTCTCAAACGTAGGCGAAACTCCAGACTTCATGTCAGTGCTTCCGCTGACCAATTTACTTTCGATAATTCGCTAGAATTTTCTACGGTATCAATGGTCTTGGTGATGCGATCTGGACAAAATTTCGCACGTAGTTTGAATACGTTATTCCTCAGCTAGGTTCAAAATTTCATTCCAATCCAATCAGTGGTTTCGAAATTTTCAGGAGAAAAATATTTTGAACAGCCATATTTACGGAACCCCTAGTCTAATTTTGCTCATCGATAGAATCCGTAGTTTCGAAATGATCGAGAAAACAAAATTTCAAACGACAATATCTACGGAACCCCTAGTTTAATTTTGCTCAGTGATGAACGTGAACGCGACATTTCAGATCCACACCTATCCTGAAAATTTCAAGTCCTTAGGCCTTTCCGTTCGATAGTTATGATTCTATATGGTTTCTATGGTTCTGGTCATGCGATCTGGAGAAATGTAGCTTGAATATATCATTCTCCATCAGTATACAAAATTTCGTCACGATCGAATCTGTAGTTATGAAATTATCAAGAAAACTAAATTTCAAACGACCATATTCACGGAATTCCTAGTATAATTTTGCTCATAGATAAACGTGATCACGACATTCTAGATCCACACCTATCCTGAAAATTTCAAATCCCTAGGCATTTCCGTTCAAAAGTTACAATTTTCTATGGTTTCTATGGTTCTGGTCATGCGATCTGGACAAAATTCCTTATGTTCCTTGAACACCGCATTCTCCATTTGAGTGCAAAATTTCATCTCAATAAAATTTGTAGTTTTCAAGTTATCAGGAGAACAAAACTTTGAACGGCCATATTTACGGAACCCCTAGTGGAATTCGGCCCATTAACGAACTCAACCGAGGCATTCGGAAACTGAACCCACACTGAAAATTTCAAGTCTCTAGGTTGTTCCGTTCGAGAGTTATCGTGCATACGGCACATTTTCAGCTCAATATTCGATAAACACAGACATCGTGACGAAATGATATAGCCCTCGTGTAAGTAGTTCGAGCGCTCAAAAATTAATCGCCGTACGTTTTCTCAACACTCGCGTGCAGTTTTCGGAAATTTCCTATCCATTTTTGTTGAGTTTCCAAGGACATCTCAGTATTTCATTTTCATTCCGAACGAAAATTCAGTCGAAATTGATTGGGTTGAAAATCGTCGATAAAAGTGATTTGGTGTAATGAAAAGAGGTTACTTATTATTTCTATTGTTTTCTAACCTCCTAATATGTTTTCCTCAAATTTGCAATTATTCACAAGGAAATTAAAATTTTTAGCTACTTCTATCAACCGGTCATGAAGTTCATTGTCAGATATTTTCGATTAATTTTAGCAAGTAGAATAGATTTGAAGAAAAAATAGAGTTATTTACAGTTGGAAATGGAGGTATTTTTCGAGTAAAAATTGTGAAATTTTAAGAATAGTGCTCAATTTTACAGAGTTGAAGAAAAACCATACAATAATGTTACCGCTCATGAAGATTGTAGCCAACTAGTGCTGATGAAGTAGCGACATTGAATATGCATTTTTAAAAGTCAAGGTTTCTCGAGATACAATTTCGTAACAAGAAAAAATATTAAAAAAAAAATAGTTTAGCCTGAATGAAATATTTATAAAAATAATCGCATTGTTGAGATAAACTCCATGATTTTTTTTTCATCTGAACTGACAAAAATGGAGTTTTGAGCAATTACAGGACATAAAAGAATTGAATTCAGCATGAGGACGAAGGAATACATTTTTTTGCAGGTTGAAGTGAATTCCAAGAAGTTCATGACAAACTAGAAAATATTTCCATTTTCTCCGATAAGATTATTTTAGATTATAATAAATTGAAATTTCAGAACACCTTACAAAAAGGTGAAATATTTGTATCTAAAGCCTAATAATATGAATAGGCGAGCGGTAGTATTTCAGATTATTCCTCCCACAAAATATCTATAAAAAAAAATTAAGTCGTACTCACCTGATTAAATAAATATCCGGAATGTGGCTCCTCGAGGAAAAATGCCCAGGAAAAGCGAACAGAACAAAAAATAAATCGAAATATCCAACACCCACGACACAAACGCGGCGCTCTCTTTACACCCAACAGTCTATCTGTATGAAGACGTTGACGACCAGGTCGCAACTGAAGGAAGAAAACGTATCGCGGAAAGTTGGCTGTGGAGGAACAATTGCCGATCTTACTCTCGACTCTCGGCAATAGCCTAGTTGGATTAGACGCCGATGAAGGCTGAATTGAGATCGTAAACGAATCTTTCGCCTTTTTCGGAGCATTTGCGATCCATTATTTCTGAATGGGATACATGATTCGATGCGATGTGAGATTTGGTTCCCACGAGCGGGGGAAGATGGATGATGATGACCCATATTCGAGTCACATTCTCATATGAGCTTCAGGAAAAAATGTGTTTTTTGGCGAAAAAATATTGCCAGATAGAGAAAAAAAAACACTAACAACGATCGATCCATTTTCATATAGGAAAATATGAAATTCTGACCCTTGAACCCTTGACCTTAAAGTTTCGACTTCAAAATTCAGTAGCGACCAGGAAAATCATTTCTCGTGAAAATACAGAAGTACATTTTCGGAATATTCACTTTCGAATTATAAAGGGTCTTACCAACTAGTTGCCAAAGTTTTGAGGGAGTGATTTCCTATCGAAAATTGAAGGGGGTTTTTTATGTAAACAAAACCTCTCAGTCATTTTCTTGAGAAGTTGAACGTTCCAGGAAATAGGGAAAGAAATTATCCAGTTTTCACCAGAACTTTTCAACAATTTTCACTGGACTCAAAAAATTGTGACTAGAAAAACGCTTTATTTCAAATCTCTTTCAACTCCTGTGTTTTTTTTTTCGAATCAGAATTTTCTCAATAAAAAAATTAAATAAAACCCCAAAAAATCTAGTAGGTTGTATTTCATATTTTTATTGGAAAAAATCGTTTTTACGGAAACAACATGAGAGTGGAAGAAAGTTTAAAAATAAATTGATGTCTACGGCACATATTTTTTAACTAGATAATTGTGTTTTTTCGAAAAGTGTTTGGCTGAAAATGAAATATTTTTTCTTATTTTGGCATATTCTTACCTATATCGAAGCTATAATTTAATTTTTCACAAAAAATTTTCCAAAGTTATACTACCTATGTGGTCTATATATTTTTCGGTGACAAAACTTTTTCTTCTAGAAATTTCTCATTTGTGTTTATTCGACCATGCAGATTTCGGACTAAAGCTGCTCGCAGCAAAGGTCGAAATTCCCGAAAAACGAGATTTTGAGCAAGAAAAACCAAAGACTTTCGTTGAAACGTTGCGGAAATTTGAAAAACTGTTTGTCCGATGCCAAAGGATGCAGAAAATGAAGGAAAATCCACACTCGATTCACATCTGAAAATGAAGATTTCTAACAATTTCAACTTTGAAGTGTTTTTAGTATTCAGGGGATGATTCCTTGTCCAATTTAGGGGAAAACAATATTCAATTTTTGACCAGAAATTTTCAGCAGAGGAAAATTTCCTCAAAAATATGTCAGGAAGAATTTATTCCAAAACATTCTTAACATCCATGTTGTTTCAGTGGAATTAAAATATCCTAAATGAAACAAAATGATGGGGTCGAAAATTGAAAAGGCTCTTTTATGGAAACCCAAAAAAACCAAAACCAAAAAAAATTTCATAATTCAAAAATATGAACACTTTTTTCAAAACCCTCTTAACTCTATTTTCTCGATAAAAAAAAACCGAATGGAACACAAACAAATTTTAGTAGGTGGTAGTATTCTATATTTTTATTGAGAATCTATAAATTTTACGAAAACTACACAAAAGTAAAAAAAAATTTGAAACAAATTGTTCTTCACGACACATATTTTTTTAATTAGGTACCTAATTATGTTTTTTCAAAATGTTCTGGTGCAAAATGTGTTATTTTTTTTTTTCAAACTTGCCAAATTTTGTAGAAGTTTCGCATTTGAGTTCATTTCAACACTCAGATTTCGGATTTTCGATACACCTCATTGCTTTGTCGCAGCAAACGTCGAAAATTCGAAAAACGAGTTGTTTGGCAAGGAAAACCATAAAATTTTGTAAAAACGTCGCTGAAATTTTGAGAAAACTTTCTTTGGAGAATGTAGAAAATCAAAAGCAATGCACACTCGTGAGGGTCGATTCATATCCATGAAGAAAAACGTCCAATTTGGACATCAAAAATGGGGTTTTCGAAAAACTTCGACTTTTTAGATTTTACGGGATGATTTCTTGTCCAATTCGCGGATCTTCATTTAAAGAATGGCTCTTTGCTCTTTCCTTCAATAGTTACATGAGGAGAAGAATATTCTATTTTTTACCAGAACTTTTTGACGAAAAAGAATTTTCTAATTCAAAAATAGTCAAGGAAATTAATTTCAGGAGTTTTTGAACTTTGACGTTGTTTCCGTAAAATCTGAGTTATTTAATGAAAAAAGGAAATACAACCTCAAGCACAGGATCTAGAATCGGAAATCTCGAGCTGACAAGAGGCTGTATTTCATTTTTCATTGAGAAATAAATAAATGATAAATTTTGCAAAAACAACACAAGAGTTGAAAAAGTTTCGTTAAACATTGTTCTTCACTGCAAATAATTTTAAATTTGGAAATTTTGTTTTGTGGAAAAGGTCCGGTAAAAAATTTCCTTCTTTCGTGGAAGCTTGTAATTTTTCAAGAATAGGGCTAAGTTCTTTCGTTCACATTAGAGCCCTTTCAGTCCTGTATCAGAATTTCATAATTTCCGGAACAATATAAAAAAAAAAACGTATCTCCCAAACCATAAGTTTCCTAAGATCAATCTTAGTACAATTCAATTTCTTATTGAAAAGCGTATTTTCAAAATAAAAATCATCGAAATTAGAGGTGGGCCCTAAAGTAAACGGCTCCTAACTAAATGACCTAAGTGCCTACGAAGGAGCCATTTTTTTATTCTGGAAAAAAAAACTCAAATATAACACAATTTCATCATTTTCGGAGCAATTTTCAGAAAAATCATATCTCTCAAACCATAAGTTTCCTGAGATCAATTTTGGTACCATTCAATTCCTTATGGAAAATTTTGTCTTTAATTTAAAAATCATAGAAATCAGAGGTGAGCCCTAGAGTAAACTCAATCCTCACTAAATGATATCCGAGGTTGCCAACGCAACAAAATCAAATGTGCCTACAAAGAAAGCAATTTTTTTTTTATTCTGAAAAGAAAAGACTGAAATGTATCAGAATGTCATCATTTTCGAGGCAATTCTCGAGAAAATCATATCTCCCAAACCAAGTTTCCTGAGATTAATTTTGGTTCCATTCAATTTCTTTTGGAAAAGTATATCTTCAAAATAAAAATCATCGAAATCAGAGGTGGGACATGAGTGAACTACCTCCTCACTAAATGACATCCAAGATTGCCAACGCAACAAAATCAAATGTGTTTTCAAAGCAGTCAATTTGTTTTTGTATTCTGAAAAAATAACTGAAATATATCAAAAATTCATCATTTTCGGAGCAATTTCCAAAATTTTTTTTCAAGAATAGGGCTGAGATCTTTTTTTCACATTAGAGACCCCTGTCAATTTTCGAAAAGGAATCGCCCTGAAAAATCTCGCATACACACACCCAAGATATCGATCCATGAAAATCTTCGAAAATCTTCATTTGCCCAGAATCGAGTCGATAGTCCCCAAGTAAACACATTGTAAGAATCATTTCAGAAACAAGTTTCACAATTTATTTTATGGGTGTAATGAACCGACAAACAAGCTTCAATCGGACAAATGGATTTCGCCAAATCCAACAACGAAACAGTTAGACTCGACGACGGCATGTGCGGATTCGAGTCCCGCAAAATCCCCATTACGTCTCCTTACCGCAAAAATCCAAATTAAAACTATCCAGAAAGGTGTTGCTCAATTCATTATCCGAGTAGTCATCGAACTAATCGATCCGCGTCCTATAATTTGCAACGCGGAAAAAATCGCCCATGAATATTTATTTCGGCTCGTTTTCTCTATGAATAACGAGGAATCGTGTGTTGTATGCCTAGATTTGGCAATCAATTCTTGTATTAATGGGAGTTGGACTTGAGGGGTCATTGGACTTTTTCTAATATATCCAACAACGTTTGAGACGAGATTATTCCGTCATCCCATTAAACACCGAAGAAATCATTGTGTATTGAGGTATATCTCAATCAATCCGGCAATTATCCACTTCAATAATGAACCAGAGATGCCAAGAAGTTCGGTGTTGATTGATGAGGTACATCGAATAGAGTTCCTCGCCCATCGAAATCGAGTTATTGGTTACGTATTCACTTTACGATGACAGTACGGCAGTACTACCAATATAAGGCACTAAAAACCCTATCTTACGTCAATAACTAATAATTTAGATATGCGAGTTCAGTGCTCGACAAAAAATCATCTCGCCTCCGCTCCATCTGAAAACCGCCATTAACGAGACTGCTAAGGCGAGAAAAATCGCTCGGCTCGAGCAGGAATCCTAACCTAACTGTTCCGAGACGCGAATCCGTGACGTAGGAAAATTGCAGTTCCTGTTCGTCCGTTGTGCCACGGTGAAAGCTGCCTTGTCCAGATAAGCCTACGCTTATCATATTCGAATCGTATTAACACCTCCGATCCGTTGGATTTATGTTGTTACGCCTTTAAACGAACGCTCAGATCGATTATTAGAAGATTGTCTCGTTTTGGTTTATTGTTTCCAGTTATGGGAGGTTGGGATCGTTCGTGGCAAAAACTTCTTATCCCACCAAAAAATCGTCCAGAGCTTTCTCGTAAACCACGAGAAATAACCGTATTGGTACGTTCAATTTATTTGCGTTGGCATCATTGAATATCTGTCATAAGCGTCAGTTGTCATTCATTTGAAGTATCTGTCATTGCTCATTCTATCAATTGGATGAGAGGTATTTTCAAATTTTTTCTTTTCAAATTGATCAGTGATTTTTATCACAGATTATTGCGTTTTCAAGAACATCATCACTTGATTTCGATGGAGCTATCTGATGTGTGGTATTTTATTTCGGCTTGTGTTTACTTTATTTCAAATATTTTTCAACTCTTGTGTTTTATTTTAATCCATATTTTCTCAATAAAAAATTGAATACGATTCCAAAAATCTAGTAGTTGGCAAGAGGTTGTATTCCATATTATTATTGGAAAACTATTGTTTCAACGAAAACAATAGAGAAGTGAAAAAAGCTTTAAAATGATTTGATGTCTACAACACATATTTTTCAATAAGGTAATCGTGTTTGTTGTTTAAATTTTGGCTGAAAATGAAATATTTCTTCCTGAGATCAATTTTCGTTCCATGCAATTTCTTATGGAAAAGTGTATCTTTGAAATAGAAATCAACGACTCACCAAATGAAATCCAAGGTTGCCAACGCAACAAAATCAAATGTGCCTACAATGCAGACGTTTTTTTTTTTTTTGATTCTGAAGAAAAAACTCGAATATATCAGAATTTCCTCATTTTCGGAGAAATTTCCGAAAAAATCCTATCTCCAAACCAAAAGTTTCGTGAGATCAATTCTGCTTCCAATCAATTTCTCATGGAAAAGTGTATCTTCAAAATGAAAATCATCGAAATCAGAGGTGGGTCCCAAAGTAAACTACCACCTCAATAAATGACATCCAAGATTGCGAACGCATCGAAATCAAATGTGCCTACAAAGCAGGCGATTTTTTCTCAGATTCTGAAGAAAAAACTTAAATATATAATCATTTTCGGAGCAATTTTCAAAAAAATAATTTCTCTCAAACCATAAGTTTCGTGAGGTAAATTTTGGTTTCATTCAATTTCTTATGGAAAAGTGTATCTTCAAAATAAAAATCATCGAAATCAGAGGTAGGCCGTAAAGTAAACTAACTCCTCATAAAATGACATCCAAGGTAGCCAACGCAACAAAATCAAATGTGCCAACAAAGCAGATGATTTTTTTCGGATTCTGAAGAAAAAACTCAAAAATATCAGAATTTCATCATTTTCGGAGCATTTTGGTACCATTAAATTTCTAATGGAAAAGTGTATCTTCGAAATGAAAATCAACGAAATCAGAGGTGGTCTCTAAAGTGAACTAATACCGCACTAAATGACATCCAAGGTTGCCAACGCAACAAAATCAAATGTGCTATAAAGCAGGCGACTTTTTTTTGGATTCTGAAGAAAAAACTCAAATACCTATATCAGAATTTTCATTTTCGGAGCAATTTTGGTACCATTCAATTTCTCATGGAAAAACGTATCCTCAGAATAAAAATCATCGAAATCAGAGGTGGGCCCTAAAATGGACTTACTTTTCACTGAATGACATCCAAGGTTGCCAACGCCACAAAATCAAATGTACCTACAAAGCAGGTAGTTTTTTTTAGGGATTCTGAAAAAAAACTAAGAATAATCATATCTCCCAAACCATGAGTTTCCTGAGATCAATTCTGCTCTCATTCGATTTCTCATGGAAAAGTGTATCTTCAAAATGAAAATCATCGAAATCAGAGGTGGGTCCCAAAGTAAACTACCACCTCAATAAATGACATCCAAGATTGCCAACGCAACAAAATCAAATGTGCCTACAAAGCAGGCGATTTTTTCTCAGATTCTGAAAAAAAAACTTGAATATATCATCATTTTCAGAGCAATTTTCAAAAAAATCATATCTCTCAAACCATGAGTTTCCTGAGATCAATTTTGGTTTCATTCAATTTCTTATGGAAAAGTAAATTCAAAATAAAAATCATCGAAATCAGAGATGGCCGTAAGGTAAACTAACTCCTCATTAAATGACATCCAAGGTAGCCAACGCAACAAAATCAAATGTGCCAACAAAGCAGATGATTTTCTTCGGATTCTGAAGAAAAAACTCAAAAATATCAGAATTTCATCATTTTCGGAGCATTTTGGTACCATTAAATTTCTAATGGAAAAGTGTATCTTCGAAATGAAAATCAACGAAATCAGAGGTGGTCTCTAAAGTGAACTAATACCGCACTAAATGACATCCAAGGTTGCCAACGCGACAAAATCAAATGTGCTATAAAGCAGGCGATTTTTTTTTGGATTCTGTAGAAAAAAATCACATATATCAGACTTTTCATTTTCGGAGCAATTTTGGTACCATTCAATTTCTCATGGAAAAATGTATCCTCAGAATAAAAATCATCGAAACCAGAGGTGGGCCCTAAAATGGACTTTTCACTAAGTGACATCCAAGGTTGCCAACGCTACAAAATCAAATGTGCCTACAAAGCAGGTAGTTTTTTTTGGGAAATAATCATATCTCCCAAACCATGAGTTTCCTGAGATCAATTCTGCTTCCATTCAATTTCTTATGGAAAAGTGTAATTTCAAAATGAAAATCAACGAAATCAGAGGTGGCCCTAAAGTAAACTACTACCTCACTGAATGACATCCAAGGTTACCAACGCAACAAATCGAATGAGCCTACAAAGCAGGCGATTTTTATTGGATTCTGAAAAAAGTACTCATATATATCAGAATTTCATCATTTTCGGAGCAATTTTCGAAGAAACATATCTCCCAAACCATGAGTTTCCTAAGATCAAGTTTGGTTCCATTCAATCAATGATTGGAAATTGTTTCTTCAAAATAAAAAGCATCTAAATCAGAGGTTGGCCCTAAAGTAAAAATTGCCGACAAAGCCGGCAATTTTTTTTTGGGATTCTGAAGAAAAAAACTCAATTATATACGAATTTCATCATTTTCGGAGCAATTTTCGAAAAATTCATATCTCCCAAGTTTCCTGAGATCAATTTTGGTACCATTCAATTTCTTATCATATGTAACGATTTATTCATATTTTTTGATCTCACCTCACCAAAGGAAAATAAACGGTGTATTTCAATTAAATTTCGATATACAAGCATCTATACATGATTTCAAGTCAATAAGTTTATATAAACATAGGGTCCGTTCTCGCTTTATTCTCGATATACAATTCATTCCAGAAAAATTTTTCTTCGTACAACTTTTAAACTAGGTATATTGGAAGAATTCATTTGACCGGAAATTCCCTGAATTCGTTTTTTTCAGTTCAGTGTAAGATTAAAATAAAAGTATAGAATTTTTTTCGATGTCCTGGTGAACAATTCAAATCCGCCTTCGGCGTAAAGATTGTATCACTAGAAAAATTTTTTTTTCTTTGAAACGGTTTCTTAGAAACTAGTCGCCATATACAAGTGAAAAAAAATTGAGTTTTTTTGAAATGTTTAATATAATTCAGTGATTCCATTTTTGGAAGTTCATTAAAATAAAATGGCAGTTTTGCCATACTGACAATAAATACTGAAGGCAGTTTTAGTACACAGAAAGAAAATTGAGTTTTTCTGATATATTCAATATAATAGTTTCCTTAGCATCATACTGATTCAAGTTGCCCCAACATGCAAAATCGTGAAATCAAGTTCAACTCCGCTCATCACCAGGATTGACACGCCTAGGTCGTCAATCGGCCAGCGATTGCCCCTGAAGGCCGCCAGATAAGAGAACAATCGATCACACGTCGCCCAGAAATGGCATTCTCAATGTCACAAACAAAATGCACCGTTTTGCATCGCAGCCTCCTTTGCCACCCGATATGGAATTATGAATCACATAGGCGGCTAAACGGGTCATGTGCGAGGTCGACGCTTATTTGGCGAAACCCCTTTTTTCCGTTTTGAGGCCGGTCCGTTTTCGCGTTGGCAGGAACCCGAGAGAGAAAAAGAAGAGGATCCCACGTGGTCGTTACGTTTATTTTTTTCGATGATTTATCGGAGGATGGGTGGTTGTGTTTGGAGATTAGATTGGGTTTATGGGTGCTGCCCGAGGATGGACGGGAGGATTTGGAGAGATGATCTCGGGGACGTGGGGGAGTTTTATTGTTGTTATTCTGATATTTCGCAGGTAGATGAGTTCAATACACCTGAGCATCTGTTTCTGTGTTTTCTGAGCGAATCCAATCAGCTGACTGCAGGTATGCTTATCCTGCTTCAAGTCTTATAGATGGAAGTAAACTTCTCGTGGAACCCAGGTAAGAAGCCCAGCCTTAAACAGAGATCGAACAGGTTATTTATGTTGTTATGAATACACTTTATCGTCCATAGAGAATGAGCAATATCATCTTATACAAAGATGCAACCGGGATGCTGCGTAAGAGCGAAATAACGAATGCAGTTAACCTGTCACGGGGATAGATAGTTTTGCAATTATTTTAGTTATTTCACTTTCCAAGAGCATAATAATTATATATCGTATGGTCTGGATAAAACAATTCCTTAATTGACTCGGGGAATATGAAACATGTTAGACCTCCCAGTAGACTAAAAATAAGACCAAGCCGAGCCCTGCCGTCTCGAATCTTGTAATAAAATGATTAAATCAATTACACGCGGTGACCTTGTCAATATGATGCATTTTTCGAGTACTTAAACCGCCGTTTAGCTCTTGACGCACTCATCATGTTAGGCGGAATGTTGTGGATATTAACATAATGATTTTCCGACGGGGGAAATTGATCGCTTATCCAATTTTCCTACACGATGTTGATGTCTCCGCCATGCAGAAATGAACTGAATTCAACGGGCGCATTTGATCTTGTTGCGTTGGCAACCTTGGATGTCATTTGGTGAGGAGTTAGTTTACTTTAGGGCCCACCTCTGATTTCGATGATTTTTATTCTGAGGATACATTTCTCCATGAGAAATTGAATGGTACCAAAATTGATCTCAGCAAACTTATAGTTTGGAAGATATGATTTTTTGAGCGCTCGTACAACTTACACGAGGGCTATATCATTTCGTCACGATGTCTGTATTTTTCGAATTTTGAGCCGAAAATGGTCTCAATCGACTATGTTCGACTCACTGATGACGAATCCGTCGGAAAATTTGAGTCTGTCCGGCCGTCCGAAGCCGAACGGAACAACCTAGAGACTTGAAATTTTCTGTGTGGGTTCAGTTCTCGAATGCCTCGGTTAAGTTCGTTAATGGGCCAAATTCCACCAGGGTTTCCGTAAATATGGCCGTTCAAAGTTTTGTTCCCCTGATTACTTAAAAATGGACTTTCTTTTAAATCAGAGAAGAAGCCAATTGAAATAGGCATTCCACAAGGTAGTATAGTAGGCAATATCTTGTTCATTATATATGTTAATGATTCACCAAAAGCTGTTCCAATACTGAATAGTTGTCAACTTGATTATGCTGACGATAAAAACATCTTAACAGCATGCAACCTTTCAAACTTTAATCAGTGACTTACAAAGTAGCTTTGAAGCAATGGCAAATTGGGTTAACAATGAGTGTCTACTTCTTAATGAAAACAAAACAAATTGTGTAATCTTCCATACCAACAGAAGCAACTTAGAATGTCCAAACACAGTCAATTTAAATGAATCAGAAATGAATGTAAGCACTGAAACAAAACTTCTAGGATTAACAATAGATGAAGTTTTGTCCTGAGAATGCCATGTGGATAAGTTAAACAAAAAACTGAACTCTGTGTGTTATACTTTGAGAGTCATGTCCAAATATCTAAATGAGAGTGGTTTGAGAGTAATCTACTTTGCAAATTTCGAGTCTGCTGTTAGATATGGTCTGCTTTTTTATGGTGGTGCTGGAACGATAGGAAAAATATTTCTGAGTCAAAAAAAAGCAATAAGGATAATGAAGAAACTCAACTTTAGAACATCTTGTAGAGGCATTTTCAAACAATGCAATATCTTGACAATTACAGCACTTTATATTGAAGAATGTGTGATGTTCCTTCTGAGAAATAGGGGCTACTTCAGAGATAGTTTGCCAACTCACTCATATAGTAGTAGAAATTTCAATTATGTATATCCTATCCACAGGTTAAGTATAACTGAGAGAGGAACAAAATACTCTGCCATGAAATTTTTCAATCATCTGCCGTTAAGAATAAGATCAACCCCAGGATCTTCAAAAGAGAATTGCATGAATTTCTGCTGGAACTTGAACCATATTCTATGGGTGAATTTCTCGTATTGTGATATTTCTTGTTTTTTTTTTCCTTTTGACGAATGTTTCATCCTGATTACATGTATAAATGTGTGTAGGGGAGAGCGGGGCTGAAAGTGCCGGGGGTAAGTTGTGCCGATGCTTATATCTCGAAATCAGAAATAGATTGATAAAAGATCGTATTGTATCGCGTATTGCCTAACCATCAGGCACACGTGGCTGCCATCTCAGTTGCGTCAGCGAAGCGGACCGAGTAGAATTACATGTTACTCATGTGAGGTTCCTCCAGCAGCACGGCAGTAAATATTTCCGTTTCGATACTTTTTGGTCGCAAGCTGGCATTTTTCGTGCTTTTAATATGAAAGTTTCAGTGAAATGTGTGTAATTTATCGTAGTTTGTTATGCAGTGTAATTTCAATGATTTGAGCAGAGTGATTTTCATATGTCGGACAAAATATCACACTCTCATAAACGGGGTAAAATGTGCCGTTCATTTGGGGCTGGTTGTGCCGCGGCACAACCAACCCCTAAGTAGCCTATATTGTTCCATTATTTTTTGTTTGGCAGAATGAGGACGTACAAGCGAAAAACACAAAGGAGAACTACAAGTCAGGATCTTTTACAAAGGGCTGCTGTTGCAGTCATCAAGGATGGACTCAAATTAAAAACAGTTGCACGTGAATTGTAAATTTGTCTCACAACACTACAACGCTATGTAAAAAAATAAAAAGCCGAGTTACTCCTGTGGTTGTATACAAACCAAGACTAGTGTTTAATGAGGAACAATGCACTACTGTCGAAGTACATCTTAAAAATTACGAAAAGCACTGCCGTGAAGGCAGGAACTTTTGAGCGCTCGTACATGCACCTTGTAGGTAGATTCGCATTTTCCGGTTTTAGAAATCAATTGAAGGAATTTTCGACAGCTGTCAAAAAAATTCTGAAACTTAGGCGAAACTCCAGACTTCATGTCAGTGCTTCAGCTGACCAATTTTTTTTCGATATTCCGCTAGAATTTTCTACAGTATCTATGGTGATGGTGATGCGATCTAGACAAAATTTGCCATGTAGTTTGAACACATTATTCCTCAGCTAGGTGCATAATTTCATTCCAATCCGATCAGTAGTTTCGAAACTATCAGAAAAATAATATTTTGAACCCTCATATTCACGGAACCCCTAGTCTAATTTTGCTCATTGATGAACGTGACCGCAATATTCTCCATCCAAACCCACCCTGAAAATTTCAAGTTCCTAGGCCTTTTCGTTCAAAAGTTACGATGTTCTATGGTTTCTATGGTTCTGGTCATGCGATCTGGACAAAATATTGTTTTAATATATCATTCTCGATTAAAATAAAAAATTTCATCTCGATCGAATCCGTAATTTCGAAATTATCGAGAAAACAAAGTTTCAAACGACCGTATTTACGGAACCCCTAGTATAATTCTGCTCATTGATAAACGCGACATTTCAGATCCACACCTATCCTGAAAATTTCAAGTCCCTAGGCCTTTCCGTTCGAAAATTATGATTTTCTATGGTTTCTATGGTTCTGGTCATTTGATCTGGATGAACGTATCTTGAAAATAAATCTCTCCATTAGTATACAAAATTTCGTGACGATCGAACCTATAGTTTTGAAATTACCAAGAAAACTGAAGTTCAAACGACCATATTTACGGAACCCCTAAAATAATGTTGCTCATAGATGAACGTGATCACGACATTCGAGATCCACACCAATCCTGAAAATTTCAAGTCCCTAGGCGTTTCCGTTCGAAAGTTACAATTTTCTATGGTTTCTATGATTCTGGTCATGCCATCTGGACAAAATTCCACATGTAGCTTGAACACCTCATTTTCCATTTGAGTGCAAAATTTCATCGCGATCAAATCTGTAGTTTTCAAGTAATCAGGAAAAAAAAACTTTGAACGCCCATATTTACGGAACCCCTGGTGGAATTTGGCCCATTAACGAACTCAACAGAGGCATTCGGGAACTGAACCCACACTGAAAATTTCAAGTCTCTAGGTTGTTCCGTTCGAGAGTTATCGTGCTTACGGCCGGACGGACAGACTCGAATTTTCCGACGAATTCTTCATCAGTGTGTCGAACTCTATCGATTGAGACCATTTTCGGCTCAAAATTCGAAAAATACAGACATCGTGACGAAATGATATAGCCCTCGTGTAAATAGTACGAGCGCTCAAAAAGCGCTTCTATTTACTTCGGTCTTCTACCGGAAGAAGTACGACAACTTGCGTTACAGTGTGCCGTGAAGTTTAATGTACAAAACATCCCACCATCTTGGCATGAATATATTATTATAAAATTGACGTCTTTTGAATTCTAAATTGATTTCCATTCATGTAAAACACCTAGCATTATCAACGGCACAACCGACCCCAGCTACGGCACAACTTGCCCCAATGTGGGGTTGGTAGTGCCTTGTCGCCGCTGTATACAAAAATCACTTTTTCTCAAAAGCTATTAAAAATGTGCAAAATCTGTAGGTCAATTCGTATTATGGACTAAATTTGGCTAGGGATGAACCAATACTTCCAGATATAGTCCTTGTGTTATCTGAATCATATGAGGATTTGTAAAAATCGGCACTTTCAACCCCGCTCTCCCCTATATGTATGATTTTTGAAATAGAGGTTGTTTATTATTATTATTATTATTACTTAAAAACTACAGATTTGATCGAGATGAAATTTTGCACTTGAATGGAGAATGAGGTGCTCAAGCTACGTGTGATTTGAATTTTGTCCAGATCGCATTACCAGAACCATAAAAACCATAGAAAATCATAACTTTCGAACGGAAAGGCCTAGGGACTTGAAATTTTCAGGATAGGTGTGGATCTAAAATGTCGCGTTCACGTTCATCAATGAGCAGGATTAGACTAGGGGTTCCGTAAATATGGCCGTTCGAAATATGTTTTTCCTGATAATTTCGAAACTATTGATTGGATTGGAATGAAATTTCACACCTAGCTGAAAAATAATGTATTCAAACTACGTGCGAAATTTTGTCCAGATCGCATCACCAAGACCATAGATACCGTAGAAAATTATAGCGAATTATCGAAAAAAATTGGTCAGCTGAAGCACTGACTAAGTTTCAGAATTTTTTTGACAGCTGTCGAAAATTCCTTCAATTGATTTCTAAAATTGGAAAATGTGAATGTACCTACAAGGTGGATGTACGAGCGCTCGAAAGCTCCTGATTTCACGGCAGTGCTTTTATAATTTTTTTTTATTCAGAATCCAAAAAAAAAAACCTGCTTTGTAGGCACATTTGATTTTGTTGCGTTGGCAGTGAGGAGTTAGTTTACTTTGGGGCCCACCTCTGATTTCGACGATCTTTCAAATCGAGTTCTTGCGAAAACCGTCCGTTGTATCGCGACCAATTAACATTCTTTTCACAGAGACCTAGGAGAGTCGGGATATAAACGAAAATGAATAAAGTGAATCAATACAGTGAAAAATGAGTTATATTGAAAATTGTATTTCAAAATTTTCAAATCCGAAGTTTCGATTACAATAACCCATGAGAAGAAACTTCAAGAAACTCATGGGTGGATTGAATTGAAGATACACAAAAGACATCAAAAACCTTTTCTGTTCTTAGCAACAAGTCATAAATAGTCGTTGAATGCCTCATAGATGAAAAGTGCTGACTGCTAGGCCATAAATCACACATAAAAGGGTGTAGTCCCTTTTCATTGGTTATTCAGGAATTCAGAGGTGGAGCTAAATTTAAGGCGAATAATATAAACTTACTTCAACAATCAACTGGCGATTAAAAAGATAAAAATTGAATCATTCGCCATTTGATTTTAATCCATCACCTTTCAAATTGGATTACACGAAAAAATATTGAATTTTTTTTAGTACAACAAAACTTTTGTGCACACACGCCTGAATGTATATTCGAAAAATCAAATGAATTTTGAGAAATCATTGAGGCAATTACCATTGTGGGCATAGGACGAAAGACAACCTATAACCCAAAAAGTAACTCATTCTCCAAGTTTGATTGGAAGATCTCGAAAATTATGAGTGTCATTGAAGAGGTCTGTCACTGTGGACGATGAGGAAAATAGTTGAGATTTATTTATTTTCTTTTCATATCAACTTCCTTACGCATTGGTAAACACAACGTGTTTGAAATATGGCATACACTAAAGTAAACACGAGCCTCTCATTCTTCTTGGTCGATTTGTGGCCACCAATTACATGCTCATATTTCATGAAACCTATTCATGATTTGTCTGAACCGCAACGTCGATATCTTGTTGTTCGCAACCATCAGACAAAGAAGAGAGAGAGGGGAGTGAGAAGAAGAAATTCCTTATGACACAAAAATACATTTACGAGGCTACACACCCAACACTTTACGGCCGATCTGTAACCGAAGCGCAGTCCGCATAAACGCCGATCTCTTTGGGGTCTTCATTGAAGCCATCTCTCCATTCATAAACTACGACGTTGTTAACAAATCCCGGGCGATAAACTACACGTTTTATTCAATTAAATGTGGAACTGAGGCCTCCGCCAGATGAGAAACATGCGAGTCCTCATGTAACGCCCCGTAGTGGGGCACATCGGCGAGATACAAATTACAAATAAAATTCTCACGTGCTTACGACCCATAAATCAAACCATTTTTCAATTATCCATAAAATCTAGTAATTTATTATACGCATTTCAGCATTCCGACTGTGACCACAGAACGGAACATGTTTTATTTGAAATTACTCTTTTGCCGAGAAATCGCTTAATGGTACGCGAGTCTTCTTTGATGCTGCGGCGGGGAAGAAGGCTTTTAGCGCTCTGGGAGAACGGCCGGGTTTTGTCGCATATGTACCAGACCTGGTGGAACAGAATACCCGATGAAGGGGGTTCCATTAGGAGTTCCTGGATGTTTATTGTTTCACATTCCTATTGTCTGCAATCTGTGGAAGAGTACAGTTTCGACCAGGACCGAAACTAGAAATTTTGCACCTCTGGCTGCATTTTGCCGACGTGAATGCGCTTCTAATGGAAGCCGTTGGGGCATTTCCACTTTTGCCCAGCGATCTATTGAATATTATTTTTTCCGTACTTTGATTCAATATTAACTAATAAAAATCGGGATGAAATTTGGGTTTTGGATAAGTCGGCATCATATGGAAAACATTTTGCGCCCTTGTTTTGAATGTTCCAGGGTATGTTCAAGATCTGAAGGCTTCATTGATGGAAGAAATCCGCCGAAGGGTTTCGTAGATAAAGACATCTTAATTTTTTCTCCATAATTCCATGCTTTTCGCATAGTTTTTCTGATATATTCAATATAATTCTCTCCATTGAAGAATATACAAAAAATTGACTGCATTTTTCATGATGACGATGAACACTGGAGGTCATTACGATACAGAGAGAAAAATTTGGTTTTTGATATATTTGATATAATTCGGTGATTCCATCTTTTGAAGTTTATGAAAACAAAATGACAGTATTTGTCAAAATGACACTGAACACTAAACGCCATTTTGGTACTCGGAAACAAGCGAAAGCATCTTCTTCACATAAGTGTTTTTAAAATTTCTATTAGTTTTTTCATAAAACATTTCTAAAACGCAATATGAAATATATATTTTTATATATAATCAGATTATAGTATATTATTTAACGAGCGGTAATGTAGGTGATAACTCGCGCAGATGAAGTTTGCAGCGCGAGCCGAAGGCGAGTGCTGCAATTCATCAAGTGAGTTCTGATCATTACCGCAAGTTGAATACTATACTTTATCTACGACTATAACAATAAATACTAAGAAACAAGTACAAAGAAAGAACTTTATTTACGAATCTTAGTAGTTACCTATATCAATGCATTATTTATGTTGATTGTGCTCAGCATGGAGTGAAAAGTCCATAAGGGCGATGCTTTATATTTAGTGCTAATTTCACTAAAATATGCCGAAAGAACATTCTCTGTAAACGATGACTTAATATTCTTATTGCTACACCAATCTTGAAAATTGTTGTCTACACCTTTATATTTGTTTTGGGATTTTTCGGGCAATAAGTTCTGCATGGTAACATTGGATGATTGTCTTATTTCTTTATTCATAATAATTCATCTTCACAATCTGAATTCATCTTTTTAAACAGAACATTCACAATAATAATAAGGTATCAACTTAATTTGAGAAAACGTCAAAATTATTCGAGTGATCCCCCCTCAATACCAATAATGGACTGTTTCCTTTCAGCCAATCGGGTTTTTGAGAAGCACGGAGACAGGGAGTTATAGTAGTGAGCACGGTGTTTGTTTACAGATACTGTTAATTGCTCAAAAGTAGTTGAATAATGGATATATTATTCAATAGGAGTAGATAAAGAATTTTTTGCACTCGAATATGAGATTTGTCGGATGATGTATATTTTGCCCAAGCGTAGCGATTTTTCAAATTATCAACCATCTTCATAGAAAAAATTTGGTTCTTATTGAGAACTGAGGTAAAAAAAAATTTTTTAACATCTATTTTATTAGCAAAGATAATGTATGTCTTTTTATCGACATTAAATCTGGTATGACCTACCAATGAATTTGACGGTTTTTCAAAAGAATATATTTCATTATGTCCAAAAATTTACAATGAAAATTTGTTCACAGGATATGGATAAATTGGATATTGGACCGTTGTTTTCATTGAGAATCAACTTTTCTTCATGAAGATTGTTGATATTTTAAAAAACCAAGTTACTTTGCCCTTTGCTAAAATTAACATTTTTCGACAAACCCCATATACGAATGCTAAAAAATGTATATTAATACAGGGTGGTCCAGTTTCGATAGCAGAAACCTTAGGGACCGACGAAGAACCAAAAGTTAGGCGAGTTTTCATCATAAACTATATTCAAAAAATTCTTCGTCACAAAGTTACAGGGTGACAAAATTTTTATCGTATTTGTTAAATTGTCTTTCAGAAATCAGTATTTTGATTTTTATTCGCAAACGGTAGGTACGTCGAACGGAAAAAATAAAGCAATTTTTTTATCGCAAATTTGAACCAGAATCAATTTTTCTCCTGAAAAAAATGATGAAAAGCACTTCCGTGAAGTCAGGAGCTTTTGAGCGCTCCTTTATCTACCTTGTAGGTTGATTTGCATTCTCCAGTTTTAAAAACCAATTGAAAAGATTTCGACAGCTGTCAAAGAAAATTTCAAACTAAGGCATAAATCCAGACTTCACGTCAGTGCTTTAGGTGACCAATTTGTTTTTCAATAATTCGCTAGAATTTTCTACGGTATCTATAGTCTTGGTAATGCGATCTGGACAAATTTTTCCACGTAGTTTCAATACATTATTCTTCATCTATGTGCGAAATTTCATCCTAATCCAATAAATAGTTTCGAAATTATGAGTCAAAAAATAGTTTGAACGGCTATATTTACGGAACCCCTAATCTAATTTTGCTCATTGATGAACGTGACCGCGAAATACGCGATCCGAACCTATCAAGAAAATTTCAAGTCCCTAGGCTCTTCCGTTCGAAAGTTATGATTTTCTATGCTTTCTATGGTTCTGATCAAGCGGTCTGGAAAAAATGTAGCTCGAATATATCTTTCTCAATTTGAATACAAAATTTCGTCACGATCAAATCCATAGTTTTGGAATTATCAAGAAAACTGAATTTCCTACGACCATTTTTACGGAACCTATAGTCTAATTTTGCTCATTGATGAACGTGACCGCAACATTCGAGATCCACATCTATCCTGAAAATTTCAAGTCTCTAGGCCTTTCCATTACAAAGTTATAATTTTCTATGGTTTCTATGGTTCTGGTCATGCGAGCTGGACAAAATTTTGCATGTAGCTTGAACACGTAATTTTCCATCTGAGTGCAAAATTTCACCTCGATCGAATCTGTAGGTTCGAAGTAATCAGGAAAACAAAATTTCGAGCGGCTATATTCACGGAACCCCTGGGCGAATTTTGCCCAATAACGAACTCAACCGCGGCATTCGAGATTCGAACCTACCCTGAAAATTTCAAGTTTCCAGGACATTCCGTTCGAGAGTTATCGTGTATACGGACAGCCGGACGGACGGACAGACTCGAATTTTTCGACGGATTCGTCATCAGTGAGTCGAACTTAGTCGTTTGAGACCATTTGCGGCTCAAAATTCGAAAAATACAGACATCGTGATGAAATGATATAGCCCTTGTGTAAGTAGTACGAGCGCTCAAAAAACAGTGGCGTTTTTTCATCAAAATTGTGCGAAGATGTCGCACGCGCGCCACTGTAACTTTGTAACAAAACATATTGTTTATGTTGAAAACTCATATTATTTTCTGGTTTTTTGTTGACCCTGAGGGTTTTCGCGTTGGAAACTAGACCATCCTGTGTAAACAAAAAATTCGAAGACTCTGCTTTGCTGAGGGAGTGGGGGGAGCTATGTTTTAAACTGAAAAACTGATCTTACTTTGTATCAACGCAATTGAAAATAAATCCACAGAACTTTCAAGGTATACTCATATATTGCATACTGGGTGTTCTTTTATATGTCCCATAGTACATCATATATCGAGTCTACAACTCTAACATTTTTCCGTCTGTTCTTCTCATATTTCCATAACATGTAGCCTGCTATATCTACATCTAACTCACATTGCTCCTAGCTCCCAGTCAGCGTCATATACGCGGCGAAATAAGAATCCTGACCTCATCTGACGTGTTAGCCTCTTATAACTCAGGATATTGCAGGCAGACTCCGATCCTGGTTAATTTAATATACTTTGAACTAAATCAGCCATCTGATATTCTAGCGGAAATAGTTAGTCACTCTACACCGGGAACTGTAGACCAACATGCATTCTGAATTCCACCCATCGACCAAGGTTCGCTCTCAACAACACACAACTGGTCTTGCTTTGAAAAAATTCAGCTCACACACAGATGTCCATTTAGACTGATTATAACAGTATGGAGGTGGTATTTTCTGTCAATCTTTTTTTTTTGGTAGGTGCTACCTACGCAATTCTTCAGGAAATTATACCCTTGGTGCCTCGGCTGAATAACTAGATTTGACTCGGAGAATTTCTTGTTCTTTTGGTTTCGCACCTCCAAAACGGTCCATTACATTAAAGAAGACTCTACAGAGTGGTCCGCTTTTTCCTAGAATAATTCTAGCAGTCGACAGAATGATCAATTTCAAGACGAAAATGTCCACAAAAGCTGCATAACCAGCTATAGCGTGTTCAAGTTTCCAGATTGTTTTCGCTTTTTCTTAGAACGCCTCACATGAGCCAGTGTAATGAATATTGATGAAATGCAAAGAAACGGGGCATGAAACTATTCCTGGCGGAAAAACACATCAATACGATTAAATATACAAATTTACAGTTAATGTTAGAAAAAGGTTGAAAATGTAATTGAAACAGAATACCTATAACTCAAAGAAATTTTCCAGGATATACAACTGGAATTCGGTTACTTCTACAGAAAATTCCCCCTATACAAGCGACAAAAAAAATAATTGTTGATTTACGTGACAATTCCGGTCATTTCCTCTAGAAATGTCAAGTTTTACATTGGTTGATGCAACCAAACTGCAGTCTGTCATTTTAACAGGATGATAATACTGTGACAAAAACCGGAATATGCGTGACTACACACAAGAATTTCCAGTTCAATAAACAAACTGGATAGTTGAAACTCCTTTTCCTACAAGAATTTCCAATAATGAACGCTAAACTAAAACAGGTAGGTATAGTATTGGATATTTTTATGAAACTTGATGAAGAGACATAATGTTCGCGAATGAAATTAATATCGAGTTTTAATAAGTGGCTTTCCGAGTAACCCGATGATAAACATTTTCGATGGAAAAAATTATAAATCACAAAAAAAATAATATCCTAATTTTTCTTTATTTCGTGATGAAAAAGATTCCTCGACTTCGTATTTTGAACTGTTCTCAGGAAAAGTGTGTTGTTGATTGGTAAACAGGTTATAAAATTTTTTCCCTAAATTTGCAATGAACTTACTCGAAACATCCCATGATTTCCTCGATTTCAAGAGTATAACTAAAAAATAGTTGAAAAATTCCTAAACTTGAAAAAGTTATCTAAAGTTAAAAGAATGTTTCAACATTAACCATGATTTTAGGTTAACATTGCTGATGGTTTGTTTTGTTATTATGATGTTTTTTGATTTACAATATTTTTCATCGAAATAAAAACGCACGGGCATCAGTAATCTGCCATATTTCATTCTTCCCAAATCATCCGTTTAATATGAATTATGTTTCCGCCAACTTAAAAACATATAACTCAAGAAGTAACGGATTTTGAAATTTTGAAGAAAAAATAATATGAAAAAAAAAACCCTTGGTTCTCGCTTAAAATTCACTCTTTAAAATCAATTCAGTATAGTAATATATATTAATGTTTATCCTTCGAGAAATAAACTTTTATTTTTATTATTATTATTTTTATAATCGAGAAATAGACCTTACATTGATGATGTATTATGTGGTGCCTTCCAAATGTTTCAGTTGAAGAATTTATTATCGGCTTTTTTGTTATTTTCTCAAAAGTTCCCAAGCGAGGGGAAAAATCGTAACAAATATTGAAAATTTTCATCGTAGTTTATCATAGTGTAACGAATTGTGACCGCATTCGAACTGTTTCTTTCAAGATAAACGAAGTTATTGTTATGGACAAATTATTCAGAGAATTAACCCAATTTTGAGACAAGAAAAGCTTGAAACACCAATAGAAATTCACGTTCGAGTGGATGTCCAATGTTCATTGTTAAGATTATTCTTAGGTTAGGTTAGCACTGTGGTATAATTTGACCATTGTTGTTACTTGTTACCACATTATTGTATGCAAATCTGTGAGTTTTAATGTTGCTACTTAATTAAATTTGAATATTGACTGAATGAATATATGTATTCAAATTCAAAAATAAAAAAAAAGAGAATTATTACAAAGAGACCATTGAACATTTATTAATATTTGGAGCGTCATGAAAGTTCTATGTTGAAGCAAAGATCGTTAGTTTCTCTTTGTTAATTGTGTTGTGGATTTGGTTCACATAAAGGTAATGATTTTGATTAAAATAAAGAATTATCAATGGGAGAAGTAAAGGAGGATGAAAAATTGTCTATTCCCTCATGATGATAATTTTTTTAGGATGAAACACACATTACACATTACCGATGTTTCGATTATAATTCTCTGATTTCCCTGTCTCCCTTCAAATTTTTTTTCGAATTGAAGTCTTGAAGGAAAAATAATAATCATGAATCACATGGAATAAAAAAAATCATTTTGGTATCAATATTGAATTGTTGTTCTTGTGGTTGTTTCTGTATTGATTCGGCGGTAGTTTCTTTCTTCACTCATATAAATTCTTCCTCATCGTTAAGGACGTTGAGGTCATCACCAGTTTATTCACATCCCATTCACATTCCGATCATCATCGATTCTGTCTATCTCTTGCATTTCCGCATCGAACATCATATTGGTGATGTTGTATTGCAGCGTCAATCTTGAACGGGGATCTTGAATTTTTCGCAGCCTACAAGCTATCAGCTCGCCAAATATCGAAAATTCGTCCCTCATCCCGGAAACATGTTCCTCGACACTCTTCTCCTTCCCCTTGAGTGGGAGTTGCATTGGAGTTTCATTCGGGTTGGGGAGGGGAGGTTCATTCGTCGAAAGTCGGAGGTTGGAGGAGGTGATCCCCAAGGCAATGTCCGTGGGAGCTGGTTCGTTCTGATCCACTTTGAGAGAACTCTCGTAGATTTCTTCCGGAGAAACATCGATGGCTTCTGTCTTGACAATTTGTAGACCTTGCTGAAAGACGAGAATCCGATTAGTTCTTGGACTTTGTAATTTTAATATCAAGTAATATATCCATCAGAAACAATACAAACCTCTTGCATCCTCGATATTTCCCTATTCTCCCTGTAGATTTTCCCAGGTATGAGAAATTTCAGGCTGCTGTAAGCGAACCATTTCGGCTGGTAGGACTCCCCGTTCATGGAGTACTTCTTGTGGAGCTTGTAGCAGTGCATGAATTGCGTCTTCAACACCTTCATTTTCCTCTCTACGCTGACCACGTCGTACCCCATGGTTGTGGCTAGCACTTTCCAGGCAGCTATTCGTCTCCTCTTGTCGCGATAACACGGGTTGCTCACGTTCCATAAGCTGTCTTGCGATTTGTACAGCTCGATGAGTCGTAAGATTTTCGACCTTGTCCAGTAGTCTTTCGTTGTCTCTTCTTCCATGACCAGAATTGTGTTCCTGAATCTTAAATCAGAAAGGCAAATTTATTTTTTATTTTATCTTAGTGTTTTGTATAAAACTCCATGTTCTTCTTTCCAAGAATGCAGAAGAAGTGAACCAGTGGAAACATTATGGCACAACATTAACCTCAATCGAGCACACCGACAACATTTCGAGCAACTTTCAATACATACCAGTCCAACTGCTTCAAATCACAAGAAGAACTTAGAAAATCTGGGGTTGAATGTTGGATATTCGTTTTATTTCCGAATTTATCCTTTCATTACATAAACTGTCCAACACACACTGTAATATCGGCGAAATGTTGACCGCAATCGTCAATCTCCGGCGTCATTCGAGGTGGAAGGCAACTATGTTGAGCCATAATATGGTATTCGTTTCTGTTTACACAGTTGCGCAATTCGGGGAATCAAGGTAACAACGTTGCCAAGTTGGTGGCGATTTATCGAGTCGATACTGGTGCCGACATCTGTCGACGTAAGCGGGAAACGATGGTAACCTGTAGCAGATTTCTGTTTCGTTGAGTTCCCTGCTAATCAAGAGATGTCTAAACCATATTTTCAGATAGTAGCTGACTCCAAAAAGGAGATCAATACAAAATGTTTCAGTTCTCTTTTACTCTGATAGATGGCATTAAAGCACGCCTGTTCTTATAGGGTTCTTGAATGTTGCATTTGAAGCAACCCAATGACCTACCACGAGATGTTTTCTTCCTTTCCAAATAATTCTCCCCATATTCACTCTCTAGTTAAAATGATTTATATAGTTCTACATCTAACTGAAAGTTAAAATTAACCCTACCTCCCACCTATTATATTCTTCGCCTTATACACATTATTGTTCCTCAATCGTTTACATATCGTCACTAGTCATTTCGTCATCGAAGATTTTATGGTAGCCAAGTATGGTATAGTAAAATTTCTGATTTTGAATTTTTTATATCCATTTTGGATTTTGTAACTGTATGATTAGACCATAACAGTTACGTCATGATTTTGGAATTTTTCTTGAAAGCTTTGAAGTGACATTCCCTGTCACTCTAATTATAATAATCGAATTATTCCCCTTTCAGGCTCAAAAAACAAATTCCTACCATAATTCAATCACAAACTTCAAAACGACTAGGATGAAAATCGCTTATAAAGTCAGTTTCGGATGTTGTAATATTTTTAGGAAATAAGCTCAAAGTCTCAATAACTATTAGATATTGTTTCAAAATAACATTTATTTCCATTCGAACTAGTCGATATACGTTGCATAAAATGTAGTATGAATTCATGAAAATTCGATCGTTAAGTTATTTAATGAAATCGTTAGTGATGATACATTTTGTTATGACAATAGGGCATCAAAAATACGTGATGTTTTAGGTGTTTTGATGTGATAAAATGAGGAAAAATCGCGGGTGCACATAGAAAACTTTTGCAATAAGTGAATGATTGATGTTTGAATTGTATATTATGTATTTTGGGTAAATCGATACAATAACGTCAATTAGTTGAGGAACGTTAAAATAGAATTTTTTTTTTAAATGATGCCGTTTTTCAAGTCGCAGTATTTTGGGGTTAAACACTCATCATAGATACTGACACTAATGAATCTCATCGCAAACACAAGAACTTTTAAGATAAAAATTGATTGTAACGTTAATTTCGGATGTTGCATATTTTCAGAAAATTAGTTCAAAGTCCCAATGACTATCCAATATTGTTTCAGATTAAATAACATTTATTCCTATTCGAGTTAGCCGATATACATTTTGTGGATAAATTATAGTATGAATTCGTGAAAATTTGATTGTTAAGTTGTGTAATAAGATCTTCAGTGATAAAACATTTAGTTGTGACAATAGGGCATTCGAAATACGTGATGTTTCGGGTGTTTTGATGTGGTAAAATGAGGAAAAAGCGCGAGTTCACATAGAAAGCTTTTTCAATAAGAAAATGATTGGTTTTTGTATATTATGTATTTGAGGCAAATCGATACAATAACGTCAATTAGTTGTCAAAGAAGAAATTTATTTTTTTTGATGATGCTGCTTTTGAAATCGCAGTATTCTGAGGTTAAATACTCATCATAGTAACTGACACTAACGAATCTAATCGCAAACTCAAGAACGACTAGGATAAGAATGAATATTGTATCGTAAATTTCTGATGTTGTATATTTTCAGAAAACTAGTTCAAAGTCCCAATAACTATTCGATTTTGTTTCAAAACAACATTTATTCCTATTCGAACTAGTCGATATACGTTTTGCGGATAAATTATAGTATGAATTCGTGAAAATTTGATTGTTAAGTTGTGTAATGAGATCTTGAGTGATAATACATTTGGTTGTGACAATAGGGCATTAGAAATACGTGATGTTTCGGTTGTTTTGATGTGGTAAAATGAGGAAAAATCTAGGGTACACATAGAAAACTTTTGCAATAAGTAATAATTGATTGGTTTTTCTATATTATGTTTTTTAGGTGAATCGATACAATAACGTCAATTAGTTGGGAAACGCTGAACTAGAAAAATTCTTTTTGAAAAATGATGCTCCTTCCAAAATCGCAGTTTTCTGGCTCTTAATAGTGACTGACACTAATGGCAAATATTCATAGATGCGAACACAAAGAAATTTTAATGAAATTTCAACAAATTGTTTTTTTGCCGACAAGGCCGATTGGCTGTTATCTTTCCTAGAATGATACCTTCATACCGAACCAACTGGAGACTCCAAAGAGTAGCTCAGGGTGTATATTGAATTTTCCAGGGTCAAAAATGAACTACCATAAAATATATATGAATAAATCGCTAACGAATTTGCAATCGAACAACTTCGTTCTGGGATAGGACCAAAATAACGTTATCATTACCTGATGGTAAATTACATCAAAATTGGTTATTGATCCGAAGTGGGACCGACCTAATGAAGTACATTGATGAATTCCTCCTACGCTGCATTGAATTTGACTCGATTCAGGTCCAATTCTACGATTGCTCGAATTGCTTGTGTTGACACTGAAACATCCTTGTTACCTTGATTGCAGATGATCTGGATAATCATCACCGTTGCATCTGGCATTTCTAGATACTCTCGTCTCCTGATCAGCAACGTATCTCATGTATTTCAACAGAAACATACACTAGTCTCAACATAAAAAATTTTTAACGTCTGCATATAAATACAAATATTTTAATGGCATTTCAGACAAAAAGATGTTGAATGAATTCCTGAAAAAAAACTTCCCTAGGCGGGATTTGAACCCACGACTCTGAATTGCCGGTCTGGAGCTACCAGGGATATCGATTATTTCAACCGCATATTGTCCTTTTCCGGAATTCATTCAACATGTTTCTGTCTGAAAGGCCATTAAAATATTTGTACTAGTCTCAACGTCTAAAAGGAAATAAAAAATTTTCGTGTTATCGAATATATTCATTAAATTCGATAAGTTAATTGAATTAAATTAAATTAAACCAAATATGAAAGCCAATGATACTAATCTATTCTGGAGTCTGTTGATTAGTTCCATTTCATTGTACTCTCTCGAATTGCAATATTCGCTTTGCATATATATAGAACGTCATGGGTAATATTTCACCTCATGAACGCGATCGAGTTTAAATCCGAACAATTAATTCATATGATCCAAATACGATGACTATTTCAATTCATGAAGTGAATTTATAATTGACTTCCAATTGGGAACTAACTCACTGACTATCGATATTTCATCGATTTACTCCATCTCGAGGTACCATTTCGTTGATTTCTAATTTGTTGAGAGAAAACCATAAAATTTTGTAGAATCGTTCTAGGAACTCTGAGCTTTTTAAGTTTCTCATGAATAGACGCAAATCTGAGAGATTAAAGTTTTACTCGATATAAAACGTAATTCGATAACGACACTTCGGGCAAAACGACTGTTTAAACTGCCGACGTCTTGAGCTCATACCCGGGCATAACCTTCGCCCCAGAAAATTGAAAACTCTCATTTTCCCCATTAATGGCCGAAAGGCCAGAACTTAATGACTTCTCCGGCTCAGAAATTCCGATGGCAGCTCATTCGCTGACAGGAATCACTTTAGCCTTATAGAATATTCAGGAGGTGCTGCCAAAGCGCTCGAAAAGGGTATATAAGAGTTTATAAATATGAGAAATCGCGAAAGTAATATTCTAATTTGTTTCGGAATTGTGTTTCGCCGCTCTGGAAATTTGGGAAACGGCAGTTTGGATATTGGTTGCCAGTCATAAATATCGAATTAGCTGAATACAGAATTAGCTGAATACAGAATCGAAATCATTCGACTACCACGTTTTTGAGTCCTGCTTACAGGGCAATTTTCGTAAAATATCGCAATACAGAAGACATGAGGTTGAGACTTTCTCAGTTGTGCTTGGATAAACAAACAAGTAAACGACTACATGTAGCTGAATTGGTCAGGAAGTGGATCCAAGAGAAAAAGCATAATGAAAAGATGGAAAGGAGGATTTGTTTTTTTTCTTGTCTCCATTCAAATCGATTTTTCTCAGAATGAAAATTATTTATTTTATTATTGAAAAAGAGAAATTTCATCCTTTAATAATTTCATTGAGCCTTGAGCAATGGGAGGGACGTCGAGTTTACTGTATTTTCCCTGAAGACTTCAACTCGTCAAATCTCGACAAATTTATCAAATGTCAATTCTAGGTTTGATTAGTTATCTCAAGATTAGAATTATCCAAATAACTTGGAATTTCAAGAGATATTCAATCTTAAGATAAAGATTTAAAGACTCGGGACTAGTGAAACTCAAATAATGCCATGCGTAATTCAAAAATTACCTTTTCTTATGCTCCAACACTGAAGAGGGAAAATCCTGCCCTTTTCGAAATTGTGTTGTTCACACTTAATGAAGCCGAAAGTTCACTGCGACACAGAACACACCCGTACTGCCTTTGGGCGTTTCGATTTAATGTTCTCAACTTCTTTACTCAATTAAATTCCCGATATATTCCGTGTAATTTTTCTGAAAGAGCAATTCGTGCCTACTTCTCCAAAACTACTTTCTGATTACCAAAAATGTATTATCAACTCGAACGAGTTTCCAAATTACGTGTTCTTTCCCCTCGAAAGAACTCTGGTGCTTCCAATTCTTTTTGCTTCAGATGAATAACGTATTGACATTTTGGTTTGATTCATAATATTCCTTAAAGAATTTCGTAAAATCTTCTGAGTCGCATATTGAAACAATCATTCTCAAACGACTGTTTTTATGCAACTTCCTTGAAATTCTTACTTTTTTGCTACAATTTGATTCATATTCGTGTTCAGGGTGCGTTCTGAATAAGGGATTTCTAAAATCGGATCTTCTATATTACTGTGGATAGTTGCTTATGTTTTTGAATCAAGTAAACACGAATGTGTTAAATCTTCGGGTTCATTTCGCGCCAATTTCAATACTTCATATGAAATTTAGGGAATTGATGACTGTAAATCGTCATCGGAATCTTCGTTAATATTCAATTCTTCTAATCAAATACGCGATATAGCATCAGCTTTATTGTTTACGCCTCTTCTGTATTTAATTTCAAAATTCCTCTAATTTGATCCTCCATCTCATGAGACGTGATGATGCATCTTTAAGTGGAAAGAGCCATGTAAGGGGTCTTTGGTCTATATAGATGGTGAATTTCCGACCGAATGAATAAGGCCTGAATTTTTTCGTGGCCCAAACTATTACTAGTAGTTCTTTCTCAATTGTCGAATATTCTACTTCTGCCTCCGATAATATTTTACTTGCGTAGGCGATTGGTTGGGCATAAGAAGGTTTGCCTTGAGATAGTATGGCTCCTATGGCAAATTGAGCAGCGTTTATTGTTGATACGAAAGTTTTTTCGGAATCCGTATGTTGGATTATTGGGTAATTGATCAGCATATTTTTACTACAATTTAAAGCGTCAATTTACTTTTGATCATTGATATTCAATTCGATATTCTTTTCAAGATACTTGGCCATCGGTTTTATCGATTTTGAAAAAATTGCTATGAATTTTCGATAGCATCCGATCATTCCCAGATATGATTTTATTTCTTTAAATGATTTTGGGAGACGAAAATTTCATTATTATTAATTCATTACAATTTTGAATGAAACAGATGGAGTACCTCATTATAGAAAAATAATGTATTCCAATAGGAATCCTTTATAGTTGCTAAAAAATGACATATGATAAATTTTGATTTTTCAAATGTGAGAAATTATTGAAAGTCCCTTTTGTGCAAAATTTTTGAATGATTTCAAAAATCTATAATTTCTCATCGTTCGCCTGAAATTTCGAGGTAAATAAACAGTTCACAGACCAGTATTCAATCAAAGCCCATTCCACCACATCAATCGAACCCGAATCCAACGGAATATAACCCATATTCTAATAACAGCACAGGAGATTGGCGTCTAATTCGACAACCTCAAAGTTAATCCCAAGTTGTACCTCAGAAACCAGAAGCATCACTATTCACTTCCTCAAACCTCTCGATCCAACCCTTCCCCAGAGCCCCCCCTCTAAGTACCCGATCCGCAGTTGCAGCCTCCCGGACAAATCACATCATTGACCCAATCCCATTCTGTAATTGGATTAAATTACGGGATGTCGTTCAACGTGATTGACACTGATTCTGAACATCAGACGTGTTTCATTTTCACGCCTCACGGTCGTTCCGAATATCGAACTGATGGAATAAAATGACGAAAATTATTACGTTCACGGGTATTCGGATCCGGATACAGGAGGCGATAACTCCCGTTGACGTACGGCGGATCACGTTCGATCCCGAAGCTTTCAGGCGATTGGTTTTGGCTGTAACGTCGGGCGCATTCGCCAATTTGCAACTTCACGATTAATCCAGAACTGAAGCCACAATGTAATAATACGACTTGAACCCTTAGTGATAGTGCAAGTTATTGAGATGGAATTCAGAATTTTTTTATATTTCTACCCGCTGTCACCATTTATAATCTATTGTCCGAAAATAATTGAGTTCGTGCTCCCTGCAAGGAGAGGAAGTCTTTTGTTCTACCCTTCTGAGGAACAAGGATTCAGGAACAAGAAAACCCAGAAATTTGAAAGAATATATTATATTTACGGAGAATTATGGTAAAATAAGTACATAAAATCGAGCTTGTCACAAACAACAACAAAAAAATCAAAATAAAAACATCTATCATTCCCTAGTTTCGCATAATCATAATTAAACTCCTACGTTCCCTACTTCATACAAACATACTAATCCAAATTAACTCGATACAGAATAAATACAATTATTTCCACATTCCTTACATTGAAACACATCAAATCAATTTCGGGTCGAGTCATCATATTGAGGATTACAATAACACCATTTACATGTGGGGTTGAAACTTCGAACTGAATTTTCCTACTTTGACCTGCAAACCACCTTTTTGTTCCTACTTGAAAACAAATTTACTCACTCCGAAAGTGACCTTAACCTTTTTGTTCGAACTCCCGTTACAAATACGACTTCTTACTTTACTCAAAACGCAACTTCTTCGGCAAATACTTTCGCGATCTAACACCGATTATTTCCCTGATCCGGACTATATAAATTCTCGACTAAAAATACTAAAGCTATTTTCCTACAACAGACTACCTTAATTTAGTCCCTACACTCGGCTTCAAACCGAAACTTACAATTCTGTACCTATCTTGGCACTTTCCCGACTTTCAATTACACCGGTCTCTAACCGGAAAGCCGACCCCGTACACTTAACTCTTAGTGAGTTCTCTACCCGCGAGCAACTGCCTTAACTCTTCCAGAGTCCCCCAAAGGTAAACTTTTCCCCCTTCAAAAACCTAATTCCTGAGTGGACATTTTTGGTAGTGCCTCACTCCCATTGCTTGGAGACACCCACGTTCTTAAAATTTTTCTCCGAAATTTTCCCACAAATCAATAGTAGTTGCACATTCTCCCCTTTTTTCGACCTTATCTCACCCTGTAGTCACAACATCCCTCGACTACAATGTAGTCGATAAATGACTTGCCTCTACTAAAGTTTGTTATCTGAGTTGCAGGTGTCCCGTTGGTCACCCAAGCCCAAATTAACGACATCCGTTGATTATACAAAGTAACACAATGTATGTACGAATATACAGACTCTTCTCCGAGACGTGTAACCGAATTTGAAATTAAATATTCATATCCCCAAATATTACAACAATTTTAGAGTCTGAAAGCTGAAACTCAATTCGAAACACCGAAGTTTCGTTCCACTTTTATTTTCAATCAAACAGCCATAATGTAAAGAAAACTCAAATAACACCCCATATCCTCAAAGGGCGGTCGGGGTTTCCCGAAAAAAGGCCATATTTCGGGTGCAGCTTGGAGATTGAAATGAAATTGAATTGCACCCTTAGACGATTTTCCATCGGACAAGTTTATCCCCCGTACAAAAATGGAGGAAGTTGAATGAAATTCGGGGGGACGTCGAGGCAAGAAACGGTCGGACTCACTCCGTCATAAAGTGTTCGGATCGGGGACCTTTGTGGCCGAGGAAACAGAAATCGATATCGGAAAAATTGCTTCGATACCCGGCTGAAATCATCTCCGATAACCCGTGAAGATAACAAAATAAATCTGGGGGAAATGGAGTGGGTTATTTTCCGATCAGCGAGCTCTCATTTCTCGAGGAAAATAAGGAGTGAACTCCGAGAGCTTCTTGTCCAAGTTATTGCTTCTTCACGAGAAAGTGAATGATTTCCTCATTTTTCTCGAGAAAATATGTAATCCAAATGTTGTTGAAACTATTCGCTTTAGCTTGGTGGAATTTCGAGTTTACATTTGAGGCATCAATAAAAATTCAGTTCTACGTCTGTTCTTGTTCCACGTAAAAAAAAAAAAATTCCTGGTTCTGAAGTTGAGAAATTTTAATTATTTGTCATTTCAAAAAAACTAAATTTCGAGCTAAATTCATAACAATTGCATCTTCTCCTTTCTTGGTTAATTATTTTTTAAGACAAGTCTGGATCGGATTTCCCTATCTTATTCAGATTACGAGAGGAAAATGAATTTCCTTCTAAAATCCTCAATTTTCTCGAAACTTTTCCTCGGATACATTAATTTCTTATTCGCACAGCTAAGTGGATAAATTTTACATCCAAATATCTCAGAGTCGGAAATATCTCATTGCATTATAAACAGCTCGAAATCAACCAGACGGAAGAAAAAAACCCTGATAACATTTTTCTTCAGTTCCTTATATTTTTGTTGTATCTGACGGTGAAACTTCACGATTAAACTTACGTAAAGTAAACAGGGTCGAATAAATTGTATTCGCGAAATTTCGAAGGACTGTGGCTCCAAATGGACTTCGTAAATTTCTTGCAGACTTCGCTGCAGCAGAGAAGAAGTTCTACCGGAAGCTCTAATAGAGATAACTATTTCCGTATTTTAAATAGATTTCGGTGGAACGATCGTTGGACGAATAAATCGTACATTTGTTTGGGTTTTTCTTTAAACAGTGATATATGTGCGGAGTTGAGAACATTTTTATCGCATACATAACTGGAAAGTTTAGCGACAATTCCAGGGCTGAAAAAAAGGTCTCCACACACGAGTCGCGCACTAAATTTTCCTGTCATAATCGAGGAAAATATGGAATAATAATTATTGGGAATGAAGGTAACAGTGTTTTCAAGTAAGTCGACAATATAAGGAAAAATTTTTTATTATTTGTTTCGTGAAAAGAGTTATTCTTTATTGAAAGTCCTTCATGGAAAACGAAAAAGAAATAATTAGATATCGATTTTTTACTTTTGTATACGAGGTTCGTCAAAAAATATAAATTTCCTTCAAAAGTATTGTACCTACCCTTAATTTTCCAAAATATGGCATACCTATCTTCAATTCTGAAAATTATGAACAATTCATTTAATTGAAAAACCTTTCGGTTTATTAGGTGGGATTACATTTCGATCTGTTCACAGGAATTAGCTAATTCCGAAAATAGTTAGTATACATGAGAAAATCTGTTCCTTCGTGGTAGATGGATATCCGACAATGAAAAAATTAAGTGAGGTTAGGACAATGTCGAAATAATTTTTAAAATGAATTAATATTAATGTAAGATTGGGTAGGAAAGTGATGAAACAATTCTTAAAATGAATTAATATTTAGGTTAGGTTAGCTATCGTAAAAACAGTGTTGTAACAATCCTTGAAATGAATTAATATTTAGGTGAGGTTAGGTTAGGACAGTGTTGAAACAGTTCTTAAAATGAATAAATAGTAAGGAATTTTCCTCAAGAGTAAAGTACCTTTCATATTTCGAAATCCACATGGTGAATAATCGAATTTTGCAAATTATAAACCATTCATTTAATTGAAAAACCTTTCGGTTCGTTTGGTGAGATTAAATGTCAATCTGTTGACATAAATCATCCATGGTAATTCAGAAAATAGTGAGAGTAAGTAAGAAAATCTGTTTATTCATGGTAGATGGATATCAATTTCTCAATAAAAATCAACTTTTATTTATATGAAAAAATGAGGCGGTGTTGAAATAATTCTTAAAATGAATTAATATTTTGATTAGGTTAGGTAGGAAAGTGTTGAAACAATTCTCAAAATGAATTGATATTTATGTTAGGTTAGCTTCAGTTAGAACAGTGTTGCAACAATTCTTGAAATGAAATTATATTTAGGTCAGGTTGGGACAGTTAAGGAAAAAATTCTTGAAATGAATGAATATTTAGGAATTTCCTTCAAGAGTATAGTACCTTTTTTTTAAATATGGAATATCTTCATGAAGAATAATTGAATTTTGGAGGTCATCAACCATTCATTTGATTGGAAAACCTTTTCGTCCATTTGATGTATCATCCTGAATTGAATTTCGATCTGCTGACATAAATTATCTATGCTAATTCATAATATAGTTGTTATAAGTGAGAAAATCTGTTTCTTCATGGTAGATGGATATCCGACCGCAGTTTTCAATGAAAATCAACTTTTATTTATATAAAGAAATGAGGTGAGGTTAGGACTGTGTTGAAATAATTCTTAAAATGAATTAATATTTTGGTTAGGTTAGATTAGGTTAGGTAGGAAAGTGTTGAAACAATTCTCAAAATGAATTGATATGTAGGTTAGGTTAGCCTTCGTTAGAACAGTGTTGCAACAATTCTTGAAATGAATGAATATTTAGGAATTTCCTTCAAGAGTATAGTACTTTTTTTTTCAAAATATGGAATATCTTCATGAAGAATAATTAAGTTTTGCAGATTATAATCATTCATTTAATCGAAAAACCATTTCGTGCGTTTGATGTATCATCCTAAATTAAATGTCGATCTGCTGACATAAATTATCTATGCTAATTCAGAAAATAGTAATTATAAGTGAAAAAATCGGTTTCTTCATGGATATCCGACCGTAGTTTCAAAAAAACAACTTTAAATTATATGAAAAAATGAGGTAAGGTTAGGACAGTATTGAAATAATTCTTAAAATGAATCAATATTTTGGTTAGGTTAGGTTGGGTAGGAAAGTGTTGAAACAATTCTAAAAATGAATTGATATTTAGGTTAGGTTAGCTTTCGTTAAAACAATGTTGCAAAAATTCTTGAAATGAATTTATATTTAGGTTACAGTGTGGAAAAAATTCTCAAAATGAATAAATATTCAGGAATTTTCTTCAAGAGTATAGTACCTTTTATTTTTCAAAATTTGAAATATCTTCAGAGAATAATTGAATTTTGTAGATTATAAGCCATTCATTTAATAAAAAGCTTTTGGTTCATTTGGTGAATCATCATAGATTGAATTTCGATGCTGACATAAATTGTCTATGCTAATTCAGAAAACAGGCAGTATAAGTAAGAAAATCTGTTTCTTCATGGTAGATGGATATCCGACTGTAGTTTCAATGAAAAACCACTTCTCTATACAGGGTGTCCCAGAATGAATGGATAATCCTGTAACACTGTATAGAAGAGCTTTTCTCTGAAAAAAATACAAAAAAAAATCTATCCCCAATGGAAATATTTTTTTCATCAAAATAATGATTTCTTGCACATCACGTTGCGTTTCTATGTATCACGCTAACAAGTGGATCAAATCCATCAGTTTCTTCATAACGAAATATTCTTCATTGAATTACCAATAGATATGCTGAAAACCATATAGATATCTGTTGTAACTTTTTTGGAAAAAATATCCAACTTCAAATTTCATCATAAAATGTGATGAATATTCCATAATGTGAAAGTTTAATCGTTCATGGTGGAAATGAAATTTGAGAGAGCCTGTGCGGCCAACTTAAAAAAAAAATATGCGCCATTCATGCAAATTTCAGAATGGTACAATACATCTTCATAACTTATTTCACCATGCAGAAACTGATTTGATTCATTTGTGAGCGTGTTACACAGAAACGCAATGTGATGTGCAAGAAATCGTTATTTGAAAAAAAAAAATATTTGTAGTGGGCATAGATTTTTTTTTGTATTCTTCTCACAGAGTCCAATAGCTCTTCTATACAGTGTTACAGCATTATCCATTCATTCTGGGACACCCTGGTGAGCTTTAGTTGGAACAGTGTGGCAACAATTCTTGAAATGAATTAATATTAAGGTAAGGTTAGGTGAGCTTCAGTGAGAAAAGTGTTGCAACCATTCTTAAAATGAATTAATATTTAGGTTAGGTTACGTAAGGTTATGTTGAGTTAGAACAGTGTTGAAACATTTCTTGAAACGAAAAAATATTTAGGTGAGGTTATGTTAGGTTAGGTTGAGTTAGGACAGTGTTTAGACAAGAGTAATTCACCGGATCATTTAGGTTTTTTTTTTCATCTCTTCGAAGAAGTAACCAGTCTGCCTGAAAATTCTGAATTTTTCCTCCAGCAAATTAATAACTCTACTCCCAGAAATTTTCGATGCGGTTCTCCCGAAACCCGTTAATGAAAAATCCAGAGTCCAGAAATCCACATTCCAATCGGACCTAATGGGCCATTTCCAATTCCACTAGGGGCGGCTCGAACATTTCAGAAAGCCATACCCCGAAATCGACCCTCTAGGAAGGAGTCCACCCACCGCGTTCGTTTTCGAAAAAAAAATACTCGCATTTACCCACCATGATGAATGTTCAATGTATCGAAATCAGAGTGCACGGATACCCGGAAACGACAGCTCAGTTATTTATTCAGGACGAAGCAAACGGCTTGCTTTATACGTATGTAAGGACACGTTCTTCTTGCCATTCGTATCGCTTTTGGTGGTAGACGCCTGGGGGTATCATTTTCCCATTTAGATATGCGCATTTCGGGAAAGATAAATCTGAGGGGCCGAAGGAACGATGGGGAAGGTGACCCGGAATTCTATCGACAACCGTTTTTACTTCAGGTTACGTATTATGTGCGTCCTGGAAGGTTTCTGGAGAAGAACAAGCACCCCACATATATTTTCAACGTTTTCTTTTTCGTTCTCTTTCAGAGACTCATTTGTGAATAAACACATTTCATTTATTCCAACTGATAAATTCAAAGGTGCATCATTATACGTTTGAAAATATTTGTGTCTCACTGCCAGGGTCATGTTAGGCTCTATTTATTAGGTTTTGAAAGTATATATATAGTATTCACTAATTGATTTAGTCTACTATTTTCACTAATTTAGAGTTTAACAAAACCACTACACGTGTTTTGCCATACCATGGCTTTAACAGTTTATCTCGTCTCCTGATGGTATGGCGAAACATGTGTAGTGGTTTTTTTGAACTCTCAATTAGAGAAAATCGTAGACTGAGTTAATAAGTGAATACCCAGTTTTCGATCAGATAATTGAAGACTCGAAGTGTTGTCCCTTCCGGATAGGCCGAAATGAATTCTTCATCAACCGAACCATTCCGCTCGGTTGAATCACCACCCTTATCGATGCGAACATGATCCTTCTAGTCCATCAAATAATTCGGTCCACATTTTACCGTTGAATAAGTAAGTAACCTGTCGCTCGCGTCCAAATATCCTTCTTCCAGTAACTCCGGAAGTTCAGAACGACGCGTGATCCTTCGGGATGCCAGAGTGTGCGCCCTCGCGTGGCACGCCACCGGCACAGGCTCTCCTCTGGATCAGTTTTAGTGCGGTGTTCGTCGGAAGATGAACTATGTGTCAGTTCAAGTTGGATAGAATGGGTTAGCTATGTGGACAGCCTCGCTTGTATGGTGCTGGACTGCGCTGTTTCTGCTTTCTTCAGGTGAGTTTGGACCGTTCAGAGTTCGAGGGTTCTTTTCCTAGAAGGTAGAAATGAGGCTGAATCAGATAATCGTCTCATGATCTTGCCGAGTTGTCAGTTCTTTGGAAATTGTTATCAATTTTATTTTTCATCAAAAAAAGAAGGGAGAACATTGTTTTTTCAACGAATAATGAAAATTTATACAGCCCATACAAAAAATGTGGGTAGCATCAGTACCTTAATTTTTTGATGAACGGTGGATTCTCAGGAAAATAAATTTATCGATAAAGAATAAGTTAGCAAAGAATATGCTGCAATTCCACCTTCAACCTCCTAGATTATCGAAATTTGTGTTTATATTGATCAACAATGTTTGGATGTTATCACTTTTTTTTTTTGAGTTTATGATGGAGTAATTCTACTGGTTTATTATTCAGACATCATCAGTGATTTATCTGAATTTTTTCTGTTTCGAATATCTTATGGAATTCAGGCAAGAATTCCTGTGAAAAAAACTGGTCATCATGAGTGACTATTTTCCTTTACAGAGTAAATATTTGAATAGTTTCTCAGTTTTCTTAATTTTTCTCTTATGCTTGTGAAAGGTATCAATGTTGAAACTGAGATAATCCTGGCGGTAAGAAACAAAAATACTTGAAGAACGTTTAATAATGTACCTAACCTCGAATTTATGAGTTTCTTCTATCTATACATCTATCTACTATCTATCTTTGACTTTACAATGGAAATTGAACGAAATGTTGAAATAATAACTTGCAAGTATTGGAATTTCCAAGAAATATGACAAAGGGGTGCAAACTCTATGTTAATTTTAGTTCAAAGTTGAGTGGAACAATTATTACATATCCACAAATATGTCTTGTCCTCTCTCCTCACTATAGAACTCATACTAACCAGAAAAATGTCTCCTCTGATGTCGAAATTACAAAATATTTGAAGTGAAATTGCAGTTTAACAATCAAGTCATGGAAAAAGGAAAAAATAAAGTGAAATAATTAATCAGGAAATCTCGAAGGGCATGACTGAAAAAAAACAAAAAAATATCGATCAATATCAAAACAACTTATCACAATTTCTAAAGAAAACGCCTATATCGAACAAATCGCACAATAAATTATCCGATGGCTTCAAATTTATCAGTCTTTTATTATATTTGAAAAGCTCCTTAGTTTTCTCAATTTTTATTTCTTTTGCTTTTGAAAGGTCTCAATGTTGAAACTGAGATTATCCTGGCAGTAAGACACATAAAAAAATTTAAGAACGTTTAATGATTTACCTAATCTCGAATTTACAAGTTTTTTTGACTTTACAATTAAATATAACGGAATGTTGAAATTATAACTTGGAAAGATTGGAATGTTCAAGAAGTATGACAATGGGGTGCAAACTCGATGTTAATTTTAGTTCAAAGTTGAGTGGAACAATTATTACATATCCACAAGTATGTCTTGTCCTCTCTTCTCACTATAGAACTCATACAAACCAGAAAAATGTCTCCTCTGATGTCGAAATTACAAAATATTTCAAGTGAAATATGCAGTTTAACAATCAAGTCATGAAAAAATTTGAAAAATAAAGTGAAAGAATTAATCAGGAAATGTCGAAGGGCATGACTGAAAAAAAACAAAAAAATATCGATCAATATCAAAACAACTTATCACAATCTCTAAGGAAAACGCCTATATCGAACAAATCGCACAATAAATTATCCGATGGCTTCAAATTTATCAGTCTTTTATTATATTTGAAAAGCTCCTTAGTTTTCTCAATTTTTATTTCTTTTGCTTTTGAAAGGTCTCAATGTTGAAACTGAGGTTATCCTGGCAGTAAGACACATAAAAAAATTGAAGAACGTTTAATGATTTACCTAATCTCGAATTTACAAGTTTTTTTTACTTTACAATTAAATATAATGGAATGTTGAAATTATGACTGAGAAAAATTGGAATGTTCAAGAAATATGACAAAGGGGTGCAAACTCGATGTTAATTTTAGTTTAAAGTTGAGTGAAACAATTATGAAAAACTCATCCACAAATATGTCTTGTCCTGTCTCCTCACTATAGAACTCATACAAACCAGAAAAATGTCTCCTCTGATGTCGAAATTACAAAATATTTCAAGTGAAATATGCAGTTTAACAATCAAGTCATGAAAAAAAGAGAAAAATAAAGTGAAAAAATTAATCAGGAAATGTCGAAGGGCATGACTGAAAAAGAACAAAAAAATATCGATCAATATCAAAACAACTTATCACAATCCCTAAGAAAACGCCTATATCGAACAAATCGCACAATAAATGTATTATCCGATGGCTTCAAATTTATCCGTTTTGTATTGATAGCATTATTCGGAGCAGAACAGATTATTCGAAAATGAAATTTGCTGAAGTTTCAATTTTTTTTTTAGATTTTGTTTTATGAGTTTCAGAAACGATGGAATACTTGAGCATGCAGAAAAAAGAATTATTACTCCTCAAAAGTTCTTATGCATAAATTCAATTCTAATCAGATACAAGCTGGAAATGAATGAATCGGTTTTAAAAATTCTGGCCTCGAGATTTTCACGTAATAACCATATTTCCTTCCTATTCAAACTATTGCAAGCACGAAAAAAGAATTTCGAAGCTTTTAACCGGCTTTTAGTTCCTTCTCTCGAGTGGTTTCACTTCAAATGAAAAGTTTGAAAAAAATTCAAATCGCAGATCTTTTCATTTCAGAACTTTCATATTCATTATTGAATTCCCCCCTCCTCTTTCTTTCTTAGATCCCAACAAAGAATTAATTCCAATCTGTCCCTGGGGGTTTATTAAAGTGACGTAAAGAATTCATTTCCAGAATCATTCTCCTAAACTTTATGTAACTTCAAAGTTTTATTGAAGCGCCATCATGGAAGTTTTCAGCATAGTAAAAGTTAATAGTCTAACTCTTGGATTGTTTCCAGTTTCTTATTTCCGTCCTAATATGTACTTTCATTTCATTTTCCCAATCCGGGACACTTCTTCGGTACTGGAGTGTTTCCTAGATGGCGAAGACGATAACTTCGAAGTACTGAGTGGGTTTTTGTCGTGTCGTATAAGTTCTATACAATTTTCGCTCGATATTTTCGCGATTGTCTAAGAAATACTCTGGCTTTTCTGGGATCTGTTTTCTATAGGATTCAAACTTCACTTCGATACTGAAGAGAACAGAATTGTATCAAAGTTCTCCTTGTTCTTCCACTCCACTTTCTAGAGGTCAAAAATAATGAACTGAATAATAACCTATTTGTTCGGCCCACAAAAGCTCATGAAAAAACTTTTCTAAAAGAAAGGCTTTTAGGGAAAATCTTCATCAGCGGGGTTCTTGAATAGCCGTGAATCTTTTGTGTAAAATTAAATATGCTTCCAAAGTCTTTTGCTTCATATCCCTGAAGAGACGATTCCCAACTTTCTTTTCCCGCTTGCTTTAACCTCATTTTGAATTTCAGTTCCTGAAATGTTCCTTATTAAAAACATTTCCTGGAAGAGAATTTCCATCGGCTATCAGAAAAGCCCAGGCGATGAGACATAAGGAACACGATGCTTAATTAGACGCAAAAGCTTTCAAGCGCCCCAAGTCTTCGCTGTTATGTCAGAAACTGTAATTTAATGTTCGCCTTGCTCATCTTGTTTGCAAATTTTATAAGGAATCTAGTCGCATAGGTTACCTCCGTTACGACAATGCCCCGAAGAGAAATGCAGAAAATCAGGAGCTCCACTTCAAACACCAGGAGTCGGTGAACTCCCGTGAATGGCTGAGATTTCCCTGAGGTTCATGATCGTAGCCAATCCTGAGGCAATCCTAAGAGGAAAATTCGATATGTTTCTCTAGATATAGATATCAGAGTAACTCAATTCCGTAGGAAATCAGAGACTATTTGTTGGATCAAATCTGATGGGATACTTTTTTTTTATCACATGACAAGAAACTTTTTTATCACGAAAAAGTTTCGAGATTTTTTGTGTGATATGATGTTGGAATGACCAAAATAAATATGGTAACGTAATTGAACTAATAGTATATTATTTAACGTGCTTTAATATAGGTCATAACTCACGCAGATGAAGTTTGCAGCGCGAGCCGAAGGCGAGTGCTGTAATTCATCAAGTGAGTTATGATCATTACCGCAAGTTGAATACTATACTTTATCTACGACTATAACAATGAATAGTAAGATACAAGTACAGAGAAAGAACTTCATTCACAAATCAAAATAGTTACCTATAACAATGCATTATTTATGTTGATTGTGCTTGTTAGCATAGAGGAGAAAGTCCATAGGGGCGATGCTTTATACTCAGTGCTGAGTTCACTAAAATACGCCAAAAGAACATTCTCTGTAGACGATGACTTAATATTCTTACTGCTATACCAATCTTGAAAATTGTTGGATCACTTTATATGGAATTTTTCGGGCAATAAATTCTGGGTGGTAACATTGGCTGATTGTCTTATTTCTGAAAGTGTACATAATAATTCATCTTTAATATCTGAATTCATCTTTCTCAGCAAAATATTCACAATAATAATTCAACTTAATTTGTGAGAACGTCAAAATTATTCAAGTGACCTCCCCTCAATACCAATAATGGATTGCCTTTCGGCCAATCGGCTTGTTCAGAAGCACAGAACCAGGAAGTTAAAGTAGTGAGTTATTTTAACTCACGGTGTTTGTTTACAAATACTATTAATTGTTCAAAAGTAGTTGAATAATGAATATACCTATAATTCAATAAGAGTAGATGAATACACTAACACAAGGTTAAGAAATTGAACATGAAAGGATTCTGGCAGTGAAACATAAATATTTTTTTGCCATACACTTAAAATTTACAAGTGACAATGGATGAAATCTATGTAATTTCAATTTGGATTAATGAAATGTTCAAGAAATATAAGATCGTGGTCGAATCGTCTGTGAAACCATGAAATCTCTATTCTTTCTGCAGGAGAATTTCTATCCTGAATCAAAAAGTTTGAAGCTCAAGGTTAGATATCTGATCTGGTTTTGGCCCCAGGAAAAAGCTAGAACATTCAGACAAATCAGGAAGATGTCTTCTATAACAGGCCATTCCTCCACTAATGTCGAAATTACAAAATCTTTCAAAAACAATCAGTTCATGAAAATAAAGAAATCAAAAGAAAATAGATCATGCAATAGGTTTTCAGGGAAACGCTTCAAGAATGACCTGAAACAAACGATATATAGTAATCATAACGTCATAACAACCGTCTTCCAAACCTAACTCGACAAAAAATTCCTCCTCGCGCATCTCAGTTTCTTCGGCAGCACACGCATCTCTCACTCCATATTATACAGGGTGTTCCTAAATTTGAGGTACAAATGAAGAGGGGAGATTTCTCAAGTAATTTTGAGAACAAAAGTGCCCTAAACATGGGATCGTCAACGTTTCGTTCTCGAGATACAGGGTGTTAAAGTTTGAATTTTTTTCAAGTTTTTTTCTAATAGTATCTACACTTCGAAAGATATTCAACTGAAATGTGGCATAGATATTACAATTGATAGTTTATACCATGTGACATGCCAATTTAGATTGCAAACCTACAGGGTGATACTTTTTCTGGAACACTGTCCCCTGTTTTCCCTGTTTTTTTGGTGATCCACTGTTGATTTAAAACAATATGGAAAGCAGCTTTGTAATTATACTGAGGTTTATGGCCTCTTGTAGTTTTTTCGCATCTGCTACCGATTTCGAGAAAAAAATTTTGAACCATTCTCTCGAAATCGTCACAAAAATCCAAATTACATATCATGAAAATTCAGTTAGCTGTGGGAATTAATTTATTGTTTTGACACATCGAATTGAACTTTTGTGTTGAATATCTTGTGGAGTGTAGATACTTCAAAAAAAACTTGAAGAAAAATTTGAACTTCAACACCCTGCATCTCGAAAACAAAACGTTTACGATTCCATGTTTATGGGACTTTTCTTTGGAAATTACTTAAGGAATCTCCCCTCTTCGTTTTTGCCTCCAATTTAGGAACACCCTGTATGAAACTTCAATAAAACTATTGAAATTTTCGCCTTTTGTACCTTCAAACGTGGGCTATTTCGAGGCATTTTCAAATCGCGATCAAACTTTTGAAACTTAACAGTTGCTTCTGAACGTTGATTGGATGTACAACTTATATATGTAAGCTAACGCTTCCTAGAAAAACATTGTACAGGTCAGGCATTCGTCATGTATCAGTTCCATCCTCCTCCTCTTTGGAGTTTGATGTAATAAGCAATACTTGCGAAAAAAAAATACTTGTTACAGACTCTCAATTTCAAGAATTAAAACGCCTTAAATCACTCTTCAGTTGTCAATGAAGACAAAGATGACACCGTGATACAATCCGATATTTTATACTTTTCTCCGAGGCAGTAACTTCGGCGGAGCAAACAAGCTCGAGGAACTCGAACTCGGAGATCTTGTTACAAATCCAATACGACAAACGACATTAGAGGACGAAGAACAAGAAATTCCCAATTCTCTGGTAAATTTAACTCTAAAGGTTCTGGACGAGGAAAGAGATGGAATACCTAGTGCTCCGGAAAGTAATATTTCACGGTAAAGTTGACGAGGTCTGCCAGTTTTCTTATACTTTTTCGTCCGTTTGGTTCTCTGCGTTGGTCGGAATAAAAATTTATGGGGCGAATGTCTTTCGTTCAGGTGGCAGATGTGTTTATAATATGTTGGGCAGGGCCGTGGGACTATATATCTTCGACAACTAACTCGATCATTTATTCTTTTAAACTTACAATAGAATAGCTACCACTACATTGGGTCAAATTCCACGACACGTGTTCCGATGGCACAGCATCATCTCCAGGTGGTATATTTCGATATTTTGGATAGTTCATATCTCAGTTGTTGAGCCTGCCAGGCATACATGGAGTATAATCCAATCACAAGCCCCTCGAACAAGTTAACACACCCCATCCAGCATAGGCAGGATGTTTGCGTCCCCATTAAACACACAATAATCGCAGAAATTAGCAATTAGACTTGTATCAAACCTGCGATTGGCTGAAATATCATATCGCCATTAATACCTGAGCTCAAGACCCTGCACCAGAATCTATTATGTACCCCTAATAGACACTCGCGACAAAGCAGTTCAGTATTAGGCATCACATTCAGAGAGAACTAATTAGATGAATACGGAAGCAAAATTAAGATTTAATCTGGCGGTTGGAAATTCATCATTGTACACAATCGACGGTTCTGTTCATTTGCGCCGCAAGCTATGCATGAACACCTCGGGGATGAATTACAGTCGGGGCTGTTTCCGATTTCCGAGTGATGCACGTAACCTCGAATGTAATGCGCGGAGCAAACAGTTTCTCCATCCAATCTCTGCACGATAATGAGCGTTCAGTTCTCGAAGAAAATATCACTACCAACAGATGTCACACGATCCAACGATCCGTCGACGTCAAATCTAAGGCCTTCGTGCGATTCGGATTCGGGATTCAGCTCTCTGCACACTGAATCGACTCAAACACGAGAATTCCTGGTGGAGATGGGTAGAATCTAGTACTTCTTTCGTGTAGTCTTCTACTCACCTACTCAGTAGACCTTTTCATCTCGACTTGGTCAGTCAGTGGCGTCCGTACATCAATGAGTTTTGGGAATTGATTCAAATCGAGTAGATTCAACTAGCATGCACCGAATTAGCCATTACTCGCTATTCCTCGAAAACATGGTTATTTTTTGAATTAAAAAAAAAAAAAAAACTACATGAATAATGGAGTATAATAATCCATGTTATAAAATTGACAATGTCGCAGTTCTTCCATTCAGTTGTCTGTTGTGGAGTTGGTATAAATTGCTTGTCATCTATGTTATGTTTCCTTCATTTGTCAGGGTAGAATATTCCGAATCAAATAATGTTTGATATTCTGGTGGTGAGTTTTTTGTTTTTTCCTTGTTTGTTGATTGTAGCTTAATTTTTTTGTGATATCAATTTTTTGCCTTGGGGATATTCACCCTGGTTATTTTTCTAAAGATATTATTAATTTTTTTTCATTATCATTGTATAATTTATAGTAGTAGGAAAGGTGTAGAATATGGTCTCTAACATTTTTACTGGAGCTGTAGTACTCTATAAAATGAACACAAAAGAAACAGTTTTTGAGATGAAAACACTTCACTTGCAAGGTATTATTTTTCACGTCCATACAAAATTTTATTATTTTTTTCATGAATTCTTGCTTGAATTAGGTATTTGTTGATAGTTGATGTATTTTTCTGGGATAGCAAATGTTTTGCCTTTAGTTGTGTCATCCTTTGTATTATTTTAAAATTCTATTCATTTATTTCATTATTATTGTATAATTTATAGTACTAGAAAAGGTGGTCATCTCTTGGATTTTGATAACATTTTTACTGAAGCTATAATATTCCTTAAAATGAATAAAAAAGGAACAATTTTTTAGAGTAAAACGATCCGGATTGCAAGGTATTTTTTTTCACGAACATACAAAATTTTATTATGTTTTTCATGAATTCTTGCTTGAATTAGGTGTTTATTGATAGTTGATGTATTTTTCTGTAATAGCAAATTTTTTGCCTTTGTTTGTGTTATTCTTCGTATTTTTTCAAAATTCTATTCATTTATTTCATTATTATTGTATAATTTATAGTACTAGGAAAGGTGTAGAATATGGTCATCTCTTGGATTTTGATAACATTTTTACTGAAGCTATAATATTCCTTAAAATGAATACAAAAGGAACAATTTTTCAGATGAAAACGCTCCGGATTGCAAGGTATCATTTTTCACGAACATACAACATTTAATTAATTTTTTTCATGAATTCTTGCTTGAATTAGAGGTTTGTTGATAGTTGATGTATTTTTCTAGTATAGCAAATTTTTTGCCTTTGGTTGTGTTATCATTGGTATTTTTTCAAAATTTCATTTATTTTATTTCATCATCATTGTATAATTTATAGTAGAAAGAAATGTGTAGAATATTGTCACCTCTTGGATTTTGATAAAATTTGTAATGGAGCTGTAATATTCTATGAAATGAACACAAAAGAAACAATTTTTGAGATGAAAACACTTCGGATTGCAAGGTATTATTTTTCACGTCCACACAAAATTTTATTATTTTTTTCACGAATTCTTGCTTGAATCAGGTGTTTATTGATAGTTGATGAATTTTTCTGGGATAGCAAATTGTTTGCCTTTGGTTGTGTTATCCTTGGTATTTTTCCACATTTTATTCATTTTATTTCATCATCATTGTATAATTTATAGTAGAAAGAAAAGTGTAGAATATGATCACCTCTTGAATTTTGATATAATTTTCACTAGAGCTGTAATATTCTATAAAATGAACAAAAAGAAACAATTTTTTAGATGAAAACACTTCGGATTGCAAGGTATTATTTTTCACGTCCATACAAAGTTTTATAATTTTTTTCATGAATTCTTGCTTGAATTAGGTATTTGTTGATAGTTGATGTATTTTTCTGGGATAGCAAATGTTTTGCCTTTAGTTGTGTCATCCTTTGTATTTTTTCAAAATTCTATTCATTTATTTCATTATTATTGTATAATTTATAGTACTAGGAAAGGTGTAGAATATGGTCTCTAACATTTTTACTGGAGCTTTAATACTCTATAAAATGAACACAAAAGAAACAGTTTTTGAGATGAAAACACTTCGGATTGCAAGGTATTATTTTTCACGTCCACACAAAATTTTATTATTTTTTTCACGAATTCTTGCTTGAATCAGGTGTTTATTGATAGTTGATGTATTTTTCTGGGATAGCAAATTTTTTGCCTTTGGTTGTGTTATCCTTGGTATTTTTCCAAATTTTATTCATTTTATTTCATCATCATTGTGTAATTTATAGTAGAAAGAAAGGTGTAGAATATGGTCACCTCTTGAATTTAGATGACATTTTTACTGGAGCTGTTATATTCTATAAAATGAACACAAAAAAAAAATTTTTTGAATGAAAACATTCCGGATTGCAAGAAATCATTCTTCACGTCATTACAAGATTTTATAATTTTTTTCATGAATTCTTGCTTAAATTAGGTGTTTGTTGATAGTTGCTGTATTTGTCTGGGGAAGCAAATGTTTTGCCATTAGGATTCCGCCTTGTTTTTTTTTTCAGAATTTTCTTTATTTTATATCATTATCATTGTATATTGTATAGTTGTAATGTTTTAACAGTGATTATTGTGATTATTCATAATTCAAGATTATTTTGTTTTTTTATCCCTCAGTTATTGTCGTTTTGTTAAAATTGTTGAACTACCTTTGTTCTATATTTAGCATTTTTTTTATTTATATTTCGTTCTTTTTCTCAGCTTGAAATAGAATAGTTGTTCATATGGTATTCCTCGAAAGATATCTATTTATTAACAGTAAATCACGAAAAACGATACTTTCTTGTATATGGAATATATTAAATTCCCCAAAAAAGGGTAATTTTTCGATTGATTTATAAAGAATTTCAGATGGAAATATTTACGGAACCCTTCGGCGGATTTTGTCCATAAACTAATCAACCGACGCAGAAATACGGAAGGAATTCACAAGGAAGTTGTCAGTACGTCACAAATAACGTTCATAAATCCACTAATTTAACACACTTCGTACTCATAGGATTTTCTGATGGAATCAAAATTCTCTTCATCCAGCTCATATTTCTTCATTATCAGGCCCATAAAAATTTGCAGAACGTCTACTACCCTGTCAGTTCCTCACACGAAGGCGACGTATGCGAGCAACTTAGGCAAAGTGGGGCAATTTCCCTTTGACAAGGTTAAAGAATGGGTCTTTGCCCCGAGGATTCCCCAAGATCCGACCGTACGCCGTTCCGGAGGCCGGGCTGCAATAAAAAAAAGTTTCATAAATTGAGTTGCACGAAACTTCGGACGAAAATTGTCGGTATTACGTTCATTTCGCGCGGGGGATGAGAAAACGGGATGTGTGGAAAATACGCTTGTTTCCGCGGCAAGATATAATGGGGCAGTTTCTGAGGAACAATTTCAACCGGGGGAAGAATGGATGGGAAATAGCGCGGCATTAACCAGTTATTTAGAATAATTTTCCGTCGGCACAGGGCCGTAAATAAAATGGGAAATATTGCCGGGCTCGTTCGAGGTTTATGTTGCGCCGAGAAAGTTTTTCGTTTCGGTGATAATTCCTAATTTGAAAGCAGGAGTTTCTTGATATTATTCTTGAATGTGTTTAGGTGTTTTGACGGAGCCAATAAAGTAATAGCTTGGAGTTTTTTCATTCAAACAGAAAAGTTGTTTATATTGTTTTCCCCAACACAGTCTAATTTTTTGAACCAAAACAGAAAACGTCGTCGTTATTCCACAACTAACTGAAAAGTTTCAATTCCTTCGAATTATTAAGAAATTTCAGGTTCCATTTTTTTTTCATGATTCTCGAACCACAAATGTTACTTGCTTTCTTTTAAAGGTAAAGCGGAGACATCCAGCAGCCTCTTCAATCTTGATTGCAAGCAATTCAAATATTTCTATACAAAACTCTGACCCTCCAAGCATCTTTCGGTACTTTAGATAAATGCATTGGTTTCCTTTATTCCATCCTGTTGCCCAATACTGATATTTTGTATAAGCGAATTGCCGTTCCTTTATTTGCTTCTTCGGAAGCAGTATATCTTATCACATATATAATTTCGTTATGCTGGTGATTGGTCCCAGTGATACAGGAACAAGGCAGAGGATTTAATAAGGAGCTGGGATTTATTGCTTTATCGTAAAATTTTCCAAGGGATCGCCGTTTCCTTCGAAGGATATAAAAGAATACTTTGCTCCGCAGGAATCTCATAAATGAAGATTGGAGGTTTGCCAATGGGCAAGGTAGAAAGAAAATTTTCATGAAATGAGGTTGAATTGGCAACGCTGCAAATTTTCATTATCTAGATCTCAAAGAAAATTCACCAAATATTGATTCTGTTGAAATGAAGGTTCAATATAGGCTCCGCCTTCTATAACTCTGAGACGTGCTCAAAGAATTGGCAACGCCGCATTCGCTCGATCGGGGGTCCGATGATCGAGTGAACGAGATGTTTGAAGACTTCATAACAATCATAATGTAATCTTTATTTCAGAAATCCTTGACGAAGATCATTCGAATACTCCAATTGATTACAGTGGGAAAATTATTGCTTCAGATACAAAAGGTTGAAAAAAAAATCATGTAAATAGAAGAACTGACATTGAACAACGCTTGATATTGAATTTATTGTCTGTTTTTAATGAAAAATTTGTTTTCCAGGATTTTTTTTCGCAGGTTAAAGTTAAGGCTTTTCCCAAATGAGGGTTGAGAGGATTTAAATCGATTAATTGAAATACATGATTTGAACCACATAGGATGAAAACTAAGTTTGAATTTAGGGTTTATTAGGTATTATCAAAAAAATTAACCACTTTCTTAAAATTTTAAAAAAGGTTTATTTCAGTTAATTGAAGTTTTTTCTCGGAAAAAACCGATGGATTCAATAAAACGTTTTATTTTTCCTGAATATAGCCTTATTCTCAGATTTTCCTTCAGTTACATCTGATTTTTCTATAAAATGGATTTCGATATTTTATTTTCCTTCCATTTCCATGAGGAAATTTGCAGAACTGAGCATTTTCCTAGATAAAAATCGTATTCGTGTTTGAAATAGCAATTTGTCTCGACGTTTCCTATACAAATGTATGTTGTCTAAGGGATGAACAATATTATTATTTTTATTATTATTATCATTTTTATTATTATTATTCAAAGGAAAAAAATCGATGAAAATAAAAAACGAATGAACTTGATTTTTCCAAAACAATTGTAATATTCGATGTTTTCAAAAAAATAACATATTTTCTTCTCCATGAGTCTACATTTTCACTATTTTCATTCAAGTTTCTCTTATATCCAGCCAAAATGGAAAAATCCATTTGAAAAAACTAGTATCTATTTTTCCCCAAAGACATCTGTCTATCAAAATTTCAAGATTTTTTAATATTTTTGCAAGATAAAATCAAAGCTTCGTCCAAATGCTCTTCTGAATGAGTTTTCGAAATGGGCCTGAATTTTTACCATTTTCATTTTAGTTTTTCTTAATGTTTAGCCAAAATATTTTCAAAATCTGACCATCTACTCAATTTTATATCAAAAGGAAAAATTCATTTCAAATCATTGAAATCCAGCCCGTCCACATCCAAAAAAACTTGGACCACCAAATCTTTTTTTATTAAAAATTGGCGGTTTTTCAACTTTTTGTCGATTCTCAATTCATGACATTATTTGTTTCTTAAATGTTCAAAATCTTCAATCATATCAGATGCTTGAAATTTATCGATGATATAACGATGAAACGACCGAAAACACAACCCAAAATAAGGGTGATAAATTTGATAGACAAGTAATTTAAAAGTTTTCACCCTATTTCAGACCCTGTAATTATTTTTTCTTCAATTTCGGGACCATTTCCATCCAGTACATCCGGGTAACCTTAATGACATCGAGGGAATGCTTGAAAACCAACCAAAAATAGAGTGGTAAAGTTGAAGAATAATGTATTTAATCGTATTCACCTCATTTCAGACCCCGAAAGGGACTATTCCTCAATATTTGAAAGCAAATTTCTAATTAACTTCTCGAAACCTGGAAAAAACTCATCATGAATCTGAAAATCATCGCCTACCCCAATTTCAATCTGATTCATGTCTATTTCTACTTCAAACCATTTCCACTGAATGAATGGAAAAGGTGAGAGAATGAACGGTCATTGGAATTTCATTCAAAACTCGCCGGAATAAATAGGAAAATCCCGAAAACGCTGGAGAAATGTAGAAGATTACGTTTTTTGTTCATTCAAGCTTTTTAAAAGATTTTGAAAGCAATGTCTGAACACGACAGATAACAAATTGATTGGCCTCGATAAACGTCAAAAGAATATTTGATTATACCAATTTTTTTTCTTGAGTATTTACGAAAGAAATTAATATTGAAAAGGGCTCTCCTTCAAGCGGATTCAGATGGATATCAACCAAAAAATCAAAAGATCACCACATCATGGAAAATTAGCTTTATGAGTATAAACCAGCAGAAATTTTAAATAGTATATTATATTAGTATTTTATTTAGCGGTAATGTAGGTCAATACTCACGCAGATGAAGTTTGCAGCGCGAGCCGCAGGCGAGGGCCGTAATTCATCAAGTGAGTTGTGACCATTACCGCAAGTTGAATACTATACTTTATCTACGACTATAAAAATAAATACTAAGATACAAATACAGAGAAAGAACTTTATTTACAAATCTCAATAGTTACCTATAACTTGATTGTGCTTCATAGCATGGAGTAGAAAGTCCATAGAGGCGATGCTTATATTAAGTGCTAAGTTCACTAAAATATACCAAAAAAACATTATTTGTAAACGATGACTCAATATTCTTACTACTACACCAATCTTGAAAATTGTTGTATACACCTTTATATTCGTTTTGGGGTCTTTCCGGGCAATAAATTCTGTATGGTAACATTGGCTGATTGTCTTATTTCTGAAATTGTACATAATAATTCATCTTTTTCAGCAGAACATTCACAATAATAATAAGGTATCAAATTAATTAGGAAACGTCAAAATTATTCAAGTGACCTCCCCTCAATACTACTAATGGACTGTTCCCTTTCGACCAATCGGTCTGTTCAGAAGCACAGAGACAGGGAGTTATAGCAGTGAGTTATTATAACTCACGTTGTTTGTTTACAGATACTATTAATTGCTCCCGAGTTGTTGAATAATGAATATATAATTCAATAGGAGTAGATGAAATTGCATAATTCTAGAAAACCTACCAAAAAAATGTTCGGCAGTGCCAACATTCACTATGAAATCTCCTGAAGAATCGAGGAGTATCTCCATGCGTGAAGCATAAAATTTCGTATTATCCTGCAAGATTCCCCAGCCAACATTTGAAACCCACAAAAATACGTTGATTACCCCGAACCAGCCCCACTCGTATATTATGACTCCCCACACCGCATCTTTGTAATTAGAAGCTTCCATACAACACCCTGAACGGCGGAGTCATGATTCATAATCTCCCAGCGATTGCAGCAGCAGGATCGGTTGGTTTTCCTCGTTATTCAAACCTGGATGCATTTCTGCGCCCGTAATTATGGCGCACTGAGACTAAAAAACTGGTGAAATATGGAGCGAGGGGGAAGAAAGGGTGCCGTGCATTATCTCAGGCCGGGATCATAATCAAGGTCTGAAGAGACCGGGGAGGGGTTCTTGGAGGAGGCGGGAGATGATGGCGCGGAGCAGATGCAGAATACGGGAGGTACATTAGCGGCTTCGCCGTTCTATTGATGAATTCTTAAATGATGCGGAGTCACGTCTTAATTAATCAGAGTGCAGTCGGTGAAAGGGTTCAGGACGTATTTGGTGCCGTTAAATTGATTCGATATAGGTACATCAAGAGATATACCTGTTAATTGGGGGTCTTCAATGCAAAATTCCAAATGCAGCATTTCTTGATTCACAGCCAACTCCGAGTCGTGCACAAGGAATTGGCAACGCCGCATTCGCTCGATCCGTCCGATGCTCGAGCGTTTCGGATTTTTGAGAAACGATCATTTTAATACTTATAAATTGATGAGAAAGTGAAAATAATCACTTCAAACACACAAGGCAAATCAGAAAAAGTCGTTGTGAATATGTTTCATTCGGAAAACAAAAAAAATTCTCATAAATTCATGGGTGGAAAAAGGAGTATAAATCACGAAAGACATAATAATTGTTGACAATGAGTATCTGTTTTTTCGAGGAGATCTGTCTTGACTGGTTCATTGAAATACAGCTCTTTTTCAAAAAGATTCATCCGTTCGATAAAGCGTTGCATTTTTTTTGTATATAGCTCTATACCTAGATTTTCCTTCAGTTACATCAGATTTTTGTATAAAATGCATCCAGATAATTTTTTCATCCATTCCAAATTCGAAGTATGGTGGATAAAAATCAAAATCGTGTTGAAGGAACCTACTTGTCTTACCCATGAAAAAAATGAATAAAAATAAAGGAAAAACGAAAATTTTTGAATTTTTGATGATTCTCAAGAAATTACATGATTTTTTTCTCCATGAGTTTATCAAATCATTTTTATTATTTCCATTGAAGTTTTCCTTGTGATCAAGCCAAAATATTTTCAAGTGTGACCATCTTGTCAATTCAATATCGAAAGGAAGAATCCATTTCAAATCTTCAAATTCATATATTCAGATAACTTTTTCATCCATTTATATGAAGTGTTATAATATTTGCAAATAAATGTGGAGGAAAACTATATTCATAAATTTTTGAAGAACGGTGGATTAAAATCGAAGTCGTGTTGAAAAGAGTCTTCTTCATAGGAAGAAATGGACAACAATAAAGAAAAAACGAAGAAAAAAAATTCTGTTCGAAAATTTTCCAATATTTGATAATTCTCAAAAAATTACATGATTTTTTTCTCCATGAGTTTATCAAATCATTTTTATTATTCCCATTGAAGTTTTCCCCATGATCTAGTCAAAATATTTTCAAGTGTGACCATCTTGTCAATTCCATATCAAAAGAAAGAATCCATTTCAAATCTTCAAATACATATATTCAGATAATTTCTTTATCCATTTCTATGAAGCGTTATACAATATTGGCGAATTTTTGTAGAGGAAACCTATCTTCATAAAAATTTGAAGAACGGTGGATAAAAATCAGAATCGTTTTGAAAAATCTGCTTGTCTTCTTCATAGGAAGAAATGGATAAAATGGAGAAAATACGGAAAAAATTCAAATTTCCAATATTTGATGATTCTCAAAAAATTACATGATTATTCCTATTGAAAATTTCCTCATGATCTAGCCGAAATATTTCCAAGTGTGACCATCTTGTCAATTCCATATCAAAAGGAAGAATCCATTTCAAATCTTCAAATTCATATATTCAGATAATTTTTTTATCCATTTCTATGAAGCGTTACAATATTCGAAAATTTATTTGGAGGAAAACTATCTTCATAAAAATTTGAAGAACGGTGGATAAAAATCAAAATCGTGTTGAAAAAAGCTACTTGTCTTCTTCGTGGGGAGAAATGGATAAAAATAAAGAATAAACAGAAAAAAAATATTTTTTCGAATAATTTTCAATATTTGATAATTCTCAAAAAATTACATGATTTTTTCTTCATGAGTTTATCAAATCATTTCTATTATTCCCATTGAAATGTTCCTCATGATCTAGCCATAATATTTTCAAGTGAGACCGTCTTGTCAATTCCATATCAAAAGGAAGAATCCATTTCAAATCTTCAAACTCATATGTTCAGATAATTTTGTCATCCATTCTATGAAGCGTTACAATATTTGCAAATAAATTTGGAGGAAAACTATATTCATAAAAATTTGAAGAACGTTGGATAAAAATCATGAGTTTTCTCCATGAGTTTATCAAATCATTTTTATTTATTCCATTGAGGTTTTCCTCATAATCCAGCCAAAATATTTTCAAGTGTGACCATCTTGTCAATTCCATATCAAAATTTAAAAATCCATTTCAAATCTTCATTCATATATTAAGATAATTTCTTCATCCATTTCTATGAAGCGTTACAATATTTGTAAATTTATGTGGAGGAAAACTATCTTCATAAAAGTTTGAAGAACGGTGGATAAAAGTCAAAATCGTGTTAAAAAATCTACTTGTCCTCTTCATAGGAAAGAATAGATGAAAATAAAGGAACAACGAAAAAAAAATTTTTTTCCGAAAAATATGGAGCGTTACAATATTTGCAAATTCATGTGGAGGAAAACTATCCTGATAAAAATTTGGAGAACAGTGGATAAAAATCGAAATCGTGTTCAACAAAGCAGAGGAAGAAATGGATAAAAATAAAGGAAAAACGAAAGAAAATTTGTTTGAAAAAAATTTTAAAATTTGATGATTCTACATTTTTTTTTACATGATTTTTTTCTCCATGAGCTTGCCAAATCATTTCTATTCTTTCCATTAAAGTTTTCCTTATGATTTAGCTAAAATATTTTCAAGTATGACCATCTTGTCGATTCCATATCAAAAGGAGGAATCCATTTCGAATCTTCGAATTCTATCTATTCCGATAATATTGTTATCCATTTCTATGAAGCGTTACAATATTTGCAAATTCATGTGGAGGAAAACTATCTTGATGAAAATTTGAAGAACGGTGGATGAAAATCAAAATCGTGTTGAAAAAAGCTACTCGTCTTCTTCATAGGAAGAAATGGATAAAAATAAAGAAAAAACGAAAAAAAATTTGTTTCGAAAATATTTCATTATAGTATATGATGATTATCAACAAATTACATTAATTATTTTCTACATGAGTTTATCGAATATTTTTATTATTTTTATCGTTTTCCTTATGATCTAGCCAAAATATTTTGAAGGGCGACGATCTCGTCAATTCCATATCAAAACGAAAAATCCATTTCGAATCTTTGAATTCGTACCCAAAAAAACTAGGACTAACCTAATAATATCAATATTTTGTGGAAATTTGGGAGTTCAATTCAAATGAATCTTGTTCTTGAGAAATGTAGCTTGAATATATCATTCTCTATTGATATACAAAATTTCGTCATAATCGAATATGTAGTTTTGAAATTATCAAGAAAACTAAATTTCGAACGACCATATTTACGGAACCCCTAGTATACTTTTGCTCATAGATCCACACCTATCCTGAAAATTTTTCATGTCCCTAGGCGTTTCCGTTCAAAAGATACAATTTTCTATGCTTTCTATGGTTCTGGTCACGCGATCTGGACAAAATTTCACATGTAGCTTGAACACCTCATTCTCCATTTGAGTGCACAATTTCATCTCGATCAAATCTGAAGTTTTCAAGTAATCAGGGGAACAAAACTTTGAGCGGTCATATTTACGGAACCCTTTGGTGGAATTTGGCCCATTAATAAACTTAACCGAGGCATTCGGGAACTGAATCCACACTGAAAATTTCAAGTTTCTAGTTTGTTCCGTTCGAGACTTATCGTGCTTACGGCCGGACGGACGGACAGACTCGAATTTTCCGACGGATTCGTCATCAGTGAGTCGAACATAGTCGATTGAGACCATTTTCGGCTCAAAATTCGAAAAATACAGACATCGTGACGAAATGATAAAGCCCTCGTGTAAGTAGTACGAGCGCTCAAAAAGATATATTTGTTGAAAATATTATGGAAATCAATATGATTCGTGCTTCTTTCATCAAAATGTTTCCTTATTGAGAAAGATTTCAAAAGGTAAATTGGAAAGAATGAATTGAATTGAACCTTTCTGTAATTTTGGTAATCTAAATAAGTTTTCTGTATTCCTCATGTAAAGCGGGCCATACACGCTCAGTTTAACTGTGTAGTTTGCCATGGACCACCATCCCATATTGCCAATTTTCTTGTGTACGGCTCGGAGTTTATAAGGCTGTGGTTTTTCGACCTCCATCATGAATTTGATCAACTTTCCATCAAGCAGATCACCGTCAAAAAATCAAAAGACTTTTTCCTCCCTTCCTGTCGAAATATTCTAACGTTGTCCCTCCACCCTGACTAATTGCGATTCAAGACGAATCGCCCTCATTACAAAACAACCAATCCTCGTAAGTAAACGCGGAGACCTGCGGGATTGCGTCTTCGTCGAATTAGCATTTTTACCGTGAACTCTGCCACGACGTTGTGTCTACGACGAGGCAGAGATTCCGAAAACTGCTAATTTCGCATTCAACAGCAACAGTGCCACGAATGAATGGCTCATTCTTAAGGCTTCATTAAAGGTAAAGCCTTTAACTAATGAATATCTAAATTGCCAACTTCGCACTGCTCAAGACCGGCACCGGAGGGGTTCTCTCTATTATGTATGTATACTATAACTTTCTTACTGGGATTTCGTACATGATATTTGCATAATGAGATAAAGTTCTGGGATCGTATAGTTGGTGGAAGTGGCTTAGTGACTGGGGGCGTAATGAAAAACTTTGGGAAATTATTATTCCGGGATATTAATTCGAATAAGCGGAGAAATATTCAATTCGACGACTGGACGTTTTCATTTGAATTCATTAAACTCGTTTCTTGATTGCGACAAACGCTCGTTTCGTCAGTAATTCTGGGCATCATCTCGATGGCGTGGAAACGGATTCTCGACGAAGTTGCGAGAGATCCAGGAAAAATAGTTGTTGATGATGTGTACCATTTTTTTCAATCTATTTCAACTAGGAGAAACGGGATATAAATAAATAAACAAAACAAAACAAACAAAACAAACTGGTCTATCGTAGTCTAAAGATTTTTTGAATGAAGTAATTTGTTTTGCAGGATAATGTTAAGACTACATTTCAACAATTTATATTCAAGTTTTCCTCAATCTATAGAATAATCCACTTCAAGAGGATGAGAACTGAGTTTATTGTAAAAAAATTAACCACTTTTTAAAAATGTTGAAAATGTTTATTTCAGTTAATTGAAATTTTTTTTCGGAAAAAACTCATGCATTCGATAAAACTTTGCATTTATTCTAGATATAGCCTTTTTCCTAGATTTTCCTTCAGTTACATTAGATTTTTCTATAAAATGCATCCCGATAATTTTTTTTCCTTCCACTTCTATGTGATCATATGCAGGACTAAGCGTTTCCCTCTATAAAATCGTGTTCAAATAAGCAATTTGTCTCATTCATAGGAAAAAATCGATAAAAATAAAAAACGAAAACAATTGTAATATTCGATGTTTTTTCAAAAAATAACATATTTTTTTTGTCCATGAGTTTATCAAATCAACCAACTACATTTTAACATTTCTTTTTCTAGTTTTTCTCATATCTATAGAATAATCCATTTCAAGAGAATGAGAACTGAGTCAATTGTAAAAAAAATGAACCACTCTTTGAAAATTTTAAAAATGTTTTTTTCAGTTAATTGAAACTTTTCTCGAAAAAAACCCATGCATTCAATAAAACGTTGCAATAAAGCCTCATTCTCAGATTTTCCTTCAGTTACTTTAGATTTTTCTATAAAATGCATCACGATAATTTTTTTTTACTTCTATGAGGTAATATACAGGCCTAAGCGTTTATCTGGATAAGATTCGTGTTTTGAATAGCAATTTGTCTTATTCATAGAAAAAAATCTATAAAAATAAAAAACGGAAAAACTTGATTTTTTTTCAAAACAATTGTAATATTCGATGTTTTCTCAAAAAATCTTTTTTCCATGAGTTTATCAAATGAACCGACTACATTTCAACAATTTTCATTCAAGTTTTCCTCATATCTGTAGAATAACCCATTTCAATAGGATGAGAACTGAGTTTATTGTAAAAAAAATGAACCACTTTTTGAAAATTTTAAAGATGTTTTTTTCAGTTGATTGAAGCTTCTCGAAAAAAACCAATGCATACGATAAAACGTTGAATTTTGTCTGAATAAAGCCATATTCCCAGATTTTCCTTCAGTTACTTCAGATTTTTCTATAAAATGCATCCCGATAATTTTTTTTCTTTCCAATCCTATGAGGTGATATGCAGGACTAAGCGTTTCGCTGAATAAAATTCGTGTTTTAAATAGCAAATTTTTCTCATTCATAGGAAAAAATCGATAAGAACAAAACACGAAAAAACTTGATTTTTTTTAAAACAATTGTAATATTCGATTTACTTTAGATTTTTCTATAAAATGCATCACGATAATTTTTTTTTCACTTCTATGAGGTAATATGCAGGACTAAGCCTGGATAAAATTCGTGTTTTGAATAGCAAATTGTCTTATTTATAGGAAAAAATCTATAAAAATGAAAAGCGAAAAACTTGTTTTTTTTCATAACAATTGTTGTATTCGATGTTTTCCCAAAAAATCCTTCTTCCATGAGTTTATCGAATCAACCGACTACATTTCAACAATTTTCATTTATTATTAAGTATCATTCATTTAAAACAAAAATCTGGTAAACTGTGAAAAATTCTCCTAATGACATCAACTGAAGTATATAAATTTTAGTCATATTCTCCTGAGTTATGGAACCATAACTTCTTTTCTTCCCATAACTTGAAAGAGAAGAATAATGGTCTTCCTCAAATTTCGTAATTATCATTAAAATACGAAGAGTAATAAATTTCCAACAGCGGAAGGGAATCACATTGGAGATCCATTAAATTATGGAGTCTTCTTGCCTGAAATAATTTAATTAGTAATGGAGATTCTGGGGAAAAATTGATTCGACCTGGATGTTGGCGACCACTCAGAAAGAATCTAGACTCGACTCTGAAGAAAACAACGAATAAAGATTTGAAAAATTCGAGAAAAGCACTTTCAAATTCTAAGCCAGATGCAAACATGAGAACTAGTCTTACGAGAGTCTTCTAAATTCTCACTGCTGCTGAATATCAGAGAACCAAGGTGGTTGAATTTTATCAACTGACCTGCTGCATTCTCATCGATTGAGATATTGAAAAGAGATCTTATTTACAACAAAGTGACAAATAACGTTATCGACAATTCAAGAATCACAGAATTTAATGGAATATATCAAATTGTATCATGGAAAGAACACATTTTTCGATCGTGCTTCCCGAAGTTGTGGATACTTATGTTACTTCCCCCAAATATCCTTGAGGAGAAACTCATTATCTCGTCGCCAATTCACATTCCCTCCTCAAATATTAGTTGTCAACACCCCGTGTTCCCTATAATTGGAAAAATTGATTGGAAAGATTATTTTCGTTCATTCGAACGATATTAAAATCCCTACCGGAGTGATCCTGATGAAGGAGCTGGGAGGAAGAGGAATAAGAAGGTTCATTGTGATGTTCTACAATAAAAGCCCTTGTAATATCGCCATTATGCGTTGATAATGGGGGTGGGAATGTGAGGCAACCTTCTGAATGATACCTCTTGGCAGTTATTGGAAGAAACGATTTATTTTAGCGCTGTACAAAAGCAATATAATTTCGCAATAATGTGTCTTATTTAGGTTGGACTCACAGATGAATACATTTTTATGGTTTCTTGGAGGTCTGAATGCGCCAGTTGAGTTCGTTGATGGGTAAAATTCGTCGAAGGTTTCATATATATACCCTGAAATTTTTCAATAATTCGATCAAATTCAAACTGTGTAGTTCGTTGTGAAATAACAACGACGTTTTATGATTTGGTTCAAAAACTTACACTGTGTTGGGGAATTTGATATATTCCATATACCAAAATTGACTTCTTGGGCTGAAAACATGAAAAATATAAATGAACATACGAATGCAAAAGATACAACAAAAGTAGATCGGCAGGAACAATATAAATGAAGCAATAATGACTGAAGGATGAGAAACAAAATACTCTCAAATTATAAATAATCTCGACAATCACTGTTGAAACATTACTGCTATACATTATACAATGATAATGAAATAAAAAAAATGAAATTTTGAAGAAGAACCAGGGATAACATCCTAAAGGCAAAAATAACTATCAACTAATAACTATCCTAATTAAAGCAAGAATTTATGAAAAAAATTTAAAATCTTGTATGGACGTGAAGAATAATACCTCGCAATCCGGAGTGTTTCCATCAAGAAAATTGTATCTTTTGTGTTCATATTGAAGCATATTTCAGCTCCTGTAAATATTTCTCGAATGAAATAAATGAGATAAGTAAAATAAATGGAATAAATTGAATAGATAAAATAAATAAAATAAATGAAATGAATAAAATGAATGAAATAAATAAAATGAATAGAATAAATGAAATAAATGAATAAATGAAATGAATGAAATAAATAAAATAAATAAAATAAATAAAATAAATAGAATAGATAAAATAGATGAAATAAATGAAATAAATGAAATAAATAAAATAAATGAAATGAATGAAATAAATAAATGAATAAAATAAATGAAATGAATAAAATGAATGAAATAAATAAAATAAATGAAATAAATAAAATAAATTCAATAAATAAAATATATGAAATAAATAAAATAAATGAAAAGAACCAGGGATAACATGCTGAAGGAAAAAACTTTGCAATCCCAGAAAAAAACTATCAAGAATTCATGAAAAAAATTGGACTTGAAAAATTATACCTTGCAAGCCGGAGTGTTCTCATCTGAAAACTTGTTTATTTTGTGGTGATATTGAAGCATTTTTCAAGGCCTGTAAAAATTTCATCAAAATCCAAGAGGTAACCATATTTTACACCTTTTCTTAGGGCGACCACTCTGGCCAATAATTTGAACAAGGGCAGGAGCTCCTGACTTCACATCAATGACTTTCTCGAATTTTTCATCAAAATTACTGAATTCGCTACAAATATTTTCCCAAATCGAATAAATAACCCAAAATGTGCTTCCAACGAAACCCGAATACTGAAATTGATGCATTAATATTTTCGATTAAATTTCTACTCCCCATAAATGTTGCTTAGAGACCCCCAACTCGGCTGAGGTCTAATAAATACATCGATGATGAAAGGTTTCGTTAGAATTTCCAGAAAATAATAATCCAATAACCCTAATGGGAAAGATGCAGCGATGAATTTTCCCGTTTATTGCTTTTTCTCCAAACAACGTTGGCTGTTAGATCCGAAGCTATCATGGGATATTCTCGCTGAATTGCGGAATATTCTCACAAAGGTCGGAAAATTCAAATGAGGCTTCAATGGCGCTACAATAATGTAGCGTTATATCGGACTAACAATCTTGAAATGCTTTCAAAAATGATCTCCCATGAATATTTATATCCAATTCAAAGGAATTAGTTGTGTACGCCTCATAAATAGATAGGCAGGAGATACTGCTGAGTGTCTCCGCGGTCAACGCCATCTCCTGGTCGCCACAGAACAAAAATCGAAGTTTTCAACAGAAAACCACATGGAAAGTCATTATTCGAATTAAAAAACGATGACGAGGTGCGCTCTTCAATTAATCAACGTTGGCGCTAAGATAATGGCGATCTTTTAGGTGGACTACATGTTTTACGACAGCAGTCGCTCCCTCCCTGTGTGTATAGACGAAAGAAATAATGGTATGTTCATCAAACTGAAACCTTCGACATCAGAAGGGGAGACTCGTCTAGGGAATATTTCCGCAGGTTCAGCTCCGAGGAATTATTGGAGCAGAAACGGAATCAGCGTTTTTTCATCGCTTTTCTGATCGACGTCGAAACTGCGGTGCAGTCATTATCGGAAGGCGTTCGAAGCAACTGGAGGATGGTGATGTGCACTTCACGATGCAAATTCGAATGCATAATGAATTCGCTGTAATACACGGGGGCGTATCTGGATACTTCAAAACAAAAAAAAAAACAAAAATCATCAATAAACTTTTTGTGTCATTTTAGAATGCCTTTTTCTTATGCTCCGCCACTGAGGGGGGGGGGGTATCCTGCCCTTGTCGAAATCTTGTCGTTCACACATAATGAAGCTGAGAGTTCACTGTGACACAGACCAGAGCCGCACATCCTTTAGGAGTTTCGATATAATTTTGTTCACTTCTTTACTCAACCTAATTCCCGATAGATTCCGTGTTATTTTTTTGAAAGAGCTATTCGTGCCTACTTCTAGAAAACTGCTGACTGATTCCCGAAATTATTATCAACTCGAACAAGTTTCGTTAAACCTATCACCCCCTTCTATTATCTTTTAAAGGCGGTTGGAACCAAACATCGGCAATTATTGGTCTGAAACCAATCACCTCTCACATTTTCGACGGTGGTGGTAGGATGTGGAATTTTCCATCTAAACACTTAAGTGCTTAATTGGTGAGATCGACAGAGGGAAATTATAAATCTTACAACGCTTTATTTTTTTGTCATTAAACGCGCGTTAGGCTCTATATTTATGGGTCCTTCAAAACTCTTGAGTTTGGATTATGAACATTTCAACACTGGGCGCGTAGACTTAACAAATACTGAAATTAATCCATTCATTCTTCACATTTCTTAGCGTTTTCACGACGATTTTTTTTTATCGACTAGACCAAAAGATTTAATCTCTTAAGATTGAGATTGAGATATAATCTCTTCAAGTTTATTACATCGCGCTGTCGTGTCGTTAGAAATTCTGGTCCGTCTTTGTCCGAACTCTGATAACACGATAACATATCTTTCGTGATTGAACACTTCTACAACCCTAATAAAATTGCCTTATGGGCTGCACCAAGACTACGCAATAAAGGCGCGGGCTAATAAAATGAAACGAAAATTAATCGGGGTTGCGAACATATCAAAGAACACGGAAGGAATGGGTCCACGAGCTCAAAAATACTTCGGAACTCGATTAATCAACTTGTGATGAAATTGAATTCTTGGTAGAGTTTCGATATTCTGACGTCCAGGTGAACTTCGTAATTGAAATTCTTGGCATTTCTCATATAATAAGAGTTTATTAATGTTCTGCATACGTCTTTTTACGACAATGGAGAAATTGCAGCGCTCCTATTTTCACTCCTTGTTTTCTCATTTACATTAATGTTTTCATTTTAATATTTTTCTATCCACATATGGTCATTCTTTCATATTTTAGATCATTTAGTTCATTCAAATTATTGATTTGTTCTGAATGAAACGATTTTTGTGTAATTTTTTCATTTAAAATTCTATCTTTTTGTGTTTACCTCATTTTCAATTTCAATTACTCACCAGTTCAATTTGGATTATTACCTGTAACTTATTTCCTAAAACAATCGAATAAACTGTAGATTTTCCCCAGAGGCTTCGACATTTCGTGTTTATGTCACGAGACATAAAATGAAATATTCATAATATGATAAAAGCCGATCCCTCCTTTCAAAGGGTGACATATTTCCATAGCCCCCTTGACCTCGCACATTATTCGATACGAACCAGCCAACTCCCATGAAAATTCCTATTTTATATTGAGTGGCTTCTATTCAATATTTTCCAGAATCCATACATGCCGCAAACTGAATAGAAACTTCGAGCGGACTAAAATAAAATTCCTGCTAACCTTTTTAACATCAGGTATTTTCGCCAGGAAAAAAAGAAACTTCCATTCAATTCAACGAGAATATACGGTTCTCCAACAAACGAGTTTATGGCTAGGTCTTCGAGATTCATAAATCATATAAGATAAGAATGGAGAAAAAGAAGGGTAATTTTATGTGAGATTCTGGAAAAAAATGTATGTATTATTTTCACAGATAAAACAATTCACTTTATTCAAAACTTGGAATGTTGATGGAATAGTTAAGAAAGATCGACTTGAGAAAATTGGATACTTATCATCAACAATTATTATTTCTTCCATGATTTATACAACTCCTGATTCCACCTATTAATTTCCGAGAAATTTTATTCAATAAAACATGTTTACAATGACTCTTTCTGGTTTGCATATTATATCATATATTATCTTCAAACAAAGATTCCGAACTTGAAGCCTAGGGAAATTTTTTCGTTTCACCTTATGAAGATATTTACTAAATTGGAAGACTTAATAACATTTCGGTACATGCAGAATTAATTCAAATAGTCGGAAATAGAGATTTTTTTTTGCCTAGTCGATACAAACGAAAATCGAAGTCGTGAGAACACCTACAAATGTGAAGAATTGATATATTAATTCAGGTATTTGTTTAGTCTACTCGCCCAGCGTTGAAATGTTGATAACCCAAACTCAAGAGTTTTAAGGGACCCATAAATATAGTGCCTAACGCGCGTTCAATGATCAAAAAAAGAAGCATTGTGAGATTTATAGTTTCCCCACTTCGATTTCACGAATTGAGCACTCAAGTGTTCAGATGGAAAATTTCACATCCTACCACCACTGTCGGAAATGTGAGAGGTGATTGGTTTCAGACCAATAATTGCCGATGTTTGACTCACGAACCGCCTCAAGAAGATAATAGAAGGGGGTGATTGGTTTGATGAAAACGGTTTTTGGGACTCTATCAGGAGAGATTTGCGGGAGTCGGACGGAAAAAAGTTCTTTTGAGGGAAAAGAACACGTAGATCGGGAACTTGTTCGAATTGATAATAAATTTTTGGGAATCAGTCAGAAAGTAGTTTTAGAGAAGTAGGCACGAAAAACTCTACCAGAAAAATAACGCGGAATCTATCGGGAATTCAGTTGTGCTCTTGAAACACTGAACTCTCGGCTTTATTGAGTGTGAACAACACGATTTCGATAAGGGCAGAAACTTTTTCTGATCTATCTTTTCGAATTCTATTGTGTTTAAAGTGATCAATTTCGAAGTCTTATCCACTTCTGAATATTCAAATGATTTTTGTCAAAAATTTCCGAAAGAATAATTGCATTATGTTGAATTTCCAAACATCTCGTCGTTCCCAAAGTATGCGGCGGTGCCAATTCCTTGTGCAGGGCTCGGAGCTATAGTAAGTTAGGAAAGACAAAAGATCAATGATACATCAAAATAATTGAGTTTTATGGAGGAAAACGAAGAACTAGCTTCATTAAGTGTGAACAACACGATTTCGACAAGGGCACAACCTTTTTCTGATCTGTATATATCTTCGAACCGAGTTCAACTTATAAATATTTAAATGATTTCCGTCAAAAATTTTCGAAAGAATAACAGCATTATGTTGAATTTCCAAACACCTCGTCGTTCCCGAAGTATGTGGCGTTGCCAATTCCTCGTGAACGGCTCGGAGCTATAGTGAGGTATGATAGTCAAAAGATCAATGTTACACCAAAATAATTGAGTTTCATTGAGGGAAACGAAGAACTAGCTTTATTAAGTGTGAACAACACGATTTCGACAAGGGCACACACTTTTTCTGATCTTTATATATCTTCGAACAAAACTTTCAACTTTTAAATGTTTTTTGTCAAAAATTTTCGAAAGAATAATTGCACTGCGTTAAATCTCCAAACAGCTCGTCGTTCCCAAAGTATTCGGCGCTGCACGGTTCGTAGCTATTGTAAGGTTAAAAAAGTCAAAAGATCAATGATACACCAAAATAATTGAGTTTCATGGATTGAAACGAAAAACTAGGTGTATAAATGATCACCGAAAAAATCCACTGATTCTGCGCTAAACCTAAAATTTATTTCCAGCCCCGCACTTGGCCTATAGATTATATCCGGCGAGATATACATCAAAATGGGGGTTGTTTTTGTGCAGCAGGGCAGGAAAGTGATTACTTCCTTTCTGTTTATGATACCGATCCGATGCTGTTTATCACTGTTAACCTCCGGATGACTGGGCAATTTATAAAAACGGTATGTGGAGCGGTTTCGTGCCATTGGCTGGGGCTTCGACCATATAAAGGAAGTAACTTTCCTTATATATTTCCTGACGCAACTTTTTGCCAAGTCTGCCGGGCATTGATTGCTTTCTTCTGAATCTGAGGATTATGTGACAGATTGCACTTTTGTTTGAATTCGTCGACGTGAAAATATTCCGTCCTCCCGGCTAGCTGCAAGGGTTGGAATTACGACATTCATCAGAGTTATCGCGGAGTTTTTCGGATATCTCCAAGTTGGACCTTCGGTGCAATCTTTTGATTTATTGTACCCAGTTACGTTCTCACAAAACGAGTTTTTCTTCTTTCAACTCGTTGCACTTCTGATGTAAAAATGTACAGAATGTCAGCGATTATTTTGGAAATCAGCGTTGCCACAACTGTGCACGATGAATGGACTGCTTCCTGTAGGGTAGGGAAGAGCGAAATGTTGTTTATTGTCCGTGAAAGAACACACCAGACGTTATGAACGTGCGATCTTGAAGTACTGCCAGGAAATTAATAATTCTTCGGATGACAGAAAGATCCCTTCTTACATTTATTGTATTTTTGCTTGGAAAAAGTAAAGGGAAAATATAAACTTCAGTGCAGCTGCCAAGCCATTATCCAAGAGTGGCCTTTCTGCGACGTTGCATTTTCGTTGAGCTATACCCAAATACCAGAATTCGACTATTCTATGGCAGTTCCCCCCATCCATCCCCTTCATATCTTCCAGTAAAGCACAGCAGATCGAAGTATTCAATCTTCGATTCCAGATTTACGAGAGGCGAACGAGACGAACGCGCTCCAGATTCGACTCCCTTATCGTCGGGGTGCATGAAGAACGTCCATCTTTTATCGACGTTCAGACCGTGGCGCTGCAGCGAGCGCGTCGCCGATGGAATAGTTCGAAGTTGAGACACGTCCGTTGCTCGCGAAATTTATAGTTGAAATTATTCATGAATAATTCAATTGCTTCGTATTAACGCTCGAAGAGAGACATCAAAACACTAAATGGCCGCCGGATGATGTTCCACGTCTCGAATTCGAAACGTGAATTCGGATGAGGTTGAGGGGGTTGCGTTTCACGGTGTGATTTCGGATTTTTTCGCGGTGGGCAGGTGATGGATTTGAATATTCAAGTGGGGGGTTTTCGCGTCCAGAATAAAAAAAATTGAGCTACTTGAAATTCAGAAACAAACTCTGCTACTGTGCAAAAATTCCTACGAAACACAAAGGAAGAATTTCGATGGTAAAATACTTTTGATCCCCAAGAAATTTCATTAATTTTCCCATACAATTAATGTTAGTTTCACCATTTACATTGTTACGTCGTTAAGTCGTGGGAACGCATAGAAATATGAAGAATTAAAAATACTAATTTAGGTATTTGTTAAGTCTAGTCGCCCAGCGTTGAAATGTTGATAACGCAAACTCAAGATTTTCAAAAGACCCATAAGTAGAGTGCCTAATGCGCATTTAATGACCAAAAAAATTACGAAAAGCACTGCCGTGAAGGCAGGAGCTTTTGAGCACTCGTACATGTACCTTGCAGGTGGATTCGCATTTTCCAGTTTTAGAAATCAATTGAAGAAATTTCGACAGCTGTCAAAAAAATTCTGAAACTTAGACGAAACTCTAGCCTTCATGTCAGTGCTTCAGCTGATCAATTTTTTTTCGATAATTCGCTTGAATTTTCTACGGTATCTATGGTCTTGGTGATGCGATCTGGACAAAATTTTGCACGTTGTTTGAAAACATTATTCCTCAGCTAGGTGCAAAATTTCAATTCAATCCGATCAGTAGATCGAAACTATCAGAAAAAAAATATTTTGAACGGCCATATTTACGGAACCCCTAGTCTAATTTTGCTCATTGATGAACGTAACTGCGATATTCGCGATCCAAACCCACCCTGAAAATTTCAAGTTCCTAGGCCTTTCCGTTCAGAAGTTACAATTTTCTATGATTTCTATGGTTCTGGTCATGCGATCTGGACAAAATATTGCTTTACTATATCATTCTCGATTGAAATACAAAATTTCATTACGATCGAATCCGTAGTTTCGAAATTATCGAGAAAACAAAATTTCAAACGACCGTATTTACGGAACCCCTAGTATAATTCTGCTCATTGTTGAACGTGAACGCGACACCTATCCCGGAAATTTCAAGTCCCTAGGCCTTTCCGTTCGAAAGTTATGATTTTCTATGGTTTCTATGGTTGTTCTGGTCATGTGATCTGGAGAAATGTAGCTTGAATATATCATTCTCCATTTGAATACAAAATTTCGCGACGATCGAATCTGTAGTTTTGAAATTATCAAGATAACTAAATTTCAAACGACCATATTTACGGAACCCCTAGAATAATTTTGCTCATAGATGAACGTCATCACGACATTCCAGAACCTCACCTATCCTGAAAATTTCAAGTCCCTAGGCGTTTCCGTTCAAAAGTTACAATTTTCTATGGTTTCTATAGTTATGGTCATTTGATCTGGACAAAATTTCACATGTAGCTTGAACACCTCATTTTCCATTGGAGTGCAAAATTTCATTTCAATCAAATCTGTAGTTTTCAAGTAATCAGGGGAGCAAAACTTTGAACGGCCATATTTACGGAACCCCTGGTGGAATTCTGCCCATTAACGAACTCAACTGAGGCATTTGGGAACTGAACTCACACTGAAAATTTCAAGTCTCTAGGTTGATCCGTTCGAGAGTTATCGTGCTTACGGACGGACGGCCGGACGGACAGACTTGAATTTCCCGACGTATTCGTCATCAGTGAGTCGAACATAGTCGATTGAGACCATTTTCTGCTCAACATTGGAAAAATACAGACATCGTGACGAAATGATATAGCCCTCGTGTAAGTAGTACGAGCGCTCAAAAATGAAGCGTTGTAAGATTTATAATTTCCCTTCGTCGATTTCACGAATTGAGCACTCATGTGTTCAGATGGAAAATTTCACATGCCACCACCACTGTTTAATGTCGGGTTTTTCCGCGGTTGTCAGGTGATGGATTCGAATATTAAAGTGGCGTGTTTTCGCGTCCAGAATAATAAAATTGAACTACTCAAAATTTAAAAACAAACTCTTCAACTATGCAAAAAGACGTACGAAACACAAAGGAAGAATTTCGATGGTAAGATACTCTTGATACCCAAGAAATTTCATTTATTTTTTACATATAATCAATGTTAGTTCCACCATTTATATTGTTACGTAAGTCGTGACAACGCATAGAAATGTGAAGAATTTATATATTAATTCAAGTATTTGTTAGGAACACCTATGAACTACGAAGAAACAATTTCGATGGTAAGATACCTAAGAAAAAAATTGATCTCCAAGAAATTTCATTAATGTTGTCCATACAATTGATCTTAGTTTCACCATTGATATTTTTACGTAATACATACTCCGAGGAAACGAAACAAGACGCTTTTCAGCACATTCCTGGAAACCGTGCGAATAGTGCAAGCTCGTGTATTCTCTCGCATAGGAACTATCTTGTGATGGAGTGGAAAAGTTGAAAGATTATGTATCTTATCGTAGATTCACCTCATGTCAGAGCACATCGGAGCATTTTCCTCGTATTATGGATGTATATTTCTGGTGTTTACAGGGAGCTTCTTTTTTTTTACACCAAATGACTTCTTTCGACGATTTTCGACCCAATCAATTTCGACTAATCTCCTCCGGAATGAACCTCGAGGATCAAAGTTTTTCATCAAATCAAAAAGCTAGGTACATTCAATCAAAATACGAAAGTTCACATCCAATCCAACCCTAAAACTCCTGCGTTATTCATATTCCAATTAGAACCTCATCGCGAAACTGATACCCCCCCAGAATAGCCCACATCTGATCCACCCTAATTCACCTGTTCAACCTTGTTACCCCATAACTCAACCGCAATTCCTCATTCGACCCAGTTAATTTTACATAATTCGAAGCCTCCACTCCGACCCTCTTCAAAGATGCACAAACCCCCCAAACTTTCATACCATCCCGTGAAAAATTCATAACCGAACGGGAGAAAAGCGCGACGCACGCGCAGACACCGTAATTAACGGTGCATTGCATTTTTAAAAAAATCGATGACGGTAACGAGGCATGGCGCCCGACTCCGTCACAGATCGCGTTCCCCCGTGTCCACACACAATCCCTTATTATCAACACCTCCCTCTCTACTTCATCAACGAGATTCGTTGACCCCGCGCTCCGTCTCATCCGGAAATATGGGACTCATTACCATTCGGAAGAACAGGAGGAGTGCTCGTGTTAAACGCGTATTTTTTTTTTCAACGGGAGCTGCGCTCGTCTCGATTGCGCGCCCGAAGCGGAATGTGGAGAATGTTACGTCACGAATTTATGAAAATGAAGAGGAATTGAGGGTGATAATTGAGATGGGATGGGATGGGGAACTACCACTGCGTTTTAAAAGCTTGCATTCGTTGGGGAAAGTCGTAGAGAGTAGAGAACAGATATTTCTGGAATGGGATAAAAGCTCAGGCATTATCAAACCCCGAGAAGGGCTGATTTCGCCGGATCATTTCATCACAAAATCGAATTGACATTTACAGAAAATCCATCATTTTCCTAGTATTCAGTGATACATTGGACAACATTTTTTTCTAGTAAAGGGTTGACGAATTGACGACACGTGTTTCGCTATACAATAGATGCATGAGATCAAACTAAATATATTGTTACAACTTGTTCATTATATATCTCCAGATAGGAAGAAGATGTGAACCAATACGGTAATGCTTTTGAATGTTTTTCTAGGAATCGTCATAACACGGATCGTCAGTTTTTATATTGTTAAATCAGTTAAAAAAATTCAATTACGGGGAACTATTCAACACAATTTGGTGATATTCTTCCTTTATTGATTTCAAGACCTGCTAAAAGATTGAGTTTCTTTCCTTTTTTTTCGACTCGCAAGGAATCGTCATAATACGGATCGTAGTTTTTATATTGTTAAATCAGTTAAAAAAATTCAATTAGGTAGGGGAATTATTCAACACAATTTGGTGACCTTCTTTCTTTATTGATTTCAAGACCTGATAAAAGATTGAGTTTCTTTCCTTTCTTTTCGCAAAATTTCGTAGTCATCATTGAAACAATGAATTTTTTCTCAATGAGTGATCTACGAAAGTTGGATTTGTTGATCGAAGTACTTCTTTGTTCCTTAATTCTTTTCTCAAAAGTTCAGCATATTTGGCAGATATAAAACTTCGATGATCACAGGGTGTTAATTTATATACTGCCGATTATCTGATTACTCCGTTTTGTCTTAGTTATTTTTGTATATATATGCCTAATCTGTTATCGGTTATTTTATATATTTGTAACAAAGTAATGTCCCTAATTTTGCCCGAATCAGTAATTATTTTATAACTCTTCTTGAATTCACCCCATTTATGGCTTCTTTATATAATTTTTCTGAACGAATTTTATCTATTATTGTTGCTGTATACTCGTTTGATTATTCATCTCTTCATCGATATTGATGTGGGAAAAAGGAATAATATTTTCATAATGGGCTGAATAAAAGCAAACAGATTGCGATTAATTATAAAACATTAATAATAAATGAAAATTCATTGAAAAAATCACATAAATGACTTTCATCGTTCACAAAAAAAATTCAGGTAAAATTATAAAATAATTACCAAAAATTCGATTGATTCGCCCGATACTTGATGAAAATCCATATTAACTAAGTATTCACTTATAAACTTGGTATACGATTTTCACTACTCAAGAGTTTAACAAAATCACTATATGTGTATCGCCATACCATGGCTTTATCAGGTGACGAGATAAACTTTATTTCATCTTTAATTTATCTCGTCACTTGATGAAGCCATGGTATGGCGAAACACGTGTAGTGGTTTTGTTCAACTCTTAAGTAGTGAAAAACGTAGACTGAGTTTATTAGTGAATAGTAGTAAAAATAATTAACTACTTTTCGGGCGAGATTTCAGAAAAAATGTCTTTGTTCTTGAAACGAAATGAAACCAATATCGCCTATAGAAATTATAATAGTTTAGACAAATATATCAAAAATAACGAAGATAAAAATCGTGGTACAATACAGTAGAATTGGAGGTACAAACGAAGAGGGGAGATTTATTGAGTTATTTTAAGGAAAAAATGTCCCATAAACATGGGATCGCAAACGTTTCGTTTTCATGATACAGGGTGTTGAAGTTTGAATTTTTTTCTCATAGTATCTACACTTCACGAGATATTCAACTGAAATTTGGCATAGATGTAACAATTGTGGGATTACACCATGGGACATGCCAATTTCGAAAGCTAATCTACAGGGTGATAGTTTTTCTGGAACACTGTCCCCTGTTTTCCGCCAGAACTTTTTTTTTTGGTGAGCCACTGTTGATTTGAAAAAATGCAAGAAGCAGCTTTGTTGTTATACTTAACTTTATGGTCTCTTGTAGTTTTGTCGTATCTGCTACCGATTTCGAAAAAAAAATTTCGAACAATTCTCTCGAAATCCTCAGAAAAATCAAAATTGTCATAAAAATGCAGTTAGTAAGCTGTAGTGAATTAATTCATTGTTAGTTTTGACGAATCATATTGAACTTATGTGTTAAATATCTTGTGAACTGTAGATATTATGAGAAAAAAGATTGAAAAAAATTTAAAATTCAACACACTGTATCTCGAAAACGAAACGTTTGCGATCCCATGTTTATGGGACCTTTTTTCTTTAAAATTACTCAGGAAATCTCCCCTCTTCATTTGTACGTCCAATTTTGGAACACCCTGTATATGTCTGAACTATTATCGGTTCTTTGAGTTATTTGTTTTGTTTTGTTTTACGAACGAAGTTATTTCCCCCAAAATTTGGCCCGAATCGGTAATTATTTCATAATTGTTTTTGAATTCTTTTTGGAAGCAATAAACTGTATGGCTTCTTCATATGATTTTTTCGAAGAAAGAATGTTATTTTTCATTGTTGCTGTATACTCGTTTAATTATTCATCTCTTCATTGAAATCCGAGAAAGGAATACTATTTTCATAAGAGCTGAATAAAATTAAATAGATTACGGTAAATAACGGTTATAAAACATCAAGAATAAATGAAAATTCATAGAAAAAATTACATAAAAGCCATAAATCATTCATTGTTCACAAAAAAAATTTTGGTGAAATTATAGAATAATTACTTTTTCGGACAAAGTTTTAGAAAAAATTTCTTTGTTCTCAAAACAAAATGAAACCAATATCGCCTATAGAAGTAAGAACAGTTCAGACAATTATATCAAAAATAACAAAGATAAAAATCGTAGTACAATATATTAACAAATACCAAGTTCGCAATTTCTATATTGCTGAACCAAAGACTGGTAGCATTACAAGAAAAAGACGAAAAACCCCATAAAAACAACCTTCGAAAATTGAACTTCATTGAGTAAACTTATATAACATTATAAAAGATCCACATCTTCCCTTCCAATATCCCTCAGGACTCAAGACCCACTCCGGGCATATTTCCGCCGGAGAAACTCCGAACAGGGTTACTCGATGCAAGAGAAATTATCATATCGTAACTTTATTTATATTTCAATTTATTCGGGGCGAAATCATAAAACGCGATGCTGCGCGCCTTCAAGAAACAATAACCGAACGAGTGTTTGAACTTAACAAGGAGTTAATAATTTACGAGTCCTTTTACATATCATTTAACAACAGGCGAATTTTATAGCGGTGCTTGGGTGCTAGATTCGAGAACCTCATTTCTGGTTATGAATTAATAATTGGGAGAGCATGCATTTTAGGGGGTCATCTCGACCCGGACGTTCGCGAGTATCCGGGAAATTTTCAAACAGTTATGGGTAAATTGAATGATATCCATTTATAAATAATAATTTTATCAAAAATAACAAGGATGTATTTTATTTTCAACAATTCAATTCGATAAAAATAATTTCGATGAATTGAGACACCGATAGGGTCTTTTCCTCAAATTACTAACGAATAATTCGAAAGATTTCAGTTATCTATAAATTTTTGAATTTGAAAACATTTTTCAGATCATAAGGCTGGGAAACCGTTAGAAATCATTTCTCACAGTTAAAAGTTTTCACTTCAAAAATATGAGACAGCCCTCACTCATTCAATAGTTCCCCCATTCTCATATTCTTTTTTGTCAACTCTCCTGTAACCCCTCCGCGCCCTCTTGACCCCAATTTTTGTTTCAACTCTCCACTTATAACGCCGCTCGTGTAGCTGTCGCAAAAAATTCATCACGGTCCCTACAAATAAGAAATTATTTCCCGCCAGTACGTCACTGCCCGCACTAATTAAAAAGGACGTGTCGAGCCAAACTAATGGGATGGGGGAAAACAAAAGAACACAATCATCCCGCGCCCCCCAACCCCGAAAATCAGCCCCGATAACGACGCGGCCGAATTTTGCACCAATGGAAAAATTCAATTTTCCTTTTTGAAACGCCTGGAATTTAATCACGAATATGAGGACAAAAACTCCGCGAAAATCTGAACTATTTCTGGCGCTTCGAATAACGAGAGACAGACACAAAAACATGATTTTCTGTCAACTTGCAGTTTTAATACTATTCACTAATCAACAGTTTTTTCGAATATATCCAATATCCAACTTCATATGAAGTTTTGTTCTGCTGCTTCTCCCTAGTAAAATCATCCCTGACGTCGTTAAAAAGTTTTCACGAAATTTTACTGGCAGAAAAACGACGTTCAAATCTCATTAGATATGCCCGCACATTTTGATGGACCGAACGTGAAATTGAATTTTGAAAGGCTTCCAGGGTGAAAGCTCAAGACCTGGAATTTAACGAACCCTGTGTAATTTGGAATTTTCCCCACTATCGCCGCAGTCAGGAGTTGACAGGGGGGAGCAAATAGGGACGAGAGGAACTTTTCTCTTATCCATTACGGTCTTTAGAAATCGTTAGAATGGGGATTAAACGTGGAGTTGAATGTGGATCGGTTAGGAGGTAATGGGGGAGGGTTTCATAATCTTTGCCAGAGACTTCCGATGGGAGACGTATCAAGAGGATATAAAAACCTCCGGAATCGGTACTTGAGGTTCACAGTGTGCACGAGCATATATTTTTGATAAATTGAATATTATAAGACATCCAATTATTGGATGAAAAAAATATCAGGCCGGTTGAGGAGAAAATAATTTGAATGAAATATTCAATTCCGAAAAAAAATATTTTCTCTTCGATTCGTTTGATAATTTTTTTTAATATTACTTCGAGGCCGAAGAGTAAAAATCACCAATAATACTTTTTCTACGAAGTCTAGTTTCCTTTTCCTTTCAGTTCAAAATTATTTTCGGTATGGGTCAATTTCGAAGTGAATATTTCAAATGAGTCGTAGTAGGGAATTTTTTTGTTTTTGTTGGAATATAATAATGTTTCAGTGAAAGAAAAACTGACCACAGATTCTTAATCTACGCCTTCGAATGAATGAAATAAAACCCATTAAAGATATCGAAAAAAAATTTTCATCTATTTCTCCATACATAGGTACATGTGTATGGAAAATTCGCGCACAAAAAATTGTCTTCGATATTTTTCGCAATAACCGATTTTATTGATTTTGAGGTGTAGATCAAGAATCTGTAGTCAGTTTTTATTAGCTGTCTTATTTTTTTTATTGAAGCACCGAAATCGCTGAAAATTGGCCCCTTCGCAAAAAAATCGCATTTGGGAAAATAGATTTTGTACAGACCCAGTGAATAAATCATTTCGCTCGCAAAGGGTTGTTTTTTAATATTTCAAAAATTCTAAAATCACTCAGCATTACTCATTGAAATAATTCATTCTGAAATTGACCAATGTTCTTCTTGAGTTGTCTTATTTTTTTATGAAGCACCGAAATCGCGGGAAAATTGGCCCCTTCGCAAAAAAATCGCATTTGGAATAATAGATTTTGCACATACCCAGTGAATAAATTATTTCGCTCGCAAAGGGTTATTTTCCAATATTTTAAAAATTCTAAAATCACACAGCATTACACATTAAAATAATTCATTCTGAAATTGACTAATTTTTCTACGAAAATGGGTTCAAACTATAATAAAATGAAAACTTGCCTTTCTAGAGGAGAGTTGATAACTTATTATTATTGAACGCCTTCTAATTCAATGCAATTTGTTATGATTAGAGATATCGTAAAAAAAAATTTCATACATTTTTCCAAACATAGGTGAGAAAAAAAAAGGTTTTTTTATATCCGTAATAACGACTCATTTTATTGATTCGAAGGCGTAGATCAAGAACAGTAGTCGGTTCTTCTTAACCTGTCTCATTTTTTTATGAAGCACCTAATTCGCGGAAAATTGGCACCTTCGCAAAAAAATCGCATTCAGGAAGATAGATTTTGCACATACCCAGTGAATAAATTATTTCGCTCGCAAAGGGTTATTTTTCAATATTTTGAAAATTCTAAAATCACTCAGCATTACTCATTGAAATAATTTATTCTGAAATTGACCAATTTTTATACGAAAATGAGTTCAAACTATAATAAAATGAAAACTTACCTTTCTAGAGGAAAGTTGATAACTTATTTTTATTAACCGCCTTCTAATTCAATGCAATTTTTTTATTTTTATTAAACGCCTTCTAATTCAATGCAATTTGATATGATTAGAGATATCGTAAACAAAAATTTCATAAATTTTTTCAAACATAGGTGAGAAAAAAAAAAGTTTATATCCGTAATAACGACTCATTTTATTGATTCGAGGGCGTTTATCAAGAACAGTAGTCGGTTCTTCTTAAGCTGCCTTATTTTTTTATGGAGCACCGAAATCGCGGAAAATTGGCCCCCTCGCAAAAAAATCGCATTTAGGAAAATAGATTTCGCACATACCCAGTGAATGAATTATTAAGCTCGCAACAGGTTATTTTTCAATATTTCAAAAATTATAAAATCACTCAGCAATACACATTGAAATAATTCATTCTGAAATTTACCAATTTTTCTACGAAAATGAGTTCAAACTATAATGAAATGAAAACTTGCCTTTCTAGAGAAGTGTTGATTACTTATTTTCATTAAACGCCTTCTTATCCAATGCAATTTGTTATAATTAGAGATATCGTAGAAAAAAATTTCATACATTTTTCCGAACATAGGTAGGAAAAAATGTTTTTTTATATCCGTAATAACTACTCATTTTATTGATTCAAAGGCGTAGATCAAGAACTGAAGTGGGTTCTTCTTGAGCTGTCTTATTCTTTCAAGGAGCACCGAAATCGCGGAAAATTGGCCCCTTCGCAAAAAAATCGCATTTAGGAAAATAGATTTTGCACATACCCAGTGAATAAATTATTTCGCTCGCAAAGGGTTATTTTTAAATATTTGGAAAATTTTAAAATCACTCAGCATTACTCATTGAAATAATTCATTCTGAAATTGACCAATTTTTCTACGAAAATGAGTTCAAACTATAATAAAATGAAAACTTGCCTTTCTAGAGGAAAGTTGATAACTTATTTTTATTAAACGCCTTCCAGTTCAATGCAATTTGTTATGATTAGAGATATCGTAAAAAATTTCATAAATTTTTCCAAACATAGGTAAGAAAAAAAAATCGGTCCTTCTTAAGCTGTCTCATTTTCTTATGAAGCATCGAAATCGCGAAAACTTGGCCCCTTCGTAAAAAAATCGCATTTCGGAGAATAGATTTTGCACATACCCAGTGAATAAATTATTTTGCCCGCGAAGGGTTATTTTTCAACATTCTGAAAACTGAAAAAAAATCACCAAGCATTGCTCATTGAAATAATTCAATCCGAAATTGGCCAGTTTTTCCACTAAAATTCATTGAAAACTTGCCCTTCTAGAAAAGTTGAATATTCATTTTTATTATACGCCTTTTGATCAATATGATAAGTTATAATAAGAGTCATCAAAAAAAAAAATTCGTAAATTTTTGCAAACAAGTATGCATGGAAAATTCGTGAAAAAATAACTTATTTTTTGATATCTTCAATAATGACTCAATTCATTGATTCGAAGGCGTAGATCAAGAATCTGTAGTCGGTTTTTCTTTACTGTCTCAGTTTGTTTTATGTAACATCGAGGTCGCGGAAAATTGGTCGCTTCGCAAAAAAAACGTATTTTGGAGAACAAATTTTGTACAGATCCAAAGAATCAGTTATTTCGCCCGAAAAAGTTATTTCGTAACATTCCCAAAACTCAGAAATCACCCAACATTACACATTGAAATAAGTCAATCTGAAATTGAACAATTTTGCCGCAAAGATAAAATGAAAACTTGCCTTTTTAGAGAAAAGTTGATTATCTATTCTCATTCTATGACTTCGAATTAACAAAGAAAATAAATACCAAGAGAATCAAAGAGAAAGTAATTTTTCCGAAAAGAAATATTTTATAGTAGAATTAGTATGAGAAAGCTTTTTTCTATCAAGGATATTCAACCTTCTATTCCACAATTCATGGAAAAATTGAAATGGTCACTTAATTCATTCATTTTCCGACCGAGTAATGAATTCACAAAAGTTTCGTTCACAGTTTTTCGTGAAAAACCGAGAGCGGTTCGACGGAAATTCATCGAGTTATCAATACGCCAAGACCCACTGAGAGAATCTATCAACGATTTGTTCGAGTTGTGGCCGACAGTGGAGAAACCAACAGCAAAGACACCGAAGAAAAATAACCCCCCGAGACAGCTCCTAGTTAAGCCAACTACCCACACTTATCATTTTTTTTCAACTTCATCAATCCTCCGGAAAAACGCCAACCGACCGAGAGAACGTCCAGTCGAGTGTGTTGCCCAATTTACCCGTCTTTTCCCCAGAATTTCCACGGCCCCGTTTTGTCACATCGTGCAAAGACAGTTCAGTCGTGACGGAAAAATATAACGAATCGAAATTTTCGGTCCGGAGTCTTCCGTCATAATATACTGGAGATAAGTCGTGGCATGTTGCAGTGCGACGTAAGGAATACCCTTCCGGAGAGGAAAACAGATGAATAATTCATCGTTTTCCACTGTAATTTATCGTTCCGGGTGACAAATTTTCGCAGTGGTTGACAGGAGTAATATTTCTTCGGGACTGGCATCGACCGGAATCCAATGGCCTCAAGAGGAGCAATAATAAAATATCCGAAATGGAATATCTGACGGTAATGGCGCCGATAATTACCTTAATACCCCGGAAACTGATGGAAATACCTGGGTAATTCAGTAAATTGGGATATTGTCTCGTGATTGCATCGATCTCGTGGTGGCTGAGACGGTTGTTAGCCGTAGGTAATGTCATAGGCGCAGCCTGGAATAATTTTGATGGACAGAAAATCTGACAGAAATAAAAAACTGCATTAGAAGTCTACTTATAATTCACGTTAAACTCATCTTCCTATTCGAAAAATAAGAAAAGAAAGATACGAGAAGAATGGAATAAAAGTTAAGAATAATGGTGAAACATAAAACAAAGAATCGAAGTACCTACACAACTCGAATAGAGTTTGTGAATTCATTACAGAACGATCTCCATATCAAAAATTACGAAAAGCACTGCCGTGAAGGCAGGAGCTTTTGAGCGCTCGTACATGCACCTTGTAGGCGGATTCGCATTTTCCAGTTTTAGAAATCAATTGAAGGAATTTTTGACTGCTGTCAAAAAAATTCTGAAACTTTGGCGAAACTCCAGACTTCATGTCGGTGCTTCAGCTGATCAATTTTTTTCCGATAATTCGCTAGAATTTTCCACGGTATCTATGGTCTTGGTGATGCGATCTGGACAAAATTTTGCACGTATTTTGAATACATTATTCCTGAGCTAGGTGCATAATTTCATTCCAATCCGATCGGTAGTGTCGAAACTATCAGGAAAAAAATATTTTGAACAGCCATATTTACGGAACCCCTAGTCTAATTTTGCTCATTGATGAACGTGACCGTGAAATTCGCGATCCAAACCCACCCTGAAAATTTCAAGTTCCTAGGCCTTTCCGTTCAAAAGTTAGAATTTTCTATGGTTTCTATGGTTCTGGTCATGCGATATGGGCAAAATATTGCTTCAATATATCATTCTCGATTAAAATACAAAATTTCATCTCGATCGAATCCGCAGTTTCGAATTTATCGAGAAAACAAAATTTCAAACGAACGTATTTACGGAACCCCTTGTACAATGTTGCTCATAGATGAACGTGATCACGACATTCGAGATCCAGACCTATCCTGAAAATTTCAAGTCCCTAGGCGTTTCCGTTCAAAAGTTACAATTTTCTATGGTTTCTATGGTTCTGGTCATGCGATCTGGACAAAATTCCACACGTAGCTTGAACACCTCATTTTCCATTTGAGTGCAAAATTTCATCTCGATCAAATCTGTAGTTTCCAAGTAATCAGGGAAACAAAACTTTGAACGGCCATATTTACGGAACCCCTGGTGGAATTTAGCCCATTAACGAACTCAACCGAGCCATTCGGGAACCGAACCCACACTGAAAATTTCAAGTCTCTAGGTTGTTCCGTTCGAGAGTTATCGTGCTGACAGCCGGACGGACGGCCGGACGGACAGACTCGAATTTTCCGACGGATTCGTCATCAGTGACTCGAACATAGTTGATTGAGACCATTTTCGGCTCAAAATTCGAAAAATACAGACATCGTGACGAAATGATATAGCCCTCGTGTAAGTAGTACGAGCGCTCAAAAAAAACGAGAATAATCATTGATCAAAGAGAAACCAAAAATAAAAACATAAATGAAAATTTTACAAAAACAGTGACTCGAAGTCAGGAGAGCTTTTGCGAGTTTGTTTCTGCGTACCAAAGTCATTGGAGCCAAATTATGTCATTTTATTTTCGAAAAGTTCAAGAAATGGAATCCCCGAATTTTATCGAATATATAAGAAAAACGCAATTGGAATGTAAATATCACGTGTTCAAAAAATTTAAGTGTGTTCTATATTTTACAGTAAACACGATTAATATCAAAAAAAGAGGCCTAGAGTTTTCAAATTTTCAGGGTACGTTCAAGGTCAGAATGCGCCAGGTTTTTTAGATTCTGCCATCTCAATTATTTCTTTCAATTATTCAAAAAAAACTGTTCCTAACATATGCAAATTTTGTAGTTATATTATGTAGGTGTGAAATAACAACACAAAAATTCTTGGTATATTTTGTACGGATCGTATCACTAGAAAATTTGAAAAAACTTTGCATATGGGGCATCAATAAAATGGGTTATTTGAAAATTCAGCTTCACAGTTGTCCCACGTGAAGAAAAATTCAGTTTTTCTGATCTGGCATTGATAAATTTTGAAAAATCTGCGCTTCCTTTTTGAGTATAAGAAAGTTGTTAAGTCGTGAATTTTGGGTTGCCTGACTCGAGGTCGTTGGGCGGTTTTCTGTTCTGATCACTAGCGACACCCCCGGGTAAGAACGCAACCGAGTGGCTCGACTGTCAAAAATCGCGAATTCACCAAGGAGTCAATCGTCGTACAGGGTGTTTCACGTAAGCGGGTCACTGGATTTCGTGACTTTTCTTTTGAGAAATTGAAAAATTACCCATCAATATGATAGTATTTCATAAGGGCTACTCAAATATTTTAAAGGAAAAACTATCGAAACAAGGTATAGAAAGTAAATGAAGAAGAACTTTTTAAAAAATTTTTTTTTTGCAAATTTGACTGGTTTTCAAAATAAGAAGGTCTAAAGTCAATTTATCACCAATTGTTTCTTCATTTGAAATTCCGGTTTTCTAAAAGACGGAAAATTTTTTCTTGCAAAATATACTTCATAATATTTTCCCATATTTTCTGAATACTCAGTCGATTCTGAATCCGAATATGTAAATATAATGGAGGTTTTATATTTATTTCAAGCAATTCCATTCAAAATCAACCTGAAGAAATCCAGATTCCATATTCGGAAAATATATTCATGTTGTCTGTGGTTCAATCAATATTTGATTGTCAAAATTTGAAGTTTTCATTCTCGATTATAATAGAAGCGAAAATGTGAAACCTGAATTTTCATTCAAAGCTCTCAACATGTTAAGTCCTTGAAGAAAGTTGGGATAGTCTCAGAATTGAGAGGCAGGCACTTTCAAAAGTTTCTTTTGCTTTTAATAAAATTTTGCTTTCAATAAATGATTTCAAAAATCAAAATTGATTTTGAATGGATTGGCTTGAAATAAATATAAATTCACCATTATATTTACATATTCAGATTCAGAATCGATTGAGCATTAAAAAATTTGGGAAAATATTATGAAGTATATTTTGCAAGAAAAAATTTTCTGTTTTCTAGAAAACCGGAAGTTCGAATGAAGGAACAATTGGTGAGAAATAGGCTATTGACCTCCTCATTTTGAAAACCGGCCAAATTTGACAAATATTTCTTTTGGAAAAACGGTTTTTCCTCAATAACTTTTCACGTTTTGGTTCGATAGTTTTTCCGATAACATATTTGGATAGCCCTTAGAAAATACAATCATTTTGATGAGTCACTTTCCAATTTTGCTCAAAGAATAAGTCACAAAAATTCAGTGTCCCGCTAACATGAAAGACCCTGTACATTTTGAGTGAATTCAGTAGAAAACGAATCTTTTTATTTTATTACCTTCTGATATATATCAGCGCAGTTATCGTACCATTGTTTCCTCTTTGAGTGATATTGAGCAACTTTGAGTGAAGTGCTTTGTTAGTTTTCCATCAACAGAGGGACGACCACGAAGCTGTGCGGGAAGCACCTGATTTCACATCAGTGCCTTTCATAATTTTTTTTACTGAAACACTATCGAACTTCAGGATTACACGTTTTCAGCGCCAAACCCTTTTCGAAGGATAATTTCCCAAACACACGGAGGCTACGTTCCGTCAGCCCCTGTTAAACTCTTCGACGAAAATTATAGTCCCTCGAACCTCCCTCATTGCATAGAAATTACAGGAGCTTTCCAACAGTTTGAAAGAGCGCTCTCCATCGATTTTCCCCAGATTGTAGGTCATCATCAAAAACGCCCATTTTCACATTTATTGCTTTCCCCCTAATTCAATTCATCCCCCGAGGCATTGATGAGGCCAACTCCTCCGTAAGATATTCGATTAACGCATGGGTTCATTTCACAAACAGGTGAATTATGAAATTGAGATCGTTATCTGGAAAATCAACCCCACCTTTATAGGGTGGGTCCTGAATAATCCCGATAGTTGGCCATTTATCTGCCTGACGTTTTGATGGAAATTGTCAAATTAGTTGGAGTGAATCAAGCATGCGAGCACGTGTGGGCGGAAGTATGGCTCGGAAGGGGTGGATTTGGGTTACTGTGAAGATTCTGTGAATTTCGGACTATCGGATACTTATGCAATGTTGCCATGTCGGTCTTTAGATGCAAAATAATGTGTGTCTACTCAACTGAGGGGCCTTCAAAACAGACGGTTTTTTGAAGAAAAATACACCAGAATTCAGAATCAATGAGCAGAGCTTCCCTCGGAGCCGAGGCCATATTTCACGGAGATAAATGCAGCATCCGAAGAACCAGAACATCGGAAACAACGAGTTGCCCTCGCGAAACACTGAATTGGGTGAATTGCCTCCGACCGAAAGTTCCTGCACGAATTCCACGGTATAAAGTGACATATCACGTGTCATATTGGAGTGGAGTTTCATATTCATATCCGTGCCAACCCCCAGCCTCCTCTCGGAAACATCTGTAGTACGTATGAGCAGATTCGAAGGAGCAAATTGTTTTCGTGCCGAACAATGTCATAAATATCACTGGGGAGGAATATGAGGATATTAAATTTCGTACACGGGGGACGGGGATAGATTGGCCGCATGAACTTTCCTATTACGGAATGTGGGAGAGCTTTCAGGAAGAAGGGATGAGAATGGACGTGTCATTTGTGTCAGGATTTAATTCGAATATTTCAGGTCATATTAGACGAACATGAAAGGATAATATGGTGAGTTCAAAATAGACGGGGCGGAAGTGTTCTGGACGTTCAATCCTTGTCATGTGAATATTAGTATCGAACGTTCAATAAAAAGCAAAGTCAGGGTGCTATGTAAGAACGTGAAACAATAACATGTCCAAAATCCTTAGACACGCAAAAGACTGAAAACTGAAAGAGTTATCAAACGAGGTGCAAAAAACCATTGATTACTCATAAATGAACATTTGATGGACAAGAAACGGTCACAAAATTTCTGAACTTCTTCACTTTTGTGGAGCAGTACCTATATATCGTTATTTTGAACGTTTTTCTAATTATTTCTCGATACCTGGAATAGCTCTTCCCTATGATGATTTCGATTTTGTGAAGCGAAATATTTCTGAAATCCTGGCTATCCTGGTTCCGCGGCACCACTCAGAGCTCAGAACCTGTGTGAATTGGGAGATCCCGGTCGTATCGACTGCTAGACGTACATTATCGAATGTTCTCCCGGCATCAGCGTTTCCATTAAATACACTTCGTATAAAATATTACAACATGAACAATTTCAGCACCAGGGAAAACTCAAACTTCCGCTGATAGCAATTCGGGATATGATATCTGCTCCAGGTTGGGAGCAAGGAATGGAACCCCATCAGGATCGCGTTCTCGCTTCGTCGTTATTGGAATCCCTCAGGCTTGCTTGGAATATAACTGCAGCACACACACTCGTAAAATTTCAATATTAAAAATGTCGCGGGGAACTCGTGTAGACGAAAGTATACGTGGGTTTTTTCTTGTCCAATTTTTCCTCGATGCGAAAGGTTATTTTGATGTAGGAACGTTTCAACCTCTCCAATTTCGAGAGTAATTTTTAATTCATATTGCAGAGCGAATATTTCTAACATAACTCCATTTTTTTTCGAAACAATTCAACAGCCAGACCTCTTCCAAAAAATCTTGAGTTTAGTGGAGACAATATCTGATTCGTCAGTTGAAACTATCATTGGTTGCTTTGTTCACGTTAGAAAACTGTATCAACTTATTCGGAGTATTCAAAACTCGTAAACAAATAAGCGCGTTACGAAATGACAAAGCCTTTCACAGGGTATTGTCTGGAAAATTGGATTGAATGGAAACAGAGTCGGACAGAAGAAGAATATATGAGAATAAGCGTTCGGTTGAAGAATTTATTTTTTTATTCTTGTTTATCATTAGTTTTTTCATTCAATATAATGCAAAAATATATGCTGATCACATCGATTTTAATGCTGGTTCTCCCACCTCTCTGTCTTCTTGTTCCTCCTCATTTTCTTTTTCACTATTATGTATGTTTCTTATATTTACCTTTATAATCCATTTTCAATTTTTTTCGCGTTTGTTTTCTATGAACAAGAGCGTTTTAATTTCGTCCAAACTTAATTAGTTATTCACGATTATTTTCGAAAAAAAGCCTAGTGTTTTGAAAATTTCAAGGTACGTTCGAGGTCCGAATGCGCCGGTCGAGTTCGTAAACGAGCTAAATTCCCTGTTTTCGCTCAATATTTCCTTCGCTTCGGAACTCGATATTATTTTCACGCCGTGTCTTGAGTACATTTTTTCGCTCAGCATTTTCTTTGTTTCGGAAATCGACATCATTTATATATAGCTATCTTAATTTTTTTTTAACTCAAGAATGACACTTATGGGGGTGTTTCGGGCCGGATCCTGCCCTGGCCCCGTCGATAATCGCGTCGGGGGCTGAGTGAAAGCTCCGCTCCGGAGGCTCTAACTTGGTGACATCCTGCGATACGCTTGAAATATTCGGCGCCGATATATTTTATTCCGGTTTAAGGCTACAGCTGAGTACGGGGGATTGCTCAAGGTCCGCCCCAGGGGCGCGAGCAATTGGCGACAAATCATTCGCTCGCGGTATTAGAGTCGAGATAAATTACCTGGAATGAATTCGTGAGGATTAGGATTCGGACCGGTGAATAATTTTCGCTATTGATTTTCGTAATCGATGGTTGGAGATTTGGATTTATATATGCTGCCCCAGAAAAGTTATGTTCCATCTGATGATATTACTGCACAACAATATCTTTTATTGAAAAGATATTGTTGTGCACTATTGTTTCTCAGAAGTAGGAAACGATGAAGTGTCTCACATTGAGTTCAAGAATCACATCCCCATATCCCAACTCGATTTCCAAGGATCCGTTGCCGCTTCTAATTGGAAAGCGTTATTCTATCTCTGGAGTGAGTTGAATTTCACCAGAAGTTCAACATTGTGGAACTGCTCTGATTAATGCAGTCGTCCCTGTTCGCTCGATAGGAATCACAACATCTATGATGGTCGATTATGAGAACAATTCTGAAATGATCAATATGGACCTTGGAAATGAACGCTTTCAACTTAGACAAATAATGAAGAACTTATATAGCTTGAAGCTATCCCTCACTGGAAAAACCGACGATTCCACTCCAACCGTACAATATCCGAATCGAAATGGAAGACCTGCCAAGAACACAACAGAGGAGCCCGACAGATGTAGAATCCACTCCAATATTTGATTTTCAATGTTGACGAAGAGCTGGTAGCCTGCTCGGACGTGGCAGGCTGCGACAGCTAGGTATTTTATCGATTCATATCTGCACAAACGATTTCTGTTAGTTTTATTGCAAACGTCGCTTGAATGCCCCAGTTTTGACGGCGTTAAAGCTTTCCATTCTAGTCGGCGCGAATTCGAAATCGACGGATCTCGTCGGAAACGGCGTGAAAAATTATGCATTTGTGACTGTGAATGCCCGGGGGACTTTTCCTGCACTATTCATGACGCGGGAAAAATGTTTTTATTCGTTTGTTGCGTATCAGAGTCTGCAGTGTAGCAATAGCGAAGCCTACATCTGAATGAGGATAAAATTGTAACGAAAAAATTAAAAAATTGAGAGGCTGCCAACAGAAGTGAAAACATTTTGGAATAACTGCTCTTTTTATTATATTATAGCATGAATAATTCAAATAACAAAATAACATTAGTCTGATTTTCACATCTATTGACATTTCATATAGTTTAAGCCCAATATAAAATAACAATATTGAATTTTTTTGACATATTATCTAGGAAGTGAACAAATATAGAAATAGATATTAAGAAACAGTAACTATAATACGATAATCTTTTGTGGAGATCTAATGATGACATTGAATAATATTAGATTTTGAATATAAATAACAGAAAATATAATTTATTTCTGACAATTTGAACCTAAAACTAGTTAGGTATTTCGAGAAATTGAATTAATATAAACTTTTAAAGAATTTTCGATTTCGAGATCTGTGACGAAGACAATAGGAAATCTATTTTATCACGATAGTAAGGTTACTTCCGAGTTAAATTTCCAAATTTTTCTGAATTCTGAAACTTGATGACTTTTTGAAAAAAAAAATTTAATCAAAATGTTTCTTATATCCGAAAATGAATTTCCATTGAAATCTTGAATAAATAGTGAGATTGAAGTCCAAATTCATGAATTGGTCCTTCTTTTCCTCTAAAAATTTAACGAAATGAATCCTTATTTTATCCTATTTTATCACGATAATAAGGTTACTTCTGAGTTAAATATCCAAATTTTCCTAAATTCTCAATGCATGATGTAATGAGTAGATCGAATATTAAAAAAAATTTATAGACTTTTTGAAAGAAAAATCAAATCGAAATTTTTGTTTCCTCCAAAAATAAATTTCCATCGAAATCTTGAATAAATAGTGAGATTTAAGTCCAAATTCATGAATTGGTCCTCTTTTTCCTCTGAAAATGAAACGAAATCAGTCCTTAGCGTCTCAAAAAGTTCAATTGACATACTTACTTCGACATGTTATAGTCGCGTATCGAACGATTTTTGGGTCCATTTTTTTTTTAAGTTTGTATTCTCTCCGACCTGGAAAGTCAGTATATCTGTATCAAAAAATTATGTTCAAGAAGAATCCTCACCGTTTTCGAACATTACAGAGAAAACTGAAATTGCTTCTTTGTTTGAGTGTTCGACAAATTCAACTAAATGGACTTGTTGTCATTATTTTCAGTTGTATTTTTCGTATTCATCATTGAAGAATAGTGTCGATTATTTTATTTGTCGAAAAATAAATAACGCCCAAGAAAATTATTAATTTTGATTTTCTTAATATGTGCTAAAAATGGAGGAATTTTCCTCTCATCATCCAATTTCTTTCGGTTCAGTGTTGGAAAAAATAAACTTCAACTAATTTTGCGAACATAATTCCTCATCTTATTATTCTGAAGTTTTTTTCATACAATGATTAAAAATTTTTTATTGAAAAAAATAATATGAGAAGTGGTGAAGTAGACGCAGTAGATGGCGTAAGCCTCTCCCTATTGATGACATTAGTTTTCATTTTGATGTTCATTCATTTGTTCGTTCAATTATGGTCATTCTTCCATATTTTATATTATTAAGTTCATTTCAATTCTTAATTTCTCTTATATTCGTCGAAACTATATGATGTTATCTTCTTCAATTCATGAAATTCTTCGTGATCTCTCTAAGAAGAACATTAAAACCTAATTTGGTTGTGTGTTATATGTTTGGTGAAAAAATTGTTATAATTAACCAAACGTAATTTTCTATTAACCTGCAGTCATTTGCGTAAAATTTCCGAAATATGGGACTTTTCATATATCGTTGGAAAGCTAATTCCTTCATTTTTCGATTAATCAAATATGGGTTAATAATCAGACCAGAAAGTTGATGACAAGTTACAGGACGACTGAAGAAAAATATCGAACCTTAGATGTATTGTTGTAATGGTAATTTCTGCTGCTACAAATTACATTGAGAAGAATTTGCTTTTCTTTGGTGAAGAAGTTTCAGAAAATCCCCTCATAATCCAGCAAGAGAATATTACGAAATACGTTCTACCCTCTGAGTGCAGTCTGCTTGCTTAGAACAAAATTGACTATTCCCGAAAGACTGCAGAATACTTAATTGGAATGATTTAACACCATGAATATTCAGCAACGTCGCGAATTATGTCCCTTTCCAATCTACATTCTGTTTGAGAATTTTATCAGTGTGAGAAATTCAACAGTCCGGATGAATCTCAATTCGCCAGGGGCCCCTCAACGTCGAACTGCTGTTTCTTGAATTCATTCAAATTTCTCGACAGAGAACATACTGCTAATTCCATCTTCTGGTGGAATCCACGAGATGGACATTGGACTAAAATGGAATAAACATTGAGAGACAAGCTGCGAGTCATTTGAAGAATCATGCATGTTGTTTGGTCGGAAGATGGCGTTGCCATCAGTTACGACACACCACTGATTAGCACACCGCGTGGATGGCACCACTTCCTATCTGAAGGAAAATAAGTTGAGACTCCGAATCAGAATAATTCGCAGGTTTCCATGTCAAGAAAGGTCAAAATGGCGAATATCTCTCACCTACCTTAATAGGCCGCTAACTCATTTTTCCTTAATTAAGGTTGCCATGCTCTTGGAGGAATCAACGTCTACCAAGTAACGTTATTTATTCATGACGCTAATGCATAGATCTCCCTTATTATGAAGGAGAATAACCACCTGCTGCTAAAATGGGGTGAACTTTGAAATTTATGAGCCAACTGAGCTCTAACTATTTTTAATTTTCGAACGAAGAATGTCTAATGAAGTTTTCTTTAATTACGAGCTGCTTCGATGAAACATGATTCATGTTTACTTTGTTTTAACTTCGATAATTTTTCATGAAGTATCGTGAAACAGAAATTTGTCAATGTCAATCAATTTGTATACAGGTTGGTCCACTTTTTCGTAGTATAACTTCAGCAGTCGATAGAATGTTCAATTTCAAGACGAAAATGTCCAATGACCATGGGTCCACGAATGCTTTATGACCAAGTTTCCAGATTTTTTTAGTTTTTTCTGAATTACTTCTGTAGTTTGCAAGATTTTGTGATAAGATTTTGAGGATGCAGTTTCAATAGAATAGTAATCTGTGATGTTATGATAATTTACTGCGGAATACTGTGATATACGGACGCGTATCTAAATACTTCAAAACAAACAACAAAAAAATCTTGGATAATCTTTTTGTGGAATACTTAACCCAAAACCACTGCCTTTCTCAGATATTTTTTTCGTTTCATGAAAATTTTCAACCCTACCATTCTAGGTGGTTCCGAAGATGTTTTCGTTTTCGTTAAACCAATTACCCCCTTCTATTATCTTTTCAAGGCGGTTCGTGAATTATTGGTCTGAAACTAATCAACTCTCACATGTTCGACAGTGGTGGTAGGATGTGAAATTTCATTATTCAGCTGATTTCTCCCTCAAAATATTGAATCGATTCGAAACGAATACAAACTGTAACAATTCGGTTCGTCGCAGTCTGAATTTCACGAATCATATTCCGATTTATCCAATGGCGTTTCAATTGAACCGTATAAATATCTCGTTTCCACCACGACGAAAGAATGCTAATCGGAGTCTTCAAATCGGTCTGAAGCATTCGAAATTGTCGACAATTCGAAATATTGATTTTACAACGTCTCTCTGGAATAGCGCGATTTCCTTCAAGCGACTCAGTTTGATATGACCGACCGTCAGTTTGCCCCCTGAAGTGCTTGGTTGATGGGAGCAGAATTTTCCGTGTATTTATTGCTTCTTATGAATTATTCAGAACGTAGTGAGCCCTTCATTGAGGTATGATGTCGATGATGTATATACCCCGAATCCCCCCTTATTCCTACCATCGCTCAAACATCTGCTTCTTGATATAAAATTTCAGTAGCCGCAATATCGAATTCGCCCGGGCATTCTTGCACACTCCATCAATCTTCCAGGAAATACCCACTTCAAATTTTTGGAAGAACCAGCGAAAGCGGATACGGCATTGAATGGATATATTAAATCCACCCCTGAGCGCACTCTCATTCGCGCGGCTCCCTAGCAGGTTGCATTGACGGAACGTACCCCATTCACGGAACTTCCATTAATCTTTTTCTCTTTCACGCCGCCGTATCGAATAAACAAACTGTCCGATTCTGTGATCGTTTAATAAATTACAAATCGTCCGTGTTTCGCGATTCGGGAGCAATTCTATGCTCGCGAAGAAGAGGCGTCGTTTTCTCTGCGATATTTTAATGGGCGCTGCGTTCCGAACTATCGGCCCTCTCATTTTGACAGATTTATCTGCCAACCAAACATCTGCAATTATTGGTCTGAAACCAATCAACTCTCACATTTTCGACAGTGGTGGTAGGATGTGAACACTCAATTAAGTGTTTAATTCGTGAAATCGACGAAGGGAAATTATAAATCACACAAAGCTTCATTTTTTTTGGTCAATAAACGCGCGTTGAGCACTATGGATATATTTATGGATCCTTCGAGACTCTTGAGTTTGGGTTATCAAAATTTCAACACTAGGCGAGTAGACTTAACAAATACTTAAATTAATATATTAATTCTTTACATTTCCATTTATCTCTTTCTCTTTCACGCCGCCGTATCAATTAAAAAAACTGTCCGATTCTGTGATCGTTTAATGAATTACAAATCGTCCGTGTTTCGCGATTCGGGAGCAATTCTATGCTCGAGAAGAAGAGGCGTCGTTTGCTCTGCGATATTTTAATGAGCGCTGCGTTCCGAATTATCGGCCCTCTTATTTTGACAGATTAATCGGTCAACCAAATATCGGCAATTATTGGTCTGAAACCAATCAACTCTCACATTTTCGACAGTGGTGGTAGGATGTGAAATTTCCCATTTTAACACTTAATTGAGTGCTTAATTCGTGAAATCGACGAAGGGAAATTATGAATCTCACAAAGGTTCATTTTTTTGGTCATTGAACGCGCGTTGAGCACTATATTCATGGGTCCTTCAACACTCTTGGTAATGTTATCAAAATTTCAACACTAAGCGAGTAGACCAAACAAATACTTAAATTAATATATTAATTCTTCACATTTCCATTAATCTTTTTCTCTTTCACACAGTATCGAATACAAAATTTGTCCGATTCTGTGATCGTTTAATAAATTACAAATCGCAATGTTTCGCGGTTTGGGAAGAGGAGGAGTCGTTTTCTCTGCGATATTTTAATGGGCGCTGCGTTCCGAATTATCGGCCTCTTATTTGGACATATCAATAGGCGCGCTCGTTCGCAACAAATAATAGTGCATATCAATGGAAGGTTCAACAATCCCATAGCGCATTATGGGTTGGTTTATCGACAGAGGGTATGTTCCATATGGCGAGGGTTTTATGACTGAATCACGTGATGATGAATGGTGCAATAACTGAGATGTGAAAGGATTCGAATGCAATAAACCGCACTGGGACAATGTGCCATTATATCGAAATTCGAAACGGGGAAGATTTATATCGGAGATCTCGTGAATCTCCGTTTACGATTTTTTTTGTATTATAAAAAAAATAGTGATCAGTTCCCAGGAAATTAATGGTTGCAGGAAACTATGATCGAAGTTCGACTTCAAACGAAATGAGCTTCAAACCGATCATGCTCCTTCTGCGTACTCAGCAATTTTGCACCAATAGAATTAGGAAGTATAAGCGGTGTAATAAATAAGAAGACTCAATAACATTTCGGTACATGCAGAATCATTTCAAATAGTCGGGGATAGAGATTATTTCTTTTGCCCTAGTCGACACAAAAAAAACTACGTCGTGAGAAAGTCTAGAAATGTGAAGAATTTATATAGTAATTCAAGTATTTGTTTAGTCTACTCGCCCAGCGTTGAAATATTGATAACCCAAACTCGAGAGTTTTAAAGGACTCATAAATAAAGTGCCTAACGCGCGTTTGAAGAAGCGAGTTTATGGCTAGGTCTTCGAGATTCATAAATCATTTTATGCTGCGAGATAAGAATGAAGAAAAAGAAGAGTAATTTTATGTATGATTCTGGAAAAAAATGTATTCCAGCTTGTATGGAAAACTTTTTTCGATATGAAAAACGCTGAAAATAGTACAGAAAAGCTCATAAATTTGAAAATATCATTTACAACTCCGAGCCGTGCACAAGGAAATTGAAAACATGGGATTGGGGTCCGATAAAGAGATTGAGGACAGGGAAAACAATTCACTCCATTCAAAACTTGAAATTTTAATGGACCAGTTAAGAAAGTTCTCCTTCAGAAAATTAGATACTCATCATCCACAATGTTAATGTCTTCCATGATTCATACAACTCCTCATTCCACCTATTAACTTCTGAGAAATTTTACCCAATAAAACATGTTTACAACGACTTTTTCTGATCTGCATATTATCCTATATCTTCAAAGAAAGGCCCAGGGAAATTTTTTCGTCCAACCTTATGAAGATATGTAATAAATTGGAGGACTACATGACATTTCGGTACATGCAGAATTAATTCAAATAGTCGGGAATAGAGATTATTTTTTTTGGCCTTGTCGATACAAGAAAAAATCTAAGTCGTGAGAACGCCTATGAGGTGAGAATTAATATATTAATTTAAGTATTTGTTCAGTCTACTCGCCTAGCGTTGAAATTTTCATAACTCAAACTCAAGAGTGTTGAAGGATCCATAAAAATAGTGCCTAACGCTCATTTAATGATCATTAAAATGTAGCGTTGTGGAATTTTTCGATCGAGTGGACTGTATTGATTCTTTGCACTAGTTAATTTAAAACTTCGTTGGTCAAATATGAAACAGTTCATTAACAAATATAAACACTTTATTCAAAAATAAACACTTAATAAAAATATATATATACACAACTAAATTAGGTTATGGTGTTTATCTTACGTGTACAATGTTACGAGGAACAAGCGAATAGACAGCAAAACAGAGTTGCATCTAGGCACATGAAATAATCGACACAGAACATCATGCATTTGGTTATTCTTCTTTTTCTGATAACGTAAATAAATTGACAATTAAACATTAAACAAATATAAATTAAAATTAATGATTGAAATGAAGTAAACAAACTGAAATAAAGAAGAATAAACATAAACAACAAGAATATGTCAACGAAATAAACATAAAATAAAAAATATTGATGGAGGCTAGCGCCATCTACTGCTTTAATCAACAATTACAGCAAATGAAAGAGCGCTGCAATTTTCTCCACGTTGTGAGATTTATAATTTCCCTTCGTCGATTTCACGAATTAAGCACTTAAGTGTTTAGATAGAAAATTTCACATCCTACCTCCACTGTCGAAAATGTGAGAGGTGATTGGTTTCAGACCAATAATTGCCAGTGTTTGGTTGACGAAATGCTTCAAAATGATAATAGAAAGGGGTGATTGGTTTAACGAAAACGAAACGATCATTTGGAACCACATAGAATAGTACGATTGAAAATTTCTTTGAGACGAAATCAAATAAGGATCGGAGAAAGGCAGTGGTTTGCGTTCTTTCTAGAGGAATAAACACGGTATTCGAGGACTTGTAAGATTTGATAATAATTTTTATTTATAAGCATATAATTGGCCAATAATCAGATAGATCTGGTGTTACGACCTACAAAGTATTCTTTCAATAATATTATCTTGTAGTTAGTTAACAATATCAAAGTAAAATAAAACATAAAAAATATAAAAATATAACACCAAAAATAGATTTTAAAATTAAAAGACCAAAACAAAAAACAACAGTTCAACAAAATTTGTCGGAGTAGCCAGTCTGAAAACTCCAACAACTCCAAAGAAGTTTTCGAGAAGTAAGCATAAATAGCTCTTTCAGATAAATAACCCGTAATCAATCGGGAAATTAGTTGAGTTAAGCGGACAAAATCATATCGAAACGCCGAAAGAAAGTACTGGTGTTTTCTGTGTCGCAGTGAACTCTCGGCTTTATCAAGTGTGAACAACACGATTCCGACTAGCGCTGGATTTCACTCCCCCGGTGGCGGAGCATAAAAAAAGGAGATTCTTAAATTACGCATGGCATTATTTTAGTTTTGACTAGTCCTGAGTCTTGAAATCTGTCACTGAAGATTGAATTACTCTTGAAATTCAAAGTTATCTGGATAATTGTTATTCTGAGATAACTAATCAAAACTTGATTCGACATTTGATAAATTTGTCGAGATTTATTCGTTCTGGTGAAGGTAGAGTGCTCGTCTTTAATGCATTAGTGTATCATTTGATTTTTTTCAATATATCTTTTTTCCGAAGTTCATATGACATTTTGACATTGAGGTTAACTCCAACGATACCCAATTCGAATCGAATATAAATACTCAACAATAATCGCACAATTCTCATCTCCTCACAACCTCCAAATTCCCAAAAGTTCCCCCCTTCCGGGTGTCAACAACATACTTCCCCTCACCCTCCCGCCTACCCCTGCAGCGGTCCCGAAGTGGATCCGAGCCCGCGTCACGAAACTTAATCCAACTTTTGTTCCAGTCTGGAGTGGCGGTCTAGACCTACAAGGGCCCCTCTTCATCCACGAGCCCCCTCATCGCGTCGAGTTCAGCAACAGCTCGGGAGGCAGAGTCGATTGCACGGCACACGGAAGCCCCTCGCCGGATGTGGAATGGATCACGGCCGACGGCTCGCCCGTGCACCAGGTGAGAATTGATGGCCGCTGCCCCTTCGGGGGGAAGCGGCGGTCTTGTTTTGGCGGTCACGTTTGACGGATTGTTCGGATTGTAGGGACATGGTTTGTTGAGGAGTCCCTTCCTACTTCCCACAGAATTCGTCGTTTTATGAGGAAACTCACCAGATACTGTTGACATTTTCTTTGTGTCACAAATACTCAAATACAGTGCTGAAAATGATTTGATATTCAGGTTAGGTTAGCTCAAGTGAGGACAGTGTTGGAAACATTCTCGAAATGAACCAATATTTAGGTTAGGTTAGGACAGTGTTGAAAAAAATTCTTCCAAATGAATTCATATTTGGGTTTGGTAAGGTTAGCTTGAGTGAGGATAGTGTTCAAAATTATTCTTAAAATGAATCAATATTTAGGTTAGGTGAGGTTATGTCAGTTTGAGTTCAGTGTTGAAAATAATTCTTGAAATGAATTGAAATTTAGGTTGGGTTAGCTTAAGTTAGGACAATGTTGAAAATTATTTTTTACTTGAATTAATATTAGCATTATTTACTACAAAGTGATTCTACACTTGCATAATCTGAAACAAAATTCAAACAATGCACAGTATGAAAAAAATCTAACTTTTGACGGGGTGAATTAAATTTTCTCAGGGTTTGTTTGAATTAGTATGAACAAAATGAATAAATATTTTGGTAAGGTAACGTTATGTCAGTTCAAGTTCAGTTTTGAAAATAGTTCTTGAAATGAATGGAAATTTCGGTTGGGTTAGCTTAAGTTAGGACAGTGTTGAAATAGTTATTTAATCAACTCGTTTATTAATGACAGCGATTAATGGTCGAAATATTTCAACGCGTGAGCGGAGCGAGCGCGTTAATGTTTGAGACCATTAATCGCTGAATTAATAAACGAGTTGATAACGAGATTTTTCCTTCGACCTCATCAGGAATTGAATATAAATTCTGGATCGAAACCAATTTTTATTTTGCATGATATACAAATTTGACGTTATACAAATTTCTATGTTCATTTCGATATATTAATATTTATGCTTCCTATAGAACAATTCGAAAAATTCATAGATGGAATATTGGACATGTTGTGACATTCTGAATAGTTTACATTTATTTCATTTCCTATAATGTCCGATAAGGAAAGTGTGGATGAAGTGGAGGTTGAAGCATTATTTACTTTGGAACTATTATGACATAAAATTTTTTCTGCAGTTTCAATTTTATTCTGAATGGAGTTTTCAATATACCCTTCTGCAACAGAAGTTGATTTTCAACCACCAAGTCTTTTGATGGCTGAAAAATCTGCACCACTGTCAGAAAAAATAGACGCAGAAGAATGCCGAAAACAGTGACCTGTATACAAATGTGGTTGCTCTAATTAGAGAAAGTTTGCAATCATTGACGGTAATTTAGAAAATGTATTAATTCCAACTGGTTGTGTTGAGCATTTATAGTTCTTATAAAAAACGAAAAATCATTCGTGTGGAGTGTGAGCTGGCCTCAAGGATATATATCTCTTTATTATGTTTAAAAGTGTATGCTCATCATTATCCACCACTGTGAATATCCTGTTCGAATGTGTTTTCGATGAATTCACTGTCACCAAAAATTTTGATCCCATATCTTGAACATCCTTTCTCTGCAACCTTAACAATTCATCTTTTCTCAATGCACCCGCTACTCCGAATATCAAAGCGACCTAAAAATCAAACAATGATAGTTATTTCACTATAACGAGATAATGAGAATGAGTTGGAATAACGATTCAATTGAGTTTTATTTTTACCTTCGACATCAAGAAAACACTATCAGGAACATTCGCTATGAACTCTCTCACATGTTCTTTTTCGAGAACTTTTAATTTTTTTGGGACATATCCCTCTCCTTTCCGTTTAATAAACATCACCAGTTTGTGGTATCTGCTCATATCAGTATTGTCTTTCACATTTAGTGTTGATTTCAGCATCGAATATTTTGGCCATAAACTTGCTAGATTCCCCTTTTCTGCAATACCCGTGAAGTATGCCAACAAAACCGTTTCCGTAAAGTTCCGAACCTTCTTGTCCTTGCACCAAGATCTGAACTCAGCATAGGTTTTCTCATATAAATGGCGGCTCTTTTCAGGAAGCAGACTCAAAGTTGCTGCTTCAGCAGTTTTTGTCACATCTGGCGGTGTCAAAGGGATATTTTCTTCGTTTTTCATTATGTAGTAGCGTAACAGATAAAATCAGATTATGATCGAAAGCGAATAAATAAATTTGACAGCTCGATCGTGCTCCGACATAGATGCATCTATGCGACTCGATTACTCAGCACTAGCGGCATACGTCACATTAACATTGTGATTGACGCGAAATCAAAACATTCTCTTTTTTCAATTATTCGACTGAATTATCAGCAGATCACAAAACGTCGCTAACAAAACGAACTGGCGTAAGTCAAAAATAGATATTTTTCAGCATGATGTTGGAAAGATTATTTCTGCCCAATGCGATCAAGTATTACAGATTTATTCACTGAGTTATTGAGTTGCAACATGATTCATTGGAACTCAATGAATAAATCCGTAATACTTGATCGCATTGGGCAGAAATAATCCTTCCAACATCATGCTGAAAATCCATTTCATCCATTTTTGACTTACGCCTATTCGTTTTGTTAGCGACGAAGAGATTCAATATATTCACTACAAAAATTACTCAACGATGGAAGAACCTCGTTTCATCTTTCAGAATTATATATAAACCCATTTTAGATAAAAATCGCCCATGGGAATCGCGCCAAAAGCGAATCCACCCGTCTCGTCTTCCAGACAATCCATCGAGTGTTCTCGTGTTTCAGGTGCCGGAACTGAGGCTGCTATTCCCTAATGGGTCCCTGGTGTTCCCGCCGTTCCAGAACGAACGATACCGTCACGACGTACACTCGGCCGTTTACAGGTGCAGGCTCAGGAGCCAGCTGGGGGTGGTCGTGAGCAGGGACGTGCAGGTGAAGGCAGGTGAGTCCGGTTTTTTCGGGATATTAGATTAGGACGGTCGTAGGGGATCATTCGTCCTTGTCCGATCCCGTTTTCCGGGACAGATGTGCCGGGCACGAGGATCGGATAAGGAAGGGTTGGAATTGATGGTGATGTTAAGATTGCAATGAATAAGTAATTTTATTCTTCAGGATAATCTTATGCAATGTTGTCAGTACGTTCCAAATTTTGCGTTGAGTTTTCTGTGGCCAGAATGTTAATGATCTCCAGAGTCCAGACCATCAAATCCACGAAGGCTCATTTCGTATTCATCTGGCAAGAACCCAACTGCGAACTTCATCCTAACTAAGACTCTTCTTTCGGCCTCGTTTTCCCCCAGTAATTATCCCCCCTTTTTGCGAAGTGAAAGAACGGACTTAATTAGTCCTCTTTCTGTTTCGAAACCATAAAATCGACTCACGAAACCCCAGTCTAATCAGAGAAGAGCGAAAAGTCGATCCCAGGAGAACTGAGATTATATTGCTATTTGGGTAATCTAACCTGCATGTGGCAGATTCCTTCTTCCTGATTCACAGAAATTTCCAGGGAATTAGTTCAAGGAATCTATTTCGATTCCTCAATCAATTTATTAATTTACTACGATATATTCAAATTCATAGTGGCTTGTTATTTTACCAAGATATCGTGTTAACTGATTTTACTAAATCCAATCTGTGTGGAAGGTTAACTATTTCTCCCACTATCTATACGGGAGGGTGTTGTCAAGTTTAGAATACTAACCATTAGCAAAATGTTATTGGTCTTCAAGGCTTGGGAAAACTGAGGGGTTCTCCCAAATTATATTGGCATCTTTATATTCCCAAAACCTTATCAGATATTATCTGGTTATCCCTAAATAATGGTCATTCAATTGAACAGTTCTTCACCGGACAATTCCGTGAATCGGTAACAAAATACATGATTTCATTGAGTTCCTTTCGTCGGAGTCATTACCTATCTTAGAGTGAATTTCCCCTTTGTACTTCTTAACCGTCTTCGGAACACAATGATAACCCTCTTAATTGCCCACGTTGAGCACCTTCGAAACCTTTATCATTGTCGGCGCCAGGGCCGTATCTAGGGCGTGGCAAGGGTGGCACTTGCCACGGGCGCAAGGTCCCAAGGGGCGCCAAAAAATATCAAAAATAAAAAAATAGAAGCGCCAAGCAAAAAAAATTGATTCGAAAGATGACAACACGGTAACGTAAGTAAGTAATTCGATCACAACATTTCGAAACATTGATATTTACGTACAGAATGGAAATGCAATAAGGTCAGAAATGCGAGAAGTATGGTCCAATTGTTATAACAAATTTTCGAAGATGCCGCACTCGGATCATAAATATTACAATCGGCAATATCGTCATGCGATTCCAAGCACAGCCCTTTTATGAGTTGTTCACACTACATCCCTTATGGCATCCAGCTTGTTTTGAAACGCGGCTTCTTTGATGATGATGGTTCATAATGATCGATTTGTTTAGATTTTTAGGCCACATCTGTGGTATTTTAAAAAACGATTTGTATTGCCAAAAATTCACCAATCAGAGTTTTGAGCTCAAGAAGTGGGAGAAAAATTGGGGAATCCTATTCTATTCTACATAAATATGATTTCTTTCAATTGTGAAGGGAAGAGCAAAAAATTCAAATTTTAATTTTCGTTTATTGTGTATCCAGATTTGAAGTGTTATAAGTTTTGAGTTTTTTTTTATTACCTGACTTTTTTGTGCTTTTGGATTCAAGCATTATAAATTGTGCTTTTAAAGATGAGTTGTACTAAGTATTTGTTATTTAATATGACATTATTCTGACATCGGATGTATTCAATTATTCGTATTTTAACATAAATATTATTGTTCCTTTCAATTCAAGAAGAAATATGTTCGGTTCATTGCGGAAAATATGGATTTTCAAACTTGAGTTCTCACTTCTCAGAGCGTCTTTTTTCGAAATCTAATAAAACTCAAATTTTAGTGTTACTTTACATTGAATCTTCAATCTCATCTGGTAAAGATTGTTCTAGTGATTTTTTTATTCTTAACGTATGGACTTCTTGAATATTATAACATCGGGCCCTGTACGAAACTATTAGTACGTGTTTCAAATGGTTATAAAATAATATTTGTATGCTAAGTTTGCGGTTTTTTTGCAGAGATTGTGATTATCGATTATTGTTTTCTAGTCAACTTATCAAAAAATTTTTATTTTACGTTTGCAGTATGTATTTTTGAATTTTAAGTTGAAGAATTCATATTTTTCAAGATAAATGTTCGTATTTATTACATAAATATAATAATTTCATTTTGTTTTCTCAGAATTTGTTTTATTTTTATGCATTTCATTTAAAATGTGTATTTTAATGTTTTTAATGAAAAAATTTTTCATCAAAATGTGTATTATTTTGAAACTCTTACGGAAATATATGACTAGCATTATGAAAAAAAAATACTATGAGAAAATATGATGGACGAAAAAAAATCTACGCAATGGGGGGGCGTTGTCTGATATATTGCCACAGGCGCAATAATACCTAGATACGGCCCTGGTCGGCGCCTAGAAGATTAATTTAAAAAAATAAAATGTTAAAAACTTTTCACCAGTAGAGCACACGAAATAACATACATATTGGTGAATCTGAAAGCATTGAATGTGTTCTCATTATGGCTGTTTGAAAATGAAAAAACGATGAAAGGTTGAATTTGAAATCACCGTAAAAAGATGCAAAGCTGTCGGGAATAAAAGCGAAACGAACTGCATTTTCATCTGCGACGTGGAAGCATTAATGTTGTGTAGCTCTCGTAAATTCTCAATTGAAAATTTAATATCTGCGCCAATTCGAAGGGGTATAATTATTGTGTAGTATGTATCTTGTTCTGAATGGAATTTAGCTGTCGGATATGGAAACAGAGAAATGACGTGATATATGAACTGCCTCTAGTTTGTGTCAGGAATTTAAATTTTATGTCCGCTCTTCGGATGTGCAGGGCGATTTTATTGGTCACTCTTGTTGTATGTTTCCCGAAATGCGAAAGGCTGTAAATATTTCAATGGCACACCTGAAATTTATATCCATACAACGTTAGTTCATTATTTTCATGAAAAACTAACTCCATATAGAGGACGTGGCAGTGAATCCTGTCTTCTATGAACCCCTTTAAGATAGTGTTGCGAAATTATAGCAAAAAAAAATTAAGAAAGAAAAAATTAGGTGACAATGTAGTGGGACTATGAACTTGTCAGATTTCTCAATACCAGGTCAGAAATACTAAATTTTGTTTTCACGTAGTGATCAATTTTTATGTAACTCATTTTATCCACTCCTATTGAATAATATATTAATTATTCAACTACTTTTGAGCAATTAATAGTATCTGTAAACAAACAACGTGAGTTATAATAACTCACTACTATAACTCCCTGTCTCTGTGCTTCTGAACAAACCGATAGGTCGAAAGAGAATAGTCCATTATTGGTATTGATGGGAAGTCACTTGAATAATTTCGACGTTTTCTCAAATTGAGTTGATACCTAATTATTATTGTGAATGTTTTGCTGAAAAAGATTAATTCACATAGTGAAGATGAATTATTATGTACACCTTCAGAAATAAGACAATCAGCCAATGTTACCATACAAAATTTATTGCCCAAAAAATCCCAAAAGAAATATAAAGGTGTATACAACAATTTTCAAGATTGTTGTAGCAGTAAGAATATTAAGTCATCTTTTACAGATAATGTTTTTTTGGCATATTTTAGTGAACTTAGCACTAAATATAAAGCATCGCCCTTATGGACTTTCTACTCCATGCTAAGAAGCACAATCAACATAAATAATGCATTGTTATAAATAACTCTCAAGATCTGTGAGTAAATAAAGTTCTTTCTCTCTACTTTTATCTTAGTATTTATTCTTATATTCAACTTGCGCTCGTTTAATAATATACTATTATCGATGTCCCATATTTAGACACAAATGTCTGGATTAGGCGAATAGTTTCTAAGATTTTGAATTCATAAAAAAAAATTTTTTTTTTCTCTAATGAATTAACACTCGATTGGCTCCGACTCTTTCGAATTATTGAGAGGAAAACAATCCAGATGGCTATATTCACGATTTTGACCGGCGTATTTAGACCTCGAATGTATCCTAAAAAATATCAAAATTCTTAATCCTTCTCTTCCAAGAGTTACCGTGTTTACGGCTGGCCGGACATAATTGAATTCGACCTAGAATTTTCTTTATTCTTGTCTCAAAATTCGAAAATTATAAATATTCGGAAAAAATAATAAAAGTGTAGTGGGCACCCGCCATACTTGAGCAGAAAAAAATTTCGTGACCCCGACGTGATTTGAACACGCAACCTTCTGATCTGGAGTCAGACGCGCTACCGTTGCGCCACGGAGTCGATGTAAGAAAATGTGGATCCACAGTATATGAATAGTTTTTTTTTTGTGTAAGATTATACGTGTTATATGTTTTATTATAACGTTGATACTTCCATCAGTGGCGGATTAACCGGTACGCTTAGTACGCTTAAGCGTAGGGCCCCGAGGTCCACAGGGCCCCCGATCGGAATCAAAATTTCTTCAGAATAAAAATTCGTCTGGCAAGTGAATATAAATAATGATGAAGAATAACGTGTAGAGCAAAATTCAGCTGCCAGTAAAAAAATAACATCAAATCAAAGGTTCAGCATCCGCATGTTTTCTCCAATTATTCTTATCGGCCTGCAATAAATTCCCGCAACGGTGGCAGTAAAGTTGTCGGCATCCCTTTGAAATATAGGTACATGCCACCGTCGACATTAGAGGGATGCAAGACACTTGTTTTGCATTTCTTAGTTTTAAATATTTGTCATATTCATTTTATAACCCTAAGGAAGATAGGAATGGTGATGAACGAGTTTTATTCTTCGTTCTACTTGCTTTCATAGAAGAAAGTATTGTGGTAAACTGAACAGTGTTGGTGTAAATGAACAATTTCTTTTCATCTTTGGACTTCTAATTCGAGTGATGACATATTCTTTCTGGACTATAAAAAGGAAGCTTTATTGTTTCAGTTTCATGTTTTTGAAATCCCATTCTTCCATATTGTTCTCGGCTTCTCCGATTTCAAAAATAATTGTTCATTCTCCAATGAAGGAATTGTTTTCTAAGAGGGTTTCTTTCTACTAGATATTTTCTATTCTGAAGAAACAAGTATTCGGAGCCGAGTTCTGGAGTGTTTTCAGCGTTATATGTATATTCGATATAGGGGATCTTTCGCAAGACATTGAAACGGACAGTTTCAAAGCGCTCTTAGAGAATTATGAAGACGATCTTGATGAAGGAATTATCAGTGAAGAGTGAAGCATCTCAGTTCAAAGAATATCTGAAACTCTTAAAACATGAAAAAAGAAGAGTTGTTCGCAGATGTTAAAAATAATCTTCGATAAGGGAATGATAAGAGTTTTTTCGAACTTATAGTTATTAGTTATTTTTGATATTGCCAATAATAACGAGTTGCGAAGCAGAGCGTTCATTTTCATTTTTGAGCGCTCGTACTACTTACACGAGGGCTATATCATTTCGTCATGTCAATGTCTGTATTTTGCGAATTTTGAGCCGAAAATGGTCTCAAACGACTATGTTCGACTCACTGATGACGAATCCGTCGAAAAATTCGAGTCTGTCCGTCCGGCCGGCCGTCCGTATACACGATAACTCTCGAACGGAATGTCCTAGAAACTTGAAATTTTCAGGGTAGGTTCGAATCTCGAATGCCGCGGTTAAGTTCGTTATTGGGCAAAATTCGCCGAGGGGTTCCGTAAATATGGCCGCTCGAAATTTTGTTTTCCTGATTACTTCGAAACTACAGATTCGATGGAAATGAATTTTGCACTCTAATGGAAAATGAGGTGTTCAAGCTACATGCAAAATTTTGTCCAGCTCGCATCATCAGAACCATAGAAACCAAAGAAAATTGTAACATTTGAACGGAAACGCCTAGGGACTTGAAATTTTCAGGATAGGCGTGGATCTCGATTGTCGTGATCCTTTCATCTATGAGCAAAATTATACAAGGGGTTTCGTAAATACGGTCGTTTGAAATTTAGTTTTCTCGATAATTTCAAAACTACAGACTCGATCGTTACGAAATTTTGTATACTAATGGAGGATGATATATTCAAGCTACATTTCTCTAGATAGCATGACCAGAACTATGGAAAGCTTAGAAACACATAACTTTCGAACGGAAAGGCCTAGGGACTTGAAATTTTCAGAATAGGTGTAGATCTGAAATGTGGCGTTCACGTTTATCAATGAGCAGAATTAAACACTAGGGGTTCCGTAAATACGGTCGTTTGAAATTCTGTTTTCTCGATAATTTCGAAACTACGGATTCGATCGACATAAAATTTTGTATTTTAAACGAGAATGTCATATTAAAGCAACATTTTGTCCATATCGCATGACCAGAACCATAGAAGCCATAGAAAATCATAACTTCCGAAGGGAAAGGCCTAGGAACTTGAAATTTTCAGGGTGGGTTTGGATCGCGAATTTCACGGTCACGTTATCAAAATTATACTATGTTTTCCGTGAATATGGCCGTTCAAAATATTTTTTCCTGATTTCCTGAAAATTCTAGCGAATTATCAAAAAAAAATTGGTCTGACAAAGTCTGGAGTTTCGTCCAAGTTTGAGAATTTTTTTGACATCTGTCGAAAATTCCTTCAATTGATTTCTAAAACTGAAAAATGCGAATCTACCTACATATTGTGGATGTACGAGCGCTCAAAAGTTCCTGACTTCACGGCAGTGCTTTTCGTAATTTTATAAATATAGAACAGTTATGAAAGAAAACAGACTGCAGTTCTTAGGAATACTTTCGATTGAAAGTGATATAACGAAGAGTCTGGATTACGATGCTGCAATAAAAAAATTTGCAGACATGAAAATAAGGAAAAAAGTTTACTTGATTAGTTTTTCGGCATTTCATATTATTTTTCATTTTCCAATAATTTTTCATGTTCATGTTCATTTGTTTTTTTTGTAAAAAGAGACATTGATTTCTATTTTGTACCTGATACATATACTTTTTTAAGTTGTTTACATTGTGTTGATATAAATTAATTTTTTTTATTTGAATTGATGTTTCTTATATTTTATCAATAAAATTTATGTTTGTATTGAAAAAACCGAATTCGGATTGAAAAAATTTTTTTAAAGAAAAAGTAGAGTGGGGGCCCCGAAAGTTTTCAAGCGTAGGGCCCCGAAAATCGTCGATCCGCCCCTGACTTCCATTATATGTAAAACTCAATTAATTGAAAAATTCATTCCTCTCTAATAACTCCAGAATAAGCGAAATATTTGACTCAAAATAGAGAATTAAGACACAGGAAGCAGGGCCGCGCCTAGCCCAGGATGCGCCCCTGGGCGAATAATATAATTGCGCCCCTTCATGTTATTTGTTATGTTGACTCAAATTGAAACGTATACAGGGTATTTCCAAATTCGAAGTGAACCTTGGAGGACGTGGTGGTATAACTCATTTTTTGTCATTTGAGCCATATTTATCGATATCCAAAAATCAACAGTTCACGAGTTATTTCAGTTTTTGTGTTTTTCGAAAAATTACTCACCTCACTTCATTTTTCGTCAGTTTTTTGAATTATTTTCATCAGAGAAGGATATGATATGTATGAAAAAGTGACAATATGCTGTAATAGGTGTTGAAAAAGAATTCGTATGATTTGAAAGTTGGTATATGAAGAAAAGAATAGTCGATTTCTAATATCAACTTGCCTACAACTTTCGAACTCCACAATTTATGTATAGACAAATTATTTTAAATACTTGCCGAATTCCTTCTTCATTTCCTCAAAAGTTTTTCGTTAGAACAAAGCCACTAGTTTCGCAGATTTTGATTTGAAAGGGGATATAACCGAAGAAAGAATAGTAACGGTTTAAATATTTTTTTTTTGCAATTCAACTCAAAATTTCATTGTATGTATTCATAAATTATGTTCGAAAAACATAAATTATATTCTTTATACAAGCACGGGCCATTTTTCCAATTTCTTCAGTCCTGAAGTTTACTTTACTTTCAATCTTCTCACTGCTCCGTCTATTCTTTCCACAAGAGTTGTGCACATGTATGTTTTTCCCTTTCATATACTATTTCTCTTAAACTGCCCCAAACATGAAAATCTAACGGTGTTAGATCCGGACTTCTCGCTGGCCACGAAATAGCTCCTCCCCTACCTATCCACCGATAAGGAAACAATACGTTCAAGAACATACGAACGTTTAGCCTATAGTGTGCGGGACACCCATCCTGTTAAAAAATGATTTCACGCCTGTCAATCAAGGGAACCTCGTACAAAAAACTGTCCATATTTGTTCTCAAAAATTCTTCATAATTTTCTCCATTTAAAATGTCAGGTAAATAGTGAGGACCTATCAAAAGATTAGCTATTGCTCCCATCCAAAGCTTAACGCCAAAACACTATTTTTCATGCCGGACTTTCAAAAGGTTTTTCATAAAAAAATCTGCTGAAACGAAACTAGTGCCTGCTTTGTAACGAAAACTTCTTTAGGAATCAAAGAAAGAATTTGGAAGTTTTTTAAATAACTTTGTCATACATGAATTGTGGAATTCGAAATTTGTAGGCGACTTGATACTAGAAATTGACTATTCTTTTCTTCATATATCAACTTTTAAATCAGACGAATTCTTTTTCAACATATATTACAGCATATTTTGGCTTTTTCATACATATCATACCCTTCTCTGATAAAAATAATCCGAAATTATAATCAAACTTGTTCAACGTAGAAAAAATTGACGAAAAATGAAGTAAGGTCAGTAATTTTTGAAAAAATACGAAAACTCAAATTACTCGTAAACTGTTGATTTTTGAATATCAATGAATATGGCTCAAACGACAGCAAAGAGAGACTAACACGTCCTCCAAGGTTCACGTCGAATTTGGAAACACCCTGTATAATGGAATTGAGAAATTGAATTTACATCCATTATTGTACAGACTCCGAAGTTTTTTGAGCGCTCGTTCTACTTACACGAGGGCTTCATCATTTTGTCACGATGTCTGTATTTTTCTTATTTTGAGCCGAAAATGGTCTTAATCGACAAGGTTCGACTCACTGATGACGGATCTGTCGAAAAATTCAAGTCTTTCCGTCCGGCTGTAAGCACGATAACTTTCGAACGGTACGATCTAGAGACTTGAAATGTTCAGTATAGGTTCAGTTTCCGAATGCCGCAGTTTAGTTAGTTAATGGGCAGAACTCCGCCAGGGGTTCGTAAATATGACAGTCCGAAATTTTGTTCTCCTGATTATTTCGAAACTGCGGATTCAATCGAGATGAAATTTTGCAATCAATTGAAAAATGACGTGTTCAAGCAACATGTAAAATTTTGTCTAGATCGCATGACACAAAAAATGATCTAAAACTCAAATCAAGAATTTTTTTGCAGACCGTTTTGTTTTCCTCGCATATTGGCACCCTGACCACGAAGATCATCCAATTTAAGCTCGTATTCTTCAAATATCACCAACGAAAATTTACTAACCTGACCCTGTTATATCGGTATTGGATAAAATTTAAAAAAAATCTCGTTATGGAGAAGCTGTTCTGGTTCAATCGCACAAATTTAGTAAACAGATATCTGTTCTTCTCGACGGCTATCACCTTGTTCAAAATTTCAGATCTGATATGCTCTCCTATAAGGTGAATTAGCTCATTTTGTATTTTATCACCAATATACTTAGGCATATTTTTGTCTGTATTCATTTGTATATTCTTTATATGTTCTGGGAACTAGTGAATTAGGCATGAGTTTATCAATGTATCCAGTATCCACGCGTTTTCAATCTCAACGACAACGAGTAAAGTATCGTATTTTTGCTTACTGTGGTTGTTCTTTATTTGTACATCAATTAAATCAATAATAATAATAATATATATATATATTTTTTTTTCTTTGATTTTATAGAATAGTGTAAAATGTATTCCAGGAATATGATTCATAAAGGATAGACATTTTTATGTAATGAGATCAGGGCGCCTGCGGCGCCCCTGAAGGCTCGGCGCCCCTGGGCCTTGCCCATCCTGCCCATGAGGGCGGCGCGGCCCTGACAGGAAGGTACCATCATTTCCCATAGGTTCTATTCTTCAAGAAATATCAATTTTGATTGGGTGAAAATAACCCAACATAGTGCCATTTGAATGATATATGTTGTGTGAATTTGTCGGCCCCCATGCAAAATCAGAAAAAATGCAAAAAGAAGTAAACTTTGGTTCGTAGGGGAAAATTTTATACAGTTGGTTAAAATCAATTTGTATCAACCCTGTGAGAATGATGACAGGAACCCTGAAATCTTGAATGGGAGAAGGAGCTGAGTTTTGAAAGTAATTCGATTGCCTTTCCAAAAATGCCATACACTTGTCCTTTTTTGTTAGTTTCGTACCTCCGAAAAAGAAAAAGAGTAGAAAAGTTGCGATAGCAAGCGTTGCAATGAAACATAAAAATAATGAAAGATTTTTTACTATAAAAGATTTAGAGATTTTGAAAATGTTTTCCGTTAGTGAGGGCTCGTTTTACTTACGCGAGGGCTAAACCATTTCGTCACGATATCTGTATTTTTCGAATTTTGAGCCGAACATGTTCTCAATTGACACCACTGATGACGATTCCGTCGGAAAATTCGAGTCCTTCCGTCCGTCCGGCCGTAAGCACGATAACTCTCGAACGGAACGACCTAGAAACTTTTCAGGGTAGGTTCGAATCTTGAATGCCGCGGTTAATTTCGTAATCAGGCGAAATTTGAGCAGGGGTTCCGTAATAATGGTCGTTTGAAATTTAGTTTTCTCTAAAATTTCAAAACTACGGATTCGATCGTCACGAAATTTTGTATTTAAATGGAGAATGATATATTCAAGCTACATTTCTCCAGATCACATGACCAGAACTATAGAAACCATATAAAATCATAACTTTCGAACAGAAAGGCCTAGGTACTTGAAATTTTCAGGATAGGTGTGGATCTGAAATGTGACGTTCACGTTCATCAATGAGCAGAATTATACTAGGGGTTCCGTAAATACGGTCGTTTGAAATTTTGTTTTCTCGATAATTTCGAAACTACGGATTCGATCGAGATAAAATTTTGTGTTTCAAACGAGAATGATATATTAAAGCAACATTTTGTCCAGATCGCATGACCAGAATCATAGAAACCATAGAATATTATAACTTCCGAAGGGAAAGGCCTAGGAACTTGAAATTTTTCAGGGTGGGTTTGGATCGCGAATTTCACGGTCACGTTCGTCAATGAGCAAAATTAGATTAGGGGTTCCGTAAATATGGCCGTTCAAAATATTCTGTTCCTGATAATTTCGAAACTTCCGATTTAATTGGAATGAAATTTTGCACCTAGATGAGGAATAATGTATTCAAACTACGTGCGAAATTTTGTCCAAATTGCATCACCAAGACCATAGATACCGTAGAAATTTCTAGCGAATTATCGAAAAAAAATTGATCAGCTGAAGCACTGACAAAGTCTGAAGTTTCGTCTAAGTTTGAGAATTTTTTTGACAGCTGTCGAAAATTCCTTCAATTGATTACTAAAACTGGAAAATGCGAATCTACCTACAAGGTGGATGTTTTTCTATGATCGTGTTCTTCTCAATACGTTGGCCTCCAGTGTACTTTCCTTATTTGGCAAGCTTGGAACTCGGAGATTAATTCCGAGCCATGGATCAAAGAAACTACCCCCAAATAATACGTTTATCGATAGTGCAAGTGACTTCCAGCGAAAGGGGATTAGATGTGTTGATCGCAAATAGTCAATCGTCAATCACCCTCTCTAACCCTAAAGTGAGGGTTGCTTTTAGACCTGATCAAATATTCAAACTACGGTATCCTGTATCATGAACTCCGGGTGTGGAATATACGATTCCGGGCACACAACAAACCCCCCGTCCCTCGTCGTAATTGAAAATGTTGCTATAGGTAGCTTGACTTCGAGGACACGCGATGTTCGACTGCGTCGGAGTGTGGGCGAGAAGAAATGGGAAATATATATTGTTGTCGGAAAATTCGTATTAAAAATTCAATTTGCATATTCTCGGTCCACGTCTCGATGCTGACGGAAGCCGTCAAAGCTGCTCGGGAAATTTTTAAGAGCATTGTTGTGCGAGTTTCTTTCGCGATTCCGGTGGAGAAATTGCTTCGTTGTCCGAATGACATGTGAAGGGCGTTTCTTTGAGGAATTTTACGATGGGGCTGAAGCTCAGGGCTTGGGAGAGCTAGGATCTGGAAAAACAGAAAATATAAAAATTACGAGAAGCACTGCCGTGAATGCAGGAGCTTTTGAGCGCTCGTACATCCACCTTGTAGAAGTAGATTCGCATTTTCCAGTTTTAAAAATCAATTGAAGAAATTTTCGACAGCTCTCAAAAAAATTCTCAAACTTAGACGAAACCCCAGACTTTGTCTGTGCTTCAGCTGACCATTTTTTTTTCGATAATTCGCTAGAATTTTCTACGGTATCTATGGTCTTGGTGATGCGAGCTGGACAAAATTTCGCACGAAGTTTGAATACATTATTCCTCAGCTAGGTGCAAAATTTCATTTCAATCCAATCAGTAGTTCCGAAACTATCAGGAAAAAATTTTTTGAACGGCCATATTTACGGAACCCCTAATCTAATTCTGCTCATTGACGAACGTGACCGTGAAATTCGCGATCCAAACCCACCCTGAAAATTTCAAGTTCCTAGGCCTTTCCCTTCGGAAGTTATAATTTTCTATGGTTTATATGGTTCTGGTCATGCGATCTGGACAAAATGTTGCTTTAATATATCATTCTCGTTCAAAATACAAAATTTTATCTCGATCGAATCCGTAGTTTCGATATTATCGAGAAAACAAAATTTCAAACGACCGTATTTACGGAACCCCTAGTATAATTCTGCTGATTGATGAACGTGAACGCCACATTTTAGATCTACACCTATCCTGTAAATTTCAAGTCCCTAGGCCTTTCTGTTCGAAAGTTATGATTTTCTATGGTTTCTATGGTTCTTGTCATGCGATCTAGAGAAATGTAGCTTGAATACATCATTCTCCATAAGTATACAAAATTTCGTCAAGATCGAATCTGTAGTTTGGAAATTATCAAGAAAACTAAATTTCAAACGACCATATGTAAGTAGTACGAGCGCTCAATAAAATGAATGAAGTAAATGAAAAAAATTGAATAAATGAAATAAATAGAAATAATGAGATAAATAAAATGAATGAAATAAATGAAATCAATAAAATAAATGAAATAAATATAATAAATGAAATGAATAGAAAAAATGAAATGAATAGAATAAATGAAATCAATCAAATAAATAGAATGAATAAAATGAATCGAATAAATGAAATAAATAAAATGGATGAAATGAATAAAATAAATAGAATGAATGAAATAAATAGAATAAATATAATACATAAAATAAATGAAATGAATAAAATAAATGAAATAAATAAAATAAATAAGATGAATAAAATGAATGAAATGAATGGAATAAATGAAATGAAAAACATCAGTGAAATGAGTGAAATGAATGAAATGAATAAAATAAATCAAATGAATGAAGAAATTCAAATGAATGAAATAAATAAAATAAATAAGATGAATGGAATAAATAGAATAAATGAAATGAATGAAAGAATGAAATGAATGAAAAAAAATGAAATGAATGAAATAAATATAATAAATGAAATAAATAAAATGAATGAAATAAAAAAAATGAATAAAATAAATAAAATAATTAGAATAAGTTGAATGAATTTAATAATTAAAATAAATTAATAAACTGTTGCTGCAATTTCATTTTCCGATACGTATTCTTATGGTACAAGCTAAGACATAGGTTCAAATTCTCAAGGCTTTCTTTGAACTAGTGTAATGAAGAAAAATCAAATTCGAATTTGGTATTTTCGGAAATCGCCCCTTGCATCTGTATCTACAACCCCTTCCTCCACCAATGAAGCTTGATCTTTCATCATCCCTATAACCCAATCTCGGATCCTTTTGTTGCAGACCCTCTGCACCCCGGAAATTCCGTTAGTGAAAAGGTCATCAATACACCTTGCGTCCCGCGTTCGACTTTATCGCATCTTTATCCGGAAAATTCCGGGCGTTTACGCGCCCGTCCAAATAGTGAATATTCGCACTCGGATGAACTTTGTTATCGGTCTTCCAGCCCCGTCTTTATGCCCGCCTTTACCAACACATCAATTTTACGCGAACTCCCGAAGTTGTTAAATCATGTAAAACGCTTAGATAGGCAAATATGGGGAATGCGACCCCTGTCGTCGCTGGGCGGGGGGGAAAAAGGGAGGCGGTTCCCGTTGAACGGGTATTTATTGATATTCACACCCTATAACTTCCAAGCTGAATATTTTCTCAGTTTTTTTTAGATCTTGATAACAGGAGTCATGTGCCTCACCGCCATATATTCAGGGGCGGCTCGTGATTGCCGCCTCTTGACGACACAACGAAGAAATTCAATAGACGATTGAAATAGACCAAACAACTTCCCATCAATAACGAGGAAGTTCGAATTGGCTGAGCGTCCTTCCGTCCGACATTAAACGTTGCGCTTTCGATTCGGGAAAAACGAGAACTTCGCAGTAATGGAACCTGCCGAATTCCCAGCGGCGTCAACAAGTGAAACTAACAATTTCGATAATGGAAGTTGCCGTTTCATCGATTCCTGCATCCCGCGACACATAAACCCGTTATTTGAATAATTGATACGGCTTAAAAGCCCCTTCCAGGCAGACGCGCGAGTTAAATAGTTCCCCTTCGAGTTCCTGGAACTTATTTACGGAGAATGGGCGCTTACTACGACTCGCGCCCGCCGCCGTTCAGAACAAAGTGGAGCGACGCGAAACTTGCCGGAGACGAGTTGGCGGCGTGTTACAACCAGCGAACATAACGACGAAGATAATGAATTTCAAATATTGTTTATGCGTGTTTTTGTCGGTTCCTCGAAACTGCTTGCTAAGCGAAAGGGAGGCTTAGACGCTTAGATAGCGGCAGTATCGTTTCGGGGGAGTTTATTTTATGGGGTGTTTTTCGCCCATCTTCGTCGTGGACATGTTAGAACGACAATTCGCTGAGGATGCAAATTATCTCTTCAATGTTGAAATGATTCTACTCCGCTTTCCGGGGCAAGTGCTCGGCGGTTTTGTCTGCCGATTTGCAAAATGCAAAACCCACAAATAGTTGTGCTCTCTTTGCCCATTATTATTATTCTTGGAGTTGAAACTTTTATAGCCGCGTCGAACGAATATGACAGGGGGGAAAAGTTTTGATTTCGAGTCATTGACATGCCAAGGTGAAGTATTTTACCGGAGGTAAGTAATCGAGTCGCCGAAAGCGACCAGGCAGCTTCGAAAATATAATCGCATAATGAGCATACGATTTTGAAAATATCCCAAAATAATTAAATTCACCACGTCAAAATTTCGATTTATTTAGCCTGTCCTTGTCGGAATAGTGTTGTTCACACTTAATGAAGCCGAGAGTTCACTGCGACAAACAACACGCCTGTATAGTCCATTTAAGAATTATTGACATCGAAGCAGGCCATGAACGTCCAGTCGAGGCTTTATTTCTAGTTACAAAAAAGTTACTGTTTTAATCATAGAAATAAAACATAAATATAACCTAGAAAAGTGTTGAGTATACGAATTATCGGAATTATCGAATAATTAAGCCGGAATATTTCGATTGCAGTTCAAACATGGGAATTCAGGTTTGAAAGCGCAAAAATATCGTGGAATGCTTTCATATGAAATTATCTGAACTTATCGTTCATACAAAAGTCAACCATGGAAAATAGAAGATCATTCAAATAAATATTTATTTTCACTCAGGACCATGCAATATTTAATGGTATTGGACATCTTGCAAAATTCTAACCATATAACTATAAGAGTACCATTTTATGTCAGGATTCAAGAAGGATAATTAATGGATTTCTAGCAGGTGCAACAGAAAAAAATTTTTGGATACTTCGCAAGCACAGGGCCAAAAGAATGGATTGGAAAAAACGTTATAATGTATTAAGAAATAAGAGAGAAACAAAAATTAAGAATCTATGTAGTACATGAAGAATTTTGACATGAATATGTACCGAACTATCATTATATGAACCAATTTGTGAATTATTTATTGCTCGGTGTTGAATACTTTAAGACAGTCAATTTTTATTTTCATTCATTAAAACTGTCCATGAATTATTGAAAATATTATAATTGATGAGCAATTTTACAATTATTCAGTATACGTTTGAATTGGGAACAATATAGCATGTGTATTAGCAGAGGGAATGTGAACAGGGTACCATACAGTATAAGTATAATAAATAAATTTAAAATATCTATGAATAATACAAGAGCAAAGATAAAAATATCATTGAAAACTTTGTTTCAACGTAGTGTAGTGATTTGGATGTGTTTATTGAATAAGCTGACATAATCCTATTGATGGGCATCCCCTTGCAGGGAAGGTTTCAATTTTTCAATAACCCATTTACGAAATAATTCACCATTCATAGTAATCCTTATCATTAATACCACTGTCAAGAATCGGATCACATCCAGGTAAAAATCCATCAATTGTTCCAGCATTCAAAATAGTGCACCTTCTGCCTTTACCCTTGAATATACTCAGCATACCTTTTGGATTATTTTCTAGTGTCCACTGACGAATTTGAATACCGTTTTCGAATATCCAAATTTCATCTAGATAAATGAATTTTACGTTTTGTTCCATGTATTCTCGGTATTTATCACAATATCATATTATTTTTATTATATTTTTCTGTTTATCAGTGAGAATTTTCCTTCGATCAACTTTTTTGTATTTGTATCCAATTTTTTTTATGATATAATATGATGTTGACTTCGATCAATTGAAATCTAGGTGCTCTTTGGCCAGTTCGAAAAGGATATCTAAACTGATATATTCATTGTTTTTAATTCTAGCAAAAACAAAGTCATTCAATGTCTCTTTGAAGGAATAATCGTATCGCACAGGTTTTCTTCCACTGCTAATTCCAGGCTATAATAACATGCTAATATTCTACGGACAGGGCTTGATGAAATCTGAAAATTCAAGAGACATTGATCAATCAGAATACACTTCGAGTCGGTGAATAACAGTTTACCTGAAACACTAGCGGAAATATATGCCAAATCTTTGAAAAACTCGAAGTAACACCGACAAACTGCCTGACGTTCTCTTGTTAGGCGCGATGTATCCTGGTCAATTCCAGCCATTTTAATAGCATAAGACAAAAAATACTCAAATTCAGAGCAAATTTTTATAATTACATATTCACCAATATCTTCGATAAAATCATCAAAGCAAGATTTCTATGGGTAATGTTAGTGTTATTCCTATACCAACCTGAATTCAGCAACCCAAAATATCACTGAATAGTCTGTTACCAACTTAAATTCTATTTTTCACAGCCAACCGAGATGTCAATAATTCTTAAACGGAGTATACTTCTTTTCGCCGTTTCGATATAATTCACTTCTTCTTCTTCTTCAGGTGCCGTCTTCGTTGCGAAGGTTGGCAATCATCAATGCAATCACCACTTCTTAACTCAACTAAAATCCCGATAGATTCGGTTTATTTTTCTGAAAGAGCTAGTTGTGCCCACTTCTCGAAAATCACTTTCTGACTGATTCCCGAAAATTTAAATACAACTCTAACCAGTTCCTGAATTACGTGTTATTTCCCCTCGAAACAACTTTTTCTGTCCGACTCCCGCAAACCACTCCTGATAGAGTCCCCAAAAAACCCTTTTTCGACCGAGCCCCTCAAACCAATAATTCGAACGAGTCGAACCACTGCCCTTTTCCGATCTTTTTTAATCTGAAGAAAATTTCCAAGTCTACCATTCTAGTTGGTTCCAAATGATGTTTTCGTTTTCGTTAGACCAATCACCCCCTTCTATTGTCTTTTTAAGGCGGTTCGTGAACCAAACATCGGCAATTATTGGTCTGAAACCAATCACCTCTTACATTTCCACCAGTGGTGGCAGGATGTGAAATTTTCCATCTAAACACTTAATTGAGTGCTCAATTCGTGAAATCGACGAATGGAAATTATAAATCTCACAACGCTTAATTTTTTTGGTCGTTAAACGCGCGTTAGGCACTATATTTATGGGTCCTCTTGAGTTTGGGTTATCAACATTTCAACGCTGAGCGAGTAGACTAAACAAAAACTGAAATTAATTTATTGATTATTCAATTTTCTAGGCGTTCTCACGACTCAAATTTTTCCATTTATCGACTAGGCCAAAAGAAATAATCTCCATTCCCGACTATTTGAATTAATTCTGCATGTACCGAAATGTTTTTAAGTCTTCCAATTTATTTCAAAACTTCAGACGAATGACTCTGTGGCAGCACGTGGGAACGATTTTTTCCCCAATGTTCTTATCTATTCTTCTCTAAAGAAATAACGAAGCAATTCTATTTTACAACTCAAACATGGGAAAAGGTTAGAATTCCAATTCCGTTCTCGAATAAATAACCTACAACAGTAATGGATACGCCAGAACCCCGGCACATCCTCTTCAGACAAAAACAATAATATCAGACAAGAAATTCGCGGGGCTCGAAATGAACAAACTCGTTTCTTATTCATTTCCGAGAGCAGACGCTCACTGCGCTCTCCTTCCTTATCAAGATTTCAAACGACCATTTTCCCCAGAGTAAGAAGTAATTTTCTCGAAAATATCAACAGGGGAGTCGCTTCTTTGTTTCGGCTTGAGTGCGTCGAGCGGCGGAAGCAATCGGATAGAAAATAGAGTGAGTCATTAGTCAGGAGTTATGCTGAGTGCGGAATGAAGAAATGGAGTGTTTAACACTCGAATTGGATGCGGAATTTATAATATGATGGGAGTCGCGATGTACCATAAGGGGGTATTGAGTTCAACAACCCCACACTGATAAAAGCGAATGCCCGGAATTTCCGTTTAAATGATTTCCTGTTGTCTGAATGCAACTATTTTCATCACAACAAGGAAAGATCGTTCTGAGAACAATCTGTACCTGCAATCTAACATGCCGATTCCGTTTCAAGTGATATGGACTAAGAAGAGAAAAAATGGTAAGTATAGCAGTGATCAGGTACTTTCATTTTGAATGAGATATTTCTGTAAATTCTACAGGAAAATTTATTGAAATATAATAATTTTGTGAGTAAAACCCAAAATATTTGTACGATTTACAGTATGGACACATTAAATTCAACAGGAATGTTTGGTATTTCTCACAGAAATTCAGATTATTTTACCGGAATAAATCTTGTTTAGGTAACAGTATTTCAATCCATGTTGTACCATATGGTTGAAGTTGTTTGAAATAAAATATCGGTTTCCGACGAAGGAACGAACATGATGGAATAGGGATTCGATAATTTTTAGCATTTTTTGGCCTCCTACCTAGAATTGAATATTGTCGATCTACGATTGATACTGACTCTTGAATAACCTTTCCTAGCAAATAGAAATAAAAGAGGGTTAGTATATAATTAAGAAACATAGTCTAGGAAGGAACAGGGAAATAGGGATTTAACAGAAAAACAGAGGTTGAAGTCTGGTTAGTTCAAATCGGAGGAAGGAAGAAACATTAGATCTGTAGCGATCTGCACCGACACCCCAACATTTACCGTTCTGCTCAACAGAGGGCGCCACCGAATAGACAAAACTCAAAAGATACTATCCAAAGGATTGAAAGCGACAGAAAAGGTGTGAGCATTTGAGAAGAGTAATTCTATAATCAAATTCGCTAATATGAGTCCGGAATACGAAAAAAAAAGTTTTACATTTATTATGGAGTCTATCAATACTAGTAACTGATTCGTTAGAATAATGTAAAGATACTCTAAAATGAATATAATAAAATATAAATTCTCCCCATTCCAGACACCTATTCGCGAAGTCACTCTTTATCTTTAGATAGAATGCATTACTACAGAAAATTCCTGTAAAATTTCAGGTTATAAGCTTCGAATACAACTAATTAGTACTGTAATATATTCTACCGTCGACCATAGAATAAAAGCTCATTTTAACGCACTCGAAATCATTCATTGATGACCCCTATTAATGCATGATTTCTTGTATTAATGCATGATTATCATGGCAACCGATATATAAAATAGTCGGAGCATAGATGCATCTATGTCGGAGCACGATCGAGCTGTCAAATTTATTTATTCGCTTTCGATCAGAATCTGATTTTATCCGTTACGCTACTACATAATGAATAACGAAGAAAATATTCATTTGACACCGCCAGATGTGACAAAAACTGCTGAAGCAGCAATTTTGAGTCTGCTTCCTGAAAAGAGCCGCCATTTATATGAGAAAACCTATGCTGAATTCAGATCTTGGTGCAAGGCCAAGAGGTTCGGAACTTTACGGAAACGGTTTTGTTGGCATACTTTACGGGTATTGTAGAAAAGGGGCATCTAGCAAGTTTATGGCCAAAATATTCGATGCTGAAATCAACACTAAATGTAAAAAACAATACTGATATAAGCAGATACCACAAACTGGTGATGTTTATTAAACGGAAAAGAGAGGGATATATCCCAAAAAAATCAAAAGTTCTCGAAGAAGAACATGTGAGAGAGTTCATAGCGAATGCTCCTGATAGTGTTTTCTTGATGTCGAAGGTAAAAATAAAACTCAATTGAATCGTTATTCCAACTTATTCTCATTATCTCGTTATAGTGAAATAACTATCATTGTTTGATTTGTAGGTCGCTTTGATATTCGGAGTAGCGGGTGCATTGAGAAAAGATGAATTGTTAAGGTTGCAGAGAAAGGATGTTCAAGATATGGGATCGAAATTTTTGGTGACAGTGAATTCATCGAAAACACATTCGAACAGGATATTCACTGTGGTGGATAATGATGAGCATACACTTTTGAACATAACAAAGAGATATATATCCTTGAGGCCAGCTCACACTCCACACGAAAGATTTTTCGTTTTTTATAAGAACTATAAATGCCCAACACAACCAGTTGGAATTAATACATTTTCTAAATTACCGTCAATGATTGCAAACTTTCTTAAATTAGAGCAACCACATTTGTATACAGGTCACTGTTTTCGGCGTTCTTCTGCGTCTATTCTTTCTGACAGTGGTGCAGATTTTTCAGCCATCAAAAGACTTGGTGGTTGGAAATCAACTTCTGTTGCAGAAGGGTATATTGAAAACTCCATTCAGAATAAAATAGAAACTGCAGAAAAAATTGTATGTCATAATCGTTCCAAAGTAAATAATGCTTCAACCTCCACTTCATCCTCACGTTCCTTATCGGACATTATAGGAAATGAAATGAATGTAAACTATTCAAAATGTCACAACATGTCCAATATTCCCTCTATGAATTTTTCGAATTGTTCTATAGGAAGCATAAATATTAATATATCGAAATGAACATAGAAATTTGTATTACGTCAAATTTGTATAGAATGCAAAATAATATTCAATTCCTGATGAGGTCGACGGAAAAAGCTTGTAATCAACTTGTTCATTAATTCACTATTTCGAACGATAGTTCATATAAACGATACTACAGTTCCGTGAAGAGTTGAGTAATTCCTGTTTTAGTTGAGGCTTCATTACTGGAAATTCTTGTATAAACTGAAGTTTGAAGCTTTGAATACAACTATCTAGTTTGTTTATTAAACAGGAGATTCTTGTAAATAGTCACGCATATTCCAGTTTTCGTCACAGTTTTATTTTCCTGTTGAAATGATGAATTACAGTTTGGTTGCATCAACTTATGTAAAACTTGTTATTTCTAGAGGAATTAAACCACCGGAATAGTCACGTAAAATCATCAAATTTTCCTTCTGTCGCTTATATAGTGGGAATATCCTGTAGAAGTAACCAAATTCCTGTTGTATATCCTGGAAAATTTCTTTGAATGCACGTGTAGAATGTTCCTCTTCGTTTGATTTGCTTAACCCCGCGAAAAGGGAAATAATATTCCAATTACATGTCATTTTAGTTTTATTTCTTCGAATCCGCACTTTGGGTTTTCTTCTTGAAGTAAAGCTGCTCTCTAGACGATGGGGTAGTAACCTGGCACCAATCACTGAATGGAAATTCTGTATTTTCTTCCTTTTCCGACTGTTCGCAACATCTCATTTCCTCAGCCAGAGCGAAATTAATCATCATCCAGTCTATATCGCGAGAAACAAAACGTACAAAGGATCCGCCCCACTGGCGCGAAACTAATTATTAATTTCCACGGAAAAATCCCCTCGGCAGTCGACTTATCCAGTGAAAATAAGAAAAAGATCCGTTCTTCCGAACCGAGACAGTGAAAGATGAAATTTAATTCCAGTTAACCTTTATTCTATTATCCCACCGGATGTAGGCCCGATTGTTATTCCGTCTGCTGGCCATCTCCTCCCCAAGAAGCTTTTAGGGAATTGGATTCGCATTCTGGACGCGGAGAAGTGTTTTATCTTTGTTTTTATCTCGGATAATCGGGTATTGCCCGGCCTAATTCAAATTGATGATGTTCTGACTTCGTCAAGGAAGCCGTTTATTCTTGTGATTAACTCGACAGAGAATTGGTTGTTAATGATGATCCATCTTTAGGTGGCGGTTGGCGGGGAGAAATTGATTAACAAGTTTATGGGGATTCTTCAGGACCAACCGCTATTTTTTCGTGTTTTTCGAATTGTACATCAAGTCTTTGAATTATTCATATTCTTCTGAGATAGGAATTACTATCTACAAATGCTTACACCTTTTCTGCCGCTATTTAATTCCGAACAACTTCAACCATATGGTACAACATGGATTAAAATACTGTTAGCTAAACAAGATTCATTCCGGTAAAATAATCTGAATTTATATGGGAAATACCGGACATTTCTGCTGAATTTAATGTGTCCATACTGTAAGTCGTACAAATATTGTTGGGTTATACTCAAAAAATTCTTATATTTTACTAGATATATCTGTGTCATTTACGGAAATATCCCGTTCAAAATGAAAGTACCTGATCACTGATTTACTCAGCGTTTTTCCCCTTCATAGGACTCAAGTCACTTCAACCGGAATCGGCATGTTAGATTGCAAATACAGCTTGTTTTCAGAACGTTCTTTTCTTGTTGTTATAACAATAGTTGCGTTTGCACAACAGGTATGCATTTAACCGAAGATTCCCAGGATTCGTTTTCTTCAGAGTGGAAACTTTTACTATTCTTCGTTATGCCGTCTGACTTATAAATGCAATATAGCACTTCAACTGTCAGAATTTCCGGGAACTCGGATCCTTCGTCGAATCGATATCAATATAGAGTGAATTCTCATATATGAGGGCATTCCCGGAAGAGGGTTCGATAGGTTCGAAATTACTTCCATCAAAGTTTCAACTGCACATATTTGGCGTGCCACTCCTCGTCGAAGATATGAAATGTTGCAGAATTCGATTCGATCGTCGGGTCCGAGAAATTTGGGAGGGAGGAGAGTTCGGTAGAATTATGTTAGGGATGAGGGTTGGGGAAAACTTTTATTCTTAACCCTATTTATAATAAAAAATTCGAATTTCTGATGAGCATCCAGTGAGATGTACAGGGTGATTGTTTATATTTTACTCGATAGCTATCTCAGTAAATATTGGTCCTACAAAAACGTCTCAATGGGCAAATATGAATTATTTTTCATGGGCATTCAGAATTCAGTACTAGAAAATGCAAAAAAACATCGCTAACCCAAAAATTTTATGTAAGTTGGTATTTTTCGAATGGAACACTATATATTTTATCTTCCTAATCCTTGTAGCTCTTTCTTCTGATTTCGAATATATACTTTATTGAGGTTATCTTTGTCAGTTTCCGGATGGATGTTTTCGTCTAAATCTAAGGCAGCTGTAGAACGCCACACGACAAAAAAAAATTACAACATGTGGATTGGAATCATTATCTGGACTCCTAACATTCCCGACTTGACACCATTGGATACTTTCTTACAGGAATATTTAAAATCTAGAGTTTATATGGAACGTTCTCAAAATATTGAAGATATTCAAATCAGAATAAAGAAAGGAATTGATAATCTCAACAACCAACCAGAAATATTAAGAAGAGCCCTCGAAACTCAGTAAAAAGAAATCGATTGTGTGTAAGCCATTTGAACACTTAATTTAAATTTTTGTTAAAAAATTAATGAAACGAATACCAGTTGTTCTATTATCCACGGTCACTTTGATATAAAATAATCGCAGCATTGTCACGTGGCTTTCTACAGCTGCCTTAGATTTAGACGAAAATCTATATTTTTCGAAAACTGACAAAGATAACCTCAATAAAGTATATATATTCGAAATCAGAAGAAAGAGCTCTACCGATAAGAAAGATGATATACAGGGTGTTCTATTTGAAAAATACCAACTCACATAAAATTTTTAGGTTAACGATGCTTTTCTGCATTTTCTAGTACTGAATTCTTAATGCCATAAAAATACTTCATACTTGTCCATTTGAACGTTTTTGTAGGAGAAATATTCACTGAGATAGCTATTGAGTAAAATATTTATTAATAATTGAATTTTTTCCGAAGGAAAAAAAGGGTACATTTTCATTTCAACACCCACTCGTGTTTTTCAGTTCTCAAATAATTATATATATAATAATAAGCCCTCTAGAATGATTCTTAATGGTTTTCAATGATGGCAAACTAGTATTCATGCAGATTTTTTGAACGGGATCAGAAAAAAAGGTTGGAAAAATAATGACGTTTACTCGAGGAAATGAAGAAAATATCAATAACGACAAAATTGATTGAAAATAAGAAAAAAAAAATTTTTTCGAGGAATAATTAAAAAAAAAAGTAAAAATCTGCATGAAAAATAGTTTGCCATCAATAAAAACCATTAAAGAATGTTTTCTTTTTCGAAAAAAATAATGAATTAATTCCTAAACTAACTAGACGAACATAGACGGATATAGATGTCGGCGGATGTTCAGATTGTTATTTGCGAAACTAAAATCAAATTATATCAAACAATCAGAAAATATTGAACAATCAGAAAAATTGAACAAGCATAATTTTTTTTCAATTCGAGATGCGTCTGATCACAAAAGGTTCCACAAAAGACACAACAACACTTTGAGACACCTAAAGAGGTTTTTTCCGCAGAAATTTACTACAACGAATGATTTCGATTCAAAATGCGTGAATAAAACAATTATGACATCTCTGAAACCAAAAACGTAATATTTACGATCATGATCGAAGGTCGTCAAAATATTTCGAGGTGAAAATGGGTGACACCCCTCCTAAGCTTCGCGCCCCCGCCAACGCGACCGCTACGCGGTCGCATTTCACAAAAAACGACTCGGTGCCACCGGAACATCAACCTCAACTATCAAGAATTTTTATCTATGGACATTAGTCGCTTAAGTATGTAGGACACTGTCCTAACTCAACCTAAGCTAACCTAACCTGAATATTAATTTATTCTGAGAATTGTTTCAACACTGTCCTAACTTAATCTTACCTAACCTTACCTAACATTAATATCAATTCATTTTGAAAATTGTTTCAACAGACCAACAAAACTTCATAAATGTTCAGGACTAAGTAATGTCCCCACATATTATGAACTGATTTCCATTATTTCCATAAAGTGCAACTTGTCAAAGTAAAAAGCAATGAAGTTCGCAATTATCTTTATTTATCTTATAATCAAAGATAGAATGTATGAGATGAGAGAAAATAACAACTGAATCGTATTCAAATTGGAATCCGAAAAAAATCGGGATTATTGAACGTTGAATATCAGGCAAGTATTCAGAAAAAATTACTTAAAAATTCAATTTTTTTTTCGAATATTTCGGAAAATTTCTATTTGCCAGTGCTCTAATTTAAACTGTGTCATGAAAACACCATAACAAATCACTATGACAAATATTTTCAAAATTGGTGAAGTGGCGCTCAAGTGAAATTTAACCGTCAGCTTTGACGAATGAATGAAATTTTTCACCAAAATTCCAACCCGTATTTTTTGGCCCCTCCGAAAGTCCCCAGATGGAATCCCCCCATTTTATGAATAAGGAAAGGAATTTCTGCACCCATTTCCATAAATCTTCTTTTTCTCCGCAGTCGTGAAGCAGAAATACGACGTGCAAGTCCACGACGAATATGTAACTGCGGGAAACACAGCTGTCCTGAAGTGTAAAATCCCGAACTATGTAGCCGAATACGTAATGGTGACATCATGGGTGCAGGACGAGGCCATAAATATCTACCCCAACACCGACATCGGGGGCAAATATGTGGTGCTCAGCAACGGCGACCTGTACATCAGCAATGCAGGACCAGGGGATGGCTACAAGAACTACGCGTGCAGGACCGTACACAGGCTTACAGGTATTTCTAGTTTTTTGTATCTTCAACATCTTTCACTTAGAAACCAGCAATACATTATACATAAACAAACGTTCAGATTATATCACCTATCTTATCAAATCAAAACGGAGTGGTAGCATGAAGAATTCATCCGGAGGCCGAACTACACGCCAGTGAAAATGAAACAGGAGCGAGATGTGTGTCGTTCTTCGTAAAATAATCATTAACGGGCCAATAAAAGTCCGACCGACCATGTGACACGCGTGCATTTTATAGTTTTCCTCCGTGTTGCGCAGGAAAACGAAGTTGACCTGAGGGGATTATCCTGGTCGTGAGCACGTACGATGCGAGATCGAAATTTTCCGGATTCGAGGGGGAGGAATTGAAGCAAGTGGAATACAGTACGTTCGAATTTAGCTCGTTTCTACTTGAATGTTCGGAATTCTGAATGTTGACTATTTATTTTTCTGATCTGAAAATCGATACGACGTGAATGTTCTTAAAAATCTCCTGTTGGTCTCATTGGAAGCAGAATTCAATTCTCTGAAACTTTTATAACGATTACCTCCTATATTTCAGCGATATTATAACAGATATCCGAAAAAAACGAATATTTGGCAGTATTGTCCAAAATCGCTCCAATTTTGATCTAATGTAGTTCAGTACAGGGTTGTTTTAAATATCTACGGTTTATCCCATACGACGCAGAATTTGATGCCATATATCCATCATTTCAGCCAATTTTCACATTTCTGAGGTATTATGAGCGATAGCATGAAAACAATAGAGAAAAAACGAAGATTTTGAATTATTTTCCAAAATTGGTCCAATTTTGACCTACAGGAGCTCAATACAGGGTTGTTCTAAAAATCTGCGATTTATCCCATTCGACGCAGAATTTGGTGGTCTACATTTATTATATCAGAAAATTTTCACGTTCCTTGGGTATTATAATCGATATCATTAACAAACTGACGAAAAAACGAAAATTTAACAGTATTGTCCGAAATGGTTCCAATTTTGACCTACTGTAGCTCAATAAAGTTGTTCTAAAAATCTGCGGTTTATCCCGTTCGACGCAGAATTTGATGCTTTGAAGCCATTTCTCATATTTCTGGGGTATTATAAGTGATATCATAAAAAAACTATCCAAAAAACGAATATTTTTCAGTAATGTCCATAATTGGTCTAAATTCCACCTACTGTAGTTCGCTAACGGGTCTTTCTAAAATCCTGCAGTTGATTTCCTTTAACGCAGAATCAAACATTCTACATATTTGATACCGGTCTTTTTCTACATTCTCTCAGTATTATAAGAGAAATTATGAAAAAACTTGCGGAAAAACGAAGACTTTGCTGTTACGTCTAAAATTGGTCCAAATTCTATCTACTGTAGCTCAACTACAGTTGGTTCTAAAATTATGCAGTTGGTTCCATTCGATGCGGAATTTGATGTTCTACATTCGTTATAAGATCTCTTTTTCACATTGTTGGTGTATTATAATCGATATCATTAACAAACTGACGAAAAAACGAGAATTTTGCAGTATTGTCCAAAATGGCTCCAATTTTGACCTACTGTAGCTCAGTAAAGGGTTGTTCTAAAAATCTGCGGTTTATCCAGTTCGACGCAGAATTTGATGTTTTGAAGCCATTTCTCATATTTCTGGGGTATTATAAGTGATATCATAAAAAACCTAGCCAAAAAACGAAGATTTTTCAGTAATGTCCAGAATTGGTCTAAATTCCACCTACTGTAGTTCGCTAACGGGTCTTTCTAAAATCCTGCAGTTGATTTCCTTTAACGCAGAATCAAACGTTCTACATATTTGATATCGATCGTTTTTTTACATTCTCTCAGTATTATAAGAGAAATTATGAAAAAACTTGCGGAAAAACGAAGACTTTGCTGTTACGTCTAAAATTGGTCCAATTTCTATCTACTGTAGCTCAACTACAGTTGGTTCTAAAATTCTGCAGTTGGTTCCATTCGATGCGGAATTTGATGTTCTACATTCGTTATAAAAGCTTTTTTTCACATTGTTGGTGTATTATAATCGATATCATTGACAAACTGACGAAAAAAAGAAAATTTTTTAGTATTATCCAAAATTGGTCCAATTTTGACCTTCTGTAGCTCAGTAAAGGGTTGTCCTAAAAATCTGCGGTTTATCCCGTTCGACGCAGAATTTGATGCTTCGAAGCCATTTCTGATATTCCTGGGGTATTATAAGTGATATCAAGAAAAAAACTGGCCAAAAAACGAAGATGCTTCTGTAATGTCCAAAATTGGTCAAAATTCCAACTACTGTAGCTCGCTAACGGGCCTTTCTAAAATCCTGCACTGGATTTCCTTTAACGCAGAATCAAACGTTCTACATCTTTGATATCAAGCTTTTTCTACATTCTCTCAGTATTATAAGAGAAATTATGAGAAAACTTGCGAAAAAACGAAGATTTTGCTTCGTCTAAAATTCGTCTAAAATTGGTCCAAATTCTATCTTCTGTAGCTTAATTACAGGTGGTTCTAAAATTCTGCGATTGGTTCCATTCGATGCAAAATTTGATGTTCTACATTCGGTATAAGAACTCTTTTTTACAGTGTTGATGTATTATAATCGATATCATTAACAAATTGACGAAAAAACAAAAATTTTGCAGCATTTGCAAAATTGGTCCAATTTTGACCTACTGCAGCTCAGTAAAGGGTTGTTCTAAAAATCTGCGGTTTATCCAGTTCAACGCAGAATTTGATGCTTCAAAGCCATTTCTCATTTTTCTGGAGTATTATAAGTGATATCATGAAAGAACTGGCCGAAAAACGAAGATTTTTCAGTAATATCCAAATTTTATCAACTGTAGTTCTCTAACGGGTCTTCTTGAAAACCTGCAGTTTATTTCCTTTACCGCAGAATTCAATGTTCTATATATTTTATTTCGATCTTTTTGAGCGCTGAAAATGGTCTCAATCGACTATGTTCGACTCACTGATGACGAATCCGTCGAAAAATTCGAGTCTGTCCGTCCGGCCGGCCGTATACACGATAACTCTCGAACGGAATGTCCTAGAAACTTGAAATTTTCAGGGTAGGTTCGAATCTCGAATGCCGCGGTTAAGTTCGTTATTGGGCAAAATTCGTCAAGGGGTTCCGTAAATATGGCCGCTCGAAATTTTGTTTTTCTGATTACTCCGAAACTACTGATTCGATCGAGGTGAAATTTTGCACTCCGATGGATAATTACGTACTCAAGCTACATGCAGAATTTTGTCCAGCTCGCATGACCAGAACCATAGAAACCATAGAAAATTATAACTTTGTAATGGAAAGGCCTAGAGACTTGAAATTTTCAGGATAGGTGTGGATCGTTAATGTAGCGTTAACGTGTATCAATGAGCAAAATGAGACTAGGGGTTCCGTAAATATGGCCGTTTGAAATTCAGTTTTCTTGATCATTTCAAAATTATGGATTCGATCTCGACGAAATTTTGAATTTAAATTGAGAATTATATATTCGAGCTACATTTCTTCCAGATCGTATGATCAGAATCATAGAAACCATAGAAAATCATAACTTTCGAACAAAAAGGCCTAGTGACTCGAAATTTTCAGGATAGGTTCGGATCGCGAATTTCGCGATCCTTTTTATCAATGAGCCAAATTAGACTAGGGGTTCCGTAAATATTGCCGTTCAAACTATATTTTTTCTGATAATTTCGAAAATACTTATTGGATTGAAATGAAATTTCGCACATATATGAAGAATAGTGTATAATTTTGTCCAGATCACTTTACCAAGACCATAGATACCGTAGAAAATTCTAGCGAATTATCGAAAAAATGGACCCAAAGCACTGACGTGAAGTCTGGATTTTCGCGTTGGTTTGAAATTTTCTTTGACAGCTGTCAAAATCTTTCCAATTGGTTTGTAAAACTGGAGAATGCGAATCTACCTACAAGGTGCCTGTACGAGCGCTCAAAAGCTCCTGCCTTCACGGTAGTGCTTTTCGAAATTTTTCTACATCAGAGTATTATACGAGAAATTATGAAAAAACTGGCGAAAAAATGAAGATTTTGCTGTAACTTCTAAAATTAGTCCAATTCCATCTACTGTAGCTCAATAACGGGTGGTTCTAAAATTCTGCGGTTGGTTCCATTCGATGTAAAGTTTCATGTTTCACATTTTTTTCAGGGGCTACTTTTCACATTTCTCGAATATTATGATCGATATCATGAACAAACTGGCCAAAAAACGAAGGTTTTTCAGTAATGTCCAAAATGGGTCCAACTTTCACTCACTGTAGCTCGCTAACGAGTCTTCCTAAAATCCTTCAGTTGATTTTCTTCAACGAAGAATTGCATGTTCTTCATTTCTTATATCAACCACTTCTCACATTCTCAGAGTATCATCAGAGAAATTTTTAACAAACTGGCGAAAAAACGAAGATTCTGCTTTTACGTCCAAAATTGGTCTAATTCAAACACACTGTAGCTCAACGAGGGGTGGCCACAGAAAACTTTGTTAACCTCATTCGACGCAGAAATCGATGCTCTACAATATTTTTATCAAAAGTTGTTAAGTTTAGGAGATATAAACGAAAGCAACCCCTTTGACCCACATTCCATCCTCCCCTGTCCAACGCCGTACTCGACGAAGGGAAAAAACTCGAGGTGTTTCTTGCTGGATCTTAACTGAAGATCATCAAGTTTTCGGCCGCGATTTATTCGCGGTTTTCCATCTAATTTTGTCGACCATTCCATAACTTTGAACATTTTGTAATAGACCTCTTGTATATATCAGAAATATTTGGATTTCAGTGGCGAAAGTTCTGAAATCGAGGAAACTAATTTCCCCATTTAGAATTTGTACAAATTTCCAGAAAACAAGGAATACAGTTGTAGCTAAGAACGGAAGTACAACAAAACGGTGTTTGGGGTAGTTGTATAGTCGAAGTTAACTAGATTCTATTTAGATAGGAGAAGGTGTGTTCGGTATTCGCTCCGATAGTTTAATTACTAAACCTTTATGGGGATTCGGATCGTTTCGAAACCGTGAAAACTGATATTGCAATTCTTGTTTCGTTTCTGCCCCCGGAAAACTTACCGCAGCGATCCGAATATTCCGTTTAATATCGAGAGTTGTTGGTCGATCGGGGTGAATTCGAGCAGTTTTAATAGATTTGACTACTCCTATTTAATTGTATATTCATTATTCAACCACTTTTGAGCAATTGATAGTATCTGTGAACAAACACCGTGAGTTATAATAAATCACTACTATAACTACCTGCCTCTGTGCTTCTGAACAAGCCGATTAGCCGAAAGGGAACAGTCTATTATTGCTATTGAGGGGAGGTCACTTGAATAATTTTGACGTTTCCTCAAATAAGGTTGATATCTAATTATTATTGTGAATGTTTTGCTGAAAAAGATGAATTCAGATAGTGAAGAATTATTATGTACACCTTCAGAAATAAGACAATCAGCCAATGTTACCATAGAGAATTTATTGCCCGAAAAATCCCAAAACAAATATAAAGGTGCATAACAATTTTCAAGATTGGTGTACAAAGAATATTAAGTCATCGTTTATAGAGAATGTTCTTTTGGCATATTTTAGTGAACTAGGCAATGAATACTATTGAGATTTGTAAATAAAGTTCTTTCTTTGTACTTGTAACTTCGTATTTATTGTTATAGTCGTAGATAAAGTATAGTATTCAACTTGCAGTGATGGTCATGACTCACTTGATGAACTACAGCACTCGCCTTCGGCTCGTGCTGCAAAGTTCATCTGCGTGAGTTATGACCTACATTACCGCTCGTTAGTATTGTTACAATTATAGATAATAAACTTCAAATTGGTATTAACAAGGTGAACATAAACAAATACAGTTTCAAATAAACAAATCACACAAAAGTGAATCTCGAATCCAAACGAATTCATATTCCTCGACTTCTGTCAATGAGTTGCTGAAACTGCACCGTGCATCACGAGGAGAACTCTTGGAGCGATCGCTAATTACCAGCATAAAAAGTTGGGCGAATATCGAACAAATTTCAGTGCACGAGTATGCCGATTCCCGGGATTTTAATGAAAAATGTCCCAGCACATCTCAAAAGGATGGAAACTTCGTATAAAGAGAAACTTTCGCGACGAAAAATTAGATCGACGAATGCGATGAAAATTTTTATGAATTAAGTATAAGTTGAAGAGCTGGAACTCATTAGGTTCCGTTTCGGAGTACACGTTTCAGATGAGAAAAAAAAACCTATTTTGGGAAGTGGGGGGAGGATACAGAATACGTTGGTGTTCTGCGACCCCGGGCAGGTTCCTTTCCTGGGGGACAGTTTGGAACGTGCCCAAGTGGCGGACTCGGAGATTTCTTTGAACTTGGTTTTTCTAATAGGATTAAGCTTATTTCTGATGAAGAAAACCGGCAGCATAAAGGATGGATTTTTTTTTCTCCCTCGAATACTGGGAAAAAAACATGATTACCTCGGCTGGTTCCGCTTGAATAATAGTTATTTAATCAACTAGTTTATTAATGACAGCGATTAATGGTCGAAATATTTTAACGCGTGAGCGGAGCGAGCGCGTTAATGTTTGAGACCATTAATCGCTGAATTAATAAACCAGTTGATTACAAGATTTTTCCGTCGAGCCCATCAGGAATTGAATATAAATTCTGGATCGAAACCAATTTTTATTTTGCATGATATAAAAATTTGACGTAATACAAATTTTTATGTTCATTTCGATTTATTAATATTTATGCTTCCTATAGAATAATTCGAAAAATTCATAGAGGGAATATTGGACATGTTGTGACATTCTGAATAGATTACATTTATTTTATTTCCTATAATGTCCGATAAGGAACGTGTGGATGAAGTGGAGGTTGAAGCATTATATACTTTGGATCTATTATGACATAAAACTTTTTCTGCTGTTTCTATTTTATTCTGAATGGAGTTTTCAATATACCCTTCTGCAACAGAAGTTGATTTCCAACCACCGAGTCTTTTGATGGCTGAAAAATCTGCACCACTGTCAGAAAGAATAGACGCAGAAGAACGCCGAAAACAGTGACCTGTATACAAATGTGGTTGCTCTAATTTAAGAAAGTTTGCAATCATTGACGGTAATTTAGAAAATGTATTAATTCCAACTGGTTGTACTGAGCATTTATAGTTCTTATAAAAAACGAAAAATCTTTCGTGTGGAGTGTGAGCTGGCCTCAAGGATATATATCTCTTTATTATGTTTAAAAGTGTATGCTCATCATTATCCACCACAGTGAATATCCTGTTCGAATGTGTTTTCGATGAATTCACTGTCACCAAAAATTTCGATCCCATATCTTGTACATCCTTTCTCTGCAACCTTAACAATTCATCTTTTCTCAATGCACCCGCTACTCCGAATATCAAAGCGACCTACAAATAAAACAATGATAGTTATTTCACTATAACGAGATAATGAGAATAAGTTGGAATAACGATTCAATTGAGTTTTTTTTTTATCTTCGACAGCAAGGAAACACTTTCAGGAGCATTCGCTATGAACTCTCTCACATGTTCTTTTTCGAGAACTTTGGATTTTTTTGGGATATATCCCTCTATTTTTCGTTTAATAAACATCACCAGTTTGTGGTATCTACTTATATCAGTTTTGTCTTTCACATTTAGTGTTGATTTCAGCATCGAATATTTTGGCCATGAACTTGCTAGCTGCTCCTTTTCTTCAATACCCGTGAAGTATGCCAACAAAACCGTTTCCGTAAAGTTCCGAACCTTCTTGTCCTTGCACCAAGATCTGAATTCAGCATAGGTTTTCTCATATAAATGGCGGCTCTCTTCAGGAAACAGTCTCGAAGTTGAAGCTTCAGCAGTTTTTGTCACATCTGGCGGTGTCAAAGGGATATTTTCTTTGTTATTCATTATGTAGTAGCGTAACGGATAAAATCAGATTCTGATCGAAAGCGAATAAATAAATTTGACAGCTCTATCGTGCTCCGACATAGATGCATCTATGCTCCGACTGAATATTTTATGATCGGTTGCCATGATAATCATGCATTAATACAAGAAATCATGCATTAATAGGGGTCATTAATGGATGATTTCGAGTGCGTTAAAATGAGCTTTTATCCTATGGTCGACGGAAAAAGTAAGTTTCAGCACTGTTCGGGCTAGGGATGGGAATTCATCCAAAATATTAGGGGGCGATCCAAAATTTATCAGAGGAATCGATTAACAGTTTTGCCCATCCCTAGCTCGAACAGTGTTCGAGGTTCTCCACTCAACTATATTATTTTTCACAAAATATCTGAACTCTCCTAGTTCATGCAAGCTCTCATCACGTCCCCACTAAGATTTTCCAGGTCACTACGAAAGTCGCAAGGGATAAATATTCGGCTAAAACGCCAAAGTCGGGTGCCATTATTGTGTTGGTTTTAGCCGCTCTAGCGCTCGGTTGTTTTTGTTTCGGATAGGGCCGGTAATCGGATACGCCCCAATGTCCACAAAACTTCGGCGAAAGCCCCGAACAACTTCGACGCTCCGCGTCGGATCGAGTGTTTTGATACTTCCATTCCAGCCGTTTTCGTCGACGCTCCGTCGGTATGATTTTCCAAATTGCTTTCGCTCAAAGTTGGACGATAGTTTAATTGCAGCTTGTGTCACGAGGTTCGCGTCTTCTCGGGTCGGTTGAGCAAACTATCGATGGAAGGTTTTATACTGGGGGACCCAACGAAAACCATGCAGGAAATTTCTGAATGGCGATATCTTTGATAAGTTACTTTTCAAGTAGGAGCAATACAAAATTAGAAAAATTTAACATTACAGCATAATATGTGGAAATAAGGCTCAGTTAAAAGAAAATTCAAATATAAAAGGAGCTTTTAATATTTGATATTGTACCAAATAAACCAATTTTTCCTCAGTTGTTTTCGAGGAATACATCAATATGTGAACTTTCTTTCAATTTTTAAATATTTTTTTCTCCTTTTTTTTCCTACCAATGAGACAAGTTCTTATTTCAAACACAGTTTTGATTTTCAGCCACCATTCTGGATGCATTTTTTGGTGTGCAATTTATCGAGATCGAATGGAACAGTTCTACAGAAAGAACGAATTTACGGAAAATTGCATCATTTTCTTGACTTTGCGACATCATACCTCCCTTGGTCCTGTTCGGATCGACGAAAACTTCACACTTTTTAATTCAGCAGAGTTTTTTGAATAAGAAAACGTGAAATTTCGAGCGGCCTGATTTTTTTTCGCCGATTTTTGGCTCTTTCGGCTTTTCCGAGCAAATTTTCTCATATGCCTTAATCTGCTGCCAAAAAATCGATTAGAAGGCGATTTTTTCGCGAATATATTACCTACCGATAGGGAATTTTCTCACGAATCCTATGGTGTGCTATTTATTGAGATCTAATAAAACATTTCAGCGGAAAATACGAATTTACGGAAAATTGACTTTTTTTTGATAATTTTGACTTTTCTTTGAGTCCAAACTTTTTTTTCATTCGATTTCGAAAAAAAATCATTGTCGTCATTAATTGTCAATGTCGTAGATCCAGAATATGTGATTACTTTTTCGGTGAATTATTTACTTTTCGAAATAATTCATTTATAGCAGCAAATTTTGTCAACTTTGAATGACTGTATCTGCCAGTATAATCAAGGTGAGCTCACGAAGTATTTTTCTAATGATTCTAATATTTTCTACAAATTCAAAAATGTAGATTTGAACGACGTACATAAAAAAGTGAGGTAGCAACGAATTTTTTCGCGGAGGCCCATTTTTCGACATTTTCAAATAGCCAGTTTTCGGGATGTAAATTTTTCTCAAAAAAACCAATTACATATTCTGAATCAAGGCCCCCAAATAAGTCAATACCGTATGTTCGATGAAGATGATATAAAATTCAATTTTTTTGAATAAACACAAAATTTCGCATGTATACAGGGTTTTCCTTTTAACTTGGCCTATTAAGGGCCTATTATTTAGAGAACAAGTGAATATTTCGTTTTGAAATTTTAGGTGGAGCCTTGGGGATGAGAGAACTCTTCGCGTAAAATATTTTCAAGTCGACAGTGTTGCCACATCTATCTTAAACGCATATCTACTTTCTTATTTCCAATGGAAATACCTATATTTTTATTGAGGTATCGATACAATATAAAATTCCCAGTATAACATACTAAAAAAAATTTCTCTGCCATGCACTGTTGCCAAGTTATGCACTAATTCTTGAAATTCTTGACATCTACATTGCCAAATTGGAAATGCAATATCTCGATTATTTTATATGCGAACAAAACCAAACTCAGCAGTCTTATAGTAGATAATCCCAGAATTCATATAGCACATTCATTATTTTTATGAATCGAAAAGTTTTTCGAAGATTTTGCTCCGAAAATGTGGAATTTGAAATGAAATATTTCGATATTTTCAAATGGCAACCCCATATTTGTTTTACACCATTCGATTCGAAATAAAAAATGATTGGTAGTCTTTTCTAAAACCAATTAATTATTCTGGATAGGTTCCGAATGAGATGAAAAATACTGAATTATTTCAGTATTTATAGTCATGATCTATGGTCCTGTTTACGATTGAATGGATCTGTGATTATGAGGTAAATTATTGAAATAGATTCTATGGTTGAGATCATAAAAAGTATTCGATGAGTATGGATGCCATAGAAAATAATGTTAATTGATAATCAAACCTCGATTCAGGTGGTTTAGTTTGTAGCATTTTTTGATTAATCGGTTGCAAGATTTCATTCATTATCTGATAATATACATTGTTCGATCAATTTCATTTTTATATGGAGAAAACAATTTGAAGGATTATCAGTTTAATGCAATAATGTAAAGCGATAGATCAAATTAAATGTTCGAATTGGCTTCCGTTCACCTCTAAGCATTTTAAAATTCTGTGTTCTACGGACAATGTGGCCTTTCGAAGTAATTCTGGGGGTATTCCACGAAGAACTTCTATTATTCTCAAAAAAATTAATAAAAAATTCTAGAAACTAAACCACCTGAATCGAGGTTTGATTAACAATAAACATAATTTTTTATGGCATCTGTAATCATCGAACACTTTTTCTGATCTCAATCATAGAATCTATTTCAATAATTCACCTCATAATCACAGATCCATTTAATCGTAAACAGGACCATAGATCATGACTATAAATACTGAAATAATTCAGTATTTTTCATCTCATTCGAAACCTATCCAAAATAATTAACTGTTTAAAAAAAGACTACCAACATTTGAAAATCTCGAAATATTTCAATTTTAAGTTCCACATTTTCGGAGCAAAATCTTCGAAAAACTTTTCGATTCATCAAAATACCGAATGTGCCACATAAATGCTGGGATTATCTACTATAAGACTGCTGAGTTTGGTTTTATTCGCATATAAAATAATCGAGATATTGCATTTCCAAACTGGCAATGCAGATGTCAAGAATTTCAAGAATTAGTGCATAACTTGGCAACAGTGCATGGCAGAAAAATTTTTTTTAGTAGGTTATACTGGGAATTTGGTATTGTATCGATACCTCAATAAAAATATAGGTAGTTCTATTTGAAATAAGAGAGCAGATATGCGTTCAAGATAGATGTGACAACACTGTCGACTTGAAAATATTTTAGGCGAAGAGTTCCCTCATCCCCAAGGCTCCACCAAAAATTTCAAAACGAAATATTCACTTGTTCTCTAAATACTTCTAATAGGCCAAGTTGAAAGGAAAACCCTGTATGTATGGAAATTTTCGCGTTTTCCGAAAAAATTAAATTTGATCCAATTATCAACAAACACACTATTGACTAATTCGAGGACGTAGATTAAGAATATGGTATTAGTATTTTTGAGAAAAATTTATTTCCCGAATACTGGCCGTTTGAAAATGTCGAAAAATAGGCTTCCGTGAAAAAAATCGATACTACCTCACTATTTTATGTACGTCGTTCAGATTCACATTTTCGCATTTGTAAAGAACATTAAAATGATTGAAAAATACATCCTGAGCTTACCTGGATTATTCTGGTAGATACAGTCGCTCAAAGTTGACCAAAATTTCGGCCATAATTGAAATCTTTCGAAAAGAAAAAACTTTATCAAGAAACTGAACACATATTCATATTCTACGGCATTTAGTTGATGATGACGATGATTTTTGTGAAAATCGGGTAAAAAAAAGTTCGGAAAAATTTACTTTCCAAATAGTAATGAGTCTAATAAAACTGGAGAAATTAATTGGAATAGAGCTATAATATGTAAGAAAAGAAGACTTAAATGCAAGATCTAGCCGAACTGTTGGATTTTTTTAACAAGAGCTACAATCAACTGAAATTAATTTTTTCCGATGTAATAAACTATAAATTCAAACTCAAATTTTTTATAACTCTTTTAATTATGACAGATCAGAAATTGTGTGATGCAAACCGCGATTCAAATCAATTGACTCAAATCCTTTAAACCCTCTATTATGTTGTGCAGGACACCTTTCCGCATTTCTATCCGCATTTCGGCGGAGCCCACTCTTACACGCTGTGAAGGGCTAGTGAGCGACAAACTTCTAACTCGGCAGTCGTCCGATGAAAACCGCAATGTTACTTGTAAACTAATGGTGGCATTGTCATGAAATTTTGTAGTATATTACTAGTTAGTGTTTTTTTGAAATCATAATTTTAAGAAATTAGAGCTAAAAGTATGAAAGGGCAGTTTTCCGAACGAATGAAGATGTAATCGGAGGCGGAGGCTCTCGTTTCGAGTCTGATTCGATCCGAAGAAATGGATTCGCAAACAACCGAAATCGAATGGCACCAAAGAACGAACGGATGACGGATAAAGATGGCACTCGACCGGAGAAAGCAATTAATTCTTATTATCTTATCTGCCAAGTGCAATTAATCTCTGGGACGGATTCTGTCCCGGGCCTATGAACATCGGAAAGTTTTATAAAAGGGGACGGGGGTAGTCGGCGACTCCTGTTCGAAAGTTCGCCGAACAAGAATAAAGTTTACATAGGATGAACTCGCTGCTTTTTTCGACGAAATCGCCTGTCGAAACTTTCTAATTATTTCCAGACTGTGGGGCGCGCCGGGGGCGACCATCTCATCCGAGATGTTCCGGATCCTGTGCAGCATCAGATTGCGAACTCAGAAATTATCGTTTTCGCCTCGTCTCTTCCGATAACGTAGAGTGCAGGCATTGTTTTGAAAAACAACCGAGTAATATTGAATCCTACAAAGTATTCCCTCCTTAATTGGCTGGACCATTTGAAACATTAGTCTGGCCCACGAGGTATCCAGATTTATCACCTATGTAGCACAGAGATTGCTGCAACGCTGGGCGTTCTAAGATAACGTGTGGAAGACCGTTTAAAGCTGATAAAATTAAAGTATCCTTCGGTGGAGAATGAGAAATTGTGAAAGCAGTGTAGCTGCAGTATATTCTCATTTCCCACTGACTGGACGCAATTCCACCACCCTTTTTAAGGCTAACGAATTCTCTGACCGTTCCAATTCCTCCAAACCTTCATCTCATCAATCTCGACGTGAATAGGGGGGGAAATGATGATATAATTCTACACCCCTAGTGGATAAGGCCCCGAATACGATTCGGGAAAATGTAAATCGATGCATAGCGTTTCAAAACATCATTAGCAAAATCGAGCGTGTGCAAGCATACACGATGTGAATTGCTCTTAGGCAAGCTTGATTGCCGTTAACAAATTCGCAGCACGGAATGTTGTCCCTGATTATACCAGCATATACACAGATGAAACGTATGGCTAATTTGTTAAACGAAAGCAGTTGAAAGAGGCTGAAATTGTAGCACCATTACGAAGAAAATGAACGAAGAAAATGAACGAAGAAAAAAAAATCAAAACAAACTCTTAATAGTTTCTGGTGAAAAAAGAAATCAACAGACATAGAATGTACTAAAGAGAAACAAATTATTTCTTTCATTGTTTGTCTAGATCTCGATTATTCTGTTACAAATTTTGAATCTTGCAGCACTAGATTTCTTTTGTATTCGCGGTGAGCTTTTCTTTCCCCCATTCGAAAAATTGGAGAAATAATTTTTTTTCTGTGGATTTTAATGAAAGTTTTTCTAATGTTTTTCCATATATCTTCATTTTGAACTTTTTAGTTTGAATAGGAACCTTCGTGTATTCATTTCCACTTTATTTCCCAATAACATTTCGGTACATGCAGAATTAACTCAAATAGTCCATACAAGAAAAAATCCAAATCGTGAGAACGCCTAGAAATGTGAAAAACTAATGTATTCATTTCAGTATTTGTTAAGTCTACGCGCCCAGCGTTGAAATGTTGATAACCCGAACTCAAGAGTTTGAGAGAACCCATAAATATAGTGCCTAACGGGCGTTTGATGACCAAAAAAGGTATCATAATACGCGTCCGTGTATTATACAAAGTAGGTAATATAATTTGGTGAATGCAAAATCTGGTGAAACTAAATGAAAGCTTGTGATAAAGGAGAGTAGCATAGAGAGTAATTCGGGTGTTCTGCTTATGCCAATTTTTTTTAGTTTATTCCACCAAATTGTCGAATATGATTCTAAAAAAAATTACTACCCTCAACTATATTCGAGTAATTTTTGTTGATTTATATGAGAATAAGCCTTCGTTGTTTACTTTGTCATCTTTGTGATTTGTCCTTCTTATTTTTAAGTTTAACAACATATCGCTTTGTTGAACGAAAGCAGCTTAAAGAGACTGAAATTGAAGCATGATTACGAAGAAAATGAACGAAGGAAAAAAAATTCAAAAAAAAACTTTCAAAAGTGGTTGGTGAACAAAGAATTCAACAGACATAAAAATTATAAACAGAAAATATTTCTAGGAAAACTTTTATACAAATGTACTAAAAAGAAACAAATTATTTCTTTCATTGTTTGTCTAGATCTTGATTATTCTGTTCAAATTCTGAATCTTGCAGCACTAGATTTTTTCTGTATTCGCTGTAAGCTTTTGGATCTCTCAAAACAAAAAATTGGAGAAATAATTTTTTTTCTGTGGATTTTAATGAAAGTTTCTCTAATGTTTTTTCTTATATCTTTATTTTGAACTTTTTAGTTTCAATAGGAACTTTCGTGTATTTATTTTTACTTTTACTTTTCGATAAATTGGAAGACTTAATAACATTTCGGTACATGCAGAATTAATTCAAATAGTCGAATATGATTCTAAAAAAAATCACTACCCTCAACTATATTCGAGTAATTTTTGTTGATTTATATAAGAATAAGCCTTCGTGGTTGACTTCGTGATCTTTCTGATTTGTCCTTCTTATGTTTAATTTCAACAACATATTGCTAATTTTGCTAATTTGTCGAACGAAAGCAGCTAAGAGAGGCTGAAATTGAAGCACCATTACGAAGAAAATGAACGAAGGAAAAAAATTCAAAACAAACTTTTAATAGTGGTTGGTGAACAAAGAATTCAACAGACATAAAAATTATCAACAGAAAATATTTCTAGGAAACTTTTATACAAATGTACTAAAAAGAAACACATCATTTCTTTCATTGTTTGTCTAGGTCTTGATTATTTTGTTACAATTCTGAAACTTGCAGCACTAGATTTTTTCTGTATTCGCTGTGAGCTTTTGGGTCTCTCAAATCAAAAAATTTTTTTCAGTGGATTTTTATGAAAGTTTTCCTTATGTTTTTCCTTATATATTTATTTTGAACTTTTCAGTTTCAATAGAAGCTTTCGTGGATTCATTTTTAGTTTTTAGTTCTTCAATGTTAAACAACAAATTAAGTTGTAATAAATTGAAAGACTTCATAACATTTCGGTATATGCAGAATTCATTCAAATAGTCGGGAATAGAGATCATTCATCTTGGCCTAGTCGATACAAGAAAAAATTGGATTCGTGAGAACGCCTAGAAATGTGAAGAATTAATTTATTGATTTCAGTATTTGTTTAGTCTAGGCGCCCAGCGTTGAAATGTTGATAACCCAAACTCAAGAGGTTCAGAGAACTCATAAATATGGTGTCTAACGCTCGTTTAATGAAGGAAAAAAAAAAGCGTTGTGAATAAAGCACTTAATTGTTTGAATGGACAATTTCATATCCTACCACCACTGTCAGAAATGTGAGAGGCGATTGGTTTCAGACCAATAATTGGAATCCCGAATTATGTAGACAACATGTGCTTTTCCGTTTTTGAAAAAAAACATCTTTTCCTAAATGATAATCTATAAAAGATACTAAATCTACTAATTATAAAACAGAAAAATTGTGTTAGTTACAAGTTGGAATCGAATTGGAATCGTAGGATTCGAGGATTCCCTCCCCATGTGCCCCATTCTCACCCCGAAAATTTCTCTTTTCAGGCGAAATACAAACCAGCACCTACCCCGGCAGGATAATAGTGACCGAACCCAACGGCAACGTGCAACCCAGGATGATTGTGGACAAATACAACGCCCGGCGAAGTGTGCTAGGGGAGGACGTAACCCTACCGTGCGTGGCTCAGGGACATCCGGTTCCGGGATACTACTGGAAGCGGGAGTTGCAGGGCCAGAGTGTGCCGGTGGCGTTGGGGGAGAGACACATCCTTCTTTCAGCGGGGCTGTTGAAGATCACGAAGGTAAGGGGGTGGAAATATGGTACAAAAGAATTTTTTATGGGGGTTCGAACAATGTTATTGTTTTCGATGCTTGAGTTGAAGAATTCATCTTACCTTAAACGAGAAGCATAAGGGAATATTATACAGGGTTACAGGGAAAGTCGTACTGAATATTGGGGGACGTTATTATTCAGGTCATTTCTGATAGATTTGGTTCCATAATGTGGTGTCCGAAATTTAACCGTTATGGAGGTATTGAGTTTTGAAGATTTTTTGAAAAATCCTCTATTTTTAAGCTTTTTTATCGATTTCTTTCGGATTGGAGCTTCTAGGAGAGGCTTTTTTGATGTATCTAGTTAGAGGGCATGTCAGTTAATAAAAATGATCAACAGAAACAGAACCTACTACTAACATCTTGATAAGACTGCTCGACAACGGTTAGTATTAAAGAATTTTCACCAAGTGTCTTCAACTTTGAAGCGCTTCTCTTGAATAAACTTCATGGTACTTATTCTGCAAATAATTTCAAAAACTTCAACGTCTCTTCAGTTCTTTAAAAAGGTATAACACTTTGATTTTTATTGTGAACATGGCAATATTTACTAACGAGGAATATGCTAAAAACCTAATTTGTTATGGATTTTCCGAGGGAGTGTAGTGGCGTGCACGCAATAAATACTTGCGACGGTATCCTACTCGTCGAGTACCTGATATTGGCATTTTTGACTGAGTTTATCGAAGACTACGAGAAAATGGGTCTGTTCTAGTACGATGGACTGACATGGGAATACCTCGTTTTCTTGATGACGACGACGAAGCAAATGAAATACTTAAAAGCCGACCCAACCACGTCAGTGGAAAGTCTAGTTCGTAATGCACACTCCTGGGCAATACCCTTGCCATTACACGCCAGTGCTAGTAACAGAAGAAGGGAAACTACTGGGGTGACTAGACTTCTGGTCAATGCCGATATTGAAGATCCGGTCTTTTTTACGTGGGGACAGATGAGAACAGATGGAACTTTGACATCACAAATTATAATAACGCCCATTATTGGGCTCCCAAAGCGCAAGGTTAGCCAAAAAAAGAACAAGAGGTACGAAAGGAGATTCAGTGTTAATGTGTAGATGGCCATAATATCAAATTATTTGATAAGGTTATACTTCCTGCCTATTTTAGCTACTTATACCTTAAACTTAAAATGTACCTTCTACTACCTCAACTGTTATTTGGTCAATGTTTTGCCTATTTAATAGCAGGTGTTCCACCTTTTTTAATAGCTCAGGAGACGTAGAAGTTTTTAAACTTATTTTCAGAATAAGTTCCATGAAGTTTTTTTCAAGAACAGAGCTTCAAAGTTAAAAACACTTAATGAAAATTCTTTGATTCTAACCGTTGTCGAGCAGTTTTATCAAGCTGTTAGTAGTAGGTTCTGTTTCTATTGATCATTTTTATTAATTGGCATGCCCTCCAACTAGATACATCGAAGAAACGGCTCCTAGGAGATCCAATCCGAAAAAAAATTGATGAAATGGCCAAAAAATGAAAGATTCTTTGAAAAATCTTCGAAACTCAATATCTCCATAACGGTTAAGTTTCGGACACCATATTATAGAACCAAATCCATCAGTAATGACCTAAATAATAACGTCTTCTGATATTCAATTCGACTATCTCTGTAACCCTGTATATCTCACCAAGCTCGATTTTTTTCGGGGTGATGTAGAAATTATAAACTTCTGTTTTTTTATTAGCAGCGTTTTCTTCTTCCTCATGAGCGAAGCAATAACCACAATAACGACTCTTCCATCTCCGCATGAACGATTCCCTCCACGTACCCCAATTCAGTCAGTAATCGACAACTAACGACACACGTCAGACAGACGAATTTCCGACCTCCCAAGCCAGTTCATTATCCGACCTCGCGCCGCGCCGAAACAGAAACAATCGTCTAAACCTCCGCAGCTTTTTGTCTTGATTAAAATATTTCGCATTCGGGGCACGCGGCTCATGTTTAAAAGATCGGGGAATTGCTCGACGGTAAAAAGGCATGAAGAAGGCATCTGGCGGCGTCGGAATTCAGCCCGTGAGCGGTATCGATCCCTCGGGAATGTCTCATTTATTGAGTGATAGCGAAAGATGCTATCCCGCCTCCGAGATCCGACGTAACCCGCCCGGCGGGAAGGCGGTCAGTCCGGGAGTTCAACAGGTACTTCCCGAATTCTTCGGGGAGGGGAATGCCGACACTTCGGCTCTACGAAGACGAAGGGAGACACATCATAATTCGAAGCTGCAAGATCCCCCAAAATCGTACAATATCTGTACAAAGTTTTCATAGAAATCATCATAAACTGTTTATGATGATTATCTATTTTTTGTTTTTTCCATAAAATATCGTCTTACTCTTATAAGGAATTCTTTTCTTAGAATTATCTTTTCTTATGCTCCGCCACTGGAGGGGGAAAATCATGCCCTTGTCGTAATCGTGTTGTTCACACTTAATGAAGCCGAGAGTTCACTGCGTCACAGAACACACGAACTTCCTTTCGGCGTTTCGATAAAATTTTGTTCACTTCTTAGCTCAACTAAATTTCCTATAGATTCTGTGTTATTTTTCTGAAAGGACTATTCGTTTCTACTTCTCGGAAACTACTTTCTGAGTGAATCCCCCCAATCCCCTACCATTTCAAATGATGTTTTCGTTTTCGTGAAACCAATCACCCCCTATTATCTTATCGAGGCGGTTCGTGAACCAAACATCGGCGATTATTGGTCTGAAACCAATCACCTCTCACATTTCCGACTGTGGTGGTAGTATGTCTAATTTTCCATCTAAACACTTAATTCATGAAATCGACGAAGGGAAATTATTAATCCCATAACGTTTCATTTTTTTGGTCATTAATCGCGCTTTAGACACTATATTCACGGGTCCTTTGAAACTCTTGAGTTTGGGTTATCAACATTTCAACGCTGGGTGCGTAGACTGAACAAATACTGAAATTAATGCACGACTTCGATTTTTTCTTGTATCGACTAGGCCAAAATGAATAATCTCTATTCCCGACTATTTGAATTAATTCTACATATACCGAAATGTCAAGTCTTCCAATTTATTACAACAAATCGATCAACGGCTGAATGGTGGATCTATTAGAAATGACTGTGAACGATGTGTGTATATAAAACTTCGCAAATTTTACCCTCATGTTAACCGGAGCCTCGCTGTATAAATTTCCGGATTTAATATAATCAAATTATAAGGTTCCGTTCAGTCATTCGAACAGTCAGTTTCCACGTAGCGCTTCCCCGAAATCTGCCGCCGCACGTTGTAATTTCGAGTCGGCGCCTCGTTTATAAAGTATGCGGAGAAACAACGCGGGAGTCCTTTAATTTAACTCTCCTTAAATACAGTTAATTTGACCGTCGTAATGTATGTTTTCGCCCGAGCTGCAAAGCTCGGTGCGAAATTTGCCCGAAATCGGATGAGCTAGATTAAAACGGGCTGTCGGCCCACGCGCCCTGCTATTTGCTGAGTGTGTTCGTGAGGAAATATCAGAGTCGGTTTTTTCATTCCTTTGAATAAATAAAATGCTTTAAGAGAAAAAAAAACGAGGAAAAAAGAAAGATATTTAAGTTTTTAAGAAGAAACGGGTTTTCCGACGGTACCCGAAACGTTCCCTATTTCGAATTCTAAACGTAAGGAAATAACGATCGAAGAAGGTCAAAAAACAACGAAAACGAAAAAAGTTGCCTTTTTCTCTTCAAATAGGCTTTTGATCCGCAGCGTTTGGGGGTCAAGGGTGGCCTTATTATCATCCCAAAGGACCAAAGGATTCCTTAAATGTAAATCCAGCCTGATCCCACCGCCGACTTACGAAAGAACTCGATTTGAAAAAGGGTGATTTTTGATACCTCCAGAAAATCCGAAATGAATTACGAAAAAAAAATACTAAGGCTCCTTCGCCATTTCGCAACCGTCGTTGCGAAATGGCGAATGCTCCCGTCTGATGATAAATCGCCGAAAATCTGTGTTCCAGGTCAGATTGGAGGACAGGGGGGTGTACATTTGCTTCGCCAACAATTCCGCCGGGGAGGAGAGCGTGAGAGTCACCCTGGAGATTACGGCACCCTTATCAGCCCATGTCCAACCTCAAGTACAGGTCGTAGATGTGGGGAAGGAGGCCAGTTTCCAATGTATTCCTAATGGGTTTCCCGTGTCGCAGGTTTCCTGGATGCACAACGGTGAGTTTGTAATCCTCAGTCATATCCGTTTACGTTCCGTTAGGCCCACGTCGTGCGGGTTGGGGCTTTAAGATTGCGGGGTTGCGAATTATGGGTCTGGTGAACCCGGAGATTTATTCGAGATTTTGGGGGTTTGTCGATAAGGTTCTCGTCTTAATGGTGATACTATCATACTATCGAATGGGGAGAATTCGTCTTTTGATTTTTCCGGTTTGAAAATGTGCACGGCTCGGAGTTATTGTAATACACGGACGTGTATCTTGATATTTAAAAAAAAAATCTTTGATAAGCTCTTTGTGGAATACTAACCCCAATCCAATCGAGCGGTTTATTGGATAGGGCCTTGGACTAGAGCCTTGAGCAAAGTAAGGACTTCGAGTTTAGTGTATTTTCCCTGAAAACACCAATTGGTGAAGAAAAATAAAACAGAGATAAACTTTCAGTAAGTATATATGAAAGAGAAAAAGAATGATTCTTTACAAACTGTACACTAATGCATCAAAGACACGCATTATACCTTCACCAGAACGAATAAATCTCGACAAATTTATCAAATAAGGTTTGATTAGATTTCTCAGAATAACAATTATCCAAATAACTTTGAATTTCCTGAGTAATTCAATCGTTTGTGAGAGATTTCAAGACTTGGGACTAGTAAAACTCAAATCATGCCACGCGTAATTTCAGAATTACCTCTTCTTATGCTCCGCCACTGGAGTGGTTGAAATCCTGCCCTTGTCGAAATCGTGTTGTTCCCACTTAATAAAGTCGAGAGTTCAGAACACACCCATACTTTCTTTCGGCGTTTCGATATAATTTTGCTCGCATCTTAACTCAACTGAATTCCCGATAGATTCCGTGTTATTTGTCTGAAAGAGCTTTTCGTGCCTACTTCTCGAAAACTACTTTCTGGCTGTTTCCCGAAAATTTATTATCAACTCGAACAAGTTCCCGAATTACGTGTTCTTTTCCCTCGAAAGAACTTTTTCCGTCCGACTCCCGCAATCCACTCCTGATAGAGTCTCCAAAAACCAAACATCGGCGATTATTGGTTTGAAACCAATCACCACTCACATTTTCGATAGTGGTGGTAGGATGTGAAATTTTCCATCTGAACACTAAAACAAGTTCTTAATTCGATGAAGCGAAATTATAAATCTCACAGCGCTCCATTTTTTTTTGGTAATTTAACGCGCGTTAGGCACTATATTTATGGGTCCCTTGAAACAACTGAGTTTGGGTTACCAAAATTTCAACGCTGGTCGAGTAGTCTCAACAAATACTCAAATTAATAGATTGATTCTTCACATTTCTAGACGTTCTCACGACTTAGTTAAGTTCATTACAACTTGTAATTAACTCAATTTCTCTGTTCTATAATTTGTAGATTTGGCAATCATTCATAGACTATTATTTCGAAAAAACGGAAAAGCATATTTTTAATACATAATTCGGGATTCAAATTTTTTGCGTGGAATGAAATAACTCTGATCAGTGTCGGTATTTTTTTATTCGACTGAATACTTTGGGAACTGAGAAAAATTTCCTCAGAGGACCTAGAACATTTCCACGAAATTTAATGATTTTTTTCACAAACAACTCGAGATAAGTCTGGTATCATCAACTAACTGAATTATTGTTGCACCTTTCATCTCGAAAAATTTCTGCTAAATTTTTATTCATTTGAAGGAGTTTTGGAACCAATGAGACCAAACAATAAACACACATGAATATTGGAAGTAAATTTTCGTGACAAAAAGACATAGAGGAAGGAAGGACAAATCACAAAGATCACAAAGTAAACCACGAAGGCTAATTTTTATATAAATCAACGAAAATTACTCGATTTATAGTTGAGCGTAGTGAATGTTTTTATATTCATATTCGACAGTTTGGTGGACTGAACGAAAAAAATTCGGAATAAGTAGACCAACCTGAATTATACTTCTATCCTACTCTCCTTTATCACAAGCTTTCATTTAGTTTCACCAGATTTTGCATTCACCAATATATTACTTTGTAATACACTGACGCGTATCTAGATACCTTTTTTGGTCATTAAACGCGCGTTAGGCACTATATTTATGGGTTCTCTGAAACTCTTGAGTTTGGGTTATCAACATTTCAACGCTGGTCGAGTAGACTGAACAAATACTTAAATTAATATTTTAATTCTTTACAATTCTAGGCGTTCTCCCGACTTCGATTTCTTCTTTTATCGACTAGGCCCAAAGGAATAATCTCTATTCCCGACTATTTGAATTAATTCTGCATGCCGAAATGTTATTAAGTGTTCCAATTTATCACATTATAAAGGCTTTCCTCCAGGAGTTACTGAACCAACCGTTGTCGTAAATAAGGAAGACACGAAATCAAACTAGGATTTCAGTCGAATTGCCTCGAGAGTGCACGAAACACGTTCAATATGGTATTTTACAAATTGTAGTTGGCATAACCTGCAAACTGCACACGTTATCGAACAATCTCATACATCCCACCGGTCTCTATGCATTCTTTCGACTCCAAACACAAAACCTAATCTTCCCCAACTATCTATACACCCCCTATCCCAGCTGGCAATCTATCCCGTATGTCGCCACTCCGGTCAGAGCAAACGTAATTTATACACTCATTCAAGTAGACAGATAAATTAAATTTCCCGGATCCAGTTATATAACTGGGTTTCTGCTTCGTTGGCCATATGGCGCTTTCAATCCCCGTTTTCAACGGTATTGTTCCAGTAGACCTGATGGAACTGCACGCTGCACAGTTCGAAACTGTCCATTGGAAGTTCTCCTAACAAGCTGAATTTTACGTTTGGCACGTTTTGTCCCATTGTTCGGGGGCGTAAATACGTTTTTGCGCCCTTTCTTTTTAGTTGTTGTCGGTTGTTTGAAATAGTGGAGGGTTTTATCCAAATATAGCATATTTGAATGGGATCCGATAAAATGTCGGACAATATCAAAACAACCTACCGCAATCCCTAAGGAAAACGAGTATATCAAACAAATCGCACAATACATTTTCCGATGGCTTCGGATTCATTGGTTTCAGAAAAACTACTACTAGTTAAATGAGTAAGAATTCAACCATTGAATTTCGCAGCCTTCAGCCTGAAAACATTGTTCCAAGAATTTAAGGCGGTTCGTGAATCAAACATCGGCAATTATTGGTCTGAAACCAATCACCTCTCACATTTCCAACAGTGGTGGTAGGATGTGAAATTTTTCATTTAAACACTTAATTGAGTTCTTAATTCGTGAATTCAACGAAGGGAAATTATAAATCTCAACATTCCAACGGTAGTCGAGTAGACTAAACAAATACTTAAATTATTATCTTAATTCTTAAACCACTGAAATTCCCACCCTTTGGCCTTTAACATTGTTTCAAGGATTTCAAAGAAACAAACTAGGTTGGAAACTACTGTCGAAATTAAACATCTAAGAGAACCCTGAAAAAAAACAATAAAACGAAAAAGAACTAATTCCTGTAACGTCCAAAAAACTCTATATTACCTTGTCAACGAGATACTTCTTCTCAACTTTCCCCTTATTATAATTAAGTAGCCGTGGGCCGCAGGGAAAGCAAAAACAGAATTAATGGAATAGTAAAACTGCCAGAACAACCCTGGCAATAAGCGTTAGTTCTACTCCGGAGAATTGGAACTATTAAATTCTCCTTGGTTCTTTATGGGGGGGACCTGTTGCGTTCGTTGGAGCGGATCGTGACCAAAGTTGGCGGTCTCACGCTGCTTGTCCAAATGACAAACGATTCTCAAATATAGGGACGGGATTTCACTTTTTAATGTTCGCCAATGTGGCTGTTTGGGTAATGAATTAGGTCTGGCGATGCAGCAGGTGGAAAAAGGAATCAGAGAAAATAGATTTTGGGGAGAAATTGTACACATTTATATTGGTTTTTCTCTTTTGTCATTCTTGTATCTTCTCCCAGTGAACCAGGAAACCATTCCCTGAAGGTTGCTCTTCATAAACTCTCCGGTAGAATATATTGTATTAGATAAACTTCAAGTATTATTTCAGGAAAACCAGTAGCGCCCGACAGCCGCGTCGAAGTGATGGTGAACCCCCCACGCCTGACCCTCCGCCACCTGAACAAAGAAGACCGGGGGATGTACCAGTGCTTCGTCACCAACAACTGGGACCAAGGCCAGGCCATCGCCGAGCTGGACATGGGTGACGCTGGCCCGGAGCTCATCCACTGGTTCTCCGAGCAGACCCTCCAACCAGGACCCATGGTCTCCCTCAAGTGCGTCGCTTCCGGGAACCCTCCGCCCCAGTTCACCTGGAGACTCGACGGTTTCCCCCTGCCCGACCACCCAAGGATCCTGGTGGGACAGTACGTCACCTTCCAGGACGACGTCATCAGCCACGTGAACATCACCGGCGTTAAGTCGGAGGATGGGGGAGAGTTCACGTGTACGGCGCAGAACAGCGTGGGGAAGATCTCGCACAGTGCCAGGGTGAACGTTTACGGTCTTCCCTACATCAGGGAGATGCCTAAGATAACGGGGGTGGCCGGGAGCAGTTTGGTGATAAAATGTCCGGTGGCGGGTTACCCGATAGAGACCATCACGTGGGAGAGGGACGGGCAGATGCTGCCGGTGAACCGGAGGCAGAGGGTGTACGCGAATGGGACGTTGGTGGTGGAGCAGACCCAGGTGAAGGACGACGCTGGTACGTACACTTGTCAGGCGCAGAACAGACAGAGGAACTCGGCTAGGAGGAACGTGGAGGTCCAAGTGATAGGTGAGTGAGTTTTCTTCCTTGAGTTATTCATCTGGAAAGTAGAGATTTCAACAATCTTTGGTACTGAGGTCAAATTAATATCCTTGCTTCTCCCACGTAGACGATTGAGCATAATACACTTATGGGGATGAAACACTTTATTCGAGTGACGTCTGTGAATCTCTATGGATAGCTATCTCATGGGTCGTTGATCGAATGCATGATTGATTATCGACTAAGAAGAATGAACAAACTTTTGGGATTGTAAAGAAACTAAGTGACGTAGAAAAACAGATCGTTATTTACTGCCGGTTGTTCCAAACTCCCAAAGACATCCTTCAACTCCTCATAACAACTTCGAAACGTACGTTTCTCACCGCTCGTCTCCAAGAAAACAAGCTCTTCGCCCCTACACAACCGAACTTCATCATAAATAATGAAGTTGTTGTTGAGGTATCCGAGGAATCCCTGAAATATCTCAATTATGAAACCTCCGGCTGCAGGCCGCTCTTATTAATGAGATTCCGCGGGGGAATTTTTCTCCCGCCGACCTGGGCTACAATACGACGTAGGTATTCGCCATATTGGAATGTCTATCAGATCGGGAAGCTGTTGAGGAGATGACTGCGCGAATCGAAATGACGTATCTCGGGGAATATATTAGCGATCCCGGTTTCATTATGTTGCCGAGGCTCGAACCGGGAACATTTGCATGTTATTGCAACGAGCATTTCATCCGCATTCATGGGTAAGGTTTGTGACGTCAGTCATGTTTGTAATGTATGTAATTATTTTATTGTTTGTGTTATAACAACCCCCAATACCGTCAATATAACCGGAAGTTTAGAGTAAGTCTATTTTTCCTTTGAATCAGATCATCTTCGAAATCCTGCCCTTGTTGAAATCGTGTTGTTCACACTTAATAAAGCCGAGACTTAATTGCGAAACAAAACACGCCCGTACTTCCTTTCGGCGTTTCGATATGATTTTGTTCACTTCTTAGCTCAACTAAATTCCCGATAGATTCCGTGTTATTTTTCTGAAAGAGCTATTCGTGCCTTCTTCTCGAAAACTACTTTCTGACTGATTCCCGAAAATTTATTATCAACTCGAACAAGTTCCCGAATTGCGTGTTCTTTTCACAGCCTTCCTCCGATCTTCATTTCGTCTCAAGAAAATTTTCAACCCTACCATTCTATCCAAGTGATGTTTTCGTTATCGTTGAACCCATCACTCCCTTCAATTTTTTTGAGGCGGTTCGTGAACCAATCATTGGCAATTATTGGTCTGAAACCAATCACCTCTTACATTCCCTACAGTGCTGGTAGGATGTCAAATTTTCCATCTAAACACTTACGTGCTTAATTCGTGAAATCGACGAAAGGAAATTATAAATCTCACAACGCTTTATTTTTTTGGGCATTGAACTCGCGTTAGGCACTTCATTGGTGGGTGCTTTGAAACTCTTGAGTTTGGGTTATCCACATTTCAACGCTGGGCGAGTAGACAAAACAATTACTCAAATTAATATATCAATTTTTCACATTCCTAGGCGTTCTCACGACTTCGATTTTTGTTTGTATCGACTAGGCGAAATAATCTCTATTCCCGTCTATTTGAATTGATTCTGCATGTACCGAAATGTTATTAAGTCTTCCAATTCATTACATATCTTCATAAGGTAAAACGAAAAAATTTCCCTGGGCTTCAAGTTTAGGACATAGTGGATAAATTACCATTATTAATATTGGAATCTTTGTTTGAAGATATATGCAGTATGCAGATCAGAAAAAGTCGTTGTGAATATGTTTTATTGGATACAATTTCTCAGAAATTAATGGGTGGAATTGGGAGTTTCATTTATAATGGAAGACATGATAATTATTGATGATGATTATCCACTTTCCTCAAGTAATCTCAACTGGTCTCAACTGGTCCATCAAAATCTCAAGTTTTGAATGAAGTGAATTGTTTTATCTGTGAAAAGTCGAGGCTTTGTCCTCAATCGCTATATCGCTGATACATTTCGTTTCCAGAATTTCACATAAAACTACTCTTTGAATTGAATGAGAGTTCTTTTTTTTCCTGGCGAAAATACTTGAAATTTTATTTTAGTCCGCTCGAAATTTCTATTCAGTTTGCGGCATGTATGGATTCTGGAAAATATTGAATAGAAGCCACTCAATATAAAATAGGAATTTTCATGGCAGTTTGTCATCAAACGCGCGTTAGGCACTATATTTATGAGTCCTTTGGAACTCTTGAGTCTGGGTTATATACGTTTCAACGCTGGGCGCGTAGACTAAACAAATACTTCAATTAATACAGTAATTGTTTACATTTGTAGGCGTTCTCACGATTTCGATTTTTTCTTGTATCGACTAGGCCAAAAGAAATAATCTCTATTCCCGACTATTTGAATTAATACTGCATGTACCGAAATGTTATTGAGTCTTCCAATTGATTACCATGAAATGTACACACTGCATTAGGCAGGAAGTTGGCCTTGCACCAGGCCATAACTTTTATAACGTCAATGTATGCATTTTTTCCTTCATCAAACATCTCTAACGAAATGTTCCCTTTCAGTGCCGCCGAAAATAATGCCGATCCCGTCGATGACGGGGGTGCTGCGACAGGGGATGCGAGCCGCCATCAACTGCCAGGTCATGGAGGGCGACCTGCCCCTCACCTTCAGCTGGGAGAGGGACGGCAAAGCCGTCGCCAACAACGCGGCCCTCGGTCCCGTGATAAGGCGGATAGACGAGTTCTCCTCTTCATTGATCATCGATCAGGTGACTTCCGACCACACCGGAAATTACACCTGCATTGCCAGCAACGTGGCGGGTCGCGAAAAGTACGTCGTCCCGCTGACAGTCAATGGTAATTAGATCATGGAAAATTTTCCCGTTCAGTTTCCCCCGGGTTTCTATAACTACATTACGTTTAACGCCGTTTCCCTCTCGACGCTGAGTTCGACGTTAAATCCTCCAAGATTCGCGGATCTTTGTCGCCGAGGGTCTCGACCTGGCCCAACATTTTGCCGTTTTGTCTGGAGTTGATTTGATTTCGTGAGCTTTCAGTGAATTATAGTAATTGTATGAATTTTTATAGTTCTTGTCGGTGGTGAAGAAACATTGTCGTCGTTTATGAGGTGCTCCAGGTGTTCAGCTATAACTTGAAGTAGTTTAAACACGGGGAGACTTTGTCTGCTATCATTATTCATTAGTCTTATATTAATCAAATGAATTAGAGCACCCATAGCGAGTGAAAAATAATAGTTTATTATTTTACGACCGGTAATTTAGGTCATAACTCACGCAGATGAAGTTTGTAGCGCGAGCCGAAGGCGAGTGCTGTAATTCATCGAGTGAGTTATGACCATTACCGCAAGATGAATACTATACTTTATCTACGACTATAACAATAAATACGAAGATGAAAGTACACAGAAAGAACTTTATTTACCAGTCTTAATAGTTACCTATAACAATGCATTATTTATGTTGATTGTGCTTCTTAGCATGAAGAAGCAAGACCATAGAGTCGATGCTTCATATTTAGTGCTAAGTTCACTAAAATATGCCAAAAGAACATTCTCTGTAAACGATGACTTAATATTATGACTGCTTCATCAATCTTGAAAATTGTTGTATACACCTTTATATTTGTTTTGGGACTTTTCGGGCAATAAATTCTATATGGTAACATTGGCTTATTGTCTTATTTCTGAAGGTGTACATAATAATTCATCTTCACTATCTGAATTAATCTTTTTCAGCAAAACATTCACAATAATAATTAGGTATCAACCTAATTTGAGAAAACGTCAAACTGATCAATTGACCTCCGTTCAATACCAATAATGAACTGTTCCCTTTCGGCCAATCGGCTTGTCGTTAAGCACAGTGCCAGGGAGTTATAGTTGTGAGTTATTATAACTTACATTGTTTGTTAACAGATACCATTAAATGCTCAAAAGTAGTTGAATAATGAATATATAATAAGAATAATATGTTTATCTGAAATTATCGAATTCGGGAATGAAAATAGAAAAATTGAACTAGACGAACTAATAGCAAACCAACAAAACAATTCATGTATCCCAGAGACAAACGAATTTATCATTCGCAGTCGTAGACCGGTTTCGATCCATATCAGATCTCGTCAGTGCGATAAGCAAAATGACAAATTCGATGTGAGAAACAGAAAACCTTAAAACATAAGGCAACGTGGATCTGAGAAAATTTCCCAAATCACGCCACCTGTCCGTTCCAAAAGCAACTGCAGATCATGAACTGCTTCATCAACTCCCCGAACAAAGACATATGTATGACGTGCGGTAAACATTACGAGCTTATATGGTCACAAATGGAATTTACGAGTTCAAGCTTCAACCTTATTCGTCTGAATAATTGACTGGAATAATATACGGCTGTTTATCTGAAATTATCGAATTCAGAAATGAAAATAGAAAAATTAAACTAGATATACTAATAGCAAGCCAACAAAACAATTCATGTATCCCAGAGACCAACGAATTTATCAGTCGTAGACCTGTTTCGATCCATATCAGATCCCGTCAGTACGATTAGCAAAATGACAAATTCGATATGAGAAACAGAAATTCTTGAAACATAAGGCAACGTGGATCTGAAAAAAAATTGCACAATTATGAAGCTAACTAAAAATTGTATAATCCTTCCATTCAGAACCTAAATTATAATGAAACAAAGAACTTCATGTCAAAATTAAATAACTAACCCTAACTAATTAACCCTATTAATTAGCTAAATTGAATTATTTAAAATTTTTCAATCACTAAAATTAAATACCCCTTAAATTTATTAATTTTAAACATTCAACACGGTAATCTTCTACTTTTTACTAATAAAAATATAAATATATAAAACTGAATATTCAACTTTTGACCCCTGAATAATAAAATAAAATTACTGGCTTTAAAAAAGAAAATTTCAAAAATTATTATAATAGCATCTTTTCCATATAAGCTATAAAAAAATTTCTGAAATTTTCAATTTTTTGACTTTTTTTTACATTTTTGATCAATTTTTTTCAATTTTTAGAAAATTATAATAATGACTTTTACCCATATTTTTTTTTGAAGATTTTCTTTTAAAAGAAAAAACAACAAATTTTTGAAAATTTTCAAAAAAATGACCAAATTTAGCGATTTTTCAACAATTTTTAGTTAACTCAACCTAACTCCATATTCTTTTATTCTGATGTAGAATACCAAACAGGGCAATTTCGAACAATAAAATAATTATCTTTTCAATAAAATTTTCCCCTAATTCATTTCTTTTCTTCAATATTATATATTTTAAAATAGACATTGATATTAATAAGTAAATATGACCAAATTTTGGCGTAATATTTTCTCATAAAATTCAAAAATTATTTAACTAGAAATAACCAATATGAAGAAATTAATGAAATCAATAAAATTAATTTTAGAAATAATATTCACTCAATGAAATATATATCTGATAATATTTAGAAGTTGTGTCTGTGTTTGGGGAGTTGATAAAGCAGTTCATGATCTACAGATATTTGAGACAGTTGCTTTTGGAACGGACAGGTGGCGTGATTGGAAATTTTCTCAGATCCACGTTGCCTTATGTTTTAAGGTTTTCTGTTTCTCACATCGAATTTGTCATTTTGCTTATCGTACTGACGAGATCTGATATGGATCGAAACCGGTCTACGACTACAAATGATAAATTCGTTGGTGTCTGGCGTACATGGATTGTTTTGTTGGCTTGCTATTAGTTTATCTAGTTTTTTTTTCTATTTTCATTCCTGGATTGAATATAGAATTCAATAGGATTAGATAAATTCTTCCCTCTGTCATAAAATAATGAGCGCACTTCGCCTTGTAACAAGTCGTCGTCGAGAATCGTCGTGAAATAGAGATCGATTTTTCGCCCAACTAGTGGCGTAACATTGGCACTTCCGCACGTCGATCCTCGACAACCCCGAATTTGAAGCAATTCCTCATTTTCAGTGCCTCCGAAATGGACCGTCGAGCCGACGGACACGAACGTGGCCGCCTCTCAAGACGCTATCTTGCACTGCCAGGCCGAGGGCTACCCCAAGCCGGTCGTTACATGGAAAAAGGCCGTAGGTGAGTTTCAATCAGCTTATGTTTCGCCCAAATCTTTCCGGAATTTGAGCCGCGTATCTCCCCGCCGGTAATTGGAAGTCTGCGTCCCTTTGTGCGCCCCCCATGAAGAGGAGATTCCTTCGGACTCCAGACGTCCCAGAGTTTTTTGTGTCCCTGTGATCTCCTTAATAAAATTTGGGTTCGTCGAGTGTTTATGGATCGAATTTGGGAGGGAGAAGTGGAAAATCTGGTTGGATTCTATAAGGTTGGATTTGATTTGTTTTCCTGGGGAAAATATGTTTAATAGAAACTCTGAAATTCTAGTTAGGAGTAGGACGTTGGTTTCTTTTGATTTTCTGTTTTTCGTCAATGCTCAATCTTGAAAAATTATTTCATTTTAAAATTTAAAAAGAGTTGTTTGGGAAAACATATGAAATTTTGTTCATCATCATTCTTTCATTTCGCTAGCCTAAGGATGAACAGATAGTAAAAAACAATCCACACTCACTAAGGTTGATAAAATACCTTATGCGAAAACCTCAAAATATAGTCTCTAATTCATCCGAGCCTGGTAAAACTCGAATCCACAAACAGCAACCACCCACCGTTCGATTTTCCTTGCAGACGAGCAGCCGGGAGAGTACAAAGACTTCCTCTTCCAGCCCAACGTGCAGCAATACCAGAACGGCTCCCTCAGCTTCGTCCACATATCAAAGGAGAACGAGGGTCAATACCTGTGCGAGGCGAAGAACAACATCGGGGCGGGAGTCAGCAAAGTGATAGTCCTCAAAGTTAATGGTGAGTGTATTTTATTTTCGACCCGAACGACCACTAGGTGCATCGTCTCCCCATCCCCCCGACCGAGCAGACGGTCCTCATCCCTCCCGCACGGGAAAGGGGAGGTTTTATTCCGGCCATGAATATAGAGCGAGTGGGCGAAACGCTCGGTGCTGAAACGGCGGGGATGCAGGTGAATTAATAAGGAATACAAAGTTTACCCCGATTGAATTGGAAGCCGATGCATGTTCCGTTCCTGGAATTGGAGGGAGATTGACGGACGATTGTTGGCAGGGGAGGATGGGAAACGTTTTCTGCCTGCTTAAGAATATCCTCCTCCAGGTTTTTGTCTCGAAAAATTTCATGAAAATGCATTGCTTCAACTATGAACGACTTTTCCCGAATAAGGGATGCCGAGGGGAGAACAAAATGGAAAATATTTTCGTTTAAGTTCCCCTGTTTTCTTCCACTTATTCCTCTGGAACCACCCTTTAGACCATTCAGCTCCATAGAGAATTTTCCCTTGACATACAAGAAAAAACGCTCGACTTCTGATTTTTGAAGAATGATCTTGTAAGATGCATCAAGAGGCATTCTTGGTTCAGACGAAAACCTGCTTGATCAAAATCACTACCTTAGGTGGAGTAAACCAACCGAATTTCCGTCAAAGTTCGAACTCGTAACGTCCTCCATTAACAGGATATCGAAGATATTCGCTTCATTCATTAAGCCCACTGCCATAGTGAGCGTGCATCGGATGAAATCCCCGAACCGAAACAGGTCTAACCCGGTTCCACTTCAGCGTGAATATTGCGCAGGCACAAGGGCGGCTATTAATGTAATTACCTTGTATTGGGGTGGGTTATGACATATATTCATGGACATGGCGAATTTGGCTCTTCGCCCGCTGGGCTTCGGTCGAGGACGCCCCTGTAACTCAGTGAAGCATCTGCAGTCCCTTAATATTAATTATCCTTGCCAAATTTCAAATGCATACCCTGGAAAATGTAGATGCTATGAGGAAAATTTGAAAGAATTTCAACACTTTGGACAATGAACTAGACATTTTCTTACTTCTTACTTTGGACAATGTTCATAAGAATTTTTTCTTGATATCTAAGGTATCATCCCTATTCGTTTGTAGTTTGTTAGAAACAATCTGTTATAAGCTGATTTGATAGTTTCTTCAGACAAACCAAAACCATTAACACAACACTTAGCTTATCATTTTGAAACTGACTAAACTAATAACCCTCACTTTCGACTTGGTTTTTCCACAACACTCTGCTCGCCTCTTAGGAGTTCCAAAATTTCACGTAGATTCTTCTTGGTGCTGCTCTTCTTTCTACCTCTCAGAAATCCTGGCTAAAACTGCAACCAAACCCCTTTCAGATGACATTTATATGGTTTCCTCTACTGATTCAACTCCAACCATCACAGGTTAAAAACGTATCTGGAATATAACCTTTTTCCGCAGCTCCTGCCCACTTCCAACAGAAATCCAAGCAAGTGCAGGTTGTCAAGGGTAAACAGGCACATCTCCAGTGTTCTGCCCTCGGAGATGTCCCGATTTTTTTCTTGGTATCTGAGGTATCACCCCTATTCGTTTGTAGGAATGTAGGAAAAATATGTTAAAAGCTAATTTGATAGTTTCTTCAAACAGTCCAAAACCATTAACACACTGCTTAGGGCTCATCATTTCGAAACTGAGCAAACTAACAACCCTCACTCTCGACTTGGTTTTTCCACAACACTCTGCTCACCTCTTAGGAGTTCCAAAATTTCACTTAGATGCTTCTTGGGCTCATCATTTTGAAACAGACCAAACTAATAACCCTCACTTTCGACTTGGTTTTTCCACAACACTCTGCTCGCCTTTTAGGAGTTCCAAAATTTCACGTAGATGCTTCTTGGTGCTGCTTTTCTTTCTACATCTCCGAAATCCAGGCTAAAACTGCAACAAAAACCCTTTCAGATGTCATTTATATGGTTTCCTCTACTGATTCAACTCCAACCATCATAAGTACGTTAAAAACGTATCTGGAATATAACCTTTTTCCGCAGCTCCTGCCCACTTCCAACAGAAATCCAAGCAAGTGCAGGTTGTCAAGGGTGAACAGGCACATCTCCAGTGTTCTGCCCTCGGAGATGTCCCGATTTTCTTCTTGGTATCTGAGGTATCACCCCTATTCGTTTGTAGAAATGTAGGAAAAATATGTTGAAAGCTAATTTGATAGTTTCTTCAAACAGTCCAAAACCATTAACACACTGCTTAGGGCTCATCATTTCAAAACTGACCAAACTAACAACCCTCACTCTCGACTTGGTTTTTCCACAACACTCTGCTCACCTCTTAGGAGTTACAAAATTTCACTTAGATGCTTCTTGGGCTCATCATTTTGAAACAGATCAAACTAATAACCCTCACTTTCGACTTGGTTTTTCCACAACACTCTGCTCGCCTTTTAGGAGTTCCAAAATTTCACGTAGATGCTTCTTGGTGCTGCTTTTCTTTCTACATCTCCGAAATCCAGGCTAAAACTGCAACAAAAACCCTTTCAGATGTCATTTATATGGTTTCCTCTACTGATTCAACTCCAACCATCATAAGTACGTTAAAAACGTATCTGGAATATAACCTTTTTCCGAAGCTCCTGCCCACTTCCAACAGAAATCCAAGCAAGTGCAGGTTGTCAAGGGTGAACAGGCACATCTCCAGTGTTCTGCCCTCGGAGATGTCCCGATTTTTTTCTTGGTATCTGAAGTATCACCCCTATTCGTTTGTAGAAATGTAGGAAAAATATGTTAAAAGCTAATTTGATAGTTTCTTCAAACAGTCCGAAACCATTAACACACTGCTTAGGGCTCATCATTTCGAAACTGACTGAACTAATAACCCTCACTTTCGACATGGTTTTTCCACAACACTCTGCTCACATCTTAGGAGTTCCAAAATTTCACGTAAATGCTTCTTGGTGCTGCTCTTCTTTCTACATCTCCGAAGTCCTGGCTGAAACTGCAACAAAACCCCTTTCAGATGTCATTCATATGGTTTCCTCTACTGATTCAACTCCAACTATCATAGGTACCTTAAAAACTCATCTGGAATATGACCTCTTTCCGCAGCTCCCGCCCATTTCCAACAGAAATCCAAGCAAGTGCAGGTTGTCAAGGGTGAACAGGCACATCTCCAGTGTTCTGCCCTCGGCGATGTCCCAATGGAAATCACCTGGAAGATGGGAGGTCAACGCATGACGAAGGAAGCGGGGGATCCCAGGTACAACATCAGGGAGCAAACATTGGTCGAAGGAATGGTTTCGGAGCTTGGGATTGAGAGGACCATCAGGCAGGTCAGTGCTTTCATAGATGATACAAAATATCCTCTTTGGTCTAAATTGACCACCTTGTATCTAACTAATTGATTCGAATCATCCAGGACACTGGCATATTCACGTGCTCCGCCAGCAACGCCTACGGTAGCGACGACATGAACATCCAGCTCATCGTCCAGGAGATCCCAGAGGCACCGAGGAACGTCAGGGTCACCGATCAATTGTCGAGGTCCATCGGGATATCCTGGACGCAGCCTTACGCGGGGAACAGCCCCATCACGAACTACATCGTCCAGTATAAACCGGGGTCAGGTGAGAACCCCCAAATATTTATGGATTGGGGTCGTGTTGTGACGTGAGCGTCAATAGGTCACTGGGGGATGATCAATTAGCGATTCATTGCGGAGACGAGATGAAAGGGATGCTTTGTTCTTCAGGAAATCTATAGGGTGCCCAAGAAATCGTTTCAAATTACGGTCTTTTTCACCTGCATAAATTCTGTACGAACCGAAACATCCCCGACGTGCGGATTAAGGCAGGATCTCGAGATGAAATATGCCGGCGTAGTGCCACATCCTGTCGCCCGATTCGAATCCCGGATCCGTATGAACGGTTCATCCAATAACTCCAAACGGAATTATGGGAGAACGGGGGGGAAACGAAATCTGGGACATAAATATCGACGCTGGATGCATTTTTGGAGCCTGCGTCCGTTAGAAATAGCCGAATTATTCATGTATTATTCCGGGATATATAGTTCTACTGTTGTTCGGTGAGTTATGGCGAAGGGGATGCAGGTGGACGTCGCGAAATTAATTACGGGGTGGCTCAGGGAGGTTCAACGAGGTCCGAGTCCTCCCTCCTTGTTTGAAAGTATCAATATAAACTCTGCAATACTCTGCATATCTTCGTCGATTTCTCGAAGAAATCTACTCAGCATTTGACAAATTTCATACACTTCAACTGAATGACAAATGACACTACTGAAAGATGTTCATGAATGCCAACGCAATAAAATTTGAAATGTCACCAAAAAAGTTCCCTTTCGATACGGTCCATTTCAAACCTTTCCAGGTTCCACAAAGGATTGTGTCTAAATTGAACATATAGTACATTTTTTCGGGTCTGCTACCTATTTCGAAAAAAAAAGGTGGATAATTCGTCAGAAAAACAAAAATTTCCGAAAAAATTCGAGAGGTTTCATAAAAAGTCAAGAAATTCGTATAATAATCATCAAAAATATTATACACCTAATACAAGAAAAACTCGAGAAAAAATTATAACAAAGACGATAAATTACGATTTTTTTCTAAAATTGCAGGGATTCAAGAAGTTTTTGAATGAAACGAAGGTTTTAGAAAAAGACTACCAGTGTCGCTCAAAAAACGTTTTGAATGGAAAAAAATAAGCTTCACAAAAATACCAACCTGTTGATTTTCTCGGGCAATTGACCTCAAATCTTCACCAAATTTCAGCTGAATATCTTGAGAAATGCAAATGCTATGAGAAAAAAAAAAGTTGAAAGAGTTCAAATTAAACTTTTTGATATAGTGAATTTTTACGAAACTGCTACGTATTTCGAAAAAAAAAGGGAGAATTCGTCAGAAAAATAAAAATGTCCGAAAAAATTCAAGAGGTTTCATAAAAAGTCAAGAAACTCGTATAATAATCATCAAAAATAATTATATACCTATCAAAAATAATTATATACCTAATAAAAGAAAAATTCGAAAAAAAATTATAACAAAGACAATAAATTACGATTTTTTTCTAACGATAACGATAGATACGGAAAAATTTCAGGGCTTCAAGAAGTTTTTGAATGAAACAAAGATTTTAGAAAAAGACTACCAGTGTCGCTGAAAAAAAGTTTTGGATGGAAAAAAAATAAGCTTCACAAAAATACTAACCTGTTGATTTTCTCGGGCAATTGACCTCAAATCTTCACCAAATTTCAGCTGAATATCTTGAGAAATGCAAATGCTATGAGAAAAAAAAAAGTTGAAAGAGTTCAAATTAAACACTTTTTGATATAGTGAATTTTTACGAAACTGCTACGTATTTCGAAAAAAAATGGAAGAATTCGTCAGAAAAATAAAAATGTCCGAAAAAATTCAAGACGTTTCATAAAAAGTCAAGAAACTCGTATAATAATCATCAAAAATAATTATATACCTAATACAAAAAAAATTCTAAAAAAAATTATAACAAAGACAATAAATTACGATTTTTTTCAAACAATAACGGTAGATACGGAAAAATTTCAAGGCTTCAAGAAGTTTTTGAATGAAACAAAGATTTTAGAAAAAAACTACCAGTGTCGCTCAAAAAAAGTTTTGAATGGAAAAAAAATAAGCTTCAGAAAAATACTGACCTGTTGATTTTCTCGGCAATTGACCTCAAATCTTCACCAAATTTCAGCTAAATATCTTGAGAAATGCAAATGCTATGACCAAAAAAAAAAAAAGTTGAAAAAGTTCAAATTAAACACTTTTTGATATAGTGAATTTTTTCGAAACTGCTACCTATTTCGAAAAAAAGGGTAAAATTCGTCAGAAAAATAAAAATATCCGAAAAAATTCAAGAGGTTTCATAAAAAGTCAAGAAACTCGTATAATAATCATCGAAAATAATTATATACCTAATACAAGAAAAATTCTAAAAAAAATTATAACAAAGACAATAAATTACGATTTTTTTCTAACGATAACGGTAGATACGGAAAAATTTCAGGGCTTCAAGAAGTTTTTGAATGAAACAAAGATTTTAGAAAAAAACTACCAGTGTCGCTCAAAAAAAGTTTTGAATGGAAAAAAAATAAGCTTCAGAAAAATACTGACCTGTTGATTTTCTCGGCAATTGACCTCAAATCTTCACCAAATTTCAGCTAAATATCTTGAGAAATGCAAATGCTATGACCAAAAAAAAAAAAAGTTGAAAAAGTTCAAATTAAACACTTTTGATATAGTGAATTTTTTCGAAACTGCTACCTATTTCGAAAAAAAAAGGGTAAAATTCGTCAGAAAAATGAAAATGTCCGAAAAAATTCAAGAGGTTTCATAAAAAGTCAAGAAACTTGTATAATAATCATCACAAATGATTATATAACTAATACAAGAAAAACTCGAGAAAAAAAATATAACAAAGACACTAAATTACGATTATTTTCTAACGATAACGATAGTAGATACGAAAGAATTTCAAAGCTTCAAAAAGTTTCTGAATGAAACAAAGATTCTTAGAAAAAACTACCAGTGTCACTCAAGAAAAGATTTGAACGAAAAAGAAAATGCTTCATGAAAATACCAACCTGTTGATTTTCTCGGGCAATTGACCTGAAATCTCCACTAAATTTCAGCTGAATATCTTGAGAAATGCAAATGGTATGAGAAAAAAAATGTTTGAAAAATTCAAACTTCAACACCCTGTGTTCCGAAAACGAAGAGTGACCTTTATTCTTGATATCATCCCTTTTCGTTTGTACACACCCTGTATAAGTACTCAATTCTGCAGTTAATAAGAGCCCGAAATACTTTTAGAGGTATGGCCCAATCAGCCGATGAAAGTAACCATATCAGGGGCGCAAACTACAACGAACATCCCCAACCTCCGCCCCGCCACTGCATATCATCTCAGGATACTTGCCGAGAATCGCTTGGGACTGAGCGATCCTAGTCAAACCGTCCAGGTGAACACTCTCGAAGAAGGTGAGTAAGTTGCATCTTGTCTTGTCCACGCAGTCCAGAACTTCCGCTATTCGCAGTGCCCAGTGGCGCCCCTTTAGACGTAAGAGCTGAAGCTAAGACTTCCACCGAGCTGGTGGTCACTTGGGAGCCACCACCTAGAGAAACTTGGAACGGAAATCTCCTAGGGTACCACGTGGGGTTCGCTGAAGGTTCCGGAGATCCCAACAGTATTCATAGCTACACCTTCAGGAGCGTGGAAGTCAGACAGCACTATGGTGGTGAAGCAATCCTCCAGAGCTTGAGTAAATTCACAACCTACAATATAATAGTTCAGGTAAATTCTTACATCTCCTCTCATTTCCTTCAGCACTTGGTTCTTAAATATTTCAGGCGTATAACAGCAGAGGCTCCGGACCAGCTAGTGACCCAGTTACTGCGAGGACTTTAGAAGACGCCCCATCCCTACCACCTGAGAACGTTCAGTGCTCAATCCTCAGCGCTCAATCTTTACACATATCATGGGAACCGCCCCTGCAGGAAGGCAGGAACGGCATCGTGCAAGGCTACAAGATCACCTATCATTCCGTTGGAGAGTGGTTTGGTATGTTGAACATCTTTTCCAAACTTGAAACTTCGTAAAACTGAAGGAATTCCACAGACAACGACGATCAACAGACCAAGAATACGGCGCAGCTGAGGACGACCCTTTTAGGATTAAGGAAATTCACCAATTACAGCATCACGGTTTTAGCGTACACCTCCAGGGGCGACGGGGTCAGATCCGAGTCTGTGTACTGCCAAACCGAAGAAGATGGTGAGTAGATAAAAAATTTTCGCATTACCTTTATTTCGTTTCGGTAAAATTATTCTAAAAACGGATCCTTCATCTATCATATTTTCAACAAGCATATTTGTCAGTTCCTCTCTTCTGCATGCTCCACTTAGTCCAGTTATCATAGCAACTTTTTGAAATAAATATGTATCATCTGATGCTTCCGTTAAAAACTTTGTGACATCTTGTTTAGTAAAAATTTTGAATTTTTTAGCTCTGCAACCTTCTGATTTACGTTTTTGTAATGCAACCAGCTGTAGGTACTTGCTGATATCGACGTTTTTTCTTGTTAATAAAATACTCTTTATCATCGAATAATACGACCAGAGAGAAGATGGTTTTCTTTCTTTAGATAAGCATTCAAAGTAAGCCAACAATACTTTTCATGAGTGATATTCTTGATTTTCTTAGAAGAACACGTTTTTCAAGGAAAACGTAATAACATCTTGCGGGTTGCTCCCCAGCTCGGACCCGGACAATTCACCCCGAATTACCCCGGATTAATTAGCGCGGAACACTCACGCAAGACGGAAACGGGGCACAATTGCGGGCTGCGGGGCACGGCGCCAAATGGGAAAATTAAGAAAGTCGTTGGACCAGAAAACCGCGCCATTTCCCCCCTTAATGAATTCATTTGATAACACGCCCTCCGGCAATGGTCCGCTGATTTATGCGGTGGTACGGGGCCCGTTACGATTTCGCTTGCTCTGATTGCCCTCATCAGGGATGGGAGGCGGCGAGGACACGAACGATTATGTTATTGCCGATTCTAGCGACGCGTCACTGTTCGAACCGGCGTTTACGGTAATTAGGGAGATTTACAAGGGGGCCAAATTGAAAACTATCGATAAAACTGGGCGGGCACGTACCTACTGCCACATCGAAAATTATAATTATACAATTCGGAACGTCAATATTCCGAAATTATTTGAGGGTAAAATTCCGTAATATTTCTAAAATAACCAATGCACTGTTTGACACCATAGGCCTCATCCTCGGCGCTCCATTGGGATTCAGTTTGTTGTGACGCCAACATTCAGGTTGTTTGGACAAAGATGAATATACCAGAACTAATGGGTGCGACAAAGATGAATAAATATGACACGGCTATGAAAATTCTTCGTTCGTTTCTCAGCGCTGATTTGTTCAAGAGGCAGTGCTACAGAGTGTGAGAAAACATTCAAAATAAGCTCAATATCAATATCAATCAATATAATTGAACTTGAATTTCAATTCAATCAAATTAATCTGGAAATCTGGTAACACAAGCTACGCTAGCGGACGATTATCATAACCAATCGGGAAACAGGTGATGTTGGCGTCAATTCAAAATGTGAACAACCGCAGTTTACGCAGCATAAAACAACTGACAGTGACTAGTGAATTATTGGAACAAACCGTTGATTGAAGTATTTTGGGAAGATACCCAACCATACGAGACTAAAAGAGACCAAAAATGGCCAGGAGAATAAGATGGCCCTGGGATCGAAATTGTAGTTCGAGCCGGTCAAACTCAGGGGGACATTCGCTTATTTTTCATATTATATAGGAATTCTGTTTACGGACACTAGGCGCGATATTTTGTTGATTTGATTCTAAAAATAATTGGAATATTTTATGAGAAGTTACTCGTCAAATTAAGCAATGAATGTATATTTTTCATTTCATATTTTCAGAAAATAATGAAAAATGATGTACAGGGTGTGTCACATAAGCGGGTCACTGAATTTTGTGACTTATCCTTTGAGCAAAATTGAAAAGTGACTGATCAATAGGGTAGTATTTTTTAAGGGCTATCCAAATATGTTATCGGATCAACTATCGAACCATAACATGAAAATGTTTTAAGGAAAAACGGTTTTTCCAAAAAAAAAATTTGGCAAATTTGGCTGGTTTTCAGAATCAGAAGGACAGAAGACCATTCCTCACCAATTGTTCCTTCATTTGAACTCCCGGTTTTTCATAAAACGAAAATTTTTACTTGCGAAATTTACTCCATAATATTTTTCCATATTTACTATATCGATTCTGAGTCTAAATATGAGGAAATTCAGATTCCATATGCGGAAAATATATCCATATTGTCTGTGGTTCAATCAATATTGTTTGTCAAAATTTGAAGTTTTTATTCTCGTGTGTAATAGAAGCGGAAATATGAAGCCTGAATTTTCATTCAATGCTCTCAATAAGTTTACTCTTCAAGAAAGTTAGGATTTTTTTAAGTTATTTATTAAAAGCAACAAAAATGCTGTTCGAAGAAACTGTTGAAAGTGCCTGCCTCTCACTTCTGCGCACTTTCTGAGACAATCCCAACTTTCTTCAAGGACTAAACATGTTGAGAGATTTGAATGAAAATTCAGGCTTCATATTTTCGCTCATATTATAATGGAGAATGAAAACTTCAAATTTTGACAATCAAATATTGATTGAACCACAGACAACATGGACATATTTTCCGAATATGGAATCTGAATTTCTTCAGGTTGATTGTGAATGGAATTACTTGAAATAAATATAAAATCCCCATTATATTTACATATTCAGATTCAGAATCGACTGAGTATTCAGAAAATATGGGAAAATATTATGAAGTATATTTTGCAAGAATAAATTGTCTTTAGACCTTCTTATTTCAAAAACCAGTCAAATTTCCATAAATATTTTGTTTGAAAACGTTTTTTCTTCAATTACTTTTCATGCCTTGGTTCGATAGTTTTTCCTATAAAATATTTGGATAGCCCTTAAGAAATACTATCACATTGATGTGTCATTTTTCAATTCTGCTCAAAGGAAAACTCACAAAATCCAGTGACCCGCTTACGTGAAACACCCTGAACATCATTTCTCATTCTTTTCTGAAAATATAAGAATAATATACATTTATTGCTAAATTTGACGATTAGCTTCTCATAAAAATATTCCAATTATTTTCAGAATCCAATCAACAAAATATCGCGCCTAGTGTCCGAAACAGAATTCATATATAATATGAAAAAAAACTCGAATATCCTCAGATGTTGAATAATTCAACATCTGGCATTAATTATGACTCAGCTATAAACTCTCCAGTCTCCAAATTGCCTGATATTTAAAAAACAGAAATCTCTAGTTGTTTCACATTCCCCCGTATTGTGGGGGAACTCTTCAATAACTTTCCTGAATGTAAAAGGGCGAGAGATGCGAGAGGAAAGTGAACTGTAAATACAAATATATACTTCAATCAACGAGAAAACTCTAGAACGCAATAAAATATGAAAAGTACAGAAAACAATGATTTCGCCACATTGGCGAAGTTGGCCATCTACGGACAAAACAACCCGAAAAACCCCATTCGGCCCCACTTTAATGGGGAAAATAAACCGCCGCATGCGATGAAGCACGCACTAAACGCGGGCAAAATTAGGAAAGTTGTCGATCTCTGGAAACCATTAACCCGGCGAACGGATCCCGTCTTCGGGGCCTAACCTCACAATAGAGCCGCAATTTATACGGCCTCGCGAGCGGAGGCGAGATGAAAGAATTTGTGACGAGGGTCCCGATAATCGGCTAATGGAAAGCGGCATGAAAGATCCCGATTGAGAAACTAGAGCAAGGTAGAGGCTTCGACGACGACGACGACGGCGGAACAAGGTAGGTTTCGCAGTTTCATCAGGTGGGTTCCATAAAAACGGGCGTAATCGGCTCGATGCGGTCCATTAGATCCGAACTAGGTTGGACTGAAGTAGATACGTCGTTTTCGGGGGGCTGGTGCGAAATTTTCTCGTCTGGATGGAAAATTGATGTGTCAATATTAGGTCATAATGAGATGGACACGTTAGTGTAATGCCCGATTGTTTTATGAATTCGAAGCATAAGAAACTCGATTCCAGGAAGAACTTCGGGAGAAGGTGTAGAATATGGTAAACTCTCAGATATTGCTGAAACTCTTACAGGAGGTGAAATATGGAATAAAATAAATGAAAACCTGTTTTTTTTCGCGAAAAAATTTATTTCACAGCATATACTGTGAGAATTTCATCGAAATCCGAGTGGTGCCCACATTCTACTCCTTTAAGACCTTCGTTGAATGAACTAGATTTTGAAGCCACTGAAGATACCAATTGTTGGCGAAGAGGTATCTACCATGTAATATTTGGGAATATTAATAATTAATCTCAAATTCGGTTACATATCTCGGAGAAGAGTCTGTATATTCATGCAAACCTTGTGTTTCTTTGTATAATCAACGGATGTCGTTAATTTGGAACCGGGTGACCGATGGGACACATGCAACTTAGATAAGAAATTTAGTAGAGGCAAGACATTCATCGACTACATTGTAGATCGGATGTTGTGACTACAGGCCGAGATAAGGCCACAAAAAGGGGAGAATATGCAACGTCGGTTGATCATGGAAAAATTTCGGAGAAAGAATTTAAGAGCGTGGGTGTCCCCAAGCCGGGTGAGAGACACTACGAAAAATGTCCACTTAGGAATAAGGTTTTTGAAGGGGGAAAAAGTTCATCTTTGACTCTGGAAGAGTTAAGTCAGTTGCCCGCCAAGACAGGGACTCGTTAAGTGGTAGTTTCCGGTTAGAGGCCGGTGTAGTTGAAAATCAGGAAGGTACCAAGATAGGTACAGAATTTTAAGTTTCGGTTCGAGGCCAGTGTCGAGACTTAATTGAGGTAGTAGTCCGGTGTAGGGAAATAGCTTAAGTGTTTTCAGTCGAGAATTTTTAGAGTCCGGATTAGGGAAAAATCTGTGATAGCTCGTGGAAGTAATTGTCGAAGATGTTGCGTTTTGAGTAAAGTAAGTCATATTCGTTACGGGAGTTCGAAAAAAAAAAGTTACGGTCACTTTCGGAGTGAGTGAATTTGTTTTCAAGTAGGTACAAAGAGGGATTAGGAGGTTTGCAGATCGAGGTAGGAAATTCGGTTCAAAGTTTTAACCCCTATACATGTAAATAGTGTTATTGTAATTCCCAATATTACTCGACCCGAAATTGATTTGATGTGTTTCAATCTAAGGAATGTGAAAATGATTGTATTTATTTTTTATCGAGTTAATTGCCCCTGTCGTACACTTGGATTAGTATTTTTGTACGAAGTAGGGAACGTAGGAAATTAATTGTCTGATTTGATTATGATTATGCGAAACTAGGTGAATGATAGATGATTTTATTTTGATGTTTTTTGTTGTTTATGAAAAGCTCGATTTTATGTACTCATTTCACCATCATTTTTCGTAAATATAACATGTTGTTTTAAATTGCTGGGTTTTCTTTCCTGAATACCTGTTCCTCGGAAAGGGGAAAACAAAAGACTTCCTCTTCGTGCAGGAAGCACGAATTCAATTCTTTTCGGACAATATATTATAAATGGTGACAGCGGGTAGAAATATAAAATAATACTAAAATTCCATCTTAATAACTTGTACTATTACTAAGGGTACAAGTCGTATTATTACAACCACATATCCTCAGAACTTCCACAGTTATTGCCATCTGTTAAATCGTTCACAGTGCCCTCTGCACCAGCGGATATCAAGGCGGTCTTCAGCACCTCCAACAAGATTCTGGTCTCATGGCTGCCACCAACTTTCAGTAACGGACCTTTGGTCGGCTACACCTTCTACATGAGCCTGGTAGAGGGTGGCAGAGGAGAGAACACCCACAAACGTGTATTGACAGCATCCACGCTCATGCACGAAGTGCTCAGGGTGCAGGACACTGCCACTCTGCAGTTTTGGGTCACTGCTTCAACTAGGGTAAGTGTACCAGTATAATAATTATAATTTTCTTTTGGTTTCTTGTGTTTGTCTCAAAATGCAACTGATGAAACAAGAAACTTGGACGTTTTCGCTGCGAGTTTCCCAAACACTCATAAATCCACGTTACCGAAATAATACATCATTTCGTGACACATAACGAGGTCGCTCAGCAAACTAAGTGGCCTAAAATTTTATTACGGAGACAAAGTTCTGCGGTATTTATAAATTGCGGAAGTTTGAAAGTTTCGGTGACATTTCAAGAAAATGCATTTTTCATCCCTTGTGCTTCGCGGTTGACGCACCAATTTAAATTTCGACTCGGTTAACATGCCGAAGTTTTCAAACCGTTGCGAGATGTATGGTTCAAGTGATTGAGCTTCGTTATTTGTTATTTTGTACCGATAATTGAGGACAAACAGTGACGTGTCGTGATTTCTTGAACCTTGTACATGGGTTTTCTATGCCATTTTGGCACGATTCTGAAAATTTAGAAAGAACAAAAAAAATTCACCTTTATTCTCTCGGGCGCCAGCTATCTTTTTGAAATGGAGACAACCTACACGAACCTTTCGAAATATACACTACCCTAAATTAACTGTTCACAGATCGGAGAAGGAGAAAGTACCCGCGTGTTAACAGTCACCCCCACCAAAAACGTCCCAGCCCGCATAGCCTCCTTCGGAGGTCAAGTGGTCAGCGCGTGGAAGCAAGACGTCAGCCTACCCTGCAAACGCGTGGGCATCCCCTTGCCCACGGCCAACTGGCGTCACGCCGACCTTCCCCTGGAGGTCGGAGGGCGCCGCATCATCCTCCCCAATGCCACCCTGGTCATCAAGGACGTTCAGAGCTCGGACCAGGCCAACTATTCGTGCATAGTAGAGAACACCTACGGTCGCGACGAGATAGTGTACGGTCTCAAAGTGGTGGTGCCTCCGGAGGCGCCGGTGTTGAGTGTCGTGGAGGCGTTCGCGGACACGCTGCACCTCAAGTGGTCGGACCAGGGCAACGGCGGCTCGCCGATCTTGGGCTACGTGGTCAACTACAAGAGGGACGCCGGGGATTGGGAGGAGCTGCAGATAGCCGCCCACACCGATTCGCACATGCTGAGGGACCTGTCTTGCGGCACCAAGTACTTGATGTACATCACGGCGTTCAACAGGATTGGTACTGGGTTGCCGTGCGACATCGTGACTTCGCACACCAAAGGAACTGGTAAGGCATCGATTCTGGCAGACAAGAATTTGGGTAATAGTAATAGTTAGGAAAGGGGGTTACATTTCACTGCGACCTCAAGGTCTATCGTACCGCTCATCTCCAGAGCTTCAATGAACTCCAGTATCTGAGAGGGCTTCAAGGAGGTTAGATCCCCATTCCTCCTGTAATTATGTTGTCCAAGACATTCGTTGCGCTGGTTTGCAATGGCGAGACATTCTGTAACCAGGTGAACAGGAGTTTCCTCCTCTTCACCACAGAATCTACACTCGTCAGTTTCTGTTTAGCCCATTCTCATCATATGCTTCCTAAGGCGACAACGTCCTGTAAGGAAGCCAGTGAGGAGGCGTAACTTATTCTTACTGAGATCCAAATACTTTTTGGATCTCGAACTTTCAAAGTTCCGAATAAACTTTTTGGAGTGAACCATTCCTGGAAGATACATCCAGAGTACTTCTCTTTCAGCTTCTTCCTTCTCCAGAAACTCTTTCTTATAGGTGCATTTACCTATGCCGAACAAAGGTTCTAGGCCAGTAAGTGGCGTTGGTGCTCTCTTTCTGGCAAGTGTATTAGCCTCTCCGTTTCCTTTGATTCCTGAGAATTTCGGTAAATATCCTCTTGTTCAACAGTTCCCATCAAGCCTAAGCCATCGCAATCATTGACGATGAACTCGACGGTGGTGACGATATGGCTGGACACCTGGGGAGATGGAGGTTGCGGCATATCCTACTTCTCCATCGAGTTCAAGGCGGGTGTGAACTCGGCGTGGACGATGGCCTCCAACCACGTCAAGCCGACGGAAAGGATATACAGCGTGGCGGACCTGTGGCCTGGCACCGAGTATTTCCTGAAGATCACGGCCTATAACAACGCTGGATACACGGAATCGACCTACAACTTCACCACGCTCACGATGGGTGGTGGTAAGCAATTTTGAATTATCCAATTCAAATGAAAATCATCTAAGTTTTTCCTTCAGGGATCCCTGAATTAACACCGCCAGTCCAACACTCCGAGGACCAGCAACCATATTTCGCCAAAATTCGTGTATGGTTGCCCATTTGTATCTCTTTAACAGTCGTCATACTCCTACTGCTGGTGGCCGCCTTCTTAAGAAGAAGTGAGTAGAGATTTCCTTCCCCTATGTGAGCACTGAAAATGTCTCTTGCAGAAATCCAAAACGACAGGGACACCCAGAACCAATCCATAGGGGAATCCCCCACGATGGCGCAGCTGCAGAACAAGCAGAACCGGGACCAGCAGTACCTGGCGGTGAGGGTCGGACGCGCCCCGCAGCCCATAGTCGACGACACGGAGACGTACAAGGCGGAATCCGCTGACTACATCGAGGACATTTGTCCCTACGCCACTTTTCAGTTGTCCAAGCCGGTGTACAGCGAGAGTTCGTACAGCGGGAACGTTTACAGTGGTCCGTACCATCCGGTACGCGGCTCTTTTGTTTATCATGACGTTAAACCACCACCTTTTGATAAGTTAAAGTTAGGACATGTAAGTTCATTTTTTTTTCTTCTGAGTTCGCTGCTTTCGCACAAATGTTCCTGCCTCTGTAAGTCGCTACTACATTTTTTAGTTTGAAGTTTATTGTTTTTCATTTTTTCATTTCGATAACAGCCAATTTTTATTACTTGGTGATGATCAATTGACTGAATATTTTCCTTGCAGAATAAAGAACACGAATATACTAAAGTAAGGAGAAAAGGTGGAAGACTGAGGGACCCTCATTCAGAAAGCCAAGGTAATGACATTTCCAAAAAAAATCAAAAGCCCTGACAGGAAGTCAGGAAATCTATAAAAAAATTTCAATACGTTTTCAAGTGGAATTATCCCTATTTTTCCTTCAAATCCGTTTCACTGGCCGGGAAATATCTATAACCAACGTAATTCATTTTGGATTTTCTCGAGGTGTCAAAAATCGACCTTTTTCAAATCGAGTTCCTGCGTAAACCGTCAGTGGGAACTGGCTGAATTTACATTTAAGGAGTCCTTTGGTTTGTTGGAAAAAAGAAAAAGGCAACTTTTTGCGTTTTCGTCGTTTTTCGAAATAGGGAACGTTTTGGGTACCGTCAGAAAGCCCGTTTCTTCTTCGCGAAGTATTCATTTATAACTAACTGTTATGGCTCTCATGTGAAATATAAAGAAATTTATTTAAGTATCTCCTTAAATTATTTTGAATTTTCATCAGAATATTTTGTAAAGTGGAATCTATCAAATTTATAAATTTCTTTTTGTATCAGCTATATTTTGCTTGGCTTTTTCTATATTAACTTGACCTTCTTGAATTTGGATATAGAATTATCAATTCTAATAATGTTTCCAAAACGGAATTCCTCTATTTTTGTTTCAGAAGTATATCCTCGTTAAATTCATTTTTACTATCATTAAGTTTAGAAGCATTGTTGAATTCTTTCTTGAATTTTGGGTCTTGTAATTTCAGCATATTAATTTCATTCAACTTCATATTTTCTTCTGAATCAATCATTTCTTCTTCAATTTCTTTCTCAAGTCTGTTTTCCCATATATCAATTCTATCTCTAATTTTCTTCAATTCCCTTGAATTTTCTTCTATTTTTATCACCAATCTTTCTGAAATTTCTTCCATTTTTTCGAATTTCTTATTTATGTCTTATTTTATTCTTTCTGTAATATTCTCTTTCATTTCTTGGTTCATTCTTTTTGAATCATCTTTCATTTCTTCGAATTTGTTATTCATTTCTTGATCCATTCTTTTTGGATCATCTTTCATTTCTTGATTCATTCTTTTTTGAGCATCTTTCATTCATTCCATTTTTTGATTCAATCTTTCTCTGAATCTTCTATTTCTTCCATTTTTTGATTCATTCTTTCGGCATCATCTTTTTGGTTTTTGAGCGCTCGTACTACTTACACGAGGGCTATATCATTTCGTCACGATGTCTGTATTTATCGAATTTTAAGCCGAAAATGGTCTCAATCGACTATGTTCGACTCACTGATGACGAATCCGTCGGAAAATTCGAGTATGTCCGTCCGGCCGTCCGTAAGCACGATAACTCTCGAACGGAACAACCTAGAGAATTGAAATTTTCACTGTGGGTTCAGTTCCCGAATGCCTCGGGTAAGTTCGTTAATGGGCCAAATTCCACCAGGGCTTCCGTAAATATGGCCGTTCAAAGTTTTGTTTCCCTGATTACTTGAAAGCTACAGATTTGATCGAGATGAAATTTTGCACTCAAATGGAAAATGAGGTGTTCAAGCTACATGTTTTGTTCAGATCACATGACCCGAACCATAGAAAATCATAACTTTCGAACGGAAAGGTCTAGGGACTTGAAATTTTCAGGATAGGTGTGGATCTGAAATGTCGCGTTCACGTTTATCAATGAGCAGAATTATATTAGGGGTTCCGTAAATACGGTCGCTTGAAATTTTGTTTTCTCGATAATTTCGAAACTACGGATTCGATCGAGATGAAATTTTGTATTTTAATCGAGAATGATATATTGAAGCAATATTTTGTCCAGATCGCATGACCAGAACCATATAAACCATAGAAAATTGTAACTTTTGAACGGAAAGGCTTAGGAACTTGAAATTGTCAGGGTGGGTTTGGATCGCGAATATCGCGGTCACGTTCATCAATGAGCAAAATTAGACTAGGGGTTCCTTAAAAATGGCCGTTCAGAATATTATTTTCCTGATAGTTTCGGAAACTACTGATCGGATTGGAATGAAATTATGCACCTAGCTGACGAATAATGTATTCAAACTACGTGCAAAATTTTGTCCAGATCGCATCACCAAGACCATAGATACCGTAGAAAATTCTTGCGAATTATCGAAACAAAATTTGTCAGCTGAAGCACTGACATGAAGTCTGGAGTATCGCCTAAGTTTCAGAATTTTTTTGACAGCTGTCGAAAATTCCTTCAATTGATTGATAAAACTGAAAAATGCGAATCTACCTACAAGGTGCATGTACGAGCGCTCAAAAGTTCCTGCCTTCACGGCAGTGCTTAGTAATTTTTTTCGTATAACTTCTTATTTATGTCCATTAATGCCTTCATCGTCATATTTGATTCTTTTTTTTTGTTCTTCTCCAATTCTTTGTATCTTATCTTCTTCATCTCCTTTTTTCCCTATCAAAGTTTTACTTCTTGTTTCCATTTTCAAACAGATAATGCAATTTAATAGAAAAAAATAACAATTATGTGTGTTATGGCTCTAATGTGAAATTTGAAATAAATTTCTTTAATTTTCACATTCGAACATAACAAAAATTCTATGGTTTCATTGGTATCGGGGTAAAAATTTTGATTGTAAAAACCTGAAAATGTAAGACTAAACATATTATGTGGGTAAAAAATTGTCAAAAATCGTAATACTTCATGAAGAGAACCGCGGGAGACGTGCGGAGAGCCGCCACAATAACTTGCCTCTTTTCCTCACTCCAATTCACTCCCTTCCTTATTTCGATAGCATCAGTTTCGATGGGTTAATGCTGCCTAACATTAACACCAAATTCCTACATCCTAAACTTTCTAGATGAAAAGAAATTCTAAGATTCTTTGACCCATACCGATTACGTTTCAGAATCTGATAACCTGGGCAGCACTGACTCAGAAGTGAAGAAGATTCTAACTCTTCATCTGCCTATTTCAGAATACGACACTCTTGGTTCCGATTCAGAAGGAGACGGAAGAGCCACGAGCCAAGAGATGATGTCCTTCAATCAAAGAATGAGAGGTTGGTACATCCCAAAGCATTTAGTGGCATATACTAAGAAGATACTTCACACTTTTTTCAGGTGGAGCCGAAGGAACGTCATCATCATCAGAAACCTCACCGCACTCTGGTAGCATAGGAAGAAAACCGTATCCTTCGAAGAAGGGAAAGCACAAAGTGCCGGCGTTGGGAAAGAGACATGTGAGGAGTAGCAGCGGATATTCGAGTCACAACGACGAAACAACCTTTAGTATATCGCACGCCCCAAGCTTCAACGATAGAATTCACCCCCCTAGTAGGTTTTCCGATCTGGGAGGATCTAGGGAAATGACTGAGTCCGAATACGAGAAAGTGAGGGCAAGGGGAATGACCAAACTTAGTAGGGAAGCCTTTCAGATCAACGTATGAGAATAGAGAAAGTCGGAAAAGGCTGAATCGTGAACCAGTGTGGTAACTGTTGACATTGAAATCATTTTGAATGAAGATCCTTTCGTGAACCCCGTAACAAAATTTATAGGAAAATGTTGTTTGCACTATAAAGAAATATTGTATTACGTTTATATTTTTTTCATGGATTCTGTACAGTTAGTGGAGGACTCGAAGAGTGGTTGGTGCCTTTAGCGGATTCTAGTGTTGAAGAAACTCATTGGTGTGCCAAAGAGAAACAAAGACGAGATAACAAAAATGAATAGTAAAAAATGTACGTTATAGATTTTATAGATTGTTATGTAAAGGTGAGAATTCCTTTATTATTTTCTTTATTAGGTTCTGTGTTACGTTTTGAGATGAAGTACTTTCAAATGGATGTAAACTAATCAATTCTTCTATAAAACCCCGCTGAAATAATTTGATTGTAAGTTTCCATTATAAATACTTAATAACCCAAATATGTATTTATTACAATTCAATAAACTGTTATGTTGAAGTGTTATTACTTAAGGGGAGCCGTAGATTTATCAGGAATAGCTCAACCGGTTTTGAATCCCTTTTTTCAATTTCACAGGGTGAAAATTTCAAGCGTATAAACGAGAAAAAAAAGTCCGCATATTGGAATTTGTACATGTGAACGGAATCATTTTCTATTGCCAAAAATTTGAAGAGCACTGACGTGAAGTTAGGAGCTTTCACGCACTTCTCTCTGTATACTAAAACGGTCTTCAGTGTTCATTGTTCAAGTATGACCAATACTGTCATTTTATTTTCATAAACTTCAAAAGATGGAATCACCGAATTATATTGGATATATGTATGAACCAGAAAACTTAATTTTTTTCCGTGTGCAAAACGGACTCTAGTGTTCATTGCAAGTATGACAAATATTGTCATTTTATTTCTATAACCTCGAATATATCAGAAAAACTCATTTTTTTTTGTCTATGATCATTTTCAGAATGGCAAATGCCTACTATCATTTTAATTTTATGAACTTCAATAGATGGAATCCATCGAATTCATATTGAATATATCAAAATACTCAATTTTTTTTCTTTGTCCCAAAATGGCTTCAGAACATTTTATTTACATAAAGTTAAAAGAAAAATCACCGACTTATATTGAATATTAGAAACAATATTTATTTTCTGCGTGTCAAAACGCCCTTCAATGTTCATTCTCAATATGACATCAATTGTCATTTTATTTTCTCTAGAATTCAAAAGATGAGAAAACTCAATTTTTTCTGTGTACCAAAACGGCCTTCAGTGTTTCGGGGAGTTCCAGATAGCTGTCAGATTTTAACCACTGAAAAAATATATGGAATCCACCGAAACATATGGAAATGTCCGAAAAAACCCAATTTATTTTCTGTGTACCATAACGGACTTCAGTGTTCATTGCAAGTATGACAAATATTGTCATTTTATTTCTATAGCCTTGAATAACATTGAATATATCAGAAAAACTCATTTTTTGAGCGCTCGTACTACTTACACGAGGGCTATATCATTTCGTCACGATGTTTGTATTTATCGAATTTTGAGCCGAAAAGAAGAAAATGTGCCGTAAGCACGATAACTCTCGAATGGAACAACCTAGAGACTTGAAATTTTCAGTGTGGGTTCAGTTCCCGAATGCCTCGGTTGAGTTCGTTAATGGGCCAAATTCCACCAGGGGTTCCGTAAATATGGCCGTTCAAAGTTTTGTTCTCCTGATTACTTGGAAACTACAGATTTGATCGAGATGAAATTTTGCACACCAATGGAGAATGAGGTGTTCAAGCTACATATGAAATTTTGTCCAGATCGCATCACCAGAACCATAGAAATAATAGAAAATTGTAACTTTTGAACTGAAACGTCTAGGGACTTGAAATTTTCAGGATAGGTGTGAATCTCGAATGTCGTGATCACGTTTATCTATCAGAAAAATTATACTAGGGGTTCCGTAAATATAGTCGTTTGAAATTTTGTTTTCTTGATCATTTCAAAACTACAGATTCGATCGTGACGAAATTTTGTATACTGATGGAAAACGATATATTCGAGCTACATTTCTCCAGATCGCATGACCAGAACCATAGAAATCATAAAAAATCATAACTTTCGAACGGAAAGGCCTAGGGACTTGAAATTTTCAGGCTAGGTGTGGATTTCAAATGTCGCGTTTACGTTCATCAATGAGCAGATTTATACAAAGGGTTCCGTAAATACAGTCGTTCGAAATTTTGTTTTCTCGATAGTTTCGAAACTACGGAATCGATCGGGATAAAATTTTGTATTTTAATCGAGAATGATATATTGAAGCAACATTTTGTCCAGCTCGCATGACCAGAACCATAGAAACCATAAAAAATTATAACTTCCGAAGGGAACGGCCTAGGAACTTGAAATTTTCAGGGTAGGTTTGGACCGCAAATGTAGCGGTCACGTTCATCTATGAGCAAAATTAGACTAGGGGTTCCGTAAATATGGTCGTTCAAAATATTTTTTTTCTGATGATTTCGAAACTACTGATTGGATTGGAATGAAATTCTACACCTAGCTGGAGAATAATGTATTCAAACTAAGTGCGAAATTTCGCCCAGATCGCATCACCAAGTTCATATATACCGTAGAAAATTCTAGCGAATTATCGAAAGAAAATTGGTCAGCTGAAGCACTGACATGAAGTCTGGAGTTTCGCCTAAGGTTGAGAATTTTTTTGACAGCTGTCGAAAATTCCTTCAATTGATTTCTAAAACTGGAAAATGCGAATCTACCTACAAGGTGGATGTACGAGCGCTCAAAAGCTCCTGACTTCACGGCAGTGCTTTTATAATTTTTTTTTGTATGTGATCATTTTTAGTATCACAAATGCCTACTGTCATTTTAATTCTATAAACTTCAATAGATGGAATTCATCAAATCATATTAAATATATCAGAATACTCATTTTTTTTCTTTGTCCCAAAACGGCATCAGATCATTTTATTTTCATCAACTTAAGGAAAAATTCATCGACTTATATTGAATATATAAAAACTAAATTTATTTTCTGTGTCAAAACGACCTTAAGTTTTCATTCTCAATATGAAGATTGAATGGTGTCATTTTATTTTTTTTGGAATTCAAAAGATGAGAAAACTCATTTTTTCTGTGTACCAAAAAGGCCTTCAGTCTTCAGTGTTTTGGGGAGTTCCAGATAGCTGTCAGATTTTAAACACTGAAAAAAAGATATGGAATCCACCGAATCATATGGAAATGTCGGAAAAAAACCCAATTTATTTTCTGTGTACCAAAACGGACTTCAGTGTTCATTGAAAGTATGACAAATATTGTCATTTCATTTCTATAGCCTTGAATAACATTGAATATATCAGAAAAACTCATTTTTTTTTGTATGTGATCATTTTTGAGCGCTCGTACTACTTACACGAGGGCTATATCATTTCGTCACGATGTCTGTATTTTTCGAATTTTGAGCCGAAAATGGTCTCAATCGACTATGTTCGACTCACTGATGACGAATCCGTCAAAAAATTCGAGTCTGTCCGTCCGTCCGGCCGTCCGTCCGTCCGTCCGTCCGGCCGTCCGTCCGTAAGCACGATAACTCTCGAACGGATCAACCTAGAGACTTGAAATTTTCAGTGTAGGTTCAGATCCCAAATGCCTCGGTCAAGTTCGTTAATGGGCAGAATTCCACCAGGGGTTCCGTAAATATGGCCGTTCAAAATTTTGTTCTCCTGATTACTTCGAAACTACAGATTCGATCGAGATGAAACTTTGCACTCAAACGGAGAATGAGGTGTTTAAGCTACATGTGAAATTTTGCCCAGATCGCATGACCAGAACCATAGAAACCATAGAAAATTGTAACTTTTGAACGGAACCCCCTAGGGACTTGAAATTTTCAGGATAGGTGTGGATCTGGAATGTCGTGATTACGTTCATCTATGAGCAAAATTATACAAGGTGTTCCGTAAATATGGTAGTTTGAAATTTAGTTTTCTTGATAATTTCAAAACTACAGATTCGATCGTGACGAAATTTTGTATACTTATGGAGAATTATATATTCAAGCTACATTTCTCCAGATCACATGACTCGAACCATAGAAAATCATAACTTTCGAACGGAAAGGCCTAGGGACTTGAAATTTTCAGGATAGGTGTGGATCTCGATTGTCGTGATCAGTTTCATCTATGAGCAAAATTATACTAGGGGTTCCGTAAATACGGTCGTTTGAAATTTTGGTTTCTCGATAATTTCGAAACTACGGATTCGATCGAGATGAAATTTTGTATTTTAATCGAGAATGATATATTAAAACAATATTTTGTCCAGATCTCATGACCAGAACCATAGAAACCATAGAAAATTGTAACTTTCGAACGGAGAGGCCTAGGAACTTGAAATTCTCAGGGTAGGTTTGGATCGCGAATATCGCGGTCATGTTCATCAATGAGCAAAATTAGACTAGGGGTTCAGTAAATATGGCCGTTCAAAATATTTTTTTGCTGATAGTTCCGAGAATACTGAGCGGATTGGGATGAAATTCTGCACCTTGCTGAGTAATAATGTATTCAAACTACTTGCAAAATTTTGTCCAAATCGCACCACCAAGACCATAGATACCGTAGAAAATTCTAGCGAATTATCGAAAAAAAATTGATCAGCTGAAGCACTGACATGAATTCTGGAGTTTCGCCCAAGTTTCAGAATTTTTTTGACAGCTGTCGAAAATTCCTTCAATTGATTTCTGAAACTGGAAAATGCGAATCTACCTACAAGGTGCATGTACGAGCGCTCAAAAGCTCCTGCCTTCACGGCAGTGCTTTTCGTAATTTTTAGTATCACAAATGCCTACTGTCATTTTAATTTTATAAACTCAATAGATGGAATTCATGCAATCATATTGAATATATCAAAATACTACTTTTTTTTTCTTTGTCAAAAAACGGCTTCGGATCACTAGCTGTCATATTTAAACCACTGAAAAAAATATATGGAATCCACCGAATCACATTGAAATGTCCGAAAAAATCCAATTTATTTTCTGTTGACCAAAACGGACTTTAGTGTTCATGGTTTTGGAAATATATCTTAAAAAAAAAGCATATAATTTGATAACAACAGTACAATTCCATTCCTGGATTGAAATAAAACTTAATAATCATTTCATTCTTTCTATATTGTAAAATCAAATGGTTCGAAATCTGTTCGTATTCTTTCAACCAAGGAAATTTCCTCCGCTTTGCTCAGACAGCATTCTTTCCATTCCGTCCTGTCAGGTAAATTTAGGACGGGGCCAGTGCACAAAACATCCCTTCCGAAATTAATTGGAAAATTTCCTTTGATGGTGGTGTACAAAACCGAACCCGATGGTAGTTCCACAAGGAAATACGGAGTTTTAGGTGGAAGAACTTCTTCCAAACGATCGTAAGACTCAGCTTCAGTCAAATTGAAACCATTAGCTTCCGCTTCTTCCTGAAAATGTAAAATGCTCTCACCTATTATACAAATTCAGAGTGGTTCAAAAGATTATTACCTGAAAAATCTCTTTCAATTCTCTTTGTGCTTTCTCGGGAATTGGGATCACTTGCAACTGCATATGGGAAGTTTTGTAATTTCTCTCGAAGAAAATTGGAACTCTTGAATCCCTTTCGTAAAATTGAACAAGAGCTTTTTTGAACTGGTTCATTTCCAACGTGACAAGTTCAGGTTGGTTAACGCTATTCTGGTAATGTTGTATCGGGCAAATAAGAAAATGTTCGTCCACCAAACCACCTAAATTAAAGAACTATAAACTTCAAGAATGGAGGAATAAATCAAAGAAAATACCTTTCGCTAAGGCCATATAACAATGATCTCCAATAGTGATAATGAGATGTTTTTCAACAGAAGGACTAGCCAAGCAAAACCAGCATTTCTCTTGGTCAAACGTTATTTTTTCTCTCCTTTGCTTCTTAGATTTTGGTTCCTCGATTGGTGTTGTATCATAGAAATATTGCTTGGTCATAGTTGATTTTTTGATTTTGAAAACTGAAAAAATTAATGAAATCAGAGAACTTAATTGGAGCAGACTATCAAAATATTTAGAGACACGTTGTATTGCGCGTTATTATATAGTTAGTGCTCATCAATTTTAAAGGTCCGCTCAACAATTTTGGGTCGTTATTTATCGTTTTCGCCATTTTTCGACCTTTCCCTAATGTTATTTTCATATAACGAGCTTTCCAATAGGAATGATGCAATTTAAAATGGTTTTGATGACCACACTGCATATTATTTTTCGACATTTTTCATTTCATTTGTGTTCAGTAGGTTATGCCATTCGATCATGGAAAGATACCCGTTTCTACAACGTTTAGAAATTGTTGAATTATTTGTTCATAATCAGTGGTAATTCGTGAATACTGAGAGAAATTTAAGAAGAATTCATGGACGATATTATTCAGTTAACCGACTCACTATTCGTCTTATTGTGGACAAATTTGAAAGTTAATTTTCTCTTAATCTACCGAAAATTCTGAGAATGTTTTTCAAAATATCCAAAAAACTCACCTTCGCTCTGTAAATCGTCGAAAGTGAAAGGACAAGGAGTTTCATCTGTGGTTTTCTGGATTAATTCCGATAGTTTCATTTTATCTATTGGTGTCAAATTTAGAGCGTATAACCACTTTTCCCCTTCTTTATTATCGACCCGTCCAAGACCAATGAATCTTGTTGCGATCTCCACCGTTGAATCATTGTCTCCTAAGGACGGTACCCTCATCGGGGGTCTTTCATAATATTTTCCCTCTAAACCACTCACAATATATCTAGGCTTTAATTTCATTATAAGCCAGTTTGGTAATTCACTTTCGAATTTCGGTTTGATCTGAAATATTGTTTTATACTAAATTACTTCGTCTTTAAGTAGATATTTTCACCTTTTCAGGGTCGATTAGAACCTTAGTAGGCCATTGCGATGTAAGAAGTATATCAACTCCTCTAAAGGCAGGATTACCTCGTACACATAGATCGAATAGTTCAGATATATCATTTCCATCATAATTATGAGGTTCTTTCGAAGCGAGACTACTTATTCCACTAACATAAGCAATTCTCAACCCATTACTACCTGTGAATATTCCTCTTTTACCTAGAACAGAAAAAAGCTCAACAATTAGGTCGAAATTTCTTCTATTAAGTTGAAGCACTCACCAAAATAAAATAAATTGGTACAAAGCTCCTCATCTTCTTCAGGGTACATATCCAAATGATCGGCTTTATTTGGACCCAAAATATATGTTGGCAAAGGTACTATAAATAACATTCAATCAATTTCAAGTATTGTTTTGCCTCAAATTATATGCAGTAGTCGACAAACCTTTTTTGTTTCCTAACTTGTAGTCATCGAATTCTTTATTGTTTATTCCAAAAAAATTTCCAACGCAAATGAGCATGTCAAACTGACCACTTTTCTTTATGATACTGTTTATTTTCTTGAATAAAGCATTAAATTTTCCCTCAACATCTCCACAAAATAAGCTGAAATTGAAAAATCGATAACAGGTAATAGTGTGATCCTTGATTCAACTTTACATTTTCTTTTTTTGTTCAGAACTCATCTTTGCTTCGATGTATGTCCTATTTAAAGGGGAAGTTTTGATAATTTTTGGTTCCTCCTGCAATAAAAATATTCAAAATTCTCTATGGAACATTGGAACATATACAAAACATAAACACAAACCAACTTTCATTATTAGGTTAGATTAGTTCAAATTTTAGGTTAAGATTTTGACAACTAAATCGGGTCGTGTTCCGGTATTCCAGAAAAACTAAAAACATTGAGCCATTAATAAAATACTACTAATTTATACATGGTATGTGCTCTAAACATATGTCAGATTCGAAAACTGCGTCAATGATTGTAAAAATGCAATTAATGCGCGATTCCAACTAACGATGAGGGCGCTGCAAAATGTAAACAAACATGGAGGAAAACGAGTATCTTTTCGGGATTCATTGGCTGGAACGGATTATTCAGGTATTCTTCAAGTTTTTCCTTCGAATTTGTGAGTTTAATGTGAAGAATTTTCAGTGAATGATTGGATTATTGATGGTGTAGTGTCAAGTTTATCGATTTAAGTATATAAATTGATTTTTTCATTTTAAATTATATCAAAATTGATAATTCAACAGGAAATATGCAGCACTATTTGAGTTTGACGACAGATTCAATTATTTGAAATAGTCGATCATTTGTGCTTTTCTTTGGTTCTTTTTTTCCACTATGCCAAAGGCATTAGTGACGCAATCTGCTGAGGCATCTTTCTTATGGAATTCCTAAATCACCACTGAAACCTGCCCCAAAAACGGAAAGGCCTAGGAACTTGAAATTTTCAGGGTGGGTTTGGATCGCGAATTTCACGGTCACGTTCATCAATGAGTAAAATTAGACTAGGGGTTCCGTAAATATGGCCGTTCAAAATATTCTGTTCCTGATAATTTCGAAACTACCGATTTGATTGGAATGAAATTTTGCACCTAGCTGAGGAATAATGTATTCAAACCACGTGCGACATTTTGTCTAGATCGCATCACCGAGACCATAGATACCGTAGAAAATTCTAGCGAATTATCGAAAAAAAATTGATCAGCTGAAGCACTGACATGAAGTCTGGAATTTCGCCTAGGTTTCAGAATTTTTTTGACAGCTGTCGAAAATTTCTTCAATTGATTTCTAAAACTGGAAAATGCGAATCTACCTACCAGGTGCATGTACGAGCGCTCAAAAGCTCCTGCCTTCACGGCAGTGCTTTTCGTAATTTTTTTTAAGTTGTCGATCTTCGATCTCGTTAAAAAAGTTCAGGTTATATTCTGTAATAAAATCACTCGTTATACGGTTATACGTGCTATTTCATTATCATTCCATCCAATTATGAATTACCATAATAACATGCTCTTTCATGTTATATTCCTCAGTTTTCATCGAATATATTCCAAACACACTGAACGAAATAAACACATTTTTCCCTACGTTTCTGAATCAGGTTTTTCCAATCAATGAAAAAACTTTTTATTGATGTATTTATTGAAAAACACATTCATCTGATGAAAAAAAATTAATTTTCAAGTATTTATTGCAGATAAAGTAAGTATATACACAATATAAAATTAAATATAAAAGGAGGTATGGCCTAATGAAAAGTAACAATTTCATGAGAATTAGTTCAACAAAAGCAGTGCTGTGTTCTCTTAAATAAATAAAATTGTATCTTAAATTTAATAAGATAATTAACAAATCATTAGGAATTTATCGACTAGAGAAGTGCAAGCTTTTCGAAGACATTCGGAATAGTTACGAAAGATATAAAATAAATATTAGAGGATTCCAAACAATTCTAGAATAAAATGTCTTTTCTCTTGAAGGACCTGATATTGGCAGTGAAAATTTCTTGCTAGTTGTCTTTTCTTAAACTTAAACTAACTTTCAAATAGGTATTGTAAAAAGAAAGTAAATAAGAACTTTGTTCTGAATAGAGCACTAATAAGAACTGTAAAACTTAAAGCTTGAATTAAATTACGAACTAATAGAAGTTCTCCTCTTCGGAGTAACAGCTATACTCCGTAGACTCCGTGACCTCTCGAAGAGTGAAGGGTCTATATAGATAGGCTCGCTGGGATCTTCGAAGGGCCCTCCTGGAGCGGAGTTCGGAGAATCAGGATCATCTCTTGGCATACTTGGAAAATGTCTAGCTCTTCCAAAACCTGCGAAGGACTTTCCGAACCCGGTTCCAAACATAGAAATACCACCCGAAACGTTGCTGCTCCTTGTGTTGGGGTAGGAGGTCGAGGAGAATGTTGATATGTTGGAGGATGATCTATTCACCATGATATTCTTCTGTAAAACGGACCAGTAGCGGCGATAGCCCCAACTGACAAGAACCACAACGGTCAAGAGAAGAGCCAGGAGGGAGAATAAGACTGTAACTAAGCCATGGTATTCCCCTTTGGTTAAGCAGACGGTTTCAGGAACCAATTCAGATCTTTGGGCTTCTTGTTGTAATTCTTCTCTCGAATCGAAAACCTGTGAAAGTTATATTCGTGAAAAGCTTTTGAATATAGCAATTTTTAGGGTATCGAAAAATTAACATCCCAAGCCACTTACTCTTACCTCGATCATCTCCCTGACGAACTCAGGTGGTTCAGAGGGTCCCTTCTCAGTTTCCAGAGTCTTCTCCGCCTGAGGAAAACTAACCACTGTCGTCTCTTCCGTAAAATTCTGGGTACTCTCGGTAACTTCCACGATGGTGTTGTTGGCCACTTCTATCACCATGGTATCATTAATGGATCTTCTTCTCCGACCGAATGAGGGTTCCGATCTTCCCGTCCCTGAGGGACAGTACGCTGGCTGACAGCCATCCTTGCACGTTTTAACAGTGGCTTCAAACACCAAGAAGTTGGATTCAGGAATTTTGAAAGCGTTGAATCTGGCCTCAAGACTGTCCCCGCTTCTGCCTCTGTCAAGTTCTGGGAAGACGAAGGTATCCACTGGGCATCTGAAAGGATTTTTGGTTTAGTTCATTCAGGACTCAAGAAAGATTAATCTTACCCAAATCTGTCAATGAGCTGTACGGATCTCCCTGTGTATGGGTCTCTGGCAACCACGTTGGTGGCGAAAATATCTGTTACATAGTTATATCCGTCTTGCGCTTCCAGTCTGAAGGTTAGAGGGTCTCCAACGGCTATAGTGGTGGTGGGTCTTCCTTGGTACAAAATCATCAATCGCACCTTGGAACTTAGAGTGTTCTCTGCTGGCAAGTACTCTATGGGTACTGGACTTCCAGATCTGAATAGAACAATGAACATTCAGAGTATATGGATATTATCCACCAAACAATAAATCTCACCCTGCCCCGATGAAACCAGAGGAAACGACAGCTTCACCAGGTCCTCTAAATAAACAAGTTAGGTTGAATCTCTTATCTTTCCCGGTTTGGACGTAGTCACTGAATTGTACCGTCACGATGTTGGTCATGGTATCCCCATATCTTTGCGTTCCACACTCTGGATAACCCTGAGCACCACTTATGCGTAGAACGTTAACAGTACCGCCGTTACCCCTGAAGAAGCATCTATCGTAGAAGCCATACGTGTAGATCCTTCCATAGAACCCTTCTGGAGTTCTGAGGGTGAATTCCATTCCATCTTCGTTGCAGACTTGGCTCACTGTGAGTGGATGGAGTAAGTACATATAAAAAATTATGGTGTTTGCTATTATTTACCGTCCAAGCAGTCTCCATCAACGCCATGTCGACTCAAAGACCTCTCGTAGTATTCGAAGTTTCCACCAGTCTCGAAGTATTGAGGATTGTTTATCTCCATATCCCTGGAATCTCTATCGCTCAACTCACAGTTGTCCCGGTTGGTTTCGTAACCACCAGCAGGAACATCCCTGAAATCAATCTTTCATTCCCCTTGTGGTGAAAATTTAAGATGTACTACCTGTAATTGAAGGATCTACAAATGAAATCCCTCATATCGTTACATTCCCTTTCGCAAACGACCAACGATGGAGCGTTAGTTGACTTCCTGATGAACTCCTTCCTCGCTCTTTGCCTAGTTCCAATCTGTTTGAAGTTTCCGCCTTCGTCGCATCTGGAGCTGTATGGCCTGTTGGGTCCAATCCCCCCGAAACTGTCGTAAATCGGTCCATCAGGTCCTGGTGAGATAGGTCTTCCTCCGTACGGAGGCCTTCCACCTCCACTTGGTCGTATGGGATCGTAGGGAGGTCTTCCGCCTCCACTAGGTCGGATGGGATCGTAGGGAGGTCTTCCACCTCCACTTGGTCGGATGGGATCGTACGGTGGTGGTATGGGATCTACTGGTCTGCCTATTGGTCTTCTATCTGGTCTGTCGGGTCTGAAGAACCATTTACTACCACCGTTCTTTTCATCGCCGTAATAGTCGTAACGGTTGCCTCCACCATATCTGTCTCCTCCCTGATCCCTGAAAAAGTTTCACGATTATAGATCCTCCACCATATGATCTTCATCAGGCTCGTCTAGAACAATTTATATGAACCCTAAGAATAAGCAAAGAGTAAATATTCACTCTTGTTGTCTATAGCGCAAAAATAATTAAACGTGGAGAATTGTGTACACATTTATTCAACTAATGATAATGGTATTTACAATACCTGTCGCCATATTTATCACCGTATCTATCACCATATCTGTCGGGGTATCGACCTCCGTTGTATTTGTGGTCATATGAACTCCCACCTCCGTATTTATCTCCTCCTGAACTACTTGGTCGATAGTTGACCCCAACGGGGTATTCGTAATCTGGGTATCTTTCACCGTATCTGCTTCCATATCCACCTCTGTCACCTCCATATTTGTCCCTATCTCCATACCTGGAAGGAAGGAAGATAATTTAAAGCTATCTGTAGCTTCAATCCAGTGGAAATCTAACCTGTCTCCCCCACTTGGTCTTGGATATTTCGATGGGTACTTGTCTCCACTAGACGAAGGGGGATAATAAGGATACCTGTCTCTAGTTGGCGGAGGGTACCTGTCAGGATAACCATCTCTTGGAGGTCCCAAAGGTCTAATCGGGTAATCATCTGGTGGTACTCTCGAATATGGTGGTTTTGGATGATACCTATCCCTATCCCTATCATCGTAATCACCTCCACTGCTGCTTGGTCTGTAGGACGGTGGTCTGGGCCTTGGATATTCATCAGGTGGATAACTTGGTCGATGAGGTCTAGGGTAATTTCCTCCAGGTCTCAAAGGGTAGTCATCACCAGGCCTGATTGGATAATCACCACCAGGCCTAATCGGATAACCTCCACCAGGTCTTATTGGATAATCACCTCCAGGCCTAATCGGATAATCTCCACCAGGTCTTATTGGATAATCACCACCAGGCCTAATTGGATAATCGCCACCAGGCCTGATCGGATAATCTCCACCAGGTCTGATTGGATAATCGCCCCCAGGTCTTGGTGGGTATTCGCCTCCTGGACGAATGGGGTAATCTCCTGGTCTGCCGGGATAATCATCGCCTGGTCGTGGGAAACCTGGTCTATGAGGATATTCTCCAGGTCTGTAAGTTCCACTTCCTCCCTCACCCCCTGGTCTACCTTCACTGTCCCCTCCAACTGAAAAAGAGTACTGATAAAAATTGTTTTTCTTTTGAAGGCGTATACGTACGCATTAAATTTTCGTAGTAATCGTAATCTGCGTCGTAAATAATCCTCATGCCGTCCTTCTGGTTGTACCTAGTCAATCGGCAAGTTCTGTAGCGTTCGCTGTATTCAGCTGATCTACACTGGAAACTAGGTTGTCTCAGACATTCGTCCAAACACTCACTAAGAGATCTTCCTGATATCTCTGAGTGATGTTCACCACCAAGTCTGCTGTTCCTATATCTCTGGAATGCTGTGTCTGGTTTCTTGCCAGTGAAAAGGTGAGACGTCACTGAGTTATCTGGGTATTCTGATCCTCGAGCTGAAGAAGAATTGCATTGAAATTTGTTAAAATATGTGTATCTTGGTCGAGTCACAAAGCTTGAAGAAAAGGAACGGTGTTTGAAGATGTGCTAGTCTTCCCTTTTGACTTCTTAGAAAATTTGAGAAGAAATAAACCTAGAGATGTGTTCAAAGCGACCTTTTATGGGTTTTCGAGAAATGGTGAAGTACTGGGAGGGAAAAACCGAACCTCATAGTTCTACTCACATTCTAAATTGCGCTGATGTCGGTTCTGCAGAGAGGATGCTGGAAGTCAGGGAAGACGTATATGTTACAGTGAACTCATACCTATATCGTGTAAACAAGAAAAATTGATACTTACGACTGTCCAAACATGCGAAGTCGTAGAAATGATGGGTGGGGCTGCTGGCTATAGATATATCGTCTTTCTGCGAAACAGAGTCTTCTTCGGAGATGGTGCACTGTTTGGTCATTTCGTCGTACTCTATGGATCTGCAGAAATATTTTTCGGCGCGTACACACATGCCTTGGCATTCTTCCAGAGTTATGTTCGTGTAGGAATCTACCTCGAATGGACCTCCAAGACGTCTGTTCTCCTCCTTGATGAAGACTGCTAGTCCGTCACATCTTCGCTCAGCTGAAGAATGTATGATGTTGAAAAAGAATTTTGATGAAACTATCTGATCATACCACTCAAGCAGGTGTTCTCGAGGTACTCAGCGTCTGGATCGTCCTGTAACAGCTCAGGGTGTGTCCTCCTGGTGAATCTGCTCAAAATGCACATCCCTTGGTTCGAGTCGAAGGTTGCTGATCTGCAGACGAAACTGAATTCATCCAGACATTTATCTTCACAGTCGCTTCTGTTGGATGCCGGTACTTCTTTCACGTCAGGCATTGGTAACTTCAGACGTTTTCGGGGGTGACGTTCGAAAACGTATCTTCTGTTAGGACACTCCCGATCTGGTCTGTTGGCTGTGAAATGAAGACGATTTGAATCTATCGTCCAGATGAAAATTGAAGGATTATCTTACACGTAAGACATATTTCATTGAAGTGAACGCTGTTTGGAACGATCATAAGGCTTCCCATCCCTTCAGGTCTCGCCTGGTTGGGAGAGAGGTAGCATGTGGACTCCTCGTATTCAGGTCCTCCGTTGTAGGTGGCTATGCGACTGCCTGGTTGAAAATCGAAGGAGGCACAAGCCCTCACGATATTCTGCGAGTTCCTATCCTTCAAACACAGGTCCTGGCATTTTTCCAGTACCATGAAAGGAGGCATTGTGTCCCTGACGATGTCTTCGTCGAAGCCTTGGAGCTGAATGTTGGGCAGACGTTCGTACATTATCTTTCCGTTTATCGATCCAGAACCACATGATGTTTGGGCTGCGGGATGAAGTGGTGAAAATTCGTAGACATGAAGGTGCAGGTTTCTTACCTTTGGTCATCATCTTCAGGACAGTGAGGACAGTTATTGCTTGTACCATACTGGGAACGTATGGGTAATTTCTCATTTTGGTTATGGACTAGGTGCATCTACACTACCTGGACATACTTTGTGGTCTGAAAGTGAAATGTTGAACGTCAGTGGCCACAGGTGAATGAAAAAATGGACAATTGAAAATCTGTTCCATTCAGGCATGTCGGATATTTCGGAGATACAAAGCGTTCTTCCGGATTCTCACGGGGAGGAATTGGGTCAATATTCGAACAATGTGAAGTGACAAAAGGACTTTTATTTTGAGGTTACACATGTTAGCGAGGGTTATTGTTCATCATTTGGATTCAGATAATTGATTACAAGTTGAATTGGACACAGTATAGTTTCGATAGGAGGGATTCTGAGAATGTTTCCTCACCATACGTTCGACACAAAATTTCAGAAAAACTCAACCAGCACTAATGTGCCAGTAAAAATATTATGTAATTATTGTTGGAAAAAGGTTTAATTATATGTCTCGACCAATAGTTATTATTCTGCATGATGGATGCTGTCCTTCAGATGTTCAATTGATCCCCATCGTGCATGTTTGCCTCATTTTTTCGAGAGAATAGGGGGACTTTGACATTAGGAAATCCCGTTTCAGATTGTAAGAAAATGAGGCTGGCTACATGCTATACATTTTGGAATTCAATGAGCGAATGTTCTCACTGATGGGCTTTTAATGCATTCCTAATGGAAACGACAGTCCAAAGAATAAATATGTTCGACAAAAATATCATTATATTCACGAATTTTTACTTTGAGTGGTAATTGAAACAAATCTGATTTTAAATAAAAAGAATGATTTATTTTTCGATCGAGAAAATAACAAGAGTTGCGGTTTTTTATTTATTATTTGAAATTATTTCAAGAAAAATATTATGGTTTCTGATGAATATTTTATCGCCTACGAGTGATGCGCTCTAGCAATTATGACTAATATAATATAATAGCGATGCAAATGGTAGAATAAAGTAATCCGAAAACTCACTATCGTTGATTCATTATTCATTTCCGGTTGAAGCCAACGTTTGCCCAAATATTCAACGCTCTATAGAAACAAATATCAGGAAGGTAGATAACATTTTTATGACGAAAAAATATTTTCTCGATTAGTTATCATAAGTCTGTTGAACTAGAAAATATACTTCATACAACACGGAGCAGTACAGGGTGGTCCACCTTTTTGTAGAATAACTCCAACAGTCGATAAAATGTTCAATTTCAAGACAACTGATTTCAGTCCCGGCTTAAGGTCGCCCATCTCGATTAACTCTGATATTTTTTTCAGAATTCTTTGATTTCTTGTTTTCTGCGCTCAGACTGATGAACAAAGGTGAAAAAAAAACCGTTCTTGAATGATTTCTCATGGTTTTTAATAATGGCAAACTATTTTTTCATCCGATTTCCACGATTTTTCTTCAAATCTTCGTTCAAAAATTTTTTTATTACGTTTTTTCAATTGTTTTTGAGAATGACGTCATCGATCTTCACTTTTCTCAGATTTACACAAGTAAACGGTTCTTCAGATTCTTACCCATCCAGCGCCCTTGTTCACTTCCGTTCCCGATTAATAAATCTGCATAAAAACAAATTGAAAACCATCAAGAATCATCCTAGAATGCTCAGTTTCAATGAAAAAGATTAAAGAATACGAGGGAGCGCATACTCAAAATTTTTTCCAAAAATGTCCTGAAAAAATATCCGTAAATGTTTCATGACCAGAAGCTTCAAAATCTTCGACTTTTTTCGTTTTTTCTAAATCTCTTGCAATTCCCAAAATTTTCGGATCAAACTTGAACGATGATGTATTTCTTGAGGTTTAATGATAATCAGAATTTTTGTGAGAATTTACAGGTTAATACTTTTTTAGATTTGAAAGAAAGATCGACCTTGAAAAAATATCACCCTGTAGATAGTCACAGCAATTCCGATTTTCATCCCATTTAAACCTCAAAAAGTAAAAGGGTTCAAAAAAAAACGAAAAACGAAACTGGAAACTTGAAATACCAGGTAATTAGAACCAATCTGATTTTTCAATAAAAAAAATTATTAATTGTTTTTATCGAGAGTGTAAACTACAAGAGTTTTTTCTATGAATTTATTCTTCCAAGAAGGTAGTTATCGAGCAATTTTTTAATATGGTAGGTATTCTTGTTTTAAAATTGAAAAAATCCTATCAACTATTAACGTTAAAGTCGACCACCCATGAATATCTACAGGGTGATAGACATTTGTTCAGATGACATTCGTTCTCTTGTTTTATTGAACTATAAAAAAAATACAGTTCAACTAAAAAAGATGAATATTAATGGACAGCCAAGATAGCATTGCTTCTATGAATTCATTTTGAAGGTCCTTTGGATTTTTTTTGCACCAAAGATTTATTTTTAGAAAATTACAATTAATATCTGAAAAAACATGGAATTTCAATCGGAAACACATATTATTGTCATTTTAGCCGTCACCGTGAATAATGAGAAATAATAAATCGTAATAGAAAAATATCGAGTGTGTGTGGAACTGATAGTGTTTCACAGTTGGGATAATACTGAATATTTTCGAAGGAAAATAGTATATCTAGAATTTTATAGTAACCTTGAATAATAATTGACGCTATAATTTTAATGACTCGATTGAAAAAGCAATGAAATTTTATACTTGAGTATAAAAGATTGTCGTCTTTTATCAGGCGGTTCAGTTTCAATTCATTTGTGTTATCGTTAATGCACGTTAAAGAAAAACGAGCATACTCATTTGGATTATCATGAAGATATGAAATTATTCTTTTCAAAACACCAACTCATTGCACTGATTAAAAAATATATAAAGGTGTGATATCCCATTAGTTTTTGAAGCCAACTTCAACAGATGAAAAATAACGAAACAATAATAGATACAAATAGCAATTGTGAAGAAATTTTCTCATTTAGTCAAAAGTAAAAACAACATTTTTAATTCCAGAGATGAATCGAAACTCATCACCCATACCACACAGGAAACAGACAATGTCAATAATCCACCATCTATAGAAAAAAATAAACAGCGACGATAATCCTATCTATAATCAACCGTCCAATCCAAAACCGAAAAAGGTCAAATCTCTCAAACGATAATCAGATGCACATTTATCTGAATGTAAATTGTACGGTAAATGAATATACAAGGCCCTTGGAATCATCAATCAAATAAAATCGTCAAGGGCGAATGACTCACTAATGAAGATCATGTCGATACTAATTACCGAATATCATTGTTGGGAACTTTGTGGACATATGCAAATATTGTGATAAGATAAGAAAGAAAATTATCTGATTTGGACTTGAATTTTAGGAAAAAATACCACAACCTCCAAAACGATGAGAAAAGTCGAGAGATACTCCAAATTAAATTCTCGAAGACATGTTTCTGTTTGAACTATTTGAAAATTGCGGAAAGCGCGCCGGTATTCGACGTAACAAGTTCTGACCTATCACCGAAAGCGCTGGAGAATCGAGTTTTACCATGTTGCCAAGTTATGACACTTATCTCAGTATAAGTACATATTATTCAAGATTAACTAAACCGAGCTACAAAAATTCTGTTACTTTCAAAGGATTTAACTGAATGAAATTCCTACGAAAGTTCTTCAAAATGGTGAAACTGGCAACACAGGACTATGCAAATCAGAGGACTTATGGCGTAAGAAGAAGCGACATTAACGCAGCTTTTCGAGGGGTTTATTTGAACATTGAATGATATTTTCTAGGAAGAATATTTCACTACAAATACAAAAATTATCGCCATATGAATCAGGGAATATATCTTAGCTCGCAGAAGTCAGCAAATTACATCAATTTTCCTGATTTTTTGGGGTATATCGATTAGTTTAGACTCTCGAAGAAAGTTAAATTTGCTGTAATTAAAATAATCAAAGAGACCATATCAACACCCAGATCACCTAGACCAACTCTCCAATTCCTCCAGAGATCCGCGCCAAAAATCTCCAACACCAAAACCCTCACTCACCAGTACATCCGAGCAATTTGGTATATTATCCCGTCCACCAACACTAACACACTAAAAACTGAAATCCGCGATGGGCAGCTCTTGTCGGAGGGTCCTTGGTCACCCATCCGGATGTTCTTTTGTTCCAGCTTCCGGGAAAGCATCAAATGATCGGGTCATTGGATGGTCAATGCTCAGCCCAGCGACATACACGTCGTGTCTCTTGTGCAATTTTCAATTCCGATTTTGTACGGTTTACGGGTCCGTGAGCACGCTGGACGTGTGGTAGCTTGCAGGTGTCGGTGATGGCGATGGGGTTACGCCCCTTATGGTCGCCCGCGACATGGTGCTGGGTTCTTCTGGATGAGGAAAGGGGATCTTCTGGAGATGTTCTGGTTGTTACTTTCGGCGATGGTCTTAAGGCTGAGGGATCATGGATATAATTTGGAAGCTTTGGTCTTTTTGGGAAGTCTTGGAAAAATTGGAATTCAACAATGAGCTATTAAGAATTTCAACCTGGCTGTCCCTCATTTTCTCGAATTTCATTTCTAGACATTCTTGAACTAGTTTCGATAGACAGATTATTCGAACCACACATTTTTCATTTTATCTAGTTATAACATTTTGTGGGTTTTCATTCTTCCTTGCATGCTATGTACCTATCCAATAGAAATTCATTGGTTCTTCTTGATGAGAAAAGGATTCTTCTCGAGATTTTTTGATTGTAACATTCGGCGATGGTCTTAAGGCTGAAGGATCATGAGTAGAATTTGGAAGTTATGGTCTTTTTGGGGAGTCTTGGAAGAATTGGAATCTAACAATGAGCAAAAATTGAGAATTTCAACCTGGCTATCACTCATTTTCTCGAATTTTATTTCTAGACATTCTTTAACTAGTTTCGATAGACAGATTATTGGAACCTAACATTTTTCATTTTATCTGGTTATAACATTCTGTTGGTCCCATTCTTCCTTGCATGCTATGTACCTGTCTAATAGAAAGCTTTGAAGCTTATCGAGTTACATTCAGGTTTTTTCATATTGTGGAACCGAATCTACCCCAATACGTTGAGATGATAACAAAGAATCCTTTATCTCCTCTAGCAGGTATAAATAATCTACATCCTCTTTGTTGTTTGGTAGCATTCTTCAACTTCAACTCCTAGTTGGTCCTTCGATACACACACGATATATCCTCTCTTCTCAATTTTCTAGGTACTACGAATTATGTTCGGCAGGGAGGACAATGAATCTTCCTGTATAAATTTAACGCTCTGAAAATTTGTCCTTGCGATGGCAATAAACTATTTGATTATCGCCCAGATAAAATTTGAATCCCAATGCTGCAAGTACACTGACATCAATCTGATTTCGCGCCGGTGAGGTCAATTCTTGACCTCAACCCCTTCGTCGTTCCGCGAAAAGTTTTTTAAAAGAGCCAGACCGTGCAAATTACATAGAAATAAAGGACTTTCATTACAGAAATAAACTAGGAAATTATGTGTCTCTTTCTTATTTCGAAAACACTCCCATTTGTTTGTTTATCAGAAGCGATAAGATAACCTTCATTCATCCCATTGTAAAAAAGCTTTTCTGATCCATAAACAAACTGCGATTTAGTTTAAGCGAACCAGGGCCGCGCCGCCCTCATGGGCAAGATGGGCAAGGCCCAGGGGCGCCGACCCTTCAGGGGCGCCGCAGGCGCCCCGATTCCTATTCCATAAAAATGTCATGAAGTCATGAATCATATTCCAGAAATCAGAAATACATTTCACACTATTTTATCAAATTTCAAATACAATAAAAAAAAAATTATTAGTTAATAATTGATGTATAAATAACAATCTCAAAAATACCCAAAATAGCCGCCCAGAACAGCAGTGAGGTCAATACGATACCTTGATACCTATGCTCGTTGTCGTTGAGATTGAAAATGCGTGAATACATTGATAAACTCTTGCCTAATTCACAAATTCCCAAACGAAAGGAACTCTTCTTGTCGAAAAGCCGAAAAGCGATTTATCGGATTGAATTGTGTTGTTGAAGCGATCCACAACACATCAAAAACAAATTTACAGGTCTGATCTTGTCTGACTAGTGACTAGATCACTGGATTCAAATTTATTATTTTATGCGAGTCGTTGCAAGTCTAAGTAAGAAGTAGGCATTCCCTATATAAAGGGCACCGCCACTGACAGAGCATCCCAGAAAATATTTAATACACACTGCTAATCGTTGCTGTACCCACCTTCACACGGTGTTTTGTGATTGTGACCTAGTAAATTAGTGAATTGAATTAGTCCTAATATCCAATTGAGGTGAGTTAAAGATTCAATATTCATTAATCATAATCTTTAATTTTTTTTTCTCATTCTACAAATAACTGGTAGAGGTAGTATGTCTAGTTGAATTTTTCAAAACATTTATGTTGCAGTTGTAGTCTAATTTCGATTTTTTATACACTGTACTGCACCGCCCGCACCTGAAATTGACATAATTGAAACGGTTCTTTTAATCTTTTGGATGGATGCGATCTTCACCAACTTTTTTTCATCGTGAAGAATTATTGTCTTTTCACCACTGAATGAGAATATTTCCTACTTGTTAATACATGAATGAGGAATTCGATTTTTCCACTTGACATAACATGAGCTATATGAATAGAAAAGGTGTTTACAATTTTATACCAATATGATAAAATATCCTTATTTAGAGGTGAAAAACCTTTTCGTTGTTGAAACTCATTGCTAGAAATTCCAAGTAATTGTTCATTCGGAATCATTTAGATAAATTATTGTCTTTTCACTGAATGAGAATCATTTGATAATTCAATCATTTCGTCATAAAATATTCCGTCCTCGTCATAAATAAAATGGGAAGCTTTTATATCCGTAGATTTCTTTCAGATGTCGAAAGAGGAGAAAAAGAAATTATCTGGTTACCAAAACCGGATGAAAAAAAGGAGACGTGTTGAAGAATTAGAGAAAAATTTCTCAAAAATCACGAGTTTTTTTTCAACATCTAATGATAATATGAACATTTGTGGCTCGTCGGGGTCGATTCCAACAATTCCCGTGGATTACAGAAGCCCAGAACGAGAAGCCGAAGAAAATTTCACCAGAATAGCGACACAAGAAGCTGAAAATGAACCTGCCCTAAATATTTCCCAAACAGATGATGAACCACATCAAGAGACGTCTCAAAAGGTTGAGGATGTATGTGTTGTCAAGGATGTAATGTTTTCCTCATTGAAAGATCCAGGTCTGTGGCCCGATCATTTAACTAAATTCCAAATTGAAACATTATTAGGAAATGGCCCTACCCATTTCAAAAATGACGCTTGCATACGTTATCCTAGAAATGAACAAGGGCGTAAATTTTCTTCTGCATATTTCATTCGAATTTTACCTAATAGGGAAGAAGTGAGAAGAGAATGGCTCTTATATTCAAAAGAAAAAAACTCTGTATTTTGCTTTTACTGTAAAGTTTTCAATACGCATAATACTTTGAAATTCAGTAAATTTAGTGATAGTCACGGCTACGATGATTGGAAGCATTTGGGTGAACAACTTCAAATACATGAACAAAGTAAATTACATTATGAGAATTTGAAAAAGTTTTCTGAGTTCAGAAGCCGTTCAGATAACAACAAATCTATCGATTGTATTGCAGAAAATTTACTGAAATCAGAAACTAGGTACTGGCATTCTGTTATAGAGCGCATAGTTTATGTTGTACAGTTCCTAGCTGAGCAAAATTTAGCGTTTCGGGGAACTAATAATAAATTATTCGTTGAAAACAATGGGAATTTTCTAAAGTGCATTGAAATGATATCCAAATTTGATCCTGTAATGTCAGAACATATAAAGAGGATACAAATGAATACCGACAAAAATATGCCTCAGTATATTGGTGACAAAATTCAAAATGAGCTAATTTACCTTATAGGAGAGCATATCAGATCTGAAATCTTGGACACAGTTAAGAAATCCAAATATTTCTCTATTATTCTCGATTGTACGCCCGATAGCAGTCGATAAGAACAGATATCTGTTTGCATTAGATTTGTGCGGTTGAATCAAAACAGCTTCTCCATTAACGAGAATTTTTTTAAATTTTGCCCAATTACCGATACAACCGGGTCAGGTTTAGCGAACTTTTTGTTGGAAATTTTTGAAGAATACGACCTTAAATTGGATGATCTCCGCGGTCAGGGTTATGACAGTGGTGCCAATATGCGAGGAAAACACAACGGCCTGCAAAAGAAAATTCTTGATTTGAGTTCTAGAGCATTTTTCGTGCCATGCTGCAACCACAGCTTGAATCTTGTGGTAAACGATGCAGCAAAATGCAACATTTCAAGTGTAAATTTTTTCTCGCTCGTACAAGAGTTATACAATTTTTTTTCTGCCTCAACTCATAGGTGGGCTGTGTTTAAAAGACACGTCAAACAGTTAACGTTGAAACCTTTATCCGATACGCGTTGGTCGAGTAGGATTGATGCCATTACTCCATTGCGATATCATCTAGGGGAAGTATACGATGCTTTATTTGACATTTTTGAAAACGATACAGTATTTGATAACTCTACCAAACATTCAGCCCATTCTCTAGCGAATAAATTGAAAAAATTTGAATTCATATGCTTATTAATTTTGTGGTATAATATATTGCATAGAGTTAATTTTGTTATTAAATTATGCAAAGTAAAAATTTCAATATAACTGAAGCATGTAAGGCGTTGCAAAATTTGAGTGATTATTTGACCAAGTATAGATCCGATTAAGGCTTCTTCGATTTGCTTGTTGATGCTAAAGAAGTAGCTCTGACCTTAGAAGTAGAAGCTAGGTTTGAAAATCAGGGGGTTTTGAGAGCGAGAAAAATCAAAAGACAATTCACCTATGAACACGATGACGAGGCAGTCAAAAATCCTGAAATAAAATTCAAAATAAATTGTTTTTTCGCCATACTCGATGTTAGTTTGCAGTCTATTACTGAAAGATTCGAACTGCTTTCGAACCATTCAAAATATTTTGATTTCTTATGGAATATCAAGACATTTTCTGATAAATGTGAGAATGAACAATTAAATCTGTGTCTACAACTTGAAGCTGTTTTAACTGATGAAACTAAGAATGAACGCGATATAAGCGGCGAAGATCTACTACAAGAGCTACAGTTCTTACAGTCTTGCGATGATAATGTTTCAGCATCTCCTTACAATTTACTTCAATACATTATTGAAAATAATTTAGAGCATTCATTCCCGAACACTTACATAGCCATAAGAATACTTTTGACTATGCCAGTTTCGGTAGCGACAGCAGAGCGGTCATTTTCGAAATTAAAGATAATAAAGAATTACCTATGCACTACTATGTCACAAGAGCGACTTCAAAATTTGGCCATTATTGCCATCGAATCCGATTTGTTGAGAAATATGAACTTGGAGAATCTAATACGGAAGTTTTCGGAATCGAAAGCAAGAAAAGTAAAATTTTCTTAAATCTAGTCAACAACGTTTGATGATGATGACCTATACATGCCAAACGCCAAAGATAATATTTTGTTTATAACATATTCTTGCTTAATTTATATATTTATGTATCAGATTCATTTGATGCAAGTTGTCTTGTATTTTGTTGTACATTTGATATTATAGCACCTATGTTACATATTTTTATATATTTTAGAGTATATGTTGATTTATATAATTTTTTTTTATACGTTTTGTTATATTTCTCGTGAATAAATATGTATATGATTTTTAAATTGTTGTTTCATTAACGATTTACACAGTGAAAAAAACGTTGGAGTCTGTACAATAATGATGTAGATTCTATTTCTCAATTCCCATTATTTAGGTTTCAATTTGAGTCAACATAAGAAATAACATCAAGGGGCGCAATGATATTATTCGCCCAGGGGCGCAACCTGGGCTAGGCGCGGCCCTGAAGCGAACATGGATAAACAATTTTATGCTAATGATTTCACTTCTATTTTTCAATACAACTGGACGATATGAATTATTTATAGCCACTATTTGTTTATGGGTAATATCGCGTAACTTCTTGAGGCTTTGTTATTGATGTTACATCAAAACATTTTTCATTACCACTTCCCTTTCGAGGAGATTATCGCAAATTCATTTTGAAATATTAAGAAAAATTCCTTCCTTTTGTCACATTTCCACATTTTGTATTATTACTTCTCTTTTACCATTACTTCTTCTCAATTGAGAGTTCGAGGAAGTTATGTCAAATTTATTTTAGAATATTTGGAAAAAAAAATTTCGATACTCTCTTCTGTCACATTTTCCTCATTTTGTATTGTCACTTCTTTTTTACCATAACTTCTTCTCAATTGAGAGTGCGATGAGATTGTTGCAAATTTATATCAGAATATTTAAAAAAAAAATTTCTCGATACTTTCTTCTGTCATATTACCTTTTACTTTTTATCTTTTTTACTCTTTACCATTTTGTATCATTTCTTCCCTTTTACTTTACCTTCTTCCCGAGGAAAATATTGTAAATTTATTTCAGAGTAAAAAAATGTTCCAGGAGATTATCACCAAATTATTTTAGAATATTGAAAAAATGTCACGATACTTTCTTTTGTCACATTTTCCTCATTTTGTCTTATCACTTTTCTTTTACCATAACTTCTTCTCAATTGAGAGTTCGAGGAGACTATCGCAAATTTATTTCAGAATATTTGAAAAAAATATTCTCGGTACTTTCTTCTGCTCATTTCCTCATTTTTTATTATTTCTTCCCTTTACCATACCTTCTTCCCAATTGAGAGTTCGAGGAAAATATTGTTAATTTATTTTAGAATAAAAAAAGTTCCAGGAGACTATCACCAAATTATCTAAGAGTATTAAAAAAATTTCTCGATATTTTCTTATGTCACATTTTCTCATTTTGTTTCATTACTTCCTTTTTTCCATACCTTCTTTCCAATTAATAGTTCGAGGAAAATATTGTAAATTTATTTCAGAATAAAAAGAGTTCCAGTAGACTACTACCAAATTATTTTAGAATATTAAAAAATTTCTCGATACTTTCTGCTGTCACATTTTCCTCATTTTGTATTATCACTTCTCTTTCACCATAACTTCTTCTCAATTGAGTGTTCGATGAGACTATTGCAAATTTATTTTAGAATATTAAAAAAAAATTTCTCGATACTTTCTTCTGTCACATTTCCTCATTTTGTATTATTTTTTCCCTTTAACCATACCTTCTTCCCAATTGAGAGTTCGAGGAGAATATTGTAAATTTATTTTAGAAGAAAAAAAGTTCCAGAAAACTATCACCAAATTATTTTAGAATATTAAAAAAAATTCTCGATACTTTCTTATGTCACATTTCCTCATTTTGTTTCATTACTCCCCTTTTTCCATAGCTTCTTCCCAATTGAGAGTTCTAGGAAAATATTGTAAATTTATTTTAGAATAAAACAAATTTCCAGGAGACTATAACCGAATTATTTTAGAGAATACTGTACCTTCTTTTCAATTGAGAATTCGAGAAAAGTATTGGAAATTCATTTTGAAATATTTGAAAAAAAATTTCCGATATTTTCTTCTCTCACATTTTCCTCATTTTGTATCATCACTTCCCTTCTTCCATACCTTCTCCCCAATTGAGTTGGAGGAGATTATCTAAAACTCATTTTGGAATATTAAAAAAATTCCTTCCTTTTGTCACATTTTCCTCATTTTTTATTATTACTTCTCTTTTTCCACACTTTCTTCTTAATTGAGAGCCCATATTACAAATGACGCTTGGCAAAGCTGTAAAATTAGATTATCCAGCGCTCTCGGGGATAGGCCAGAACTTGTTACGTCACAACCCGGCGCGCTTTCCATTGTGCAAATATGGACTTTTCTTTGGGATTGGGACTTTTTTTTGGAAAAAATTGTTTAAATATTATTTTCTCAACTCAGTGATAGGTCAAGTGGAAAGTCTTTAACATCCGAAATGAAGCATGATAGTATTGACGTCATTCGTTATCATTTCGAGTTCATATCAATTCTGGAGAACGAATTCTTTACTGATGCTTTTATTGGAACTGTATACTCTTATTAAATATTTCGACGTTTGAAGGCTCCTTTATCCTGAAGATATGAATATTAGTCCAATGTGAAAAGGTAAACACACACCAGCTGACGATTCTCACGTAGTAACAGTTCGATGCGGTGTTTAACGATTTGTGACGAATGCGATGTTGTCACGTTGTTCAGTAATTCCGACAAAATCAGGATTTTTTTGCTGTCCTTGCTGCCCAAATATAGTATTTCTGTTTTTTGTTGCCTGAATTTTCCTTCTCTATGATTTACACTCTCGAAATTTCGGAATATTGGAATCGACGTGTTTGTGTTGATTGCTTCCTATTCAGTTTAACTCAATGAATATTTGAAATAACTTTTGCTTCTTGTAGAAAATTTTGAATTATCTTCGGAAGATCTATTAGATAAGTTCGATACGAATAATATAAATATCTAGAATGTAGATGCTGCCAATGAAAAAAAATATTTCTCGAACTTTGATTCCCAACAAATCTGAAAGCACAATAATCCTAAAAGGGGTATCTCGCAGAATGAATTCAATGCGGGGATTTTCTGATTGCGAATAGATCAGAATCTGATTAATTGATTGAAAACTGAAGTGGCTGTTGAAATGACCTATAGAAAGGGAAATTTGTCGTGTAAATTTGGCAACACTGCCTTCCAGTCAGAACCCAACCATCCCGACACCACGTGCACCAAGAACCGGCTGATAAGAATCCATAATAAGAACAGAGATAGCTGCAGCTTGTTTTCTTCCCCTCTCTTTCTACACCCGAATGTATACAAACCACTGGAACTCCACTTCCAGACTAGTTCATATTCGCGACCTGAGAAGTCAAGACAATTTTTCATTAACTCCTTGAAGATGGCTACTTCATTGAAAATCAGTGCCAACCGCTCCTTCCGAGAATTCATCAAGGGCGTCAACAGGAGCATCACGAAGACGTCGGCGGCTCCGAACAGCGACGCTCTTTCCCGTCAAGAAACAGAAATCCACGACTTGACCCCAAACAAATGGATGAGATTGCACAGACAGAGCAACAACAGGTAAATGTTTATTTATATCAGTGTCGGATTCAGGGTGATTGTTGTTGTGGTTGCGGAGCCGCCCCTGGAGGTCAACGACACTTCGTATTTGGGTTAGTTATGTAACTCGGGGATGGCCTACGTGACTTGATCGGCGTGTGTTGTTTTTCCGTCTCTCTCTTTCACCTTCTCGTCGAACAAAGAAGTCTTCATGTTTGGGTTTGGCAGGCACCAAAACACCAACATGTCTTCGAAATTTCTGTTTGTTTAGGTTTTGGTTTTGAATCCAGTAGGACGAGGGACTTTCTCTACCTGCTCTCAAGACGTTGAAGTATTGGAAAGCTGTGAAGTAACTTTCTCGCTGAAAAAAAAATGCAACGGTTCATTTGGTTTGTCTCGATCCATATAAAGACATCTGCCCATTCATCTTCGATACAATATCCAAAAATTATATGTGAACGTTTTTATCTGAAAGAATTGGATCATTGGCTGCCGAACACTTTCGAAAACACAGTTATTATTCAATTGCTACAATTTTCCTGCCTGACTTTGAAAGAATAAAAAAAAAATTGCTAACTACTTTCTTCTCGAAATTTTTCTTTGCCTGTACTTTCTAAGTGAAGCTTCCTTTTCAAAAACCACGAAAAAACAGGAATGGCAATAATTGTGTATTTTCATCTTCTCATCTTTTATTTAATCTCATTGTTTTCCAACACAACATTTTCATAATTTTTCGTTCCAATGAAAATTATTCAAATTTCAATTCAAATCAAAATAAAATAATATAATTCGATTGAAATCCTTCGATGCAATTCCGAAAATTATATGTAAAGGTTTTTAATCTGAAAGATTGGATCTATGACTGCCTAAATCTTTCAAAAACACGGTTATTATTCAATTGCTCTCTTTCCTTGAATTTGAAGGAATTAAGAAAAATGGCTAACTAGTTTGTAAAATATCAAAATTGGTTTTGTCGAAATTTTTTCTCACCCTGTACTTTCTTAGTGCAGCGTCCTTTTTGAAAACCACGAAAAAAAAGGGATGACAAAAATTGTGTATTTTCATCTTCTCATCTTTCATTCAATCTTATTGTTTTCCTCAACACAACATTTTCATAATTTTTCGTTCCAATCAGAATTGTTCACATTTAAATTCGAATCAGAATAAAATAATATAATTTGAATGAAATTGTGTCTATTTTTCTACATTCTTGATTATACTTCTCCACTTTCCGAGTGTTGGCAATCGTTCAAGTAGATAATAATGGGAGATGATTTCAATTGGTATATAATTATTTCCTGGACACAGTTTCCTGCTTTAAAAATGAACCTGTAGAATTCGATGCAGCAAATGTAACTATCTATCATTGAACCTAGAAAATGAATCTTAGAAAAAATATATAAAGGGTGGTCCATTTTTTTAAACAACTTCAACAGTCGATGGAATGCTCGATTTCAAAACCAAAATGTCCAATATACGGTTCAGGACCAAGCTAAAGGCTATTCAAGTTTCTGAAGTTTCCAATTTTTTTTTCATTTTTTGAGCGCTTGTTCTACTCACACGAAGGCTATATCATTTCGTCATGATGTTTGTACTTTTAGAATTTGGAGCCGAAAATGGCCTCCATCGACAAGGTTCGACTGATTGATGACGAATCAGTCGAAAAGAAAAGTCTGTCCGTCCGTATACACGATAACTCTCGAACGGAACGACCTTAAAATTTGAAATTTTCAATCTCGCGGTTGAGTTCGTTTTTGGGAGATATTTGTTTAGGGGTTCCGTAAATATGGTCGTTTGAAATTTAGTTTTCTTGATAATTTCAAAACTGCGGATTCGATTGTGACGAAATTTTGTATTATAATGAAGAATGATATATTGAAGCTAAATTTTTTCCAGATCGCATAACTAGAACCATTTTGAATTCCAACGAATTATTGAATGAAAAATCCTTATGTTTCTGTAACAGCTGTTTCGGCATGATTGTCAAAAATTTCTTCTATAATTGGTTTCTAAAACTGGAAAATGCGGATATACCTACAAGCTTCTAACTTCACTTAATAATTTTATCATAATAACTCTTGTAGATCAAACTTGGATGATGAGGAGATTTTTGGGATTTATATGAAATGATTATTGAATTTGTTGTGAGAGTCTACAGTCTAGAGAGTGATACTTTTTTCAAAGTAACTTTCTCTTTTGAATCATAAACAAAATTCGTCGTACGCCACTGGCCCTCCATAATATTTTGCGCTTAAAAAAAAAATTGTATTTTGCATTTTTCCAGACTATTAACATGAAAACTGAAAAAAAAAAATTTAATTTTGTTGAAATAAAACATCATCAATGTGTGTCGCAAAGTTCCATTGAACGCTTGATGGTATATTAGAATATAAGAAACTGGCCGAACAATAATTTTCCACGCCTGCACGTTCCCCAGATCTAATTTCTCTAGATTTTTTCATTTGCGGTTATTTAAGTGTGCAGAATTGAGAAGTAATAACAATGTTATTTTTTTTTAATTGCGTCCGCACAAAGTTCTATTAGAAGTTAATTATGTGTAAAATAGAAAGGTTCACATTTCGAACATTAAATTTTTCGTTTTTAGTTTTTAAACCGAAATTCTTCGATTTTTTCGCGACCACGAAAGACATTTCGAATACAAAAAAATTGAAAAAAAACGGAGAAATTGATCAGTATCTATCGGTAGAAATAATTTTGAGTTTAAAAAACGAGTAACCTTGAAAGAAATTCCACCCCGTAGATTCTCACAAAAATCGTGATTATCGTTCCATTTGAAAGCCAAAAAGTAGATTATCTAATTAACTAATTTCATCTGAATATCTTGAAAACTACAAGAGTTATCAAAAGAAAAAACTGTAAACTTGAACACCCTGTAGCTTGATTATGAAGCGTTCACTAATCTTTGCTTATAAAACATTTTTGTCTTGAAATTGATCGTTCTATGAAATGTTGAAGTTATTCTACAAAAGAGTAGACCAGCCTTTATAATTATGGGAATTATATGGAGGATATACATATTCATACTTTTTTTTTGTGGTTGGAAATAATAAATTTTAAATTTGGATATCAAGACGAAAATATGACATTCGATAGAACAATCGAGCAATACTAATTTTCATCAATTAAAGTTTTTTTTAAAAATTGTCTGCCTTCTTATTGACACTAATGACAGCCTTGAAACTACATTCAATGACAATGGCGAAGTTCAGATTCGTTGTCTGTTTCGAGCTTGAATAACAAATTAATATATCTGAATAATTTCACGATCGCTCACTCATATTTCAATAAATTCGGAATTATATTGCGTCAATCGAAAAAAACTAGTAGAGTAACATTTTGTTTTCCAAAGAATTCGAGAACTTAGAACATGCAAGTCTGTAATTTGCAACAATTGTATTCAGAATTTCATCATTAGCAACAAAAATTTAGAATCAGTTCATTGAACCGTACGAAATTAACAAAATTGAGCTATGATGACTTATTCACTTTCATATATCTAATAGATCCAACCCAAATAACAGTTGTTCGTTTTATTTGTAACATCGAGAAGCACCGTTATGAAAATCGTGAAAACGCAATTAGAGATGTCAATTCAACGTTGTTACATGAAAATACAATTATTGAAAAGTATACCACTCAATTAAGGTCCGAAAAGCGTTACATAAACACTAGGAAGTGGACCCAATTCGAATAGAAACGCTTCGGATAAAATGATTTCATCTGGTTGAGAGGTGGAAATGTGAATTAATATAATTATACTTTTGAATCATATTTGGGTCATCATCTGTGTTGAGATTATCATGAATTTTGTCAGCGCACCACAGATCGTCAAGAAAGGCGCTTCAAACGGTTCCCAAATCAATACATTCTTCATTCCAGAGCACTGTCCACAATCCAGACCAAAGCAACCCCCAAATCATCAGTATGGACGATAGTTTCCAAGGAGGAAAGCAGGGAATTCATGGCCATTTTCCCGGACCTCGTGAGGGATTTGACGGACGCTGGTCGTCATACCGACATCACAGAAATAAATAAAAGATACGCCAAACTCCTTCAGTATAATGTACCGAGTGGCAAAAAATCCAGGGGACTGGCTGTTGTTGGAGCATACAAGATGTTCGAACACCCCGATAGGCTCACCCCCGAAAACATAAGACTGGCGAACATCCTTGGATGGTGCGTCGAAATGGTAAGTTGGTTTTTGTCGATTTATTGTTGTACTATTTTTATTGCCTCAATAATACTTAATAATTATGCAATCAACGAAGATAAGGTATCCATAGGAAAACGACATTGAAATAATTTTCAAGGGCACTTGCTGGATTAAGTGACCCATATGTAAAAATACAATATTATAGAAATGAAACAATGAAATTTTTGGAATTCTTATCGTTATCATCATTTAACAAACATAGTCACGTTTCTTACTCGTGAATCGAAACATTAAACAGCACTTATCGACTTGTAAATTTCCATCGCCAATTCAATCACACCATTTGAAGTGGATGACACAATTCAAACAAGCATTACACTTTATCGTCAATAACATTCCGAATATCAATCGCTCTAATCGTAATAGCTCAATAATAAAGTTATTTATCACTGGTAAAGCTACTGAAATCTTTGTGTTGATGGAGATATCTGTGTTTTTTCAATTTTCATTGACGAATTCAATTTCTGTAATAATAATAATTTTTCGAATCCAATATAAATTATTATTACCATAGGAAAGTAAAATTTTTAGATCACATAAAATTGCAGAAAAGTTCACCCATAAAAATAGTATAAGACGTTGCTTTAGAAAAAAAATTATGATAGGAATAATAAGAAGCTATTATATTCTCGTGGAATGAATACTGAAATGAATTATGATTCTCCTGTCTGATGTTATAAAGTAACCCAATGATTCAAATATAGACACTTCTTGTCGAAACCGAGGCGTGTCTTATTTCAACCGGTCGTTGTAACCGGTTTATGGCACAGAATATAAAATAGGTCTGCAGATTAGGAGTCGATGAACACGAAGATTTCCAATAAAATTATAATATGTAATTCATAAAGAATTTAAAAAAAATTATTTTTGATACCTTACCATCTCCACGAAAAGAATTAAAAGTAATTGAATTCATGATTGACCCTGTAGAGCCAGGAAAATGTCATCTGCCATGAACCTTTTTCAATTTTTGGATTTTGTACTAAATGCATATGTCGTTAGAATCAAATTTATTTTTTACAACTGTAAACAGTTACAAGGATATGTAACTCACAGTTTTTTCTGAGTTTACCTCAATTTGTTGAATAAACTCAAATCTATCTGAAAAAAAATTGAACACAAATCTTCACTCATTTTGATTATAATGAATAAAATAGTTCTGCAGATTAGGAGTCGATGAAAACGAAGATTTTCAATAACTTATTGAAGAAGTAGACGAAATTATATTGTAATTCATAAACAATTTGAAAAAAATTATTTTTGATACCTTACCATCTCCACGAAAAAAAATTAAAAGTAATTGAATTTAATTGAATTCATGATTGACCCTGTAGAGCCAGGAAAATGTCATCTGCCATGAACCTTTTTCAATTTTTGGATTTTGTACTAAATGCATATGTCGTTAGAATCAAATTTATTTTTTACAACTGTAAACAGTTACAAGGATATGTAACTCACAGTTTTTTCTGAGTATACCTCAATTTGTTGAATAAACTCAAATCTATCTGAAAAAAAATTGAACACAAATCTTCACTCATTTTGATTATAATGAATAAAATAGTTCTGCAGATTAGGAGTCGATGAAAACGAAGATTTTCAATAACTTTTTGAAGAAGTATACGAAATTATATTGTAATTCATAAACAATTCAAAGAAAATTATTTTTGATACCTTACCATCTCCACGAAAAAAATTAAAAGTAATTGAATTTAATTGAATTCATGTTTGACCCTGTAGAGCCAGGAAAATGTCATCTGCCATGAACCTTTTTCAATTTTTGGATTTTGTACTAAATGCATATGTCGTAAGAATCAAATTTATTTTTTTCAACTGTAAACAGTTACAAGGATATGTAACTCACAGTTTTTTCCGAGTTTACCTCAATTTGTTGAATAAACTCAAATCTATCTGAAAAAAAATTAAACTGAAATCTTCACTCATTTTGATTATAATGAATAAAATAGTTCTGCAGATTAGGAGTCGATAAAACAGAGATTTTCAATAACTTTTTGAAGAAGTAGACGAAATTATATTGTAATTCATAAACAATTTAAAAAAAATTATTTTTGATACCTTACCATCTCCACGAAAAAAATTAAAAGTAATTGAATTTAATTCAATTTATGAATGAACCTGTAGAGCCAGGAAAATGTCATTTGCCATGAATCTTCCTCAATTTTTGGATTTTGTACTAAATGCATATGTCGTTAGAATCAAATTCATTTTTTACTACTGTAAAATTTTTTCGCAGAATTTACCTTAATTTGTTGGATAAGCTCATATCTATCTGAAAAAAAAATAAACAGAAATCTTCACTTTTTTGATCATAATAAATAAAATAGGCCTGCAGATTAGGAGTCGAAGAAATCGAAGATTTCCAATAATTTTTTGAAGAAGTAGAAGAAAAATTATATATCGTGATTCATAAACTATTTGAAAAAATCTATTTTTGATACCTTACCATCTCCACGAAAAAAATTAAAAGTCATCATCATCATCATCATCGTATAGAAGGCGTGGCTGACCCTGTAGAGCCAGGAAAATGTCATCTGCCATGAATATTTTTCAATTTTTCGATTTTGTAATAAAGGAATATGTGGTTAGAATCAAATTTATTTTTTACAACTGTAAATAGTTACAAGAATATGTAATTCACAGTTTTTTCTCAGAGTTTACCTCAATTTGTTGAATGAACTCATATCTATCTGACAAAAAAAACTAAACAGAATCCTTTAATCATTTTGATCATCATTATTCAGCAAGTCGATGCAGGGTTTGTAGAGAACATTTTTTTCTGTTGAGAAGTAATCACGACGTGAATATTTTCAGTTTTTCGCTTATATACCTCAAACGGTGCGTTGTACGATAAAATTTACGAAATACAGAATGAAGGCTTCTTGAATTCCCTACAAGATTAGTCGAATAACTTTTTTTGTAATTCTAAAAGTTTCTGAGATATCCGCTGCCGAATGTCACCAATAAACGAAAACCCCTTTTTCACCTCAATTTTTCTAACAAAAATTTTCTTCTGGCGCCTCTGCCTTCCACTTTTCTGACAAACCCTTCACAAAAGAATCGTCTAACCACCTCCCCCCTCCCTCACTTACGCTCAAGAGCCAGGTCCCAGGAATTTCAGTATGTTTACCTCCAAACAACCCCAAATACATCCAGAAAGAAATTGTCCCCTTCGAAATGTTCTCTACCCCTCACACCCCCCTTCATTGACTGAACCAAGAAGTTCGAAGCTTGAAAAAATCACCAAAACAAATTTTTCTGTTACAGCTAGCCGGCATGTTCGTAATCAACAGCGATCTCACAAACCAGGCCGAAATCAGACGTGAAGCACCATGTTGGTACAGAACGAAAGACGTTGGCCTCATGGCCGTTAACGACAGCGTGATGCTACAAGGTGGGATGTACTCAGTTCTGCGCAAATACTTCTCAGAACACAGCAGCTACGTCCCCATCTTGGAACTCTTCCACGACGTCACCTTGAAGAGCTCCATGGGTCACACTCTGGACAGGATATGTAGTGGCCAGGGCCTGGAGATGTTCACGATGAAGAGATACGATTCCATCGTCAAGTATAGGAACGCTTATCTCACCTTCCAGTTACCCGTCGCCTTAGCTATGTACTTAGCTAACCACACGAACGCGGAGATGCATAGGCAGGCCAAAACTATTCTTCTGGAGATGGGGCACTTCTACCAAGTACAGGTAGGTCGGGATATCTTTATTAACTTGGTAAAGACTAATATTTGATTTTATTATCAGGATGACTTCTTGGATTGTTTTGGAGATACTTCGGTCACTGGAAAGCCTCCAAGGTACATTCAAGAAGGACGTTGCACCTGGCTCATCGTGGTGGCGCTTCAGAGGGCGACACCAAGTCAGAAGAAGCTCCTGGAGGAATGCTACGGCAAATCTGATCCTTCCTGTGTTGAAACAGTCAAGACCTTATTCCGCCAGTTGGGATTGCCTTGTACTTACGCTGTTTTCGAGGAGTCTAGCTACAATTTGATCAATACTCATATCCACCAACTCACCAAGGGGCTCCCTCATAAACTGTTCTTCAAGCTGATGGAGAAGATCTATAAAAGGGAATGTTAATTCCAAATTGATATTGATCCTTTCAGTATTTTGTGATCAACCCTTCAATATGTATGTGACTTGTCTTAGATGAGCCTCAGGCTCGTTTAAGTTAGTTGGTTAAGCTTTAACGTGGTGATCCATTTATATTCGCGATTACTACAAGATTGATGTGTGATATTCTAGGAGTTAGGTTAAGGTGTCTCCTATCGCCGATGGTGGTAAAGAAGATTTTTTTACCGGTTCGTTTCAGAATCGACAAAATTATTTTTGTTTGCAATTTTATATGTTTCTAGGTTAGACGATAGAATTTATGTTAGATTGAGGCTTTCCGTTTTAAATAAACGTAAAAATATATTGAATTTTGTTTCTTTGAATACCCAAGCCAAAGAGGAGCCCATGCAGTAAGCAAATTCTGAAAAATTAATTGAAAACCTACGAAAAAAAACCTGGAATTTGTGATCATAGGATTTCATTGATTTTAAATATCATTCAACCAATACACGATTCATGGAAACGAAAAACAATATTGCGAGTCCTAACCTCGATGAACTTTCAATACTTCATATTTGCAGATGGTTACGGGCTCATTGGAACATCATCAGTACAGTGTAGCGACGATGACACCGATTAGGTAGGCATGTATCAGAAAAAAAATCCTCACTAACGCCATCTGCCTGCTACAGCATAAATCTCCCCTAACTTATCTGCAGGTCCCTAGAAATATAATTATATAACTACTAGCAGAAACTACTTTTTCTAGAGATCTGCAGAGAAGTGAGGAATGATTCCAGTTTAAGCTCACAGGTTGGGCTAGTGGGCCATTTTTCTCTGATCCACGCGACTGATTGTTTCAATATGGGTCTTCCGCATCGTCGCTATGCTCTCCTATTGAAAGATTTAAGGTTGTACAGTTATTCCATTTTCCCTATGCAACACAATAATTGTTTCAATGATTTCTCAAAAACTTCTTTTCATTTTTTAAATGTTCATTCAGGCGTGTATGCAAAAGACTTTCCTCGAACGTTTTCGAAAAAAAAATCACTATTTTGCTTGAAATTGAAAATTGATATTTCTTTCCATATCAGAAAGTTGTTCTCATTGCTTTCTTAATTTGATTTTAATCCATCACCTTTCAAATGGGATATATGTTCATGTATAAATATTCGAAAGTTTATGGATTAAAATCGAATTAACAAATCGATGGCTAATGAGAACAACTTTTGAGATAAATTTCAATTTTTTTCTCTTTCATCGCCAGTAATTGTTGAAGTAAGTTTGAATTATCCGCCGATTATACGGAAAAATATTGCATTTTTTCGAAAACGTTCGAGGACAGTCTTGTGAATACACGCTGAATGTACATTCAAAAAATTAGAAGAATTCAACATGCCGTTTATAAGAAATCATTGAAACAATTAATTGTGATGCAATGAATGTAGTGTACACCCTTTAAAGGTTTAAGCCTGGCTGCAGTTGCGACTGATGATTTCAATGTTTTCTGGGGTTGCCTAGATAGAATTTTGAGTCCACTTTCATATAGTAGTTTAGAATCGTTATTATGAATGAACCACTGTCATTGAGCTAGGTTAAGAACTTTGAACTCTAAATGAGTTTTGAAATATAGATAGGGTAAACAAAGTGATCTGAATGTATGACAAACACTTTCAACTTTCATTCTTCGGCTGAAGCCATAATAATTGATACCTAAATTGTAAAATTGTAAACAGTAAACATGTCTCATCTCTCCTACTGGGAAGGTTAGTGCGTCGTACTTGTTATAATATATTTTGGAGGTGCTACGATTATTCTGGTGTCGATTTTTTTTTTTATCATATGTAAATCATTTCACGTTGATTTTTCTAGAATATTATAGTTGAGCTCTATGGGATGGGGAATCTGAATTCGAACGACATTTAACCGAAGAGCTTTTCATATGACAAAGTGAACAAGTTGGTGTTGGTAGTTATGGAAGTTCTTCATGAAATTATAGATAATTTCATCCAATGAAAAATGTGCAATTGCTACTAGACTGATGTTTTCTCTGCAGAAACAGCTGTGAGTACTGCAACATTCTGTCACAGGTAAAACTCTTATGCGACCAATTTTTAGGAATATAAGTATAAGAAATTGATGGATACAAATTATTGAAGAATTATTACTACATACTCTTATTATTGATAGAACTGAATCGTGTTGATAACAAAACTATCATTCGAATACATATTATTTCATAAAGGTCTGCTTCTCGAACCGATTAATTTGATTGCATTTTCCAGGTCACTAATCCCACAAACTATTTTTTTTATCCATGATCTAGGAACTTTGACACTCGTTCTATATGACTCGATTGTTTAGATTTTCTCCATTCCACTACTTACCACAGTTGAAGAGATAATGTGGTTGTTGAAACGTACCAGACTTTTTCTCCAAAAAATTTACAAAACTGATAAATTTCATAAAACAATGTCTAAGCCTAGAGAAGAATATAAGTGAGTATTTATTTAGGACCTTCTTGGAAGCATTATTTTACGTATCATCTTTCATTAACACGGAATGTTTTTTTTACACTTTCTATATTGTTTGATATTTGAAATTTTGTATTGCTCTTATTCGAAAGGATATTTTATTGTTGCTGTTTTTATTGAAATAACTTTGATGGTCGATAGAATGTTCAATTGCAAGACAAAAATGTACCATAAAAAAAGATCCGCCAACGCTTTATAACCAAGCTACAGGGTATTAAAATATCCAGATTTTTTTGTTTTTTTTAAATAATTTTTTTAGTTTTCGAGATATTCGGATCAACCTTGGAAGATGAAGAACTTCTTGAGGTTCAAATGGAATGACGATTCAAATTTTTTTGAGAATTATGAAGTGGTAATTTTTTCAAGGTTAGTCTACCTTTTCAAAATTCGAAAGTTTTTTCGGACTATCATTCCATTTGAACTCCCAAAAGTACCTCATTCTGAAGTTTAATCCAAATATATCGAAAAACTGAAAGCAAAAAATCTGGAAACTTTCTGATTTTTCCTAAAGATTATTCCAAGTATCATCTTTCATTATCACGGATTTTTTTTTACGCTTGCTATATTGTTCGATATTTGAAACTTTGTATTGCTCTTATTCAAAAGAATATTTTATTGTTGCTGTTTTTGTTGGAATAACTTTAATGGTCGATAGAATGTTCAATTCCAAGACAAAAATGTACCATAAAAATATAGATCCGCAAACGCTTCATAACCAAGCTACAGGGTGTTCGAATTTGCAGATTTTTTGTTTTTCTCAATAACTTTTTTAGTTTTCGAGATATCCAGATCACTTAGAAGATGAGGTTCGAATAGAATGATGATTAAAATTTTTTTGAGAATTACGGGGTGGTAATTTTTTCAAGGTTAGTCAACCATTTCAAAATTCAAAAGTTTTTCCGGACGCCACCAGACTATTTTCCATAGTTCTTCGTTTCTATTTCAACTGTTTTGTATTTTGCATGTATCATTCCATTTACACTTCGAAAAGTACCTCATTCTTAAGTTTGATCCGAATATATCGAAAACTGAAGGAAAAAAATCTGGAAACTTTCTGATTTTTCCTAAAGTGAAAAATATTTTCTGCAGCCCTGTTCATATCAGGAAAAATTTGATATCTCGAATTTTTTTCAGAAGATACGCTATTTTCTTGTAAAAAAATAAAAAAAAATTTCATGCATGATAAAATCAATTATTTTTCCCCCAGTTTCACTGGGTCTGCTTAAGATTTTTTCTTGAAAATTTTTCCCTGTAGCTCAAAACTCACAGACAGAATTATTTTTACCTTTTTTCTTGAAAACTCCAAGGATTCACACCAGTGAGGATCAGCATCTTATTCTGAAACATGCTGTATGAAGTATATTGGCAATAACATCAATGAAACTAGAATTTTCCTCATTTTTGAGCTTAAATTTTTTGTTTTATGCAGAAGTTTTTGAATTACTTGGTGGATGGATTTGTTAGTTTTCTTCTCTTTTCCATATTTCAGTACTTTCGCTTTGTTGGAGAAATCCACGTTTCCAGAGATTGGGCTGCGAGACCCCTCGAAGATTAAAGTTTTACCAGACGAAGAGATTGGACAATTCAGGTCATACTTTCCACTCTTGGTGCGAGATTTGACCCAAACAAATTTAGTAACTGATATGAGCGAAGTCAGAGAAAGACTCAGGGGAATACTTGATTATAACATAACTACTGGTAAACAAATCAGACCAGCTGTACTCATAGCTGCTTATAAATTTATTATCGGGGAAAAAACGCTAACAGAAGAGGAATTTAGAAGGGCTTCGTTAATTGCATGGTGTATAGAAATGGTAAGATATCATCAAGTTATAAATTCTTAATGTTGACATCCCTAATTTCTTCAAGATTTCTTCTTACATTTTGATTTTCGACGATATTATCGATAATTCCGAGACAAGGAGAGGTAAAACATCATGGTTCAAGTTAGAGAACGTAGGACTTAGGGCTATCAATGATGGCACTATTATTCAGATGTCAGTATTCAAACTACTGGAGAAATATTTCTCCAGTCATAAACACTATCATGATATCGTCAAGGTCTTCGTTGAGGTCATCTTGAAAACATTCGTTGGACAAGTCATGGACTCCGAGGATTGGTGTTACGAAAAATCTACAATGGAGAGGTTCAACAACATCGCCTTCAACAAAACTGGATATTACACTTTTTATTTCCCCCTAGTAACTGCTATGTTTATGGCTGGACGTCCTGATTTGGCTCTCCAGAAGGAAGGTTTCCAAGTCTTCATGGAGCTTGGTAGGTTTTACCAGTTGCAGGTGAGGAATCTATGGATTTTTTTACGTTTACCACTATTTTTCATTTTTACAGAACGACTTCTTGGATGTCTACGGTGAGAGCTACTCTGGGAAGTTAGGAACTGATATCCAAGAAGGCAAGTACTCTTGGTTGATAGTAAAGGCGATTGAGAGAGCTTCTCCTCTTCAAAAAGAAGTGTTGAAACAATGTTATGGAAAATGGGATAACGAATGCGTCCAGCAAGTGAAGCACATATTTGATGAGCTAGATTTGAGGGGCATGTTCGATGAAGAAGTGGAGGATATCTACCAAAAAGTGTTGAAGTCAATATCGGAAATGAAGAGTGAGGTGGCTAAGGAACTTATGCTTCGTGTTACTCGAGTGTGTCTGGGTTTCGATTTTCACCTCGAAAGATGAAACAATATTTTGTTTATTTATGTTTATTCAACATTTGCTCCTTGTACATTAACTTTATCTCTAATATATACATGTTTTCTCCTGGAAAATATAACTAAATCACAAGTATTCGAACAATGGAACAATTAATATCTCTTGGAAAAGTTCCTACTAGATTCTCACAAAATTGAGATACTCAAACATAAACATCGTTACGGAAGTTATTCGAAGATTCCAATTGCTTACAGTCGTCCACTGGTAATAAGGGATAGGGACTCTTGCTGTTGCTCCCCTCCTGCATCTGGTGATGAGAGGATGCTGTGTTTCGACGTTGCAGATGTTTGTCGTAGCCACATCTGGAAAAATTAATTGTATTCTTTGAATGTTAACACCTCTTGCGATATAAAAGTTTAACTTCCATAAAAATTCATCGGCAAGAAAAAAGATACCTTCCTATTTTTGAAATATCTATCTTCTGCGACGAAAGATTTATGTTTTTGCAAAAAGTTAAACTCTAAAGACCAGAAGACGTCCTCGGATATGAAAAAATGGGTTTGGGAATTTTGGAATTGCGACGCATATTTTTTTAATTCCTGGAAAAGGACAAAATTTCGAAGAGTCCAAGGTCACAATAAAGAAGTAGTTTTTAGATCCTTCCTCCTGTTTACGGAAGACCACGAGTTGAAAATTTACCTCTTTTTGGTAAAAATATGAACATGTCTGAAGATAACAGATATCATTCTTCGACGTTATTCCAGGAAAAAAAATCGAAAATATCACCCTGTGAATTTTCGCAACAATTGACATTTCATATGATGTGAATCCCACAGTTTGATATATTTGTCAACTTTCAGCTTAATCCAAAATTGTTTCACTGGTAGTTTGAAAATTTTGAAAATAGTTTTTGTATCATTTTGAAATTTTTTTAATTCCTACAATCTCTTCGTATCTGCAACCGTTTCAGAGAAAGAAAAAGCATTAAACAGTTGTCCATGAATTTTTGTAAATAAGTCAGATCCTGCCGAACTTTTTTTGGAAATTTTGATTTTTCTGACCATTTAGACAGAAATGTTTAACTTTTTTTCTATCGAAAACGAAAACATTGCAAGAGATCAACGAGTTCTTAGATGAAACATAGATTCTTCCTCATATTTTTCGAAACAATTAGTGGCGCAAGTCTGGCACAAAAGAATTGAAATTGCTTCAGAAAAAATTTCACCCTGTGAATTTTCTCGATAATTGACATGTCATGTGATGGGAACCCCAAAGTGTAATATATTGTCAACTTTCAGCTGAATCCAAAATTGTTTTATGGTGCGTAGTTTGAAAATAGTTTTTGAATCATTTTGGAATTTTTTCATTTCCTCCAATTTCTTCGAATCTGCTACCGTTTCAGAGAAAGAAAAAGCATTAACTAGTTTTCCATGAATTTTTGTGAATATGCCAGATCCTAGCCAATTTTTTTGGAAATTTTTGATTTTCCTGACCATTTAAAGAGGAATTTTTTTTTCTATGGAAAACGGTATACAGAAAAATTGCGAGATATCAACAAGTTTTAAAACAAAGATTCTTCCTCATATTTTTTAAAACGATCAGTGGCGCATCGAAAAAAGTTTGGGATAAAAAAATTCAAATTTCTTCAGAAAAAATATCACCCTGTGAATTTTCTTGGATATTGATATGTCATATGATGTGAACCCCATAGTGTATTATAATCGTTAACTTTCAGCTGAATCCAAAATTTTTTCATGGTGCGCCACTCGTAGTTTGAAAATAGTTATTGTGTCATTTTGAAATTTTTATTTCCTCCAATTTCTTCGTATCTGCTACCGTTTCAGAGAAAGAAAAAGCATTAAAAAGTTTTCCATGAATTTTGGTGAATATGCCAGATATTACCCAATTTTTTTCGGAAATTTTGATTTTCCTGACCATTTAGAGAGGAATGTTTCATTTTTTTCCTATGGAAAACGGTATACGAAAAAATTGCGAGATATCAACGAGTTCTTAGGTGAAACAAAGATTCTTTCTCATATTTTTCAAAACAATCAGTGGCGCATCAAAAAAAATTCTGGGACAAAAGAATTGAAATTACTTCAGAAAAAATATCACCCTGTGAATTTTCTCAACAATTGACATGTCATATGATATGAATCCTAAAGTGTAATATATTTGTGAACTTTCAGCTGAATCCAAAATTGTTTCCTGGTGCGCCACTGGTAGTTTGAAAATAGTTTTTGGATCATTTTGAAATTTTTTCATTTCCTCCAATATCTTCGTATCTGCTACCGTTTCTGAGAAAGAAAATGCATAAAACAGTTTCTCATGAATTTTTGTGAATATGCCAGATCCTACCGAGTTTTTTTGGAAATTTTGATTTTCCTGACCATTTAGAAAGGATTGTTCAACTTTTTTTCTATCGAAAACGGTATACAGAAAAATTGTAAGAGATCAACGAGTTCTAAGGTGAAACAAAGATTCTTTCTTATGTTTTTCACAACGATCAGTGGCTCATCAACAAAAAGTTTGGGACAAAAAATTTAAATTGCTTCCAAAAAAATATCACCCTGTGAATTTTCCCGACAATTGACATGTCATATGATGTGATATATTTGTCAACTTACAGCTGAATCCGAAATTGTTTCATGGTGCCCAACTGGTAGTTTGAAAATAGTTTTAGTTTTTGTATAATTTTGAAATTTTGTATTTCCTCCAATTTCTTCGTATCTGCTACCGTTTCAGAGAAAGAAAAAGCATTTCCACGAATTCTTGTGAATATGACAGATCTTACCGAATTTTTTTGGAAATTTTGATTTTCCTGACCATTTGGAGAATGATTAACTTTTTTTCTATCGAAAACGGTAGACAGAAAAATTACAAGAGATCAACAAGTTTCTTGATGAAACCAAACTGAAACTTCATATTTTTCGAAACAATCAGTGGCGCCTCAGAAAAAATTTTGGGACAAAAAAATAGAAATTGCTTCAGAAAAAATATCACCCTGTGAATTTGTTTGGGAATTGATATGTCATATGATGTGACCCTCAAAGTATAATATCTTTGTCTACTTCTAGCTGAATCCAAAAAAATTTCTTAGTGTGCCACTGGTAATTTGAAAATATTGTTAATAGTTTTTGTATCATTTTCGATTATTTTTATCTCCTGCAATATCTTCGTATCTGTTACCGTTTCAGAGAAAGAAAGCATCAGACAGTTCAGTATGATTTTTTTTTCAAGATTTCGATTTTCCTGACCATAAAGAGAGAAATGTTCAATTTTTTTCTCGGAAACGCTAGCAGATACAAAAAAAAATTAAAGAAATCAACAAGTTTTAGATGAAACAAAGATTCTTTCTCATATTTTTCGTTCGGCTTTACGATCGAAAAAAAAGATCTTTCCCAACACTTTCACCCTACTTTGCCAGGTTTTCCTCTGTTCCTACAGTTCATGTAACTTTCAAAATTATTCTAAGAATAAGTATAATTTCTATTGTGAAATACTCTAAAATTTGAAATAAAAATAAAAACAATTTGATCGTAGACAAAATTTTTGTGAAACATGTGCAAAAAGCATATTTGTTGTATATCCCAGCGTTGTAATTCATATAGGTATAATTGAGCACTTTTTGTACTATCGCTTCAGCAAAAAAAAATACAAAGAACATAACATTATACTGTTGAGGATCTTACTCACTTGGCCAGGAGCTGAGCGAAATCCGTCCTATATTGAGCAGTCATCAGGACATAGAGGTAAGGGTTAGCGCAAGAGTTCAACGGATAGAAGAAAACCAGCAAGATCTTCGCTCTGGTCACGCCAATGAGGGGATAACCGGCCAGGGCCGTTAGGGAGAAGAAAGCGATCGGTGCAAAGGTGGCGAAATCGGTGAATATAAGCAAGGCCATCTTCTTCGCAATCGTCATTTCTCCCTTGGTACTCGACCTCCTTGTTTCGTATCCCAGACTGAGGTATATCCTAGCGTAGCAGTAAACTATCAGTGCGAAAGCCACGCCGTTCACCAGGATCATGAAGAAGAGGTAGGCTTTGTCGATGGGTCTGTTCACCTCCATCGGTAGACAAATACTGAAAGGAAAGAGATCAACAGAAGTTTCTTTTGGAGAATTCTCAAACAATAGGGAATGACTTTTCCCCACTTTTACACCCTAATAAGAGTCGATTATTATATCATTTTCTCAAAAATGAATTCCCAAATAATGATGCCAGTCGAAGACGATCTCAATCAAACGTACACTTCTAAAACGGATACTTGCCTGGTGCTGCTGTAATTGCTTACCCCCACAAGTGGCAGGGCAGCAATAGCGATAGAATAGAGCCATCCGAATACCATCGTCTTCGCCGCGGTTCCGATGTGGATCCTCTTTGTTAGATAAATAGCGTAGGTGATTGCAAACCAACGCTCTATTGTGACGACGGTGAGGGTGAATACCGACAAATGACTAGCAAAAACGGTGAGGAACCCTGCCAATTTGCAGCCGAGACCTGAAATCGATAGGAGATTATGGACGTGTTTGTTGTGATCTTGGAAAAATGTGCGGGTGGCTTTATGTTGCGAAAATTGGACTGTTCAAAATATTAGTTGTTATTTTTTCAGGAGCAAAGTCCCATTTTTCGTCCAAGTTTTTTTTGTGGTTGTGTGGAAATAGTTTTTGTTTCATTTAAAAATTGTTTTGATAATTTTATTAATTCATATCATTTATTTTATATACCTACCTACAATTGTTTAGTATTTTCTACCATTTCAGAAAAAAAATTCAAAGAACAGTTCTCTATATATTTTTTTTTAATTCTGATTTTCCTAACAATTTCGGGAGGAATGTTTTTTTTTTCTCGAAAGCGGTAGAAGATACAGAAAGTTGCAAAAGATCAACAAGTTTCTAGATGAAACAAAGATGTTTGAGATTGATGTCAAAAGATGTAAACCTCGAAGTGTATTATCTGTGTAAAATTTTAGCTCAATCCAAATTTTTTTATGGTGCACCATTTGAAGTTTGAAATATTGAAAATATTTTTTGCATCATTTCAAAATTTTTTGATTTCTTGCAAATCTCTCGTATCTGCTACCCTTTCAGAGAAAAAAAGCATCAAACAGTTATATATGAATTTTTAATAAATATGCCAGAGCCTACCAAATTTTTTTGAAAATTTTGATCATCCTAACAATTTGGAGAGGAAGGTTTCATTTTTTTTCTCGAAAAAGGTAGCAGATACAAAAAAATTGCAAGAAATAAACAAGTTTTTAGATGAAACAAAGATTTTCGCTCATATTTTTCAAAACGATCAGTGGCGCATCGAAAAAAGTGTGGGATAAAAAAATTGAAATTTCTTCAGAAAAAATATCACCCTGCGAATTTTCTTGGGGATTGATATGTCATATGATGTGAACCTCGAAGTGTAATATCTTTGTCAACATTTACTTGAATCAAAAATTTTTTGTGTTGCGCCACTCGTAATTTGAGAATATTGAAAATAGTTTTTGTAACATTTTGAAATTTCTTGATTTCCTGCAATATCTTCGTTTCTGCTACCATTTCAGAGGAATAAAGCATCATACAGTTCTCTATGAATTTTTTGTGAATATGCAAGAGCCTACCAAATTTTCTTGAAAATTTCAATGTCCTGACTATTTTGGAGAGGAATTTTCAATCTTTTTTCCGGACACGGTAGCAGCAAGTTTTCAGATGAATCGAAGCAATTTTTTTCAAAACGATCATTGGCGCATCAAAAAGAAGTTAGGGGAAAAAAAATTGAAATTGCTTCAGAAAAAATAACACCCTGTGAATTTTCTTGGGAATTGATATGTTGAATGATGTAAACCTCGGAGTATAATATCTTTGTCAACTTTTAGCTGAATCCAACATTTTTTTGTGTTGCACCACTGTTAGTCTGAAAATATTGAAAATAGTTTCTCATTTTAAAATTTTTTGATTTCATGGAATTTCTTCGTATTTGCTACCATTTCAGAGAAAGAAAACAACAAACAGTTCTCTATGAATTTTCCGTAAATATACCAGAGCCTACCAAATTTTTTTGGAGTGGAACTTTTTTTCTCGAGAACAATAGCAGATACAAAAAAAATGCAGGAGATCTACAAGTTTTTAGATGAAACAAAGATTCTTTCTAATTTTTTTCCAAATGATCATTGGTGCATCAAAAACAAGTTTGGGAGAAAAAAATTGAACATGCTTCAGAAAAAATATCACTCTGTGAATTTTCTTGGGAATTGATATGAAATATGTATTGACCTCGGAGTGTAATATCTTTGTTAACTTTTAGCTTAACCCAAATTTTTTGTCGTTCACCACTGGTATTCTGTAAATATCGAAAATAGTTTTTGTATCATTTTAAAATTTTTTGATTTCTTGCTATTTATTATTATGTATATAATAACAGTATTAGGTACTATTCCAGACTAAGAAAACATCGAACCGTTTTCCATGATTTTTTTCGTTAATATGCCAGAACCTTCCAAATTTTTTTGAAAATTTTGATTTTCCTGACAATTTAGAGAGGAATGTATAACTTTTTTTCTCGAAAACAGTAACAGATACAGAAAAATTGGCAGGAGGTCATTGAGTTTTCGGATAAAACAAAGATTCTTTCTCATATTTTCCAAAACGATCAGTGGCGCATCAAAAAAAAGTTTGGGAGAAAAAAATTGAAATTTCTTCAGAAAAAATATCACCCTGTGAATTTTTTTGGGAATTGATTTGACATATGGTGTTAACCTCGGAGTGTAATATCTTTGTAAACTTTTAGCTTAATCCAAAATTTTTTGTCGTTGACCACTAGTATTCTGAATACATATATGGAAATTAGTTTTTGTATCATTTTATAATTTTTTGATGTCTTGCTATTTATTTGTATACGCTACTGTTTCAGATCAAGAAAACATCGAACAGTTCCCCATAATTTTTTTTGTAGATATGCCAGAGTCTACCAAATTACTTTGAAAATTTTGATTTTCCTGAAAATTTAGAGAGGAACGTATAACTTTTTTTTCTCGAAAACAGTGAAAAAAATTTGCAAGGGATCATCAAGTTTTCAGATGAAACAAAAATTCTTCCTCATATTTTTTAAAACGATCAGTGGCGCATCGAAAAAAAGTTTGGGATAAAAAAATTGAAATTTCTTCAGAAAAATATCACCCTGTGAATTTTCTTGGAAATTGATATGTCATATGATGTAAAACTCGAAGTCTAACATCTTGGTCAATTTTCAGCTGAATCCAAAAACTTTTCGTGATGCACCACTGGTAATTTGAGAATATTGAAAATAGTTCAGAAATTTTTCCATTTTTTGCAGTTTCTTTGCATTAAACAGTTCTCTATGAATTTTTGTAAATATGCCAGATCATACCGATTGTTTTAGGAATTTCAATTTTTCTGACCAATTAGAGAAGGACATTGAACCTATTTTTCTCGAAAACGGTAGCAAAAATTGCTAGAAAAATTCTTCCTCATATTCTTCAAAACGATCAGTGGTCCATCAAAAAAATAGTCTGGGTGAAAAAAATTCGACATTGCTTCAGAAAAAATATCACCCCGCTAGATTTTCACAGCAATTGTACCTCCATTCAAGGACAACCTGTATAACCTCGAATATCACGATGACCACCAGCAAAATTGTATATTTCCAGCTTCGTACTCACCGTACTGCCAGTCGTAGGCATAATTGAAGTAGCTCCCAACCGAGTGGAGATCCATGAAGGCTATCAGAGCCAGGTAGAGGCCCATAGAGAGATCAGCAGTCGCCAGGTTACATATCAGGAAACGAGTGACGGTCACTTCGCCTCCGCTGAACATGACGACTATTATCACAGCCAGATTCCCAGTCACCGTCAGTACGACGACGAACCAGACGGAAATCCTCAGCCAGGAGTACCCCATGATGTCCTCGCAGGGATTCAACGCGTTCGGCTCCGGGTAGCATTTGACCACCGGGATCCTTGAAATAAGTGACCAGCATGAGTAAAATCGTCACTCAGGAATCAAAGGAAACGAAGAGGCCAATACACTTGATAGAAAGGGAGCACAAACGCCACTTACTGGCCTAGAACCTTTCTGTGGCATAGGTAAATGCGCCTATAAGCGAGAGTTTCTGGAGAAGGAAGAGCCTGAAAGAGAAGCACTCTGGAGGTAACTTCCAGGAATGGATCACTCCAAAAAGTTCATTCGCAACTTTGAAAGTTCAAGATCCAAAAAGTATTTGGATCTCAGTAAGAACAAGTTGAGCCTACTCACTGGCTTCCTCACAGGACATTGTCGCCTAAGGAAGGATATGATGAGAATGGGCTAAACAGAAACTGACGAGTGTACATTCTGTGGTGAAGAGGAGGAGACTCCTGTTCACCTGGTTACAGAATGCCTCGCCATTGCAAACCATCGCAAAGAATGTCTTGGAATTACAGGTACAGGAGGAATGAGGATCTAACCTCCTTGAAGCCCTCTCAGATACTGGGGTTCATTGGAGCTCTGGAGATGGAGGGCGAGCTGTAGGTAGCGCATTTGCGAATACGGCTTCGATGGGGGGCACAATAGACCATGAGGTCGAAGTGAAAAGGAACCCCTTTCCTAACCATAACTATATATAACTATGAGTAAAATCGCCGAAGACCTAGAATCCCACACAGTACCTTATGGAGAGATTTCCGCAGAAGGCGTTCACGCGACGGGAGGGGGTGGAAACGTCGGCTGATTTCACGTGGAACGTGCCGAAATCGTCGTCGATCTCCACCGGCCTGGCCTCCTCGTGATCTATGGTCTCTCCCCTCTGCGGATTCAAAAACATGGATTCGTTGTTATTCAGGTCGTGATTCTCCTTCCTCCAAACTTTCGCGCCGCTCCCGTGGTATGTGTTGGCGAATTGTTGACTGAAAGAAAATCGAATTAACGTTTTTACCCATCAGGGATATAGAAAAGTGTCTTCTCGAAGTAACAAGGCGAGTTCGTGAAAGTTTGAGCTCGGCATTAGAGATGTTCGAAAATGCATTTGTGGAGGAGATTTCACGCCGTTGAATTGAATTGGAGAAAATATAGGTTCATATTTCCTCTTCTTCACAGTTTTTCATTCAATAATAAAATATATAATTTTTTCACCTTGTGGAGAAGCCCCAGGTTGGAATCTCTCTGGAAGTGACTCTCTTCCTTCTTTTCTTGGCGACTTTCGAAACGAACTGCCCAGTATCGAGGTCCTTGTATTGCTCGCAGTAACGTTTGAGTTCTTCAGAAATTTGAGCGTATCTCGAGGGATTGTGACGTTTGGGATATTTGAAAGCGCAGCAGTGGAAGGGGTGGGTCAAACGGGCCACTTTCAAACTCTGCAAGGGACAAAATTGGTAGATGAAACTATTTTTTAAGATATTTGGTTACTTCGAAGACGACAAATGTCACCTTTTTATTCAAAACTGAAGGAGATGTGTATTAAGATACCTTCAGCAACTTTTCCACACCACTTTCGGGGGTTTTCGAATATTTCCAAACAGTTATGAATGAAATCCTACCTCGATAAAATAATGATGATATTATTTTCAATTTCAACAGTTTGAATGAATATTGTCTCAAATTTTCCATGTTCTCCATGACTCTTTGTGAATTTCCCAAACTGATGGATGAACCTTACCGAAAAAAATATACAGAGTGGTTCAATTTTTCAATTAGAAAAACTTCAATATTCGAGAAAATTTCCAATTTCGAGACAAAAATTTCCTCTGAAAAAAGGTCTGCGAACTATTTATAACCAAACTACAGGGTGAGTTTCCAAATTTTTTGGTTTCAGGATATTAGGATCAAACTTGGAGAATTAGGTACTTTTTGAGGTTGAAATGGAATTATAATGAGAATTGACAGGTGATACTTTTTTAAAGGTGACCCTTTTCCCTCCAAATTTTTTTTTGCCTTACGCCACTAATCATTTTCTCTATGTACTATGATTTCATTTTCTGTTTCCATTACAAACTTTTTTGTACCTCGGATTTTTTTAGTACTCGCTTCAATACACAAAAGAAAATCGGAAAATAAAATTTTGTATTCTGAAATTGCTTAAATAATTCTGACATACGGCATACCGAAATCTTTTTTTCGATTTTTTTTGTGGTTCAATTTTTCAATTAGAATAACTTCAACATTCGAGAGAATTTTCAATTTCGAGACGAAAATGTCCTTCAAACAAAGGTCTGCGAACTCTTTATAACCAAACTAGAGGTTGTTCAAGTTTCCAGATTTTTTTGGTTTCAGGATATAACTTGGAGAATTAGGTACTTTTTGACGTTGAAATGGAATCATAATAAGAAATGTTGTTAGAATTTACAGGTGATATTTTTTTAAAGGTGAACCTTTTTCCCCCAAATTTTTTTTGCCTTACGTCACTGATCATTTTCTCTATGTACTATGGTTTCATTTTCTGTTTCCATTACAAACTTTTTTGTGCTTCGGATTTTTTAAGTACTCGCTTCAATCCACAAAAAAAAATCGGAAAATAAAATTTTGAATTCTGAAATTTCCTGAATAATTCTGAAATAGGGCATACCGAAATCTTTTTTTCGGTTTTTTCTTGTTAATTGCAATGATAACGAAAAACCAGCAGGATAAAGAAATTCTATGAAAGAAACGAAAAATTAAATCGAACGATGAAAAATGTCAGAGGCGTTCTACAAAAATGTTTTGGCTTGAAAAAGGAGAATTATTTTGAAAAAGAGTATCACTACTATCACTCTGTAGATTTTCACCACAATTTTGAAAATCATTTTATTCGAACCTGAAAAAGTACTTCATCCTTCAAGATCTATCCGAATATCTCGGTAACTACAAGAGTTATTAAAAAAAAAGACCAAAAAAAATATGGAAATTAGAACACTCTTATGAAGCGTTTGAGGACATATGTCTATAAAATTGATAATTAGATCAACTGTTCAATTTTTTCTATGAAAAGTCGAACAGACTGTGTACAAGGTGTCCCAGAGTGGTTGTAAAAATTCCGTTCATATTTTTTTTTTGTTGAGAAAAGTAAAAGAAATATGAGATCTTTAAATATTGAAGATCGATTTTCTCGAGGACGGTGAGGTTCAGAACTTTCGATCAAGAGTACCAATTTTGAAAAAATAGTCAAAAAATAGTCGAAAATAGCAAACATGTCAGTGGCGCTCAAATTGGGGACATTTTTATATCAAATAATAATAATAATTTTATCTACGCCTACTCTGGGACGCTGTATGTATTTTTTTCGAGATTCTGCATTGATTTGATGCGGTGGAAAAATAGTGTATACAGTATGGACCAAATTCAAAGGTTTTGTCTGGTGGAATTGCTGAGTGCGACAACATTTTCCAGCAGCATCTGGAGAATTCTCACTGAAAATAAATGAGATTCCGAAACTCATCCTCATCCTGTAGATTCTCGTTAATAACACATCGGTTCATTTATCGAACATCAAAACAATCCAATCCATATTGATCAATTCGCCATAGAACACTCCATCCGGAGTCCTGAAATAACCATAAGCTGGTTTCATCCCGACAATAACGGTAAGTACAGAACTTCGAAATTAGGATATATCTCTTCATAAATAAGGCTAAGGCCACATCAGCTTTTATTAGGGCGCCCATAAACGAAATGCACTTACGTCGTTTCAATATCCGGATAAACGTATGGTATTCAGTTTGGATAGTCGAAATAGTGCTCTTATCGAATATAAACTTCAATAATAGTCTCAACACTAAAAGGTCATAATCATAAATATAGTCACTTTCCAATGAAAAGAGAACTTGGAAAACGAAAAATAAAACTTAGATTTTCGAAATTCACATAATATATAAATTTATGGAACAGAAGTTCGAGTTAAGTATTGTAAAATTCAATATTTACACCCTATCACTTTCAAATTTTTAATATGATCTTCAATTCGGAGTCTCCCCTATAAAGACCTCTTTGTTAACAATTCATCTCAGCTGGAACTCCTATAAGATGCTACACCATGAAAAGATTTGATGTTTACATCGCGTAATATCCGCAAGCACCCTATCTCGAGTTTCATGAGGGAAATGAAGAAAACCATTTCCTTGTAGAAAGTATATTATGAGTTTGGCCAAACGATGAAAAAATTTGTCAAAATTGGTGTTCTAGAATATTGTTATTTATCATGATTGTATGATAAGAGAATAACATTACTTAATACGTACCTCCAAATCATAAATACTCGGAATGACTTTCATAGAAGGAGTGTTTTCAATCCTCAGGACCTCCACTCCATCCAGCCCTCCAGAAGGCAGCTCCTCGATCGAAGTCTCTGACAGATCCCTAGAAAAAAGTTCTGATATCTTTCAGAACATCTTTCTGAAGACAGAAATGAATTCCTGTTAGATATCGCAGTGGAATATTTCGCTGTATAAAATCAAGGTGAGTACTGTGACACTGAACAAGAAATTATTCATGAAGCCATCGATGTGAATCGAATGACTGATTAAATGTCAACAGCAATTTAGAATTTATCTATGTTTTCTTCTGCGTTTATGTTTGTTGATGAGAACGTGGCTGTTTTACTGCCATACCATCATGCAATCGAAATTCAATTATATACATGTGTATATCATAATTATTATTCCCCTATCCCACATTTTTTCTCACACAAAAACAATCACGAGAGATGAAAGCCAATTCAAAAATGATATGTTTGCCGAATAGTTCAAGGAAATATTCAAAAAAAGTTCAAAGCCCACCTCGGATATTGTCGACGATTTATTCTCAGATGCAATACTGGAAGAGAAAACCAATAGTACCAGTCTCTACTCCAAGTAAATTCTAGTTTGGGAGAAATGATTTTTCGAAAGTTGCATAATACGTGAATATTGACATTTAGAGCCATACTTCAGACACATGACAGTTGGACAGTACTACCAATATAAGGCACTAAAAGATCCTATATTAGATAATTAAATTCATCTACCCCTATTGAGTTATATATTCGTTATTCAACTTCTTTTGAGCAATTAATAGTATCTGTAAGCAAACACCGTGAGTTATAATAACTCACTACTATAACTTCCTGTCTCTGTGCACCTGAACAAGCCGATTGGCCGAAAAGGAACAGAGGATGTCACTTAAATAATTTTAACGTTTTCTCAAATTAAGTTGATACCTAATTATTATTCTGAATGTCCTGCTGAAAAAGATGAATTCAGAAAGTGATTAATAAGACAATCAGCCAATGTAACCAAACAGAATTTACAGAATTTATTGCCCGAGAAATCCCAAAACAAATATAAGGGTTCATATTACAATTTTCAAGATTGGTGTAGCTGTAAGAATATTAAGTCATCATTCACAGGCATATTTTAGTGAATTCAGGACTTATTATAAAGCATCGCCCCTAAGGACTTTCTACTCCATACTAAGAAGCACAATCAACAGAAATAATGCATTGTTATAGGTAACTTATAAGATTTGTAAATAAAGTTCTTTCTCTTTACTTGTATCTAAGTATTCTTATTGTTTTAGTCGTAGATAAAGTATTCAACTTGCGGTAATGGTCATAACTCACTTGATGAATTACAGCACGAGTCGAAGGCATACTTCATTTGCGTGAGTTATGACCTATATTACCGCTCGTTAAATAATGTACTATTAAATTGAGAATTGAATCGCTATTATTTCCTCCATGAATAAGTATTATGGAATGAACCAATACTTCAAAGAGGAGAAAGAAAATTCATGAAATATGCGAATCTTTTAAGGAATTATGTTGGTGGCTCGGTGTAAGCTGTCAACTTTCAATGAAACTGACATGGAAACGTCGAATTTTCATCATTTTTCGACCAATAAAAAAAATATTATTTCCTATACCATAATTTTCCTGAGGTTGGGACTAGTACCATTCGAATTCTCACAAAAAAGTATGATTACAAAGAAAAATCATCAGATTCAGACGTGAGCCTTAAAGTTAATTTTCCTCGAATTTTCCTTCCACTTTATTTTTCGTCAACCTAATCACTGTACGAGGTGATGCAAAATAAAATTTCTGACAAAATAATTGAGATGAAATTTTATCTTATTCGCCTTTTTTAACGAGTTATGCAATTTTTCAAAAGTAATATTTCAGCACACTCTTTATTTTCAGTGAAAAGTAATAAGTTTTATAGAAAAGGATATATAATGTATTTTGTTTTTCTTTTTTGTTTTTTGTTTTTATTTTTTATTTTTCATTTTTTATTTTTTGTTTGATGTTTTTGTTTTCAGTTTGTTGTTTCTTGTTCATGTTTTATGTTTTTTGTTTCTTGTAATTTATTTATTTTTTTTTTTGTCTGTTTTTTGTTTTTTATTTTTTTTTTCACTCAGTAAAGTTTCGTGTTCATTATACCGGTTCATCTGAACTTATCTAGGAAGAGAAGTGGTAAAAACTTGTATAAATATTTTAGCAGTAGCTCGTTGTTTTTTGTTTGTCATCAAAGATTTTTCTTGGTTCTATTAGTTATCTGTGAGATCCCTCAGAGCTTGTGTTCTGTTCTGTTCAGGCTTTGTTACTGTGTCCTCACGCCACCTGAGGACTGTTAATCATTTACTGAAACTTCGATAGCGAGCCTAACGCGCTAACCACCCCGCAAAACTTCCTTCATTCCTTCTACAGTTCCTGCAAAATCATACGAATAATTTCCGGTACGTATTGTTCTTGCGATTTCTCTGTTCTCACAATTATACGTCCGATAAGACATTTTCCGCCGAGAAAGGACAACGCATTTCAACGATTTTGAATCCCTGGATTTTCCCGACAAAAGTGATTACATCCTTCGGCCTAAGAAGATTTCTCTTTTATCAGGAAAAATCTAATTTCCCATTCCCATACAACTGAAGCGGCGTTTAAAACTCCTCAAATGACTGGAAATTAATCGCTAAACCTTGAATAATAAGACAGCGTTAAACTCACAATTCTCTCAAGCTTCTCATTCCTTTGAAAGCGTCGGTTTCCAGTGTCTTCAGACGTCTGTTTCCCCGTAGGTTCCTGTAAAACGAGATCGTACTGAAATAATGTCTGATTATATTTCCACCTAATGGAAAGATCAAAGGGGGCTACAGGTACGTCGAAAACGATTTGTTCTAATTAGAGGATGTCCTGGGTATGAGTTGTCTTGGTAAACGACCTTTCGAGGTGAGGAAAACGACAATCAATTTCCACGAGTAAACAATTTGTTACCTCCAAGTTTGATACGCTGAAAGTGGAGGAGTTGATTTGTTCTTACTCGGGCACCGCATGAACTTCAAGGGTCATCAATAATCCTCGGATTCCGGCCGGTAGGATTAAAATATTCATTGTATGTCGGTTTGAAGGGAAGATTTATATGCGAGTCGCTGGCCTTCAATATCCTTCATAGAAAATAATTTCCGGGAGGCCAGATTCGAACAATGAGATATTTTAAGCACGTTGGCATCCCTTGTCTCTTATACCCTTCAATAAAATTTTAGTGTTCATCAAATGGCCCTCTTAGATATCCCAGGAGCTGGGTTAGGAATATACAACTTCGAGATAAAAAGAACGCTTCTCTCGGGTTCGAAACGTGATCCTGTTGACGATATGAGTGGTTAAAGACTCATACGTTTACCAGAGTAGGTTCAACAAAGTGATATGGTAGATAATCCCTGTAATATTTGGGAATATGAATATTCAATTTCAAATTCGGTTACACATCTCGGAGAAGAGTCTGTATATTCGTACATATATTGTGTTACTTTGTATAATCAACGGATGTCGTTAATTTGGGACCGGGTGACCAACAGGACACCTGCAACTCTGATAACAAAATTTAGTAGAAGCAAGTCATTCATCGACTGCATTGTAGTCGATGGATGTTGTGACTACAGGGCGAGATGAGATCGAGGAAAGGGGAGAATGTGCAAATACGATTGATTGGTAGGAACATTTCGGAGAAAGAATTTAAGAGCGTGGGTGTCTCCGAGCTAAGTGAGAGGCACTGAGAAAAATGTCCACTCAGAAATTAAGTCTTTGACGGGGGAAAAGTTTACCTTTGGGGGACTCTGGAAGAATTAAGGCAGTTGCTCGCTGGTAGAGAACTCACTAAGAGGTCGGTTTTTCGGTTAGAGGCCGGTGTAAGGACTAAATTGAGGTAGTAGTCTGTTGTAGGAAACTAACTTCAGTATTTTCAGTCGAGTATTTTCAGAGTCCGGATTAGGGAAACAATCTGTTAGATCGTGGAAGTAAGTGTCGAAGAAGTTGCGTTTTGAGTTAGAAGTCGTACTCGTTACGGGAGTGCGAACAAAAAGGTAAAGGTCGGAGTGAGTGAATTTGTTTTCAAGCAGATAGAAGAAGGGATTAGGTGGTTTGCAGGACAAGGTAGGAAAATTCTGTTCAAAGTTTCAACCCCTAATGTAAATGGTGTTATTGTAATCCCCAATATTATTGATAACTCGAACCGAAATTCATTTGATGTGTTTCAATGTAAGGAATGTGGAAATAATAGTATTTATTTTGTATCGAGTTAATTGACCCCCTCGTACATTTGAATGAGTATGTTTGTATGAAGTAGGGAACGTAGTGGTTCAATTGTGTGATTCAATTAGGATTATGCAAAACTAGGTGAATGATATATGTTTTATTTTAATGTTTTTTATTGTTTGTGAAAAGCTCGATATTATGTACGCATTTTATCATCATTTTTCGTAAAAATAATATGTTCTTCCAAATTTCTGGGTTTTCTTTCCTGAATACCTGTTTCTCAAAAAGAGTTAAACAAAAGACTTTCCCTTCGTGCAGGAAGCACGAACTCAATTCTTTTCCCACAATAGATTATAAATGGTGACAGCAGGTAGAAATATAAAATAATACTAAAATTCCATCTTGATAACTTGTACTATTACTAAGGGTACAAGTCGTATTTTGACATGCCAATGAAAACGAGAACACACAACATCCAAATATTTCTGAAAAAAAAAATTAGAAGAAAACGAAAAAACTCTGGAAATTTGAACACCCTGTAGCTTTGTCATGAAGCGATATAATGGAACATTTTTGTCTTGAAATTAAATATTATACCGACGGTTAAATTTATTCTGCAAAAAAGTGTCCCACCCTGTATACAATCACGATCTCTCCTTTTCTAACTGGAAATCACTGAAGGGTATGGAGGAAAGGCGAAAAATCCTCTCAAAACAGTGATACCAATATCCTCGATTGTGTACGTTTTCTTGGAAATATAATGATAAGGTTGAAGGAAACTTACAATTTTCCGATTTCCGAACCATTGAAAGCGTTGTTTTCCACCACAGAGATTTCGTTATGGTTCAACGTCCTGGAAAAAACAATAAGAGAAAATAATAGGGTAGCGAGACAACAGGTTCCTTTCCAGGAAATTAGTTGGATTGGAGGTCAAATAAAGTCGGGATACCTGGAATATATTCTTCACTTGCATTCTTCTCGAGAAATATGTGTATTCTCGGTAAGGTTTGACTTTGACTTATGTTGATAATTCGTTAACAGAAACGAAAAAGAATAAAAGATTCTTTACTTGATGTTATGTATTCATTATTTGTGTTCGTTTGTTCAATATTGCTTGGAAGATCTATTCTGATATCCCATAGTTACCATCTCCTTCGCCATTTTGCATCAAAAATAATTAGAAGGCATTATAAAATGACATTATTTGTTGCACTGACACAGAATCTGTGATCAATTTCGTTATCTTCGGTTCGATAGTCGAAAGTTTCCCTGCAATAATTCAATGATCCAAAACAAACGAAAAATGAACCCTTATTGTTTCTTCGAAGGCTCCAACCTAATTGGACGTATTCCACACGTAGTAGAACGCACACCACGAATTTCTGCCAACGATTCCGTTTCGAGTTTCGCACACACACACAACAACCTAATTAAATTTTCTGACGATGTATTTTGTCGGTCTGACGTTGACGCGCTCGTAGAACGCTACAACCCCTTAGATCAATCTGAACGCGTGACGAAAATACCGCAGAACGCAAATTTTGGATAAACACAGGGATGAGGGAAAGTCATCTAGGTGTCGGATTGGATCTTGTCGGAGATTCAGATTGGGGCGAAGCAGGCTTAGATGAATATTTATGTTGGGGGTGAATTTATGGGGGAAATCGTTGGAATACTTATTTTCATGTCACAATTTTCACTTTTTCAGAATATATACAGTGTGTCCCAAGTTCGAGTGTCTACTACTTGAGAACGGGACCCATTTGAAATCTCATAATTGGGATTATGATATTGTTCGACTTTATCTACTGAGCTAAATATTCTTGAAGCCTGAACACTTTCAGTTATACAGGCAGTGGAAATAAATTCCTCGAAAATTTTTTTCGTCTGTTATATGATCGATTATTCAATTTTAAATATATTTCTATTCGAATCGTTGCATTTTCGTCGAAATGGTTTTCAGAATATCGAAAAAAAATGGAAAAAAAGGGAGATATGCGTGGTGAGTATTATGTTCGTTATTCCTATTCTGAATATTTCAAGCATAAACTGTTTCTCCATTTTTGAAGTAGAAGAATGGCGGAATAGTGTGCATCTCCAAAATTTTGGAAAACACAAGGTGTTTCAAATATTTCGTCAAATATTGTGATCAGAATTTTTCCATAACTTTTGTTTTTTTAAATTAGAACCCTATTTTTTTATGATTGCGTTGGATTATGCGAATAAAAAGTTATAGTTATTGAGAGTTTTCTGACATTATGTCGTATGTAGAGATACATTCATTCAATCTGTTTTATAACAATAATCTGTGTTCATAGAAGATAAATTATTTCGATAATTCCCTATAAACACAGATTATTGTTACAAAAAGATTTTATGAATTTGTCTCTACGCACGACATAAATTCAGAAAATCCGTTATAACTACGTCTAGTAGGCACTCGAACTTTAGACACCCTGTATAGATATATAATGACAAAAAAAAATTCTTCATTGTTTTAAATATTCAGGAATAAATTTTTTTTTCAAAATTAAATTAGTCGAAAGCTCGATTTGTTTATACTGTGCATTGTTTGAATGCTTGTATTTTTGATTGTTCAGTTGTAGAATCACTGTGCAGGTAAAAAAAATGAGTACATATTATGCTAATATTTTCATTTACAAAAATTAATATAAAAAATAAAGCATTAAATTTACAATATATGCGTTGAAATTTTCGATATGATTTATTTTTCTGATATTTAATCTCCCTGCTGAGTATTTTATAGTTATCTTGCTAGCGTGGAATTTTTTTTTTACAGTTGTTCGATAATAGTTCTGTCGCGAATTCCGAAATCAAAAATTTTATAATATTCTACCAAACCCATTATTTTTGAGCGCTCGTACAACTTACACGAGGGCTATATCATTTAGTCACGATGTCTGTATTTTTCGAATTTTGAGCCGAAAATGGTCTCAATCGACTATGTTCGACTCACTGATGACGAATCCGTCGGAAAATTCGAGTCTGTCCGTCCGTCCGGCCGTCCGTCCGTCCGGCCGTCCGTCCGTCCGGCCGTCCGTCCGTCCGTAAGCACGATAACTCTCGAACGGATCAACCTAGAGACTTGAAATTTTCAGTGTAGGTTCAGATCCCAAATGCCTCAGTTGAGTTCGTTAATGGGCCAAATTCGTCTAGGGGTTCCGTAAATATGGCCGTTCAAACTTTTGTTCCCCTGATTACTTGAAAACTACAGATTTGATTGAGATGAAATTTTGCACTCAAATGGAGAATGAGGTGTTCAAGCTACATGTGAAATTTTGTCCAGATCGCATGACCAGAACCATAGAAACCATAGAAAATTGTAACTTTTGAACGGAAACGCCTAGGGACTTGAAATTTTCAGAATAGGTGTGGATCTCGAATGTCGTGATCACGTTCATCTATAAGCAAAATTATACTAGGGGTTCCGTAAATATGGTCGTTTGAAATTTAGTTTTCTTGATAATTTCAAAACTACAGATTCGATCGTGACGAAATTTTGTATACTAATGGAGAATGATATATTCAAGCTACATTTCTCCAGATCACATGACCAGAACCATAGAAACCATAGAAAATTATAACTTTCGAACGGAAAGGCCTAGGGACTTGAAATTTTCAGGATAGGTGTGGATCTGAAATGTCGCGTTCACGTTTATCAATGAACAGAATTATACCAGGGGTTCCGTAAATACGGTCGTTTGAAATTTTGGTTTCTGGATAATTTCGAAACTGCGGATTCGATCGAGATGAAATTTTGTATTTTAATCGAGAATGATATATTAAAACAATATTTTGTCCATATCGCATGACCAGAACCATAGAAACCATAGAAAATTGTAACTTTTGAACGGAAAGGCCTAGGAACTTGAAATTCTCAAGGTGGGTTTGGATCGCGAATATCGCGGTCACGTTCATCAATGAGCAAAATTAGACTAGGGGTTCAGTAAATATGGCCGTTCAAAATATTTTTTTGCTGATAGTTCCGATAATACTGAGCGGATTGGGATGAAATTTTGCACCTAGCTGAGTAATAATGTATTTTAACTACGTGCAAAATTTTGTCCAGATCGCACCACCAAGACCATAGATACCGTAGAAAATTCTAGCGAATTATCGAAAAAAAATTGATCAGCTGATGCACTGACATGAAGTCTGGAGTTTCGCCTAAGTTTCAGAATTTTTTTGACAGCTGTCGAAAATTCCTTCAATTGATTTCTGAAACTGGAAAATGTGAATCTACCTACAAGGTGCATGTACGAGCGCTCAAAAGCTCCTACCTTCACGGCAGTGCTTTTCGTAATTTTTTTTTTAAATTATTTCCAATTGTTTTGAATTTGCAGAAGTAAATATTACAATATAATTTACGTTTCAAAATATCCACTTTTTATAATTGTTTTGGTCTTCGATCCTATTCAATAATAATAAAACTATGATAGCGAACGCTTGCCACTTATTTCTGCTTTAGCAATGATTATCCATAAAACACAGTGAGTTACTCATAATATTTTTTTTACGATTAGAAAACTAGTATAGGTAGGATTCAAGGTTTTTTTATGGTAACTCGAGAAGATGCTAGGCACAGTTGGAAAATTTGGATTGTTAGAACAGGAACATTTCTGAATGCTCCAGGGAGACAGGAAATATAAACATCAAAAGAGATCAACAAATTAACGAGAAGATTTGATGTAAGAATTGAAAAGGCTTGGTCCCCATTGTGGGGTCAGGAAAGTTTTTAGTATATAAAAAACACGACTATATAGTACATATTCCTATTTTCCGGAAGAAAAATTGGCACAAAGAGTATTAAGAAAAACTCACACTTGCTCTGCCCTCACATTGATTGTATTCGAAGCCAGTTTCTTCAGTTTGTTGCTGTCTAATTCCCTGAAAAACAGAATTTATTGAATTTTTTTTCGTTACGAAATAGCAGATACACATTTGACACAAAAATAAAATAAAGTGTTCATAATTTCGAAATTCGAGGAACATCTCCAAAGGCTGAAGAGCAAACATCATCCCGTATATGTTGTCAGAAATCCCTTCGTCCTCACCCATAATTCTGGATGGAAATCTAACGTGTGACAACGCCAGACAAGACCACTCCAAACGGACAGCAGATGGTGGAGTGATTCCGCTATTTTATTCCACTTTTCACTCATCGGATGCAACGGGCTTCGTATATGCAAATAAAACAATTTTGATGCCACTCGGGAAAAAAAATCGAAATGTAAGTCAGGGGTGGTTGTGCATAAATCCTGTCTAAAACTGTTCATCTCATTCATCGAAGCTTAATCCTAAACATGATATTTCGACTCTTGAAGGTATAAAAGATTGTCCTTGTTTATCTGGAAAATTGTTTGTCGAGTTTTCCCATCACGAAAAATGTTTTTCCATTCTAAATTTAGGCAGGAAAACCATCCAACTCACGACGTCCACTAATGACAGTGATAATCTTTTACTCTTAAAATTAACTTATAAGTTTTCCACTTGCGAAGTTCGTGTTCCTGAAATTGAGGCTCTACGCCTAAAAATTCCAGTTGTGATTATGGAAAGATTAGGAGTCCAATTAGGAAGATTTCAATTTGTACAAAGTCAGTATAAGAATCTTAGCTAGGAGAAATTGAATTATTCCATTTTTATAATGGAAATACCGAAATTGGTTGAATTCTAAAATCCATCAGTCGTATTTGGTAGTAAAAGCTCCACTGGAGCATTATAAAGAGCTTCTACTTCCTGCAAAACGCAAAATGTCTCCAAACGAGTCGAGGTCAATTAATTTGTCGTCTGTCGGAGTCAGAAAGATTCTCCAAAATCGAATAAAAAAGTGATCTATATAAATTTCTTGGAACGGGGTTGTAGTAGAAATAGGGGTGATTACAGATGGAAATAGGGGTAAGTGATGGTTTCCAAAGATTATCTTCAAAGGTCTGAAAAAATAATATTTTGGGTGAAAGAATATAGATATCAAAGCAGTGAGAATTGAAATATATTATATTATATTTGTGCATAATAATAAAATAAAATAAAAGTAATTGATGAAAATACCTTTCTACTTACAGAAGATGGACAACATTGTCGCTTGGAAGGAATGATAGCTCTGGGATTTGAAGCAAGCCTGTTTCTACAATCCTCCTGCAGACATAAAATTTCTTGAAAAAACTTTTAATATTTAGTTCACTTTTTATCATTTTCAAACCTCTCATTCTTTTCCACCGGAGAATAAGAGATTTTATGAAAAAGTCAAGTGGGTGAATGAAACCACTGATGAATACCAGAAATACACTTAAATATACAGTGTGTCCAAAAAAGAAAAAGTTTGATTTATTTTTGTGAAAAAAAGTTCTATTTATGTTGCCAACTCAATGGGACACCCCGTATATCTTCGCTGCTGTAAAGTCGAATCCAAATGTTCATGCTGGTACCTAACCTCATAATCCGATGAAACATTGTAAAGCTCCAAACCAACCGACGGAAACAATAACAATACTAATCCCCAACCGTCAAAGAGATGATGATTTAATTGAACCCGCATCCAGCTTCGTCATAATTACTCAAGGCTAATCTGTGTCCACAGTCGACCCCGATCTGGATGAGCTAAGAAATCGTCGGATCCATTTGCGACCTACAGAAGTTCGGCACCCTTAGATAAGGGGAATCGATCTAGGGTCCTTCAGAAATTCCGACGTGAATGCAAATGAAACTCTCATCAATATGCGGGGTCCGATGATAAACCGATGTTTCATGTTTGACATTGACGTTTTACGAGATAGACCGAATGTTATGGTAGGGGCAGATGCTGGCGGTGGAAACAATGAGAATATGAATCATTTGCTCCAATTGTCGACGAAGATGAACTGGGGTGATCTTGTAGGAGAAGAAAACAGGAGGGAACATTGGCGTCCGGTGAAATTTCGAAGAAGCAAAGCAACTTTTTGAAAGTTATAGAAACATGGATGCTGCAAAGAATATTCCCAGATGAAAAAATTGCAGGTGAAATTATATTCACAACTATTAAAAAATCGCTTTATGGTTTCTGTTTCTGAATTTGAAGTTTTCCCCAGTTTCAAATAATTATACCATCATGTTTATCAATTCAATAAGAAGAACAAAGCAAAAAAACTAGTGGAAACGTCACGTGGGAAGCAACAATACATCTCTAAAAGAAGCAATAGAAGCAACAGAAGTAGAAATCGAAGGGAAGAAGAAGAAATTAACAAGAAAAGAATACCAAAAACAATGGATACCAGACATAAACTCATATCAAATAAATTAATAATCCAGATAAAAAAGACAAAAAATGGAACGAAAAAATGGACAGTTTAACGAAGGAAGAGCAGAAAAAGCAATAAAACAACATTTGAAAAAAACAAGAAGATAATTATCGAAGATGAGGATGAGGCCAAGATGAAATTCTGATGACTCCGAAGATAAAAAAAAATTAAAAAAAAATCAAAAAATACGAATTGGAAATCGAAAAACATCAAAGATTCGATGAAGTTATCATAGATGAAAGATAAAAAACTGAAAGTGAAAATTCATACTAAATAAATTAAAAATCAAGATAAAGACCTGAGGATTTAGAACATTTAACAAAAAATGGAACGATAAAATGGACAATTTAACGAATGAAGAGCAAAAAGCAATGAAACAACATTTGAAGAAAATGACAAGATAATTATCGGATATGAGGATAAAGTCAATATGGAATTCTGGAGAATTCAAACCGAAGATAAAAAAAAATAAAAAAATCATAAAATAGGGATTGAACATCGAGGAACATTACAGATTCGATGAAGTTAACATAGATAAAAGATAAAAAGTGAAGGTGAAATATTAAATGAATTGAAAATCAATATAATGACAGACCTGAGGATTTACTATAACTAAAAATGGAACGATAAAATGGACAGTTCAACGAATTAAGAGCAAAAAAGCAATGAAAACATTATTTGAAGAAAACGACAAGATGATTATCGGATAATAGAATAAAGCCAAAATGAAATTCTAGAGAGTTCAAACCAGATGACTCCGAAGACGAAAAAAATGAAAAAAAAATTATAAAATACGAATTGAAAATCGAGGAACATGACATGATTCGATGAAGTTAACATAAATAAAAGATAAAAACTGAAAGTGAAAACTCATATAAAATGAGTTAAAAATCAAGATAAAGACCTGAGGATTTTCTATAACAAAAATGGAAGGATAGAATGGACAGTCGAATGGAGAGCAAAAAAGCAATGAAACAACATCAGAAGAAAACGGCAAGATAATTATCGGATATAAGGATGAAGCCAAGATGAAATTCTGGTGGAAAAAAATCATAAAATAGGAATTGAAAATCGAGAAACATTAAAGATTCGATGAAGTTAACATATATAGAAGATAACAAACTGAAAGTGAAAATATACAGATCCATAATGGAAACGTATGGAAGCGCAATTTTAACAACGAACTGAAAAGAAATGAAGAAACTTAAGAAAATTCAATGCAGATCTCTGAAAGAAGCAACAGATGCAGGAAATAAAAAGATCCAAAATTTAACTAGACTTTGACTAGTGAAAAAGGCATACGAGAAAATGAAGAGACACGAAAACAAGGCAGCACTGGAAGGAATGACCACGACCCTGAAGAAAGAAAACTGAAAATAAGACGAGAAAGAACGACAGATAAAAAACAACGGGCAGCGAAAGAAGAAGTTCTACAAATGTAACGAACGAACTGGCTGACTGGAGATCTTGCTCAGGCGAAAAGACCCATTTGAAACCAGATGAATCAATGCCAGCTAGGGCTTAAAAACATTGGGATATCCGGAAACTAACTATCGCAATAACTTTCCTCGATGGAATAAACAATCCCGAATATAAAAGATCCTATTCCGGAAAGACACGAGAAAACGAAATAAACACTGGACCAGCGCATTGTGAAAATGTAAACATTAGGAATATTACTGCAGTAGGTACCTTTCCCTGTGGAAATCTAGATAAACGGGGAAGATAGTATTCTTACACGAAAGATGTAATTAAATTGGGAAGGAAGCATATAAATATTCATCAGAAGGGGGTAGGGGATTGCACAGAGGATGTTGAAGGAAACGAAAACGAATATTTCAGACACAAAAAGTTCATTTAGGTAGTTGTTAATTTCTAATAGTTCTAAGCAAAAAATTCATAATGAAAAAAAAATATAAATTGAAGTTTTTTCATTTCCTGTGATTTATTCGTAAACAAAGCCATGCATAATCACATGTTGTGTATTTCTTGGATAATGCAAATGTTGTTGTTTGCACTTTGCACCTTAACAGGATGCCTCCACTGCATTTGCATCAAGCTATTTTCACCCTCTATGAGAACTTTCCAAATAAACAACTTCATAGGTAAACATTTGCTTCGTTACTGTAACGAGAATTTATGTCCATTTTCCGCAACTTTCACGTTCTGGCTTTTCCCGGAATATTTCACATCTAATGCATATAACTATCTGAATTGAAATGAAATGAAGCTTGACGTGAATTTTGATTGGTCCACAATATACTCACAAAGAATAAAATCTAATGGAAGTGACGTCCTTCAGCAATCCATATGCGAACTGGAGATTGGGTATAGAAGATATATATCTGAAAAAAATATATAAATCAATAGAAATAAATTATTGGGGGAGAGCACTCACATCGTTCGAAGATTTGGTATATCGCTGAACGTTCCATCTTCGATTTCCCTCAAATATGGCAAATTACTGAGAGACCTGTAAGATATAAAGACTTACATCTGTTCTCGTATAATTTAGATGATAATGTCAAAAATTGACCTTTTTCAAATCGAGTTCTTGCGTGAACCGGCAATGGGATCGGGCTGGATTTACTTCCAGGAGACCTCGCGTCCTTTGGGGTGAAAATTCGATCGCTTTCGATCCGCGAGATGCCGCGTATCAAAAGCCTATAGAAAAGGAAAAAGCTTTTTGTGCTTTCGTCGTTTTTCGACCTTTTCTGAACGCTTTTTTCGTATGTTTGGAATTCGAATTAGGGAACTTTTCGGGTACCGTCGGAAATTCCGTTTCTTCTTCTCTTGAATGCGAATACGAAGGGATGAAATGAAATGTAAAATAATAAAATGATCGATTAATACGTATAATTTTCCAAATGAATCGATGTTTCAGTAAGAATGAAAATCTAGTGAAAAAAATTCAAACATATCATACTGAAATTTTCAGAAATTCAACCGATGACCGAATCCTGTGAGACAATGAAAAAAACTCCTGATATTTTCTCGATTTCGAAGTCGTATAGGTTGATGAATTTTTTATTGGATTAATCCCACATTTCTCTGCGGTAAACGTTGCTCGTTCTCATTTAATATTCCCTTCGAAATTCATTGTGCAGCAACCCCAGACGGACGCAAGGCTTCAGAAGGGGAGAAACGAAGATTTGTTATGATTCATCTGAAGTTTCAACGTTTGGAGAGTGTTCGAGTATGGAGATGAGAGAATCTTGTTATGTTTCATATATTAAATTTGTTTTTTTGAAGGGTTTTGATTCATTATCTTCCATACCAAGGTAATAATCATAATTTATTGAATCCTTTGAGACATTCTACATGTATAGGAAGAGTCAAACAACTAATTATTTTCAGAAGACAAGTATCGAAGAGAAAAAAGAAAACAAACCAGAGAGAAAAAGAGAAAATGAAAACAGTGATAATTAAACAAGATATCCCAAAACGAAAACAATACAAAGAACCATAAATTGTTTGATTTTCCAACGACAACTCAGAATACTTACACATCTTTCAGGGTTCTTCTGTATGGATCCAAGCTGTTCTTCTTTATGAAGACTATTTCAGCATCGGACAGAGTAAGCTTGGTCAGATTCCGCCCGAGATCTCTTGGAATTGTGGTCAACTGCCTAGACATGCACCTACACTCGTAATCTATCTCGTAGTCCTTAACATCGTAACAATCGCAAGGTTCGTCCCTCTTCCTGTCGACCCTTTTGTACGTGTGCAGATCGTTGGAACACGCAGGTTGGATCAGCAGCGTTCCCATTTCGCAATAGACTAAGACCATTCGGAAGAAATGGAGTAGGCGCATTATCTGAAACAAGAGCTTTAGGGTTTTGAAATCGTCAGAGTGAGGTCGAGGTCGGAATGCGCCGGTCAAGTTCATAAACGAGAGAAATCCGCAGAAGGGTTTCTGTTTATAGCCATCTGGAAGATATAAAATTGTTACGCGATACCTACTTCAAGGAAGTTAACACAAACCAAGACGCTTTCCAGCACATTCCTGGAAACCGTGCGATGGTGCGAGTTCGCGTATTCTATCTTTTATGTATAAAATTCAAAAATCATCGAAGATAAGGATGCAGCCAAGATGAAAATCTGGAGAATTCAAACCAAATGACTCCGAAGATAAACAAATTCGCAAAAAAAATGGAAGAAAATCATAAAATAGGAATTGAAAATCGAGATTCGATAAAGTTAACATAGATAAAAGATAACAAACTGAAAGTGGAATTCATAACAATAACGTATGGAATCGCAATTTCAACAACGAACTGAAAAAAAATAGAGAAACTGAAGAAAATACAATGGAGGCCTCTGAAAGAGGCAATAGGTTCAGGAAATGAAGAAATCCAAAATTTAACTAGACTTAGAACTAGCCAAAAAGGAATACAGGAAATAAAGTGACACGAAAACAAGGGAATTTAAAGTTTTAATTTTTACGTTAGAAAATAAACCAATAATAGATCTTTCCATCGAAAGCATTCAAAGTAGAAATCGACGGAAAGAAGAAGAAACTAACGAAATTGACAAGAAAAGAATACACACAAACACTGGAACCCAGACATAAACTCATAAATAAATTGAAAATCAAGATGAAGGCAGACCTGAGAATTGAGTATAACAAAAAATGGAACGATAAAATGGACAGTTTAGGGAGAATTCAAACCAAATGACTCCGAAGATAAACAAATTTGCAAAAAAAATTTAAAAAAATATCATGAAATAGGAATTGAAAATCGAGGAACATTACAGATTCGCTAAAGTTAACATATATAAAAGAAAAACTGAAAATATACATATCCATAATGGAAACGTATGGAAGCGCAATTTCAACAGATCTCTGAAAGATGCAATAAATTAAAAAAGCAAAGGAGATTCAAAATTTAACTAGACTTAGAACTAGCAAAATAGGCATAAAATGATATAAAGGGACATGAAAAAACAAGGTTACACTGGAAGGAATGGACCACGACCCTGAAGAAAGAGGAGTGAAATTGAAGATACTGAAAATAAGACGAAAAAGAATGATAGATATAAAACAAAAAGAAAATATCAGCAAAAGAGGATGTTCCATTAATGCAACGAACGAACTAGCGGACTGGATATCTGAAACAAGAATTGTGTAGGTTTTATTATAAGAGAAATTATGGGTGAAATCTGGAGGTCGGAATGCGCCGGTCAAGTTCATTAACGAAAGAAATCCGCTGAAGGGTTTCGTGATTGTCGCCATCTGGAAGATATTATATTTTTACGTGATACCTACTTCAAGGATATTAACACGAAGCAAGACGATTTCCAGCACATTCCTGGAAACCGTGCGATGGTGCAAATTCGCTTATTCTCCCTTTTATGTATAAAAATTCAAACATCGTCGAAAAATCACATTTATGCCATCATGGCTAACATGTCGTCATCATCTTATATTTCCGTGCTTTCCAACAGATCCATCAACGGAATATCATGCTGGACTAATCGAAGAGTAACATTTATTAATGTAAAAGGATCCGATTCAATTAGCCACATGGCGGTATCGACGAATTGGTTTCGGAACAGTTGGGTCAGTACTTATCGTGGTAAATAAAGCGACCTCTGGGTTGTGTAACGTGTCAATATTACGCTACTGATTGTGTTGACCTTGTTACGCCGATTTTCGATTATATTCGCGTACGCAAGCTTCTCACTGGATGTTCGTTTTTGCTCGTGGCGATAAGGCGGGGTGATAATGCTATCTTTCCCCCTGAGCCGATTCGGGTTGTCTCTCCCTCCAGGAATGTCGTGAAGTCGAAGTTTTTCCATTTCAATCCGAGTTTCAATTATCTCTAGATCAAGCAGGTATGTCTGGCACAATGGGGGTAAAACCACGCAAGAATTTCCTAATTGACTCGAACTTTGAGATCCCTCCATTGAATTAACTTGGGAGGCTCGAATACGCCTCCCCCTCGCGTTCTTTCCGCCGCGAAGAGAATATGTTACTTCGTGGAAACTCATGTGAGTGAATTCTGGAAATATTTCGCATTGAATGAGTTGATTTCAAATTGACATGGTTTATGTAGGTTTATTCCTATGTGGGTAGTTCAGTCCAAGTTGATGAGGATTGGACATGTTCATGTTTCCTCGAATCCCCTTTCATTGCGTTAGGAGACTGGCGATCTGATGAGATGGAAAAAATTGAGACGAATTTTCGACGAAAGGGAAAACCAGAAGTTAATTTTTTACTTTGGCTGTTTTAATAGAAAAATAATAAAAGGGGTTATACGTGGGTCACGTTACCATCTTATATTTCATGTCGTTTACGACATATCGATCGGGTATAAAATATTTTAGCCATATCTGGTGGTACAGCAAACAAGATACTTATCAAGTATTTTAATGAGGCGAAAACAATCAACTTTTCTTCTGCATATTTCCCTTATTTGTACAAACGAAGGAGGATCGACAGCTCTGATAAGCCAGCTAGCTTATTAAATTCTTATTATATGTATATTCAAAGGTTTTCAAAAGTGCGAAAATAAGAACAAGTTCTCTCATAAATTAATGAGTTAATTTTTTGCCAACATTTTCCATGTTGAATTTTTTTGGTTAAAGAATTGTTGTTCAAGAATCTTCATAAAATTTCTTATCTAAACTTGAGAGGTTCTAAGAATTCTGCAATGATTGTTTTCGGTAGCCAAAAGACGCGGCGAAATAAAGAAAAATCAACACAAGCCAGTATCAATCTATTTTTGAATAGGAAGTACTTAAATTTGTAAATTTAAAAATGAGGATCGATGAACGTTTCAACTTCAAAGATCAATAAGGACCAGAAAAAGAATTTCTCGTGAAAAAAAAATCATATTCGGAATTTACAACTTCGAATTATATTATGGTGAACATATATAATTCCACTATATGCAAGTTAATTTTTTATAAAATTTTCCATGTACTAACACGGAAGTTTTGTTCGCCTAACTTCTCGAAATTAATTATTCCATCTAATTCGACCATGATAATTTCAAATATGCCGTTTATTTCACCATAAATTTTATGGCTTCGTCGTACCATTCATGGAAACTATTGAAAAAATTTATTTTTTGGACAAAAAATCATAAACTTTTTTAGAGACTTTCCAGGAACTTCGCAATCACATGTTTCTATAGCCTGAGGTACCAGTCAAACAGTAAAAATTCTACAGTCATCAGATTCTATCCATTTTCAAATAAAAAAATTTTCAAACTTTAATATCTAAAATGGGAATCTCTGAACATTTTAACTTAAAACAGCAGTGGCGACCAGAAAAAGTATTTTTCGTGGCAAGCAGAATCATATTCGGAATCTGCCCCTTTGAATTATATAGTAAGCATATACAGGGTGTCCCAAAATGAATGGATAAACCTGTAACACTGTATAGAAGAACTATTGGACTCTCTGAAAAAAATACAAAAAAAAATCTATCCCCACTAGAAATTTTTTTTTTTCAAAATAATGATTTTTTGTACATCACGTTCCGTTTCTGTGTAACACGCTCACAAATGAATCAAATCAATCAGTTTCTTCATGGTGAAATAAGTTATGAAGATGTACCATTTTGAAATTTACATGAAAGGCGCATATTTTTTTTGAGTTGGCCACAAAGGCTTTCCCAAATTTATTTCCACCATGAACGATTGAACTTTCACATTGTGGAATATTCATCACATTTTATGATGAAATTTGAAGTTGGCTATTTTTTTCCAAAAAAGTTACAACAGATATTTATACGGTTTTCAGCATATCTATTGGCATTTCAATGGAGAATATTTCACCATGAAGAAACTGATGGATTTGATCCACTTGTGAGCGTGATACACATAAACGCAACGTCATGTGCAAGAAATCATTATTTAAAGAAAAAAAAATATTTCTAGTGGGGATAAATTTTTTTTTGTATTTTTTTCAGAGAGTCTTATAGCTCTTCTATACAGTGTTACAGGATTATCCATTCATTCTGGGACACCCTGTATTACTCCACTAGATCCAAGAATTCATTTTCTGTCAAATTTTCCGTGTAGATACTTGCATGGAACCTTTTTTTGATGAGAAAATTTTTGTTCGCCTAACTCCTTGAAATTTTGTATTCAAGATAATTCGAACACGACTATTTCAAATATGCAGTTTATTACTCCATAAATTTGATGGCTTCGTCGTAGCATTCATGTTTTTCTGTAGCCTAAAGTGCCAGTCAAACAGTTAAAAATCTACAGTTGCCAAACTCTATCTATTTTCAAATAAAAAATTCTTCAAACTTTGACACCTAAAATGGAGATCTCTGAACATTTTAACTTAAAAGAGCAATAGCGACCAGAAAAAGTATTTTTCGTGGAAAGCAGTATAATATTCGGAACCTACTCCTTCGAATTATGTAGTAAAAATATCTAACCCCACTATATCCAATAATTCATTTTTTGGCAAATTTTCCATGTACTAGCATGGCAACTTTTTTTGGTGAAAACATTTTTGATTGCCTAACTTTTTGAAATTTTGTATTCAACATAATTCGAGCACAATTATTTCAAATATGCAGTTAATTTCTCCATAATATTTATAGCTTCGTCCTGGCATTCATGGAAACTTTTAAAAAAATTACTTTCTGGACAAAAAAATCATAAAATTTTTCGAAACGTTCCAGAAACTTCGCAATCATTTTTTTCTATAGCCTAAGGTGCCAGTCAAACAGTGAAAAATCTAAAGTCGCCAGACTCTATCCATATTCAAATAAAAAAATTACGAAAAGCACTGCCGTGAAGGCAGGAGCTTTTGAGCGCTCGTACATGCACCTTGTAGGTAGATTCGCATTTTCCAGTTTTAGAAATCAATTGAAGGAATTTTTGACTGCTGTCAAAAAAATTCTGAAACTTAGGCGAAACTCCAGACTTCATGTCAGTGCTTCAGCTGATCAATTTTTTTCCGATAATTCGCTAGAATTTTCCACGGTATCTATGGTCTTGGTGATGCGATCTGGACAAAATTTTGCACGTAGTTTGAATACATTATTCCTGAGCTAGGTGCATAATTTCATTCCAATCCGATCAGTAGTTTCGAAACTATCAGGAAAAAAATATTTTGAACGGCCATATTTACGGAACCCCTAGTCCAATTTTGCTCATTGATGAACATGACCGTGGAATTTGCGATCCAAACCCACCCTGAAAATTTCAAGTTCCTAGGCCTTTCCGTTCAAAAGTTAGAATTTTCTATGGTTTCTATGGTTCTGGTCATGCGATCTGGACAAAATATTGCTTCAATATATCATTCTCGATTAAAATACAAAATTTCATCTCGATCGAATCCGCAGTTTCGAATTTATCGAGAAAACAAAATTTCAAACGACCGTATTTACGGAACCCCTTGTATAATGTTGCTCATAGATGAACGTGATCACGACATTCGAGATCCACACCTATCCTGAAAATTTCAAGTCCCTAGGCCTTTCCGTTCAAAAGTTACAATTTTCTATGGTTTCTATGGTTCTGGTCATGCGATCTGGACAAAATTTCACATGTAGCTTGAACACCTCATTTTCCATTTGAGTGCAAAATTTCATCTCGATCGAATCTGTAGTTTTCAAGTAATCAGGGAAACAAAACTTTGAACGGCCATATTTACGGAACCCCTGGTGGAATTTGGCCCATTAACGAACTTAACCGAGCCATTCGGGAACTGAACCTACCCTGAAAATTTCAAGTTTCTAGGACATTCCGTTCGAGAGTTATCGTGTATACGGCCGGACGGCCGGACGGCCGGACGGACGGACGGACGGACAGACTCGAATTTTTTGACGGATTCGTCATCAGTGAGTCGAACATAGTCGATTGAGACCATTTTCGGCTCAAAATTCGAAAAATACAGACATCGTGACGAAATGATATAGCCCTCGTGTAAGTAGTACGAGCGCTCAAAAATCTTCGAACTTTGACATCTAGAATGGGATCTCTGAACATTTTAACTTAAAAGAACAGTAGCGACCAGCAGACGTGGCAAGTAAAACCATATTCGGAATCTACTCCTTCGAGTTATATAGTAAACATATATTACTCCACTTTATCAATTTTTATCAAATTTTCCATGGAAGAATATGTGCTCTCCTATCCTCTTTAAATTTCTCATATGATCGAATTAGACCAGGCTGATTCCAAATGAACACTTACTCGCAGCATACCTCGAAAATTTCATTAAATGGTCCAGCAAAAAAAATTAAGCTTCATGCGGAATTCCTACCTATCGCGAAAATTGGCCGATCTAGCATTTCTATCCTCCATATTAAAATTCACCTTCAAAAATACGAAAATAGCCCCATCGAAATATATTTTTATATTAACTGCCTCTCGAAATGACTGAGATTTAAAATCCAGGGAACTTCCTCATCAAAACTAATCTGCATTCCTGAGGCTAATTCCGACTCGAGAATTTCGAATAACTCCTATGATTTATTCATCAGAGAATACTTCCACGTAAATTACCTTCGGGCCACTCGAAACTCAGTACGCATCACCTCCTCTATTTTCCACATTTTCTCAACCCATTTTCCTCGAAATCCATCAATCGAGACAAAAGATTCTAATCGAATTTAAAACTTATTTCGGTACATTAGTTTCAATGAACAAAGTAACGATGTACAAAACGGAGCATACTTATAGAATGAGAATATCAATGAGGTCCGCTTGAAGTTGGAATATTTTGTATGCATAGATTTTTCCGAAAGATATTATGTAATAATCGTATAAAGCCCGCTCTACAACCTTCCAACTTTACGAAACATTTAAAATGGCAGCGTTTTTGCCACGTAATAAGTTCTCTGATTGGCATATTCCTGAGTTGCCAGTTTCACTATTTTTCGGAACTTCTGAGGAAATAATATTCAATTGCATCTAAACAAATAAACTGTTATCCTTGAATAATATTCTCGTATACTGAGATCTGCTCACATTTCGAAGAAATATAATGAATAACGCTTAACAACGCTGTAAAACATCTCTGGTGCACTCTACGATTGGTCCAAACTTGTAACGTCACGCAGTGTTAAAACAGAGACAGGGTTCGTTTCGCACGTTTCTCCAGTGGCGCACTTATCGATTGTTTATGGAAAATCGTGAGGACCTAAGTGGTCCTTCCTTGCGTTGAGCTGTTCTAACAATCAGATATCTTTTCTGGATGGATCAGGGTAATATTTCACCCCACAGGAGTTTCATTCGACGGAGATTAATGGAACATGAACGAAGAAGCCCTCGAATTTTTACTTGATTCAGTAGACAAGCTTTTTTGCTGAAGGTTATAAAGGTTCGGAAAATTTTACAACATAGAAAAGTATGAATTATTAGAGAACTGGAACGTATAAGATTAATGTTGGGTGCAATTATTTTTCACCCTTGAAATATTAATTTCTGATTCGTAGCTGCAGATGGCTAACCAATTATAAATTCTCACGAAGAAGTTGATTTTGAGATCAATTTTTGAATGTTGGAATCCATGTTGCGGAGAATTGTCCTCAGGATTTTAATTGGCAATATTGGCGCACGCCTATGCAATTATTGGAAGATCCAATCAAATAAAGCTTTGATTAATGGTTTTCTCCTTGATTCATAATCTTTGAAATTTATGAAAATAAATACATTTTATTCCTTTCGAAATCATTTCAGAAGTACACTGAATGAAAATTTATTTTCTATTTAGCGAAGTCACTAATTTTGAGGAAAAATACCACAACCTTCAGAACGATGAGCTTCTGAAATGGGGGAACTAGGAAAATTATGCATACCTTATAAAGGGTGATTCCAAATCCGACATGAACCTTGAAGGACTTGTTAGTATGACTCATTTGCTTTCATTTGAGCCATATTTATTGTTGTCCAAAAATCAACAGTTTACGAGTTATTTGTGTTTTTTGAAAAAATTACTCACATTTCTTCATTTTTCGTCAATTTTCTCTACGTTCAGCAAGTTTGATTATAATTTTGGATTATTTTCATCAGAAAAGGATATGATATGTATGAAAAAAGCGAAAATATGCTGTAATAAATGTTGAAAAAGAATTCGTATGATTTGAAAGTTGGTATATAAGAAAAAGAATAGTTAATTTTTAATATCAACTCGCCTGCAACTTTCGAACCCCACAATTTATGTATGACAAAAGTATTTTAGAAACTTGCTAAATTCCTTCTTCATTTCCTAAAAAAGTGTTCGTAAGAATGCAGGCACTAGTTTCGTTACAGCAGATTTTGATTTGAAAGGAGATATAAGTTAAGAAAGAAAAGAAACGAATTAAATATTTTTTTATTGCAATTTAACTCAAAATTTCATTGAGAGATTTTTCCATACATATCATATCCTTCTCTGATAGAAAAAATCCGAAATTATAATCGAACTTGCTCAACGTAGAAAAAATTGACGAAAAATGGAAAAAAACACAAAAACCCAAATAACTCGTAAACTGTTGATTTTTGGATATCAATAAATATGGCTCAAATGACAGCAAATGAATTATACTAACACGTCCTTCAAGGTTCACGTCGAGTTTGGAATCACCCCGTATTTTATTGATATTTTTTAACTACAAGCAAATTTGCGATCTACCATATTTTTTGTGAAATTTGCAACGTTTTTCGCTCGCAGAAAAAAGTGGAGAGTGGAAGATTACCTGAATTCGAAAGCTCCCTTGAAAATACATCGGTAGATCCCTCATCGACTCGAACGTTTACTTAATGTGTTATTTTTACATTAGAAAATAAACCAATAATAGATCTTCCCATCGAGAGCATCCGTTGAAAGACAAAATGGCCTTCGAGTAAGTGCCCATGAAAAATTTTCGAAAGGTAAATAAACATTTCACGTGGATAACTTTGAAATTTCACGCGATGAGATATTGGCGAAATTCTTTCCTATCAACACTCACAGATTTTTTCATCGAAAAAATATAGTTGCGTAATAACTCCAATAAAAAAAGTTTATATGAAACTGTCATTCATCCAAATCTCCAAATCGTTATATTCCACGATATTTTTATCAAAAATCCGATATGTGAGAGTTTGGCAGATTTCACGTAGAATACTGAAAAATTGAAACTTATTTTTGGGTTGGGGAATCTTTGAAAATCATCACTTAACCTAATTTCCAACAAGAAAAAATCTATCCCCACTAGAAATTTTTTTTTTTCAAAATAATGATTTTTTGTACATCACGTTCCGTTTCTGTGTAACACGCTCACAAATGAATCAAATCAATCAGTTTCTTCATGGTGAAATAAGTTATGAAGATGTACCATTTTGAAATTTACATGAAAGGCGCATATTTTTTTTGAGTTGGCCACAAAGGCTTTCCCAAATTTATTTCCACCATGAACGATTGAACTTTCACATTGTGGAATATTCATCACATTTTATGATGAAATTTGAAGTTGGCTATTTTTTTCCAAAAAAGTTACAACAGATATTTATACGGTTTTCAGCATATCTATTGGCATTTCAATGGAGAATATTTCACCATGAAGAAACTGATGGATTTGATCCACTTGTGAGCGTGATACACATAAACGCAACGTCATGTGCAAGAAATCATTATTTAAAGAAAAAAAAATATTTCTAGTGGGGATAAATTTTTTTTTGTATTTTTTTCAGAGAGTCTTATAGCTCTTCTATACAGTGTTACAGGATTATCCATTCATTCTGGGACACCCTGTATTACTCCACTAGATCCAAGAATTCATTTTCTGTCAAATTTTCCGTGTAGATACTTGCATGGAACCTTTTTTTGATGAGAAAATTTTTGTTCGCCTAACTCCTTGAAATTTTGTATTCAAGATAATTCGAACACGACTATTTCAAATATGCAGTTTATTACTCCATAAATTTGATGGCTTCGTCGTAGCATTCATGTTTTTCTGTAGCCTAAAGTGCCAGTCAAACAGTTAAAAATCTACAGTTGCCAAACTCTATCTATTTTCAAATAAAAAATTCTTCAAACTTTGACACCTAAAATGGAGATCTCTGAACATTTTAACTTAAAAGAGCAATAGCGACCAGAAAAAGTATTTTTCGTGGAAAGCAGTATAATATTCGGAACCTACTCCTTCGAATTATGTAGTAAAAATATCTAACCCCACTATATCCAATAATTCATTTTTTGGCAAATTTTCCATGTACTAGCATGGCAACTTTTTTTGGTGAAAACATTTTTGATTGCCTAACTTTTTGAAATTTTGTATTCAACATAATTCGAGCACAATTATTTCAAATATGCAGTTAATTTCTCCATAATATTTATAGCTTCGTCCTGGCATTCATGGAAACTTTTAAAAAAATTACTTTCTGGACAAAAAAATCATAAAATTTTTCGAAACGTTCCAGAAACTTCGCAATCATTTTTTTCTATAGCCTAAGGTGCCAGTCAAACAGTGAAAAATCTAAAGTCGCCAGACTCTATCCATATTCAAATAAAAAAATTACGAAAAGCACTGCCGTGAAGGCAGGAGCTTTTGAGCGCTCGTACTTGCACCTTGTAGGTAGATTCGCATTTTCCAGTTTCAGAAATCAATTGAAGGAATTTTCGACAGCTGTCAAAAAAATTCTGAAACTTAGGCGAAACTCCAGACTTCATGTCAGTGCTTCAGCTGATCAATTTTTTTTCGATAATTCGCTAGAATTTTCTACGGTATCTATGGTCTTGGTGGTGCGATCTGGACAAAATTTTGCACGTAGCTTGAATACATTATTACTCAGCTAGGTGCGAAATTTCATCCCAATCCGCTCAGTATTTTCGGAACTATCAGCAAAAAAATATTTTGAACGGACATATTTACGGAACCCCTAGTCTAATTTTGCTCATAGATGAACGTGATCGCGATATTTGCGATCCAAACCCTCCCTGAGAATTTCAAGTTCCTAGGCCTTTCCGTTCAAAAGTTACAATTTTCTATGGTTTCTATGGTTCTGGTCATGCGATCTGGACAAAATATTGTTTTAATATATCATTCTCGATTAAAATACAAAATTTCATCTCGATCGAATCCGCAGTTTCGAATTTATCCAGAAACCAAAATTTCAAACGACCGTATTTACGGAACCCCTGGTATAATTCTGTTCATTGATAAACGTGAACGCGACATTTCAGATCCACACCTATCCTGAAAATGTCAAGTCCCTAGGCCTTTCCGTTCGAAAGTTATGATTTTCTATGGTTTCTATGGTTCTGGTCATGCGATCTGGAGAAATGTAGCTTGAATATATCATTCTCCATTAGTATACAAAATTTCGTCACGATCGAATCTGTAGTTTTGAAATTATCAAGAAAACTAAATTTCAAACGACTATATTTACGGAACCCCTAGTATAATTTTGCTCATAGATGAACGTTATCACGACATTTGAGATCCACACCCATCCTGAAAATTTCAAGTCCCTAGGCGTTTCCGTTCAGAAGTTACAATTTTCTATGGTTTCTATGGTTCTGGTTATGCGATCTGAACAAAATTTCACATGTAGCTTGAACACCCCATTTTCCATTTGAGTGCAAAATCTCATCTCAATCAAATCTGTAGTTTTCAAGTAATCAGGGGAACAAAACTTTGAACGGCCATATTTACGGAACCCCTGGGCGAATTTGGCCCATTAACGAACTTAACCGAGGCATTTGGGATCTGAACCTACACTGAAAATTTCAAGTCTCTAGGTTGATCCGTTCGAGAGTTATCGTGCTTACGGCCGGACGGACGGCCGGACGGACGGACGGCCGGACGGACGGACAGACTCGAATTTTCCGACGGATTCGTCATCAGTGAGTCGAACATAGTCGATTGAGACCATTTTCGGCTCAAAATTCGAAAAATACAGACATCGTGACGAAATGATATAGCCCTCGTGTAAGTTGTACGAGCGCTCAAAAAAACTGAAATGTTGTTAAGTGAAAATTAATTCATCTATAGGAGACTATTGAACAAAAGAAGATTGTGAAAAAAACCACAGATTCTATGTACCAAACCAGCTGTCAGTGTGATAAATAATGTCATTCAAATTTGATGAACTCCCAGAGATCACAGAAATCAATATATTTCTTAACATTTTTATATAACTCATTTTATCGATTCAAGAGGAATTTTTTTAATTCTTTTTTTCGAAATTTATCGTGTTAACGCAGAAATTCAATTCTACCTTCTTCAAGAAACACAAAAATGATTTCAGAATTCACAGTTCACGTGCCAGACAAGCAGGTGTTACAATTCTAACGCGAGTAAAAGTGCACACCATCCATCAGATTTATATTCGAAAAGAGAACATTTAACACCTCGAGTTTCCAAACTGGTAACTGCCTCCCAACAATTAGAGAGGAAGCAATGAAAAACGACTCAAAACGATTCGAGCCATTCATAAAAGTTTCAAGTATCCGTTGAGGAATAACATATGGACGTTGTGTTTATTTTCGTGCCGCAGCTTTCGTTGACAGTTTTCTGTAGTTTTATGAAATACGGCATGAAATATTGTTCCACTGACTCTCAGTCGAATTCAGTGGGTTTTGAGATCAATAAATTTCTTTGATTCGAAGGTCAGTTGTTATCTTTGGACGAAACCAAAACAACAGAAGCGTTCAAAAGCCGCTGTTGCATAATTCGACAACTACTCAAAGGCTCTCTACGGGTAGACACAGTCTACGATCTTGTACAGAAGTTGTAGATCCTAGGCTTTCATTCCTCGTCTTTCGTTTCCAGTTTCTCGATATCGATTACGAGCTGGGAATCTACGTTTTCACTAACTTGAAAGAAATTCGCAACATCTCTTTGATTACGTCCCGCCTCGATCATATCAAAAGCCCTATTGGCTCCATCCGCACTAATTTTACGTCTAGGAATTATTGCAAAACAAATTTTCAGATATTCAATCAAAGTTAAGTTAAGAAAGTAAAACAATAACTGATCCAAAATTCTTAGAAACGCAAACGACAAGAACTTTCCTGAAACAAACTTGTACAGTTTGGACGATTGCTCATTTATAAAAAGTCTCAATTTTTCTCCCTTGGATCCAGATTATTAATGGGATTCAGGAGGATATCAAAACTAGCTACGCTCATGTAAACCTCTCGATATAGGAGTTTCCACCATCGGCCCAAATATGTTAAAATATTGATGTTGCCAGAGAATAGGATATGAGAAAACTGAAAATCCAACCGCATAACTACCATGTGAAAACCCCGCACTTGAATGATATATGAACCCTTCTGCGATGAAAGGAAAGCCATGAGCCTATCGTGAGATTGACGAGAGAGAGAATTTTTTGAATGAAGATATAAAATGTATGAAGATGGCCCTTTTATGTAACCACTTCTTTCTCACAAATGTAAGGGTATGTTTCCATTTATTAAGAGTTTCCAAGCACATATTCTACTTTGCTCCCCGTTTCTTTTATGATAAAAAATTCTCTGATTTTTATCGTGTGAAATCAACTCGGCGCCTTGTCGGGGTCGGAACTTTGATCTTCCTAAAAATAGAACGATTCGAGGTGCGAAAAGATTAGAAAACCCTCCTCCAATTACTGCAAGCAGTTTTCCATCGTTTTCTATGAATTTTGGCGATTCGTGAACGAAATTCTGACGTTCCATTTCAATTCATTCTGGTGGACGTAAGCGAGAATGCAGTCGGAATTGATTCAACCGGAAATCTTCGAAAGAAGTTAAATATAGCAGGATTGATGAAAAGTAATGATTTTTAACGATTTTCCAGTCGCATAATTTCGAAATTAGCGAAATTTGAAAACTCTCGAAATTTACTTTCAAAAATCGATCGTTACGAGGTCTGAAATGAGGTGAAAACGATTGAATCGGTCTTTTTGTGAAGTTTCCACATCAATTTTCAGGGTTTCCGATCATTTTCGGGAGGTAAGTTCAAGTTTTTGATATTTTATTATTAGTTTTCTTTGAAAAATTTTCAAATTACAGTTAATAATTTTTTGGAATTGTGCATTTATCTGTGGTTTCCGGAAAAAATCAAACGTACTTGTCGCACCTTTTTATTCGAATTACGAACGAATATTCCAAAATGTTCAAAGTATCTGTCGATTTTTACGAAATCCTCTTATTTTAAACTCACAATAGAATAACTAATATGGTTTCTACCACATTGGGTTAAATTCCACGACACGTATTTCGGCACAGCATCATCTTCAGGTGGTTAAGATATAACTGAATTAATTTTCTAAACTCTAAAGCTACCTACTAATACAAACAAATCTTATCACTAGGTGGGCGCAACTCATTGTGTGAGATGAATATTTAATGATATCTTAATGACAACTTCCAAGGATGAAATTATGCTTATCTTACCACCATTAGATGAGAAGATCTGTTGACGTTAGTTTTTTTTCCCTTAATTTAGAAGAGAGACAAAAATTTTTACTTCAAAAAAGGTTCATTGATGGTGAATTGTTCAAGTGTACCGAATGATTGTTCATATTTTACTCAATAACTATCTCAGTTAATATTGGTCCTACAAAAACGTTCAAATGGGCAAATATGAAGAATTTTTTATGGGCATTCAGAATTCAGTACTAGGAAATCCAAAAACGCATCGTTAACCTGAAAATATTATGTAAACTGATATTTTTTAAATGAAACACCCTATATTTTATTTTCCTTATCAGTAGAGCTCTTTCCTTTGATTTCAAATATTTACCCATAATTTATTATGGTTCTTCGTCAGAATCTTTGGAATTGATAATTCCAACAACCAACCAGAAATATTAAGCAGAACATAATAAAAAGATATCGATTGTGTATAAGTAAATGGGAGCCATTTTGAACACTTGATTTGAATTTATCTTAATAAATAAATGAAACAAAGACCAGTTGTTCTATTATCCAAGGCTACTTTGATATGAAAAGAATCGCAGCAGTGTCACGTGGCTGCCTTAGATTTAGAAGGAAATCTATATTTTTCGAAAACTGACAAAGATAATCAAAAATGGTCATATTTCTTAACGTTTCAAGAAATTAAAATGAAAAATTTATTCAAATAATATCACCGAAAAGTCGAGAACCTTCAAACATATATATCGTCAATTCAGTGAATTCGATAAATTTATGAATTATTATATTATTATATTCTCAAAGAGGGTTCGGATTTTTTAAAAATAAGAAAAATGTGAATTTGTTCAAATGATTGATTGTAAATAGTAAAGTTATGTTTATGAAGAATGAAATGTATCAAGAATGTTACCTAGGAAATGAGATATTAAAGTATAATATGGATGGGAAAAACTGGCGTGTAGACAGTTGAGAGAAAAAAGTTAAAGTAAAAAGTTCGATCATTTTCAAAAAGTTGGCAGAAAGATTGGTTTTGTAAGAAGAAAGATATAATGAATGGTATTTGGAACTTAGCATGAGTAGATTGGTAGATTGAGTTGTTGGAGTTGATTTGGCAAGTGAAGGAGAGAAGAAGATATTGAAAAGGCGTGCTATTTGGAAGGAGGTAAATTGAAATAGGAGAAATTGGAGCATATAGTGAGTGCACTCACCAATCGAACGTTATTTATAGAGTTTAGAAATATTAGTTATACATAGATAGTTGGGGTTGGGTTTTAGGATAAGATTGCTGATTATATAATTTTGTGAGAAAATTTATTTTGTTTGTTCACCTTTAGAACCCCGAGAAAGAGTCTCAAAAAAAAAATAAATAAAAAAAAATAATTTAATAAAATTTTTAGTATTGTTAGTGGTTTTTCGTAAATTTCAAAATTCAATATTATTAATATCTGGAACGAACCATAACAATATATATTTATTTGAAATCAGAACAAAGAGCTCCACCAATTAGAAAGATGAAATACAGGATGTCCCATTTAAAAAATACCAGTTTACATAAAATTTTTATGTTAACGATGCTTTTTTGCATTTTCTATTACTGAATTCTGAATGCCCATAAAATTACTTCATATTTGCCCATTTAAACGTTTTTGTAGGACCAATATTAACTGAGATAGCTATTGAGTAAAATATAAACAATCACTCTGTACGTCGTTTAATGTCGTTTGATAAGGAAACAGACGATTCTTGTTTATTTATTTCACGGCTCTGCAAAAGGTTACCTTATTTCACCTACTTTGCTTATTTTTGGATGATTTTCCACAGCATTCATCTCAACATCGTTCTCGACGGAAAAAATGAAAATGACTTCAGCGGGGCTTCGAAAATCGATGATTTTAATTTCGAGGACTTATTTTGGCGTTTTTGCCTGATTTTGGCGATTTTCAGGAAATATGGAAAGCTACTTCCGACTACGAAATCTTGATCACATATTCACCCCATACTAATTTTTCGATTGAGTAGTTCAGACTTATTAATGAATATTCAGGATTAATTAAGTTGAGTAATTACCCCGGAGATATATTCGACGGAGTTCCGGGATTTCATGAAAACGACATTCAGCAGGTGGAATTATCAATTGACGCGTGAATTAGCGACAATTAAAACCCCTCAAATATAATTACTTGTACCACCACCTAACATCGTTCGATATCAGCTTTTTTCCACTATTAATGTTCTATTTCCTGCAGACAAAAAAAAAGGATTATTATTTCCGCCCAACTTCAACTCCATAACGGCCTTCTCTTTCCACTCTTCAGGGCAGAGAACAGAATCCGACAAAACTTCCCTAGTGAAGAGACATATAATGGACAAAGAAGGATTTTAAGAAAAATCATAAGAATGAAAGGAACTCTCCATGGCACCTCTCGAAATATTCAATTCTCTTCACCTCCGCATACCAGCTTAAATTATATCCCGACAGAAAGCTGGCTAAATGAACTGAAGGGAATATTTTCTTCGATTCTTATGTAGATATTATTCAAATTTCGGAAAATAGATTCTCCTGAGCTACATCCAACGGGCGAAATAGAGACTGCAATGGTGGTGCGCTGGAAAATATGATGATATAACTTTTCTAAAACGCTATTATTCACTCGCAGGGATTTTTAAAATTGAATTAATTGCGGCTGAGATGTAATTTTCATTTCAAGGAAATGTTGCTCAAATTTGAAAAAAAATTGAAAGAACTGACGTCAGGAGCTTTTGAGTGTTTGTTTCTGAGTACCAAAATATACTTTATTGTGGATTGTAAGCATTAAAAAAATGTCATTTTATCGAGGGATCTACTATCGAATAAAAAGTACTACTAATTTATTCACTAAAAATGGAAAAATAATTTTATTTTCAACAAAGCATAATTTTTTCATTTATTAATATGTCTCGTGAAGAACAATTCATTGCAATACTTTCTCAACTTTAGTTTACTTCAAACATTGTTATTTCAAAAGTAATTGATTTTCATTAGAAAAATAAAATAAAACCTCGTCGTGCCACCTAATGAATTTTTTTTATTCCATTTACAAAATATCCTGTAATGCTCGACGTTTAATTCATTTCTTCATAAAAACTATTGCTTCTACGAAAACAACACAAGACTTAAGAATGATTTCAGATAAATTGTTTCTTTATGAACCATTTTTTCAAACTTGGAAATTACCTTCTGTTAAAAATTACTGGTGAAAGTTGGAATATTTTTTTCTTATTTTTGGGAGTCTGTATCTTCTCGAAGAAAAGGCTGAGAGCTTCTGTTTACATTGAAGAAAAAATTTCTGGATTTCAAAGGTTTCAAATGAAACAAAGTTTCTCTTTCATATTTTCCGAACTATCAGTGGTGCACCACGAAGAAGTTGCGGCGGTAAAAATGGGACATTGCTCCAGAAAAAATATCACCCAGTGGATATTCAAAGGCAATTTATGGGTCATATGATTTGAACCTTGAAGCAGAATATCTCCTCCAAACTTCAAAAAAATTATAGGGAACAAACTTTAGACCTTTGAAAATTTTTGATTTACCTCACGACTTAGAGAGAATTGTTGAAAAACAATTTTTCTAATTAACGGAGCATATACGAAAAAATTACTTGATATCAAGAATTTTTCAGACAAAACAAAGACCACGAAAAAGTTCTGGGGGAAAAATGGGACATTGATCCAGAAAAATATCACCTAGTAGATTTTCAAGGACAATTCACGTGTCATATGATTTGAACTTTAAGGTGAAATATCTTTGCCAAACTTCAGCTGAATATATCGAGCGATTCTGATTTTATGAGGAAAAAACTTCCTCAAGACTTAGAGAGAATGGTGCAACATTTTTTTCTCTGAGAAATGGAGCATATATAAACTATTGCTTCTACGAAAAGAATACAAGAACCAAAAATAGGTTTCGATAAATTGTTTTCTATGAACCATTTTTTCAAACTTGGAAATTTCGTTATGTTAAAAACGTCTGTTAAAAATTGGAATATTTTTTTTTTGGAAGCCTTCAATTTCTTAACACCCTGTATACATTTTTTCAAAATAGTTACTCAATCTTGAGAATACCTTTCATTTCAAAGAATATCCTTGGACTTTCCCGAACTGTATATTTAACTTCCGAAACACTACCATCTCGGCTTTTTGAATCCCGAAACGCATACAAAATACACATAATTATGTCTGTTTCTTGTTATTCAATATTCTCCCGTTCACTTACATCCTCAAATATACACAGCAGCGCACTTCATGCATTGGCAAAATTTCAAGAACATCGTTCAGTTTTCTGTCCATAACTCAGGGCGTTTTGACAAATCTACTCATCAGCTATTCGATAAATCACTTTGAAGTATCGGGAAATAAACATCTCGAATTTATGGTGAGGTTAACCGTTTGGATCATTTTCCGTAGGAAATTAGAATGGGCGAAGCTCGAAAATAATCCAGTGTCGGGGATTCCGCGTGGATTTGGAGGGGAGTTTAATTCTGTTTTATGGTAATTATTGTCGCGTTCGTGTATTCAGTAGACGGAAGATGCGAAATTGTTTGGGGGGAACGTATAGTTTCAGCACTGTGGAGCATGGTATTATTCGGGAGGATTTACGCGTTGTTTTAATTTGTGAATTTTATTACATTTTCCGCACTGCTAGTGGACCTGGACTCGAATAATATCATTCGAAATATGCAAGAGCCTAGTGAATTATTTTTGAAAATTTTTTCTGAAGAAACAAGTAGCATATACGGATCTATTTATTGATTTCAAAAAGTTTGCAAATAAATCAAAGATTCCCTTTCATATTTTCCGAACGCCCAGGGGCGCACCACGAAAAAGTACTGTAGGGGAATGGGACATTGCTCCAGAAAAAATATCACTCAGTAGATTTTCAAGGGCAATCTACGTGTCATAAGATTTTAACCTTCAGGTGGAATATTTTCTCGAAACTTTAGCTGAATATCTCTAGAAATTCAGATATTATGAGGAAAAAATTTTGAACCTTTGAAAATTTTTGATTTCCCTGACGACTAAGAGAGAATTGTTCATCATTTTTTTTCTCCGAGAAACAGAGAATATACGAATAAATTTCTTGATTTCAAAAAGTTATCAAATAAATCAAAGATTCTCTTTTATGTTTTCCGAACTCCTAGGTGCGCACCCCTAAAAACTTCCGGAGGAAAAAATGGTACAATGCTCCAGAAAAATATCACTCGGTAGATTTTCAAGGGCAATTTACGTGTCATATGATTTGAACCTCAAAGTGGAGTATTTTCTTTCAACTCCAGCTTAATATTTCTCGAAATTCAGATTAACTTCGAACCTTAGAAAATTTTTGATTTTCCTCACGACTCAGGAAGAATTGTTGATTATTTTTTTCTCTGAGAAACGGAGCATATATGAAAACATTTCTTGATTCCAAAAAGTTTTCCAATAAAATAAAGATTCTCTTTAATATTTTCCGAACTCCCAGGGGAGTACCACGAAAAAGTTCCGATGGTAAAAATGGGATATTGCTCCAGAAAAATATCACCCAGTAGATTTTCAAGGGCAATTTACGTATCATATGATTTGAACCTTGAAGTGAAATATTTTCTCGAAACTTCAGCTGAATATCTCTAGAATTTCAGATTTTATGAGGAAATAACTTCGAACCTTAGAAAATTTTTGATTTTCCTCACGACTTAGAGAGAATTGTTCAACATTTTTTTTCACTGATAAACGGAGGATATTCGAAAAAATTTCTTGATTTCAAAAATTTTTCCGATAAAACAAAGATTCACTTTCATATTTTCCGAACTCCCAGGGGTGCACCACGATAAAAGTTCAGAAGGGAAAATTGGATATTGCTCCAGAAAAATAATACCCAGTGGATTTTGAAGGACAATTTACGTATCATATGATTTGAACTTTAAAATGAAAAATCTTCTTCAACTTCAGCTGAATATTTTGAGAAATTCAGATTTTATGAGAGAAAAAGTTCAAACTTTATGAACCACTCGACGCCACATATAGAGAAAAGTTCCTGATTTTTTTTTCAATTTAGATTATCTTGACGAGTTTCAGAGCTTTTTGTAAAATTTTTTTTCGAAAAACGGTGGCTTATACAAAAAAATAACCAAAAAATTTATGAAGAAAAAAACTTCACATTCAGAATCAGAGTGATATCGTTAAAAAATTGTATGACCTCTTATATGAAATTTTTAGTATTCGAATATTTTAGTTGTTAGACTTTGAGGTTTCGCTGTATGAATAAAGATAAACTCTGATAAGTGTGGATTTTTTTCCTGATAGCTACATATATTGGCTAGAAATAAGAAGCATCTTGGCGTGAATAAAATGTCCAGGAAAATTTTTATGAATTTTTTTCTGAAAGAATTTATTTTTAGTTTTTCTGCTATAAACTACGTCCAAACGGTGGCATTCATAGAGAAAAATACTTCATATTCGGAATCAGAGTGATAAGGTTAGTCGTCATGTGAATTTTCAAAAAGATTGAAGTTGAAAAAAAAATGTTGACGGAAATTTTCTTCTTCCTAGGGAAAAAATGAATGAAAATTATTTCTTCTATATAGAAGAAGAAATTATGTCATCTTTTTCATTCGAAGTTGTAGATTTCGAATATGTATCAAGTTTTCACGAAAAATGCTTTCACTAAAAACAAATGTATTTCAAAGTTGAAATTTTTAATACACGAATATTTTAGTTGTTGGACTTTGAGATTTCGCAGTATGAATAAAGATAGACTCTGGTGATTTTCTTTTTTTTTTTCTGATATCTACATATATTGGTTGAGAATAAAAAACATTGCAACGTGAATAAAGTCTCTACAAAAATTTTTATGAATTTTTTTCTGAAAGAACTTATTTTTCGGTAATTTCTGCTATAAACTTCGTCTAAACGGTGGCATTCATAGAGAAAAAAATTTCATATACGGAATCAGAGTGATTGAGTTAGTCTTTATGTGAATTTCAAAAAGATTGAAGCTTAAGAATATTTCGTCAAAATATTGTGTTTATAGTTTATAGTTTATAGCAGAAAAACGAAAAAAAAAAATCTTTCAGAAAAAAATTCATAAAAACTTTCATGGACATTTTAACCATATTAAACATATCACAAAAATTAATTCTTTCATATAGAGAAGAATACATGTTATTTATGTAATTGAAAGGAGTATATTTCGAATATTTACCTACTTATCACCATTGGCTCATTACTGAAAAGTTCTGGAGGAAAAAAGGGGACATTGACCCCGGAAAAATATCACCCTGTAAAGTTTCACGGGCTGTTGACTTGTTTTATGGTGTAAACCTCAAAGTGTAATATTCCTGCCGAATTTCACCTGGATAACTTCTGCCACCCCATGTGGCAGTTTCCATTCAGGATTTTTTTCAAAGTTTTCACTCATAAATTCGAGATTGTTCGACATGCATCATTCCGTTTCCATGTTCCCCGACTAGCTACACGTGCAAATCCTCTATAATCTTCCGAACAACCAACCCCTCCCCCCAACCCTCGTCCACTCGTTAGCAACTCTTTCATGTGATGCTGCAAACCAACTATTGACGAAGTAAACAAGATCAACTTGCCAATATTTGCCTAAAACTGCTGGTCTCCTCAATCCTCCCATATACACAGGGGAACTTTCTGTCAGCTCCAGTAGCTGCCCAATTCATCTCGTTCGCGACAGAGAAATTCGCAGAAGTGGAACATTTCGAAATGTCCATACGTTTTTTAGCCTTCCAGGATTCTGTTCACGGAAATTCAGTGTATTTCGCGATTAAATCCTTATTTTAACACGCCAGTCCCGCCACTTCATCTGATATCTGATTGGGGAAAATTAACTGTTCTATTAGTTAGAAGCATACCTTGAAACAGAGTTGTATATGAGGGTCAGAGGTCTAGATAAGCTTCTTATCTGAATAATTTCAGAAAATGCGGTTGGGTTTCGAGCCATGAATAAAGATATCTAAAGCTATAAAGTTTTCATTAAACGACAATAAAGGCGAAAGGCGAAAAGGTAAGCTTTTGGTTCTGAAACATTCCAATAATATGTTGAAATTCTCATTGTTTCAGATTCAGTTCCGTCTGAAGCGACCCACTGCTCGACGCTCACATTGAGCTCGTCCTGGCAGAAATCACCCCGTGTCGGACCTCTGATCACACACCACTCGAATTAATTGCTGTCCATCTGTTTCGACTCAAGATATTTCCACGCTCCGGTGGAAATGGAAGCTGATCGCACAGTAATATCCAATAAAGTCTGGAGAGCACCGTCTATCATCGGAATTCCGGCTCGCATATGAAATAATACGCGGTCCTTCAGGAGATCGACATCACTCAACATTCAACTTACGAGGGGCGACCCGTATCCTCCACTCGAAACACTAATTTCCGTCCGCGAGCCGTTTCGATTGATTGGAATCGAGAACAGTTGCACTTTATCGGGAAATAATCCAGAAACATCGTCGTTTTATCGTCAGGATTTCCTACCGGCAATCGACTTCTCTTTTTTTCTACGATTTCTGCCACAATGTTCTCGTCGATTGCATTACCTCGGAAAAATGGGGAAATTGCGATTAGCGTCGAATTCATTGGTGTTCGTGTGGTCGGGCCTTCATTTGCATACCGCTGAGATCTGGCGACGGGAATTTTTTGCGGGAAAGGATGGTTCTACACGAGGAATTTCTTCTTGATCGGGGATTCGAAGGATATTCGTGGAAGTGGTATGGATCGCTCTTCGCCAATTTGGGGAGTATTTCCAGACGACTTCAGCTCTATTACGCATGAACACTCTCTTGAAATTTGTTCTTCGAGATTTTAATTTATATTTGTTTACTGTATATTGTTTCAGTTTATTTAAGTTATCTTCTTCAATTCAAGAAATTCTATGTAAGTGTAGTAAGTTGCTCCACGCTCGGAGTACCAATTCTGTTATCTGAAGAAAAACATACGTAAGAAAACGTTATAACCCTGATTTGGACGCGAACCAATTGTTATAATTGACCAAACGTAAATTTCAATCAATCTGTGCAAGATCGAAGCAATTCCAATATTTTGGCAAAATGATGAAGCTCTTTTTCATGGAAACAAACGCGCAAAAATAAAATATTCAAACAATATTGAAGACAACTGTCAGGTGAAATTTTCGCATTTCTCATGAAGATTTTCGAGGGCAATTTAAGTGTCAAATGATTTGAACCTTAAAGTGGAATATCTTCTTGAAACTCCAGCTGAATATCCAGATTTTATAAGAAAAAAACTTTGAACCTTTGAAAATTTTTGATTTTCATCACGATTTTTTTTCTATGAAAAACGGAGCATAAACGAAAAAATTTCTTGATTTCAAGAAGTTTTGAAATAAAACAAAGATTCTATTCCATATATTCCGAACTCTCAGGGGCGCACCACGAAACAGTTCCGGAGGGAAAAATGAGAATTGCTTCAGAAAAATATTAGCCTGTAGATTTTCAAGGGCAAGTCACGTGTCATATGATTTGAACCTTAAAGTGGAATATCTTCGTCCAACTTCAGCTGAATATCTTGGAAAATTCAGATTTTATAAGGAAAAAACTATGAACCCTTGAAAATCCTTGATTTTCCTCACGACTAAGGCAGAATTGTTTAACATTTTTTTCTCTGAAAAACGTGGCATATACGAAGAAATTTCTCGATTTCAAGAAGTTTTCGAATAAAACAAAGATTCTCTTCCATATTTTCCGAACTATCAGTGGCGCACCACGAAAAAATTCCGGAGGGAAAAATGGTAATTGCTTCAGAAAAATATAAGCCTGTAAATTTTCAAGGGCGATTTACGTATAATATGATTTGGGCCTAAAAGTGAAATATCCTCTTCAAACTTTAGCTTAACTTAGATTTTCCTCACGACCTAGGGAGAATTGTTTTAAAATTTTTTTCTATGAAAAACGGAGCACATACGAAAAAATTTTTCGATTTCAAAAAGTTTCCAGATAAAACAAAGATTCTCTTCCATATTTTCTGAACTTCTAGGGGCGCACCACGAAAATGTTCCAGAGGGCAAAATGGAAATTGCTTCAGCAAAATATAAGGCTGAAGGTTTTCAAGGGCGATTTAGGTGTCATATGATTTGAACTTTGGAGTAAAATATCTTTTCCAAACTTTAGCTGAATATTTCGAATAATCCAGATTTCATAAGGAAAAAACTTTGAATCTTTGAAAATTTTTGATTTTCCTCACGACTTAGAGAGAATTGTTGAACATTTTTTTTCTATGAGAAGCGGAGCACATACGAAAAAATTTCTCGTTTTCAATAAGTTTCCAGATAAAACAAAGATTTTCTTTCATATTTTCTGAACTCCCAGGGGCGCACCACGAAAAAGTTCCGGAGGGAAAAATGGAAATTACTTTAGCAAAATATTAGCCTGTAGATCTTCAAGGGCAATTTAAGTGTAATATGATTTGAACCTTAAAGTGGAATATCTTTTTCAAATGTCAGCTGAATATATCGAGAAATCCAGATTGTTTAAGAAAAAAACTTTGAACCTTTGAAAATTTTTGATTTTTCTTACGACTTGGGGAGAATTGTTTAAAATTTTTTATCTATTAGAAATGGAGCATATACGAAAAAAATTCTTGATTTCAAAAAGTTTTCAAATGAAACAAAGATTCTCTTTCATATTTTTTAAACTCCAAGGGGCGTACCACGAAAAATTTCCGGAGGAAAAAATGGGAATTGCTTTAGCAAAATATTAGGCTGTGAGTTTTCAAGGGCTATTTACGTGTCATATGATTCGAACCTTAAAGTGAAATATCTTTTTCAAACCTCAGCTGAATATTTCGAGAAATAAGGAAAATAAGGAAAAAAATTTGAACCTTTTGATTCTCCTCACGACGGAGAATTGTTCAACATTTTTTTTCTTTGATAAACGGAGCATAGTAAAAATTTTTTTTATTTCAAAAAGTTTCCAAATAAAACAAAGATTCTCTTTCATATTTTCCGAATTCCAAGGAGCGCACCACGAAAAAGTTAGGGAGGGAAAAGTGGCAATAACTTCAGCAAAATTTTACCTTGTAGATTTTCAAGGGCAATTTAGGTGTCATATGATTTGAACCTTGAAGTGAAATATCTTCTCCAAACTTCAGCAGAATATTTCGAAAAATTCAGATTTCACAAGGAAAAAACTTTGAACCTTTCATTTTTGATTTTTCTCACAACTTAGAGAAAATTGTTTAACATTTTTTTTTTTTATGAGAAACAACGAAAAAATTTCTTGATTCCAAAAAGTTTTCAAATAAAACAAAAATTCTCTTTCATGTTTTTCAAACTCTCAGGGGAGCACCACGAAAAAGTTTCGGAGGGAAAAATGGAAAATGCTTCAGCATAATTTTACACTGTAGGGCAATTCACATGTCATATGTAAACCTCGATGTGTAATATCTTCGCCGAACTTCAGCTGAATATTTCGATGAATTCAAATTTTATGAGAGAAAAAGTTCGAAAAATTCAAACTTTATGAACCACCAAACTGCCACATATAGAGAAAAAACAGAAAACACCGATGATAAAACCATGAATTCATTCAAACATGCGAAAGCTCACTGATTTTCTTCAATTCTGATTTTCTTGACGAGAATCGTATTTGTGTAACATGAGGAATTTGATCGTAGAGGTACTTGTCTCAATTATATAAAACTTCAAAAGACATTTTTTCAATCTCGCCTCATCCAACTGTCAACTGTCAGGTGAATTTCCCGCATTTCTCATAAAGAACCGGTATATTCTATATCTTATTTCAAATTTGGCATTCGTGAGATCAGCAGGAAGGAAACAGAGCCAGAATTGCGAAATATTCCTCATATATGCATCTCATATTTTCAGGCAGATCGTTCAGTTCGCTCACTATCGGCGATCTGGTGGTAATTTATTTGACACACAATTCAAGGATACCACATTTGCGTGTTGCGTCATAATAGGAACTCGATATTCTGCACTAACCACCCATTTTGATTAATAAACGATAAGCATGGATTCAAATTGTTATGTTGAAATTCCCAATTGATAAGTGCGAGATGAAAAGGAAATTGAGTTTTTCTGATATATTCGATGCAATACGGTGATTCCGTCTATTGAGGTTCATAAAAAGTGTACTTCTCGAATTTTTTATTCCTAGCTTTCATCTGGGACTGGATCTTGTATTAATTTCCAGATAGTTAGATGCACAGAGATTCGAAATCATATCGTATTGAATTGGACAATCTCATGCATATCATAATGCCTGATTTGACAGGATCTAAATTGCACTTCTCATCTCGAGTGTTCACGTCTATTATTCGATGTGAATTCCCCAATACTGTAGATTTGGATGGACGAATTGGAGGCCACTAGGTGGATATGAAGGCTGTACCTTTTTACCCTTCATAGTGTATCATGACGTTTATACACACTTGATACTCTTCTGACGACGATATTCTTCAACGTAGTCGTTTGAACCGAGTTGCATTCAATTATAATCAATTGAGGATGGAAATATTGAATTGTTTTGACCTTTCAACGCTGCATGGAAGACATCGTTAATCGCCAATAAGGAAGAAGTGAGGTATTGAAATGCATCGTCTGAATTCGATTGAATTTCTGTGACAAAAATCGTATTTTTTTCAAGCAATTCCATTCAAAACCAACCTGAGGAAATTCAGATTCCATATTTGTTAAATATATCCATGTTGTCTGAGGTTCAATCAATATTTGATTGTCAAAATTCGAAGTTTTTATTCTCGTGTATAATAGAAGCGAAAATATGAAGCCTGATTTTAATTCAATGCTCTCAATATGTCTACTCTTCAAGAAGGTTAGGATTTTTCGAAATTATTTATTGAAAGCAACAAAAATGCTATTCACAGAAACTGTTGAAAGTGCCTGTACCTCACTTCTCCGCACTTTCTGAAACAATCCCAACCTTCTTCAAGGATTGAACATGTTGAGAGCTTTGAATAATATTCAGGCTTTATGTTTTCGCTTCTATTATAATCGAGAATGAAGACTTCAAAATTTGACAATTAAATATTGATTGAACCACAGACAAAATGGATATATTTTCCGAATATGGAAACTGAATTTCCTCAGGTTGATTTGGAATGGAATTGCTTGAAATAAATATAAAACCACCATTATATTTACATATTCGGATTAAGAATCGATTGAGTATGCAAAAAATATGGGAAAATATTATGAAGTATATTTTGCAAGAAAAAGTTTTCCGTTTTCTAGAAAACCGGAAGTTCAAATGGAGAAACAAATAGTGATAAATTGTCATGAGAACTTCTCATTTTGAAATCCAGTCGAGTTTGCAAAAAAATTTCCGGTTTTTCCTCAATTACTTTTCATGCCTTGGTTTAATAGTTCTTCCCATAGAATATTTGGATATCCCTTGAGAAATACTATCATATTGATGGGTCATTTTTCAATTTTGCTCAAAGGAAAAGTCACAAAATCCAGTTACCCGCTTACGTGAAACAACCTGTACATCATTTTCCATTATTTTTCGATAATATAAAATGAATAATACATACACATTAATTGCTAAATTTTACGAGAAGCTTCTCATAGAAATATTTCAAATATTTTTAGAATCAAATCAAAAATATAGTGTCCGTAAACCGAATTCATATATAATATGAAAAAATACTTGTCACGAAAAAATTTCTATCGCCTGGTCTAATAAGTTTCCTGAAATTGAGACTGTTACTCTTCGATTCCTCATGAAAAGGTGTATTCACAAAAAAAATAATCGAAATCAGTTATTGCCACTGAAGTAAATTCCCACTCCGATTTGTAACAGTTAATCGAACGAAATGAAAATAGAATAATTTCAAATTTCCCAGAGTACTGATTGTAAAAGTTCGAACTACACGAAAAATTTTTATTGAGATCGAATAAAATGATGAGTTTTGATTTAAATATTGATTACCTCCAGCGAATCTCGGAAAAACTCTCTGTTGCGCACATCTATCTAAAATATTGTTGATGCAAGTGAAATTTTTATGTGATCGACATTAGGTGTAGTTCTTCGAAACCATTATGTATGTGCAAAGACAACATCAACGAGGTTAAAAACTCCCGCATTCATTCCAGATAATTATTAACTAACAAAACAACGTTAATGCATATAATTGAAATAATTAAAGCGTGAACTCATTTGAGGTATATTTTGTCTGATAATATTTCCGAGGGTTACCCCATTCATGTTCATTATACTTGGTGGTCCACTTTTTATAGAACCATAAAATAATTTTGTCGTACATCACTGACCATTTTACTGATCATAACTTTTCTATGAATTGCATTTCATCTTACTAGCGACTATTCACAAGGAAGAATCGAAAAAAAATTCACGATTTTTATTGAGAAAGCATAATCAATATGTCACTCAAGAATAAAGGCTTGTTTTCAACTTGATGGTTGTCTGGAATATTTTCACAGGAGGAAACTGTCGGAACCATAATTTCCTAGAGACATGGATAGGTCTCTTGGCCTGCACGTTCCCCTGATCTAAACCCGTTAGATTTTTGCATTTCGGGTTATTTGAAACATGCGATTGTTACGGAAACCAGAGAAGAACTTACATCCTGAAATTTCCTGAATAATTCCGACGCATACCGAAATCATTTTTCGCTTTTGTCCTAAACGCAGAATACTAAAAAGTAAAAAAAAAAGGATAATTTAAATATACGACATCAAATTTTGGAATTGAAAATGGAGAAAACCTTCGAAAAAAATTTCGCCCTAGAAATTCTTACAATAATTGGTATTCATTACGAGAAGAAGCTCATCCTATAAGTTTGATCCGAATATCACGAAAATTCAGGAGTTATTGAGAAAAAAACGAAAAAATTTGAAAAACGTAACACCCTGTATCTTGGTTATGAAGCATTTGCGTCATTTATGAGACATTTTTTTCTTGAAATTGAATATTCTATCTACTGTTGATGTTATTTTACAAAAAGTGGACCATGCTGTCGAGGCATTTTCAGTCCAAACAGAAAAAGTCGTCATAGATGAATTATAAAAACTCCATCATTTGTTATTATAGTGACTCTATCTCCAAGACTGGCTCAAATAGATTTCATGGAATGGAAAAAGTTGAAAATTGTTATGGGAAAAAAATTTTTTTTCCATGTTTTCATCTACTTATATCACTAATCTCCAGTATCATTCAGAATCTTCAATGGAAAAATCCTTCCGTAATAAGAAGAAAGGACCCCGATGGGCTCTGAAATGAGGTAGAAACGATAAAATACATTTTCTTGCAGCTCTACCACCCGACTTTTGTAGGTTTTCAACGATCTTTGAAAAGTTATTGAGGTAATTCCATCAAACTTTCATTTTCTGATATTTTTCATTTATTATGGCAAGTGAAACGGATTTGAAGAAAAAATATAGTTATTTACAGTTAAAAATAGGATGATGTGATGATTTTCAAAGATTTCCCAGCATCAAATTTGGTATTTTTTTTTCAGATTTTTGGAATTTTTCGTGAAATTTGACAGGTCGATAATTTTACGATGAAAATATCGTAAAATAAACCAGAAAATCACATCTTGTTGTTGTTGGGGAACTCGAGCGAAAATGGAAAATTCAAATTTTCTACCAAGAAACTTTGGAAAATAGCCCATCTGGGTCTGAAATGAGGTGAATACGATTAAATAGATCTTCTTGAAATTTTCTACACCAATCTCATGGATTTTGGACGTGTTCAAGGAAAATATAAGCAGAATTATACCTCGATGGAATGGAAAAAGTATTGCCAACATAAAAATTGTTTTACGAAAAATAATTCTTTTTCACATTTTCATCTATTTATATCACCAATCTTCGGTATAGTTCAGAATCTTCAATAAAAATTCATTTTTTTTTATTTCGAATTTGGTGTGATAACGTCTCATGCAAGAATCTTGTAGAGACATCAATATTTTCATTTCAAATGAGGACAATTATTATCGCCATCATCATAATTCTCGATGCAGTTGCATGATAAACATAGAAAAAAAAAACTTTGAAAGAGTTATCGAAACAAAATTATGGAAGAAAAAGAAAAAAATAAATTCACTGTGGAAGATCCACAGTAAACGACAAAGTTACTCGCAAAATTTTTCAAGGTCACCAATCAGATCGTATTCAAGATCGCAGCAAATTTTTCCTCTCGCCTGTTCCCTTCCGGAAACCATCCTCACGTGCGTTCCATCCCGACCGACTGCTAATGACCAAATAGAGAAAGGAAACATCAGAAACGCAAGGACGTGACGGGACTTTCGGAATTTTCGCAAACTACCTCCTCATGAATAATCCCGAGTCGTCGTCAAAACCTCCTGCGAAAACAAACATTTCTGCACTCACCTATGCGGCGAGCTGTGGACGCAACACTCGAGGACCAAGAAGCCAGTGGTGTGTTTTTTTCGTGACCGAATAGTGTTTGTGGCGAGCGACACCCGCGAGAACTGTTGAATTAAACGTTTTCCCGGCACGTTGAACGCGTCGGCCATGCGCCTGAAAATGACGAATCGGAGGACGCCGACGGGAAACGTGGTTTTGGGAAAACTGAGAAGAAGAACGACTGGTTTTCGGTTGTCGGAAGTTGAGAGGAACTATCTTTTGGGTTCTCGCTTTTTGGTCGCTTGGAGGGGCGGTGCTGGGGTGCCTGAAGGCTCAGTTCTTGTCCTCTTGAAATACCTCGAATTCGGGATTTCCTGTAGGTATCTGGCTTCCTTGAAAGAAAACTCAAACATTATCCTGAATTCACTGAAAGTAAATAAAATTTTTACCATGCAGAAAAATTCAACAGCTCATTAATACACAAAATAAAAAAAATCAATTACAGTTTTTGGCGAGCGAATTAGAAAAATTAACTGGTTCCCATAGAATTTTTTCGATCGCCAGAAAGAGTTCAAGGTTGATTTTTTTAGAGAATGGGATGTACCGAAATCATTCATCCAATAATTAGCGTGGTATAAATAATAATACTTTGACTAGTAATTTGAGGAACCAACGCCTGATGGTTTGCGGTAACGTTGATTTTAATCGTTTTTTTCCACCTTTGTGTTTCCTAGATTTTTTTATATGTGCTGAATAATATAACGGGACGGTAATTTGAATAATAGTTCGATGGAATATGACCATAAATTCAAACAGTAGACTTCCTCAAATGAGAAGAAATTCCAGAGCTCTTGCATTCTTCAATCATTTTGTTCAAATTACTTCGGATAACTCTCGAAAGCAGAATTATTACATTTCGAGAATAATTGTAACACTAGGAGAATAAAAATTTTTTTTTTGTAAGTTCGGTTACTCATAAACTATTCGCCATATCCAACTATTAGGCATGGTTGAAACGAGATATGCAGAATCTCAGCTTTATAAAAGTTTCTCGTGAAAAGTATATTGAATTTTTCAGTTTACCGATTTATGTCAAAACATTACAACTTGTTGTCAAAAATTTGAATTATTTACCAAGAAACCCTGAAAAAATTGCAATTGGGAAAAAAAAGCCCAGCTGGCTCTGAAATGAGGTTAATACGATCAACTGAACCTTTGCAATTTTTCATATCATTCTCATAAATTTTCGACGTTTTTAAGAAAAATATAAGCAAAGTTCTACCTCAATGTGGGTACTAATATATAAATCAATAGAAACATATGTTAAGTACTTCCAAAGAAGTGCCTTCTAGCAAGAAATATAGGTAAAGTAAAGATTTTCATGAGTCATATATTTTTCAGATACATATTTGAGATGTAATTTGACAGCTACCTGGAACTTCTGGAAAAATCAGTTCATAATACGAAGAAAAGACCCCGATGGGCTCTGAAATGAGGTAGAAATGATTAAATACATTTTCTTATAACTCTACCACCCGACTTTTGTAGGTTTTCAACGATCTTAAAAAAGTTATTGAGATAATTCCATCAACCACTCATTTTCTGATATTTTTCATTCATCATGGCCAGTGAAACGGATTCGAAGGAAAAATAGAGTTCTTTACAGTTGGAAATGGAGATAAGTGATGGTTTTCAAACATTTCCCAGCCCCACAGTTGTTCTTTTTTTCAAGACTTCCAGAATTTTGAAAGGAATTCTTCGAAATCTGACAGGTCGTATTTCCGATAGAGATATCGTGAAATAAACGATTCTGGAACTTGAACAAAATTTTTTTTTATTCTTCGTATCTCAAAAAAAAATTGATATAACCCATATAATTCTGTGATTCCATTTCTTGAAGTGTTCATTCAATAAGCGCAAGCAGCGTTGTCCGGGTTCAGTAACTGGATGACCGCATTGGCGAAGAATTCAAACAAGCGCGCAAAAGCTCCAGATTCACGTTAGTGCTTCTCCCAATTTTTTTCACTTTTCACTTTCCAGAAATTTTCTGGGAACATCTGTTCATAAAACGAAGAAAAGACCCCGATGGGCTCCGAAATGAGGTAAAAACGATTAAATGCATTTTCTCACAACTGTACCACTCGACTTTTGTGGGTTTTCAACGATCTTAAAAAAGTTATTGAGATAATTCCATCAACCACTCATTTTCTGATATTTTCATTCATTATGGACAGTGAAACGGTTTTGAAGAAAAAATAGAGTTATTTTCAGTTGAAAATGGGGTGATGGTTTCCAAACATTTCCCAGTCCCACAATTGTTTTTTTCCAGATTTCCAGAATTTAAATGGAATTTTTCGAAATTTGACATGTCGTATTTCCGATGAAGATGAAGTGGATGAACGATTCTGGAAATTCCAAAAAAAAAATTATTTATTCTTCGTTTGTCAAAAAAAATTTGGTAAAACCCATTGAATTCTGCGATTCCATTTCTTGAAGTGTTAATTCGATAAGCCCAAGCTGCGTTGTCCGGTTTCAGTACTTGGATGACCACATTGATGAAGAATTCAAACAAGCGCGCAAAAGCTCCCGATTCATGTCAGTGCTTTTCCCGATTTTTTTACTTTTAACAGGAATTTTCTGGAAACATCCGTTCATAATAAGAAGAAAAGACCCCGATGGGCTCTGAAATGAGATAGAAACTATTGAATACATTTTCTTACAACTCTACCTCACGACTTTTATAGGTTTTCAACGATCTTAAAAAAGTTATTGAGGTTATTCCATCAACCATTCATTTTCTGATATTTTACATTCATTATGGCAAGTGAAACGGATTTGAAGGAAAAATAGTGTTATTGACATTTAGAAATGGGTTATTTTTGTTATTTTTTTCAGATAGGTATCCAGAATTTTGAATGTAATTTTCCGAAATCTGACATGTCGTATTTCCGATGAAAATATCGTGGAATAAAGGATACAGGAAATTCGAAAAGAAAATTTTTTCTTCTTCGTATCTCAAAAAAATTGGATATAACTCATATAACTCTGTGATTCCATTTCTTGAATTCACTATTCTATAAACGCAAGCAGCATTTTTCGGGTTCAGTATCTGGATGGGTGACCGCATTGGCGAAGAATTCAAACAAGCGCCCGATTCATATCAGTGTTTTTCCCGATTTTTATGAGTCTTCACAAAAATTTTCGGAATCGTCCAGATTTTCCTCACATCATGTCTTTTTTCAATTGAAAAATAGATTTTTAGCCAGATGAGTATGGAGGCGACTCGCATCTGTTCGAACAGAGGACACTGATGCACTAAAAGGCATGGAGGTTGTATACTTCCCGTGATATATAGGCCGAAGGGATGCGGGCTGGAATTTATATGTTACCCTTGGTGTCTCTTCGGATATAACCTGTCCAGAAGTCCGGAAACGATATTTATCACTCGTAACACGGTCCTGGACATATTTGAAAATGTGGAATAGTTTTCTGACATAACTATTATTTATTCGAACACTTTATCCGTACTCCTTCAATTTCTTGAGTCTCCAGGTCTTTTTATTGTATACTCACGCAGATAAAGTTTGCAGAACGAGCCGAAGGCGAGTGCTGTAATTCATCGAGTGAGTTATGACCATGGCCGCAAGTTGAATGCAATACTTTATCTACGACTATAACAATGAACACTAAGAAACAAGTACAGAGAAAGAACTTTATTTACAAATCTTAATAGTTACATACAGCATTATTTATGTTGATTGTGCTTTTTAGCATGGAGCAGAAAATCCATAGTGGCGATGCTTTATTTTTAGTGTTGAGTTCACTAAAATATGCCAAAAGAACATCTCTCTAAACAATGACTTGATATTCTTACCGCTACACCAATCTTGAAAATTGTTGTATACACCTTTATATTTGTTTTGGTATTTTTCGGTCAATAAATTCTGTATGGTAACATTAGCTGATTGTCTTATTTCTGAAGGTGTACATAATAACTCATCTTCACTATCTGAATTAATCTTTTTCAGCAAAATATCCACAACAATAATTAGGTACCAACTCAATTTGATTTGACGTGAAAAAATGGACTGTTCCCTTTCGGCCAATCGGCTTGTTCAGAAGCACAAAGAGAGAGAGCACGGTGTTTGTTTACAGATACTTTTACTTGCTCAAAAGTAGTTGACTAATGACTATTTTATTTAATAGGAGTAGATAAATTATTTTATTTACTCCTAATGAATTATATATTCTTTATTCAACTACTTTTGAGCAATCAATAGTATCTGTAAACAAACAACGTGAGTTATAATAACTCACTACCATGACTTCCTGCCTCCTGTGCTTCTGAACGAGCCGATTGGCCGATAGGGAACAGTCCATTATTGGTATTGAGGGAAGTTCACTCGAATAATTTTGACGTTTTCTCAAATTAAGTTGATACCTAATTATTATTGTGAATGTTTTGCTGAAAAATATGAATTCAGATGGTGGAAATGAATTATTATGTATCACCTTCAGAAATAAGACAATCAGCCAATGTTACATTACAGAATTTATTGCCCGAAAAATCCCAAAACAAATATAAAGGTGTATACAATAATTTTCAAGATTGGTGTAGCAGTAAAAATATTATGTCATCGTTTACAGAGAATGTTTTGCTGGCATATTTTAGTTAACTTAGCACTAAAAATAAAGCATCGCCCCTATGGACTTTCTACTCCATGCTAAGAAGCACAGTCAACATAAATAATGCATTGTTATAGGTAACTATTAAGAATTGTAAATGAAGTTCTTTTTCTGTACGTTTCTCTTTGTGTTTATTGTTATAGTCGTAGATGAAGTATAGTTGTCAACTTGCGGTAATGGTCATAACTCACTTGATGAATTACAGCACTCGCCTTCGGCTCGTGCTGCAAACTTCATCTGCGTGAGTTATGACCTGAATTACCACTCGTTAAATAATATACTATGAAATTGTGATTTAAAAAAAGTGATCAAATGAAATAATATAAATAATGAAATATTCCATTGATACGTGCAAATACGTCCAAATATTATTGGTCCAACATTCGAATGATCCACTTCACTGGAAATCTCGAATAGACGCTTCTCTGTCTTTCCATCGATTCGCCCGAAATAATAAGGAACTCCTATTACTACTCCGTAGTTGCTAAACTCACATCTTAATTTCAGAGTTATGAGGAATATTATAGCATCGGCTTTGACACGAAAACTTGTTTGATTAGTAGTTCATCAACTCAACTTATAAGTTTGTATACATTACTACAGAACAATATATCTTATCACAGTTAACTACGACTTAATCCGATCCATATTTCAGAGTAATCACTTGATTGTTCAACCTCAAAGGGATAGTTGAGCTTTGTGAATTCGATTATGCGACCGTTTCGTTGGATTGGTATAATTACTGCACTTCTATATTAGACATTCTACAATATTTTTTATGGATGAGGAGAGTGATTCTTGAGAAGAATACACTCTTCCTCAACGCGTTTTTCCGTGGTAGAGAAAGACTGGAAATCACCCGTTTAAATCTCATGGAAACCGTCGCATAGCACGTTCCTTCCATGAATATAAAATATGAATCTCTCCCATAAATCTGAACATTTTCACGCACTTGCCGCTCTATTTGGGGAGTACCATCATGTAGATGCGTTATTTCAGTTGGCGTTTTGTCGAATTTATGACTGAAATATGTGTAATTCTGTAACCTGGGTCGAGGTCAATAGATGCGATAAGCCAAAATTTGAATTTCACTGCACAAATCCGGGTCATGGTTCGATTCGTTCCATTGAATTCAATTACGGTCCGATCCGTAGACCCGATGGGGCATACGGAATTATGGCGTTCTAATATGGGCTGCGACAGATGTCCCACGGTTGAGTGCCGATCCCGATTCGTTGCAATTCGCAAATTGAAGCAATTTTCATTTTATGCGTCCATTTTTCGAGATTTCTCGTCGTATAAAAGTGTGCTCACCAAAAGCTGCTACTACTTTCATTCTACAATCAAATATAAAAAGGTTAGGTTAGGTTAGGTTCTTGCTGAAATTTTAAAAGGAATCTACTGAAAGAAATTTTCCAGGAATATTTGTTGATTTTACGTGACAATTCAGGTCGTTTAATTGCTCTAGAAATAATATAGTTATTTGATTAACTAGTTTATTAATGACAGCGATTAATGGTCGAAATATTTTAACGCGTGAGCGGAGCGAGCGTTAATCGCTGAATTAATAAACGAGTTGATTACAAGATTTTTCCGTCGACCTCATCGGGAATTGAAGATAAATTCTGGATCGTAACCAATTTTTATTTTGCATGATATACAAATTTGACGTAATACAAATTTCTATGTTCATTTCGATATAATAATATTTATGCTTCCTATAGAATAATTCGAAAAATTCATAGAGGGAATATTGGACATGTTGTAACATTCTAATTAGTTTACATTTATTTCATTTCCTATAATGTCCGATAAGGAACGTGTGGATGAAGTGGAGGTTGAAGCATTATTTACTTTGGAACTATTATGACATACAATTTTTTCTGCAGTTTCTATTTTATTCTGAATGGAGTTTTCAATATACCCTTCTGCAACAGAAGTTGATTCACAACCACCAAGTCTTTTGATGGCTGAAAAATCTGCACCACTGTCAGAAAGAATAGACGCAGAAGAACGCCGAAAACAGTGACCTGTATACAAATGTGGTTGCTCTAATTTAAGAAAGTTTGCAATCATTGACGGTAATTTAGAAAATGTATTAATTCCAACTAGTTGTGTTGAGCATTTATAGTTCTTATAAAAAACGGAAAATCTTTCGTGTGGAGTGTGACCTGGCCTCAAGGATATATATCTCTATATTATGTTTAAAAGTTTATGCTCATCATTATCCACCACAGTGAATATCCTGTTCGAATGCGTTCTCGATAAATTGACTTTCACCAAAAATTTCGATCCCATATCTTGTACATCCTTTCTTTGCAACCTTAACAATTCATCTTTTCTCAATGCACCCGCTACTTCGAATATCAAAGCGACCTACAAATCAAACAATGATAGTTATTTCACTATAACGAGATAATGAGAATAAGTTGGAATAACGATTCAATTGAGTTTTATTTTTACCTTCGACATCAAGAAAACACTATCAGGAGCATTCGCTATGAACTCTCTCATATGTTCTTTTTCGAGAACTTTCGATTTTTTTGGGATATATCCCCCTCTTTTCCGTTTAATAAACATCACCAGTTTTTGGTATCTGCTTATATCAGTATTGTCTTTCACATTTAGTGTTGATTTCAGCATCGAATATTTTGGCCATAAACTTGACAGATGCCCCTTTTCTGAAATACCCGTAAAGTATGCCAACAAAACCGTTTCCATAAAGTTCCGAACCTTCTTGTCCACCAAGATTTGAATTCAGCATAGGTTTTCTCATATAAATGGCTGCTCTTTTCAGGAAGCAGACTCAAAGTTGCTGCTTCAGCCATTTTTGTCAAAGGGGTATTTTCTTCGTTATTCATTATGTGGTAGCGTAACGGATAAAATCAGATTCTGATCGATAGTGAATAAATAAATATGACAGCTCGATCGTGCTCCAACATAGATGCATCTATGCTCCGACTGAATATTTATGTTCGGTTGCCATGATAATCATGCATTAATACAAGGAATCATGCATTAATAGGGGTCATTAATGGATGATTTCGAGTGCGTTAAAATGAGCTTTCATTCTATGGTCGACGGAAAAATAAGTTTCACATTAGTTGATGCAACCAAACTACAGTTTGTCATTTCAACAGGAAAATAATACTGTGACGAAAACCGGAATATGCGTGACTACTTACAAGAATTTCCCGTTCAATAAACTAACTAGGTAGTTGTATTCCAAGCTTCAAACTTCAGTTTCTACAAGAATTTCCAGTAATGAACGCTAAACTAAAACAGGAATTACTTTACTAATAAAGGAACTGTAGTGTCGATTTAACAGGAATTTTCCATTGAATCAAAGAACTATCGTTCAGTTCTAGATAGTTGTATTCAAGACGTTTAACCTGAGATTTCACACGAATTTTCTGTAGTAATGCATTCCATCTAAAGATAGACATACTTCGCGAATAGGTGACTGAAATGGGGAGAATTTATATCATATTATATTCATTGTAGAGTATCTTCACATTATTTCGACGAATTAGATAGACATTCGTTGAGAACTAGTATTGAGAGACTCCATAATATATACAAAGAAATTTTTTTCCCTGATTCCGAACTCATGAATTCCATTACAGAATTTCTGTCTCAAAATGCTCACTCCTTTTCTGTCGCTTTTTAATCCCTTGGGTAGTATCTTTTGAGTTTTGTCTATTCGCCCTCTGTTGAGCGGTACGGTAAATGTTGAGCCGTCGGTGCAGATCGTTACAGATCTAATCTTTCTTCCTTTCTCTGATCTCATCTAACCTTACTTTAACCTCTTTTCCTGTTACACCTCTATTTCCCTCTTCCTTCCTACAATATAGTTGTGCTATCTTAACATCTTATCTTTCTAATAGATATCAAGCTGTTTTTGAGAATAATGACTGGTCAGATAACAATAATTTCCTTAGGTGTACCTCAGGGCTCTGTTCTGGGGTCTTTTTTGTTTTTGATATTTATACATGATCTGCCAGGTTTTCTGAAGAAATACAAAACAATATTGTCTGCTAAAGACACGACTGTCTCTGTTACATCTGGGAAGGCTTTTGATTGGTTCACCGCGAACACGCTCTTGGTGAACGAATAGAAAAAAGTTGAATTGCTTTTAACTCTGCGAAGAGTTAGTTAGTATGAATCGTAGATCGAGAATATTCAATTCTAGGTAGGAGGCCAAGAAATGCTTGAAATTATCGAATCGCTGTTTCATCATGTTCGTTCCTTCTTCGGAAACAGATATTCTATTCCAAACAACTTCAACCATTTTTGACAACATAGATTAAATTACTGTTAGCTGAACAAGTTTTATTCCGGTAGAATAAACTGAATTTCTGTGAGAAATACCAAACATTCCTGTTGAATTTAATGTGTCCATACTGTTAGTCGTACAAATATTGTTGGGTTATACTTACACAATTATTAAATTTTACTAGATATTCCTGTAACATTCACGGAAATACTCCTTTTCTTAATAATAATACCTGATCATTGCTATACTTACCGTTTTTCCTGTTCATGGGACCCAAGTCACTCAAACCGGAATCGGCATGTTAGATTGCAAGAACAGATTATTCTCAGAACGGTCTTTTTTTGTTGTGATAACAATAGTTGCCTTCAAACAACAGGAATTCATTCCACCGGAAATTCCCAGAATTCGTTTTTTTCAGTGTCATTTTATCGATGCCGATGTGTACTCCTAGCTTTAGGAGGATGAGCGTGGACATATTTCATCGATGAAATGAACGCACCCGGTCTATTTTGAATTCCTTCATTCGAGATCGCTGAAATATGGCCTGGATGGAAGGGAATGCCTGTCGAATGCACCAATTATCAGTGAACTATTGGGTTGCGGAATTATGGATTTTGGCGAAATGAACAACGCCAAAAAGATGATTGATTGGAACAAAATAGGGTAATATCGAATATAAATTGAATTGCTCATAGAAATCCAATGATTTAAGTATTGTGGAGATATTTCAGTAGAGAACCATTCTTACACGAACGAGTCTCCTCGATTATTCTCAAAAAACTGCATTAATCTAGTAACTTAACTCGGTTCTGAACTTTTGTGGCTTGTCGAAAAAAACTTCAGCCAGTTAGTTCAATCATCGACTCTCCGGGAATCAACTTCATCCATCGTTCCAAGGTCAGTATGTAGATTTGGATCAGCTGTTGGCATTCTCCGTTTCCAAGACGCCCAAAGTCGATAAATGTTTTCCGTTGAGAAAATGATATCGAGCAGAAGATTCGGTAATATACACAATGGAATCAAAGGAAAGAATGTTCTGTTCAATTACTTGAATCTATTTATACAGGGTGTTTTTGAGGTGAAGCTGAATCATTCCTCCTGAAGTTGATAGTATAATAGTATATTATTTAACGAGCGGTAATGTAGGTCATAACTCACGAAGATGAAGTTTGCAGCGCGAGCCGAAGGCGAGTGCTGTAATTCATCAAGTGAGTTATGACCATTATCGCAAGTTGTGTACCATACTTTATCTACGATTATAACAATAAATACTAAGATACAAGTACAGAGAAAGAACTTTATTTACAAATCTTAATAGTTACCTAAAACTATGCATTATTTATGTTCATTATGCTTCTTAGCATGGAGTAGAAAGTCCATGGGGGCGATGCTTTATATTAAGTGCTAAGTTCACTAAAATATGCCAAAAGAACATTCTCTGTAAACAATGACTTGATATTCTTACTGCTACGCCAATCTTGAAAATTGTTGCATACACCTTTATATTTGTTTTGGTATTTTTCGGGCAAAAAATTCTGTATGGTGACATTAGCTGATTGTCTTATTTCTGAAGATCTACATAATAATTCATCTTCACTATCTGAATTAATCTTTTTCAGCGAAATATCCACAATAATAATTAGGTATCAACTCAATTTGATCAAACGTCAAAATTATTCAAGTGACCTCCCCTTGTTCAGAATCACAGACACAGAGGAGTTATAGGAGTGAGTGGGAGAACACTCACGGTGTTTGTTTACATATACCATTACTTGCTCAAAATTAGTTGAGTAATGACTATATTATTCAATCGGAGTAGATAAAATATTAAATTTGAAAAAAGTGCGAAAAATATTGGGCATCAATATCCTAATACGACTCTTGTCGTATTAGGTGTTATCGCTTCGTTAGTAGACCTCTGATGAATCACTTTGCCATATTCATTCCTTTATAGTAAATGAAGCGCTCTTCTCGGATTGTCATCGCAAATTTGTATATCGTCTTTCAACTTTTATTAGGGGGTTTTTCCCGAACGGTATAATTCTTAAAGTTCAAACTAAGGAAATGAAAAATTACTGACTCACCGAAAAAATTGATACAAATTGTTCACAAGAATTGTTCGAAATGGTCACCATTCGTTTGATGTGCACAAAGTCTTGCCCGGAGTAATAACGAATGGAAACATGCAGCAACTATCACATCGCTCATGAAAAATGTCACAATCATTTTCAATGCGTTGATTTAGTTCTTCAACACTATTCACCTCACCGTGACTGTAAACTAAGGTTTTCAAATGATCAAAAAAAATCACAGGGGTTGAGATCCGGGGAGCGTGGCGGCCAAGAAATTGACCCACCACCTCCTATACACTCATTTGAAAACACATTATTTAAATAATTATGAAGATTTCGTCGATTGTGGGGAGCCATCCAGTAACAACCACAATCTCTGCCAAATATTGAAAGGAACATCTTTTAATGAACTGGCAAATTGTTCTGGATAAAATAGAGGAAGTCTTCACCTGCGGTCGTGGTGGTAGAAAAAAAGGCTCAATAAGCATACCACACGATCCAAACATTCAAGGAAAATATTTGCTGAAAACCTGTTCTTTCGACAGATTGAGGGTTCTCTGTTGTAAACTCCATTCTTGTGAAGTGCCTTCGTCAGTAAACAGAATAGATGTTGTTGAATGTTAGATATTCATAAACCACAGGCAGAATTATTTTTTTCGAGGATGATCTTCTGGTTGGAGTGCTTGAACTCTCTGGAAAAGGTAGGGGTAGAATTGCTCTTCTCTTGATGTCTTCCAAACTTTACTGTGGCTCACTTAGACGACTCTGGCTATGGATCTTGTACTTACTGTGGATTGTTCCTCAACTTCTTCCAGAATCTTATCCTCGGTTTCTGACATTTGAGATGTTACAGACCTTCCATAATGTGCTCCCTAGGATTCTTTCAAGTATCTCTACTTCTCTGCACAAAGTTTGTGAACATCCGCGAAGTTGGGTGATTCTCAACGAACATTTTCTTCTGTTAAATCGGCATTTCGCACTGGCATTCTGTTTGGATTCATCATTAATTTAAATCATGTCAACAGTTTCAATATTTGAATTAACGTGCGGCATTCATACGCTTTCTCAGATGATTTCCGGTATACTAACCACTGACACTGAACACACATTTAGATCTCAATACGTTAGTCAAACCCGGGCTGGAAATTCCTCAGATTCGCCGGTAACTTTGATTTTGAAATACTCGGCCCTGGTGAATATTTCATATAAACCATTTTCAATATATTGACTTATTTTGATGAGTAATATTGCTCGTCAAAAAAAAGCCTCACCCTTGAAAATACCCTGTTTATTAATATTGAAACTGACGTTGTGAAGTTTTGAAGAAAGTAAGTAAGTAAAAAAACTATAATATCAATCAGATATTATTTGTGGAAAAAAAAATTAATATACATAATTACATATAATCAAAAATGAGGTAGGTGCTGTTATTTGAATTTTTCGATGATTACTTTTCTTTCCACTTTTTTCTGTTCAATTTTTTTTTCTGCTGAAAATCGGTGATCTGACCAAAGACTATCATCGAAATAATAATGTTCGTCGGAAAATTCGTAGGCTTTCCCCCTAGAAATTAATATAATCCCCGAATGATCTATTTCCCAATCAAACATCCGAAAACAATGTCATAAATTCCAGCATAGTGACATACAGATTTTCCACATGACCTAACCGCTGGAAACAGTTCTGATTACATGTGAAAACCGGCCAAAGTTTGAATTATCTCGATTTCTTCTTCATCACCGAATACGAAATCTGACACAAGTAAATCTGGAAATGACAAACTTCGTTGTGGAATCCTCGAACGGCAACGAAAATTCATGTAAATCGCCATTCAGGAGATCGTGTGGCTCATAACTCTTCTTCAACTAAGAATGAGCCATAACGACAAACTGTGGAAAGGTCATACCAAAGAGATATTTCGAGTTTCAGTTTGATCACATTATGAATATTTGTTTGAACCTAAATCAAAACTACGTGCATATCCGGGAGATGGCGTTGCCCGCTGCGACACGCCCAGTGTTGTCCCCCTCTGATCAGGCTCACACAACCTAGGATTCAGAGGTGTATAAAGCAGGAGCTGCTCAATATACTGTATTATTTATGTCAATAAACTCCGAATGAACCAAAATTAGAAATTTCAGAGGATGTTGAGAATGAACCAACTGATATATGATCAATACAAGCGATCGCAAAATTCGATGTTGGTAGAACGCCATTACGAATAATACGAAATTCCGGAGGTGGAAGGATGATGTAAGAAAGAGTTTATGAGAGGAGACAAATCGGGATTGATGAGACTGTGCACAGCGTCCTATCAGCAGCGAACGGCCATTATCATCCCGACTCTCATTATTCATCCAAGAACGCACCAGACCTTGGAACAAAAACGCCCATTCCCATGATATATCCCGCAACTTTTTACTCATTTCTTCCAATTTGTTGAGTACAAGAGCATTGTTTCGGTCCACAAATGACCATTCAGCTCATTTATCCTTTCGGGGAATCTTCGGAGAGACGAAAAAGAACGCGACTCCCTTTATATTCGACGAATTTGATTACGTTTGTTGCTATCTGTTCAGACGAATGCGCATTTATGGGAATTTTTCAATAAAGATTGAGCTCATTTTATTTGTTCGCTGAAGCCGTACGACTTTTTTTGCAAAAATGGTGGTAGTTTAGTCTCTCCGTCATGATTTCTCGAGTTTTTCTTGTATAAAGCGTAACTTTTTTTATTATAAATATTGTATGTATGAGAGTCTTTAGAATTTTCATGAACTAATGTCAGATATATAGAGAAAATAACAGGAAAAAAACTGATGATGAAACCATGAATTTATCCAAATATGCCAGAGCCTACTGAATTTTTTCAAAAATTAAGTGATTTTTTAAGACTCAGAGATAATTGTTCAATTGTTAGTCTCTTCGTCATGATTATTTCTCGAGTTTTTTTTGTTTTAAGTGTAACATTTTTCATTACGATCATTATGAGAATTTTTCAAATTTTCAAGAAGCACTGCCAGATATAGAGAAAATAACAAAAAAAAACTACTGATAATGAAACTATGAATTTATCCAAATATTCCAGAGCCCACTAAATTTTTTCGAAAATTTTGTTTTTTTTTTGAAGATTTAGAGATTATTCTTCAACAATTTTTTTCGAGAACTGGGTTAGTTAGTTCGATCTCTTCGTCATGATTATTTCTCGAGTTTTCCTTGTATTAAGTATAAAATTTTTCATTATGATTATTATTAGTTTTTAGAATTTTTATGAATGACTGCCAAATATAGAGAAAATAACGAAGAAAAAAACGGAAAATGAAACCATGAATTTATCCAAATATGCCAGATCCCACTGAACTTTTTCGAAAAGTTTGAATTTTTGGAAGACTTATTTCTCGAGTTTTTCTTGTATTAAGTGTAACATTTTTTATTATTATTATTGTGGTATGAATTTATCGAAATATGCCAGAGAGCATTGAACTTTTCAGAAAATTTTGTTTTTTTGGAAGACTTAGAAAGAATTGTTCAACTGATAATGAAACTATGAATTTATCCAAATATTCCAGAGCCCACTGAATTTTTTCGAAAATTTGGTTTATTTTTTTGAAGATTTAGAGTTTATCGTTCAACAATTTTTTTCGGGAACAGGATTAGTTAGTTTGATCTCTTCGTCATGATTATTTCTCGAGTTTTCCTCATATTAAGTATAAAATTTTTCATTATGATTATTATTAGTTTTTAAAATTTTTATGAACGACTGCCAAATATAGAGAAAATAACGAAGAAAAAAACGGGAAATGAAACCATGAATTAATCCAAATATGGTAGAGCCCACTGAACTTTTTCGAAAATTTTGTTTTTTTGGAAACTATGGTAGTTTAGTCTCTTCATCATGATTATTTCTCGAGTTTTTCTTGTATTAAGTGTAACATTTTTTATTATCATTATTATGAGAATGTTCTGAACTTTTATGAAGCCCTGCCAGATATAGAGAAGATAACAAAAAAAAACAACTGATTTGAAACCATGAATTTATTCAAATATGCCACAGCCCATTGAATTTTTCCAAGAATTTGGAGTTTTTTGAACGCTTAGATAGAATTGTTCAACAATTTTCATTTCGAAAACAATAGTAGTTGAGTCTTTCCATCATGATTTTTTCTCGAGTTTTTCTTGTATTAAGAATAATATTTTTTATTATTATTGTGGAAATTTTTCAGATTTTTATGAACAACTGCCAGATATAGAAGAAATAACGGAAAAAAAATAATAATGAAACCATAAATTTATCGAAATATGCCAGAGGTCACTGAACTTTTTTCGAAAATTTCGATTTTTTGGAAGACTGAAAAAAAACCACTATATAGATTTTCCCGGGCTCTCGACAAATCCTATGATGTGAACCTCAAAGTGTAATATTTCTGCAAAATTTCACCTGAATATCTTGAGAAATGCAGATGCTACGAGAAACTTCAATATTCAACACCCTGTATATCCAAAACGAGAGTTTGCAGCTTTTTATTCTTCATATCATCCAAATAATCACCCTGTTCGAATTGAACAGTAGTTCAACCTAGAGACATCTGTGAAGGGAAAACTACACCAAAACGTGAAAACCCTGTTTTCTTCTCCAACCCAATTCGAATAGAAAATATTCGAAGTAACATCGGATGTTTATTTCTAGAACCAAGCAAATAGTATTCTCCGATCGAACTGGCGTGAATAAATCAAGCTACTGTTATTTTTGGGCGAGGTGAATGAAAATAGCTATTTTAAGATCGTCGGTCCCGATTTGTTTCCATTCATAGTAATGAGGAAGGTAAACACGGTTGGTGAAAACATTACCGGAGTGTTAATGAGAGGCAAACGTGAGGTACGAGGTGGAATTGCTGGAATGACTCTCTAATGGTACATGATTACGTTAAATATTTGAATATTCATTAGGGTAACGCATATATGGAGGATCCGATTGTTTTCTCCCATTGCTGGGAGCTAAACATCGCGATGAAATTTTCCGTCGAAAGATGTAGTGGCGTCTTACTCTATTAGGCCGATGAGGCAATCCCTCATTAATATGGAAAGTTATACGTTTTAATCGAAATATTTTATTATTTATATTTTTTATCTTCTCCTATTGTATTATATATTCATTATTCAACTACTTTTGAGCAATTAATAGTATCTGTAAACAATCAACGTGAGTTATAATAACTCATTACTATAACTCCCTGGCTCTGTGATTCTGAACAAGCCGATTGGCCGAAAGGAAACAGTCCATTATTGGTATTGAGATAATAATTTTGACGTTTCCTCAAATTAAGTTGATACCTGATTATTATTGTGAATGTTTTGCTGAAAAAGATGAATTCGGATAGTGAAGATGAATTATTATGTACACCTTCAGAAATAAGACAATCAGCCAATGTTACCATACAGAATTTATTGCCCGAAAAATCCCAAAACGAATATAAAGGTGTATACAACAATTTTCAAGATTGATGAAGCAGTCAGAATATTAAGTAATCGTTTACAGAGAATGTTCTTTTGCCATACTTCAGTGAGCTTAGCACTAAATATAAAGCATCGCCTCTATGGATTTTCTACTCCATGCTAAGAAGCACAATCAACATAAATAATGCATTGTTATAGGTTACAATTAATATTCGTAGATAAAGTTCTTTCTCTGTACTTGTATCTTATTATTTATTGTTATAGTCGTAAATAAAGTATAGTATTAAACTTGCGGTAATGGTCATAACGCACTCACCTCCGGCTCGCGCTGCAAACTTCACCTGCGTGAGTTATGACCTACATTAATGCTCGTTGAATAATATACTATCAATTTCATCATTGTTCAACGAGAGTCGAAATGTGGCAACAGTATCACGAGTCAATTTTTCTGGAATATAATGATTCAAATTATCAATAGAATTTTTATGAAGATTATTATGCAACTGAACAAAGAAAAAAATAAATAAATGAGAATTTTACCCAAAAAAAGAATCAGAAAAAAAAACATGAAAAAAAATAAGGAAAAGTCAAATTTGCTTTTGAAACTGTTCTGATGTTCTCGTTTGTTGTGCATTTTTTCTGATAGAATATTTAGCACAATATTCTATTTATTCTAAATCACTTGTCACAAATCGAAAATCAGGAATGTCTTTTCACGGTTTCACATCGAACTCTTCTGTGACGATCAACAACAAGAAATTTGAAGGAATCTTTTTGTACGACCATCATGTGTTCAATATGGATATTGAAAAGAGGAAATGAAAATGAACTATGAACATGAAACATGCATAGGTAAGGAAACTATTTTCCTTCTCTGTAATGAACCCTACAGATTTACAGAGAACTATAAACACGATCTGAACTGATTCCAGAATCATTTGGAGGAAGGAAAAGTTTTCTCCCTCGAAGAGACAATATCAATTTCTGCTTTCCACGACAAATCAATAGAGAGCTTCCAAAAGGGGGCCACAGAGGACACCAGTGGAGAGATTCGACATTTTTAGCATTTTCATGTTATTCGTCCCTAGCTGATATTTTTTGATTGTATCCCTGTTGAAGAAGCTTTCATTGTGATAATTCAAACTTCTTCATTCAAACCCGATACCTTTGTTACGCCCAACAAAAAAAACATGAAAATTTTCTTCGCCAAAAATCATAATAAACGAAATGTTGAAGCATATGCTTCAATTATAGTCATTTTGTTTCCAAAACGTCAAGTTTAAGAATGTTAGATGTCGACAATGACAAAGGATTAGGAAGGTGCTCAACGTGGGCAATTAAGAGTGTTATCATTGTGTTCCGAAGACGGTTAAGGAAGTACAACGGGAAATTCACTGTAAGATAGTTTATGACTGACAAATGGATTTCAATGGAACGATATTTCTTTGTTGGTGAAGAACAGTTCAATTGAATGACCGTCATTCAAGGATATCCAGATGATATCTGATAAGGTTCTGGAAATATAAAGATGCCAATATAATTTGAGAGAACCGCTCAGTTTTCCCAAAACTTCAAGACCAATAACATTTTGTATGGATAGAGGAAATATTTTAACTTCCACACAGATTGGATTAAGTAAGATCAATTGACATGATATCTTGGTAAAATAACAACGAACATAACAAAGAATTTATTCCTCCTATGAACCTTGAGTATATTTTTTGGAACCAGGGTCGTATCTAGGTACTATTGCGCCTGTGGCAATATATTAGATAGCGCCCCCCCAGGTTTTTTTTCATCCATCATATTTTCTTATAGTATTTTTTTTATAATGCTAGTCATATATTTCCGTAAGAGTTTCAAAATAATACACATTTTGATGGAAAATTTTTTCATTGAAAATATTGAAATACACATTTTGAATGAAATGCATAAAAATAAAACAAATTCTGAAAAAACAAAATGAAATATTATATTTATGTCATAAATACGAACATTCATCTCAAAAAATATAAATTCTTCAACTTAAAATTTGAAAATACATACTGCAAACGTAAAATAAAAATTTTTTGGTAAGTTGACTAGAAAACAATAATCGATAATCACAATCTCTGCAAAAAAAACCGCAAACTTATCATACAAATACTATTTCATAACCATTTGAAACACGTACTAATAGTTTCGTACAGGGCCCGATGTTACAATATTCAAGAAGTCCATACGTTAAGAATAAAAAAATCACTAGAATAATTTTGCCGGATGAGATTGAAGATTCAATGACAACTATGAAAACTAACACTAAAATTTGAGTTTTATTAGATTTCAAAAAAAGACGCTCTGAGATGTGAGAACTCAAGTTTGAAAATCCATATTTTCCGCAATGAACCGAACATATTTCCTCTTGAATTGAAAGGAACAATATTATTTATGTTAAATTACGAATAATTGAATATATCCAATGCCAGAATAATGTCATAAAAAATAACAAATACTTAGTACAACTCACCTTTAATAGCACAATTTATAATGCTCGAATCCAAAAGCATAAAAAAGTCAGATATTAAAAAAAACTCAAAACTTATAACACTTCAAATCTGGATACACACTAAACGAAAATTAAAATTTAAATTTTTGGCTCTTCCCTTCACAATTGAAAGAAATCACAATTTATGTAGAATAGAAAAGGATTCCCCAATTTTTCTCCCACTTCTTGAGCTCAAAACTCTGATTGGTAAATTTTTGGCAATACAAATCGTTTTTTAAAATACCACAGATGTGGCCTAAAAATCTAAACAAATCGATCATTATGAACCATCATCATCAAAGAAGCCGCCCTTCAAAACAAGCTGGATGCGATAAGGGATGTAGTGTAAACAACTCATAAAAGGGCTGTGCTTGGAATAGCATGACGATATTGCCGATTGTAACATTTATGATCAGAGTGCGGCATCTTTGAGAATTTGTTGTAACAAATTCGACCATAATTCTCGCATTTATGACCTTATTGCATTTCCATTCTGTACGTGAAGATCAATGTTTCGAAATGTTGTGATCGAATTACTTACTTACGTTACAGTGTTGTCATCTTTCGAATCAATTTTTTTTGCTTGGCGCTTCTATTTTTTTATTTTTTATATTTTTTGGCGCCCCTTGGGACCTTGCGCCCGTGGCAAGTGCCACCCTTGCCACGCCCTAGATACGGCCCTGTTTGGAACCTATTATTGACGAAGATATTTGTTCACCAATTTTACTATTGGATCAAGCAGTTGAGTTCGAGATATTTGTTAGGGAACCACCCTTCCCGAAACTTCCCGCCAATTTCCCTCTTCTCCTTTTCAACTAAGCCATCCAATGATAAAACCCCCTCGAATCTCGTCTTCTCGTCAATCGAGCAGAGCCGCCGAGCCGAATAATCGGAACGGATGGATTTCCTCCGAAACGGCACTTAAAACTACCTTTATGAGAAATATTTCTGTCGGAGCATCATTTTTTCCGTTCTAACATTCCCATTCAGACGCGAAGTCGATAGAAATCGGCACGTTCCAGGAGGGAGACCATCGAACGTCGATACTCCCAGCCTGGAATTGCCTTATAATGCGTTCGTTCTTCGGAGTCTCGTCTCCCGGTGAAAAGAATAAGGCATTATACGCCGGTTATGGTTTATGCGAATGATTACGACTTCACAGGCGGTTTGCCGCCGAGTATAGAAATTCGGAATTATTCTTTTTTGCGGCGCTCTCACCAGAAAGCCGGTCCTAATCTATTTCTAGGCCATTAGCTGGGCGTTATGTATGGGTTTATCATCGCAGGTTGGTGGAAAAAAGGGATCTGCTTAGCTGGAAGTCGTTTTTGGGGAATATGCATGAGGTACGTCGAAGATGATGATGTTTTCCTGGAAAAAAATTTACTGGGGGAAGATTGGGATATTATAGGATGCGGTTAAATTTGGAAGGGGGGAATCAATTTTTGGATACTCGCCTATTTAAGGTCTAGTTGGATTCTTCAATACTTCGTCTCAAACGAGGATGCTGTAACATTTCCCCTTACAAGATTGTTTTCTATTGCTGAAGTCACACAATTCCATTTCTTCTACATATGCTTTGCCAGATGCAGTTTTTTTTTCGAAAATGTTTCCAGTTCACTTGAATTTTTTTTGTGTCTGTCTTCAGTGTCATGTAGATGTAGAAGTTCGATAACAAAACCGTATGAAAATTTTATTAGTGATGACGAATCAAAGATTAATTTTCCAGAAAATAATGCTTTTGAACGCATTGAAATAACATAACTCGAGAAACTCCAAGTAATTGAAATTTCTAAATATATTCTCGAGTTCATGATAAATTTGTTACGAAATTTGATAAAATAGTCGGCGGTAACACGTTTCGATATTTCCAACATTATCAGTACGTTTTCGTTTCCTTTTTGGCTCAAGACTTTTGTCTTTCCATCATTCCAGTATTTTTCAAAGTAAATTCTTTTCTCTTAATTTTTCTTGCATTGTAGTACATAAAATAGGATATCTGTGAATGAAAATATTCTTGTAAACGAAAAAACAAGAAATTATTATTGAAATAACTTTTTGAACTATCTAAAAAGCTATCTAAAGCTATTTATGGTATTCGTATCTTTGTTTGGGGTTTACTCCAAAACATTTGCGAATAATCATTATACCATTATGTTCATTAATTGGGTTCGAAGAAAAAAATGAAAACTAGTGAAAACGTCGCATGAGAAGAAACGAGAGATCACTAAAGACAGCGACGAAAAGAAAAAGTAATTACCGAATGAAATTGAAGACCTCATCGAACTGAAGAAATAACAAGGAAAGAATACCAACAAAAAATGAACCCCAGACATGAACAAAGTTAAATCAATTGAAAATCATGATAAAGACGAGAGAGAATTTACTACTACTACAAGGAACCATAGACTGGGCAGTTTTCACCATAGAACATCGCCAAAACTCTAAAGAACGAAAAAAAGACTAACACACTAATGATGATTACCAAATTACACAACAAGATGATTACCAAATTTCGCAGATCAATTCAAACTTGATGACGCAGAAGTTGCAAAATACATAGAGAAAAATTCCAAATTCGATTAAATGAACAAAGACTATATCAAGAACGTTGAAAAAAATACCAGAAAAAGTAATTCTAGAAAGACAAAAAGGAAATACCGAATGAAATATAAAACCTCATTGAACTGAAGGGAATAACAAAGAAAGGATACCAAAAAAAAATGGACCCCAGACATGAACCAAGTTCAATCAATTGAAAATCATGATAAAGACGAGAGAGAATTTACTATAAAAAAAAGGAACCATAAACTGGGCAGTTTTTACCATAGAAAATCGCCTAAACTCTAAAGAGCGAAAAAAGAACTAACACACTAATGAGAGAGAAGAACGAGATGATTATCCGATTTCGCAGATTAATTCAAACTTGATGACGCCGAAAACAAAAAATTGCAAAAGTTGAAAAATACATAGAGAAAACTTTTGAGTTGAGAAAAATTCAAAATTCGATTGAGTAAACAAAGACTATATCAAGAACGTTAAAAAAAAACACCAGAAAAAGTTATTCTAGAAAGACAAAAAGGAATTACCGAATGAAATATAAAACCTCATCAAACTGAAGGGAATATCAAGCAAAGGATAACAACAAAATATGGACCCCGGACATAAACCCAGTTGAATGAATTGAAAATCATGATAAAGACAAGAGATAATTCACTATAACAAAAAAAAGGAACCATAAACTGGGCAGTTTTCACCATAGAAAATCGCCAAAACTCTAAAGAGCGAAAAAAGAACTAACACACTAATGAGAGAGAACAACGAGATGATTACCCGATTTCGCAGATTAATTCAAACTTGATGACGCCGAAAACAAATGACGCCGAAAACCAAAAATTGCAAAAGTTGAAAAATACATAGAGAAAACTTTTGAGTTGAGAAAAATTCAAAATTCGATTGAGTAAACAAAGACTATATCAAGAACGTTAAGAAAAAACACCAGAAAAAGTTATTCCAGAAAGACAAAAAGGAATTACCGAATGAAATATAAAACCTCATTAAACTGAAGGGAATAACAAGGAGAGGATAACAACAAAAAATGAACCCTGTTGAATCAATTGAAAATCATGATAAAGACAAGAGAGAATTTACTATAACAAAAAAAAGGAACCATAAAATGGGCAGTCTTTACCATAGAAAATCGCTGAAACTATAAGAAGCGAAAAAAAGAATTAACACGCTAATAAAAGAGAAAAACAAGATGATTACCAGATTTCGCAGATCAATTCAAACTTGATGACGCCAAAAACAAAAAAATCGCAGAAGTGGAAAAATACATAGAGAAAAATTTTGAATTGAGAAAAATTCCAAACCAAAAATCATGATGAAGACGAGAGAGAATTCACTATAACAAAAACCGGAACGATAAACTGGGCAGTTTTCACCATAGAAAATCGCCAAAACTCTAAAGAGCGAAATAACAATAATAAAAGAAAACAAGATAATTACCAGATTTAGCAGATCAATTCAAACTTGATGACGCCGAAAACGAAAAATTCGCAGAAGTTGGGAAATACAAAGAAAAAAATATTCAATCGAGAAAATTCCAAATTCGATGACGTAAACAAAGACTATATCAAGAACGTTAAAAAAAACACTAAGAAAGACTAAAGAAAATTATTGGAGAGTTAGGAATCATACCGGAGCAGCAGAACGAATTCAGAAAAGAATAAGGAAAAGAAACACAACTACCAAGAATGAATAAAAATTTTTTGAGAGAAAAACAAAGAGATTCGAATAGGTTGCTATAATTATGAACATTTCGAAAGATTTGACAGAGTGTGGCCTCAAAGAGTAACCCATAAAATGATCATCATAGTAATACACAGAACTGATAACGTTCCACCTAGAAATCAGAAAATTTTATGTTGAAGACAAAGAGGAAACTTATAAAGAAAAAGAGATAAAAGCAGGAGTCATACAGGGATTTTCATCCGTACCAATCCTCTACAGAAAATACACGAGTGACATACCAGAAATCTACGAAATATCAACGAAGAGAAGAGCCAATCAATAATGTTTCACAAAACAAGAGGAAATCTCAAAAATAATAAAAAAACGATAAATAAATAATTTTTGAAGAGAATATAAAATACTTAGATACCTATAAAATGGAGAAAAAAACACATTTCGACAAACACACAGAAGAAACAGAAAAAGAAAACAGAAAATAAACCGAAGTTGCAGATTAAAGAACTAAAAGTGAAAATATACATATCCATAATAAGAACGGAAATGATGTATGAAAGCAAATTCTAATAATGGAAAAAAAAATAAAGTAACTTGAAAGAACACAAAGAAAACCTCTATGAGAAGCAATAGCACCATGGCACTGCAGAAAAGAAGATATTCTGATAATAATACAGACAACGAAACAAGAAGAATTTATATCAGAAATAAGGCATACGATGAAATGAAGAAACACGAAAACAAGGAAATAATGGATTCAATGGAATACGACCTTGAAGAAGAGAAAAGGAATGAAGAGATCTAAAACAAGGTTGAATGAAATCTTGAAAGAAAAAAAATAATGAAGTGAAATTATAGTTCTGCAGATGCAGAATGACTAGATGTGTTGAATAACATGACTATTTTTCAAAATTTGTTCGGTTGATCATTTTAGCAATCCATGGCCGGACCTGGTACAAATCTGGATTGTAAACCATTAGAACGAACTCTTGATTTAGAATGGAATAGACTAGATTATTTTTTATTAACAGCCAGTATTACTACACAAGAACTTATACTTAAAAAAAAACAATTATTTCTAATTTCTGGGTTCCAGCGATATGAATATTCCTTCTTGCGGTTTCAGGATTATATCACCATAGAACCTCATCTCCTCCGGTTTGAGCTTGGATATCACTTTGTACTTTCTCAAAATCGCCGTCAGCATTGTTTTCGTGTTTCTAATGGCGAATTTCTGACCTGGGAAATAAAGCACACATTACATATATTCAAAACTTTCAATGAATCCAGGTGAAACAACACGAATTTCCCCTTGATAAATACTCACCAATGCAATTCCTGGGGCCTGCACTGAAGGGGATGTGGGCGTAGGGGCTCCTCTTCGCGACGTTTTCCGGCAAGAAGCGATCGGGGTCGAATCGGTACGGGTCCGGAAACTGCTCCGGGTCCTTGTGAATATTGGTTATGTGGATGGCCACTGATACACCGGCTGGTATTATCTTGCCCTCTGTAATGAAGTTATGGCTTATTAACACTGGCCTTCATTACGACTAGTGCGCTGCTGAGCTCGTTCGAACTCAGATCGTATCTACAACGCCACAAGCGGAGGTTTTGTGCCTCAGTATCAGATGTAATGTTCGTTTGTGAGAGGCAACAGATAATCTGATTTAATTAACAAAGGGACCCGACAGTCTGGACTTGGCGGAACGAAATCAGGTCTCGAAACTTGTTTATTCCATTTATGTGAATTCTGTTTTTCAAACTCATTCCCAGTGAATTCCAAGTTTTTCTATTATAAACTACGATTGATCCTGTTTCAATTACGATTATTCAACGCTTCATCGATAGATTGAAATGAAGCATGTTTTCATCAGTTCAAAATTGAAAGTTTTTTTCTGAAATACTTAACCCCTATTATTTGATTTTTTTTTTATTTTTCATAAATTCCTGAACAAATTTTGATCATATTCTTATAGGCATGAACATTTTTGGGATACTGGATACTGACCAATCTCAATGTCTTCTTCCAGGCGTCTCAATATGTAGGGTATAACACTGTATATTCTCAAGGTCTCCTTCATAACTCTCTCCATGTACTGCATTCTCGTGACATCTTCAGGAAGTATTGGTCGTTCTTCTCCGTGGAAAATCGAGTCTATCTCCTCATATACTCTTTCCTGAAATACGAGAAAGTTTTAAAAAAATCACGAAACATTGATTATTTATTATATTTCACGAAATATATGCCTTCAAACGAAAAAAAATATTTGTAATTCTCTATTGTATAAAGCAGATAATGAAATTGGACGCACATTTTTTGAGATATTGTTATCTTGACTTGAATATTGACACCTTGTATATCGAAAACGGAGCAAGTTGTGCCACATGATAATGGGATTTTTTTTCGTTTTTCTCGATAACTCTTGTAGTTTTCCATGGAAATGAACGAATTTTCAAAACAAAAGCATATTTGTGAAAATTATATATAGAAGGTGACCCAGGGTTAAACTGTCGAATTTTCAGGAAGAGTATTCTATGAATTTCTGAAGAAAATTTCAGCTGACTCAATTTGACAAGAAAAAAACCTTAATTAATTATTGTCGAGATTGTGATCTCATATTTGTTCAAATAAGTTAGCATAGGATAGGAATACGGTTTTCGATTTTTTTTAAGAAGAAGCGAGATACAAAAAAAAACTGAAACTAAAATTAAGACAATTTGTTTTTTCAAGTATCCAATCTAAGAAAAAGAATGAACAAACAAGAAAAAGTGCAGTACAAGGATTTATCCCACTGTCAATCAGATTACCTCGTGGGGCGCCACTGGAATGAATAAATAAATTCTTGTAGAAGCAAATGACCCCGTTACTGCCCAAAATAAGCATGTCAAGTTTTATCGAAATCATAACATAACAACATAACATAAAAACAAGGAAATAATGGATTGAATGGAATACGAGCTTGAAGAAAAAAAAGGAATTTTTTGGCAATTTTCAAGGTAACCCTTTTTTTCGAGAAACATCTATCGTATCCAAAAAACGAAGCAAGTCAGGGAAAATTATTATGGGAGTAAAAAATCTTATGTATACAGGGTGGCCCACGTTTTTTGAGAATAACCTTAATAGACGATGGAACTTTCAATTTCAAGAAAAAATGTTTCCTTGAAATATAAGTCCATAAACGCTTCATAACCAATCTACAGGGTGTACAAGATTTCAATTTTTTTTTGATAACTCTAGTAGTTTTCCAGATATCCGGATCAAAAAAAGATGATGAGGGTTTTTTTGAGGTCCGAATGAAATGAAAAAAAAAATACAGAAACGATAAAGAAATAATTTTTGGAGACAATAAAAAATACTTAGGTATAAGAACGGAGAAGAAATCATATTTCAACAAACACACAGAAGAAACAGAAAAAAAAAATAGAAAAACGAAAGATACCTCTACAAAAATAAACAGAAGTTGCAGGTTAAAGAACTAAAAGTGAAAATATACATATCCATAATAAGTCCGAAAATGATGTATGAAAGCAAATTCTAATAATGAAAAAAAATTAAATAACTCAAAAGAACACAAAGAATACCTACCTCTATGAGAAGCAATAGCACCATGGCATTTCAGAAATGAAATAGTATGGGCAACAAGAAGAATTTATATCAGAACTAGTAAAAAAGGCATACGATAAAATAAAGAAACATGAAAAGAAGGAAATAATGGATTGAATGGAATACGACCTTGAAGAAAAAAAGAGGAATTTTTATGGGCAATTTGCCCACGATATTCACGGCCATTCACAAAAACAAATCGAAAAAGTTTTCACGAAATTTTATTAAATGGTTCGCATTTTGAAACTTCAATTTCTTTTTTTTTTTGAGTTTTGAGCGTTAAACTTCCTTGGGATTTTAGATAATAAAAGAATTCTGTATTCTTAAATTTGATTCCGATGCATACTTTTTCGATTTTTTCTTGTGAATCATCAAGAATACGAAAATTGCGAAAAGGAAAAATTTCTTCTCGAAAGAAACATACAATGGAATCATACTATTGAAAATAATCAGTGGCACCTGACAAAAAAATTTTTGGGATGAAAACCGTCAAATGAAAAAGGATTCCCTTGTAGATTCTCAAAAAATTCTTATAATCATTTCATTCAAACCCCAAAAAGTATATCATTCTTCAAGTTTTATCCGAATATTCCAAAGAACGAAGAAAGTGGAAAAAATGTTAAATCAATTTTCTTAAAGAAAAAATCGAACCTGTTCTTCTTGGTAATTCTCAAGTTCCCTATTCAATTCAGAATTCAGAAACTTCACCCCTTCATATTAATCCCGAAATATTTTCTCATAAGACAAAAATTCACGAATTTTTTTTTTCATTAAGGCAGCCCAATAACCGAACCTGAGACCTCGAAAGTTACCAGCTTATGAGAGAATTATTGCGGGATTTGATACAGAGCCGAAATGCGAGGAGAACTTTAAGGCGCTTACGCGATGGCCGATCGCAAGAACTGAAATAACTTCCCCCCGTTCGGATCGGAAACTGCGGACGGTAGTGGAGAATGTAATTGCCAGGGCTCGATTTATAATGAACAAGATAATTTATTCATTGAAACGCATATAACCGCAAATAAATCTGACTTAAATTCGACGGCCGCTATAGTACTCTATATGGAACTTTCCACTTACCTGAATTTCCGGATAGTTTCCTAGGGCGAATAGGTTCCATAGGACTGCAGAGGTGGTGGTGTCGTGCCCCTGTAAAAAAATCAAAAGAACTCATTGAAATGATTAATTGAGAAAATATATTTATCTGCTTTTCCCGTTCCTCGGATACGTCACTGAGTTACGTTGTACATTCGAGGGGTTTTCTCTGGACCTCTCAATAATTGGAAATGTTTCAGTTTCGTGTTTTTTGTATACTTAATTTTTCTGTAAAATAACTTCCACAGACGATATAAGGTTCTATTTAAAATTTTTTTTTTTAAACTTAGGTCTGTAAACTCTTCACAAGCAAATTACAGGGTGTTCAAGTTTCCAGATTTTTTTGTTTCTTCTTGATAATTCCTGTAGTTTCTCAGATATTCGGATCAAACTCTGGGGTTTAAATCGAATAATGAGCAGAATGGTTTTGAGAATCTACACGTTAAAACTTTGCTCAAGGCTACTCTTCTTTTCTAACAATAAAACTTTTTTGTCGTACACCACTGAACTTTTTTAATAGTATTATCCCATTTTACATTATTTTTGGAAATTTTCTTCATATTCCGGGTTTTTTCGTACTCGCGACCATTTATTAGAAAATAATTTAACAAAAATTATTATCGATCAAAATTCAATACAGTTCGGTGTTTTTTTTTTCGATGATTTGCTAGTTTTTTGTTAGTTGGGATACGTTAATGATAAAATAATTCTGTTTTCTGAAATTTACTGAATAATTACGATACCCAGGGTGTTTCAAAATTGGGGGTATAAACGAAGAAGGGAAATTTTTTGAGTAATTTTAAGAAATAAAGGGCCCATAAACATGGGATCACTAACGGTGCGTTTTCGAAATACAAGTTTGAATTTTTTCCAATTTTTTTTCTCATAGTATTTTCACTTCACAAGATATTCAACTGAAATTTGGCATAGATATTACAATTGAGAGTTTACACCATGTGACATGCCAATTTCGATACCAAATCTATTGGGTGGTATTTTTTCTCGACACTCTGTTTTCCTCCAGAACTTTTTGGCGAGCCACTGTTCATTTGAAAAATTTCAAAAAGGAGCTTCGTTGTTATACTAAACTTTATGGTTTCTTGTAGTTTTGTCGTATTTGCTACCGATTTCGAGAAAACAATTCTGAACGATTCTCTCGAAATCCTGAAAAAAATCTGAATTGGCATAAAAATTCACCCCGTAGATTTGCTATCGAAATTGGCATGTCACATGGTGTAAACTCTCAATTGTAATATATATGCCAAACTTAGTTGAATATCTTGTGAAGTGTATATAATATGAGAAAAAAACTTTGACTCCCTGTATCTCGAAAACGAAACGTTTGCGATCCCATGTTTGTGGGACATTTTTCTTGATATTACTCAAAGAATTTGCCCTCTTCGTTTGTACCTTCAATTTAGGAACACCCTGTATACCGAAATCTCTCTAATGCTAAATGAAAAAGTTTCCAAAAAAGTCGAAAAATGCAATCATACTATGGAAAATGATCAGTGGCATGCGATGAAAAATTCCGATTATCATTCCATTTGAACTATGAAAAATAAGTTTGTCCACGACCATTGAATAATATATGTATTCCTAATGCTTTGGATGAAGGAAAATGACAGTCATTAATCAAGCCCGTGGATAATAGGCGTGTATAATGAATATTATTCACTCCATGCATAGAAAATCTGACCATCGATTTGCTGGTTTTTTCATTCAATCTGACAGATTGAGAAGTATCAGAGACGTTCAAATTGTGCGGCAATTTTATTATAAATATTTCATCGAAAATAAGTAGATTATGCAGATCGAAAGCGATGATGAATTGGTCAGTACTCCACCAGAAATCAGAGATGCTGCAAAAATCACTGAAATGGAACTTCTTCCGGAGAAATCACGGAATCTATACCTCTCAGTATTTATAATTTTATGGATTGGAGAGCGGCAAATGAAATTGGATCATTCTCGGAGTCAGTTTTACTTGTATATTTCTAAAAATTATCAGCGAAATACAAATCTTCAACATTATGGTCACATTATTCCATGCTCAAGAGCACGCTTGCCAAACATGAAGGAATCGATATCGAAAAATATAAATGACTGCGTTCACTTCTGAAAAGGAAATCAGAAGGCTTTCAGCCGAAAAAAGCTAGAGTTTTTTCTGCGGAAGAAATAAAAAAAGTTCTTTCTGAAGCTCTTATGAGGAATATATTGCAATGAAGGTAAAAAATAGTAACATGAGATAAATGAGTAGAATCGGAATCAAGTTTTGACGTTTCTCGTAAGCTTGACAATTTCCAGCAATCACAGAAAATGAAGTTGACAACTCTATTTTAGGTATGTTGAAAATGCAGAATTATTCCAATTTTACCAATGAAGTCGTGGACAAAGTATGGTATTTAACTCGCATATAATTGCTATTATTCACTTGGGTGATTTGCGACACTCGCCTGCGGCTCGTGTCGCAAACTTCACCCTCGTGAATAATAGCAGTCATTATATGCTCATTGAATAATATACTATTTATCGAAATATCTATAAGAGTAATGAAGAAAAAACGAAAAAAATTGAAAATTTGAACACCCCAGCTTGGTTATGAAGCGTTTGCTATGTTTATAATATTTTTGTCTTGAAATTGAACTTTCTATCGACTGCAAAAGTTATTCTATAAAAAAGTGGACAACGCTTTAGATATATTCAAAGAAGTTTGAAAATAATATAATTTGAACCGCCTTCCTTCTGAAAGTTGAAAGCCTCATCAGTTGCGCTCTGTTCTCCCCTACTGGATCCGCGCATGGGCATGACGTATGAACCACTGTGAAGTGCTGCGACAGCGACTCACCTCCGCCTCACCCCGTACAAGTGAAAACAGCACTCTCTTCAAATAGGAGACGATTGCAGGATTTCAAACACCTTCCCACACGGGAAATACCGAACCAGTTTCCGATTTCGTTTGAGGTACTCCAGCAATGCGAACGCGGCCAAACTGCACCAGAATCCGCAGCCAACAAAGGATAATAGAGGGCCGTTCAAAATCTGCGGGGGGTAATTCTGTAGGGCCTCTAACCTTCCGGGATTCACGTTGAACTTCGCACAATACACGTGGTTTAAACAATGTCTGTAGATAGGTCTTGCACTGTCCGTGAATTATAGTCATTAGATCCTCCGCAACTTCGTTCATTAATTATAGTTTCACATTCAGAACAGGGTCGAATCCGATTTTCATTATAACGATCACCGCCGGCCCTTTTTCCCTTAGCCGCCCTACGGAAATATTACTTCATCATCACTATTTCGGGATAATTGCTTTCGAGGTCCCGGACAACAAGGAGCGGCGGTAATCCTATTAATTTCGTTCATTCAGGAATTACACGATACCGGGCAATTTGTCATCCCGATCACAATGGACCTCGTCAGCGGGTTCATCTAGGGTTTTCTTTAACGGTGAAGTTGATGAATCGAAGTTGATACCGCGAGGCCGGGATGGTCATTTCGATCTTGTCGGACGGTTAATTGGATACGTCGGGAAGGGATGAATGGCGATGGCAGATATGGCGAAAATATCTGCGGATACAGAAATTTTGAGACTTTCTAAATTGGTAATTTCGATTCATATACCAGAATGTCTGACCAGGGTGGCATTCAAAATTCTCAATAAAATTTATACACCGGGTGGAAGCAAACCTTTCTTCAGTCTAAGATATTCACTCGCATCTTTTTTCAAATGATAGGTCCAATAAATTTGGCACATTCTAGAAATATTCTTTATAATAATACATTATATTCTTCTTCTTGTTTTTACATTTAGGAATACTGTTTGCGAGCATAAAACTATTTTGTCGTACGCTACTTTCAATTTTTCATAGTATGATTTCAAATTTCATTTTTTTTTCGCTATTTTCTTACTACAACAATTCATAAGAAATATTTCGATTTTTATTGGATTTGAACTCTAAGATCTTTGAAACTACATAAGTAATTGGGAAAAAACTGAAAAAATCAGGAAACTTGAACACCCTGTAGCTTTGAATGAAAAGTTTTCACCTTGAAATTGAATCTCCTGGCAATTTCCGAAATTATTCCACCAAAAAAATGACCACATAACCGCCAATATCAGATATTTTCCCAATTTCCCAAATTCCATCAATTTCGAATTTTTTTTGGATTTGAATTCTAACATCACCGAAACAACATGAGTTATTGAAAAAAAACTGAAAAAATCTGGAAACTTGAACACCCTGTAGCTTGGACATAAAGCGTTTGAAGGCCAATATCCATAAAGAGTTTTTATCTATATAAATTGAATATTCTATCGATTTTTGAAATTATTCCACCAAAAAAATGACCACATAACAGCCGATATCAGATATTTTCCCAATTTTCCAAATTCCACCAATTTCGATTTTTATTGGATTCAAATTCTAACATCTCTGAAACTACATGAGTTATTGAGAAAAAACTGAAAAAATCAGGAAACTCGAACACCCTGTAGCTTGGACATAAAGCGTTTTCAGGCCAATATCCATGAAGAGTTTTCATCTTGAAACTGAATATGCTATTGATTTTTGAAATTATTCCACAGAAAAATTGACCACAATCAGTCAATATCAGATATTTTCCCAATTTCCCAAATTTCACCAATTCGATTCTCATTGGATTAAAATTCTAACATCTCTGAAACAACATGAATTATTGAAGAAAAACTGAAAAAATCTGGAAAATTTAAAACCCTGTAGCTTGGACACCCTGTAGCGTTTGAAGGCTTATATCCATAAAAGTTTTCACCTTGAAATTGAATATTCTGTCGATTTTTGAAATTATTCCACCAAAAAAATGACCACATAACAGCCAATAACAAATATTTTCCCAATTTTCCAAACTCCACCAATTTCGATTTTTTTTGATTTAAATTCCAACATCTCCGAAACTACATGAATTATTGAAGAAAAACCTAAAAATCTGGAAACTTGAACACCCTGTAGCTTGGACATAAAGCGTTTGAAGGATTATATCCATAAAAAGTTTTCACCTTGAAATTGAATATTCTGTCGATTTTTGAAATTATTCCACCAAAAAAATGACCACATAACAGCCAATAACAGATATTTTCCCAATTTTCCAAATTCCACCAATTTCGATTTTTTTTTATTTAAATTCCAACATCTCCGAAACTACATGAATTATTGAAGAAAAACCTAAAAAATCTGGAAACTTGAACACCCTGTAGCTTGGACATAAAGCATTTGAAGGCTTATATCCATAAAAAGTTTTCACCTTGAAATTGAATATTCTGTCGATTTTTGAAATTATTCCACCAAAAAAATGACCACATAACAGCCAATATCCGTTATTTTCCCAATTTTCCAAATTCCACCAATTTCGATTTTTATTGGATTCAAATTCTAACATCTCTGAAACAACATGAGTTATCGAGAAAAAACTGAAAAAATCTGGAAACTCGAACACCCTGTAGCTTGGACATAAAACGTTTGAAGGCCAATATCCATGAAGAGTTTTCATCTTGAAACTGAATATGCTATTGATTTTTGAAATTATTCCACAGAAAAATTGACCACAATCAGTCAATATCAGATATTTTCCCAATTATCCAAATTCCACCAATTTCGATCTTTATTGGATTTAAATGTCAACATTTCTAAAACTACATGAGTTATTGGGAAAAAACTGAAGAAATCTGGAAACTTGAACACCCTGTAGCTTGGGCATGAAATGTTTGAAGGCTAATATCCTTAAGACGTTTACATCTTGAAATTGAATATTTTGTCCATTGTTGCAATTATTCCACAAAAAAATTGACACATATCAGCCAATATCAGATAACTCCTAATTTGCCAAATTCCACCAAGTGAACGTTTTAATCGAACCGTTGACGAAACAAAAGGACAGGGACGAAGGTGAGGGGTTCGCCTAGATCTAGATTGAACCTTAAAACTTCTTCCGCAGTTTCAAACTCGAATCAATTTACTTGGAACAAAGCCTGACAAGAATCGACTCCAAGAGACAGATACAAATTCAGGACAGAGTGATGGAATTGAATCGGGATGTAGCTGGTGGCTTTTTCTGTTGTGGGGGGATTGAATGTATGAATTTGAACTCTGCCCTCGTCGAAGATTTATGGACGGGCTTTTCACTGACGCGAGATGGGAGACGCGATGATTCACCCTAACAAAACGGGGTTTTGACCCAATAAATTTTTTTTATAACGCCACGATGGAGACTGGATGTTCCGAAATTTAACTATTATCCAATGTTTTATTATGTACATTTTCATAAAAATTAACATAGCTAATTAAAGAGGTTGAAATGCAATTAAATATATGATTAGTTGAAGCAGAAAGTCTCCTCATATTTTTTTGCATTCATGAATCAGTGACACAAGGGTTGAAAAAAATTATGATTACATTGAAAAACATCAAATACTCAAAATTTGCTCGCTTTTTCCTTCCGATTAAGACAATTTGATGTTTTCCACTCATTTTTATTCTATCTAGCGTTCTTCGAATTCAAATGAAGATAGTTTCTGTTGAAAAATGCTCAGTTCTGCAAATTACCAAAAAATTTGCAAAAAGTGTAACAATTTTATCGTTTCATAAAAGTGGGAGGAAAAAGAACCTATCTGGATGCATTTCATAGAAACATCTGATGAAACTGAAGAAGAATCTGGGAATAATGCAGAAAAAATGTAGGAGGGCCTTGTCGATGCATTTCCAAAAAAATCTAATAAAACTAAAGGAGAATCTATTTCTATTATCAGTAGGGATGTCATATTTTTTTGAATTTATGTATCAGTAAAGCTAGGTTTGAAAAATTTTTTTTTGTGTGTTTTTGACTTTTCTTTATTTTATCGCTTTTTTGCAATGAATGAGACATTTTTTTGTTTTCAACATGATTTTGCTTTTCATCTACCGTTCTTCAAATTATAATGAAGATAGTTTCTGTCGAGAAAGCCCAGCCCTGAAAATAACCCAAAAATCAAGAAGTGTAACAAAGCTAACTTCATAGGAGTGGTAGGAAAAAAAATATCTGGATGCATTTTATAGAAGAATCTAATGAAACTGAAGCAAAATCTGGGAATAGACCTTTAGGAAATTTTTTATTATTATTATATTATTATTATTTCACAAAAAAGTGGACCACTTTCGAAAAAGCCCAGTCCTGCAAAAAACCTAAAAAATTTGCAAAAAGTGTAACAATTTTATCGTTTTAAAAAAGTGGGAGGAATTTGGGAATAGAGCTTTATGCAGAAAAAATGTAGGAGGGGCTTGTCGAAAAGATGAGTTTTTTGAACAATAGCTGCAATTATCTAAAATGAACATTATTAAAATACAATGGTTTATTTTTTTTTTTTTCATATAATAAATCATAAATGAGAACTCGGAGTTTTTATTCTCTCCCATCATAACTCATCGAAAATTTTGATTTTAATAATGATTTAGCTATAAATGAAAAATCATGGGATTTAAATCACGATTTGAATCATAAATTCGAATCCTTGCAACCCTGATGGAAGCTATATCTTCGATACTAAAATTTTCAGTAGGTATCGATGAAAAAATATGAAACAAAATCTGTGTTCCAAAAAAAATCAACAGGTAGCCGACCTTATGGTTTTCCTCCAACCGAAAGAACGTTCCCACCGTGACGCCACTGTCGCAAAAACGAGGTCATTAATTCTTCATAGGAAATCGTAGGAACTCCCTTCCTCATGAAAATAAATGAACCACATCTCTATTTTCTTTGATTTAGTGTCCTGGTTTTCGGACTCTCCCATATATCACCCCCTTCCCCTGTTTGTTACAGTTTGACGTGGAATCTTTGCTAGAACGCTCATCTCATGTCGCGTCATATGAACAGCTTTTTATTAAGGACGTGTTTCACTCCGTCAGTTTCCTTTCAGAAGCTCCTGATTGGATTCAAGATAGATGTCGTAACTTAATCATTTATTTGAATGGGGGCATGTCGGGATGCACTGCAGAGTAAATGCTTCGGGGAAAATCACAGGAAATGGGTGTTTTTGATATCTATCATTTGATTTGTTGGTTCAATTCGTTATTCAGTGTATTGGTATTTTGCTGTGAAGGTGGCTATAAAAAATTCAAGGAACAACATTCTGAATTTCATAATTCATTTTTTATGGTTTTCCAGTTTTAAAATTATATTTATATTGGCCGACTCACCGCGAACATGAATGTATCTACTTCTTCCCTCAATTCTCCGTCGGTCCATTCATTTTTTTCCATGTTTTGCTGCAGCAACAGATCCAAGAATGCCAATCTCTTCTTTTTGCCCAGAAGAACGTCCTCCTCACTGAGTTCTTGCATGCCTTTGGAGTTCTGGATGATCTTCTTCCTATCGGCGATAACCTGGAATGAATACAAATTGATATTATTTCTTCATTATCTATACATAATTATGTGAATTGACGAACAATAAAAAATAAATTACAAAAATTAGACCATCATAAACGATGATGACAAAAAGAATTAAAAACCAGATGGTTTTCGATTAAAAAATATTTTCGTAATCCTGTCACCTTCCTGTTGATGGTGTTAATGCAATTCGAGTATTGTGCCTCGTGCAAACCCAGCCTCATCACTGACGTGACCCGAAATCGGAATTCTCGGTCGCGTTTCGAATATTCAGTAATACACCAACCGGGATCGCTTCGATGTATTAGCATATAGAACAATTCACCCCGGGAAAAAACATCAAATAAATATTTACGCAGAATATGAAACATCAAAAACCATTCGAAGACAATTCCGTCGAACCCCGAAGGGAGCCCCGCGCATTTGCATTCTGACCGCGTGCAGACTGTATCGAATTCACGGGCCCCCGAATTGGATGGGAGATTTTGTGGCTTCCTGGGGTTTTCATTAGGGCTATGAAGGCTTTAGTTCACCCTGGCTGTTTTTGGGGTAGTAGATTCAAAATGCAGACCGAACTGTATTTTGAACTTTTGTCAATAATTCTTGTTAAATTTTTTCTTATAAATAGTCGCGAGTACAAAAAAACGCGGAATATGAAAAAATATTTCAAAAGAAATGTAAAATGGAATAATACTATTGAAAAAGTTCAGTGGTGTATGACAAAAAAGTTTTATTGTTAGAAAAGGAGAGTAGCCTTCAGAAAAGTTTCATCCAGTGGATTCTCACAACCATTCTGCTCATTATTCCATTTAAACCCTAAAAAGCGCCTCATCCTTCAAGTTTGATCCGAATATCTGGGAAACTACAAGAATTATCAAGAAGAAACAAAAATGTTATAGTTATTTTACAAAAAAGTGAACCATCCTGTCTATATTTTAGTGTTGAAATAATGATTTATTTTATTTCGGTTGTAGAAAAATTTTCTATTATCAGTAGTTTAGTCATATTTTTTTGAATTTATTGATCAGCAAAGCCAGGTTTGAAAAAAAAATGTTTGTGTGTCTGTCATTTTTCTTTCAATTTTATCGCTTTTTTGCTATGAATATGATATTTTCCTGTTTTCAACACGATTTTTATTTTCATCTAGCATTCTTCAAATTCTTATGAAGATAATTTCAGTCAAAAGAGTCCAGTCCTGCAAATAACCTAAAAATTGGCAAAAAGTGTAACAATGCTAAAGCTTCATAGAAGTGGTGGGAAAAATACCTATCTGAATACATTTTATAGAAAAATCTAATAAAACTGAAGCAAAATCTGGGAATAGACTTATAGGAAATTTTGTCTTGAAATATAACTTTCCATCGACTGTTAGAGTTATTTTAAAAAAAGTGGACCACCTGTATATATTTCAGTGTCAAGATAATAATTTCTTTTATTTCAGTTCTAGAAAATTTTTTTATTATCAGTAGTTTTGTCCTTTTTTTTTAATTTATGAATCAGCAAAGCCAGATTTGTGTTTGTGATTTTTTTCTATTTTATCGCTTATTTGCTATGAATGAGACATTTTACTGTTTTCAACAGGATTTCGATTTTCATCTACTGTTCTTTAAATTTTAATGAAGATAGTTTTTGTCGAGAAAGCCCAGTTCTGAAAATAACCCAAAAATCAAAAAGTGTAACAAAGCTAACTTCATAGGAGTGGTAGGAAAAAAAATATCTGGATGCATTTTATAGAAGAATCTAATGAAACTGAAGCAAAATCTGGGAATAGACCTTTAGGAAATTTTTTCTTGAAATAGAACTTTCCATCGAGTGTTAGAGTTATTTCACAAAAAAGTGGACCACCTGTATATATTTCAGTGTCAAAATAATAATTTATTTTATTTCAGTTCTAGAAAAATTTTCTATCATCCTTAGTTTTGTCCTATTTTTTTCGAATTTATGAACCAGCAAAGCCAGGTTTGTGTTTGTGATTTTTTCCTATTTTATCGCTTTTTTGCTATGAATGAGACATTTTACTGTTTTCAACAGGATTTCGATTTTCATCTACCGTTCTTCGAATTTTAATGAATATAGTTTCTGTCGAGAAAGCCCAGTCCTGCAAATAACCCAAAAATCAAGAAGTGTAACCATGCTAACTTCATACGAGTGGTAGGAAAAAAAAATATCTGGATGCATTTTATAGAAAAATCTAACGAAACTGAAGCAAAATCTGGGAATAGACCTATAGGAAATTTTTTCTTGAAATAGAACTTTTCATCGAGTGTTAAAGTTATTTTACAAAAAAGTGGACCACCTGTATATATTTCATTGTCAAAATAAAGATTTATTTTATTTCAGTTCTAGAAAAAATTTTCTTTCGTCAGTAGTTTTGTCCTATTTTTTTTTAATTCATGAATCAGCAAAGCCAGATTTGTGTTTGTGATTTTTTTCTATTTTATCGCTTATTTGCTATGAATGAGACATTTTACTGTTTTCAACAGGATTTCGATTTTCATCTACCGTTCTTCGAATTTTAATGAATATAGTTTCTGTCGAGAAAGCCCAGTCCTGCAAATAACCCAAAAATCAAGAAGTGTAACCATGCTAACTTCATACGAGTGGTAGGAAAAAAAAATATCTGGATGCATTTTATAGAAAAATCTAACGAAACTGAAGCAAAATCTGGGAATAGACCTATAGGAAATTTTTTCTTGAAATAGAACTTTTCATCGAGTGTTAAAGTTATTTTACAAAAAAGTGGACCACCTGTATATATTTCATTGTCAAAATAATGATTCACTTTATTTCAATTCTAAAAAAAATTTTCTTTCATCAGTAGTTTTGTCCTATTTTTTTTGAATTCATGAATTAGCAAAGCCAGATTTGTGTTTGTGATTTTTTTTTATTTTATCGCTTTTTTGCTATGAATGGGACATTTTCCTGTATGCAACAGGATTTCGATTTTCATCTACCGTTTTTCAAATTTAAATGAATATAATTTCTGTCGAGAAAGCCCAATCCTGCAAATAACCTAAAAATTTTCAAGAAGTGTAACAATGCTAACGCTTCATAGAAGTGGTACTAAAAAACCTATCTGGATGCATTTTATAGAAAAATCTACTGAAACTGAAGGAAAATCTGGGAATAGAGCAAAAGGGAATTTTGCCTCGAAATAGAACAATCTATCGTCTGTTAGAGTTTTTTTACATCTATTTTATTTCGGTTCTAGAAAATTTTCTATTATCAGTAATCTTGTCATATTTTTTGTGTTTGTAATTTTTTTCTATTTTATAGCTTTTATGCTATGAATGATACATTTTCCTGTTTTTTGGGAAGAGAACTATAGAAAATTTTGTCTTGAATTGAAGCATTCTATCATCGAAAGAGTGGACCACCTGTATATAAAAAAAATTTAAATAATAATTCATTTCATTTCTTCTAAAAACATTTTCTATTATCAGTAGTCTTGTCATATTTTTTCGAATTTATGGATCAGCTGAGCCAGGTTTGAAAATTTTTTTTTGTGTGTTTGTGATTTTTTCTATTTTATTGCTTTTTTGCTATGAATGAGACATTTTCTTGTTTTCCAGAGGATTTTGATTTTCATTTACCGTTCTTCGAATTCTAATGAAGATAGTTCCTTTCAAGAAAGCCTAGTCCTGCAAATAACCTAAAAATTTGCGGAAAGTGTAACAATTCTAACGCTTCATAGAAGTGATAGAAAAAAAAATTATCTGGATGCATTTTATAGAAAAATCTAATAAAACTGAAGGAAAATCTAGGAATAGAGCTATTTGCAAAAAATATAGACTCAAATGTATGAAGGCCTTGTCGAAAAGATGAGTTTTTTAACAATAACTGCAATTATCTAAAATGAACGGTTATGTATAAGACCAGTTTATATATGCGAATTGAATTTGTAGAACTTCACTATAGTGCCCAAATATTTTCCATAAAAAAAAACGAACCAGCTCAATCTCCGGAAATTTATGGTTCTAGAGTATTATTTTTTTTTTGCTCAGAAAATGATGAAATTCTGATCTTTCAGAGTCAGTTAGATTGAAATCCATTTATCGGAACTACCAATATAAAACCGAAAAATAATATTCCATGAAATTTTTCTCTTTTCGAATATGGAACCATTCCATAAAAAGTAGAGTAATTTTTTATGGTAAATTGAAGAAGAATTGCAGAAATAATTTTCACTTCTAGGAAAATAGTGGTTAACGTAATCCGAATTGAGCGAAGATGTGTCAGCAAGCACGGCAATGGTGAGAGTAGAATTAAAAATTTTTACATAAAAAGATAAGTCTAGTAACTGTCCGATCATATGTCCCCAACTGGAAGTTTCCTGAAGTAGGGACTGGAATCACTCGTTTTTCTCTCAAAATTTCGTCAAAGAAAAAATCGACGACAAGATCTGTGGTGGGCACTAGATTAGGTCATCACGATCGATAATTCACAATTAACTTTCTTTAACGTGAACAATAAGTTGATATTCTGAAGAAGAAATAATAATTGAATTAAGCTTCAGGTCGTTGTTAGACGTTGATGCCGCTAAATCGTTGTGAACTCGATATCAAACCAGGTGCAAACAGTGTGAATAAACGCGTATTTCAAGTGCATAGCGAGTTGACACAAACAAAGGTTTAAACAAAGGTTGTTCACTCAGTCCGCACAATCGAAACAAACCTTCTCATTCGTTCGATAACGACCAGAGGTGGCGGAAGAGTTATTTGACGGACGACGAGGGCAAAGTGCCAGTAACCGGCGCGATCGTTCATCGTCCCGACTCCCAGACCAGAAGAACGACCCCATATCACCCGCCCGCGTGACATTTATCGAGATATTGACGCATGCCTCCGTCATCATTCATCTGCAATCGCGGAATCAATTCGTCATAAACACCGAAATTACCTCCGTTACGTATTGATGCCCGAAATCAGTGGGTCACATCCCGTATTTCATCCCGGATTATCGGTTATCACGTGATGCGTATTATTGACTCGAATTATTAATTTCAAATTCGCGTGGACCCCAAGGCTAATCATCAAATCAAATCGCATCGAGAGGTTTTGGGTTGAACATTTTCAACATTCCCATTTTTTTTTGAGGTTTATCGTGGGAAATTATTTCGACGTCTGGCCGATTCGAGGGATGAAACGTTCTCTCCACAAACCCAATTCGTTTCCTCCGAGTAAAAGTCGACGATAACACCCCAATTGACTGCCACCCTAATGCACTAATGCATTAGTGGAAACACATTCTCGCCGGACGGGGGATGCATATGGGTAGTTGCCCCCGCATGGAGGTTTGTGTTTGCACAAACAAATTGACCCGGCGGAACGAGTTTCGTCTCATTTAACAGCGCGATCAATTCGAATCTCGAACGGTAAACAATTTCCATCCATATTGTCCAAATATTTGCCGCATCATCCCCCTCAGCGCCATTCACTTCGGGCCTGTATCCAATTACCTAATCGAAATTATCGTTGGTGACGGGGTGGTATGATTTGTTGGTAAATATATAGCGAGCGACCCCTAGCAGATAAAACAGAAATTCGATGCAACTATATAAGTTGTATTGATTATTATATTCCAAAAAAATTGCTACTTTGTCAAATAATTTGCTTTTGGGAAGATACCCAACTATACGAGACTAAAAATTGGAATGAGAATTAGATGGCGCTGGGATCGAAATTTTAGTTCGAGCCGGTCAAACTCAGGGGTCGTGGTTCTCGTCGATTTTTCATTTCAGTAGATACAGATAACTGTGGCTCGATAGGAGCTGAGGAGATTTCTATAAAATTTTACGTCGAAATCTCCGCGACGATATCTGCAATATTCTCAAGGTTGAGGTTGATAATGAGATAATGTCCCTGAAGGAAGGAAACCTAAAATTTTTGTCTACTGTCCAAGTAGTAAGAGACATATGACCGTTGATTGAAGCGGATCTTTGATCTGGCCTTAAATTATTGAGAGGATATTCGAGTAGTTTTTCATATTATATATGAATTCTGTTTACGGACACTAGGAGCGATATTTTGTTGATTTGATTCTAAAAATAATTGGAGTATTTTCACGTAAGCGGTTCACTGAATTTTGTGACTTATCCTTCGAGCAGAATTGAAAAGTGACCCATCAATATGATAGTATTTTTTAAGGGATATCCAAATATGTTATCGGAAAAAACCATCAAACCAAAGAATGAAAAGTTAAAGGGGAAAAACCATTTTTCCAAAAAAAAATTCGGCAAATTTGGCTGTTTTTCAAATTAAAAAGGACCATTTCTTACTAATTGTTCCTTTATGTGAACTTCCGGTTTTCTAGAAAACAGAAAATTTTTCCTTGCAAAATATACATAATATTTTCCCATATTTTTTGAATGCTCAATCGATTCTGAATATGAATATGTGAATTTAGTGGTGATTTCAAATTTATTTTAAGCTATTCCATTCAAAATCAACCTGAGGAAATTCAGATTCGTTATTCCTAAAATATATCCATGTTGTCTGTGGTTCAATCAATATTTGATTGTCGAAATTTCAAGTTTTTATTCTCGTGTATGTTTTTGCTATAAATGAGACATTTTCTTGTTTCCAAGAGGATTTTGATTTTCATTTACCGTTCTTCGAATTCTAATGAAGATAGTTCGTTTCAAGAAAGCCTAGTCCTGCAAATAACCTAAAAATTTGCAGAAAGTGTAATAATTCTAACGCTTCATAGAAATGATAAAAAAAAAATTATCTGGATGCATTTTATAGAAAAATCTAATAAAACTGAAGGAAAATCTAGGAATAGGGCTATTTGCAAAGAATATAGACTCGAATGTATGAAGGCCTTGTCGAAAAAGATGAGTTTTTTAACAATAACTGCAATTATCTAAAATAAACGGTTATGTATATCGACCGGATTATATATGCGAATTGAATTTGTAGAACTTCACCATAGTGCCCAAATTTGTTTTTCATGATTTTTTCCTGTAAACACTCTTTTCCATAAAAAAAACGAACCAGCTCAATCTCCGGAAATTTATGGTTCTAGAGTATTATTTTTTTTTGCTCAGAAGATGATGAAATTTTGATCTTTCAGAGTCAGTTAGATTGAAATCCATTTATCAGAACTACCAATATAAAACCGAAAAAAAATATTTCATGAAATTTTTCTCTCTTTCCGAATATTGAACCATTCCATAAAAAGTAGAGTAATTTTTTATGGTAAATTGAAGAAGAATTGCAGAAATAATAATATTTTTTGAATGCTCAATCGATTTTGAATATGAATATGTGAATTTAGTGGTGATTTCAAATTTATTTTAAGCAATTCCATTCAAAAGCAACCTGAGGAAATTCAGATTCGTTATTCCTAAAATATATATATATATATATGTTGTCTGTGGTTCAATCAATATTTGATTGTCGAAATTTCAAGTTTTTATTCTCGTGTATGATGAAAGCGAAAATATAAGGCCTGAATTTTCATTCAATATGTTTGCCTTCAAGAAAGTTAGGATTTTTTGAAATTATTTATTGAGAGCAACAAAAATGCTATTCACAGAAACTGTTGAGAGTGCCTGCCTCTCACATCTTCGCACTTTCTGAGACAATCCAGACTTTCTTCAAGGACTAGCTTTATATTTTCGCTTTTATTATAATCGAGAATAAAAACTTCAAATTTCAAATAAATATAAAACCACCATTTTATTTACAATATTCGGATTCCGAATCGATTAAGTATTCAGAAAATATAGGAAATTATTATGAAGTATATTTTGCGAGAAAAAATTTTCCGTTTTCTAGAAAACCGAAAGTTGAAATGAAGAATTAATTGGTGATAAATCGTCTTTAGACCTTCTTATTCTGAAAACCAGTCAAATTTGCAAAACAAATTTTTCTCGGAAAAAGAGTTTTTCTTCAATTACTTTTCATGCCGTTGTCCGATAGTTTTTCCTTCAAAATATTTGGATTTTGGGTCATTTTTCAATTTTGCTCAAAGGAACAGTCACAAAGTCCAGTGACAATGAAAGATATACATTTATTGCTGAATTTTACGAGCAGCTTCTCATAAAAATATTCCAATTCTTTTTGGAATCAAATCAAAAAAATATCGCGCCTTGTGTCCGTAAACAGAATTCATATATAATATAAAAAAAATACTCGAATATTCACAGATGTTGAATAATTTAACATCTGGCATTAATTCTGAACGAAGGAAAGAAGTGATGATGAGATAAAAAAAAAAATAATAAAATATTCATCGCATGTACTGAAACAATTGTTCCGAAGATAAAAATTATATGATTATAAGATCAGAAAACAAATTTTTCGGAGCATGGGGTGTACTTAACTCTGAAGGAATATAATATTTCATTGAATATCCAAAGTTCATTCATTTATGAAAGTTCTTCTTCGAACGATTCTAAAGTAATGAATATAATATTGATAAATGCAGAATTTTGTACTAACTTTGTCAGAAAAATCATGGAGTACACCGAGGACTTGCTTCTGTTCTCGTCCTTTGGCTGTAAGTCCGAAGATTAAGTCTGGATGCAGCCAAGGTCGGAACCATCTATAGACGAATATTTCAAGGACCCTGGAAAAAGATCGGGAATACTACACTTATATTAATGATAAAACAGAAGACTCAATACATTCGAATAAACACGAAAACTTTCTCACAAAATCTGGCTCAAATAGGATTTAGTGATTTAGAAATAATTCTAACAGAATTAGCCGATACTTGATGGAAATCCATAATCAATCTCACAATAGAAAAACTGATATGACTTCCACTAGGTACATTGCATTAAATTTCACGACATGTGTATCGATGCCACACCATCATCTTCAGGTGGTTAAGATTCAACTGAATTAATTCACTAAACTCTAAAGCTACCTACTCACAAATCAATTTCATCAATAGGTGGGGGTAATGGTAAATCCTTTGCGCAAACTCCTTGTGTTGGATGAATATTTAATGATATCTTAATGACGCTTCCAAGGATGAAATTATGCTTATCTTACCGCCATTAAGAAAGAAAACCTGTTGACGTTTTTTTCCCTAATTTATAAGAGGGACAACAATTTTACTCCAGAAAAATTCAATAATGGTGAATTATTCAAGTCTACTTGTTCGTTCAATAAGAGAACAGATCTTCTCACTTAATGACGGTAAGATAAGCATAATTTCATTCTTGGAAGTCGTCCTTAAGATATGCTTTCTCACAACAAATCATTCATGATATGTAGTGAACTTACCTGTATATAGCTTTGACATATTCAGAATCAGCAGATTTCATGGCATTTATTTCCACCCCCATCGCAGTCTCTGTAAAATAAATAGAATTTCCTTCAAGAGGGGCTCAATTTTTAATTTTTTCAAACTCTTGAGAATACCAGAAAAGCAATAAATCAAAACCAAACTTCACCCTTCATCACTGGCGTCAACAAAGATGTCTATCTCACCCCCTTCACCTATTTTTCCCCAACGGATTTATATTCGAACAAGTCTGACACCGCTTTTATCCCCCTTCTGGTAAGATTAAATAAGCAGTTTATCCCAATCCCGAAGTGGATTTCGGGGGCCGCAATACTAACGGGGGATGCTGTGTGTTCGCCAACAGTTCGACAGTTTGAGCCGGTGCTACAAAAGGGAAAAAAATAGCCGCGATGCAGCTCGACGAATAAAAAAAAAAGAAGCGTCGGATTAGCCCGGAGGAAATTCGTGTCATTGACGTGTAAAGCGGCAGGGAGAGAACGAGGTTATCCCCCCATTCTCGTTTGTTTTCCCGGATGAACGGAAATGTGAAGTTTTCCGAGGAAGACAAAGAGTTCTCCGACGGGCTGATTTGGAATTGTACATGATGTTTTCATTCGGTTCTTGATGTACAAAGTGGATTGCATTCTGCGAATGGGCTCGTTCGTTTCTTTTATGATCCCGCCAGAGGCGGAGATTTTCGATGTGGGCGAGGAGGTAATTCTTAGCTACTAAGAAGATTCCGTTTCGAGTCTGCATTATCCATTATACCAGGACTGATTTCGGTCAGACTCTATGTTTGAAAATTATTTGTAGGTTGTTTATCTACAGCCAACTTCATTTATCCATTCTTTTCTTCAGTTGCATAATAGTTTCATTGAAAATTTTATTGATTACTCCTTTTCTTGTAAAACGGCCGATTTCATGCATTAGGTAAATATTGAAAACTTCCATTGGTTGAGATGTATTGACTTTTTCACTACACTTGAATCGATCAATTCAGGCAAATCGAAGATATTGGAAGTTGAAAAAAAAGTTACTCCATTTCTGGTGAAACGGCTGATTTCATGCATTAGGTAAATATTGAAAAGAGATGGTTGATATGTATTGACTTTTTCACTACACTTGAATCGATCAATTCAGGCAAATCGAAGAAATTGGAAGTTGAAAAAAATTAACTCCATTTCTGGAGAAACGGCCGATTTCATGCATTAGGTAAATATTGAAAAGTTCCTTTGGTTGAGATGTATTGACTTTTTCACTACACTTGAATCGATCGATTCAGGCAAATCGAGGATATTGGAAGTTGAAGAAAAAAGTTACTCCATTTCTGGTGGAACGGCCGATTTCATGCATTAGGTAAATATGGAAAACTTCTTCTGGTTGAGATGTATTGACTTTTTCAACACTTGAATCGATCGATTCAGGCAAATCGAAGATATTGGAAGTTGAGAAAAAAAGTTAACCCATTTCTGGTGAAACGGCCGATTTCATGCATTAGGTGAATATTGGAAAATTCATTTAATTGAGATCTTTTTCACTACACTTGAATAGATCGATTCAGGCAAATTGAAGATATTGGAAGTTGAAAAAAAAAGTTTCTCCATTTCTGGTGAAACGGCCGATTTCATGCATTAGGTAAATATTGAAAACTTCATTTAGTTGAGATGTTTCAACTTTTTCACTACACTTGTATCGATCAATTCAAGCAAATCGAATATATTGGAAGTTGAAAAAAAAGTTACCCCATTTCTGGTGAAACGGCCGATTTCATGCATTAGGTGAATATTGGAAAATTCATTTAATTGAGATCTTTTTCACTACACTTGAATAGATCGATTCAGGCAAATTGAAGATATTGGAAGTTGAAAAAAAAAGTTTCTCCATTCTGGTGAAACGGCCGATTTCATGCATTAGGTAAATATTGAAAACTTCATTTAGTTGAGATGTATCAACTTTTTCACTACACTTGTATCGATCGATTCAAGCAAATCGAATATATTGGAAGTTGAAAAAAAAAGTTACTCTATTTCTGGCGAAACGACCGATTTCATGCTTCAGGTGAATATTGAAAAATTCATTTAGTTGAGATGTTTTGAATTTTTCCCTACACTCGAATCGATCGATCCAGGAAAATCGAAATTATTGGAAGTTGAAAAAAAAAGTTACTCCATTTCTGGCGAAACGACCGATTTCATGCTTCAGGTGAATATTGAAAAATTCATTTAGTTGAGATGTTTTGAATTTTTCACTGCACTTGTATCGATCGATTCAAGCAAATTGAATATATCGGAAGTTGAAAAAAAAAGTTACTCCATTTCTGGCGAAACGGCCGATTTCATGCTTCAGGTGAACATTGAAAAATTTAGTTGAGATGTTTTCAATTTTTCACTACATTTGAATCGATCGATCCAGGAAAATGGAAAATATTGGAAGTTGAAAAAAAAGTTACTCCATTTCTCGTGAAATGGACGATTTCATAAATTATTTTATTTCAGGAAAAAATTACTCTTTGATCTACTTTTCAAAAAATTTTTTCTACTAAAGTAATATCAATTTAATGAATTTGTAATTTTGAGATAAAAGTGTTCTCAACAGAGAATAAGTGTCATGAAGGTGTTAATAAGAAGGCCTTCGCTATTAATTCCCCAACACCTTCACGCAGAAAGTCTCTGTCACAGATCACACCAAAACTGAGACAAACCTACACGAGAAAAGATCAAACGTTATTGAAAACCAAAATAGAAACTGTGAGATTTTACGAACGTTGCTCCGATCATGCCAAACGCAAACATAATAGATTTGGAGCCCGACTTCGGCTTCGAGGCATGCCTCAAAACCATCTTTATTGGCGCTATTCTTTCATGTTCACGAAAGACTGACGATGTTTCTCATTTGATATAGATGGTAATGAAATAAAAGTTAATCCGAGAAATTCAATTCGATGTTGCCTCATAATTGAATTAAAGAAATATATCTTATCTTTTCGATGAAAAACTGCAAAAATTTGATAATGATTATTTAACAACGCAAGGGTATTAATTATCTGGAAAATATTTCAAATACAAAATATCAATGAACGATGACCGGAAATCATTCAACCTAGATATATTCGGCAGATGGACCTTTTTTCTAAGATCTGGCAAAATGCACGAGAATAAACAAAGAAATCGCTAAAATAGTGTTGTCAGAAATCTTATGTAACTTATATAGTCGCGCTGAACAATTTTTGGCAGGGGACAAAGTTTTGAATATGCAGCGAATATGCAGCTGCAATGCACCTGCAAGAATTTTGTTTATTATTTCCTTTCTGGATAAGGCTAGTTTATAAATACCCATTCGAATCATTTTTGTCTCGGTCGATATTAGTTGGCATGGCTCTGTTCCTTAAAAAACCGAAATCTATCTCGCACCACCCTATACACAAACAACCCCAAAAACACACCGATGATACATCCCGGCGATGCAATCGCCTTTCCGGGCGGATTTTTACCGTCCGTTTTATTTCGGACATTAAATTCGAGTTCCAGACCGCGCTAAGATCTCAACCCGTCGCGTTTACAGGGCAAAATCCACGATTTACGATCTGTGTAAGGAGGGTCTAACCGCATCACGTGGCACAGCGGATTCCGGCATTATTGCACACATTCCGCTCGTGAAATTGGAGTGAAAAGAATTATGGAAATTCGGTTCAGCGTGTTACGTCAATTTTGTCGTTCCTGACTAAGGAGGGTGTTTGGATATAGGGGTTGGAAGAAGAAGGGTTAGAACAAACAGGGGGTGTTGTCGTGGCGACAATGGATCTTTGTTTGAAATTTGATAATTGACTCACCACAGATGATATCCAAAGCACAGTGTGTCACTAATGTGCTTATGTCGAAATAACTTCCATCAGCCAAAGGTTTGAGCTGTTCTATCAACAGATGCGCTTTTTCTGAGAAGACTTCTTGGAATGAGTCCAAGATTTTGAAATGGAAAGTGGGCGTTATGAGCTTGCGATGTCTCTGCCAATAAGATCCTGGAAAAGTTCAATTTTTGAAAGAAGAATGTTTCAGATATCAAGACTCCAACCTGCTCCGGTTATCAAACCGTTTCCCAACCAGTTCTGGACGAAATCGTAGTTCATCCCTTTGGTTATATTAACATTACTTTTCAAAATGATCTGGAAATGAAGGAGAGTTTTCAGTTTTCACGCCTGGATACTTATTCTAATATTTACATACCTCGGCATGTCTGGCTTTACTCAAATGGATTTGTGGTATAGGGCCAACCCAAGATCTGAAAATAGGGCCGAATTTCTCTGTGCGTTCATAAATCCGCTGGAACAATACTGTGAAAAAAATACGTCTCTAAGTGAAAATCAAATTTTTTTGGGCGAAACACATTCAATCTCAGGAAACTTATGGTTTGGGAGAATTGAGTTCTCAAAAACTCCAGGGGAAATTATGAAAATTTATGACATTTCAGTGACACTTTGATTCAACTTCAGCTTTCGACGGAACTACCAACATAATTCTCTGAAATATTCAAATATTTCATTTTTAATTTTTATTCAAATGCCCACTCACCAATTTCGAAAATATTTTGCATAGAGATTCTTCATGATGTTTTCATGCTAAAGAGCAGTAGCAAATCATTATTTTCAGAGAAAATTGAAAAAGAAAATTGGTATTTCAAGATCACTTTTCCTGAATAATTGCCCGATATTCAAGGAAAAATAATCTCATAATGGAAAAAATGGAAGTCAGATCATATCTGGGGAGATGAATTATTCCAGAAGATCAAGACAGGGTAGCTTAAGTTAGGACAGTGTTGAAACAATTCTCAAAATGAATCAATATTAAGGTTAGGTTAGGTTGAGTTAGGAGAGTGTTGGAACAATTCTTGAAATGAATCAATATTTAGGTAAGGTGAGGTTATGTGTTAGGACAGTGTTGAAACAATTCTTGAAAAAAAATCAATATTTAGGTTAGGTAAGGTTGGGTTAAGTTAGGACAGTATTGGAAAGAATCTTAAAATTCATCAATATATGTAAGTTAGAATAAGTAAGGAGAGTGTTGGAACAATTCTTGAAATGAATCAATATTTAGGTTAGGTTAGGTTATGTTGAGTAAGGACAATGTTGGAACAATTCTTGAAATGAATCGATATTTTAGGTTAGGTTAGGACAGTGTTGAAACAATTTTTAAACTGAATCGATATTCAGGTTAGGTTAGGTTACGTTAAGTTATGACATTGTTGAAACAATTCTTGAAAGGAATTAATATTTTATGCTTTTAAAGAGCACAACATTTTTGAGCGCTCGTACTACTTACACGGGCTATATCATTTCGCACGATGACTGTATTTTTCGAATCTTGAGCCGAAAATGGTCTCAAACAACTATTTTCGACTCACTGATGACGAATTCGTCGAAAAATTCGATTCTGTCCGTCCGTCCGGCCGTCTGCCCGTCCATAAGCACGATAACTCTCGAACGGAACAAACTAGAGACTTGAAATTTCCAGTGTGGGTTCAGTTCCCGAATGCCTCGGTTGAGTGCGTTAATGGGCCAAATTCCACCAGGGGTTCCGTAAATATGGCCGTTCAAAGTTTTGTTCCCCTGATAACTTGAAAACTACAAATTTGATCGAGATGAAATTTTGCGCTCAAATGGAGAATGAGCTGTTCAAGCTACATGTGAAATTTTGTTCAGATCGCATGACCAGAACCATAGAAACCATAGAAAATTGTAACTTTTGAACGGAAACGCCTAAGGACTTGAAATTTTCAGGAGAGGTGTGGATCTCTAATTTCGTGATCATGTTCATCTGTGAGGAAAATTGAACTTGGGGTTCCGTAAATATGTTCGTTTGAAATTTAGTTTTCTTGATAATTTCAAAACTACAGATTCCATCGTGACGAAATTTTGTATACTAATGGAGAATGATATATTCAAGCTACATTTATCCAGATCACATGACCAGAACCATAGAAACCATAGAAAATCATAACTTTCGAACGAAAAGGCCTAAGGACTTGAAATTTTCAGGATAGGTGTGGATCTGAAATGTCGCGTTCACGTTTATCAATGAGCAGAGTTATACTAGGGGTTCCGTGAATACGGTCGTTTGAAATTTTGTTTTCTCGATAATTTAGAAACTACGGATTCGATCGAGATGAATTTTGAATTTTAATCGAGAATGATATATTAAAACAATATTTTGTCCAGATCGCATGACCAGAACCATAGAAACCATAGAAAATTTTAACTTTTGAACGGAAAGGCCTCGGAACTTGAAATTTTCAGGGTGGGTTTGGATATCGAATATCGCGGTCACGTTCATCAATGAGCGAAATTAGACTAGGGGTTCCGTAAATATAGCCGTTAAAAATATTTTTTTCCTGATAGTTTCGAAACTACAGATTGGATCGAAATGAAATTTTGCTGAGGAATAATGTATTCAAACTACGTGCGTGTCCAGATCGCATCACCAAAACCATAGATACCGTAGAAAATTCTAGCGAATTATCGAAAAAAAAATTGGTCAGCTGAAGCACTGACATGAAATCTGGAGTTTCAGAATTTTTTTGGCAGCTGTCGAAAATTCCTTCAATTGATTTCTGAAACTGGAAAATGCGAATCTACCTACAAGATGGATGTACGAGCGCTCAAAAGCTCCTGACTTCACGACAGTGCTTTTCGTAATATTTTGTTTTTGTTTCCACGAGTGAACGTGCTTTGAAATCACTATTTTCCTGAAATTTGTTTAGATTCTTACCCCCCCTGTTCACTCTCGTTCCCAATTGAAAAATCTGCATAAATACTAGTTTGCCATCATTGGAAACCATCAAGAATCATTGTCAATGAAAAACATTTGAAAATCGAAAAATAGAAGTGGGCGTTAAAGTTCAAATTTACCCAATTTTTTTTTTAATATTGGGCCATTTCATAATATTTATTCATAGAGCTAACCATAGTTTGAAGTTTCGTAATTTACAATTCTATGATTATAATTTTCGATCATTCGACCTAACCTAACTTCACACCATTCCAGTGATTTTTCAAGATTTTTCCCAACTCAAGCTAACCTAACCTAACCTATCCTAATCTTCGACTGGAAAAGTTTTCTTTCAAAATTGCACCTGAGAAAGAATCGTCGTGAACATCCGAATTGTGCGGTTATCAGATATTCACAGAAAATGTACGACACGCCACTGTTTTTCCTGAAGCTGTTTGTTGTCCAGATTAAGAAGTTCAAAAACCATTTAGCAAGTATTTCGAAATGTTTTTCGCGACTCGATGAATAAGATAAGCAATTTCGGCTTGAAAGAGCAGTGGCGTGGTATATTTTCCCACAGTAAAATCATCTTAGTCACAATTGGGTGTCTAAAAGAAAATGATTATAAATTTCGCTTACGCTCTCTTGGGGTACTAAGTTGAGTCCAAGTTGTACCTATCACAGGATACCATGGTGCCCCTCCAAATTGATCCACAGCATCTGCTATCCGTTTGCGTTTCTCCTTGCCCTTTAAATATAAAAGGGGAAGGAGTAATAATAAGAAAATGATGAGAATTTCGAACACCCCCATTTTAGATCTGAAAAAAAAATTAAATTATAAGCTTTTTCACTTAACGTCCTCAAATTAGAAGTTTTCGACGAAGCTCTTCCGAAGCATAATGAGTCATAATGGAAACTGTAAAACGAGTCGCACAAGGGAGAGGAATACGTAAAGGGGATTTGTTTGGGAGGGATGTAGATGATTTTGTATCGAGCGATTCACTTCAATAAAGAAATTTCGACTTACTTCGATGAGGGCAATAAATTTCAGGTAGATATTCACCACCACTGTGCTACCTGTCCGAACTGATGGTACGTGCATCAAATCTATTTCGTTATTATCTGAGATTTATCTCCACCGAACAATCTTATCGAATGAAAGATTGATCTCTCGTTACAAAGCGTATTCTACTCACCAACGGATTACAAAAGGTTCCATCCAATTGAATTCCATAAATAACATTGTTTGGACTGCGAACCGGTGTCAAAATTTTTTTATCGTTGCATATTTCGAGGATGGCTATCTTGGGATGGGATTAGCGAGATTTTTCTTCGATGCGAAAGATAATAGGAATTCTTGGATCGTACGAGTTTAGATTTGATTGATTTCCGATATTCTTTGTTTCCGAAAATGATGATATCGAAATATAATCAATCCATTGGCGTAGAATTTCGAGAGAGGGGATCAAACTCAAAATTCCTTTGCAGATAATCTACTTGATCGCTAATTCCCAAATAAAATCAAATGGTATGTAATCAGGTCATATAAAAATAAATTTATCGGGGATATCTGCGAGATCTCTTGGTTTAATTCATTATTCTTAATTATCTCCAATACGATAATGGATCTTGAAAGTAATGTCATTTCGATAGGTTCTAGGAATATTCCGCATTGATATATAAAACGGGATGTTATACAATCGATATTTTAATTCAGGAGGTGGGAAATTCCTTTTGTCTGGAACAGAAGTTGAAGTGGATAGACGTTTACCTATTCGATAGTTTCCGGATATGTTAAAAGAATACTGAAAATCCCATTATGTTTACTTTACAAGCACTTGTCATCTCTGTATGTTCTATTCTGTTTTATCTGTTATCTGCTTCAATTAAACATTAATCATAATACATACTCTACCTTTATTTGCCCTCTTCAGTGGGAATCTGGGCAACCAATCGGTCAATTTTGAAGGCTATAAGTCTAGAATGTTAGATTCTTATTTGACACCCATCAGAAGCTCTGAATAATTCATTTTACGGTCAGTCAAAGGTAAGGTTGGGATAGCATAAGGACCTTAAATATTTAGGGTTTGAAAATTCTCGAATTCCGAATATTTCCGGAAATATTTAAAAAAACTCAAAATTTCGCAAAAAATTTGAATTTTTTCCTGGCTCAATTTCGAAATGAATTGGGAATTGAAGATGTCAACATTTCAGAATACTTCGTGATCAAATTAAATTATGTCCGTCCGTCCGGCTGGTCGGCCCTCCATAAACACTATAACTTTTGTAGGAAAAACCTAGAATTTTGGAATTTTCAGCGTAAGTTGGAGGTCTAAATACGCCGTTTTTTTTTTTATAATCCCAAAAAAAAGATTCGAAACATTGTGAATAGTTGTGAAACTTTGTGAAGATCGTGACACTAATGGAATAAGAAATTTCCATATAATTCTGTGATTACATCTCTTGAAGTTTCGATTTTATAAAATAACATAATTGTCGCAGTTTGATGAGACTGAAAACCAAGCAGCGCTGGGCAGGTTCAGTACCCGGATGGGTGACCGCTTCAGCGATTAATTGAAAAAATCTCACGAAGGTCCGCAATTCTGAATGAGATTATATAACTCTGGTAATTGCTCAGATAATTCAAGTGGCAAATGGAGATATTCACATTCTTTTAAATTTTACATAATATGTGAAAATATCAAACTGGCTTCATTCACTTCTTGTTAATTTCTCACGTTTTTTTTTTAATATTCTAGTGATTCCCTGTGGTGTCTGTTGGGCAGTAACTTATTTGAACGAAAAAGCATATTTTGAATTATGGACTTCATATAGATATTCGAATTTGCCAAACCTTGGATTATGGTGAATTTTGCGAGAACAATCAAAAAAATTTTAGACTATCAAGTATTTTTTCTACAGAATAAAATATTGTTATATAAGAAAACCGTGAATTTTTAAATTGTGTTGCATAAGCCATTTAGGTTTTATTCTATAACTTCATGTCTTTTTATAATTTTTCTTTTTTTTTCGTTACTATGTTCTATATCTCACCTCATTCAGCATTGTTTTTCTTGGGTTTTTTTCTCTACTTGTAGATTGTAGCTTTATTCATCAATATTTTTTTTCTGTTTGTTTGTGAGTTACACAATTTTCTTGACTCTTATTAATCAGATAATAATGATAATATTATTGTGTGAAAAAAATTTCTCGCTAATTCTCTTCAAAATAAACCATATTCACACTTACGCTTCTTCAAGTATTTTTTTTTACACAATAATACAGAGTTATGTAAGAAAACCCAAATTCAGCTATTCCATATTTTCCATGTTCTATTCACGCGATTATTCATTTGGCAGAATCAATGACAAAATTTCACGGTGAATTTATATAATTTATATATCTTCATATAATTGTTCTTTTTTTTTCTGTTATGTTCTATTTCTGACCTCATTCAGCATTGTTCTTCTTTGTTTTTTTTTCTCTCTACTTGTAGATTGTAGCTGTATTCATCAATTTTTTTTTTGTTAGTTTGTGAGTTATAAAATTTTCTTGACTCTTATTAATCAAAGAATAATGCTAATATTATTATGTAAAAAAAATGATCTCTCTCACTAATTTTCTTTTCGTTTTCAAAATAAACCATATTCATACTTACGCTTCTTCAAGTATTTTTTTTCCACAATAATATAGAGTTATGCGAGGAGTTATGTAAAAGAACCCAAATTCAGTTATTCGATAATTTCGATATTCTATCTACGCGATTAATCATTTGGCAAAATCAATGATACAATTTCACAGTGAATTTTTTAATATTGTAACAATTCAGGTTTTATTCTATATCTTCATATAATTTTTTTTTATCTGTTATTATGTTCTATTTCTCAACTCATTCAGCATCGTTTTTCTTTGGTTTTTTTCTCTACTTGTAGATTGTAGCTATATTCATCAATTTTTTTTCTCTGTTCGTTTGTGAGTTATACAATTTTCTTGACTCTTATCGATCAGACAATAATGCTAATATAATTGTGTGAAAAAAATTATCTCTCTCACTAATTCTTTTTTCGTCTTCAAAATAAACCATGTTCATACTTACGCTTCTTCAAGTATTTTTTTTTACACAATGATATAGAGTTATGTAAGAAAACCCAAATTCAGTTATTCGATATTTTCGATGTTATACGCAGTTATTCATTTGGCGAAATCAATGATAAAATTTCACAGTGAATTTTTTGATATTGTTACATAAGCAATTCAGGTTTTATTCTATAACTTCATGTTCTTATATAATTTTTCTTTTCTTTCTGTTATTATGTTCTCTATCTTACCTATTTCAGCATTGCTTTTCTTTCGTTTTTTTTTTCTCTACTGGTTGATTGAAGCTTTATTCAGCACCTCTAATTTTTTTGTTGGTTTGTGAGTTATAGAATTCTCTTAACTCTCATTGATCAGAGACTAATGATAATATTATTGAGTAAAAAAATAATCTCTCATTTTTTCTTCTCTTCTTCAAAATTTACCATATTCATACTTACACTTTTTTAAGTATCGCAAATTTTGAAGAAGCAATCAAAAAAATTGGAGAGTATTTTTATTCAAATAATTATATCGAGTTACTTATACAGGGTGTTTCCAAATTAGACGTGAAACGTGGAGGTGGTGTAAGTATCACTCATTCTGAGCCATATTTATTGATATTGATCAATTTGCCTGCAACTTTCGAATTCCACAAAATTATTTTAAAAACAACAAATTCCTTCTTTATTTCCCAAAAAGTTTTCGTTAGAATGCAGGGGCTAGTTTCGTTTCAGCAGATTTTGATTTGAAAGGGGGTTATAAACAAAGAAAAAAAATTAACGAATGAAATATTGTTTTATTGCTTTCAAACTCAAAATTTCATTAGAAAATTCAATAAATATCTCACCTCATTCAGTATTGTTTTTTTTCTCTACGTGTAGATTGCAGCTATATTCATCAACTTTTATTTTTTGTTTGTTTGTGAGTTATGACATTCTCTCAGCTCTTATTAATCAGAGAATAATGATAATATTATTTTGCGAAGTCACTGAGTATTTAATAAGATAGGTCCTCATGTCATCGATATAAAAGGTATCACTTCCATTAACAATTAACTGGACTTGTCCAATCAGGGTAAGAACCCAGTCAGTCTGGGATATCTCCAGATAACACACCAGAAGACGACGCCATGCAATCTCCATCTCCTCTTGCTTCGCTGCATTCTTCGCCGAATCGCGTCCAATAAACCGAATAACATTCGGCATAAAATCTCCAGAGATACTCGCAACAACAGCATTACCCAAATTAAACGTCTCCGTCCTGTTCGGTGTCCATGACGGCTGATAACTCTGCAACATCAACTCCTTCACCCGTAAACTCTGAATAATAAATAGGAGCAGTTGTGGAGGAGGTATTCAGTGATAACAGGTGTGGTGAGCCTTATTCCCGAATGATACTAAAACTAAACTCGAACTTTATGACGTACATGGAGTATGGAGTGTCGCCAGCTGGTGGAGGTTCACATAATTGAGTATTGCAATTTGGCCAGCCGAAGCCTGGATAAAACCCCGCATGATGTTGGCTAAGTGGCAGCTTCGTAACTTTCGACGTACTATGATGGTGGATAGTTGATTAAAATAGCACCCTTTCGCTTTCTAGGGGATCACAAAAAATCATTCAGTCACCAGTTGGAACTTCTGGAAATGCTTTTGGAAGCTACAGGGTGGTAAGAATTCCAGGAAACGCACTATGTGTAAATGAGGTTAATCTGCACATCCATAGAACACCAATTTAAAATATATGAACGCGACAAACCAGTGGCGTAGTCAGTTGCAAGAGGTTCTCGTTTGGGAAGGGATTCTACAGGATGGAATGGAATGAAACTGCCCCTCAACAATTTTCATGCTTTCTGAAGAATCCTGAAAATTTCGAAAGCTTGTTCAGTATTGTAGACTCTTATCCATCTATATGTCAATTCGTTGATGAATTTTGCGTTTTACTGGCTGTGTGGACTCGAAGCCAAGGATAACTCCTAAGAACAGAACTCAGATCAATAAGGTTTGCCTTTTCCATTATGATAAATCGTCTGGCGGAACATAAAACGAATTTATGGCATCCATAACCGATATAGCGGATATAACAGGAAAATTCCCGACGTTTTCCAGGCACTAAAGATGTTGGAGATTGTTCATCAACGGAATAATTCACCAGTTTTCCGACAGATGGTATTTTAGTACCTAATTGAAGAAAACAGTTATTATCTATATTGATTCCACAGATTTGGAAAATAATCAAAGAGAGCTTTATATAATGCTTGTTCGATATGGAAGATGTTGAACACTTTAAGCAAGGCAAAGTGCTTACCCCAAGGAGGTGCTGACGGAGTCTCAGCGAATCACCACAGGCTGATACTGAAATAGGGTTGAAGGGTAGGAAGCAGAGGATGAACCTTCTTTCGACACAACGACGTTTCGGGGCTGTCACCTGGTTTTTGAGAAGCTAAGGGCACTCAACTTAAAGTTGCTCAAGGTCACTTTGATAGAAGACAAAATGGTGCGATAAAAACGCAGTGGCGAGAATCAGACGACTCGGTTTTGGACGAATATGCGGCGATATTCCACAGAAGACTCGATGGCGTCGATATTCAACAAAAAAAAGGATACAAAATCGAGTTTAAGCCTTAGTTACGAATAAATCCGAAGAATATCTTGTTATCCACCCCATCAATTTTCGATGAAACAAGGAAATCAACACATCCCAACAGCAGGTTAGAAAATCCGAATCCAGTCCGCAATTGCATGTAATCCCCTCCTTAGTTTAATGGGAAAACCCCTATCGGAGCTTATCTGAGCAACGATCCATATTAACGCTTTCTGCAGACTATTAGGGGTGGGCAGATTATCGAGTGTTTAAACACAGAATAATCAATCATGTGTTATAAACGATTGGGGTGGTACTTATTCGGGATGGGGCGTTCGGTTCCGCATTCATCGCGAGTTTCGACCTCGACGAGGGGGCAGAAGCTATAAAGTTGATTTATAATTCGCTGCCCCACCTTTCAGGAGAAAACTGGAGCGGGGTTGAACACGTAGGTGTCTTCGTGGAGATGATGGATGCGACAAGATTCGCTGATTGGGTAAATTAACTCAACTTGGGGATGATCTGGAAAAAAAATGGAAGATTTAGAATTTTGGTATAATATTGCTGTTGACTTTCATTAAAGGCACTTTCTATTCTGTTCACTTTATACTCTGCACAACGTTCAACAATGACAATAGTCTCTGGTTTTGACCCCAGGTAAAAAGTGAAGATATAGATGGCTATCGTCTAAACTCAACAGATTACTTTGCCATGAGGTACTGTAATAAATGTTAAAATATTCTTGAGCCACTTCTACCTCTATTTGGCTTAACCCTCTAGTCGTGGAAAGCAAAAATTCAGACTGATTTCTTTCGAATGATCTGATGATAAATCAGACTTTTCGAAATTATGAAAATTAGACCCAGCAGAGACTAGTCTGAAGCGAATCATAAACACATCATATTGGAAGTTGAAAACAAAGTGTCTCCATTTCAGGTGAAACGGCCGATTTCATGCATTATGTAAATATAATACTGAAAAATTCATTTAGTTGTGATGTATTGACTTTTTCACTGCCCTTGAATTGATCGATTCAGGCAAATCGAAAATATTGGAAGTTGAAATAAAAGTTATTCCATTTCTGGCGAAACTGCCGATTTCATGCATTAGGTAAATATTGAAAAAATCCTTTGGTTGAGATGTATTGACTTTTTCCCTACTCTTGAATCGATTCATTCAGGCAAATCGAAGATATTGGAAGATGTAGAAAAAAGTTACTCCATTTCTGGTGAAACGGCCGATTTCATGCATTAGGTAAACATTGAAAACTAGAATTTTGGTATAATATTGCTGTTAACTTGCATTGAAGGCACTTTTTATTCTATTCACTCCACACTCTGCACAACGTTCAACAATGACAATAGTCTCTGAGCCACTTCTACCTCTACTCGGTTCAACCCTCTAGTCGTGGAAAGCAAAAATTCAGACTGAATTCTTTCGAATAATGTGATGATGAATCTGACTTTTTGAAATTATGGAAATTAGACCGAGCCGAGACTAGTCTAAAACGAATTATAAACACATCATATTTGAAGTTGAAAAAAAAGTTACTCCATTTCTGGTGAAACGGCCGATTTCGTGCATTAGGTTGATATTGAAAAATTCATTTAGTTGTGAAGTATTGCCTTTTTCACTACTCTTGAATCGATCGATTCAGGCAAATCGAAAATATTGGAAGTTAAAAAAAGTTACCCCATTTCTGGTGAAACGGCCCATTTCGTGCATTAGGTTGATACTGAAAAATTCATTTAGTTGTGAAGTATTGCCTTTTTCACTACTCTTGAATCGATCGATTCAGGCAAATCGAAAATATTGGAAGTTAAAAAAAGTTACCCCATTTCTGGTGAAACGGCCCATTTCGTGCATTAGGTTGATACTGAAAAATTCATTTAGTTGTGAAGTATTGACTTTTTCACTACTCTTGAATCGATCGATTCAGGCAAATCGAAAATATTGGAAGTTAAAAAAAGTTACCCCATTTCTGGTGAAACGGCCCATTTCGTGCATTAGGTTGATACTGAAAAATTCATTTAGTTGTGAAGTATTGCCTTTTTCACTACTCTTGAATCGATCGATTCAGGCAAATCGAAAATATTGGAAGTTAAAAAAAGTTACCCCATTTCTGGTGAAACGGCCCATTTCGTGCATTAGGTTGATACTGAAAAATTCATTTAGTTGTGAAGTATTGACTTTTTCACTACTCTTGAATCGATCGATTCAGGCAAATCGAAAATATTGGAAGTTAAAAAAAGTTACCCCATTTCTGGTGAAACGGCCGATTTCATGCAATATGTAAATACTGAAAACTTCCTTTGGTTGAGTTGTATTGACTTTTTCACGACACTTGAATCGATACATTCAGGCAAATCGAAGATATTGGAAGTTGAAAAAAAAGTTACTCCATTTCTGGCGAAACGGGCGATTTCATGCATTAGGTAAATATTGAAAAATTCATTCAGTTGTGATGTATTGACTTTTTCCCTACTCTTGAATCGATCCATTCAGGCAAATCGAAGATATTGGAAGTTGAAGAAAAAAGTTACTCCATTTCTGGTGAAACGGCCGATTCCATGCATTAGATAAACATTGAAAACTAGAATTTTGGTATAATTTTGCTGTTAACTTGCATTGAAGGCACTTTTTATTCTATTCACTCCACACTCTGCACAACGTTTAACAATGACAATAGTCTCTGAGCCACTTCTACCTCTACTCGGTTCAACCCTCTTGTCGTGGAAAGCAAAAATTCAGACTGAATTCTTTCGAATAATCAGATGATAAAGCCGACTTCCTGAAATTATAAAAATTACACCGAGCAGAAACTAATTTGAAGCGAATCATAAACACATCAATGCATCGACTGAAAAACTCCCAGCTTCAGGTTTCAGCGTGGGCTGAAAACATGGGAATCTTTCATATTTATCGCGCGATTGGCTACAAAAAAATCTTTCCAAAGAGTCCAACAGTGTTCGTATCGAAAGTTGTCACGCTATCAAACTTGAGTTGTAACGATTTATCGCTTCGCACTCATTCGAAACTACTCGGAGCTTTTCTCATGCGAAAAAAGTTGCGAACATGAGTGCCTGATGCTGTCCCATATCGGGGGAAAATACATTCGCGCCAGTCCTCCATCCCGATGAAATAAATTGTGAGTTATCTGCTCCATAACACATTGATTTACGAGACATGGAGTCCTTTCGCCGATATCCCCTTTCCGTCACATCCCTCCCGTCTTCAAAGTTGGACCGGAGGGAGTAGCTCCGTTTTGAGAGCCAAATATTAAGCAGCAAGGCGAAAAAAGGTTATCGTGCTCGGTATAACTATGGCGAATAGAGTGGCCAAGGGAGGCCTTATTCGAGAGATAAGAATTTTTTCCGTCGACTATAAAATAAAAGCTCATTTTAACGCACTCGAAATCATCCATTAATGACCCCTATTAATGCATGATTATCATGGCAACCGAAGATAAAATATTCAGTCGGAGCATAGATGCATCTATGTTGGAGCACGATCGAGCTGTCAAATTTATTTATTCGCTTTCGATCAGAATCTGATTTTATCCGTTGCGCTACTACATAATGAATAACGAAGAAAATATCCCTTTGACACCGCCAGATGTGACAAAAACTGCTGAAGCAGCAACTTTGAGTCTGCTTCCTGAAAAGAGCCGCCATTTATATGAGAAAACCTATGCTGAATTCAGATCTTGGTGCAAGGACAAGAGGATTCGGAACTTTACGGAAACGGTTTTGTTGGCATACTTTACGGGTATTGCAGAAAGGGGGCATCTAGCAAGTTTATGGCCAAAATATTCGATGCTGAAATCAACACTAAATGTGAAAGACAATACTGATATAAGCAGATACCACAAACTGGTAATGTTTATTTAACGGAAAAGAGAAGGGATATATCCCAAAAAAATCAAAAGTTCGCGAAAAAGAACATGTGAGAGAGTTCATAGCGAATGCTCCTGATAGTGTTTTCTTGATGTCGAAGGTAAAAATGAAACTCAATTGAATCGTTATTCCAACTTATTCTCATTATCTCGTTATAGTGAAATAACTATCATTGTTTGATTTGTAGTCCGCTTTGATATTCGGAGTAGCGGGTGCATTGAGAAAAGATGAATTGTTAAGGTTGCAGAGAAAGGATGTACAAGATATGGAATCGAAATTTTTGGTGACAGTGAATTCATCGAAAACACATTCGAACAGGATATTTATTCACTGTGGTGGATAATGATGAGCATACACTTTTAAACATAAGAACTATAAATGCTCAACACAACCAGTTGGAATCAATACATACTAAATTACCGTCAATGATTGCAAACTTTCCTAAATTAGAGCAACCACATTTGTATACAGGTCAATGTTTTCGGCGTTCTTCTGCGTCTATTTTTTCTGACAGTGGTGCAGATTTTTCAGCCATCAAAAGACTTGGTGGTTGGAAATCAATTTCTGTTGCAGAAGGGTATATTGAAAACTCCATTCAGAATAAAATATAAACTGCAGAAAATTTTTTATGTCATAATAGTTCCAAAGTAAATAATGCTTCAACCTCCACTTCATCCACACGTTCCTTATCGAACATTATAGGAACTGAAATAAATGTAAACTATTCAGAATGTCAACATGTCCAATATTCCCTCTATGAATTTTTCGCATTGTTCTATAGGAAGCATAAATATTAATATATCGAAATGAACATAGAAATTTGTATTACGTCAAATTTGTATATCATGCAAAATAAAAATTGGTTTCGATCCAGAATTTATATTCAATTCCTGATGAGGTCGACGGAAATATCTTGTAATCAACTCGTTTATTAATTCAGCGATTAACGCTCGCTCCGCTAACGCGTTAAAATATTTCGACCATCCATCGCTGTTATTAATAAACTAGTTGATTAAATAACTATTAAGTTCATAAGATTAATATTTCACAAGTTATATTCTACTTTAAATGGCAATTTTGTGTATCAACATAAAATTCTATTTTCCTCTTTGTTACGTCGTGAACGTTAACGACCACCTGTATAGTGGTCTTGCGCTCTTGCTCGCGGTGTTGTCATCGGTCCGACCCCAAGTCAGTTATCGATAAATCACGGACCGAAAAGAGAAAATCATCGTGCGAGAAAACCAAGGATTTTGTTGAAAATCGAAACCATCGAATATTCTGTGAGATATTGCGGCATATTCGGGCAAAATCACGTCGTCTGATCGTTTTGTCGAACCCATGTGTCTTCTGTTAAAAGTGACATTGAACAACTTTAAGTTAAGTGCTTTTCTCCTGCTACTCAGGACAACCCCAGAACTGTGCCGAATGAGGGTCTTCTCCTCTCTTCCCCTTCAGCCCTATTTCAGCATGTGGTGGTTCGCCGAGACTCCGTCCGCACCCTCTTGGGGTAAGTACTTTGCTTTGCTTAAAGTGTTCAATTTCCCAGTCAGTTCATCTGAAGGTGGTCGCAAACCATTTTTGCGATCGTTCATAGTGCCGAAACCAGGGACCTTTTTTCTGTTGATTTCCATCCGGCGAAAAACAGCTCGAAGAATGTGCAATTTTCCTTGGCCCTATAATGCCATCGAGATGCTTCTCGATCCCCCAACCCCGGGACGATTCATCTCCAACATTTACATCATTGTCTTGACGCAGGCTGATCTCTCATCCTGAAGACCGCCCTAAATTAAGAAATGTGAGGCGGTAATAATAATACGGCTCTCTAACTGATTACCATCGTTCATATTGTCCGCGGCAATATTACGCAAGGGAAGATGTTCCGCTTTATTTCTAGAATTCTTTTGTACGACGTTGAGCTGAGGGCAGCGAGACGAATGACGAACATTATTTCTCGTGTAGGGTTTGGGATTCAAGAAAAGGAATTTACAGTAATTGCTGGGGGAGCGTCTTCGATCAACCCCCAACCTCCCGGAGGAAAAATGGCCACTTGATTCTATGCGAATTTCGCTGAGGATATCTAATGGAGATGTTTATGTGAAAAAGCTCCACAATTTGCTGAGCTGACATGAGACGCTAGAAGAGTGGTGCCTGGTTATCGAGTTTGTCAGAAACTTTATAAATTAGTCTTTTCTTTGAAATTATTTTTAGAGTTCTTTTTGTTCCTTGTGAAGATTATAACACGGATTTTTCAAATATTTATGAACCAATAATGGAAATTTTGAATTCATCAAAATATGCCAGAGCCTACTGATTTTTTGTAATCTCAAATTTTCTGACGACACATAGAATTTTTCAATATTTTTTTCTCAAAAAGTAGTAAATCCCAAAAGGAGGCTCGAGACTAAAAAGGTTTAAAATCAAATAGAGATTTTCCCAAAAAAAATTGAAAGTAAAGTGAGACATTTCTTCAGGAAAATTATCACCTCAAAGATTTTCGAGGGCAATTGAAATGTAATGTCAACCTTGAAGTAATATATCTTCTCCAAATTTAGTTTCATTTTTGCACTTTTTAATACTTTTTAGTCTCTTCCTCATCGTTGTAATTATTTTTCGAGTTTTTCTTCATTTAAGTATAACATTTTTTGTGATGATTATTACACGAGTTTTTGGAATATTTATTAATCACTGCCACAAATTCGAAAAGTTTTCAAGGAAACTAATAATCATCAATTCATCCAAATATGCCAGAGCCTACTGATTTTTTCTTAATTTCAATTTTTCAAAAGAAACAGATACAATCGTTCAAATTTTTTCTAAATGATAGCAGATACCGAAAAATCGCTCAAGAGCAAAAAGGTTTGAAAGGTTTGAAATGAAAAAAGGTTCGCTAAAATAAATTTTTCACTAACAGTGACGCCCCACAAAAATGTTCTGGAAGTAAAATGAGACATTTCTTCAGGAAAAATATCACCTTGATGATTTTTCAAGGGCAATTTAAATGTCATATAATGTCATCTTCGAAGTAATATATCTTTTCCAAGTTTTATCTGAAGTTCAGTTTCATTTTTGCGCTGTTTTATACTTTTTTCTCTCAAATTCAGTCTTTTCCTCTTCGTTGTAATTATTTTTCGAGTTCTTCTTGTTTTAAGTATAATATTTTTTGTGATGATTAGTACACGAGTTTTTCGGATATTTATGAACCACTCCCATAAATTCAGGAAATTTTCAAGGAAACTAATAATGAAAACTATGAATTCATCCAAATATGCCAGAGCCTACTGAATTTTTTTTAATTCCCATTTTCCAGAAGACACAGATACAATTGTTCAATTTTTTTTTTAATGATAGCAGATTCCAAGAATTTGACCAAGAGCAAAAAGGTTCAAAAGGTTTAAAATGAAAAAAATTAAATGAATCTTTAACAACAGTGACGTACCACAAAAACGTTCTGGAAGTAAAATGAGACATTTATTCAGGAAAAATATCAACTTGAAGATTTTCAAGAGCAATTGAAATGCCATATGTCAACCTTGAAGTAATAAATCTAATAAATAAAATTCTCGTGTCACAGTTTTCGTTGCCATACTCCTCCGAAACGGCTTAACCGATTTTGATGAAATTTTTTGGGCTTATCCGGTATCTATGAGAATCGGCCAACATCTATTTTTCATCCCCCTAAATGTTAGGGGTAGTCCACCCCTAAATTTTTTTTTTTTATTTTTCAGACAAAATTTCTAATTTCTATTTTTTTATGATACAACATACAAAAATACATACAATCCCCAATTTTCACCCTTCTACGATCAACCCTTATTTTTTAAGAAATTGTGAAAAAAGGGAGAGACCGGGGGCGCGAAGCGCCCCCCGCGTTTTCGAGAGGGAGAAACGGGCTTTCCTAAGGTAAGAGAGGCCGAAGGCCTCGGGCAATTTTGAAATTGCGAAAAAAGGGAGAGACCGGGGGCGCGAAGCGCCCCCCGCGTTTTCGAGAGGGAGAAACGGGCTTTCCTAAGGTAAGAGAGGCCGAAGGCCTCGAGCAAATTTGAAATTGCGAAAAAAGGGAGAGACCGGGGGCGCGAAGCGCCCCCCGCGTTTTAGAGAGTGAGAAACGGGCTTTCCTAAGGTAAGAGAGGCCGAAGGCCTCGAGCAATTTTGAAATTGCGAAAAAAGGGAGAGATATGGCAAAACAACGTTTGCCGGGTCAGCTAGTATTTTATAAATTTCAATAGAAGTTCAGTCTCATTTTTGTGCCGTTCAATACTTTTTTCTTCCTAATTTAGTCTCTTCATCTTCGCTGTAATTATTTTTTGAGTTTTTCTTGTTTTGAGTATAACATTTTTTGTGATGATTATTAACGAGTTTTTCGGAAATTTATGGACCACTGCCATAAATTCAAAATATTTTCAAGGAAACTAATAATGAAAACTATGAATTCATCCAAATATGCCAGAGCCTACTGATTTTTTCTTGATTTTAATTTTTCAGAAGACAGATACAATGGTTCAATTTTTTTTTTAAAATGAGGGCATTTACCAAAAATTTGCTCAGGAGCAAAAAGTTCCAAAAGGTTTAAAATGAAGGAAGGTTTTCTAAAATAATTTTTCAACTAACAGTGACGCACCACAAAAACGTTCTGGAAATAAAATCAGAAATTTCTTCAGGAAAAAGATCACCTTGAAGATTTTCAAGAGCAATAGAAATGTCATATAATGTCAACCTTGAAGTATTAAATATTTTACGAATTTCATTTGAAGTTCAGTCTCATTTTTGTGCTGCTCAATACTTTATTCTTTCTAATTTAGTCTCTTCCTCTTCGTTGTAATTATTTTTTAAGTTTTTCTTGTTTCAAGTCAAACATTTTTTGTGATGATTATTACACGAGTTTTTCGGAAATTTATGAATCACTGCCATGAATTCAAAATATTTTCAAGAAAACTAATAATGAAAACTATGAATTCATCCAAATTTGCCAGAGCCTACTGATTTTTTCTTGATTTCAATTTTTCAGAAGACAGATACAATGGTTCAAATTATTTTTTAAAATGTGGGCATTTACCAAAATTTGCTCAAGAGCAATAAGTTCCAAAAGGTTTAAAATGAAGGAAGGTTTTCTAAAATAATTTTTCAACTAACAGTGACGCACCACAAAAACGTTCTGGAAATAAAATCAGAAATTTCTTCAGGAAAAATATCACCTTGAAGATTTTCAATAGAAATGTCATATAATGTCAACCTTGAAGTATTAAATATTTTACGAATTTCATTTGAAGTTCAGTCTCATTTTTGTGCTGTTCAATATTTTCTTCTTTCTAATTTAGTCTCTTCCTCTTCGTTGTAATTATTTTTCGAGTTTTTCTTGTTTCAAGTAAAATATTTCTTGTGATGATTATAACACGAATTTTTCGAATATTCATGGACCACGGCCATAAATTCGAAATATTCTCAAGGAAACTAGTGATGAAAACTATGAATTTATCCAAATATGCCAGAGCCTACTGATTCTTTCTTAATTTCAATTTTTCAGAAGACACAGATACAATTGTTCAAATTTTTTTTTTAATGGTAGCAGATATCAAAAAATTGCTCTAGAAAAAAAAGGTTTGAAATTGAAGAGAGATTCTCTCAAAAAATAAAAAAGGTGCTCTACAAAAACGTTCTGAAAGTTTAATAAGCCATTGCTCCTGCAAAAAAAAATTCTCCGAAGATTTTCACAGATTGTCATATGATATCAACCTTAAAGTAATAAATCTTTGTCAGATTCCACCAAGAGTTTAGTTTCATTTTTGTGATTGTTTAATTCTCTTTTCTTTATTCTCTTCGTTGTAATTATTTTTCGAGTTTTTGTTTGTTTATGTATAGCTTTTTTTCTGATGATTATTACACGAGTTTTTTGTATATTTATAAACGACTGTCACAAAAAAAATCCGAATGAAAACCAGGAATTCATACAAATATGAATTTTTCATACTTTTTCTGGCGACACAGATAGAATTGTTTTTCTTCAAATTGTAGTAGACACCAAAGAATTGAACCCAAACAAAAAGTTTTGAAATAAAAGAGAAATTCTTTTGAACGTTTTTTTACATACCAGAGGCGCAAGACAGAAAATTTCTGCAGGTATAATGAGACACTGTTCCAGAAAAAATATCTACCTGTAGGTTTTCACGGGCAATGGACAATGGACATGTCATATAATGTTAAACTGGAAGTGTTAAATCCTCGCCAAATTTCATCCAAATATCTCGAAAAATGCAGAAGCTATGAAGAAAAAATTTAGGAAAAATCAAATTTTAACACTCTGTGTCTCGAAAACAAAGCGACTTTTATTGTTGATATCATCAAATGAATGAACCCTCTCGGTCTCTCTGCGTTGCTTCGATAAAACAGCCGATGAATGAGTTACCATTGCAGGCGGACTTGAAGATGGCATCGAAGGAAATGAACACTACACGCTGAGCTGGCGGAATCTCCGAAGTAACAAAAAACCCAATATCGAAACTAGGTTCCAGCAAAACGAAATTCCGAATTCGCAGTGAAACAATAAGAAATTGGATAACCAAAATCGATACGTTACATGGTACAAAGGCAAAAATACATTCCGGATCGCTGAGCATTATCTCCCAGAGCCTCGTTCGGTTTCTTCTCGCCGGAACTTTTCCTCCGCTTAGTATTGCTCACAATGGCGGAATTATTAGATTTCCAATTCCGACTCGATCGAAAGTTTCTGCCCTGCAGAGACGTGTTCCAGATTAAATCAATTCATCAGTGCGGTATTCTCGGCTCGATATGATCGAGTTTAAGGGCGCCTCTGTCGGCAGAAGAATATTCGTGTTAAACACTCTATTGTAAGTCCGGGTTTCTCTCGAAGATCTAGAATATACCTTCTTTTTTTTTATATGGAGGTTTTTCTTTGAATGTTAGGAATTCTCGACTGATTTGGCACACAATTAACTTCCGCTTGATCCATCCTTGGTGATGAACACTCATTTCACCCATGAATACAGAATATAACAACGACACACCAAAGTCAACCGAAAATATTGGAAGTTAAAAAAAAAGTTTCTGGTGAAACGGCCGATTTCATGCAAATTGAAAAATTCATTCAGTTGAGATGTTGCCACTTTTGCACTATACTGGAATCGATCGAATCAGGCAAATCGGAGATAGTGGAAGTTGAAAAAAAGTGACTCCATTTCTGTTGTAACAGCCGATTTCATGCATTAGGTAAATATTGAAAACTTCATTCAGTTGAGATGATGCCACTTCTTCACAAGACTGGAATCGATCGAATCAGGCAAATCGGAGATATTGGAAGTTGAAGAAAAAGTTACTCCATTTCTGGTGAAACGGCCGATTTCATGCATTAGTTAAATATTGAAAACTTCATTCAGTTGAGATGTTGCCACTTTTGCACTCTACAGGAATCGATCGAATCAGGCAAATCGGAGATATTGGAAGATGAAAAAAAAGTTACTCCATTTCTGGAGAAACGGCCGATTTCATGAATTAGGTGAATATTCGAAAAATTCATTTAGTTGAGATGTATCGACTTTTTCACTACACTCGAATCGATCGATTCAGGCAAATCGAAAATATTGGAAGTTGGAAAAAGAGTTACTCCATTTCTGGTGAAACGGCCGATTTCATGCATTAGGTAAGTATTGAACAATTCATTTAGTGGAGATGAATTGACTTTTTCACTACACTTGAATCGATCGATTCAGGCAAATCGAAAATATTGGAAGTTGAAAAAAATTTACTCCATTTCTGGTGAAACGGCCGATTTCATGCATTAGGTAAGTATCGAAAAATTTATTTTGTGGAGATGTATTGACTTATTCACAATACAAATCGAAAATATTGGAAGTTGAAAAAAAAGTTACTCCATTTCTGGAAAAACGGCCGATTTCATGCATTAGGTGAATATTTGAAGAATTCATTTAGTTGAGATGTATCGACTTTTTCACTACACTTGAATCGATCGATTCAGGCAAATCGAAAATATTGGAAGTTGGAAAAAGAGTTACTCCATTTCTGGTGAAACGGCCGATTTCATGCATTAAGTAAGTATTGAACAATTCATTTAGTGGAGATGAATTGACTTTTTCACTACACTGGAATCGATCGATTCAGGCAAATCGAAAATTTTGGAAGTTTAAAAAAATTTACTCCATTTCTGGTGAAACGGCCGATTTCATGCATTAGGTAAGTATCGAAAAATTTATTTAGTGGAGATGTATTGACTTATTCACAATACAAATCGAAAATATTGGAAGTTGAAAAAAAAGTTACTCCATTTCTGGTGAAACGGCCGATTTCGTGCATTAGGTGAATATTGAAAAATTAATTTAGTTCAGATGTATTGACTTTTCCACTACGCTTGACTGGATCTATTCAGGCAAATCGAAAAAATTGGAAGTTGAGGAAACAATTACTCCACTTCTGGTGAAAAGGCCGATTCCATGCATTTGGTAAATATTGAAAAATTCATTTATTTGAGATGTATCAACTTTTTCAGTACACTTGAATCGATCTAACTATGCAAATGAAATATATTGGAAGTTGGAAAAAAAGTACTCCATTTCTGGTGAAACGGCCGATTCCATGCATTAGTTAAATATTGAAAACTTCATTTAGTTGAGATGTATCAACTTTTCACTTGAATCGATCGATTTAAATCACAAGACATTCATGAATGAATATTGGTCGTCTATCTGAAGTTTTCAAATTTCAAAATGAGAACAAGAAAATATGTATTAGATAGACTAATAAAAGCATGTAACCCCATGAAACATCGAAACGAAGGATAAATTTCGATGTTTCATGGGGTTAAATGTATTGATTTGTTGGCTTGCTTTTATTAGTCTATCTAATACATATTCTTTTGTTCTCATTTTGAAATTTGAAAACAAGACATTCACTTGCTGCTTGCCGAAACAGTGATGAGGATAGGAATTCTCGACACTTCCCTGGACTTACCTGGCACATGCGATTGCAAAACAAAAGTTCCATAACCTCTTCTATAAAATAAAAATTAAATAATGTTTATTCCTGAAATTTTTTCGGTTTATCATGGCGTTCGGGTGTGCACGTGCCGTTATGCCGTTTAAAACCAACAGCTTCCTGTGAACTCGTTGGCCTTTTCACGATAAGTCTAGTCTCCGCATTAGTTTCGATGGAGGCGTATTCATTCGCTGCCCCATTTCCGATATTATTACGGGGGTATTCTACATATCGGGGTAGGATTTGAGGAGCAGGATCCAGATAAGTTCGGGAATTTATGGCATCTCTTGGATTATGCGATTTCCCCCACTTTAACATCCTAGGATTATTGTGTAACTTTCTCTTGATATTGCGAGTTTCACGTCAGCCTATTAGGTTTAACGAAACGGGGCAGTGCAAATAATCAAGTTCAAATTATAATAGGCTCTATGGCAGTGGCGGCTCGTCTACCAGCTTATGTCAGACCATAGTCTTTGGAGCTAATTCTTAATTACCATTGGTCAGCTCAGGGTCAAACTCTACACGAAGATAGATCTGTGCCGAGTTGCGGACGTAGATTCATACAGAGGCGCATCAGGTAGAAACTTTCATTCTCTAAACGATGTACAATAATCCGTCCCAAGATGTTGAAAACATCTACAGTTTTCGCATTCTTCGAATCTGCGCTGCATCTCTACAGCTCTCATACCCCAGCCACTGCTCTATGGTAGATCTGATCATTTTTTTAATGATGAAAATGCATTGTCTTCCTGGCAACGCTCCCTGAATCATAAGTTTTTCATATTTTATTCATAAACTCACCGTCGTTCCGAATTGGCTGCTCGAAAGGAAAAAAAAATACGACGATTTATTTATGAAACTTCGAAAGGATGGGACTCGTCGAAATGGAATCCCAGATGGCTGTGTAATGAATTTGCACTCCCGGAATTGAGCTAGCGCCGTATGCATGATGAGAACAGCATCTACCGTGAATTTTTGATGTCGAGAAATTTCTTCGCAGACGGTTCCGAACTTTCCTCGCTGCGATAAGACTCGATTTGGAAAAAAAACGAATTCGCCGGATTGAATATTGAATCATGAATTATTGATAGGACGACGAGCCATGTGGTATGCCGGGAGGGGGAGAGGAGTAAATCGACAAGGAAGTCATTCATCAGACAATTGGGAATTTGTCCAATAAACTTCAACATTAAGCATATTTTGAATAGGCATGATCTGCGCTGCGTCAGTCTGTATACTAAAACTTTGCTCGAAGAGTTTTAATCTCTCCGCTGTACTGTTTTTTTTTTTTTGGTACTTTTATGCGGTAAAACTATTACCGACATTACAGTTTTCTATTGAAAACCGCAAAGAACTAGAACTCCACCTTAAATGAGTTTTTTTTAACGTGGTTATATTACTCCAGATAATCTTTGGCCAAGATCGTGATCGTATAGTTGTGTATGCAACCCAAATGACGCTTGATTCAATAGAAGAGATTGACGCGAAAATAGAAAATTCAAAACACATATTTTCAGCACCCAAAACAGGAAAATAACAAATTAAAAGGTGCTGTTGAGGACGTTTCCCCAACTTCAGGTCGGATAATAAGAATCGGGAAAGACCTGCAAGAAAACCCGTTCTGTACAATGAATAGCAATAGGTCGACTGTAAAACTTCAAACCCAGAGGACCCTCTCCTTATCTCGTTCTAATACTATTTATCCACAAATAAAGTACATTCATAAACAGCAACAGGTTGACTGGTGAGAATTCTCTCATATGATGTTTGAGAGTGATTGAGTGAATTAAATGCTGCACTAATCTTAATAGGCGATGATGTGACAAACCTGTGAGTTAGGCTTCGCAGGAATTCAACTATCATTAGACGATTGATGATCTCCCACGGTGCAAGGAGAGGGGAATGCGACCAAAACAAAACCGAAGGGTCAATCTGTGTGTAATGTGATTCATTTCGATGCAGATACAACCTGTTCGTTCTGCCATTCTCCCTCCTTCCGCGCCCATTCGGAACCCACCTTTCCTGGAGGGAATTTCACTTCTTCCCCTAGACATTCCTACCAACCTCACCCGCGTTTCGATAGTGATTAACGACCTCAGCTCCGCAGAATCCGCCTGTTTTTCCGAAAAAAGTTATCACTTCTGAAAACTACGTTCACTCCAATTTCGCGCCCATAAGTGGGGTATATAAATTGGGGTTTCCAATTACACCCTGTCGAGATAATCTCGAAATAAAGATTGGGGTAACAAACGAGTCTTTTGCGTGACTGCATAACCATGCGAGAACTAGTCAGGAAACGAGATGATCGGGCTCGATCCTAACGTTTTGGACTTTCTACTCGCGTAATTCGATTACGATTAATTTTGTTCGTTCAAATAGTAATTCCTGCTGGCGGAGCAGCGTTCGTTAACTCGCAGGATGAAGGGCATTAATTTTCACCCCGGACAAAATAAATTTGTATCAGAACTAATTGGAAAAACGTCTTCTGAGCTACTCGACACGACGTAGAAATGGGGTGCAGAGATATTTATAATGAATTGCCAACCCCTTCATCATAATTCTTATCGCTCATTGAAAAAAAAATCGTAGGTAAATGTTTTGTGGTTTTTTTTTTGGAGTGCAAACCTCTATAGCCACGTTGAATCATTTTGGCATTATTTTATAATAATAATTTCCAGAAATTATTGTTTATAGGTTTGAATTTTCAGAAATAAAATATTTTCTGCTAGAGGATAATTCATCAATTTATTTGATTGAATTTCATTATCATAACTTCACAACAAATTATTGTGATTCAATAAATGTGTATAAATATCCTACTCGACAATAAAACTATAATAGCGAAACGAAAATATTTTCCACTTATTTCTGCTTTGGCGATTGCTATTCACAGATCACGAATAGGAATTGATGATGCTAAATAGATGTGAAAACTGGAATTATTTTAATAATTTCAATTTACAAATATTATGAAATTCATACTATAATTCATTTTGAAACAAAAAAAACACAGTTATTTTAAGGTTCGTTTATTTTGAAGATTATATCATTGAGAAAACTATTTAACTGAGGCCTTTGGTCGAATTATCATTTCAGGCACCTGCAAGAGGAGATAATATAAGAAAAATTCGACAGGTAATTAAAATCGAAAATTATGTTATTTATTCAATAGTTATCAGCAAATAATTGGAAAACTCGACTGGAAAAATATCAATAAATATTTGTAGCCATTTTGGAGAATAATTTTATAAATTCAATACCTGAACGTGTGATGGAGTAGACAAGACATATTCTACAAAATCACCGATGTCCTCTGCTACCAATTTATTGGAAGCTTCAGGACTGATACTCTGAAAAGATGAACATAACAACTGCTTGAACTTTTGGACAAACAAAAACATTCACATTGAACGCATACTAATTTCTGAAAAAACTACACTGCGATAAACACTGAGTTAACTTCATACTTAGAAATATATCTTTTTTTTGTTTTTTTTCTAGGTTTTTTTTTACCAAAGTAGGTACGTTGTTATTTTACCAGAATATCTTGTTGACTGTACACATCGAAAAGATGTTGTGAATATTTTCTTCGATTACAGTTGGTTCGTTGTTATTTCACCAGGATATCTGTTAACTGATCTTACTTAGCCAATTTGTGTGAAAGGTGAAAGATTCCTCCCACTATCCATACAAAAGGGCGTTTTCAAGTTCATAATACTCACATTTAACCATATGTTATTGGTCTTCCAGTTTTGGGAAAACTGAGGAGTCCTATTAGCATCTTTTCTCTATAATCCTAGAACCTTATCAGACATTATCTGGATATCCCTAAATGATGGTCATTCAATTTACCGCCGAATTCCGTGAAGCGGCAACAAAGAAACGTGGTTCCATTAAGGTTCATTTGTAACTCTCGTTACAGTGAATTTCCCCTATTTTTCTTCTCTAACCGTCTTCAAAACACAATGATGACTCTCTTAATTGTTCACATCGAGCACCTTCAAAACCCTTTGTCCACCTGATCTCCCCTGTTTGAGAATCTGTTTATTCTCCCCCTTTTGCTTATTTTTCAGAATCTCTCTATGTCTCACTACGACCTAAACGGATCGATTGGACGGTTTGCAATGCAGATCTTGTCCGTAATGCATCCTGCACCCTGGATCTTGAACGTTGCCTTCTATCCCATTTCCGTTGTCGAATAATTCAACCAGGCGTCGGAAAGAATGCAATATTTCACACTTCGTGAAGTAACCCCAGAGGAAATTTATGGCATGGAAGTGACAGTCAATTACGACCGGAAAACTCATTATTATTTCAATTCGGAATTCAGACGTTAAGAATATATGTTCAGTCCTCTATATTTGAGGGAAGCGGATACTATGTCTCTAAAGTTAGTTACAGAGTATGCTCAGGTGAATAATTTCGAGAATATGATAAAAGTACGGTTGCTATGAAGGATCATCGTTCACAATTGAGTATGTGATGAGACTTACAGTCACTTTTATCTTAGTGCCAGCTTCGGCCAATACCACCCTCAACTCGTTGGTCAACGCCGTCAATACATATTTGGAGAGCGAATACACATTATCTGTAGAAGATTGGACTGGAAAGTCACCACTCATGTTGCTGATGTAGATTATGTGTCCATCAATATTGTTTCTTTTCATATTCCCCACCGCAATCCTCGTTGCAAAACAGGGAACTAAAATTCGACAATAATGAGTATCTTCCGAAGCGTTGAGTCAATTCCTCTCACTCAAAACAGTGCGATCAAAAATTTTCTTCCAGTCCTCCAAATCAGCATCACTCAAAGTAGGGCTTCGTATGGAGCTGACAGCGTTAATCACCAATATATGCACAGGCCCGTTTTTTTCTTCGATTTTTTTGAAGGCGTCGGTGATTTCTTGCGATTTTTCCAAGTTGATCTGGTGGCCATACAATTCTCCTTGGTTTCCCTCCATTTCCTCCGCCGTCCATTTCTTACTGTGAACAACTCTCCTCGCAAGTACAATAACCTGAAATAACATATAATTGGGTATGTCTATTGGCTGTTATTCTGGAATCACCTTCATGCCATGTTCGACCAAATGCTTCGCCATAACGAAGCTAGTTGCACCAGACGCTGATACCACCACAGCAACTTTACCACGCCACCTTTCCATAGAGAGTGCCATCCTCTGCTGTGAAATGAGAATAATTCAGTTGGAAACATGTTATTGAAGCCACGTGACTTAGATTATGTTAATTTCGTAGGTGTCACAAAATAGGGTGATGTGCACAATTCAATGAAGAAAAACGCTATTGAAGATTTATCATAGACAGCTAAGTTAGACTCCAATTCCATCAGTTCAAAGATGGTATAGGAGTTTTTGGGGAAACTCAACAAACTAGGCAAGAATTAGAAGAATAGAGAAAGGCATGGACAGGCCAGAAAACGGGCCATCAACCTTTTAGTAGGACCAGAACCTTTATCTGGCTTAGGGAAACGCTTCTATAGTGAAGGAAGATAAACACTTTGGGGTAAACTTCATAAAGATCACTGTGGACCTTCAGAATTGACAAATCAAGAACTCATCTTGATCTCAGCAAGAATATGCTACATCTTCTACCAGGCTTCAAAACGGTACATTGCAGCCCTGGAGAGCATCAAGAATAAAATAAAAATTTCAGATTATGTAGGAAGAAAGATAAAACTGTTGAAATACAATAAAAGAATGCTTGGACCACGTCATGGTTTATGATGAAGACATATTCTACTAGAAGCAGCATCAGCTACTGTAGTAATGTTACAAGAAGAGCGAGGATATAAAGCTGTGATGGCCAACTCAAAAAAGGGGCGACCCTGTACATACTAAAAAAAACGTGTTCAATTCCCTTTTGGACCATTCCAATCCGTATTTCAGCCCTTTCACCCTTCAGTCAGTTACTCCAATCAAGGCAGCGTACATTCAAGAATTATCAGATCGCCAAAACAGAGCTGGAAACACGAACAACCCAATTTTCAATCAGGACTCCAATCACCCCCCCATTAGGTACCAATTGAATCGCTCCAACGAACTGCCGTGAAGATAAGGATCTCCCAGCCTTACAAACGTAGTAAATAACCGTATCCAGGTATGTGCTCTAATTATGTGTCGCCTCCTGCCTCGAACATGCACTATAAGCAGGAAGAACCGATATTTATTCGCCGAGCATGTAACACTTTCGGATTTTATCGCCGCCAGGTAGATCCCTATGGAGTGCGGAGCCCCATTATAGGGGGAGACGGGTAAATATTTGAATTCCGCAGACGCTTTCGCAAATTGTTATATACCTTTTGAGCTGAGCCCTCGTGTATGCCGCAAATTCTGTGTGCTCTCGAATAACGGCGCCACGAAGGCGAATTGTTTCGTCGGTATTAACAGAACGAGTCGTCGTCGTATGGGAATAATCGAATTCGGGGAGGGACGTTTCGGCGGAGCTTTTGGGTTTCGGTTTCGGTCCTCGGAACGCCTTCGTGGCGCTGAAATTTGGGCAAACTATATTCGTTGAGAAATCCACTGAATTATCCACCATAAAACACGGAGGTACCAGGTATTTTATTCGGCAGAACACCTATTTTTCGTTAGAAAGCGCCACAAACCATTTTTCTCGAGTAAAACAGTTGGGAACATTATTCTTAAAACAACCGCTTGAAAATTCAAAAAGCATATTGAATATATACTGCAAAAAGTCAATAGTTTTCAGAATACTGGTTCAAAGAAAGAAAAAATTTTCTTTGAGTGATACGATTTCAACGAAATTTTACATGATCTTTTGTGTCGAGTTCTTGCGTGAACCGGAGGTGGAATTAGGCTGGATTTACTTTAAGGAGACCTCGCGTCCTTTGGGATTATAATTCGACCGCTTTCGATCCCCGTGACGCCGCGGATCAAAATCCTATAGAAAAGGAAGAGGGTAACTTTTTGAAATCGCAAAAAATGTACTTTTTGCGCATTTGTCGGCTTCTCGACCTGTTCCGAACGCTTTTTTCGTTTGGAATTCGAAATAGGAAACTTTTTGGGTACCGTCGGAAAGCCCGTTTCTTCTACGGGCTTTTTCGAGGTGTCAAAATCGGCCTTTCTCTAACCGTTTTTTTTTGTGTAAACCGGTGGGATCGGGCTGGATTTACTTTAAGGAGACCTTTGGTCCTTTGTGATGTAAATTCGACCGCTTTCGATCCCCGAGACGCCACCGATCAAAAGCCTATAAAAAGGAAAAAAGGTATTTTTTCAAAATCGCAAAAAAAAGGAAAAAAAGGGGGCGCAAAGCGCCCCCACGTTTTCGAGGGTACCCGAGAAGTTACCTTTTTCGAATTCCAAACGTACGACAAAAGCGTTCGGAAAAGGTCAAAAAAACCGACAAAAGCAAAAATAAACCTTTTCCTTTTCTATAAGCTTTTGATCTACGGCGTCACGCGGATCGAAAGCGGTCGAATTATCATCCCAAAGGACGCGAGATCTCCTCGAAGTAAATCCAGCCCGATCCCACCGCTGGTTTACAGCTAACTACAAACTTTCAATTCGCTATGATCGGTAATTTTCGAATTATTGATAAAAAATAAGATGACCATTTCAACGAAACCCTTCGCCAGTTATGAATTCTTCCGACGCATGCATTCAGACCTTACAACCATCGACTAGAATTTTGTGAGCCTATTGAATCTTTCGAATTTTGGAGTTTTCAAAGTTGATGCTTTTTTGAGTGGGCCGAGTATTCCGAGATCAAAGTTACCCGCGAATCTGAGAAATTCCCATCCCAGATCTGTTTGAGGTTCGTATTGAGATCTAAATGTTTGTTATGTTTGTCTATAATCGCAGTCTGGAAGGCCGGTAAACCGAATCATCTATGATGCGCGTATGATTTTTGTCAGTTTTCTCAATCTCTCTTCTCTCTCAATCCCTTTGATTTTTGAGCGCTCGTACTACTTACACAAGGGCTATATCATTTCGTCACGATGTCTGTATTTTTCGAATTTTGAGCCGAAAATGGTCTCAATCTACTATGTTCGACTCACTGTTGACGAATCCGTCGGAAAATTCGAGTCTGTCCGTCCGGCCGTAAGCACGATAACTCTCGAACGGAACAACCAAGAGACTTGAAATTTACAGTGTGGATTCAGTTCTCGATTGCCTCGGTTGAGTTCTTTAATAGGCCAAATTCCACCAGCGGTTCCGTAAATATGGCCATTCAAAGTTTTGTTTCCCTGATTACTTGAAAACTACAGATTTGATCGAGTTGAAATTTTGCACTCAAATGGAGAATGAGGTGTTCAAGCTACATGTGAATTTTTGTCTAGATCGCATGACCAGAACCATAGAAAATTGTAACTTTTGAATGGAAACGCCTAGGGACTTGAAATTTTCAGGATAGGTGTGGATCTCGAATGTCGTGATCACGTAAATCTATGAGCAAAATTAAAGTAGGGGTTCCGTAAATATGATCGTTTGAAATTTAGTTTTCTTGATAATTTCAAAACTACAAATTCGATCGTGACGAAATTTTGTATACTAATGGAGAATGATATATTCAAGCTACATTTCTCCAGATCACATGACCAGAATCATAAAAACCATAGAAAATCATAACTTTCGAACGGAAAGGCCTAGGGACTTGAAATTTTCAGGATAGGTGTGGATCTGAAATGTCGCATTCACGTTCATCAATGAGCAGAATTATACTAGGGGTTCCGTAAATACGGTCGTTTGAAATTTTGTTTTCTCGATCATTTCGAAACTACGGATTCGATAGAGATGAAATTTTGTATTTTAATCGAGAATGACATATTAAAGCAATATTTTGTCCAGATCGCATGATCAGAGCCATAGAAACCATAGAAAATTGTAACTTTTGAACGGAAAGGCCTAGGAACTTGAAATTTTCAGGGTGGGTTTGGATCGCGAATATCGCGGTCACGTTCATCAATGAGCAAAACTAGACTAGGGGTTCCGTGAATATGGCCGTTCAAAATATTTTTTCCTTGATAGTTTCGAAACTGCTGATCGGATTGAAATGAAATTCTGCACCTAGCTGGGCAATAATGTATTCAAACTACGTGCAAAATTTTGTCCAGATCGCATTACCAAGACCATAGATACCGTAGAAAATTCTAGCGAATTATCGAAAAAAAATTGATCAGCTGAAGCACTGACATGAAGTCTGGAGTTTCATCTAAGTTTCAGAATTTTTTTGACAGCAGTCGAAAATTCCTTCAATTGATTTCTAGAACTGGAAAATGCGAATCTACCTACAAGGTGCATGTACGAGCGCTCAAAAGCTCCTGCCTTCACGGCAGTGCTTTTCGTAATTTTTTTTTTTGAAAATATTAATGTGTAGTGAGGGTGAGGTGAATAGTGCGAAAGAACTGAGACAAAGCATTGAAAATGCTTGTGACATTATTGCAAACTGATGTGATAGTTGCTGCATGTAACCTTCGTTATTAGTCCGGGCAAGAATCTGTGCACATCAAACGAATGCTGACTGACCATTTCGAACAATTTGAGTACAATTTGGCACAATTTTATCGGTGAGTTTGTAAACTTCCTATTTTTTCATAAAACCTTTTCAATCAGTCATTTTTCCTCTCCTCAGTTCGAACTTCTAGAATTATACCTTTCAGGAAAAATCTCCTAATAAAAGTCGAAAGAGAATATACCAATTTGCGATAAATTCTAGTGGCGAGAAAAGATCGCAAAGGAAGTCGAGCACTTCATTCACATCATGAGGGAATGCATGATTCATCATATCCTAACAGAGAGATAACACGATCCAGAGTCGTATCAAGATGTTGATACCCAAGATTTTGCACTTATTCCAAATTAAATATTTTATATGATCAAAAAGGAGTGTTTCATGAGCCTGCGTCTCCCAGTATAAATTATTGAGCTCTAAAAATCCGATGAGCATGAAAACGATGCCGTATGTGTCTCAGTTTAGAGTTCGATATTCTTTGAATTTTCTTGAAATATTCTCTCATTGCCTTTTTTGAGCTAAAAAAATATTTCCAATCTGCTACCAAGTACTGTATAAAGTATGAATGTTAGCCCTGGCTCAAAGTATTTGTTAAGGGACATTTCGGCTAACACAACGATTCCTATACCGTTTTCCCGAATCGGGATCCGAGATGATACTCGCGATAGCCCGAAACCGATATATAATCCTGAAAATCCCATTCGGAAATACCTCCGATAAGGTGGAACTTCTGAATACCTTTTGTTCCGATCCCTCCGCTACTTCGATTGTCGTCCAAGATCCCACGGACTTCATTACTCCCCCGATTTTAATGAACTCCGGAGAAAGTATTCCAGGTATTTATTTGTCCGGATTTTGCGGGCTATCGGGATTTTCCCGACCAGGGAACGCTTAATTCCGGCATGCTTTTGTGTCTATTGTGGCCGCGTATAGTTGGAGTTTTACAGAATGAGTTTCGAGGTACCGAGCGATGTAGTTGACTTTGAGTTATTTTATTCATTAGTGGATCAGACTCCAGGAATGAAGAGAAAATCTATGTATTTATCTAGCTCAAACTTTCATCATCTCGAAAAACCCTGAACGACTATCCAGAAACGCATTCGTCCTTTCGGCAGCTTCCTCAAAGGCATATTGAAAGAAGCATAGTCATTAGGAGCACTCAATTATTATATCACTCTTATGAGAATAAACACCAGAACACACAGCCTCAATTTTTTTCAGGGGCCCCATCCGCCAAACAACACAAGATAAAAGTGCACGGTAAAAGCCCCATTTGGCTCTTCATAAAGGACCAGACGAGGAGTAAATTTTAATAATCCACGCCGGAGAGTTATATTTGAAGTTAACGACCTCTTGTAACAAGTGTTGTTGTGTAATGTAGGGCGAAATTCGAGCCGTAAGCACCATAAAACTGCACATAAATCCACCGGGGCGCCTACTCAATATTTCAAGATTTCCCTTAATGATATGACTTGGGGAAAACCTTTGTTGTTTTTATGAAAGAAGATAATGCGAAGAGAGTCGAAGAGGCATTCAGATGAGGATTTATTCTAGGGGGAAACTCCGGGGGGAGGGAACAGAGGGCGAGTTCAAGGTTCACACCATTTCCATGTAGGAGTATTTAAGATCCATATTATTCGACCATACTGTAATAGATCGGTCTTGAATTATCATCCAGCGAATGAGGAAGTTTCAGAGTGGATTGCTCTAAGTTTATGTAACGACTTGAAGCACACTAGAAAAACAGGAGTCTGTACTCCGTCATATTTGTTCGGTTATTCTATACTCAAAGGTTAGAAAAAGATGTTATGGGGAGAGGCCGAGAACACTGGTGAGGTTTTTAACTCGGTTTTTAAGCAAGTAAAGTAGTATTCACGTTCATAATGAAATAGATCGCCATTGTTGAAAAAGTCGAAGTGTTAGTCATAGAAGCGACAATTCAGAGAATTAACGAAACAAAGGGGGTATACCTAGTATAATTTATATTATAGTTTTATTTGATAATCTTATTCATGTTAGTCCACTGTTACTTTCCTTTATATTGAAAAGTTACTGTGAGATTATTCTTTGTTGTCTATCCTCTGTATTGATGAATATTTAGGTACTATGTGTTATAAGTTCTTTTTAGGTCCATTAATATTTTGGATTTTATTTGTATGAACTTCAATGAATAGAATCACTAAATTGTATTTAATATATCGGAAAATTCAATTGAATGAAGAAGAGTTTTGGAGGTGCTCAACGTGGGCAACTAAGAGGGTTATCATTGTGTTCCGAAGACGGTTAAGAAGTACAAAGGGAAATTCACTGTAAGATTATGACGCCGATAAACTAAACTCAATGGAACCATGTTTTTTTTGATATCAGTTGACGGAACTGTTCAAATGAATGACCAACATTTAGGGATCTCCAGATAATATCTGATGTGTCAAAATACGAATAATTTAATTCCGGGATAAACGTCTATCTATGATCGACGTAATATATTTAAATCGACTTTTTGCGTAAACCGGCGGTGCGATCTGGCTGGATTTACATTTAAGGAGACCTCGGGTCCTTTGGGATGAAAATTCGACCGCTTTTGACCCTCGAGACGCCGCGGATCCGGAGCCTATAGAAAAGGAAGAAGGCTTTTTTTGTTTTTTCCGAAAGTTATTTCCGTACGTTTGGAATTCGAAATAGGGAACTTTTCGGGTACTGTCGGAAAGCTCGTTCTTTCTCCTGGAAAACGCCAATATAATTTGGGAAAACAACTGAGACCTTGAAGGTCGATAGCATTTTGTTATTGGTCAGTATTCCGAACTTGACAATGCTATTTTGTATTGATAGAAGGAGAAACAGTTCATCTTTCACACAAATTGGATTTAGTGAGATCAGTATACAGTATATTTTCTTGGTGTTCACAACTACCGAATGGAATTTTTCCAACTTTCAGTCTTTCATATCTCGACTTCTACTCGTCAGAATCAAATGAGGTTTTCAGATTATTAACCAGCGACCTACCTACTTTATTCCTCATCTAACAAATTGTAATAGAAAATATCAATTTTTTTTTGGTCAAAAAACACTGAGGGGAAGACCCCCACAAAAACGCTATATTTGCTGCTCTCGGAGAAAATATAGGGCATCTATAATATTTTTTACTCAAAAGTCCTCCGAAATCGGGACAAAAAGATAACGAAGTTTTTCTCTCATAGAAAATAATCTATAGGGTTCGATCAGGGGATTGAGGTGGCCAAGCCCAATGTCCACCAACCATTTTTTCTGAATGAAAATGAAATTATAAATCTGACTGAAGATCAATAAATGCACTCACCAGAAAAAAATTTGTCCGAAATATTTTTCTTCACTTTCCTCATGAAAACACTGGAACGCTGCTATTATCTTCATGAACTAGGAAATTTACTTTTCGTGCTTTCAAATTGCACTTGTACTTCTTCTTGGTGAGGTTTTCAAATATGAATTTTTTCGAACCAATACTTTCTGAAGGATTAATTTCCACTAGCGTTTCTCGATCCATTGTCACAACTTTTTCAAATTAATTTTTCAATCGAATTTTCCGTGGTATGAAGCATTCTTGATTCACTCTGTCCAGCTTATGTTTCCATATTACATTTTCATGAAATTTCTTACACAAATTAGCATTAAACAATATATAATCAATAACTTTAACAATTCATATTTTTATTATGTAAAACCTCTTTTTGGTGGGTTAAATTTCCTGAATGGACTAAAAATTCGAAATATATTTTCTTCATTTATTATTGGATCTTACTGAGAATTTAATTTTATGATTTCAGCTTATATATTTATAAGGTATTTCAAATTTCATGCATATTCGTGCATCATTTGAGTTCATTCTTCAATCGTAGAAAAAATAATTATGTTTTGATTTCCATAACACTATCTACTATTTTGGTTGAAACTTTGTTCTGAAATAAACTATTTCAAGGAAGAAATATTGATGAAAATTTGAAATATGGTTCAAAATAGTCCAATAAAGATGATTTTCCGTCGACCATAGAATAATAGCTCATTTTAACGCACTCGAAATCATCCATTAATGACCCCTATTAATGCATCATTTCTTGTATTAATGCATGATTATCATGGCAACCGATTATAAAATATTCAGTCGGAGCATAGATGCATCTATGTCGGAGCACGATCGAGCTGTCAAATTTATTTATTCGCTTTCGATCAGAATCTGATTTTATCCGTTACGCTACTACATAATGAATAACGAAGAAAATATCCCTTTGACACCGCCAGATGTGACAAAAACTGCTGAAGCAGCAACTTTGAGTCTGCTTCCTGAAAAGAGCCGCCATTTATATGAGAAAACCTATGCTGAATTCAGATCTTGGTGCAAGGACAAGAAGGTTCGGAACTTCACGGAAACGGTTTTGTTGGCATACTTTACGGGTATTGCAGAAAAGGGGCATCTAGCAAGTTTATGGCCAAAATATTCGATGCTGAAATCAACAATAAATGTGAAAGAGAATACTGATATATGCAGATACCACAAACTGGTGATGTTTATTAAACGGAGAAGAGAGAGATATATCCCAAAAAAATCAAAAGTTTTAGAAAAAGAACATGTGAGAGAGTTCATAGCGAATGCTCCTGATGACTCCTTTATTAATTCAGCGATTAATGGTCTCAAACATTAACGCGCTCGCTCCGCTCACTCGTTAAAATATTTCGACCATTAATCGCTGTCATTAATAAACTAGTTGATTAAATAACTATTACTTTGAGAGGTTTGATTTCCTCGGGAATTGTCACTTCTCTTCGATTAGGAAGTTTTCTTGATGGTTTGTTTTTTGAAAATGAAAATATAGTGGGCATAGCATTGATCTTCAATTTTCGAGATCCATCCTCACAAATTTTCTCAACATATCAGCAGAAAAGTGAACCTGCAATTGAATTATTTCGTGGATATAAACTCGAATATAAATCATCAATTTTTCTTCAAAAATACCCCACATAAATATGAATAGTTAATGGGGGTCCATTCATCCTTCCTAGTTTTAATTCGCCACTGCTTTTCTTCTCAGGATTCACTGGGAAGCCCTCTTGCAGAAGAATTGTTGCAAAACTTGGTATTCTGCTTTGTTATTAATATTTTAAATAAAATGAGCTGAGATGGATATTACGTAAACGTTTATCTTCGAGAAAACCAAGATAACTGCACAAATTACTAGGTAAACAACAAATATTACGACGCAAAATGGCGATTTATACCACGTGACGTGGACAACCAATCAAAAAATGGACATCTATTGTCGCCAATGTCTTGTATAAAGTCACTGTAGGACAAACCACCGTCAAACGACCTCGTGTCAGCAACCCAACATGCTTCGCGTAACAGTAATTTTCGAAATAACAATATTGGTGGATGCACCAATTCACTAGAGTCGATCATCGTTGAGAACATCCGCCAATTCTCGTCTCTCCAGGAAACGGGGAACGACAATATCTGTCTCCACGAGAAAAATGCACATTCAGACATAATGACCAGGATCGAATCATCATTACTCTCGACGCCTGACGTAATTACCTCAGTGGACGTCGATGAAATTGCTCTCTGTCGGACAGTCGACGATTCACCTGTTTCCGATTCGATTCCATTATACATATTTCCCCGAGTGCGATCTCGAAAATTCAGTGATGAATATTGGCCGCCGTGTTTTATGTTTAATGATCAAATTCTCCCTGGTGAGTTCCCGATTGATTTGTCGATTGAGCATTATAGCCAGGTCCGATTGGGTGGATTAGACGGGGGTGGGTTGATTATACGGGGTGGGGGGGTTGAATTTCGATGACAAGCACCTGATGCCGATGACGGAGTGACGGCTGAAACAATTCGAACGATTTATTACTCGAAAATTGATCAGTACCACCATGTCATTCCACGTTTTTCCTTGTAATCATCGTGATTGCTTCTGGTTGCACGTTGATTTATTTTTTAGAATGATAAAGCTTTGTACGATTGCACGAAATCGGGCATTGGTTGTAGAACTTGAAATAAATTATTTCCACAATTTACCCCCTGTTATATTTCACGTTTCGAGCCTGCAGGATTTATTTCTCCATACATCAATGAAAAATGAAATATTTTCTGTGTGGCGAAAGCATTGGGAACTTTCGGGGTAGAAAACAAGTTCCTGCCATTGGATAGTGGACCCATATCAGTTACGGGCCACGAGTCATAAATCAAACATATATATGTGTGCATTCCCAGAAATGAAAGGATTCCAATGTCCTTCTGCCCACGCCCCGTTTGGGTCACTTTTGATACGAGGAAAGCAATTCCTCAACATCGCTCATATACTGGCAGTTCCTTCGTCGACATTAACATTTAGCGAAAATTCAATATTTCATTCTCAATATTTCATGTTGGATATTCTATTCGTATTACATACAAAATTTTATCTGATGGCATTCAAATTAAAACATTTTGGAAAAATTGAAAACTGTATTTTTGTCATTTCACAATGACAATTATTTTTAAAGGAGTAAATATATGTGTAGTTTCAAATATTAGAGGTTAGTGAGCTGTGCTTTGCCATTTCCTTGACAACGTCAGGTTGTAACGGCAATATTTATTTATCTGCTGTCAAACAATTGTCACGTAGAATTGTATATAATTTGAATAATAATAGTGATTCTTGAACTGGAAGTTTGCCTTCTGATTTGGAAGAAATGACGCGAAATATAGTGGACTCCCTTTTGCCGGAAAAATCACGGAGTGTATATGAAATAGCGTTCAATCGGTACGAAGAATGGTGTTCAAGTAAGAAAATCAAGAATATCACTCATGAAAAAGTATTGTTGGCTTACTATGAAAGCTTATCTGAGGAAAGAAAACCATCTTTTCTCTGGTCGTATAATTCGATGATAAGAAGTATTTTATTAACAAGAAAAAACGTCGATATTAGCAAGTACCTACAGCTGGTTGCATTACTAAAACGTAAATCAGAAGGTTACAGAGCTAAAAAATCCAAAATTTTTACTGTACAACATGTCACAAAGTTTTTAACGGAAGCATCAGATGATACATATTTATTTCAAAAAGTTGCTATAGCAATACTGTTGCTGAAGGTTACATTGAAAATTCGAAAGAGCAAAAGAAAAAAATATCAGGAACAAGTTTTGGTGCCAACAACCAAACATAATTACAAGTTTGCCAAAACGCATCAACTACTGATGTGAAAACTCTAGCATCCATTGGAATTAATATTGCAAATTGTTTTTTTTTCCATTTATAATAGATAGTTATGCATTTCGAATAAACAGTAGACGGGAAAACGATGGTGTGACTACACTGAGATATCGAATCAACCATCCAAGAATATTGTGTTCATTTCCTCAACTCACACAGATAACGGGTGACTCATCTCGAGATAAGAAAACATGTTAGCCGTCGGTATGACTAAATTTCCATCGTATCTGATCACTGAGATGAAAGAGTCATCGTCGAATATCACAGGAGAAAATACGTGAGAGACCCCTATATGGTGTATCATCCTGTGTAATTTTCCATGTACCTTATCATCATGCTTTATTTATGAATTCGTCAACATACCGTCCGACACATGTAGTCCCATGCAAGATTATGTCTAATTGATGGGAGGGTAGCTACAACCCCTGGAATATATGCGGTTTGAGGATTGTAGAGGAACCAGAAGTCTTAATTAATATTTGAATCTCAATTAGTTGAGTAGTGTGGACTACACGGGGTTTGAAGTTTGTATTCTCTCCGGGTCATGCACAAAAGACCATACATTCCGAGGATTCCCCCGGTTGAATCATCTCAGCTGTTGGTGATTGTTGAACTCAGGCAGTTTCAGATTCTTTGTGTACGATTTTTCCTCATTTTTTCATATCATCCTAAATAACGAACCATTTCACTGCCAAAAAATTACGAAAAGCACTGCCGTGAAGGCAGGAGCTTTTGAGCGTCGTACATCCACCTTGTAGGTAGATTCGCATTTTCCAGTTTTAGAAATCAATTGAAGGAATTTTCGACAGCTGTCACAAAAATTCTGAAACTTAGGCGAAACTGCAGACTTCAGTCAGTGCTTTAGGTGACCAATTTTTTTTCGATAATTCGCTAGAATTTTCGACGGTATCTATGGTCTTGGTGGTGCGATCTGAACAAAATTTGGCACGTAGTTTGAATACATTATTCCTAAGCTAGGTGCAGAATTTCATCCCAATCCAATCAGTAGTTTCGGAATTATCAGGAAAAAAATATTTTGAACAGCCATATTTACGGAACCCCTAGTCTAATTTTGCTCATTGATGAACGTGGCCGCGATATTCGCGATCCAAACCCACCCTGGAAATTTCAAGTTCCTAGGCCTTTCCGTTCAAATGTTATTATTTTCTATGGTTTCTATGGTTCTGGTCATGCGATCTGGACAAAATATTGTTTTGATATATCATTCTCGATTAAAATACAAAATTTCATCTCGATCGAATCCGTAGTTTCGAAATTATCGAGAAACCAAAATTTCAAACGACCGTATTCACGGAGCCCCTAGTATAATTATGATCATTGACAAACGTGGACGCGACATTTCAGATCCACACCTATCCTGAAAATTTCAAGTCCCTAGGCCTTTCCGTTCGAAAGTTATGATTTTCTATGGTTTTTATGGTTCTGGTCATGTGATCTGGAGAAATGTAGCTTGAATACACTATCATTCTCCATTAGTATACAAAATTTCGTCACGATCGAATCTGTAGTTTTGAAATTATCAAGAAAACTAAATTTCAAACGACCATATTTACGGAACCCCTAGTATAATTTTGCTCATAGATGAACGTGATCACGACATTCGAGATCCACATCTATCCTGAAAATTTCAAGTCCCTAGGCGTTTCCGTTCAAAAGTTACAATTTTCTATGGTTTCTATGGTTCTGGTCATGCGATCTGGAGAAAATTTCACATGTAGCTTGAACACCTCATTCTCCATTTGAGTGCAAAATTTCATCTTAATCAAATCTGTAGTTTTCAAGTAATCTGGGGAACAAAACTTTTGGACGGCCATATTTACGGAACCCCTGGTGGAATTTGGCCCATTAACGAAATTAACCGAGGCATTCGGGAACTGAACCCACATTGAAAATTTCAAGTCTCTAGGTTGTTTCGTTCGAGAGTTGTCGTGCTTACGGACGCCCGGACGGACAGACTCGAATTTTCTGACGGATTCGTCATCAGTGAGTCGAACATAGTCGATTGAGACCATTTTCGGCTCAAAATTCGAAAAATACAGACATCGTGACGAAATGATATAGCCCTCGTGTAAGTAGTACGAGCGCTCAAAAATGAATTCGAAATTTAATTCAACTGTAAATGGTATACGACTAGTCCGCGACGCGTTTCGTATTGAACTTCATTTCCTTTGTTAGTTACAAGAACAATCATCTACGTCACCATTAACCTCATCATTTCCATAGCAACACGTGGTATTTGAATGAACCTTTGTTCGAAAATTATGCAGAGGGTGGATCTAAGCAGTAAATTCTCTGTGAAGATGAAAAATTGGTTAGTTTGCTTCAAGTCTCATCAGATGATGTCACTTTATGAAATTGACACTTCAAGAGATGGAATAGCAGAGTTATATGGAATTTATCAACAATATATCATTTTTCAATTCTTCCAGTGCTATTATCCTCACGAAATTTCACAAAAACTTTCAGTTTGATCGGATCGATAATTTTTTGGCAGATTCAGCCTATTCACAAACTCGACCGGCGCATTCAGACCACGAACGTGAACGTCAACTTTTAATCCTTCATATATCGACTTCCACTCGTCAGAATCAATCGAGGTTTTCAGATTATTAATCAGCAAACTCCCCACTTCATCCTCATTCAATAAAACTGCATTCGAAAATTTTTTGGCGAAAAGAATTAAGGGGTAGACCCCCTCAAAACGCTATATTTGCTTCTCCCAGATAAAATATAGGGAATCTATGATAATTTTTTTTAAGGAGGTTATGAAACCAATTGAGTAGATTCCACAAAACCACTCAGTAGACTTTCCATAGTGATATTGGTGTCAGTACAGTCTTTCAAACGCAACTCGAAAATGAAAGTTGGAAAAAATGAATAATTTTTCTCGGGAAAACTACTTCAGATATTGGCAAGTTTGGTATTGAAATATAGGTTTTAGAGGTCGCTCAAACCGATAGAGAAGAAATCACAGCCCTATCTGCAGAGTTTTATTTTTTCAATCCCGAAATGGAAGTTTTCCAACTTTCAATCATTCATATCTCGACTTCTACTCGTCAGAATCAATTGAGGTTTCCAGATTGTTAACAATCCTCATCCAATGAAATCGCATTCGAAAATTTCAATATTCTGGTCCAAAAACACTGAGGGGTAGACCCCTTCCCCCAAAAAAAATATAGGGAATCTATAATAATTTTTTGAGCGCTCGTACAACTTACACGAGGGCTATATCATTTCGTCACGATGTCTGTATTTTTCGAATTTTGAGCCGAAAATGGTCTCAAACGATAGAGTTCAACTCACTGATGACGAATCCGTCGGAAAATTTTAGTCTGTCCGTCCGGCCGTCCGTAAGCACGATAACTCTCGAACGGATCAACCTAGAGACTTGAAATTTTCAGTGTAGGTTCGGATCCCAAATGCCTCGGTTAAGTTCGTTAATGGGCAGAATTCCACCAGGGGTTCCGTAAATATGGCCGTTCAAAATTTTGTTCTCCTGATTATTCTGAAACGACAGATTCGATCAAGATGAAACTTTGCACTCAAATGGAGAATTAGGTGTTCAAGCAACATGTGAAATTTTGTCCAGATCGCATGACCAGAACCATTGAAACCATAGAAAATTGTAACTTTTGAACGGAAACGCCTAGGGACTTGAAATTTGCAGGATAGGTGTGGATTTCGATTGTCGTGATTACTTTTATCTATGAGCCAAAATTATACTAGGGGTTCCGTAAATATGGTCGTTTGAAATTTGGTTTTCTTGATAATTTTAAAACTACAGATTCGATCGTGACGAAATTTTGTATACTAATGAAGAATGATATATTCAAGCAACACTTCTCCAGATCACATGACCAGAACCATAGAAACCATAGAAAATCATAACTTTCGAACGGAAAGGCCTAGGGACTTGAAATTTTCAGGATAGGTGTGGATCTGAAATGTCGCGTTCACGTTTATCAATGAGCAGAATTATACGAGGGGTTCCGTAAATACGGTCGTTTGAAATTTTGGTTTCAAGATAATTTTGAAACTACGGATTCGATCGAGATAAAATTTCATATATTAATCGAGAATGTTATATTAAAGCAATATTTTGTCCAGATCGAATGACCAGAACCATAGAAACCATAGAAAATTGTAACTTTTGAACGGAAAGGCCTAGGAACTTGAAATTTTCAGGGTGTGTTTGGATCACGAATTTCACGGTCACGTTCATCAATGAGCAAAATTTGACTAGGGGTTCCGTAAATATGGCCGTTCAAAATATTCTGTTCCTGATAATTTCGAAACTACCGATTTGATTGGAATGAAATTTTGCACCTAGCTGAGGAATAATGTATTCAAACTACGTGCGAAATTTTGTCCAGATCGCACCACCAAGACCATAGATACCGTAGAAAATTCTAGCGAATTATCGAAACAAAATCGATCAGCTGAAGCACTGACATGAAGTCTGGAGTTTCGCCTAAGTTCCAGAATTTTTTTGACAGCTGTCGAAAATTCCTTCAATTGATTTTTAAAACTGGAAAATGCGATTCTACCTACCAGGTGCATGTACGAGCGCTCAAAAGCTCCTGCCTTCACGGCAGTGCTTTTCGTAATTTTTATATGGAGGTTATTAAAAAAGCCTGAAATTTTTTCTAGATTTCTTCAGTTTTTTGGCCCTGTTAAAACAAATTCACTAGAAATTTGAGAACAGCATATTGTTGAAAACAGAGAAATTAAACGTAGTGATGCGGAAATAAAATTAACTGCTTTCCCTTATTATCGACATCATCAGAAACAGAATTAATTATTTCTGCAACTGTCACTACCTCACTGAGTTTGATTGAAATTTCCAACCCTTGTTTCTCGGAAGATGAGATGGGCATTTTGTACGACATCAGTTAATGAAAGTATTCCTTCCAGATAAAAATCAACGAAGCGCAAGAAACTCCCGAAGAGGAAAATACGATAGCGAATACCCAGGAGAAGGCGACTACGGAATATCTCCGGGATATTGAGATTATAAAAATTTACATGACATCGAGGAATAGTTTGAAAATTTTCTGGGGAAGCCTTCCCGACGACATCAAAGCCAACAAGACGTATGGAGTATTTTACGACGTCGATACCAAGGAGGATCTGATAGGTTGAGGAATATTTCGTTGAATTGTTCGTTTATAGAATCTAGAAGTTTTTTGGGGGATTTGGATTAAGCTTTGAATATGATCTAATGAATTTAACGACCCGTCAAGGTTTCGTTCTGAATGAGTCGCATTAATTACATGAAATCAGTGGAGATTATAGATACGACCACATTTTTAGAGATAATAACGGTTGTGCATCTATTATTTTCCTGGTTTATATCAGGAAATGGGTCTAGGTCAAAGCAAATTGATTTTACAGTTGGTTTGATAGATTGATGATAATGCAACATTATTTTGCAATTGTACGTATAAACCGTTTTTTCGGAGGAAAACCTGCAATTTTGCCAGATTGATGATTTCTGATTCATTATCATTAATTTCCACTTGTTCTAGAACCCAAAACTAAAACTCAGGATCCCTGCATAGAAATCCTCGACCTCGAATACTGCAAGAGATACTTCTTCGCAGTAGCCCCCTTGAACAACGGTGGCAGCGGGATAAATCCGAACTCCAGCAACATCCGATCAATCTCAACTTACATGGACCCGATGGCTCCGCCCCTGGATTTACACGCCGTCTTCATCCCCGGGACGACTCCCTGTCTGCTAATCAAGTGGACGGCCTCCTGCAGGAATATCCCCGATCCTCTCGGATATAAGGTATGGGCACACACGACCTCGCTTCGGGAGTCAAAGGAAAATGTCCATATATATGCACTCACCTGATTTCGTATTCTATAAGACGTGTTCCATTCCGCGAAGCCTCCAGTTCTTGTATTTCGAATTCAAATTGCAGCGGTGTGCACTTCTTGGGCGCAAGGAAACGGCGCGGGAGAACATGACGGGGTTTTTTGTTCCACTGACACGTTTCTGTTTCGGAATTATTCTGTGGAAGATGCGACATCTTCTTGACGAAAACAACAACGATTCTAATTTGAAGACTTGGTGCAGACGTCGTGGGTTTCTTATACAGGTCGCCTGGAGGTTTTAGAAAGTTTCCTCCCTCAGGGGATCGGCCTATCGTCAACCATTTCTCCAGTAGCTGCTCATCAGTGAAGTGTTAAGGCAGGAGTGAGGATGGAAGGGGGTTACTGGTTATTTCCAGACAAATCAAAAAGTCCTGGTTCAACTTTTGAACGATCGCAAGTGGTTTGCGATCAACCTCAGATGAACTTACTGTGAAATTGACATTAAGCAAAAGCAAACTACTTACCAACAGAGGACTTGATGACGGAGTCGCGGCTGATACTGAAATAGGGTTGAAAGATAGAAAGCAGAGGATGAACCTTCTTTCTGCACAATTCCGGGGCTGTTAAAAATTTGTTCGTGGTAAGCAAGCCCGTTTTAGCAATTTAAACCTTCGAATTATATGGAAAACATATTTTTCATTCCCATTTGGAAGAATTTTTTTGCCAAATTTTCCTTTTTCTAAACAATTTTTTGTTGAGAAATGTTTTTTCGCTGATTTCCCTGAAATTTTAAATCAAAACTACTTCGATCATGACGGTTCAAGTCGATTTCGCTGAAGGTCTTATCTTCATGATCTTCACAGCACAGCATGTGTCGAAAATCTCGATAAAATATGTTGATTCGCGAAAAAGTAATAGGGTCAGTTTATTGATTTTTTTCCACCCGCAAAAAAATGCAGACAGATGAAAAAAAACCAGCACTCATCAAGGTGGATCCATTTTCTTATAGGTAGGCCTGAAATTTGGTCATCTGAAACTGGGAATCTCCAAAAGTTTCAACTTCAAAATGCAGTAGCTACCAGATAAAAAATTTTCGTTAAAATCAAGCATATTTTCGCGATTTATACCTCTAAATCATATGGAAAACATATTTTTCGTTGCATTTTGGAAAATTTTTTTTGCCAAGTTCTCTTTCTCCTAAACATTTTTTGTTGAGGAATGTTTTTTCGCTGATTTCCCTGAAATTTTTCACCAAAACTACCTCGACCAAGATGATTCAGGATAATATGAAATCGATTTCGCTGAAAGTCTTATCGCTTCGTCACAGCATGTGTCGAAAATCTCGATAAAATATGTTGATTTGCAAAAAAAAATTGGGTCGATTTATAAATTTTCCGCCCGCAAAAAAATGCAGACAGAATGGAAAACAACAGCACTCATCAAGGTGGATCCATTTTCATATAGGTAGACCTGAAATTTGGTCATCTGAAAACGGGCATCTCCAAAAATTTCAACTTCAAAATGCAGTAGCTACCAGATAAAAAATTTTCGTGAAAATCAAGCAAATTTTCGCGATTTATACCTCCAAATCATATGGAAAACATATTTTTCGTTGCATTGTGGAAGAATTTTTTTGCCAAATTTCCATTTTCCTGAACATTTTTTGTTGAAGAATGTTTTTTCGCTGATTTCCTCGAAAATTTTTATCGAAAGTACCTGGACCATGATGATTCAGGATATGAACTCGATTTCGCTGAAAGTCTTATCGTTTCTTCACAGCATGTGTCGAAAATCTCGATAAAATATGTTGATTTGCAAAAAAATGATAGGGACAGTTCATTAATTTTTTTCGGCCGCGGAAAAATGCAGACAGATGTAAAAATATCAGCACTCATCAAGGTGGATCCATTATCACATAGGTAGACCTGAAATTTGGTTATCTGAAAATGGGCATCTCCAAAAATTTGAACTTCAAAATGCAGTAGCTACAAGATGAAAAATTTTCGTGAAGAGCAAGCATATTTTCGCGATTTATACCTCCAAATTATATGGAAAACATATTTTTCATTGCCATTTGGAAGAATTTTTTTGCCAAATTTCCATTTCCCAAACATTTTTTGTTGAAGAATGTTTTTTCGCTGATTTTCTTGAAAATGTTCATCAAAAGTACCTCGACCATGATAATTCAATATATGAAGTCGATTCCGCTGAAGGTCTTATCGCTTCGTCACAGCATGTGTCGAAAATCTCGATAAAATATGTTGTTTTGTAAAAAAATAATAGGGACAGTTTATATATTCTTTTTCGGCCGCGAAAAAATGCAGACAGATGTAAAAATATCAGCACTCATCAAGGTCGATCCATTTCTATATAGGTAGACCTACAATTTTGTCATCTGAAAATGGGCATTACTGAAAATTTTAACTTCAGAATGCAGGAGCTACCAGATGGAATATTTTTCGTGAGAAGCGAGTTCATTTCCGCAATTCATACCTCCAAATTATATGGGAAACAAATTTTTCATTTCCTTTTGGAAGGATTTTTGGCCAAATTTTCGGCCAAATTTTCATTTTCCTGAACATTTTTTGTAATGTATTATTTTTTATAAATTTTTTTCCGCCAGCAAAAAAATGCAGACAGATGGAAAAAAATCAGCACCTATCAAGGTTGATCCATTTTCATATAAGTAGACCTGAAGTTTGATCATCTGAAAATTGGCATCACTAAAAATTTCAACCTCAAAAGGCAGGAGCTACCAGATAGAACATTTTTCGTGAAAATCGAGCTCAATTTCGCAATTTATACCTCCAAATTTATTGCAAAACATATTCTCCATTGCCATTTGGAAGAATTTTTGGCCAAATTTTCCTTTTCCTAGACAATTTTTGGTGAAAAATGTTTTTTCGCTGATTTCCTTAGAATTTTTCATCAAAACTACCTTGACCATGATGATTCAAGATATGAAGTCGATTTCACTGACAGTCTTATCGTTTCGTCACAGCATGTGTCAAAAATATCGATAAAATATGTTGTTTTGCAAAAAAAAAAATTACGAAAAGCACTGCCGTGCAAGGGCGGATCCAGGATTTCTTTCTGGGGGGGGTACAGGATTTTTTCTGGAGGGGCACAGGGGGTGGAAGGCAAAACATTTTTCTAATTATGTACTGTGATGGAATCTCCACAGTACAAAAAAATTCCGTCTGGGGGGAGCACGTGCCTCCCGTGCCCCCCCTTGGATCCGCCAGTGCTGCCGTGAAGTCAGGAGCTTTTGAGCGCTCGTACATCCACTTTGTAGATAGATTCGCATTTTCCAGTTTCGGAAATCAATTGAAGGAATTTTCGACAGCTGTCAAAAAAATCCTGAAACTTAGGCGAAACTCCAGAATTCATGTCAGTGCTTCAGCTGACCAATTTTTTTTCGACAATTCGCTAGAATTTTCTACGGTATCTATGGTCTTGGTGATGCGATCTGGACAAAATTTGGCACGTAGTTTGAATACATTATTTCTCAGCTAGGTGCAAAATTTCATTCCAATCCATTCAGTAGTTTCGAAACTATCGGGGAAAAAATTTCGAACGGCCATATTTACGGAACCCCTAGTCTAAATTTGCTCATTGATGAACGTGACCGCGATATTTGCGATCTCAACCGACCCTGAAATTTCCAAGTTCCCAGGCCTTTCCGTTCAGAAGTTACAATTTTCTATGGTTTCTATGGTTCTGGTCATGCGATGTGGACAAAATATTGCTTTAATATATCATTCTCGATAAAAATACGAAATTTCATCCCGATCGAATCCGTAGTTTCGAAATTATCGAGAAAACAAAATTTCAAACGACAGTATTTACGGAACCCCTAGTATAATTCTGCTCATTGATGAACGCGACATTTCAGATCCACACCTATCCTGAAAATTTCAAGTCCCTAGGCCTTTCCGTTCGAAAGTTATTATTTTCTATGGTTTCTATGGTTCTGGTCATGTGATCTGGAGAAATGTAGCTTGAATATATCATTCTCCATTAGTATACAAAATTTCGTCACGATCGAATCTGTAGTTCTGAAGTTATCAAGAAAACTAAATTTCAAACGACCATAGTTACGGAACCCCTAATATAATTTCGCTCATAGATGAACGTGATCACGACATTTGAGATCCACACCTATCCTGAAAATTTCAAGTCCCTAGGCGTTTCCGTTCAAAAGTTACACTTTTCTATGGTTTCTATGGTTCTGGTCATGCGATCCGGGCAAATTTTCACGAGTAGCTTGAACACCTCATTCTCCATTTGAGTGCAAAATTTCATCTCGATCAAACTTGTAGTTTTCAAGTAATCAGGGGAACAAAACTTTGAACGGCCATATTTACGGAACCCCTGATGGAATTCGGCCCATTAACGAACTCAACCGAGGCATTCGGGAATTGAACCAACACTGAAAATTTCAAGTCTCTAGGTTGTTCCGTTCGAGAGTTATCGTGCTTACGGACGGACAGACTCGAATTTTCCGACGTATGTGGTACGAGCGCAAAAAATAGGGACAGTTTATTAATTTTTTCCGGCCGCAAAAAAATGCAGACAGATGGAAAAAATCAGCACCGCTCGGTGCATCACAAAAAATTTCAACTTCAAAATCCGTATTTCCGATACTCAACATTCAACCCCACAGTCGAACACGGAAACAACAATTACCACTCGACAAACACGCCGATCGACACAAAAAACCCCAATCCCGATCGTCCCCAAATTAGACCGAGTCTCATCGCGCCCCCAGCCCGCGTTAATACCCCCGGACGACAATTCTAACCGCCCATCTCTCGAACCCTCGAATTTGCATATTCTCATTTCGTTTTCAGATACGTCTGATAGAGACCTTCCCGGACTCGCCCCCGTCCACGAGAACGCTGAGGAGCCCCCCGTCCACCGGCTTCCAGCGGTCCCTCACCGTCGCCGTCCAGTACGGGGCCCTGTCGGAGATCAGCGCTGCCAACGACTCGCCGGGGGCGCCGTTCGGCGCGCCCGTGAAGGCGAGGGTGCCCCAGTTCATGCAGCCCTTCGACGTGAGGCTGGCGGTGAACGAGAGCAGCGGGGCCTTCCTGTTGTACTGGAGGGAACCCTTCGTGGCCGCCTGCGACGGAGGGTATTTCTACGAGGTGCTGGTTTACGACGGGAGGAACGTGACGAGTGGCGGTAATCGCACGGTTTTTAGGGTGAACAGGCCGGGGTTCGTGTTTAAGGGGAACGGTAGCGGGTATACTTTCGGGGTGGACCTGGTGTGTTGCGATTATTCGCGAAGGTCGGCCATGTCGGACTTGGTGTATGGGAGTTTTGAGTCCTGACAATTTGAGGGTCTATAAAATTTTTTGGAATGAAGAGTCGGTGGCTCTGTTTCTTCTCGAGAATTGCATCATATTCTGAGCAATTTCAAGAATCATATCTCCTAAACCATAAGTTCCCTATAATTGAGACTCATACCATTCGATGTCTTATGAGAAATTGTATTTGAAAAAAATTATTTGAAACAGAGTTGTGCGAAAAACTTTTACCCATTGGCCTTATATTCGAAGGAAGAAAAAGAAATTCATCACGAAATATTCAAATCTTTTACGGAATTATATTGGTACGTCGTACAAGCTGTCAATTCTCAATGAAACTTTCAGTAAAAAGTCAGAATTTTATAATTTACTAAGCAATTGTAAGAACTATATCTCTCGAACCATAAGTCCCCTCAAATAGAGACTTGTATCATTTGAATTCTCACAAAAAAATGTGTTTGAAAAAAAAATCATCAAAAGAGAGGTGTGCGATAAAATTTTACCCAATGGCCCAATATTCGAAGGAAGAAAAATAAATTTATCATGAAATATTAAAATCTTTCACGGAATTATGTTGATTCGTCGTAAGAGCTGTCAATTCTCAATGAAACTGTCAGTAAAAAGTCAGAATTTTATAATTTACTCAGCAATTATAAGAATTATATCTCTTCAACCGTAAGTTCCCTGATATTGAGACTTGTATCATTTGATTTCTCATAAAAAAATGTGTTTAGAAAAAAATCATCAAAAGAGAGGTGTGCGATAAAATTTTAACCAATGGCCTTATATTCGAAGGTAGAAGAAGAAATTCATCATGAAATATTCAAATCTTTCACGGAATTATGTTGATTCGTCGTAAGAGCTGTCAATTCTCAATGAAACTGTCAGTAAAAAGTGAGAATTTTATAATTTACTAAGCAATTGTAAGAATTATATCTCTTGAACCATAAGTTCCCTGAAATTTAGACTAGTATCATTTGATTTCTCATAAAAAAATGTGTTTAGAAAAAAATCATCAAAAACTGAGGTATGCGATAAAATTTTACCCAATGGCCTAATATTCGAAGAAAGAAAAAAAAATTTATCATGAAATATTCAAATCTTTTACGGAATTATGTTGGTTCGTCGTAAAAGCTGTCAATTCTCAATGAACCTGTCAGTGAAACGTCAGAATTTTATAATTTACTAAGCAATTGTAAGAATTATATCTCTTGAACCATAAGTTTCCTGAAATTGAGACTTGTATCATTCGATTTCTCATAAAAAAAATGTGTTTAGAAAAAAAACATCAAAAAAAGAGGTGTGCGATTAAATTTTACCCAACGGCTTAATATTCTAAGGAATAAAAAAAAATTCATCATGAAATATTCAAATCTTTTACGGAATTATGATGGTTCGTCGTGAGAGCTGTCAATTCTCAATGAAACGGTCAGTAAAAAATCAGAATTTTATAATTTACTAAGCAATTTTAAGAATTATATCTCTTGAACCATAAGTTCCCTGAAATTGAGACTTGTCTCATTTGACTTCTCATAAAAAAATGTGTTTAGCAAAAAATCATCAAAAACAGAGGTGTGCGATAAAATTTTACCGAATGGCCCGATATTCGAAGGAAGAAAAAGAAATTCATTAGGAAATATTCAAATCTTTTACGGAATTATGTTGATACGTCGTACAAGCTGTTAATTCTCAATGAAAATGTCAGAAAAAAGTCATAATTTTATAATTTACTGAGCAATTGTAAGAATAATACCTCTTGAACCATAAGTTCCCTGAAATTGAGACTTGTATCATTCGATTTCTTATAAAAAAAATGTGTTTAGAAGAAAAACATCAAAAAAAGAGGTGTGCGATCAAATTTTACCCAATGGCTTAATATACGAAGGAATAAAAAGAAATTCATCATGAAATATTCAAATCTTTTACGGAATTATGTTGGTTTATCGTAAGAGCTGTCAATTCTCAATGAAACGGTCAGTAAAAAATCAGAATTTTATAATTTACTAAGCAATTGTAAGAATTATATCTCTTGAACCATAAGTTCCCTGAAATTGAGACTTGTATCATTCGATTTCTCATAAAAAAATGTGTTTAGAAGAAAAACATCAAAAAAAGAGGTGTGCGATCAAATTTTACCCAATGGCTTAATATACGAAGGAATAAAAAGAAATTCAGCATGAAATATTCAAATCTTTTACGGAATTGTGTTGGTACGTCGTACAACCTGTCAATTTTCAATGAAACTGTCAGTAAAAAGTCAGAATTTTATAATTTACTAAGCAATTGTAAGAATTATATCTCTTGAACCATAAGTTCCCTGAAATTGAGACTTGTATCATTCGATTTCTCATAAAAAAATGTGTTTAGGAAAAAATCATCAAAAACAGAGGTGTGTGATAAAATTTTACCCAATGGCTCAATATTCGAAGGAATAAAAAGAAATTCAGCATGAAATATTCAAATCTTTTACGGAATTGTGTTGGTACGTCGTAAAACCTGTCAATTTTCAATGAAACTGTCAGTAAAAAGTCAGAATTTTATAATTTACTAAGCAATTGTAAGAATTATATCTGTTGAACCATAAGTTCCCTGAAATTGAGACTTGTATCATTCGATTTCTTATAAAAAAAATGTGTTTAGAAAAAAATCATCAAAAACAGAGGTGTGCGATTAAATTTCACCCAATGGCCTAATATTCGAAGGAATAAAAAGAAATCCATCATGAAATATTCAAATCTTTTACTGAATTTTGTTGGTTCTTCGTGAAAGCTGTCAATTCTCAATGACACTGTCAGTAAAGAGTCAGAATTTTTTAATTCACTGAGCAATTGTAAGAATTATATCTCTTGAACCATAAGTTCCCTGAAATTGAGACTGGTATCATTTGATTTCTCATAAAAAAATGTGTTTAGAAAAAAATCATCAAAAACAGAGGTGTTCGATAAAATTTTACCCAATGGCCTAATATTCGAAGGAAGAAGAAGAAATTCATCATGAAATATTCAAATCTTCCACGGAATTGTGTTGGTACGTCGTACAAGCTGTTAATTCTCAATGAAAATGTCAGAACTTCATAAGTTACTGAGCAATTGTGAAAATTCTATCACTCGATAAGTTTCCTGAAATTTAGACTTGTATCATTCGATTTCTCATTGAATTATTTCAATCATGCCAGCGAAATCGATAATAATTATTTTTCTCTCTTAATCAGAAGCAGATTTTTCAATGACACTTGACAGGCTTCAAAGGTGTATTTTTTGCTGCTTACTAAGAAGAATTTCCTTGCAATAATTCAAATCAAACTGGTGATTAAAATTTACAATTACATTAAAATAAAAAAAAATTATCATTACTATATTCACCTTATTGAAGAAATGTATACTTAACTGTCTATTGAAAACTGGAATATTTCGATTCATCTTGTTCTCTTGATAGAAGCACTGATTTTGATTAATTTTTCAAAATGCCTTGCGGAAATCGAGGTTTCCATTGAAATTATTTTGATTGGGTGATTGTTTTTCAGGTCTATATTCTTTTTTTCATGTGACTATATTTCATCGAGATCAATATTAAAATTTTATGCAGTAAATGTTCGAATTCGAGACAGAAATAAAAAATCCAAACATGACATACTATAACCTTATATTTTACAAAATTTTACAGTGTTCTTACAGCTATACTTCGAAAATGGCTTGAGGTTATTGTATGTACAGAGTCACTTCGAACCTTGAAAATTCTCCACATTCCCAAATATTTACATACATTTACACACACCATACAAACTCGTGCTTAGCGAAGAACAGATCGGATGGAATTTCATGGGCCGAGAACGGCCACAAAAACGCTGAGCAACCAGGCTGAGAAGGGATATTCTAATCGCAGTTGGCCGCCGTGCTGCATGGCTGCCGGGTGCTCCCCTGAAAAAAAAAATACATGGGTTGTTATTATTTATATTCGAATAGACCGCCAAAAAAAATATGTGCGTCATATGTTAAAGAAAATATAATATGCGGTTAACCTTGAATGGTTGCAATTTCCACAGTAAACGGATGGAAAGACTGGGTTTTATTTGGTAATTACGGCATGTTGTTACCATCATGCGAAGATGCATTGCGTCCAATTCAAAGGGGGGAAAGATAATAGGGAATTGCCAGTAGATTCAGACTTCGTACATCGCGAATGAGAGACGCACAAAAAAAGTTAATTAACCTCTCCCAAACGAACTTTTTCGTTGAACTTCAGCATTAATTCAGCCAAGTCCTCGTCGTGATGCGCGTCGCCGAGCAACGTTGGAACCCCTCAGGGGCACAAATTTATGCAGGTGATTCTGTAAGATCCGAAACAGGTCATATAAAAGGGATAATTTTTCGCCATTCCGAATAACTGCACAACTGCAAAACAAATCGCACAGAATCACGCAATTAATTCGATATAGACCCAAATTCCGCATTCGCGGTTTTGGCAAATGTGCAGATGCACTCGGCGCCAATTTAAATACCAAAATATGCGCCACGCATAGCGGCGCCTAAATCGAATTAGAACTGGAAATTTTTCCATAATTTCATTATCTGCAAACCGGCAGTAATTCACCGAACTACAGTTTCGAGGCTGGGATTGAAAAGTTGGTTAGCAACAGATCATCACCATATCCGATTTTTAGAATATTTCGTATCAACGCTACAACAGAAGTTCAAGAGGCCTTAAGGAGGAAAATCCATAGGAAATTATGAGATTGCCAATTTGATTTGAATAGATCTTTCTCGATATTAATTTAATTCTGAGATATCTTCAATGCATTGAATGAATTCTTGTCGTTTAAACGCAAATATTATTATCACAACAAAAAAAAACGTTCTGAGAACAATCTGACTTGAAATCTAACATGCCGATTCCGGTTTCAGTGACTCGAGTCCTATGAACTGGAAAAACGGTAAGTATATCAGTGATCAGGTACTTTAATTTTGAAAGGAATATTTCCGTAAATGTTACTGGAATATCCAGTAAAATTTAATAATTTTGTAAGTATAACCCAACAATAATTGTACGACTAACAGTATGGACACATTGAATTCAACAGGAATGTTTGGTATTTCTCAAAGAAATTCATGTTATTCTGCCGGAATAAATCTTGTTTAGTTAACAGTATTTTAATCTATGTTTGAAGTTATTTGGAATAAAATATTGGTTTTCGATGAAGGAACGAACATGATGAAAAAGCGATTCGATAATTTTATAATTTTTTTGCCTCCTACCTAGAATTGAATATTTTCTTACTAATTAATACTTACTCTTGAATAAATTTTTCTAGGAAATACGAAAAAAAAAAAAAAGATGGTAAGTATATGATGAAGAACATGTTGCAGCAAGGAACAAGGAATAGGGGTTTAACAGAAAAACAGAGTTCAAAGTCAGGTAAGATAAGATCAGAGGAAGGAAGGAAGATTAGATCAGTAGCGATCTACACCGACGGCCCAACAGAGGGCACCACCGAATAGGCAAAACTCATAAGATACTACCTAAAGAGTTGAAAAGCGACAGGGTGTGATCATTTGAAGACATTAATTCTGTAATCAATTTCGCTAATATGAGTCTGAAATTCGGAAAAAAAAATTATTTGTATTTATTATGGAGTCGTCCAATACTAGTTTTCAACGAATGTCTCTCTAATTCGTTAGAATAATGTAAAGATACTCTAGAGTGACATATTCATTTAGGTACATAGGAGGAAGTTAAGTCGAATTGGTATTTCGAAAAAAGAATTTGCTGTTGAATGGTAGAAATAATTTCCCAAAAGATATTCTGATTGACTCGATTGTAACAAATTTGCCAATTTTTGTACAGGATAGAATTAATCGTTCAGATGTGGACACTTTCAAGAAATTATTGAGTGGAGTGAAAAATGATCAAAATAATAATCGTGATATGATAGAAAACATGAGAAGAACTGTTATGCAAGAAAATATATTTTACAAATTGAACAAGAATAACAAAAAAATTGTTTTACAAATGTAAGCAATTCTTAAAATTGATACCCCTATAAATTGACATTATGATTATAAAAGGCTGAGACCATGTACTCCAGTTAAGCGTAGATCTATTCTCTACTCTAAGATGTCATGCGCAGATCTATAGGATCTATGGTCCATCTCCAGAGCTTAGCGTCACTTAGCCATTATAATTGTTACTTGTAACCAAAAACTAGAACGTAACTGTGCGTATACAGTTCCACGTCCTTATTTCCGACATTAGATTATTGTGAAATAAACGATTTCGTTCACCATCCTGTGTGTTTCTACTATTAACTTACACAAATGATTTTGGAATAGATTTAATCAAAAGAATCCACAAGTATTATGGTCATATTTGTGCTAGTAAAATAGCAAGGAAAATCCTGGAAATTTCAAGTTCCTAGGCCTTTCCGTTCGAAAGTTACAATTTTCTATGATTCTATGGTTCTGGTCATGCGATCTGGACAAAATGTTGCTTTAATATATCATTCTCGATTGAAATACAAAGTTTTATCTCGAACAAATCCGTAGTTTCAAAATTATCGAAAAAACAGAATTTCAAACGACCGTATTTACGGAACCTCTAGTATAATTCTGCTCATAGATGAACGTGAACGCGACATTTCAGATCCACACCTGTCCTGAAAATTTCAAGTCCCTAGGCCTTTCCGTTCGAATGTTACAATTTTCTATGGTTTCTATGATTCTGGTCATGCGATCTGAACAAAATTTCACATGTAGCTTGAACACCTCATTCTCCATTTGAGTGCACAATTTCATCTCGATCAAATCTGTAGTTTTCAAGTAATCAGGGGAACAAAACTTGGAACGGCCATATTTACGGAACCCCTGGTGGAATTTGGCCCATAAACGAACTCAACTGAGGCATTCGGGGACTGAACCCACACTGAAAATTTCAAGTCTCTAGGCTGTTCCGTTCGAGAGTTATCGTGCTTACGGACGGCCGGACGGACAGACTCGAATTTTCCGACGGATTCGTCATCAGTGAGTCGTACTTAGTAGTTTGAGACCATTTTCGGCTCAAAATTCGAAAAATACAGACATCGTGACGAAATGATATAGCCCTCGTGTAAGTAGTACGAGCGCTCAAAAAATATACATAATAGGTACTATTTATTTCACAATATAATATAAACTCTACCTATTCCAGACACCTATTCGCGAAGTCACTCTTTATCTTTAGATATAATGCATTACTACAGAAAATTCCTGTGAAATCTCAGGTTATAAGCTTCGAATACAACTAACTAGTACTCTAGTACTGTAGTACTAAAATATATAGGTAGTTCTTTAATTCAACGGAAAATTCTTGTCAAATACAGTTCCGTTTTAAGTGAAGTAATTTTTATTTTAGTTTAGTGTTCATTACTGGAAATTCTTGTAGAAACTGAAGTATGACGCTTGGAATACAACTATCTAGTTTGTTTATTAAACAAGAAATTCCTGTAAATAGTCACGCATATTCCGGTTTTCTTGACACTATTATTTTCCTATTGAAATGACAAACTGCAGTTTGGTTGCATCAACTTATGTAAAACTGTTTATTTCTAGAGGAGTTAAACGACCGGAATTGTCACGTTAAATCAACAAATATTCCTGCTATATAGGGGGAATTTCCTGTAGAAGTAACCGAATTCCTGTTGTATATCATGGAAATTTTTTTTTGTGCAATATTGAACGAAGTTTATCCTGGATGAATAAAACAAACATCACTCACAAGCAGGAAAGATAAATCTCGTACATCATGAAACTTAAATAACGAAGGGGGAAGACTTCGTCTGTAAAATTGAAGCATAAATATTCAATTATCGGATCACCCTCTCGTTATTCTTTCAGTCGGCGTGGAGGTCACATAACACATAATACAGCTGGCAGATAGACATGCACGGTTTTTCCAGTCAGGATTTAAAATGCAGTCTTTTCGTCGCTATAGTAGGATTTGTACATGAATACGTTCTTTGATATTCAGGTCATGTCCAGAGACGAATTAGGCTCCTAAGATACCAGGAAGAAAAATATAATCTTCTTATGAAGGCAATATCATTTTCTGAAACACAATATTTCCATCCATATGGAAGGTAAGTAAAGTGCACCTATATAAAACTTAAATGAAGCCAGAATGAAAGCAAAAACTTTCAATGTTGGTAAAGGGTCTTCCAAATTGAGTTTTCGAAAGAACTCGCCATATTATATGGCATTTCAACAGCTGGGTCTTTGCCATTTATGAAAAAGTCGTGAGAGTCGTATACATTACAACAACGTATTGATATTATTGAATTTTCTTACGAAAATGGACCCTATATATTTATTCTCATTTTTCCTTCTTCTCGTTTCAGTCCCCCACCTGGCTCCGCCCCTGATGCGAGGCGGATTCCGCGAGACCCGAAATTCCTCATCCGCCATAAGAACATCCCCCACGCTCCAGTATGTAAATTTATAAGTCGATATTCAATCCTAATGACGCTCTTGAAATTCAAATTTCTTGCTCTTTGTCGTGCCGTCTGTTGTTATTTCATCCAGTCAGCTCGGCCGAATTTGTTTTTATGGTTTTTTTATTACGCGAGTCGTGGCCTCCGCAATTGAAACGGTTGTTCCGGAGATCGTGACGGGGATGGTTTCTCGGAGTCAGCCTTGTGGATGAAACGAGCGCAAGAAGAATGAGGAATTTCACTTTGGGTAATTATTTCGGGTAATAAAAATTTGGAATCGTTTGGGAGGATGACCCCCTTCTGAAATTTCTGCCGTCATTATTCGAATGGAAAAAAAGGTTTGCGTCGTCTAGGTCTTTTAACGAAAAAAATCGGAGTCATATTCTGACACGAAAAATAACACTTAGTCCTAATTTCTTTATTTTTATACAGTTGCATTCGATCAACGTAAAAGTACGAAGAAATAACGGACAAAACTTAAAAGGAAATCAGTGCATTCCGCAGATAAAAAGACCACTCTTTCTTGTCGCTATCTCGTAAATTACGTAACCCTCACTGCTTGCAATCAGCATTTCACGCGAACAAATATTGAAGGTATCGGAGTTGGAGTCCGATCAACGGATCCGATAAGTTGAATGGGTTAATAAAGCTCAACTCCACTTTTCCTCCTGAATTCGGAACGAATGATGATAACGAAAACACAATTGTTTGTTTATTTAATTCTACAATCCAAATGTTCACAACGGATCTTATCGAAATATACTACGCCACAAATTTAAGGAAGTTCAGAAATTTTGTGACCGTTTCAAGAGTTGCCATCAAATGTTCATTCAGGAGAATTCAAATCTTTACTCTCCTATCTGTTTTTTGGCTCCTCGTTATAAAGGGTGATTCCAAATTCGACGTGAACCTTGAAGGACGTGTTAGTGTGACTCGTTTGCAGTAATTTGAGCCATATTTATTGATATCCAAAAATCAACAGTTTACGAGTTATTTGAGTTCTTGTGTTTTTTGAAAATTACTCACCTTTTTTCATTTTTCGTAAATTTTTTCTACGTTGAGCAAGTTTGATTATAATTTTGGATTATTTTCATCAGAGAAGGATATGATATGTATGAAAAAAGCGAAAATATGCTGTAATAGATGTTGAAAAAGAATTCGTATGATTTGAAAGTTGGTATATGACGAAAAGAATAGTCAATTTCTAATATCAATTCGCCTGCAACTTTCGAACTCCATAGTTTATGTATGACAAAAGTATTTTGAAAACTTGCCAAATTCCATCTTTATTTCCTGAAAGAGTTTTCGTTAGAATGCAGGCACTAGTTTCGTTACAGTAGATTTTGATTGTAATTGTTATATTTTCGCATAATTGCGATTTGAATTATTTTAGGTTCTATTTTTCGGAAGGGCTGGAGGCGTCGGAAGTTGTCCGATTTTAATTTACGAAACGGATTTTTGAAGTAGAAGTATAGTACTACAAAACGACTATCTTTTTCCGTTGAGATGTTGCGAAATACGTGGAAAAAATACGTTTTTCCAAAGAAAATTTTTGCCAAATCTGGCTGGTTTTCGAAATGAGAAGGTCAATTTTTCACCAATTCTTCCTTTATTTAAACTTCTGGTTTTCTAGGAAACGGAAAATTTTTTCCTGCAAAATATTCTCCATAATTTTTGAATCCTCAATCGATTCTGAATCTGAATATGTAAATATGATTTCAGGCAATTTCAGGCAATTTCATTAAAAATCAACCTCAGGAAATTCAGATTCCATATTCGGAAAATATATCCATGTTGTCTGTGTTTCAATCAATATTTGATTGTCAAAATTTGAGGTTTTTATTCTCGTGTATAATAGAAACAAAAATATGAAGCCTGAATTTTCATACAATGCTCTCAATATGTTTAATCTTCAAGAAAGTTAGGATTTTTTGAAATTATTCATTAAAAGCAACAAAAATTCCATTCACAAAAACTGTTGAAAGTGCCTGCCTCTCACTTCTTCGCACTTTCTGAGACAATCCCAACTTTCTTCAAGCATTAAACAGGTTGAGAGCTTTGAATGAAAATTCAGGCTTTATATTTTCGCTTCTATTATAATCGAGAATGAAAACTTCAAATTTTGACCATCAAATATTGATTGAAAGATAGACAACATGGACATATTTTCCGAATATGGAATCTGAATTTCCTCAGTTTGATTTTGAATAGAATTGCTCGAAATTGATATAAAACCACCATTATATTTACATATTCTGATTCAGGATCGATTGAGTATTCAGAAAGTAGGGGAGAATATTAGGAAGTATATTTTGCAAGAAAAAATTTTCCGATTTCTAGAAAACCAGAAATTACAAATGAAGAAGCAATTGGTGAGAAATTGACCTTCTCATTTCGAAAACCAGCCAAATTTGGCAAAAATTTTCTTTGGAAAAACGTATTTTTTCCACGTATTTTTCACGTATTTCGCAACATCTCAACGGAAAAAGATAGTCGTTTTGTAGTACTATACTTCTACTTCAAAAATCCGTTTCGTAAATTAAAATCGGACGACGCCTCCAGATTTCTAGAAAACCGGAAATTCCAAATGAAGAAGCAATTGGTAATAAATTGTCTTTAGACCTTCTTATTTCGAAAAGCAGTCAAATTTGCAAAAAAAACTTTTTTTTCGGAAAAACGGTTTGTCTTCAATTACTTTTCAGGTTTGGTTCGATAGTTTTTCCTATGATATATTTTGATAGCCCTCAAGAAATACCATCATATTGATGGGTCATTTTTCAATTTTGCTCGAAGGAGAGGTCACAAAATCTGGTGACCTGCTTACGTGAAACAGCCTGTACCTATTAACCACTACTTCTATCCGGAAAACCAGCGCTACAACTTCGATAATAAAAACTTTTGAAACTGTCTGAAAATTTCTGAACTTTTGTGGAGCAGTATATCGTCTCAATAGCCGATCGAAAGTATCACAGCCAAAAAAAACGGGGAAAGGAAAATTCCACTTTTAAAAATACCCCCAAAATCCGTTTTTTGCAATAATTTGTTTCAATCCCATTAAAAACAAAATTCCTCACGAGTTACATTCGGTACAGTCAAATATTGAATTAAATAGGGAAAACCGATTTCGTAATACCCTCCCTACTTATTATTATGATTCAGGCCAAATAAGATAAGATTGAATAGGTGTAACTCATACTGATTTGTGGCTTCACTTCCAGCGACGTAACTCAAGAGTCACACTGTTCAACCCACAAGTGAGATTTTAAGGAATTTTCGGTGTTATTTGCACTATGGATTCGAGGAAGATAATCTGCTTTTTGGCATTTTTCGTTTTAGCTGTATCTACTGGTGAGTCTCAATGATTCAGGCTTATTTACATTCGTGACTTCGCTTAAACTTAACGACGTAACGTAACGTACAAAAATTTTACGAGGTAAGGAAAAACTTTGGATTTATTATTGTCCTGACTCTGTTTTATATCACCTATTTTTCGTAACGGTATATTCTCCACTTACGTTATACGTTAATATTATGTCGACTTGCTTTGGACTCACGTGCTGTCATAGTTTTACCGACGATATATCGCGAACCTTCATTTAATAGAAGGACGATGTTTCGATACTAACATCTTTTGGATAACTCGAAAGTTCGAAACGTGTGGAACTGATGAATTTTCTACTTCCAGTGACCGCCCTGAAGTGTATACAATGCAGTATTTATCTGAATTCAACTGCGCCATCCGCTGAAGAACCTTGTGATACGAGAAAGAAAGGACCAGGTGTGCCATGTGAAGATGACAAAGTTTGTTCAACAATTCACGACATTGAGACAAGTGAGTCAACTTAGTTATTGACGATGTTATCATTTCGACAGGCTTTTGAATTATTCTCTCGATTTCAAGAATTCCTCCGACCGATGAATATGAGATCGATGATTTTAATGGGTGCGATAAGAATTTGTCAGATTTTTCTGGTTCTCAACGCACTGGATTTCTCAAATCAATGAAATAACCCTTTGATGACTAAGAGACGCATATTATGATTTATTTTATCTATTCACAAATTATACATACAAATCTGTTCGTCTGGTTGTATCGAATGCAACAACTCTCAAGACATACACAGAGTTGACTTTACACTTGGGAAGATATTTTAAGTATTACATGTAGTGAAACTAAATAAACATTGTTCAAGATAAACTAATGAGCAAGCAAACATCAACAAAGCTGTCGAATTATCATACCAAAGGACGCGAGGTCTTCCTGAATATAAATTCAACCCGCCAGTTCACGCAAGAAATCGATTTGAAAAAGGCCGATTTTTGACAACTCGAGAAAGTCCGAAATAAATTACGTCGATCATCATTTTTCTTCGCAGAATCCAACGCAATCATAAAAAATAGGGTTCTAATTCAAACAACAAAAATTATGGGAAAATTCTGATCACAATTTTTGACAAAATATTTGAAACACCCTTTGACGAGATTTTCAAAACTCAGGAGGTGCAGAATATTTCGCCATTTCTCTACTTCGAAAATTTAAAAACAGTTTATGCTTGAAATATTGAGAATAGGAAAAACGAACATAATACTGAGAGAATTGGAAGAATGCTTAGTTATTCAAAATTGAATCATTCTCATCGAAGTTTCAGTTTCGAAGGAATTCCAAGTAATTCATTAACTTTAATCACTCAGCTGTTCAATGTTTATTCATAATTTTCTCATTTTGTTTCAGATTTACTCACAAGAGGCTGCGACCACAAGAAAGTTTGCGAAAATCTTCCTAATTCAACAAAATGTTCCACGTGTTCGACTGATCTCTGCGGCAGTTCTGGATACCACATAAATCCGCTTTATGCCCCTGTATTAGCTGGTCTCCTTTTTGCTACTTTGAGTACATAAAAAATCTCTCTCACATAATCTTTTATAATATTTTTCATTAAAATTATGGAATAGTTCTTTAGTTCTTCAATTCGAAAAACCCTTTCAAAATACAGGGTGTTTCCAAATTCGAAGTGAACCTTGAAGGACGTGGTAGTATGACTCATTTGCTGTCGTTTACCATATTTATTGATATCCGAAAATCAACAGTTTACGAGTTATTTGAGTTTTTGCGTTTTTTGAAAACACCCTACTTCATTTTTTGACAGTTTGTTGAGCAAGTTTGATTATAATTTTGGATCATTTTCATCAGAGAAGGATATGATATGTATGGAAAAAGTGAAAATATGCTGTAATAGATGTTGAAAAAGAATTCGTATGATCTCAAAGTTGGTATATGAAGAAAAGAATAGTCAATTCCTAATATCTATTCGCCTGCAACTTTCGAACTCCTCAATTCATGTATGGCAAAATTATTTCGAAAACTTGCCAAATTCCTCCTTAATTTCATGAAAAAGTTTTTGTGACAATGCAGACACTAGTTTCATTACAGCAGATTTTGTTTCGAAAGGGGATATAAGCGAAGAAATCAAAGTAACGAATTAAATATTTTTTCATTGCAATTTAACTCAAAATTTCTTCAAAAAATGTATTCATAAATTATGTTCGAAATGTCCTCCACCATTCCTTATAACGGGTGATTTTTTAAGAGCTTGAGAACTTTTTTTAAAAAAAAAACGCATAAAATTTGCAAAATCTCATCGGTTCTTTATTTGAAACGTTAGATTGGTCCATGACATTTACTTTTTGAAGATAATTTCATTTAAATGTTGACCGCGGCTGCGTCTTAGGTGGTCCATTCGGAAAGTCCAATTTTGGGCAACTTTTTCGAGCATTTCGGCCGGAATAGCCCGAATTTCTTCGGAAATGTTGTCTTCCAAAGCTGGAATAGTTACTGGCTTATTTCTGTAGACTTTAGAGTTGACGTAGCCCCACAAAAAATAGTCTAAAGGCGTCAAATCGCATGATCTTGGTGGCCAACTTACCGGTCCATTTCTTGAGATGAATTGTTCTCCGAAGTTTTCCCTCAAAATGGCCATAGAATCGCGAGCTGTGTGGCATGTAGCGCCATCTTGTTGAAACCACATGTCAACCAAGTTCAGTTCTTCCATTTTTGGCAACAAAAAGTTTGTTAGCATCGAACGATAGCGATTGCCATTCACCGTAACGTTGCGTCCAACATCATCTTTGAAAAAATACGGTCCAATGATTCCACCAGCGTACAAACCACACCAAACAGTGCATTTTTCGGGATGCATGGGCAGTTCTTGAACGGCTTCTGGTTGCTCTTCACTCCAAATGCGGCAATTTTGCTTATTTACGTAGCCATTCAACCAGAAATGAGCCTCATCGCTGAACAAAATTTGTCGATAAAAAAGCGGATTTTCTGCCAACTTTTCTAGGGCCCATTCACTGAAAATTCGACGTTGTGGCAGATCGTTCGGCTTCAGTTCTTGCAGGAGCTGTATTTTATACGGTTTTACACCAAGATCTTTACGTAAAATCTTCCATGTGGTCGAATAACACAAACCCAATTGCTGCGAACGGCGACGAATCGACATTTCACGGTCTTCAGCAACACTCTCAGAAACAGACGCAATATTCTCTTCTGTACGCACTGTACGCATTCGTGTGGTTGGTTTAATGTCCAATAAAGTGAACTGAGTGCGAAACTTGGTCACAATCGCATTAATTGTTTGCTCACTTGGTCGATTATGTAGACCATAAATCGGGCGTAAAGCGCGAAACACATTTCGAACCGAACACTGATTTTGGTAATAAAATTCAATGATTTGCAAGCGTTGCTCGTTAGTAAGTCTATTCATGATGAAATGTCAAAGCATACTGAGCAAATACTAATGCATGAAAATCCTAACCTCAAAAAAATCTGAGCAAATACTAATGCATGAAAATCCTAACTTCAAAAAAATCACCCGTTACAAGCACGAAACCTCTTTCCAATTACTTCAGTCCTGAAATTTACTCTCAATCTTCTCACTGCTTCCTCTATACTCTCCACAAGTTGTGCACGTGTATGTGAAATATATATTTCCCTTTCCTATACTATTCTTTTAAAACTGCCCCAAACATGAAAATCTAACGCCTGTCAATCAAGGGAACCTCGTCCAAAAAACTGTCCAGATTTGTTCTCAAAAATTCTTCATAGTTTTCTCCATTTAAGTTGTCCGCCAAATCACTATTTAAGATGCCGGAGATTCAAAAGCTTTTTTTATAAAAAAATCTGCTGAAACGAAACTAGTGCCTGCATTCTAACGAAAACTTTGTTAGGAAATGAAGAATCAATTTGGCAAAGTTTTTAAAATAATTTTGTCATTCAGGAATTGTGGAATTCAAAAGTTGCAGGCAATTAGAAATTTACTATTCTCTTCTTCATATACCAAATTTTAAATCATACGCATTCTTTTGCAACATCTATTACAGCAAATTTTCGCTTTTCTCATACATATCAAATCCGAAATTATAATCAAACTTGGTCAACGTAGAAAAAATTTACGACAAATAACTCGAAAACTGTTGATTTTTGGATATCAATAAATATGGCTCAAATGACAGCAAATGGGTCATACTGACACGTCCTCCAAGGTTCACGTCGAATTTGGAAACAACCTGTATATGAGAAATATCTAGATTTTTTTCTCGAGAGATTCAATGGGTTGTGTAGAGTGTAAAATGTAAAGAAAAATTGCGATCTCTCGAGTCTTTTACGTCGAAAAATCAAGAACCTCTTCGATCCAGCCGGGAATAATACAAACGCTCCCTCACAATGACTCCGGTTCTCTGCACCCTGACGAAAATAAATCGAATACGGGTCTCGCGATGATTTATCAAACTTAAATTTCTGCGCCACAGCATCAACTCCGGAGCCCATTCATCGTGGCCCTGTGTCAGAGGAAATTTTCAATATAACGAGATAAAAGCGGAATGGTTTTTCTCTAATCCGTTTTCACTCACATCATATGTTTTCCGTATTTCTTCCGTTTCGACAGGAATCAGATTGGAGCGGATACGGAAAGATGGGCGTCCGCGTTTTGAAGTTGCGGTCTTGTTTGAGATGAGCTCGGATTATTTTTTTCTCCGATCCGAGGTTTATTTATGCCGAGATTAATCCATGTCGAAACTTATTTTGGTATGTTGATTCGGTGAAGATTGAAGAAGTTTTTGAATGATACATCTGATTTTAATCATACTTGTCTTTAGAAAAAATGGTTTATGGTGAAAAGCGATGAAAAATTGGGAATTTTTGGTTATATAAATTCCTGTTGTTCAAACGCAACCATTGTTATTACAACAAGAAAATACCGTTCTGAGAACAATCTGTACTTTCAATCTAACATGCCGATTCCAGTTGAAGTGACTTGAGTTCTTTGAACAGGAAGAACGATTATTATAGCAGTGATCAGGAACTTTCATTTTAAAAGGGATATTTCTGTAAATATCACAGGAATATCTAGTGAAATATAATAATTGTGTGAGTATAACCCAACAATATTTGTTCGACTAACAGTATGGACACAGCGAATTTAACATGATTGTTTGGTATTTCTCACAGAAATTCAGATTATTCTACCGGAATAAATCTTGTTTAGATGACAGTATTTTGATCTATGTTGTACCATATGGTTGAAGTTGTTTGCAATGAAATATCGGTTTTCGACGAAGGAACGAACATGATGATACAGCGATTCCATAATTTTTAACTTTTCCTAGGAAATACAAAAAAAGAAAAGAGGGCCAGTATATGATTAAGGAACATAGTCAAGGAAGAAACTGGGAAATAGGGGATTAACAGGAAAACAGAGGTTGAAGTCAGGTTAGATCAGATCAGAGGAAGGAAGAAAGATTATATCGGTAACGATCTACACCGACGGCCCAACATTTACAGTACCGCTCAATAGAGAGCGCCACCGAATAGACAAAACTCAAAAGAAAGTACCCAAGGGATTGAAAAGCGACAGAAAAGGTGTGAGCATTAGAAAAAAGTAATTCTGTGATCAAATTCGATAATATCGATCAAATTTGATTATATTTCATTGCAGAAACTACTAAATGTATTGGTTACTGATAATACTTATTGTAAATGAATGATGAAAGAATATCTAAATAAATTCTTCTTGCCTTGTCTTGTCAATAATATAAGTCCGGAATCATGGAATTGTTTCAACGAAGATTCAAATCGTTCGAATAAAGCTGCTGAGTGAAGTGGAAACGACAAATGGGAACGGCAGTGCAGCAAGTCCTCCGCATTGGTTTCCTTCATTCCGCAATCCAAACAAGTTTATAATTGTTTTTCAGACCAACTATGTGGAAGACAGATTTGCACAAGTTCTCGATTGAAATAGCACTGGTGGTGTTTGGAATTCTGATGAAATGATGCTTGCCAGCATAGGAATAGATGCTGTTTGTACCGAATCGATAACGCTCAAATGAGGGTATAATAAATCCTATTCAAATTTTTTCGAAGGGTAATATCGAAACAACTAAGCTGTAGGTACTTGCTAATATCGACATTTTTTTTGTTAATCAAATACTTCTTATCTTCGAAGAATATGACCAGAGAGGAGATGGTTTTCTTTCCTTAGATAAGCATTCACAGTAAGTCAACAATACTTTTTCATGAGTGATATTCTAGATTTTCTTAGTAGAACACCATTCTTCGTAGCGATTAAACGCTATATTATATACACTCCGTGATTTTTCCGGCAAAAGGCAGTCCGCGATATTTCGCGTCGTTTCTTCCAAATCAGAAGGCAAACTACCAGTTTCAGAATCACTCATTATTATTCAAATTATATTCAATTCTACGTGACAATTGTTCGACAGCAGATAAATAAATATTGACGTTACAACCTGACGTTGTCAAGGAACTGGCAAAGCGCAGCTCACTAACCTACTAATATTTGAAACTACACATATATTTACTCCTTTAAAAATAGTTGTCATTGTGACATGTCAAAAATGCGGTGTTCAGTTTTTCGAGAATGTATTAGTATAAAGGCCATCAAATAAAATTTTGTATGTAATACGAATCATAAACTATCATTATGGCACACGTCGTGTTATCGGAATCAGCCTCGCCCGATAACATTTACGACTTCTACCATTACGACTGTCTTTTTCTCCTTATTACATAATAGTTATTTAATCAACTAGTTTATTGATGACAGCGATTAATGGTCGAAATATTTCAACGCGTGAGCGGAGCGAGCGCGTTAATTTTTGAGACCATTAATCGCTGAATTAATAAACGAGTTGATTACAAGATTTTTCCGTCGACCTCATCAGGAATTGAATATGAATTCTGGATCGAAACAAATTTTTATTTTGCATGATATTCAAATTTGACGTAATACAAATTTCTATGTTCATTTCGATATATTAATATTTATGCTTCCTATAGAAAAATTCGAAAAATTCATAGAGGGAATATAGGACATGTTGTGACATTCTGAATAGATTACATTCATTTCATTTCCTATAATGTCCGATAGGGAACGTATGGATGAAGTGGAGGTTGAAGCATTATTTACTTTGGAACTATTATGACATAAAATTTTTTCTGCAGTTTCTATTTTATTCTTAATGGAGTTTACAATATACCCTTCTACAACAGAAGTTGATTTCCAACCACCAAGTCTTCTGATGGCTGAAAAATCTGCACCACTGTCAAAAAGAATAGACGCAGAAGAACGCCGAAAACAGCGACCTGTATACAAATGTGGTTGCTCTAATTTGAGAAAGTTTGCAATCATTGACGGTAATTTAGAAAATGTATTAATTCCAACTGGTTGTGTTGAGCATTCATAGTTCTTATAAAAAACGAAAAATCTTTCGTGTGGAGTGTGAGCTGGCCTCAAGGATATATATCTCTTTATTATGTTTAAAAGTGTATGCTCATCATTATCCATCACAGTGAATATCCTGTTCGAATGTGTTTTCGATGAATTCACTGTCACCAAAAATTTCGATCCCATATCTTGTACATCCTTTCTCTGCAACCTTAACAATTCATCTTTTCTCAATGCACCCGCTACTCCGGATATCAAAGCGACCTACAAATCAAACAATAATAGTTTTTTCACTATAACAAGTTAATGAAATAAGTTGGAATAACGATTCAATTGAGTTTTATTTTTACCTTCGACATCAAGAAAACACTATTTGGAGCATTCGCTATGAACTCCCTCACATGTTCTTTTTCGAGAACTTTTGATTTTTTTGGAATATATCCCTCTCTTTTCCGTTTAATAAACCTCACCAGTTTGTGGTATCTGCTTATATCAGTATTGTCTTTCACATTTAGTGTTGATTTCAGCATCGAATATTTTGGCCATAAACTTGCTAGATGCCCCTTTTCTGCAATACCCGTAAAGTATGCCAACAAAACCGTTTCCGTGAAGTTCCGAACCTTCTTGTCCTTGCACTAAGATCTGAATTCAGCATAGGTTTTCTCATATAAATGGCGGCTCTTTTCAGGAAACAGACTCAAAGTTGCTGCTTCAGCAGTTTTCGTCACATCTGGCGGTGTCAAAGGGATATTTTCTTCGTTATTCATTATGTAGTAGCGTAACGGATAAAATTAGATTCTGACCAAAAGCGAATAAATAAATTTGAGAGCTCGATCGTGCTCCGACATGGGAAAGGCACGGATCCAAATAAATACATCAGCATACATGGCGTATCTCGAAGAGATAAACATCCGAAATCTGGAATGTAACAACGAGTTCACTGGAAACTTGATTAGTTCTCGTGGTCGGTCGGGTATGGATTCTGCGGGATATTCTTTGCTGGGGGAACAACAGGATGAATTCGAATGGCTATTTCGCAATGACCGAAAGACTTGATTGCCAGTTGAAAGCCCCGCGGTGCCAGACCTGGAAACTGGGTCGTCTGGTCCGTTTTCTATGTTGCAAATGATGTATCGATCTCCGGAAGAATTGCGAGGGGAGAAGGAGTCGGGTAGGTCTGGAAAAGTGCAGGAACAATCGCTAAATTCAGGCGAAGAATTCAGTGAAAATAAGTATGTACTCCATGGAGAAAATAAGGGGTTCTTGGTTAAAGTCTCTGGGTTAAATGGATCAAGATATTTCATCACATTCGAGGGGAAAATATATTACGCAAGTTGGGAAAGCGAAAGTTTACCTTAGGACCAACATTTTCGCATAAATGAAAAAACTTTTACACTCAAACTGGGTCTGACCTCTTCTCCATGTTAATGTAAATTATGTTCAACTTCAACCGAAATCATTTATAATTGAATTCTGCAGTTCAATGCGTAGAAAAAGAATAATATTGCCTTTGAAGAGGAATTTTCTTCGGGTCTTATTCTGGTTTTCTTTGCGAGATGATTTCACTTCGAGAGATCACACAAGTTTTCAGATGAAAAGGTTAAGATAATCAATAAAACGTTTTTCAATAGATTTCAATCGAATATTGGTACTCGTATTGTTCCTAGGAAATCAACAAGCTATCATTGGAACTTGAATAAACCCAAAATATTTATTCTCGTTGTTGCCAATTCCCAGATACTTTCCAGATATATTTCATCCATAACTTCGTCCTAACTCTCACAATTCATGTGGAATTTCTGAAAAGGAGTCACGTGCAGCTCTCGATATTGATTCCAGAGTCTTCCTCGATGAAACTTTTCCCCAATTTCCTCCTCGATCTCCAATATGGTCACGCAGATACCTAATAATTAACTCAAAAATTGAGTCGGAACTTTCTTGAAGAAGGAATGATCCTCACGTTGCACTCTGGAGCTGACGTCATTTTTATACAAATAAAAAGTTGGCGGCTCTTGGTCGCTTAGTTGAGGAAGCTAGGTTTATAAAATCAACTATTTTTAGTCGATGAATTATATTTTTCCTCAATTATAAAGGTGTTATGCTTCAAAACTCGATTTCCAAAAGTATATCTTCATTTTTCAGCAAGAAATGACATGCTATAATATCCTGAGATTTGCCTTCTGTCCTGTCCCTATCGTATAATGGTAGATTACTCTTCCATGAAAACGAGTACTAGATGGACACGCTGTAAGGTACGAACGTGCGAACACTAGAAATGTACCCTGACTGTGAGTTTTTGGGCGTCCAGTCGAAAACGACGCTGATTTACAAACCGGCGACATTTCCTTCCCCCACCTGAAAAATCCTGCCCTCCAATGCGGTAATTCATCAGACGGGAAGACTTTAACGAGGATTCAGCTGTGATAAATCGCCCACCTTTTTCTGAGAACACGAAACAGAATTAAGCTTTTTTTCCACTGCTCGGCTGAAATGTGTCAACCTCGTGGAGCTTCCAGGTCTGAAAATAAGATTACGTAACGTCTAACTCTATGAGGAAAGGGGATTTGGAGGGATTCCGCAACCAAACAGGTCCAAGTCCGGGTGGATATTACGGCATATTTCCTTGACACCTGCGACATTTCCTGATAATGCAAAAATGAAAATTCGCGGCCTCGTCGCGGAAATTGTCGATGAAATGCACGTCTGACGTGGCTGTGGAAGTTTGGAAGTATTCTTTGGATTGAATTTTGTAGTATTTGGGAATATGAATATTTAATTTCAAATTCAGTTACACATCTCGGAGAAAAGTCAAGTTGTATAATCAATGGATGTCGTTAGTTTGGGACCGGGTGACCGACGGGACATGTGCAACTCAGATAACTAAAATTAAATAGAGGCAAGTCATTCATCGACTACATTGTAGTCGAAGGATGTTGTGACTACAGGGCGAGATAAGGTCTAGAAAAGGGGAGAATGTGCAACTACGATTGATTTGTGGTAAAATTTCGGAGAAAGAATTCAAGAACGTGGGTGTCTCCAAGTAATGGAAGTGAGAGGCACTACCAAAAATGTCCACTCAGGAATTAGGTTCTTGAAGGGAATAAAGTTTACCTTTGGGGGACTCTGGAAGAGTTAAGGCAGTTGCTCGCGGGTAGAGAACTCACGAAGAGGTAGTTGAACGGGGTCGGTTTTCCGACTAGAGGCCGGTTGAAAGTAGGGAGGTGCCAAGATAGGTACAGAATTGTAGGTTTCGGTTCAAGGTCGGTGTAGGGACTAAAATTGAGGTAGTTGTCCGTTGTAGGAAAAAAGCTTCAGTATTTTCAGTCGAGAATTATTAGAGTCCGGGTTAGGAAAACGATCTGTGTTAGATCGTGGAAGTGAGTGTCGAAAAAGTTGCGTTTCGATTAAAGTCGGAAGTTGTATATGTTACGGGAGTGCGAACAAAAAGGTTCACTTTCGGAGTGAGTGAATTTGTTTTCAAGTAGGTAAAAAAAGGGATTAGGTGGTTTGTAGATCAATGTAGGAAAATTCAGTTCAAAGTTTTAACCCCTATACATGTGAATGGTGTTATTGTAATCCCCAATATCATCGATAACTCGACTCGAAATTGATTTGATGTATGTTCGATTTTACGTAAGGAATTTCAATATCAGTTACAGTTGATTATTTGACCCCTCGTACATTTAGATTAGTATGTTTGTAAGAAGTAACAGTTTAATTGTTTGATTCAACTACGATTATGAGAAATTAGGTGAGCGATAGATGCTTTATTTGGATGTTCTTTTTGATGTCTGTGAAAGTTTCGATTTTATGTACGCATTTTACCATCATTCTTCGTAAATATAAAATGTTCTTTTAAAATTTAGAGGTTTTCTTTCCTGTTCCTCAGAAAATATAAGACAAAAGACTCTCTCTTCGTGCAGAGAGCACGAACCTAGACCCTTTCGAAAAATAGATAAGAAAATTGGTGACAGCGGAATACCATCAATAAGGGTAGAAACCCTATGTTCAGTCCAACGTCTCATCACTGCAGCTTCAGATTTGTATTAGGAAGAGAAATATTCAACTGCGAAATGTCGCAGCGCAGATTTTAGGTCACACATTCTAAATGATCAAGGTTATTAAAATAGAGGGCACTTTTTATCATAAATGTGAAAGTTTATTGAACCACAACAACATGTTTTAATAAAAAAAAGGTATCGATACTAGTTAAATCCAGTCCGATGGACATATAATTTCGCCGTCAACCCTTATCGGGATTTATCTCTCCATACATTTCGCAGCAGGATTAAGCCATAAAGCGCACGCGTCTACTTCATTATACGATTTGAGGAGCAATAATTTTTCTTGGGGGGCTGGTATACGCAGGAGGACACGCTCCATAAATTCCCCCTTATCTTATCCTGAAAACTGCTTTACGACCTGCAACCCCCTGAATCGCTATTTGTTGTTCGGGACTCGGGGACAGTTCAATTTCATCAGCAAATTAGATTCCGGTCCGATCTTGAGAATGTCACATAATTCCTTCTTTCCCCGACCTGCCTGCCTGGAGATGATTTGGTGCTTCAACGTCTGCGTTTATTCTTTTTTCCGCACTGCTGCCCTTGTGTATCACGGTTGTAAAATTCGCTAGGAGATAAAGCGGGGCTGATAAATTTTTTTATTACTCGCTTGGAGAAGACCTAGACATACTCACCGAAATATAAATAAGAGAACTGATAGAAGAATGAGTTTCCTTGAACCATAATATTTGCCATCTTGATTATTTGTCGATAGCATGTACAGCAATTTAGAGGGGAAATTCAGAGTATCAACCTTGAACAGTGACAGTAAAACATTTTTTTTCTGGAGTGAATACATCCTCTAGATCACGGACTGTGAGGATAATGGGTAGTGGGATGATCCAGGATAGGAAAGGAAATTAAGGATTAGGCCTCCCTTCGACATCACCAGGAAAAGCAAGGGTCTTGGTGAGAGTTTATCCCTGTAGGCCGTGTCGGACAATAACAGGAAACATCAAGAAATATAAATCTTTCTTGTTGTTAGACGTCGGCTTAGTATCAACAACCTGTTGAGATTACGGTTCTTTGTTGCTCTGCTTGTTTGGAAGCTGGGTTGGTTTAGATTCTGGAATAGAACTACCTCGTACGAAATTTTCCAGGGTATACAACAGGAATTTGATAACTTCTACAGAAAATTCCCCCTATATAAGCGACAGCAGGAATATCTGTTGATTTTACGTGACAATTCCGGTCACAACTTTGCAACAATTGTGCAACTCAATAGGTCATTATTACCGTAGAAAAGCCGGAAAAACTGTAAAAATCAACGTTTTTCAAAAAATTCAGACAAGCAAATATCATTACTTTTCTTGTTATTTCGAAAAAACACCAAAAAAAACGGTGGTTTTTCAGTTTTTTGCCTGTAAAATCTGAACAAACTGAACTCAAACTATTCATTCGACAACGACAGGGTTGTGTTAAAGAATCTATTAACCGCTACTTTCATCCAAAAAACCATTGCTATGACTTCGAAAATGGCCGAGTTATAAATTTTGAAAAAACGTTGATTTTCACGGTTTTTCCAGCTTTCCTATGGTAATCATAACCCGATTGACTTACACTAGCACCCATTCTCTTCGTCTTTCCATTCTCTACAATTCTGTTGTTTAAAGTCGAGAAGAAGAAACGGGCTTTCCGACGGTACTCGAAACGTCCCCTAATTCGAATTCCCAATGTACGAAAATAGCGTCCGGAAAAGGACGAAAAATCCGAAAATTTTTTATAAGGAGATTTAACCGCAACTTCTCGGGCTCCGCCAAGGGTCGAATCTCAGGCTCGAAGGACGTGTGGTCTCAATCAACTATGTGGCAATTTCTACTTTTCTACCATTTTCGCAAGAAATCGATATGAAAAAGGCATTGTTTTAGATTTTACATGCAAAAAATTGAGGAAGAACACCGTTTTTTGGTGTTTTTTCGAATTAGCAAGATTTTTACAGTTTTTGTCACAGAATGACCATTCATTCAACTTTACCGCCTAAATTCATTATATGTATTGAGATAAAGTTGCTAAAAAATCTATATATCATTTCATAACAAAAAACTGTGTTTTCTTCAAATCTTTCATGCCCAGTTGGATTTGCTTCGACTAAGTGGACTGTACAATATGTTTATCTTGCACTGGTTAATTGAAAATTACGTTTGGTAAACTATTATTATTTATTTACAGAATAAAATTACTAAATCAGGTTATAAGTATTAATGTTTATCTTTTGAAGAAGAAGATAACTAGAATGAATTGAAATATATAAATTAATATTAATAATTGAAATGAAAATTTTGAATTTTAAATTCAAGAGGAAAAGCCACCTCTTTCGCCGGAATAATATGAAATTGAACGAATAAAATGTTAGGACTGAGAAATACCCGAGTGACCAAAAAAAAATGCGTTGGATGAAAGCTCACCAAATGACGGATGAAGACGGATTTCACCTTTGGGATTAATTAGTACCGGTCACGTCCAATTCGATTAGGACACTTTTACATGAATTCGCTAACTCAGGTTGACAGGCGTGAAAAACAGTGACGAAGATAGATCTCCTCTATGGACAATAAGTTAGTTAACTGATGACATTTCGAAGAAAAAGCAAAAAGTTGCTTATTTCCTTTTCTATATGCTTTTGATCCGCAGCGTCTCGGGGATCGAAAGCGGTCGAATTATGATCCAAGAAGACGCGAGGTTTCCCATAAAGAAGATCAAGCCCGATCCCACCGCAAGTTTACGCAATAACTCGATTTGAAAAAATCCTGATTTTGACACCTCGAAAAAGGCAAAATTTCGGACTTTTCGAGCTCTTGCGTAAACCGGCGGTGGGACCGGGCTGGATTTTTTTTCGGAAGACCTCGCGTCTTTTGAGATGAAAATTCCACCGCTTTCGATCCCCGAGACGCCACGGATCAAAAGCCTATAGGAAAGGAAAAAGGTAACTTTTTGCGTTTTTGTCTTTTCTCGACCTTTTCCGAACGTTATTTTCATATATTCGTGAGTCGAAATAGGGGACGTTTCGGATATCGTCGGAGAGTCCGTTTCTCCTTCTCGAAATGAATTAATATTCAGGTAAGGTTAGGTTGGGTTAGGTTAGGACTCTACTCTACGGATCTACTGGACTACTAGTTCTACTTATAGATGATCCAACTAGGTCAACACCTAGAGACCACAGTTTGGGTGTGAGAGAAACCGAGCATAATGTTCTCTACATATTGACAGCAGCCAACCCCATGTTGGAGGACGTTTTTCTTCTTCATAAAATGCAACTTCATCAAGTACCAACATCAATAACGTTGCAAACTGCCAGTAACAAGAACCGCAGACCGAGTCGCACTTCCTCCGGCATATTCCTAACACGGCCGGGCCCATTAGCCCGGAATAATGGCTCAATTTAAAGTTCCCGTCCCCCCGTATTTTGGCACATTAAAAACAGGTTAGCGATGCAGGTGAACCTCGCGACATGTCGCCCGAATCTAATTACAAGAAAATGTCACTCACCGTTCAGGACGTGCACAATGAGGGTTTTCGGATTCGCGTTCGAGGGGCTACATGTGTACTTCCCGGAATCCGTGTCTCTCGCCTTCTGCACCAGGAGGCAGCTGATGGTGATGTCTCCCTTCTCGGTGTATACGCTGACGCCGCCCCTGGGGGAGTCGTAATTTATTTCCTGGAAATTAGATCGCAATTATTAGGACAATAGGGATGAGTGGAACAATCGTCGGGGGTTTGGAGCGGAGGTGGGCAAACTTGGGGGTGATTCCGGGAGTTCACATCCAACGGAGGAGCTAGATTATTTCGAACAATTGGGGCTATTGACAGCCTCTACAAAAAACTGAATTCATCAATGTCCTTGTTTATGCTGTTCTCGTGAGGGGGATAATTTGTTGCCGCTAATTTGTAATCGATTGTAATTGAGGGGTAACTTTACAAGTCTACAATGAATCGACTGAATACTGAGCTCAGCTGGCTTTGATTTATATCTGAATTTAACCTTCTAAAGATGTTCCTGAATTACAAATATTGTGATCTTGCTAAGGCCCAATTTCTTCAAATATACTCTGCTCAATTGACATTGATTTCTGCTTGAGTTGAATCTTCGAAAGGTAAGGGTATTGTCCATGTTGTGGTTTTGCAAAGACCCAGAGCTAAGGCCTAATTTCTGCCAAAATACTCTGCTTAACTGGCTTTTTTTTCGAAATATTCGAAAAGTGAAAGTATTGTTCCTTAATAATCAATGTTGAGTTTTGCAAAACCCAATTCATGTAAAAATACTCAGCTCAACTGGCTCTGATTTTTTTTCGAGTTGAATCATTGAAAGTTAGTTTTGAACTGTAATTTTTGAGGTTGTGATTCTGCTAAGGCTCAATTTATACCAAAATACTCTGCTGAACTGGCTTTGATTTTCTTTGAGTTGAATATTCGAAAAGTGAAAGTATTGTTCCTCAATAATCCATGTTGAGTTTTGCAAAGGCCCAGTTCCTGCAAAAATACCCTGCTTAACTGATTTTGATCTCTGTTCCAGTTGAATATTCGAAAGGTGAAAGTATTTTTCCTTAATCATCCATGTTGTGGTTTTGCAAAAGCCCAATTCATGTAAAAATACTCAGCTTAACTGTCTCTGATTTTTTTTTATTTGAATCATTGAAAGTTAGTTTTGATCTGTAATTTTTGAGGTTGTGATTTTGCTAAGGCTCAATTTATGCAAAAATACTCTGCTTGACTGGCTTTGATTTCTATTTGAGTTGAATATTCGAAAAATGAAAGTATTGTTCCTCAATAATCCATGTTGAGTTTCGCAAAGGCCCAGTTCCTGCAAAAATACCCTGCTCAACTGACTTTGATCTCTGTTTCAGTCGAATATTCGAAAGGTGGAAGTATTTTTTCTTAATCATCCATGTTGTGGTTTTGAAAAAGCCCAATTCATTCAAAAATATTCATCTTCACTGGCTCTAATCCCTTTTTTTGTGTTGAATCGTTGAATGTTTTGATCTGTAATTTTTGAGGTTGTGATTTTGCTAAGGCTCAATTTATACCAAAATACTCTGCTTGACTGGCTTTGATTTTTATTCGAGTTGAATATTCGAAAAAAGAAAAGTATTGTTCTTCAATAATCTATGTCGAGTTTTGCAAAGGCCCAGTTCCTGCAAAATTACCCTGCTCAACTGACTTTGATCTCTGTTTCAGTTGAATATTCGAAAGGTAAAATTATTTTTCCTTAATCATCCATGTTGTGGTTTTGCAAAAGCCCAATTCATGTAAAAATACTCAGCTTAACTGACTCTGATTTTTTTTTTTGTGTTAAATCGTTGATAGTTTCGATCTGTAATTTTTTAGGTTGTGATTTTGCTAAGGCACAATTTATGTAAAAATACTATGCTTAACTGGCTTTGATTTATATTTGAGTTGAATAATCGAAAATGAAAGTATCGTTCCTCAATAATTCATGTTGAGTTTTGCAAAGGCCCAGTTCCTGCGAAAATACCCTGCTCAACTGACTTTGATCCCTGTTTCAGTTGAATATTCGAAAGGTGAAAGTATTTTCCCTTAATCATCCATGTTGTGGTTTTGCAAAAGCCCACTTCATGTAAAAATACTCAGCTTAACTTTCGATCTGTAATTTTTGAGGTTGTGATTTCTCTCAGAGTTGGATCTGCGAGAAGTGAAAGTATTGTTACTTATTTATTTATGTTGTGGTTTTGCCAAGGCCCAATTCCTGCAAAAATACTCCGTTCAGCAGGCTCTGATTTTAGTTGAATATCTTAAAGATATTGTTTCGAAGTATTCCTATTTCTGCAGAAATATTCCGCACTTCTCCAAACTACCCAGATAGAAAAGACTGAACAAATTCTTGTCGACAATTCTATTTGCTCACGTAGATATTGATATAATTCAATATTATCACTGAACATAAGTTAAAATGATCTAAACGTTCGTGAAAAACCCACCGATAACGCCCAAAAAATTCAAAAAAAAATCATCTACATAGCCTACATATAAAATTGTTCGAACTCAATAAATATTTATTTTCCAATTCAAATAATGAATAGGTGAAATGATCAATTCATACTCGAACACTATTAACAAACAACCATTACGATAAACTACACCCTTTCAGTCAATTTGAAACGGGTGGTAACGACAAAAAGCATCATTGTTGTCTGATGGATTATCACAACTCGAATAAAGTTCATTTCAATGATCACTTTGATATAATATCCACTCGCGCAAAGAGGGAAAATTTCCTCTTTCGTACATTATGCACAATTTTCATTCAATTTTCTTTCCACTATAACCCTTTAAATTAAATACCCAATTCGTGCCAAAATGAATCAACAGTTTTTCTACGTCAATCAGTGGGTACTGAGAAAATTAGCGGAGTTGAAGTAGAGAAAATGCAGTCTCATTTCGTGCAAGACTCCCAATTTAATATATGCAGAGAGTCGTTGAAAGAACTCATTCCAGCTAATTGAGTCAAATGTTGAAGCATATATTTCTAGAATGGGAACTTTCGTAGCAACCATTTCAAAAGCTCGAACTGTAATGAAGAATTTCGAAGATTTAAATCTTCGAAATTGATTCTCCCATTCCTAATTTCCTGATGTGAATAATTCAGCTCCCCTTCTTTTCATTTTATGAATGAAATGAGTTCAATTTTTTGTAATGATCGAAATAGCAATCTGTGAGACATTTTGTTAACAAAGAATGCATTCAATTTTTTCACTGGTATCAACTCGCAGTGATGGTTATGATCGCATCAAATATCCCTGATGGGAATTCTCCAGATTGTCTACCTTCCTACTACGGTGAACTCGCGAATGTTAATAACTTCCGAGGGGAGTTCGTGACAACACGGAAGAATGCATAATGAAATCCATTCCATGCCAAAGAACTTCCCAATAATAAAGGGCGTCCTTTCATTCCGAAACTCATTAAACGATACATTATGTCCAATATCTACGGCCGTATATTTATCGTGGAAATAATAGAGAGACAAACGAGATATATGAATTATTTATTTGTTCTGTGTCATAATAACTACCATTACTCAAATAATAATGGATATGTTTTCTATTTTCTGTCAACTCCATATTTACCCTGGTCATTCTGTAATATATTGTTTCGTGTGTGCTGAGATGTTGTGGAACTGAGGATAGAGTGACATGAGGAACATTTAGAATAGCGAAATTGAGGAAATTATACTTTCAATGTTTTTTCTTCAAATTGAGCCTCCAATTTTTTTTGGATTTTTGGGGTTCTAATATGGATAGACATAAGTCGTGCTATTCCAGAAAATGTATATTAGGTAAATAAGATATTAAATCTCTTTTTTTTTTAATCCTTTGGGAGGAACGCCTCTCCACCTTGGAAAAGTGGGGAAGGGCCATAGGAATTGAAAAAATATAACGATATCTTTCGATCGAAAAAGGAATAAACTTACTCGCACGAGCTCTTGAATGAGTTTCTGAGGGGTCTCAGGAGAGTCAGGATGAAAACATTGAACAAAAATAATACTTCGAAAATAACATCAAACGACACAAAATTTTTCAGATGGATTCTGACATAAATCGGGCTTTTCCAAAAAATGTATATTATATGAAAAATTGAATTTCTTTTTCTACAAATTGCTCTTGAACGAGTTCCTGAGGGGCCTAAGGAGAGCCAGGATAAAAACATTCAATGAAAATAAATACTTCGAGAAGAATATTGAACCAAACAAAATCTTTGATTTGGATTCTGACATAAATCGTGCTTTTCCAAAAAATGTATATTATATGAAAATTTGAATTTCTTTTTCTACAAATTGCTTTTGAACGAGTTTCTGAGGGGTCTCAGGAGATCCAGAATGAAAAAATTGAACAAAAATAAATGCTTCAGAAAAACATCAAACCAAACAAAATTTTTGAAAAAGATTCTGACATAAATCATGCTTTCCCCAAAAATGTATATTACCAATGCTACTGATCGAGTTTCTGAGGGGTCTCAGGAAACCCAGGATAAAAACATTGAACGAAAATGAATACTTCGAAAATAACATCAAGAAAATAAATTTTTTTTTATGGATTCTGACATAAATCGTGCTTTTCCCAAAAATGTATATTATAGACAAATCTGAATTTCTTTTTCTACCAATTGCTCCTCAACGAGTTTTTGAGGGGTCTCAGGAGAGCCAGAATGAAAACATTGAACTAAAATAAATACTTCGAAAATAACTTCAAACCAAACACAATTTTTGGTATGGATTCTGACATAAATCGTGCTTTTCCCAAAAATGTATATTATATAAAAATTGGAATTTCTTTTCCTACCAATTGCTCCTGAACGAGTTTCTGATGGATCTCAGGAGAGCCAGGATAAAAACATTGAACAAAAATGAATACTTCGAAAATAACATCAAACCAACATATTCTTGATATGGATTCTGACATAAATCGTGCATTTTCAGAAAATGTATATTATATACAAATCTGAATTTCTTTTTCTACCAATTGCTCCTGAACAAGTTTCTGATGGGTCTCAGGAGAGCCAGGATGAAAACATTGAACAAAAATAAATACTTTGAAAAAACATCAAACCAAACAAAATTTTTGATATGGATTCTGACATAAATCGTGCTATTCCGAAAAATGTATATTATATAAAAATTTGAATTTGTTTTTCTACAAATTGCTTTTGAACGAGTTTTCGGGGAGTTTCAGGAGAGCCAGGATAAAAACATCGAGCAAAATAAATACTTCGAAAAAAACATCAAACCAAACAAAATTTTTGATTCAATTCTGACATAAAACGTGTTTTTCCGAAAAATATACATTATACCAAAATTTCAATTTCTTTCTCTACAAATTGCTGTTGATCAATTTTCTGATGGGTCCTAGAAGAGCCAGAATGAAAACATTGAACAAAAATAAATACTCTGAAAAAAACATCAAACCAAACAAAATTTTTGATATGGATTCTGACATAAATCGTGATTTTCCAAAAAATGTATATTATATAAAAATTTGAATTTCTTTTTCTACAAATTGCTCTTGAACGAGTTTCTGAGGGGTCTCAGGAAAGCCAGGATAAGAACATTGAACAAAAATAAATACTTCGAAAAAAACATCAAACCAAACAAAATTTTTGATTGAATTTTGACATAAATCGTGCTTTTCCGAAAAATGTACATTATACCAAAATTTTAATTCCTTTCTCTACAAATTGCTGTTGAACAAGTTTCTGAGGGGTCTCAGAAGAGCCAGGATGAAAACATTGAACAAAAATAACAACTCTGAAAAAAACATCAAACCAAACAAAATTTTTGATATGGATTCTGACATAAATCGTGCTATTCCGAAAAATGTATATTATATAAAAATTTGAATTTCTTTTTCTACAAATTGCTCTTGAACGAGTTTCTGAGGGGTCTCAGGAAAGCCAGGATAAAAAAATTGAACGAAAATAAATACTTCGAAAAAAACATCAAACCAAACAAAATTTTTGATTGAATTTTGACATAAATCGTGCTCTTTCGAAAAATGTACATTATACCAAAATTTTAATTCCTTTCTCTACAAATTGCTGTTGAACAAGTTTCTGAGGGGTCTCAGAAGAGCCAGGATGAAAACATTGAACAAAAATAAATACTCTGAAAAAAACATCAAACCAAACAAAATTTTTGATATGGATTCTGACATAAATCGTGATTTTCCAAAAAATGTATATTATTTAAAAATTTGAATTTCTTTTTCTACAAATTGCTCTTGAACGAGTTTCTGAGGGGTCTCAGGAAAGCCAGGATGAAAACATTGAACAAAAATAAATACTTCGAAAAAAACATCAAACCAAACAAAATTTTTGATTGAATTTTGACATAAATCGTGCTCTTCCGAAAAATGTACATTATACCAAAATTTTAATTTCTTTCTCTACAAATTGCTGTTGAACAAGTTTCTGAGGGGTCTCAGAAGAGCCAGGATGAAAACATTGAACAAAAATAAATACTTTGAAAAAAACATCAAACCAAACAAAATTTTTGATATGGATTCTGACATAAATCGTGATTTTCCAAAAAATGTATATTATATAAAAATTTGAATTTCTTTTTCTACAAATTGCTCTTGAACGAGTTTCTGAGGGGTCTCAGGAAAGCCAGGATGAAAACATTGAACAAAAATAAATATTTCGAAAAAAACATCGAACCAATCAAATTTTTGGATATGGATTCTGACATAAATCGTGCTTTTCCAAAATATGTATATAATATGGAAATTTGAATTTCTTTTCTACAAATTGCTTTTGAACGAAATTCTGAGGGGTCTCAGGAGAGCCAGGATAAAACCATTGAACAAAAATGAATATTTTGAAAAAAACATCAAACCAAACAAAATTTTTGATATGGATTCTGACATAAATCGTGATTTTCCGAAAAATGTATATTATACAAAAATTTCTTTCCCACAAATTGCCTTCGAACGAGTTTCTGAGGGGTGTCAGAAGACATAAATACATTGGAAAAATTATGATATGAAACCAAATGAAAGATATTCAATTTATTGTAAAAACACCTGGATAGCCTTCTTAGAGCTTTTTTCGACTTACGATAGAAAAAAAGTTCTCGTTGCTCATCACAATCAGCCTGTATTGTTTTATCATTATATATCAATCATAGCATAAACATAGGTATCTATTTCAGGATCGAAATGTATATTCAGGTGACACATCTTGATACGACCAACTGAATCCAAATGTACGTAGAAATTTTCTCCCCTCGAACGATTCCGAACGTTTTTACATGAAATAACAAACCAAAAGCGGTATCTGCGAGAAGCGTCTCCTTTCATCCCCTAGACGTACCTCACATACCCGTTCATCTCAGAGAACCTGATACGTACGAACGAGATACTCATCGGTAAGGAGCTGGGAAAAGCGAGGTATCCATTTTCGCGATACGGATATTGTTTTCCTCACTTCACACGGAAAATGTTAACCCGTCTAGAAAATATCAATGAATTATGCCCGGCAAGGGTTCAGAATTTTATGAACCCCGATATGAGTCAGTCGAGATTGCGCTCCCAGATTTCCCAGGCGTATATGATTTTCGGAAGAACTATCTGGATATGGCTCTAATAATTTTCAATGAACCGTTCGGAGCAACGGAGAATTAGACGCGGTGGGAACAAGCGATGAAGGTAAATCGGGGTTGAAATTTATCCTCGACGCTGTTCCCATAATTCGTGATCTTATTTCACCTTCCTTGGCAATAATGCGCTTGAAAATTTCCAGGAAATTCCTTCCTCTCAATTTTTCCAATTAAACATTCAATTCCACCATAAGTTTCAGTCGTGCCGACCCGGATCATGGGAAATAATCTATAAACTTCATCGGGTCGGTATTCCGAGTCACGTATAGGGGAACCTCAATCTACTCCTGACGATCTTGTGGCATTTGACGTTCATTCTGTGAGCTCAGCTGGGTCACGGATCGATCGGGACGGGGGTAGTATGTGGTTTATGTGTCACGAGGGTTGGTCGGAAGATTCAATAGGACAAGGCGATAATCTGTGCATGATACCCGCTAATAGCGTTTACGTTCTATAATGATAGATGTCGATTTGTGAGGATGTGATTCGATCTGGGCGGATTTATCTAATCCATTGGGGGCTTTGTTTATATGTTTGCCTACTTACAATGGGATTAACTCGCTTTGGTCATCTTCCTTGTATATTTTACAGTTGTGTAATCAGATCCTGTGAAAATTTTATCACAATCCAAAAGGTGACCATATTCCACACCTTTTTCCCAGACACGTTACCCAGATATTTTCATCAACACCCCGGTTCGCAATCAAAATTAGCTTACGATACTAGTTTCTCTTCCTACTCTCATATAGTCGACAAACAGCTTTTTGTCCGATTCCACGCTGGCGAGGAACGTTCACATACGAGAAAAGCTAATAAATGTCCGTGTCTGGCTTCGGTCTTTCCGTCAATTCAGCGGAATTTTAACATTTTAATGTGTTCCCCGCAAATGTGATATAATGGGCGTTTGGCGGAGCGAAAACTAAACGAGCTTTTAGTGCACAGAGGCGCGGGGTTTTTCGCCACATTTAATCCAGATCTGGTCGTTCGGGATGTTTTCGATGTTGGAGGGTTGGTTCTTTTTCCCCCTACGACAGACCGAGATTGCATGAATTCGAATGGAGACAGTTAGGAGGAACTCCACATGGAATTATTTTTGAATATCTTATAGTGGATCTCAGAATAATTTGGGATATTTCCATCATCTATAGAAATTATGAAGAAAGTTTTGTGGCCTATTTCCATGGTCTAGGGAATTTCTGGGTTAAAATAGGAACACATTCAGACTTATTCCATCGTCTGAGAAATTTTTGCGTTCTAATGAATACTTATTTGGGTTATTTCCATATTATATGGAATTTCTAAGTTCTGACGGAAACTTATTTGGGCAATATCCATCGTCTATGAAATTCATACGTTTCTACTGGAAAGTTATTATGGATATTTTCATCGTCTATAAAATTTCTACGTTCTAATGTATACTCTTTGGATTATTTCCATATTCTATGGAAACCATAAAGTTCTAATGGAATTTCATTTGGGCTATTTCCATAATTTGAAGAATTCCTAGGTTCGACTGGAGAGTTCTTTGGATATTTCCATCGTCTTTAGAAATCATAAAGAAAGTGTTTTGGGCTGTTTCTACTATGGAAAGTTATGTGGCATATATCCATGATCAAGGGAATTTCTAGGTTGAAATAGAAACACATTCAGGCTTTTTCCATCGTCTGAGGAATTTCTGCGCTCTAATGAATACTTATTTGGATTATTTCTATATTATATGGAATTTCTGAGTTATGACGGAAACTTATTTGGGCAATATCCATCATCTATGAAATTCATACTTTTCTAGTGGAAAATTATTTTGGATATTTCCATCGTCTATGAAATTCATACGTTTCTACTGGAAAATTATCTTGGATATTTCCATTGTCTATGAATTTTATACGTTCTAATGGATACACTTCTGGTTTATTTCCATATTCTATGAGAACAATAAAATTCCAACGGACTTTCATTTGGGCTATTTCCATAATTCAAGGAATTCCTAGGTTCGACTGAAGAGTTTTTCGGATATTTCCATCGTCTTTAGAAATTATAAAGAAAGTTTTTTGGGCTATTTCTACTATGGAAAGTAATGTGGCATATATCCATGATCAAGGGAATTTCTAGGTTGAAATAGGCTTATTCCATCGTCTGAGAAATTTCTGCGTTCTAATGAATACTTATTTGGGTTATTTCCATATTATATGGAATTTCTGAGTTATGACGGAAACTTATTTGGGCAATATCCATCATCTATGATATTCATACTTTACTACTGGAAAATTATTTTGGATATTTCCATCGTCTATGAAATTCATACGTTTCTACTGGAAAATTATCTTGGATATTTCCATTGTCTATGAATTTTATACGTTCTAATGGATACACTTCTGGTTTATTTCCATATTCTATGAGAACAATAAAATTCAAACGGACTTTCATTTGGGCGATTTCCATAATCTAAAGAATTCCTGGGTTCGACTGGAGAGTTTTTTGGATATTTCCATCGTCTTTAGAAATTATAAAGAAAGTTTTTTGGGCTATTTCTACTATGGAATGTAATGTGGCATATATACATGATCAAGGGAATTTCCAGGTTGAAACAGAAACACATTCAGGCTTATTCTATCGTCTGAGAAATTTCTGCGTTCTAATGAATACTTATTTGGTTTATTTTCATATTATATGGAAGTTTTGTTGGAAACTTATTTAGGCAATATCCATCGTCTATGAAATTCATACGTTTCTACTGGAAAGTTATTTTGGATATTTCCATCGTCCATAAAATTCCTACGTTCTAATGGATACCTACGTTTTTGGGTTATTTCCATATTCCATGAAAACAAAAAAGTTCCAATGGACTTTCATTTGGGTTATTTCCATAATCTAAGGAATGCCTAGGTTTGACTGGAGAGTTTTTTGGATATTTCCATCGTCTTTAAAAATTAGAAAGAAAGTTTTTTGGGCTATTTCTGCTATGGAAAGTAATATGGCATATCCATGATCAAGGAAATTTATAGGTTGAAATAGAAACACATTCAGGCTTATTCCATCGTTTGAGAAATTTCTGCGTTCTAATGAATACTTTTTTGGGTTATTTCCATATTATTTAAAAAAAATAAAAATAAAAAAATTTTTTTTGAAAAAATTTTTCATCTACTAAAAATTTTTCTTATTTCATAATTGAGTTTGAAAATTATGGAAAATAAATTTGGGATATTTCTACTATGGAAAGTTATGTGGAATATTTCCATGGTCTAGGGAAGTTCTAGGTCGAAATAGACGCTTATTCCATCGTCTGAGAAATTTCTACGTTCTAATGGATATTTATTTGGGTTATTTCCATATTTCTGGGTTGAACTTATTTGGACCTTTTCATCGTCAGAAGAATTTCTACGTTTCCATGAAATTTCAATTGGGTTATCTCCAGCGTCTATGAAATTTCTTCGAAGTTCTGAAAAGCTCAAATACCTTTCCACCAGTTCTCCACCTGTCATGCTGCGAAAAATCCTACAATCCATAAAGTTGCATCGAAAATTCAACGTTTCGATCTCCCACCTCCGATACTTATAAGAATAGCCGACACACCAATCATTATAAACTCGCATCCCGATCAAGTTTCCCCGAGGAAAACGTCTCCTATTCAAAAATACCCGACGACTCGTCAAACTGCCACCTCATCCCTTCAGAAGATCCAATATATACGGTTCGGCAAGCTCATGAACTCCGAGCTTCCACCCTCCATAGCGCCAGATTATCACAAATGAAATCCTGCTTACGGCATCAATAAGGAGATCCTGATATAGAACCCATTGTAACTGGAATGTCATTGATATTCAAGCATCGACTGGTAGCTAACATCGAGGGATAAGACAATTCTGGAACCCTTCGTGTTGAGAACTGCCAATTTCGGCGCGGGATATCTGTCGACCTCTGTGTACATATTGGGTTTGCTGGGATATTCATGGACTCAGCATTATGTCAGTTATGTTTAAAAGCCCAGATGAGAAAATATGGTGGAAGTTTTTAGCTGCCTGCTGCATGCATGGGGTCGAAATAAACAAACACTTTTTATTAAGATTTCATCTCATTCTACAAAACCGAAGCTGAAGCCAAGCTCTCCTCAGAATAATGAAACTTTCAAGGTGTGGGGACATCAAATAAATAAAGCGCACTTAATCCTATTTAAATCAATGCATTATTTAACGAGGTACCGAGCGAAGAAAGTAATTTTCCTTCTGAGGCTCTATACATCCACTTTGGCAACTCGAAATAAGCGAACTTTCGGGGCTTTGAAATATTTTAATGAAGGTGTTAAGAAGAACGACGAAGCTCTGGAAGTTATCCCCGGGATAGGAAATGCGACAGAGTCTTGTTGGGGTTTTGATGGAATCTCTCCACAAAATTAGACAGACTTCGCCTCCAAAAACAGACATCTCCGAAGATGCCTTCATCAGAGACTTGGCATTTTTGTGAGAATAATTTATGATCTCATAAACGTTTTCGAAGGAAATTCCTATAATAAATGAGCCAAACTATAGTAAAGAATAATAATGGCTGTTTATCTGAATTGATCGAATTCAAGAATGAAAATTGAAAAATTTCACTAGATAAACTAATAAGCAAGCCAACAAGACAATTCATGTATCCCAGATACCAACGAAATTTATCATTTGCAATCGTAGACCGGTTTCGATCCATGTCAGATCTCATCAGTACGACTATGCAATATGATAAACTCGATGAATGAAACAAAAGATCTTAAAACATAAGGTAACGTGGTACTGAGAAAACTTCCCAAATCACGCCACCCGTCTGTTCCAAAGTCAACTGTCTCAAATATCTGTAGATCATAAAATGTCTTATCGACTCTCCAAAAACGAAGTACACATGTATGACAACGCCTTAAACATTACAAGCATAAAAAGTCACACATGGAAATTCAACGGATTCAAGCTGAAGCCTTATTCGTCTGAATAATTGACTAAAGAATAATAATGGCTGTTTATCTGAATTGATCGAATTCAAGAATGAATTGAAAATTGTTGGCTTGCTTATTAGTTTATCTAGTGAAATTTTTCAATTTTCATTCTTGAATTCGATCAATTCAGATAAACAGCCATTATTATTCTTCAGTCAATTATTCAGACGAATAAGGCTTCAGCTTGAATCCGTTGAATTTCCATGTGTGACTATTTATGCTTGTAATGTTTACGGCGTTGTCATACATGTGTATTTCGTTTTTGGAGAGCCGATAAGACATTTTATGATCTACAGATATTTGAGACAGTTGACTTTGGAACAGACAGGTGGCGTGATTTGGGAAGTTTTCTCAGTACCACGTTACTTTATGTTTTAAGATCTTTTGTTTCATTCATCGAGTTTATCATATTGCATAGTCGTACTGATGAGATCTGACATGGATCGAAACCGGTCTACGATTGCAAATAATAAATTTCGTTTGTATCTGGGATACATGAATTGTCTTGTTGGCTTGCTTATTAGTTTATCTAGTGAAATTTTTCAATTTTCATTCTTGAATTCAAACGATAGTTAGTGTTGCTGACGGGTTCGTTTTGTGGGTGATTTGTCCCGTCAACAGGTGACATCCTGCGAGTAGAACATGCAACAGTGACATCACTGCAAAAAATTCATCATTAATTCGCAAGTGCTTGGCAAAACTATCTCGTCGTGCAAATTTCGTGTTTTTCTTCTAAATTAACGCCTTATTGGTCATCTGTTAAATATCATCGCATATTCGGTCAAACCGGATTCGTCTGATCATCTTTTTCGCCGTTTTTCAACGCAGCTTTTTGTCTTATAGTAGCACCAATTGAGCAACTTTGAGTTCAGTGCCCTTTAGCTTCATCAAGACTCAGTAGATAACTCCGGATCTGTGCCGAAATAGTGTTTATCCTCTTTTTCCTCTCCTTCAACCCTTTTTCAGTGGCAGCTCGTAGTTATTCGCTGAGATTCTGTCAGCACCCTTTCGAGGTAAGTACTCTATCCACTTAAAGCGATTATTCAGTTAGTGGACTGTAAGATCATGATATACACAAAAAATTCTAGCATCATATTGTAACATAAAGTCCCCGATAAATCGAAAGTGAAAAATTTCAGCCGTCCCAATCGCATAGCTCCCATTCATCCGACAACCCCTCGCAGACTTCTCCTCGTAATTGGGGGTATTACCGGAGGATCCCCCTCGGGAGCCACTGATCCCGTAATTTTTCACGGACATTTCCATCGCGCTCCCCCCGAAAAAAAATCACATAATCAGGGCACATCCTCAAAACGAATTTGAATCACAATGAACACCCCAATCCCTGTAACGACGCCTCAATCTCTTCATCCGGCTCATTTAACACCCGGCACTTCGTTTCTTGATTTCCTGCATTCGCCTCGGATTTGCCTTTGCACGACGACCATTCTTTCGCGACGTCAGAAGGCAAATCCTGGAAGGGCTGTCTATATTTGTGATTAATCACGTCGTGAAATGGGATTTGGGAAGAGCGGGAGAGTATTCGGCTACGGGGAGGTTGTCTCCGAAGGAACTGTTCCTTCAGGACTGAAACCGTGATGAGAAATAAATTTCGGCTTTAAGCTGGAGGAATGAAAGTTTTTTTTGAATGAGTTCCTAGACAATAATTATTTTGTATGAAAATTGAAATACAACAAACTAAAAGATAAAATTGAGAAGAATAATTGTGTAATATTTGGGAATATGAATATTTGATTTCAAATTCGGTTACATATCTAGGAGAAGAGTCTGTGATTCGTGTATACATTGTGTTACTTCATATAATCAACGGATGTCGTTTATGAGAAATTTAAGTAGAGGCAAGGCATTCATCGACTACATTATAGCATGGATGTTGTGACTACAGGCGAGATAAAGTCAACAAAAGAGAAGACTATGCAACTACGATTGATTATGGGAAAATTTCGGAGAAAGAATTTAAGATCGTGGGTGTCCCCAAGCCGAGTGAGAGACACTAAGAAAATGTCCACTCAGGAATTAGTTTTTTGAAGTGGGAAAAAGTTTATCTTTGGGGGACTGTGGAAGACTAAAGGCAGTTGCTCGCAGGTAGAGAACTCATTAAGAGTTAGTTGTACGGGGTCAGTATTCTGGTTAGAGGTGGGGACTAAAATTGAGGTAGTAGTCCGTTGTAGGAAAATAGCTTTAGTATTTTCAGTCGAGAATTCCAGAGTGTGGATTAGGAATAAATCTGTGATAGCTCGTGGAAGTAAGTGTCGAAGAGGTTGCGTTTTGAGTGAAGTTAGAGGTCGTATTCGTTACGGGAGTGCGAACAAAAAGTGTTGAGTGAGTGAATTTGTTTTCGAGTAGGTACAAAAAGGGATTGGGTGGCTTGCAGATCAAGGTAGGAAAGTTCAGTTCAAAGTATTAACCCCTATGTAAATGGTGTTACTGTTATCCCCAATATTTTTGATAACACGACCCAAAATTGATTTAATGTGATTCAATTTCTGGGTTTTCTTTCCTGGATACCTTTCCCTTGAAAAAGGTAAAATAGAAGACTTCCTCTTCGTGCAGGAAGCACGAACTCGATTCTTTTCGGACAATAGATTATACATGGTGATAGCAGGTAGAAATATAAAATAATACGAATATTCCAACATAATAACTTGTACCATTATTAAGGGTACAAGTCGTATTATAACAATTGTTCAAGTTGTTGTTGACCTTCAGCGTGGCGACGACTACTTTCGGATATGCCAAACTAGTTAGTTTCAGAGCGATCTGAGTGATAATGTATTTCGATCAATCCTGAAGAAGCTTCCAGTGTTATAAGATATGTTATCAGACTACAGCTTGAAGGCAGCTGTATAATAATAATATCATATATCTTCTAGGCGAACAGCCGGTATTATTAAATTCCAAACGTTGCAGCCTCCACATTCGACAATAGGACCGTAAGCCTCCACATCATATTTCATGAATCATTCGAGATCTTCATATCTCCTGAAAATCCATTTTGTAAATCGGCGCTATGTGAATTCCGAATATAAAATCGGTATCACTGAAGTTTCAGTGGGCGATATAACCGGCGGTGAGATTACTTCGGATATCAAATTGACATTTATAAAACCTCCGTATCATTGGGAATACGAGATGAAAATTATTCGCCTGAAATGGCCACATAATGTGAAGAGCCTTAATTTTAATCAATATTCGTCGGGAAGTAAATCATGACATTGAATTATAAATTATGAATCCGACAATGCTTGGTATTCTTGGTCATTAAACGCACCTTAGGCACTATATTAATGGGTCCTTTAAAACTCTTGAGTTTGGGTTATCAACGTTTCAACACTGGTAGAGTAAACTAAACAAATACTCAAATTAATTCATTAATTCTTCACATTTCTAGGCGTTCTCACGACTTCGATTTTTTCTTGTATCGACTAGGCCAAAAGAAATAATCTCTATTCCCAACTGTTTGAATAAATTCTGCATGTACCGAATCATATTTATTACAGTAGATTTCAACATCTTTTTCATTCTCCATATTAGCTGCATCATTCAATTATTATTATCATCTTTGTGTTTTACTGCCAGGAAATGTTCCATGCTCTCCATGTCTACTTTTAGTGCCTCCTCAACGTGGGGTAAAACACTTTTGGTACAAAAACCTTTTTTCAGCACACACTGATTAATTCAATACAAGATTTTCTTCATTGAATATCAGAATGAAAAACCCAGCTCTCCCTGTATAGCCAGGAAAAATAATAAAAGCGAGAGTTGCTCCTCTATAAATCCCTTATAAAAAGTCCCCTATCATATTCATTTCTGAAACAATAGGGTCGCATGAAAAAGGCAATAAACCACACGCACGTCGAAGAACGCGACGACCCCGCGCATCTAAAGCCCATCCGGGATCACCGCAAAAGTGAAAACAATTTGATGGGCCCCGTAAACTTCCGAAAGTGCCGTGCCGCCATTATATTCCACAAGTTGCGTGGAATGGATAACAAGTCAACCCTTAATACACGCCATAAGCCCCATGAAACGACCTCACCTATTATGCCGCACGAACGGCAGCTTTTTCAAGTTTCAGTTTTGCGGTTAATTCGGCCGGAATCTGTCCCTAGATGGCTCGGGATGAATGGCAATCGATCACGGTGCCGAACGGCGCACGGCCTGCCGTTTGTACGAACTCGATACCGTCAGTTCGGGACGTACGTCTCGCGCTTGTGAACGACTGAATCCGAGGCGCCATTTGTAACGATTTTATTGATGATATTGATATTGTTATTAGGGTGTTTGGTCTGAAGTGGGAATATTTATCGAGGTAAGGAGATGAGGAAGATGAGGGGCGAATGAATTCCTTTTGTTTGAACTAAACTATTGTTATCAAAACAGAAAAAGACCGTTCTGAGAACGATCTGTACTTGCAATCTAACATGCCGATTCCGGTTTGAGTGACCTGGGTACAATGAACAGGAAATCGGTAGGTATAGCAGTGATCAGGTACTTCTATTTTAGGAGTAAATGTTACAGGAATATCTAGTTAAATAAAATAATTTTGTAAATATAACCCAACCATATTTGTACGACTAACAGTATGGACACATTAAATTCAACAGGACTCTTTGGTATTTCTCACAGAAATTCAGATTATTCGACCGGAATAAATCTTGTTCCGCTAACAGTATTTTAATCTATGTTGTACCATATGGTTGAAATTGTTTTGAATAAAATATCCTTTTCCGACGAAGAAACGAACATGATGCAACAGCGATTCGATAATTTTTAGTGTTTTTTGGCCTTCTACCTAAAATTGAATATTTTCGATCTACGATTGATACTAACTCTTGAAAAAGTTTTCCTAGGAAATACAAAAAAAAGAGGGTTAGTATATGATCAAAAAACATAGTGTAGGAAGAAACTGAAAAATAAGGGTTTAACAGGAAAACAGAGGTTAAAGTCAGGTTAGATCAGATCAGAGGAAGGAAGAAAGATAAGATCTGTAGCGATCTGCACCGATGGCCTAACATTCACCGTACCGCTCAACAGGGGGCGCTACCGAATAGACAAAACTCAATAAATACTACCCAAAGGATTGAAAAGCGACAGAAAAGGTGTGAACATTTGAAGACATTAATTCTGTAATCAAGTTCGCTAGTATAAGTCCGGAATCCGGGAAAAAATTTTCTTTTCATTTATTATGGAGTCTCTCAATACTAGTTTTCAATCAATGTTTCTCTAATTCGTTAGAATAATGTAAAGATTTCCTAAAATGAATATGATAAAATAAAAATTCTACCCATTCCAGACATCTATTCGCGAAGTCACTCTTTATCTTTAGAAAGAATGCATTACTACAAATAATTCCTGTACAATTTTAGGTTATGAGCTTCGAGCACAACTCACTAGTACTGTAATATATAATGAACAATTGTTTCTCAATTCCACGGAAAATTCCTGTTAAATTGATACTACAGTTCCGTTTTAATTAAGTGAAGTAATTTCTGTTCTAGTTTAGTGTTTATTACTGGAAATTCTTGTGGAAACTGAAGTTTGAAGCTTGGAATAAAACTATCTAGTTTGTTTATTAAACAAGGAATTCCTGTTAATAGTCACGCATATTCCTCACTCGTCACAGTTTTATTTTCCTGTTGAAATGACAAACTGCAGTTTGGTGCATCCACTAATGTAAAAATTTCGAAACATTGAATTTTCAGAATGAATGATTGTGGGAACTATTAACACGAATTCAGGTGATTTATGACAGGTTTTTAGGTGCACGATTTATTCACAAAACCAACGTTTTGGTAAAAAGGCCAACTAGTTTTGACTTAATTATAACATCTTCATCAGGGCTCTGAAATGGCACAACAAAATACAATAGTTTCAGATGTTCGAAACTTACAAGATTAAAAGTTAATTTTTGAGCGCTCGTACAACTTACACGAGGGCTATTTCATTTCGTCACGATGTATGTATTTTTCGAATTTTGAGCCGAAAATGGTCTCAATCGACGGAATTCGACTCACTGATGACGAATCCGTCGGAAAATTCGAGTCTGTCCGTCCGGCCGTAAGCACGATAACTCTCGAACGGAACAACCTAAGGACTCGAAATTTTCAGTGTGGGTTCAGTTCCCGAATTCCTCGGTTAAGTTCGTCAATGGGCCAAATTCCACCAGGGGTTCCGTAAATATGGCCGTTCAAAGTTTTGTTTCCCTGATTACTTGAAAACTACAGATTTTATCGCGATGAAATTTTGCACTCAAATGAAGAATGAATTTTGTCCAGATCGCATGACCAGAACCATAGAAACCATAGAAAATTGTAACTTTTGAACGGAAACGCCTAGGGACTTGAAATTTTCAGGATAGGTGTGGATCTCGAATGACGTGATCACGTTTATATATGAGCAAAATTATACTAGGGGTTCCGTAAATTTGGTCGTTTGAAATTTAGTTTTCTTGATCATTTCAAAACTACAGATTCGATCGTGACGAAATTTTGTATCCTAATGGAGAATGATATATTCAAGCTACATTTTTCCAGATCACATGACCAGAACCATAATAAACCATAGAAAATCATAACTTGCAATGAGCAAAATTAGACTAGGGGTTCCGTAAATATGGCTGTTCAAAATATTTTTTTCCTGATAATTTCGAAACTACTGATTGGATTGGGATGAAATTTTGCACCTAGCTTAGGAATAATGTATTCAAACTACGTGCCAAATTTTGTCCAGATCGCACCACCAAGACCATAGATACCGTAGAAAATTCTAGCGAATTATCGAAAAAAAATTGGTCACCTAAAGCACTGACATGAAGTCTGGAGTTTCGCCTAAGTTTCAGAATTTTTGTGACAGCTGTCGAAAATTCCTTCAATTGATTTCTAAAACTGGAAAATGCGAATCTACCTACAAGGTGCATGTACGAGCGCTCAAAAGCTCCTGCCTTCACGGCAGTGCTTTTCGTAATTTTTTATGTTTCATCTGAATCCGAGAGATTTCCCACATTTTCCCGGACACCCTGTATATGTGGCTGGACTGCCGTTACAAGATATTTTATATATGATGCGAAATTTATGACAACGGAACCTCTAGAGGTGAAAATGTAAGTTTCTAATCTTTTAATTGTAAGTTTCGAACATCCGAAACTATTGTATTTTTTTTGTGCCATTTCAGAGCCCTGATGATGATGTTATAATAAAGTCGAAACTAGTTGGCCTTTTTTCCAAAAAGTTTGTTTTGTGAACCTAGAAACCTGTCAATAATCACCCGAATTGAATTTTCAGTTCTATAGAGCCACACGAAACAAAAGAATTCTTGCACCTCTCCCTCAAATTTCCACAGCATATTTAATTCGTTCTTCTGTAATCGAATTTTCGCGAAGCACATCTTCGACTCTCGTCGCATGAATTACTATTTCAGCATTTCAACTAGTTTTCCAGAACAAAACCATCCTCAAGAGTACGAAATGCTATTCCTGAAAATAAAATTCATATTCTGGAGAACTTACTCGTTTCGTGGATGTGGAACGAATAGAAATTCGCAAATTTGAACTCGAAGTGTCGACACCCCGAGAAAATCTTCCGCGGTATTTGTATATCCGCCGTTTAGGGAAGTCATATAAATTCCTGAGCGTTATATTGACAGGAAAAAGACATTCGAATGAGCTCTCTTAGGCGTCGAAAAGCAGGAAGATAATGTTAAGTGTGTTTCGGTAAATTTAGGAAAGCTAGTAAGGCGGTAGATGAATATATCTCCCAACAAAAGTTGAGAACGAATATACAAATTTGCGATAAATTAGTAGATGGTAGATAGTGCCGAGAAAAGATCGCAGAGTCTCCTAACAGAGATATAACACGGTGCAGAGTCGTATTGAGATATTGATGCCAAGATTTTTTGCACTTTTCTCAAATTGAATATTTTATATAATCAACTTTCGTCCGAATGATCTCTTTCGATGAGTTTCAGCACCTCTCAAAAAAAAACCTCACCTTGAAAAACACCAAGTTGAAAATTTCTAATATTTTCCACATCCCCTCTTCCGACCCCATTGCAGCGCACAGAACGAAATAAAAAAAAAGTCGAGGGTGCCCTTATCGCGCATATAGTTCATCATATACATACTAACCCATACACTTCAAAGAACTCATTTTTCGGGATAATATTTCGAGTTGGAGGGCGCACTCGCGTTTATAAATCAGGGCGCAGGCATTCGGCGAACGAGGGGAATTTGCGGCATATCTGATTTATGCCATGGCGCTCGAGATTCGGATTTACGGAATGAGCGGTCCAGGATGCAGATTCCTCGTTGCTTGACGGATGGGGTGTCGACAAAAAAAGCTTGATTTTAAATTTGGAGCCCATTTCCGAAACAGTTTCACCATACATTGTGTAAGTGAAGAAAAAAAAGTTTTTCGTTTACATGTTCGTGAAAATTCCTCCTGGATCCACTTCGTCCTTGTTTTATTGATGGACCCTCCTGTATATAGCTATCAATCATCCTCTTCTCCATCACGTCTCCCGTCCCGAATTAAATCCGGTCTGAATTTTCGTCCTCCAAATTCCAGATCATAAAGTTCCGGCAACGTAAACGGCCATTTCCCTCGACTTTGGAGAGTATGGCGTTGAAAATTTATGACGGGGTGACGTGAACCATAGCGGAAAAACCTGAATATTCTCATCCCGCGGGAGCCCTGGAAAGTTGTTGTTATTGTTATAAAGCTTACGGAACTGCTCTCTTTATTCCAGGTAATTCGGGAAATCTTTCACGTGTCGTCGTTCTTGGAAGGAGTTGAAAGAGTATTTTTCTCGCTGGGCGAACATACTGATTATTCTTCTTGGACATTTTACACCACTGCGCCACTGTCTCATCCCTATGCATTATGAAGTATTTTATGTCATTGATATGAGGCCTTAAATTTCTCTGGATCCATCATATATGAGGAGCTCATTAGCTCAACACTCATTTCACACACGTATGTAGAATCCAGGAGTGAGCCACCACACACCGATCAAATCGCAAGACGTGAACTGGTCCGTCTTCAATGAAATCAACGAAAAAAAAGAATAACGCTCTAAATGAAATGCTTATTCCTAGAATTTCTCACCACAGGTTAAATCTGTGTTATTGTTGTTCATAAAGAAAAGAATACTTACTAGGTTGTTATGGCTCCATACGATACTCGGAGGAGGTTCTGGACTGTGCTTGACGATACATGTCAAATTCATTGTGCTTCCTTCGTTTATATACATTTCTGGACCACCCAATAAAATAGTTATTGGTTCTGAAAAAAAATTGAAAATATATATTTATATTTGTATTATATGGAGGAGAGGATTATTTTCTGTGTATCAAAACTTCCTACAATGTTCATTGTCAGCATGACAAATATTGTCTTTTTATTTTTATAAGCTTCAAAATATGGAATCACTGGATTATTTCGAATATATCAGAAGAACCCAAATTTCTTTCCACTTGGAAAAGCTAACATATTTCATCGATGCCCCTTATACACACAAAATTTCAGCAGAATATGGCGAATTTTTTTTCAGACACCAAAAGTTTGAAACGAAAATTTGAGAATATTCTTGTGACAAGATCCCTTCCGGTTTACTAAATTGGTCGGTGAAGAACTGTTCAATTGAATGACCATCATGCAGGATAATATCTGATAAGGCAGTATTCTGAACTTGAAAACGCCCCTTTTGTATTGATAGGGGGGAAAATTGTTTACTTTCCACACAAGTTGGTTTAAGTGAGATCAGTTCACACGATATCTTGGCAAAATAAGAAGAAACCCACTGTTATTGAAAAAAATGTAAGTATATTTATACTTACATATTTTTCGTCTCCTACACAAAAAAAGGCATAATTCATTTCATTCTGATAATAAGAGAAATATATGTATTCCTCTCAAATATTCCCAACAAAATAATCAAAATAACAGAACAAAAACTTATTAATACAAAAATATACATAAAATATCGCACAAATATGAATATTACCAGAACAAAAATATTGCCTAAATAAGAATATATAAGTACTACAAAACTACAGAATAGACCAACACCAAAAGAAATAAATAACATTTAATCAAATGACATAGAAAATATGAACAAAATCATAGAACCCAGAATTACTGAAAAAATGAAGATATATGTATTCCCTTGAATACTCCCAACAAAATAATCAAAATCACAGAACCGAAAATGATCAACACAAAAATATACATAACGCTGACAATTGAAAAAATATCGTATAATAGGAAAATTACCATTACAAAAATATTGCCCAAAAAAGAATATTCTACACGAAACTACAAAATGGACCCACTCAAACAAAAAAAAAATAATGTTTGATAAAACCACATAGAAAAAATGAACAAAATCATAGCACCCAGAATTACTAAAAAAGTAAAAATATATGTATTCCCCCTTAAATATTGCCAACAAAATAATAGAATAGACAGAACAGCAAATAATCAATACGGAAATATACATATCGTCAACAATTAAAAAAATATCGCACAAATATGAATATCACCAGAACAAAAATTTTGCCCAACGAAGAATATATAAGTACTTCAAAACTACAAAATAGACCAACTCCATAAGAAATAAATAAAATACAATGAAACCACATAGATAAAATGAACAAAATCATAGAACCAAGAATTACTGAAAAAATGAAGATATATGTATTCCCTTGAATACTCCCAACAAAATAATCAAAATGACAGAACGGAAAATGATCAACACAAAAATATACATAACGCTGACAATTGAAAAAATATCGTAAAATAGGAATATTACCATAACAAAAATATTGCCCAAAAAAGAATATTCTAGTACTACGAAACTACAAAATGGACCAACTCAAACAAAAAAGAAATAATATTTTATAAAACCAAATAGAAAAAATGAACAAAATCATAGAACCCAGAATTACAAAAAAAAGAAAAACTGTATGTACTCCCCTTTGAATATTCCCAACAAAATAATCGAAATGACAGAACAAAAAATGATCAACACAAAAATAAACATAACGTTAATAATTAAAAAAATATCGCTCAAATATGAATATTACCAGAACAAAAATATTGTCCAAAAAAGAATATATAAGTACTACGAAACTGCAAAACAGACCAACTCCAACAGAAATAAATAACATTTAATAAAACCACATAGAAAATATGAACAAACTCATAGAACCCAGAATTACTAAGAAAGTAAAGATATATGTATTCCCTCAAATATTCCCAACAAAATTATTGAAATGATAGAACGAAAAACGATCAACACAAAAATATACATAACGCTAACAATTAAAAAATATCGTACAAAGAGAAATATTACCAGAACAAAAATATTGCCCAAAGAAGAATATATAAATACTACAAAACTACAAAATAGACCAACACCAGAAGAAAGAAATAACATTTAAAAAAACCACATAGAAAAATTAACAAAATTATAGAACCCAGAATTACTGAAAAAGAAAAAATATATGTATTCCCCTTAAATATTCCCAAAAAAATAATCAAAATGACAGAACGAAAAATGATCAACACAAAAATTACATAACGTTAACAATTGAATACGAAATATAAATACGAAACTACAAAATGGACCAACTCCAAAAGAAAGATATAATATTTAATAGGACCACATAAAAAAAATGAACAAAACCATAGAACCCAGAATTACTAAAAAGTAAAGATATATGTATTCCCTTGAATATTCCCAACAAAATAATCAAAATGACAGAACGAAAAATGATTAACACAAAAATATACACAACGTTAACAATTAAAAAAATATCGCACAAATATGAATATTACCAGAACAAAAATATTGCCCAAATAAAACTATATAAGTACTACAAAACTACAAAATAGACCAACTCCAGAAGAAAGAAATAACATTTAATAAAACCACATAGAAAAATTAACAAAATTATAGAACCCAGAATTACTGAAAAAAAAAAAATATATGTATTCCCCTTAAATATTCCCAACAAAATAATCAAAATGACAGAACGAAATATGATTAACACAAAAATTACATAACGTTAACAATTAAAAAAATATCGCACAAATAAGAATATTACCAGAAAAAAAATATTGCCCAAAGAAGATTATATAAGCACTACAAAAATTCAAAATAGACCAACTACAAAAGAAAGAAATAACATTTTATAAAACCACATAAAAAAATGAACGAAATCATAGAACCCAGAATTACTTAAAAAGTGAAATAAACTTCTGAAGGTGACAGAAGAAAAATCACTATCAAGGGAAAAAACAAAAAAAAAATAGTAGAATTGAAAGAAATCTTTGAAAATATTTGTGCTAATGAATATGGTTTATTGTTTTCCAATATTTATGTCCAGAGCATTTTGATATTCTTACAACCCAATCATGTTACTTTGAAATATCTAAAAATGTCCCCTTTCTCGAAAAAAACCGATGGCTCTGCATCGATTATAATCATCACAATATAACTACTTCTATCAATTCCAGTTAATACCTGAAGAGCAAAGTTGAAACTTTTTTTAGCGCATTGTCCAGAATGAAAAACTTATTCGCGTCGTTTCTCATCTGAGACTAAATTCGAATTATCCGACATCCAAAGACCGAGATGAAGTCCCGTCTGAAAAATTAATTAATTTTCCCACAACCTAGCACGACCTGTCTAGGATGTTCAATTACGCATATTACCCCTGACAGGTTCTAACGGGTGATTTTTTTGATGTTAGGATTTTCATGCATTAGTATTTGCTCAGATTTTTTTGAGGTTAGGATTTTCATGCATTAGTATTTGCTCAGTATGCTTTGACATTTCATCATGAATAGACTTACTAACGAGCAACGCTTGCAAATCATTGAATTTTATTACCAAAATCAGTGTTCGGTTCGAAATGTGTTTCGCGCTTTACGCCCGATTTATGGTCTACATAATCGACCAAGTGAGCAAACAATTAATGCGATTGTGACCAAGTTTCGCACTCAGTTTACTTTATTGGACATTAAACCAACCACACGAATGCGTACAGTGCGTACAGAAGAGAATATTGCGTCTGTTTCTGAGAGTGTTGCTGAAGACCGTGAAATGTCGATTCGTCGCCGTTCGCAGCAATTGGGTTTGTGTTATTCGACCACATGGAAGATTTTACGTAAAGATCTTGGTGTAAAACCGTATAAAATACAGCTCCTGCAAGAACTGAAGCCGAACGATCTGCCACAACGTCGAATTTTCAGTGAATGGGCCCTAGAAAAGTTGGCAGAAAATCCGCTTTTTTATCGACAAATTTTGTTCAGCGATGAGGCTCATTTCTGGTTGAATGGCTACGTAAATAAGCAAAATTGCCGCATTTGGAGTGAAGAGCAACCAGAAGCCGTTCAAGAACTGCCCATGCATCCCGAAAAATGCACTGTTTGGTGTGGTTTGTACGCTGGTGGAATCATTGGACCGTATTTTTTCAAAGATGATGTTGGACGCAACGTTACGGTGAATGGCGATCGCTATCGTTCGATGCTAACAAACTTTTTGTTGCCAAAAATGGAAGAACTGAACTTGGTTGACATGTGGTTTCAACAAGATGGCGCTACATGCCACACAGCTCGCGATTCTATGGCCATTTTGAGGGAAAACTTCGGAGAACAATTCATCTCAAGAAATGGACCGGTAAGTTGGCCACCAAGATCATGCGATTTGACGCCTTTAGACTATTTTTTGTGGGGCTACGTCAAGTCTAAAGTCTACAGAAATAAGCCAGTAACTATTCCAGCTTTGGAAGACAACATTTCCGAAGAAATTCGGGCTATTCCGGCCGAAATGCTCGAAAAAGTTGCCCAAAATTGGACTTTCCGAATGGACCACCTAAGACGCAGCCGCGGTCAACATTTAAATGAAATTATCTTCAAAAAGTAAATGTCATGGACCAATCTAACGTTTCAAATAAAGAACCGATGAGATTTTGCAAATTTTATGCGTTTTTTTTTTAAAAAAAGTTCTCAAGCTCTTAAAAAATCACCCATTAGAAGACTGAAAAAGTTGAATTATATTCTTCCGCTGCAATAGACAGGCCCCGCCTTGAGGGACGACAATATCTTCTTCAACAACTAACAATACAACTTCCGCCTCGACACCTCCGATTTTTCCTGGGACGAGACGTCCAAAGTTCTTATCGAGCTAATTATTTCGTCGGGAAATTTGAGATTCCGGGCTGTTTTTCTCGTAATTGGAAGTAAAAAATGGGTTCCGCGCTAGGAATCAGCCGTTGCTAGGCTCTGGCGTCGGCGTCTGTTGTGTTTCTTCGAAGGGGATAATTAACTTACCAGCCGTTTCTCGGAAGGAATTTCGTCGGATTGAATCGGAATTTTTCCATCGTTATTCCTTTTGAATAGGCCTATTCCATTCTCGGGATTTGAAAACATTCCTCACACAGAAAAACAACACAAATAGCAGGAGTTCCCTAAGGACTCATGGAGAGTAATAGCTGAAATAAAACCTTTCAAAAATATCAGTCGATGTGAAGGCCGAAACCGGCCGGCGAAATATATCGAGGAAATAACGCACAGTCAACGGAGTCGGCTTCTCATAAACGAAAAAATTACGATCGTCGATAAATCAAAGTCGGCATTCTCCCCCAGATCGCCCAAAATTGGTACATTAACCTTCTACATGGCCGCATCTGGCCCCGAGGTATTTTCCCCAATCGCGGCCGTGTACGAATGATGAATTCGGCTATGAGCCGATCGCCGTAATGACTGCGAGTCGAATGGGTTCCGTATGCTAATGTCGCCCGGAAAATTGTGTTAGAAAAGGGAACCAAGAACGGGAATAATGAATTTGGGCGAGTGGAAAGTGACTGACAGTACTCGTCGGGTGAATTTGATGAATTTTAATGCGGGGTTTGTACATTCCCTCGTCTTTTCTTGTGGCGTTTTGCGCGAGAAGAACAGAAATTCAATATCGAACGTTCACTAAATGAATTCCTGTTGTGTGAACTCAACTATTGTTATCCTAACACAAAAAGACCGTTCTGATAACAATCTGTACTTGCAATCTAACATGTCGATTCCGGTTTAAGTGACTTGAGTCCTATGAACAGGAAAAACGGTATAGCAGTGATCAGGTACTTTTATTTCAGAAGGGATATTTCCATAAATGTCAATAATTTTGTAAGTATAACCAAACAATATTTGTTCGACTAACAGTATAAACACATTGAATTCAATAGGAATGTTTCGTATTTCTCACAGAAATTCAGATTATTGAATGGAAGTTGTTTGGAATAAAATACCGATTTTCGACGAAGGAACGAACATGATGAAATAGCGATTCAATGATTTTTAGAATTTTTTTGCCTTCTACCTACAATTGAATATTTTCGATCTATGACTGATATGTACTAACTTTTGAATAATTTTTCCAAGGAAATACAAAAAAAAAGAAAAGAAAAGAATGTTAGTATATGATTAAGAAACAAAGTGAAGTAAGGAACAGATAAATAGGGGTTTTACAGAAAACCAGAGTTTTAAGGCAGTTTAGATCAGATCAGAGGAAGGAAGAAAAATAAGATGTGTAGCGATCTGCACCGACGGCCAAACATTTACCGTACCGCTCAACAGAGGACGCCACCGAATCGACAACTCAAAAGATACTACCCCAAGGATTGTAAAGCCACAGAAAATGTTTGAGCATTTGAAGACAGTAATTCTGTAATCAAATTCGCTAATATAAGTCCGGAATCAGGGAACCAAATTTCTTTATATTTATTATGGAGTCTTTCAATACTAGTTCAACGAATTCCTCTCTAATTATTTCGAATAATGTGAAGATAATCTAAAAAAAATATAATTTATATCAATAGAAGATCTATGGTGCGGGCATCACGTTCAAACCACTGCACCAAATTCGATCATTCTTTTTTAGTTGTGTTGATTATTATCAGGACAAGGTTTATACATCGAAACATTCACGAAAAAAAAGTACGGAAAAGTAAACAAGGCTTTCCTTTTTCCTCCGACCAAGCGAACAATCATAGATTACTTATATTCCATGAGGATTTTGACACTAAGACAAAAGGTGAAGTTTATCGTGTTTCTAGAAATTGCTTAGAAGCTTATCACTGTGCTTGATATATATCGTTGTTCTGTGGGATAGTTATTGTGATTGATGAAAATGCCATCAGTGAGGCGTCCAAATATTGGTCGGGGGACGCGCGACTCAAGACCAGTTCGTAATGATCGAGACAATGAGTCTAAAGAAGTGAGTGGAGGCAAACAGCATGAGAGGTTCTCAGTTAAGATCTGCCCCAGATCCGGAAGAATCGATATTATCGATCTCAAGCGAGATACAACAAAATAAAGATTCCGATGAAATAATCTACTTTGAGCGTTTGGCATTTAAATATGATCCTACAGTAGATTATGCTAGCAATATTTTGATGTATTTCGGAAATATGAGCACTATTTGTCGATACTGCAATCCTCTGAGATATCGAAACGAACCCTCAGGTTTGTGTTGTTTGGATGAAAAAATCAAGTTGCCACAACTGACAACGCCACCTGAACCTTTGAATTCGTTACTTTCAGGACAAGAACTTCTATCTGAACATTTCTTGCAGAATATTCAACATTACGAAAGTTTATTCCAAATTACATCATTTGGTTCAAACATAATTGAGGAACGAGAGGGTAACCCTCCCCCCAGAGCACTGCAAAATTTTATTGATGAAAGAAAAACTAACCAGAAAATAATATAATAATGAAATAAAATGAACAGAAAAAAAAAGAAAAGAGAAAAATCAGTTAAATAAATAAAACATTCTCAAGTATGTCGTTGTTGAGCGCTCGTACTACTTACACGAGGGCTATATCATTTCGTCACGATGTCTGTATTTATCGAATTTTGAGCTGAAAATGTGCCGTAAGCACGATAACTCTCGAACGGAACAATCTAGAGACTTGAAATTCTCAGTGTGGGTTCAGTTCCCAAATGCCTCGGTTGAGTTCGTTAATGGGCCAAATTCCACCAGGGGTTCCGTAAATATGGCCGTTCAAAGTTTTGTTCTCCTGATCACTTGGAAACTACAGATTTGATCGAGAAATTTTGCACTCAAATGGAGATTGAGGTGTTCAAGCTACATTTGAAATCTTGTCCAGATCGCATGACCAGAACCATAGAAATCATAGAAAATTGTAACTTTTGAACGTAAACTCCTAGGGACTTGAAATTTTCAGGATAGGTCTGAATCTCGAATGTCGTGATCACGTTCATCTATGAAAAAAATTCTACTAGGGGTTCCGTAAATATGGTCGTTTGAAATTTAGTTTTCTTGATAATTTCAAAACTACAGATTCGATCGTGACGAAATTCTGTATACAAATGGAGAATGATATATTCAAGCTATATTTCTCCAGATCGCATGACCAGAACCATAGAAACCATAGAAAATCATAACTTTCGAACGGAAAGGCCTAGAGACTTGAAATTTTCAGGATAGGTGTGGATTTGAAATGTCGCGTTCACGTTCATCAATGAACAGAATTATACAAGGGGTGCCGTAAATACGGTCGTTCGAAATTTTGTTTTCTCGATAATTTTGAAACTACGGATTCGATCGAGATAAAATTTCGTATTTTAATCGAGAATGATATATTGAAGCAACATTTTGTCCAGATCGCATGACCAGAACCATAAAAACCATTGAAAATTATAACTTCCGAAGGGAAAAGCCTAGGAACTTGAAATTTTCAGGGTATGTTTGGATCGCAAATGTCGCGGTCACGTTCATCAATGAGCAAAATTAGACTAGGGGTTCCTTAAATATGGCCGTTCAAAATATTCTTTTCCTGATAATTTCGAAACTACTGATTGGATTGGTATGAAATTTCACACCTAGCTGAAGAATAATGTATTCAACCTACGTGCGAAATTTTGTCCAGATCGCATCACCAAGTCCATAGATACCGTAGAAAATTCTAGCGAATTATCGAAAAAAAATTGGTCAGCACTGACATGAAGTCTAAGTTTGAGAATGTTTTTGACAGCTTTCGAAAATTCCTTAAATTGATTTCTAAAACTGGAGATTGCGAATCTACCTACAAGATGGATGTACGAGCGCTCAAAAGCTCCTTACTTCACGGCAGTGCTTTTATAATTTTTTTTTGAGATTGTCTCTTTTACAGAATTTTATTAGTTGGTTGACGGAAGAATTTTTAGTTTCTTATACGTTTTTTTTTGTAGATCATATTGCATAAAATGTATAGTGGTAAGTCGGTTGTTTGATGAGATTGATTTGATGTAACCTGCTCATGTTGGTATCTTTTCATTTATTTCCCGTAGTTCTTGCACATTGATTTAATAATGAAAAAAGACAGTTTTTTGCCGATTTCCCGATTAAGAAGGTGTTGGATTCGTAAACGTGTTAGAATATGAAAGTTAGTAACAAAAATAAAAATGTAAAGAGCAGCAAAATAAATTGAAATTTATCGAGTTAGATCAATTTTGTGTCAAATCACAGTGTTATGATAAAGGCTTTGGAATAATAAAATAATATAATAAAATCAACAACAAAAATATATTCTGATTATTCATGAAAAAAAGTCAAGTTTTATCTAAACTTATACTGAGAATATAAAGATAAAGTAGAAAATATTCGCGCCGGGGAGGGGGGAAGGTGTGCACTCTCCTAGGAAAAAAAAATTGTTTATTCAACTACCCCCCCAGAAATTTAGCCTATGACCGCCCGTGAAATAGAATGCAGAAAAATTCCTGGGAAATCTCAGCTTATATGCTTTCAATACAACTAACTAGTGCTGTAATATATGAACGATAGTTCTTTAATTCAACAGAAAATTCCTGTTAAATCGATACTAGAGTTTGGTTATAAGTAAAGTAATTCCTGTTTCAGTTTAGTGTTAATTACTGGAAATTCTTGTTGAAACTGAAATTTGAAGCTTGGAATACAACTCACTAGTTTGTTTATCAACTTCCCTGTAAGTAGTCACGCATATTCCGGTTTTCGTCACTGTTTTATTCTTCTGTTGAAATGACAAACTGCACTTTGGTCGCATCAACTAATGTAAAACTTGTTATTTCTAGAGGAATTAAACGACCAGAATTGTCACGCAAAATTAAGGAAATATTCCTGCTTTCGCTTATATGCGGGAAATTTCCTGTAGAAGTAACCAAATTTCTGTTTTATATCCTGGAAAATTTCTTCGAGTGTATAGAACATCCCTGATAGTTCTTTTTCGGAGCCATAATTCCCAGACCAAAAACACATCTTCATTGTATGCAATGGAAGCTCGAGACCCCAATAAGTTTCATCATCCCCCATTCATCCTCGTTCTCCGATTGCAAATCGAACCGTTCGGCGACGCACCACTCAAAGAGCTCGCGAAGCGTGGCGATAGAAGTCCCATTTTCGAACGGCTAATTACAAGATCTTCCCCGGGTAATAAATGAGCAGATTTCGCTTCAATTCCGCCTCGGAAGTCGATCCGGGGAGATTTTTGCGCTCTCGCCCTTAATTAGAAAACGCGATCGTGATGTTTTATTGCCGCAAATCGGGGGGGCCCCGTTCACCTGCTCGAATCTTCGGATCTCGTCATTACGACGACGCTCCGCGTTGTTTTCCGACGACCCTTCCGGACTAATTCGGCACGCTTAACGACCTGCAACGGCGGCCGAGGAAACTCGTGTTGTTTCCGTTCCATTATTCCTCCGACCGGCATTTTTATATAATTCCGGGTGGAGTGCAGCTTAACGGGATGAAATTAAATTCGAAACATCCCCTGGATTGATCGTGGAACGGGGAGGAGTGGCCTGGAAGATCTTCGGTCGCTTCGGACAGTTTTCGAAAGGAAAGCTTCTCAACAGGATGCAGCCTCCTCGACGACAGGTTCTCAACGAACTCAGTTTTATTGCTTTATAATAGGAATTTATTTGGTGCCTCCTGGAGAAGTATCGGACAAAGCAGATATCGTTCAATTTTTTTGAGTTAACCCAACAGGTTCAAGAATGAAGCAAAAAATAAAAAGATTTACTATCTTTTTCGCACTCCTGCCACGAATTCGCACTTATTATCCGTGCGAACCCTTATAACGAACCTATAAGTTCCGTACCCTTCTTGGTACTCCAAAGCAAAACCACGAACTGCTATCCCCGGGATCTAGCCAGCAACTCCCTCGACTTTTTCTGATCCCCTCAACCTTTAGATTGTTCTCCTGACATCACAGTTTTTAGTTCCCACTCACTTCAACGGCTTAGAAACACCTAAGCGATTAAATTTTTCCTTGCTAATTTTCCCATGATTTTTTCCTTTCGATTCAACGTTTCGTTTTTCTTGTCGCTGATTTTCTAAGAATTCCCAAACTGACCTGTCAAAACCATAACGTTCGTCAATACAAAGCTTCTCCGTAGTCCGAGGCCAGTTTCCATAAACTTTCTTATCACAGCCGTGGTTCTCAAGTTCTCGAACGCGACCGGTATAACTTGAACTCTTAACGATCCGTTGATTAATACAATGTAATATTAATATTCGAAATTGGAATTGAATATTCGTATTCCCAGATATACAATGTCATAAAGGTTAAACAAATTCAATCGAGGAGAATTATTCAACTCTATCTTGTCGTTTGATAAATGGGGTGAACTTTTTTGTTCATTGATTTCCATGCTTTCCAAAAGATTGAGATTTATATCTTTACTTTCTATTTGCGTAAAGCAATTCTCTTCAATCAATAAGTGTTTCGCGAAATTTGAATTTGTTTTTCCGTTGACGAAAGAACTTTTATGTTCCTCACTTATTTTCTCAAAATCTCCGCATGTTAGTTTATATACTCCCGATTTATCTGATAGAACCGTTTTATATTCATAAAATTATTTTTGTTGAATTAACTCGAGCTATGATCTGTTCTATAAGCATTATTGCGTTTTTTTTTGTTTCAAAAACAATGAAATTTTTTCCCAGACTTTTCCGGAATGGGTTATTATTTTATAATTCGGTTTCAATTCTCTAGGAAATGTTATCTATCAATGAAACTCCATACCTGTTATTTACCGCAATTTGTTTCAAATTATGATATCAAGTTCTTCGGTGATGAAGCCATGGTGTGGCGAAACACATGTAGTATACTCCCGATTTATCTGATTGATCCGTTTCATATTCATTATATTATTTTTGTTGGATTCACCTCAGCTATTATCTGTTCTATACGCATTATTGTTTTTTTTTGTTTCAAGAACAATGAAATTGTTTCTCAGACTTTTCCGGAATAGGTTATAATTTTATAATTTGGTTTCAATTCCTTCGGAAATGTTATCTATCAATGATACTTCATACCTGTTATTTACCGCAATTCGTTTTAAATTATGATATTAAGTTCTTCAGTGATGAAGCCATGGTATGGCGAAACACATGTAGTATACTGCCAATTCATCTGATTGATCCGTTTCATATTCATAACATTATTTCTGTTGAACGCACCTGAGCTATTATCTGTTGCATGCGCATTATTGTTTTTTTTGTTTCAAGCACAATGAAATTGCTTCTCAGACTTTCCCGGAATAGGTTATAATTTTATAATTTGGTTTTAATTCTTTCGGAAATTTTATCTATTAATGATACTTCATACCTGTTATTTACCGCAATTTGTTTTGAATTATGATATTAAGTTCTTCAGTGATGAAGCCATGATATGGCGAAACACATGTAGTATACTCCCGATTCATCTGATTGATCCGTTTCATATTCATAACATTATTTCTGTTGAACGCACCTGAGCTATTATCTGTTGCATGCGCATTATTGTTTTTTTTGTTTCAAGCACAATGAAATTGCTTCTCAGACTTTCCCGGAATAGGTTATAATTTTATAATTTGGTTTTAATTCTTTCGGAAATTTTATCTATCAATGATACTTCATACCTGTTATTTACCGCAATTTGTTTTGAATTATGATATTAAGTTCTTCAGTGATGAAGCCATGATATGGCGAAACACATGTAGTATACTCCCGATTCATCTGATTGATCCGTTTCATATTCATAACATTATTTCTGTTGAACGCACCTGAGCTAGTATCTGTTGCATGCGCATTATTGTTTTTTTTGTTTCAAGCACAATGAAATTGCTTCTCAGACTTTCCCGGAATAGGTTATAATTTTATAATTTGGTTTTAATTCTTTCGGAAATTTTATCTATCAATGATACTTCATACCTGTTATTTACCGCAAATTGTTTCGAATTATGATATTAAGTTCTTCAGTGATGAAGCCATGATATGGCGAAACACATGTAGTATACTCCCGATTCATCTGATTGATCCGTTTCATATTCATAACATTATTTCTGTTGAACGCACCTGAGCTATTATCTGTTGCATGCGCATTATTGTTTTTTTTGTTTCAAGCACAATGAAATTGCTTCTCAGACTTTCCCGGAATTGGTTATAATTTTATAATTTGGTTTTAATTCTTTCGGAAATTTTATCTATCAATGATACTTCATACCTGTTATTTACCGCAATTTGTTTCGAATTATGATATTAAGTTCTTCAGTGATGAAGCCATGATATGGCGAAACACATGTAGTATACTCCCGATTCATCTGATTGATCCGTTTCATATTCATAACATTATTTCTGTTGAACGCACCTGAGCTAGTATCTGTTGCATGCGCATTATTGTTTTTTTTGTTTCAAGCACAATGAAATTGCTTCTCAGACTTTCCCGGAATAGGTTATAATTTTATAATTTGGTTTTAATTCTTTCGGAAATTTTATCTATCAATGATACTTCATACCTGTTATTTACCGCAATTTGTTTCGAATTATGATATTAAGTTCTTCAGTGATGAAGCCATGATATGGCGAAACACATGTAGTATACTCCCGATTCATCTGATTGATCCGTTTCATATTCATAACATTATTTCTGTTGAACGCACCTGAGCTAGTATCTGTTGCATGCGCATTATTGTTTTTTTTGTTTCAAGCACAATGAAATTGCTTCTCAGACTTTCCCGGAATAGGTTATTATTTTATAATTTGGTTTTAATTCTTTCGGAAATTTTATCTATCAATGATACTTCATACCTGTTATTTACCGCAATTTGTTTCGAATTATGATATTAAGTTCTTCAGTGATGAAGCCATGATATGGCGAAACACATGTAGTATACTCCCGATTCATCTGATTGATCCGTTTCATATTCATAACATTATTTCTGTTGAACGCACCTGAGCTAGTATCTGTTGCATGCGCATTATTGTTTTTTTTGTTTCAAGCACAATGAAATTGCTTCTCAGACTTTCCCGGAATAGGTTATAATTTTATAATTTGGTTTTAATTCTTTCGGAAATTTTATCTATCAATGATACTTCATACCTGTTATTTACCGCAATTTGTTTTGAATTATGATATTAAGTTCTTCAGTGATGAAGCCATGATATGGCGAAACACATGTAGTATACTCCCGATTCATCTGATTGAGCCGTTTCATATTCGTAACATTATTTCTGTTGAACGCACCTGAGCTATTATCTGTTGCATGCGCATTATTGTTTTTTTTGTTTCAAGCACAATGAAATTGCTTCTCAGACTTTCCCGGAATAGGTTATAATTTGGTTTTAATTCTTTCGGAAATTTTATCTATCAATGATACTTCATACCTGTTATTTACCGCAATTTGTTTTGAATTATGATATTAAGTTCTTCAGTGATGAAGCCATGATATGGCGAAAGACATGTAGTATACTCCCGATTCATCTGATTGATCCGTTTCATATTCATAACATTATTTCTGTTGAACGCACCTGAGCTAGTATCTGTTGCATGCGCATTATTGTTTTTTTTGTTTCAAGCACAATGAAATTGCTTCTCAGACTTTCCCGGAATAGGTTATAATTTTATAATTTGGTTTTAATTCTTTCGGAAATTTTATCTATCAATGATACTTCATACCTGTTATTTACCGCAATTTGTTTTGAATTATGATATAAAGTTCTTCAGTGATGAAGCCATGATATGGCGAAACACATGTAGTATACTCCCGATTCATCTGATTGATCCGTTTCATATTCATAACATTATTTCTGTTGAACGCACCTGAGCTAGTATCTGTTGCATGCGCATTGTTGTTTTTTTTGTTTCAAGCACAATGAAATTGCTTCTCAGACTTTCCCGGAATAGGTTATAATTTTATAATTTGGTTTTAATTCTTTCGGAAATTTTATCTATCAATGATACTTCATACCTGTTATTTACCGCAATTTGTTTTGAATTATGATATAAAGTTCTTCAGTGATGAAGCCATGATATGGCGAAAGACATGTAGTATACTCCCGATTCATCTGATTGATCCGTTTCATATTCATAACATTATTTCTGTTGAACGCACCTGAGCTAGTATCTGTTGCATGCGCATTATTGTTTTTTTTGTTTCAAGCACAATGAAATTGCTTCTCAGACTTTCCCGGAATAGGTTATAATTTTATAATTTGGTTTTAATTCTTTCGGAAATTTTATCTATCAATGATACTTCATACCTGTTATTTACCGCAATTTGTTTTGAATTATGATATTAAGTTCTTCAGTGATGAAGCCATGATATGGCGAAAGACATGTAGTATACTCCCGATTCATCTGATTGATCCGTTTCATATTCATAACATTATTTCTGTTGAACGCACCTGAGCTAGTATCTGTTGCATGCGCATTATTGTTTTTTTTGTTTCAAGCACAATGAAATTGCTTCTCAGACTTTCCCGGAATAGGTTATAATTTTATAATTTGGTTTTAATTCTTTCGGAAATTTTATCTATCAATGATACTTCATACCTGTTATTTACCGCAATTTGTTTCGAATTATGATATTAAGTTCTTCAGTGATGAAGCCATGATATGGCGAAACACATGTAGTATACTCCCGATTCATCTGATTGATCCGTTTCATATTCATAACATTATTTCTGTTGAACGCACCTGAGCTAGTATCTGTTGCATGCGCATTATTGTTTTTTTTGTTTCAAGCACAATGAAATTGCTTCTCAGACTTTCCCGGAATAGGTTATAATTTTATAATTTGGTTTTAATTCTTTCGGAAATTTTATCTATCAATGATACTTCATACCTGTTATTTACCGCAATTTGTTTTGAATTATGATATTAAGTTCTTCAGTGATGAAGCCATGATATGGCGAAACACATGTAGTATACTCCCGATTCATCTGATTGATCCGTTTCATATTCATAACATTATTTCTGTTGAACGCACCTGAGCTAGTATCTGTTGCATGCGCATTATTGTTTTTTTTGTTTCAAGCACAATGAAATTGCTTCTCAGACTTTCCCGGAATAGGTTATAATTTTATAATTTGGTTTTAATTCTTTCGGAAATTTTATCTATCAATGATACTTCATACCTGTTATTTACCGCAATTTGTTTTGAATTATGATATTAAGTTCTTCAGTGATGAAGCCATGATATGGCGAAACACATGTAGTATACTCCCGATTCATCTGATTGATCCGTTTCATATTCATAACATTATTTCTGTTGAACGCACCTGAGCTAGTATCTGTTGCATGCGCATTATTGTTTTTTTTGTTTCAAGCACAATGAAATTGCTTCTCAGACTTTCCCGGAATAGGTTATAATTTTATAATTTGGTTTTAATTCTTTCGGAAATTTTATCTATCAATGATACTTCATACCTGTTATTTACCGCAAATTGTTTCGAATTATGATATTAAGTTCTTCAGTGATGAAGCCATGATATGGCGAAACACATGTAGTATACTCCCGATTCATCTGATTGATCCGTTTCATATTCATAACATTATTTCTGTTGAACGCACCTGAGCTATTATCTGTTGCATGCGCATTATTGTTTTTTTTGTTTCAAGCACAATGAAATTGCTTCTCAGACTTTCCCGGAATTGGTTATAATTTTATAATTTGGTTTTAATTCTTTCGGAAATTTTATCTATCAATGATACTTCATACCTGTTATTTACCGCAATTTGTTTCGAATTATGATATTAAGTTCTTCAGTGATGAAGCCATGATATGGCGAAACACATGTAGTATACTCCCGATTCATCTGATTGATCCGTTTCATATTCATAACATTATTTCTGTTGAACGCACCTGAGCTAGTATCTGTTGCATGCGCATTATTGTTTTTTTTGTTTCAAGCACAATGAAATTGCTTCTCAGACTTTCCCGGAATAGGTTATAATTTTATAATTTGGTTTTAATTCTTTCGGAAATTTTATCTATCAATGATACTTCATACCTGTTATTTACCGCAATTTGTTTCGAATTATGATATTAAGTTCTTCAGTGATGAAGCCATGATATGGCGAAACACATGTAGTATACTCCCGATTCATCTGATTGATCCGTTTCATATTCATAACATTATTTCTGTTGAACGCACCTGAGCTAGTATCTGTTGCATGCGCATTATTGTTTTTTTTGTTTCAAGCACAATGAAATTGCTTCTCAGACTTTCCCGGAATAGGTTATTATTTTATAATTTGGTTTTAATTCTTTCGGAAATTTTATCTATCAATGATACTTCATACCTGTTATTTACCGCAATTTGTTTCGAATTATGATATTAAGTTCTTCAGTGATGAAGCCATGATATGGCGAAACACATGTAGTATACTCCCGATTCATCTGATTGATCCGTTTCATATTCATAACATTATTTCTGTTGAACGCACCTGAGCTAGTATCTGTTGCATGCGCATTATTGTTTTTTTTGTTTCAAGCACAATGAAATTGCTTCTCAGACTTTCCCGGAATAGGTTATAATTTTATAATTTGGTTTTAATTCTTTCGGAAATTTTATCTATCAATGATACTTCATACCTGTTATTTACCGCAATTTGTTTTGAATTATGATATTAAGTTCTTCAGTGATGAAGCCATGATATGGCGAAACACATGTAGTATACTCCCGATTCATCTGATTGAGCCGTTTCATATTCGTAACATTATTTCTGTTGAACGCACCTGAGCTATTATCTGTTGCATGCGCATTATTGTTTTTTTTGTTTCAAGCACAATGAAATTGCTTCTCAGACTTTCCCGGAATAGGTTATAATTTTATAATTTGGTTTTAATTCTTTCGGAAATTTTATCTATCAATTATACTTCATACCTGTTATTTACCGCAATTTGTTTTGAATTATGATATTAAGTTCTTCAGTGATGAAGCCATGATATGGCGAAACACATGTAGTATACTCCCGATTCATCTGATTGATCCGTTTCATATTCATAACATTATTTCTGTTGAACGCACCTGAGCTATTATCTGTTGCATGCGCATTATTGTTTTTTTTGTTTCAAGCACAATGAAATTGCTTCTCAGACTTTCCCGGAATAGGTTATAATTTTATAATTTGGTTTTAATTCTTTCGGAAATTTTATCTATCAATGATACTTCATACCTGTTATTTACCGCAATTTGTTTTGAATTATGATATTAAGTTCTTCAGTGATGAAGCCATGATATGGCGAAACACATGTAGTATACTCCCGATTCATCTGATTGATCCGTTTCATATTCATAACATTATTTCTGTTGAACGCACCTGAGCTAGTATCTGTTGCATGCGCATTATTGTTTTTTTTGTTTCAAGCACAATGAAATTGCTTCTCAGACTTTCCCGGAATAGGTTATAATTTTATAATTTGGTTTTAATTCTTTCGGAAATTTTATCTATCAATGATACTTCATACCTGTTATTTACCGCAAATTGTTTCGAATTATGATATTAAGTTCTTCAGTGATGAAGCCATGATATGGCGAAACACATGTAGTATACTCCCGATTCATCTGATTGATCCGTTTCATATTCATAACATTATTTCTGTTGAACGCACCTGAGCTATTATCTGTTGCATGCGCATTATTGTTTTTTTTGTTTCAAGCACAATGAAATTGCTTCTCAGACTTTCCCGGAATTGGTTATAATTTTATAATTTGGTTTTAATTCTTTCGGAAATTTTATCTATCAATGATACTTCATACCTGTTATTTACCGCAATTTGTTTCGAATTATGATATTAAGTTCTTCAGTGATGAAGCCATGATATGGCGAAACACATGTAGTATACTCCCGATTCATCTGATTGATCCGTTTCATATTCATAACATTATTTCTGTTGAACGCACCTGAGCTAGTATCTGTTGCATGCGCATTATTGTTTTTTTTGTTTCAAGCACAATGAAATTGCTTCTCAGACTTTCCCGGAATAGGTTATAATTTTATAATTTGGTTTTAATTCTTTCGGAAATTTTATCTATCAATGATACTTCATACCTGTTATTTACCGCAATTTGTTTCGAATTATGATATTAAGTTCTTCAGTGATGAAGCCATGATATGGCGAAACACATGTAGTATACTCCCGATTCATCTGATTGATCCGTTTCATATTCATAACATTATTTCTGTTGAACGCACCTGAGCTATTATCTGTTGCATGCGCATTATTGTTTTTTTTGTTTCAAGCACAATGAAATTGCTTCTCAGACTTTCCCGGAATAGGTTATAATTTTATAATTTGGTTTTAATTCTTTCGGAAATTTTATCTATCAATGATACTTCATACCTGTTATTTACCGCAAATTGTTTCGAATTATGATATTAAGTTCTTCAGTGATGAAGCCATGATATGGCGAAACACATGTAGTATACTCCCGATTCATCTGATTGATCCGTTTCATATTCATAACATTATTTCTGTTGAACGCACCTGAGCTATTATCTGTTGCATGCGCATTATTGTTTTTTTTGTTTCAAGCACAATGAAATTGCTTCTCAGACTTTCCCGGAATTGGTTATAATTTTATAATTTGGTTTTAATTCTTTCGGAAATTTTATCTATCAATGATACTTCATACCTGTTATTTACCGCAATTTGTTTCGAATTATGATATTAAGTTCTTCAGTGATGAAGCCATGATATGGCGAAACACATGTAGTATACTCCCGATTCATCTGATTGATCCGTTTCATATTCATAACATTATTTCTGTTGAACGCACCTGAGCTAGTATCTGTTGCATGCGCATTATTGTTTTTTTTGTTTCAAGCACAATGAAATTGCTTCTCAGACTTTCCCGGAATAGGTTATAATTTTATAATTTGGTTTTAATTCTTTCGGAAATTTTATCTATCAATGATACTTCATACCTGTTATTTACCGCAATTTGTTTCGAATTATGTTATTAAGTTCTTCAGTGATGAAGCCATGATATGGCGAAACACATGTAGTATACTCCCGATTCATCTGATTGATCCGTTTCATATTCATAACATTATTTCTGTTGAACGCACCTGAGCTAGTATCTGTTGCATGCGCATTATTGTTTTTTTTGTTTCAAGCACAATGAAATTGCTTCTCAGACTTTCCCGGAATAGGTTATTATTTTATAATTTGGTTTTAATTCTTTCGGAAATTTTATCTATCAATGATACTTCATACCTGTTATTTACCGCAATTTGTTTCGAATTATGATATTAAGTTCTTCAGTGATGAAGCCATGATATGGCGAAACACATGTAGTATACTCCCGATTCATCTGATTGATCCGTTTCATATTCATAACATTATTTCTGTTGAACGCACCTGAGCTAGTATCTGTTGCATGCGCATTATTGTTTTTTTTGTTTCAAGCACAATGAAATTGCTTCTCAGACTTTCCCGGAATAGGTTATAATTTTATAATTTGGTTTTAATTCTTTCGGAAATTTTATCTATCAATGATACTTCATACCTGTTATTTACCGCAAATTGTTTCGAATTATGATATTAAGTTCTTCAGTGATGAAGCCATGATATGGCGAAACACATGTAGTATACTCCCGATTCATCTGATTGATCCGTTTCATATTCATAACATTATTTCTGTTGAACGCACCTGAGCTATTATCTGTTGCATGCGCATTATTGTTTTTTTTGTTTCAAGCACAATGAAATTGCTTCTCAGACTTTCCCGGAATTGGTTATAATTTTATAATTTGGTTTTAATTCTTTCGGAAATTTTATCTATCAATGATACTTCATACCTGTTATTTACCGCAATTTGTTTCGAATTATGATATTAAGTTCTTCAGTGATGAAGCCATGATATGGCGAAACACATGTAGTATACTCCCGATTCATCTGATTGATCCGTTTCATATTCATAACATTATTTCTGTTGAACGCACCTGAGCTAGTATCTGTTGCATGCGCATTATTGTTTTTTTTGTTTCAAGCACAATGAAATTGCTTCTCAGACTTTCCCGGAATAGGTTATAATTTTATAATTTGGTTTTAATTCTTTCGGAAATTTTATCTATCAATGATACTTCATACCTGTTATTTACCGCAATTTGTTTTGAATTATGATATAAAGTTCTTCAGTGATGAAGCCATGATATGGCGAAAGACATGTAGTATACTCCCGATTCATCTGATTGATCCGTTTCATATTCATAACATTATTTCTGTTGAACGCACCTGAGCTAGTATCTGTTGCATGCGCATTATTGTTTTTTTTGTTTCAAGCACAATGAAATTGCTTCTCAGACTTTCCCGGAATAGGTTATAATTTTATAATTTGGTTTTAATTCTTTCGGAAATTTTATCTATCAATGATACTTCATACCTGTTATTTACCGCAATTTGTTTTGAATTATGATATTAAGTTCTTCAGTGATGAAGCCATGATATGGCGAAAGACATGTAGTATACTCCCGATTCATCTGATTGATCCGTTTCATATTCATAACATTATTTCTGTTGAACGCACCTGAGCTAGTATCTGTTGCATGCGCATTATTGTTTTTTTTGTTTCAAGCACAATGAAATTGCTTCTCAGACTTTCCCGGAATAGGTTATAATTTTATAATTTGGTTTTAATTCTTTCGGAAATTTTATCTATCAATGATACTTCATACCTGTTATTTACCGCAATTTGTTTCGAATTATGATATTAAGTTCTTCAGTGATGAAGCCATGATATGGCGAAACACATGTAGTATACTCCCGATTCATCTGATTGATCCGTTTCATATTCATAACATTATTTCTGTTGAACGCACCTGAGCTAGTATCTGTTGCATGCGCATTATTGTTTTTTTTGTTTCAAGCACAATGAAATTGCTTCTCAGACTTTCCCGGAATAGGTTATAATTTTATAATTTGGTTTTAATTCTTTCGGAAATTTTATCTATCAATGATACTTCATACCTGTTATTTACCGCAATTTGTTTTGAATTATGATATAAAGTTCTTCAGTGATGAAGCCATGATATGGCGAAAGACATGTAGTATACTCCCGATTCATCTGATTGATCCGTTTCATATTCATAACATTATTTCTGTTGAACGCACCTGAGCTAGTATCTGTTGCATGCGCATTATTGTTTTTTTTGTTTCAAGCACAATGAAATTGCTTCTCAGACTTTCCCGGAATAGGTTATTATTTTATAATTTGGTTTTAATTCTTTCGGAAATTTTATCTATCAATGATACTTCATACCTGTTATTTACCGCAATTTGTTTTGAATTATGATATTAAGTTCTTCAGTGATGAAGCCATGATATGGCGAAAGACATGTAGTATACTCCCGATTCATCTGATTGATCCGTTTCATATTCATAACATTATTTCTGTTGAACGCACCTGAGCTAGTATCTGTTGCATGCGCATTATTGTTTTTTTTGTTTCAAGCACAATGAAATTGCTTCTCAGACTTTCCCGGAATAGGTTATAATTTTATAATTTGGTTTTAATTCTTTCGGAAATTTTATCTATCAATGATACTTCATACCTGTTATTTACCGCAATTTGTTTCGAATTATGATATTAAGTTCTTCAGTGATGAAGCCATGATATGGCGAAACACATGTAGTATACTCCCGATTCATCTGATTGATCCGTTTCATATTCATAACATTATTTCTGTTGAACGCACCTGAGCTAGTATCTGTTGCATGCGCATTATTGTTTTTTTTGTTTCAAGCACAATGAAATTGCTTCTCAGACTTTCCCGGAATAGGTTATAATTTTATAATTTGGTTTTAATTCTTTCGGAAATTTTATCTATCAATGATACTTCATACCTGTTATTTACCGCAATTTGTTTTGAATTATGATATTAAGTTCTTCAGTGATGAAGCCATGATATGGCGAAACACATGTAGTATACTCCCGATTCATCTGATTGATCCGTTTCATATTCATAACATTATTTCTGTTGAATGCATCTGAGCTATTATCTGTTCCATGCGCATTATTGCTTTTTTTTGTTTCAAGAACAATGAAATTTTTTCTCAGACTTTTCTGGAATAGGTTATAATTTTATAATTTGGTTTAAATTCATTCGGAAATGTTATCTATCAATGAAACTTTATAGCTGTTATTTACCGCAATTTGTTTTAAATTATGATATTAAGTTCTTCAGTGATGAAGCCATGGTTTGGCGAAACACATGTAGTATACTCCCGATTTATCTGATTGACCCGTTTCATATTCATTATATTATTTTTGTTGGATTCACCTCAGCTATTATCTGTTCTATACGCATTATTGCTTTTTTCTTTTCAATAACAATGAAATTGTTTCTCAGACGTTTCCGGAATAGGTTATAATTTTATAATTTGGTTTCAATTCTTTCGAAAATGTTATCTATCAATGATACTTTATACCTGTTATTCACCGCAATTTGTTTTAAATTATGATATTGAGTTCTTCAGTGATGAAGCCATGATATGGCGAAACACATGTAGTATACTCCCAATTCATCTGATTGATCCGTTATATATTCATAACATTATTTCTGTTGAACGCACCTGTGCTATTATCTGTTGCATGCGCATTATTGTTTTTTTTGTTTCAAGCACAATGAAATTGCTTCTCAGACTTTTCCGGAATAGGTTATAATTTTATAATTTGGTTTCAATTCTTTCGGAAATGTTATCTATCAATGATACTTCATACCTGTTATTTACCGCAATTTGTTTTGAATTATGATATTAAGTTCTTCAGTGATGAAGCCATGATATGGCGAAACACATGTAGTATACTCCCAATTCATCTAATTGATCCGTTTCATATTCATAACATCATTTCTTTTGAATGCATCTGAGCTATTATCTGTTCCATGCGCATTATTGCTTTTTTTTGTTTCAATAACAATGAAATTGTTTCTCAGACTTTTCCGGAATAGGTTATAATTTTATAATTTGGTTTCAATTCTTTCGAAATGTTATCTATCAATGAAACTTCATACCTGTTATTTACCGCAATTTGTTTCAAATTATGATATTAAGTTCTTCAGTGATGAAGCCATGATATGGCGAAACACATTTAGTATACTCCCGATTTATCTGATTGATCCGTTTCATTTTCATTATATTATTTTTGTTGGATTCACCTTAGCTATTATCTGTTCTATACGCATTATTGCTTTTTTTTTGTTTCAATAACAATGAAATTTTTTCTCAGACTTTTCCGGAATAGGTTATAATTTTATAATTTGGTTTCAATTCTTTCGGAAATGTTATCTATCAATGAAACTTCATACCTGTTATTCACCGCAATTTGTTTTAAATTATGATATCAAGATCATCAGTGATGAAGCCATGATATGGCGAAACACATGTAGTATACTCCCGATTCATCTGATTGATCCGTTTTATATTCATAACATTATTTTCGTTGAATTCACCTGAGCTATAATCTGTTCCATGCGCATTATTGCTTTTTTTTGTTTCAATAACAATGAAATTTTTTCTCAGACTTTTCCGGAATAGGTTATAATTTTATAATTTGGTTTCAATTCTTTCGGAAATGTTATCTATCAATGATACTTCATACCTGTGATTTACCGCAATTTGTTTTAAATTATGATATTAAGTACTTCAGTGATGAAGCCATGATCAGGCGAAACACATGTAGTATACTCCCAATTCATCTGATTGATCCGTTTCATATTCATAACATTATTTCTTTTGAATGCATCTGAGGTATTATCTGTTCCATGCGCATTATTGCTTTTTTTTGTTTCAATAACAATGAAATTGTTTCTCAGACTTTTCCGGAATAGGTTATAATTTTATAATTTGGTTTCAATTCTTTCGGAAATGTTATCTATCTATCGATGATACTTCGTACCTGTTATTTACCCCAATTTGTTTTAATTTATGATATTAGTTCTTCAGTGATGAAGCAATGGCGAAACACATGTAGATGTTTTGTTGAACTCTCAATTAGGGAAAATCGTAGACTAAGTTTGATTAGTAATACTAAGTTAATATGGATTTTCATCAAGTTACTACCACATCAATCCAATATTAAAAAAAATAGTTGCAAATCATTTTCAACTTGATTTTTTGTCCTTTCAAGCAACATCAGCGTATATGCTTATTTGTGTTCATAAATCTTGACGTGCACTAGCAATTAATTTTTCCTCGTCAAACTAAATAGTCAACAATATATGCCGGAAAATCCAGGGATTTTTTTCCCTGAAATTCCCCATCCACCGCCGTCAGCCTCGTGGGGGTTAATCAACCTCGCAAAGGCAATTTCTGGCGTTTTCCATCGAAATTCCATTAAAATTCGCCGGATCCAATCTGTTTCACAACGAGAGTGTGACTGCCTCACACCAAGCACTAATTAGGGTAGTCGGTTTATGATGCCGCCGGATATTTGCTGTCATATTGGGATAACTAATTCGAAAAACACTGACGTGAAGTGGGAAACTATCGCGCGCTCGTTTCTGTGTACCAAAACGGACTTCAGTGTTCATTGTCAGTTTGACGAATTGAGTCATTTTATTCTGCAAAATACCTTCAAACCGCTAGTGAAACCAAAGCGTCATCAAGGCATCTTCCCCCAGCTTCCTCAACGTGGACCCGGAATGTAAACGACCGATTCCTGCGATTTCCAGGCAGCCAGACCGATCGAACGAAAATACATAAATAAGGCCGAGAGCCGACAGCTATGCTTTCAATGATCCAGGCGGACTTACCGACAACGGAAAGGGTCATGGAATTTCCAATAGGAGGCGTCGTTCCTACTTGACATTCATAAACGCCGCTGTCTTTCCGCTGAGGATAACGGATCTGCAGGGTCCAATCCTCGGTCATGGGATTGTGGATGCTCGTGAATCTTTGATCCGACGTGTAGGTCGATCGGCCCACCGTCAGCAGATGCAGGTCGCGGTGCCTTATCCAGGTTACCTGAAACAAGAAAGGACGAGCGTTAGGCACAATTGAATTTCTGTAAGGGTTCGGGCGCTCAGCGGGGGAGGGGGCGGCGGTTGCCTTCTGCGGTTGTGTAAGCGGCGATTTCAATGGAGGTGACCCTGTGTTGGCCGCAACGCGGATAGGTGTCCTGTTGCTCCTTTCTGATGGAATCGCAGTCGGGTATTATCCAGCTGGTTTCTTGTTCGACTATTTCTTTATTCAGCTCATTTGGTTTTTCAACTTATGCAGTTTTTGTCTATATTTTATACACGCGTGACTAAACATAGTTGAGTCGTGTGTATGAGACATTTTCAGTTGATAGTTCAATCTTGATGACCATCATTTAGGGATTCCCAAATAATATCTGATAAGGTTCTGGGAATATTAAGATGCCAGTATAATTTGGGAGAACCCCTCAGTTTTCCCAAAACTTGAAGACCATTAACTTTATGTTTTCGATTTGGTATGGAAATATAGGTTTTCAAGGTCGTGCAATCCGATAAAGAAAAAATTGCAGACCTATCTTCAAATTTTTATTATTTCAACTCCAAAATGGAATTTTTCCAACTTTCAATCCTTCACATCCAGACTTCTACTTGTCAGAATCAATCGAGGTTTTCAGATTGTTAACCAGCGACCTCCCCACTTTATCCTCATCCACTTAAATTGCATTCAAACATTTTTTGGTCGAAAAAGCTAAGGGGTAGACCACCCCAAAAACGCTATAATTGCTTCTCTCAGAGAAAATATAGGAAATCTATGGTACAAATCTGACATCTGCGCAACGCAAGTTTATATTTATTATCAGTTATCTACTATCTGCAGAATTGCAGATGCCCATCTGTGGTCGTTGAAGAGAACACAGGAAGCTCTTCTCTTAGCTCTTGGCTTGGTTTTCAAGTTCTAGAGTCTGGTGATTATCTGGTATCTTAACTTTTGAGCGCTCGTACAACTTACACGAGGGCTATATCATTTCGTCACGATGTCTGTATTTTTCGAATTTTGAGCCGAAAATGGTCTCAATCGACTATGTTCGACTCACTGATGACGAATCCGTCAGAAAATTCGAGTCTGTCCGTCCGGCCGGCCGTAAACACGATAACTCTCGAACGGATCAACCTAGAGACTTGAAATTTTCAGTGTAGGTTCAGATAACAAATTCCTCGGTTGAGTTCGTTAATGGGCAGAATTCCACCGGGGGTTCCGTAAATATGGCCGTTCAAAATTTTGTTCTCCTGATTACTTCGAAACTACAGATTCAATCGAGATGAAACTTTGCACTCGAATGGAGAATGAGGTGTTCAAGCTACATGTGAAGTTTTGTCCAGATCACATGACCAGAACCATAGAATTCATAGAAAATCATAACTTTCGAACGGAAAGGCCTAGGGACTTGAAATTTTCAGGATAGGTGTGGATCTCGAATGTCGTGATCACGTTTAGCAATGAGCATAATTATACTAGGGGTTCCGTAAGTACGGTCGTTTGAAATTTTGTTTTCTCGATAATTTCGAAACTACGGATTCGATCGAGATGAAATTTTGTATTTTAATCGAGAATGATATATTAAAGCAATATTTTGTCCAGATCGCATGACCAGAACCATAGAAACCATAGAAAATTGTAACTTTTGAACGGAAAGGCCTAGGAACTTGAAATTCTCAGGGTGAGTTTGGATCGCAAATATCGCGATCACGTTCATCAATGAGCAAAATTAGACCAGGGGTTCTGTAAATATGGCCGTTCAAAATATGATTTTCCTGATATTTTCGAAACTACTGATCGGATTGAAACCTAGTTGAGGAATAATGTATTCAAACTACGTGCAGAATTTTGTCCAGATCGCATCACCAAGACCATAGATACGGTAGAAAATTCTAGCGAATTATCGAAAAAAAATATGATCAGCTGAAGCACTGACATGAAGTCCGGAGTTTCGCCTAAGTTTCAGAATTTTTTTGACAGCTGTCGAAAATTCTTTCAATTGATTTCTAAAACTGGAAAATGCGAATCTACCTACAAGGTGCATGTACGAGCGCTCAAAAGTTCCTGCCTTCACGGCAGTGCTTTTCGAAATTTTTTTATATGGAGGTTATGAAACCAATTGAGGAGATTCCACAAAACACTTCGGTAGACTATTCATAGTGATATTCGCGTCAGTACAGTCTTTCAAACGCAACTCGAAAATGAAAGTTGTAAAAAGTAATTAATTTTTTTTCGAGAAAACTACGGCAGATATTGGCAAGTTTTTTATGGAATTATGGGTTCTTGAGGTCACCTAATTCTATTGAAAAAAAATCGCAGACTGGAAAATGGAATATTTCCATATTTCAATGTTTCAATCTCGACTTCTACTTGTCAGAATCTATCGAAGTTTTCAGATTATTAAACAGTTACATCCCCACTCCATCCTGATCCAATAGAATCGTAGCCAAAAATGTTCGTCAAAAAAAAAACCGACAATAGCTCTTTCCCCAAATGGTCCATATGTGAAGAATAATATACGGCTGTTTATCTGAATTTATCGAATTCAAGAATGAAAATTGAAAAAATATTCTAGATAAAGTAATTAGGTCCATATGTTATACAATTTTACACTAAGTAGATTCTTTTTTTGGATGAGTTGATATAATAAATCCGAAATTCGCAGCACTTTCATGATTTCCATGCGATCTAAAGCCATATAATACCCACTTCAACCACAAACCTCCAGAACCCAGAAGGTGTGAACGAACCTCCCTTATTCCCGAACCAGGTCAAACGTTTTTCACGGGATAAAACGTCGAAGCCACGCCGATGAAACTTGAAGCACTAATTAGTTTCTCCATCATCGTTCATCCGCGAAATTCCTGAAGGGGCTTTATCCGACAAGTATCGTCCTAATTGTGAACGGGCGCGCAAGACTAGGCGACGCCCGTCGGGATACACTCGCAGGACGTGAAATTTTCGAAACCTTCAGAGAAATCCGAACTTAATGGGGCCCCAACTCGAAAACTTAATAATCCCAGACATGTTCTGTTTTTGCTAGATCCAGTTGATATTCCGAGAGGGAGGGCTTGACGAGAAAGAGATTGGCAGAGGGTGTAGGGTCTCATAATTGATGGAGTCACGGGAAGAATTAGTTTAGTGTCAGTTTGGCAATGGGATCCGGTCTTCGGGACAATTTGTGTTGTGTTAGGGAACAAGTTTCAAGTGATGATTGATATACACGCCCCCTTCAGGAATTGAAGGGTGGTCCAATTTGGGGTTCCCATGTTTGGTACATTGTAGAATGAATAGTTTCTTTTCGAGGATATACTTATTTTACAAATAGTTTAGAATAATATGATGGCTGTTTATCTGGAATTATCAAATTCATTGATGAAATAAGAAAATTATTAAATGGAATTTATGACCACCTTATTATGATATGAGACGACCAATGATTATGAAACGAAACACAGATTTTGTGAAACAAGCTGGCCGTCAGTGTGACAAATGATATCATTTCATTTTTATAAACTTAAAGGGATGGAATCACAGAATATATCGAATTTATCAACGGCAGATCAGAAAAAACTCGATTTTTTTTTCACTTGGAATAGCTGTGAAGCTGAATTTTATCATCGATCATCCATATATAGATAAAAAAATTTCGGCAGGTTATGGCGACTTTTTTCTGAAATACAGAAGCTTAAAGAGAATTTTTTTCACCTTTTTTTTCAAATCTTACTTCTTAATTGGTATATATCACGATATTTCCATCTGAAATTTGAAAACATGGAAAAAACGCATTTTGAGGCTGGGAAATATTCAAAAATTATCAAATTCAACAACGCCAGATCAGCAAAAACTCAATTTTCTTTTCATGTAAAAAAATTCGTGAAGCTGAATCTTGACATAACACATTTCATCGATCACCCATATACAGACAAAGAAATTTCGACAGGTTATATCGAATATTTTCTGAGATACCGAAGCTTAAAAAGTTTTTTTTCAAATTTTACATCTGAATTGGTATTTTCCACGATATTTCCATCCTAAATTCGAGATTTCAGAATTTGCTGAATTTCACGTGGAAATTTGAAAACATGGAAAAAACGCATTTCGAGGCTGGGAAATATTCAAAAATTATCAAATTTATCAACGCCAGATCAGGAAGAACTCAATTTTCTTTTCACATGAAATAGCTGTGAAACTAAATTTCAACATCACACATTTCATTGATCACGCATATACAGAAAGAAAAAATCTGCAGGTTATAGCAGATATTTTCTGAGATATCGAAGCTTCAAAAACATTTTCTTCTAATTTTACTCCTAAATCGGTATATTTCACGATATTCCTGTCCAAAATTCGAGATGTCAGATTTTGATGAATTTCATGTGAAAATTTGAAAAGATGGAAAAAACGCATTTGAGGCTGGGAAATATTAAAAAATTATCAAATTCAACAACGCCAGATCAGCAAAAACTCAATTTTCTTTTCATGTAAAAAAAGTCATGAAGCTGAATCTTGACATAACACATTTCATCGATCACCCATATACAGACAAAGAAATTTCGGCAGGTTATATCGAATATTTTCTGAGATACCGAAGCTTAAAAAATTTTTCTTCAAATTTTACTTCTAAATTGGTATTTTCCACGATATTTCCATCCTAAATTCGAGATTTCAGATTTTGCTGAATTTCACGTGAAAATTTGAAAACATGGAAAAAACGCAATTCGAGGCTGGGAAATATACAAAAATTATCAAATTTATCAACGCCAGATCAGGAAGAACTCAATTTTTTTTTCACATGAAATAGCTGTGAAACTGAATTTCAATATCACACATTTCATAGATCACGCATTTACAGAAAGAAAAAATCTGCAGATTATAGCAGATATTTTCTGAGATAACAAAGCTTAAAAAACATTTTCTTCTAATTTTACTCCTGAATCGGTATATTTCACGATATTCCTATCCAAAATTCGAGGTGTCAGATTTTGATGAATTTCATGTGAAAATTTGAAAACATGAAAAAAACGCATTTTGAGGCTGGGAAATATTCAAAAATTATCAAATTTATCAACGCCAGATCAGCAAAATCTCGATTTTCTTTTCATGTAAAAAAAGTCGTGAAGCTGAATCTTGACATAACACATTTCATCGCTCACTCATATAGAGACAAAGAAATTTCGGCAGGTTATATCGAATATTTTCTGAGATACCGAAGCTAAGAATTTTTTTTTCAAATTTTTCTTCTTAATTGGTATTTTTCACGATATTTTCATCCTAAATTCGAGATTTCAGATTTTGCTGAATTTCACGTGAAAATTTGAAAATATGGAAAAAACGCATTTCGAGACTGGGAAATATTAAAAAATTATCAAATTTATCAACGCCAGATCAGCAAGAACTAAATTTTCTTTTCACATGAAATAGCTGTGAAACTGAATTTCAACATCACACATTTTATTGATCACGCATGTACAGAAAGAAAAAATCTGCAGGTTATAGCAAATATTTTCTGAGATATCTAAGCTTGAAAAACATTTTCTTCTAATTTAACTCCTAAATCGGTATATTCCACGATATTCCTAACCAAAATTCGAGATGTCAGATTTCGATGAATTTAGCGTGAAAATTTGAAAAGATGGAAAAAACGCATTTCAGGCTGGGAAATATTAAAAAATTATCAAATTTATCAACGCCAGATCAGAAAAAACTCAATTTCCTCTCCAAGTCGAATAGCTGTGAAGCTATCATAAATCATTTCATCGATGCCCCATATCTAGACACAACAATTCAGCAGAATTCGGCGAATATTTTCTGTTATACTTAAACTTCAAAAAAATGTTTTTCTGATTCTTCTGGATATATGAACCTCACAAAATTTCGTGTAGGTATTTCATGAAACGAAGTTTCAATTCGATCACAGATTCAGATGGCTATATCCACGAAATCCTTCGACGGATTTTACCCATCAAGGAACCCAACCGGCGCATTAAGACCTCGTCATGTTTACGGACGAACATAATTGAATTTAACCACGAACTCTTCATCTTATAATTCGAAAATAACAGACAATTGGGCAATATGATTACGCTGTTGTTCGTAGAAACACCGAAGCATGCGTTAATATAAAATACTCCACATTTCCTTCAACCACAAGAGGTGATTATTTCTGGAGTGTATCAGACTGAAGTATACCATAATTAATTTTATACTCCAGCTCTTAGCCGGTTAACATAATGCGAACTTCATGGTTTTACCTACTACGCATATGTTTCGTTTCGAAACCTTTCATCATGCAAAACGTGCAACCCCGAAATTGCAGAACGCTGTCTAATTATTCACTAGAGTTGTTCGCTTTTGATGAGTTAAGTTTCTCATTAAAGCGAGTATATTCAACGTGAACGCAATTGTTATCGGTAAGTACAATAAATCGAGTCTGCACCAGGTAGAACGAATTATGTGGTGTACACTTCGCGGAAGGGGGTTGAAATCGCATTATTTGGTTCACGTCGTATATTTATATTATTATTGCGACACTCAGGACTCTATAGTAGATTATATTTTTAGCACGATGCCATTTTATATTATTCATGGTATATGACATGAGCGCTGCTTTGAACACATATCACGTGATAGCGTGTCCATAACTCGATAATTGTTTTTTTATGACCGAATTTCGTGCCTCAGGAAAATGGGGGGACGCGAAGTGAACGATTGTATGATCGAGCCAAATGACCTGTTAGCGAAACGAAAAAAATGATAATTATCGGTTATGGTGTTGAGTCAAACGGCCGTAAAAGCTTTTAGGACTTGCGCGTGACCTATAAAGATTCGGACGTTCCTTTCTAGGTAATTGATATCCATTCCGAGCCAGGGGGTAATTCTTGATGATACCCTCTCAAAAATTCAGTAGGGTAATCAGGGACGTATCTAGGGCGTGGCAAGGGTGGCACTTGCCAGATCCGAAGGGGCGCCAAAAAATATCAAAAATAAAAAAATAGGAGCGCCAAGCAGAAAAAATCAATTCGAAAGATGACAACACGGTAACTTAAGTAAGTAATTCGATCACAACATTTCGAAAGATTGATATTCAAAGTACACAATGAGAATGCAATAAGGTAAGAAATACGAGAAATATGGTCCAATTGTTATAAAAAATTTTCAAAGATGCTGCACTCTGATCATAAGGTGTGTACAGACATGCTCCGAATATCGTACCGAACCGTGTCGCGTACCCCGCGAGAGCGAATCAAATTCATCGCACGTAGAGGTGCAATTTGAATTCGTGAATTTGATTCGCTCTCGCGGGGTACGCGACACGGTTCGGTACGATATTCGGAGCATGTCTGTACACACCTTTAAATATTACAATCGGTAATATCGTCATGCGATTCCAAGCACAGCCCATTCATGAGTTGTTTACACTACATCCCTTATCGCATCCAGCTTGTTTTGAAGGGCGGCTTCTTTGATGATGATTGTTCATAATGATCGATTTGTTCAGATTTTTAGGCCACATCTGTGGTATTTTAAAAAATTACGAAAAGCACTGCCGTGAAGGCAGGAGCTTTTGAGCGCTCGTACATGCACCTTGTAGGTAGATTCGCATTTTCCAGTTTTAGAAACCAATTGAAGGAATTTTTGACAGCTGTCAAAAAAATTCTGAAACTTAGGCGAAACTCCAGACTTCATGTCGCTGCTTCAGCTGATCAATTTTGTTTCGATAATTCGCTAGAATTTTCTACGATATCTATGGTCTTGGTGATGCGGTCTGGACAACATTTTGCACGTACTTTTAATACATTATTCCTCAGCTAGATGCATAATTTCATTCCAATCCGATCAGTAGTTCCGAAACTATCTGGAAAAAAATATTTTGAACGGCCATATTTACGGAACCCCTAGTCTCATTTTGCTTATTGATGAACGTGACCGCGATATTCGCGATCCAAACCCACCCTGAAAATTTCAAGTTCCTAGGCCTTTCCGTTCAAAAGTTACAATTTTCTATGGTTTCTATGGTTCTGGTCATGCGATCTGGACAAAATATTGCTTCAATATATCATTCTCGATTAAAATACAAAATTTCATCTCGATCGAATCCGAAGTTTCGAATTTATCGAGAAAACAAAATTTCAAACGACCGTATTTACGGAACCCCTTGTATAATGTTGCTCATAGATGAACGTGATCACGACATTCGAGATCCACACCTATCCTGAAAATTTCAAGTCCCTAGGCATTTCCGTTCAAAAGTTACAATTTTCTATGGTTTCTATGGTTCTGGTCATGCGATCTGGACAAAATTCTGCATGTAACTGAAACACCACATTTTCCATCTGAGTGCAAAATTTTATCTCGATCGAATCTGTAGTTTTCAAGTAATCAGGGAAACAAAACTTTGAACGGCCATATTTACGGAACCCCTGGTGGAATTTGGCCCATTAACGAACTTAACCGAGGCATTCGGGATCTGAACCTACACTGAAAATTTCAAGTCTCTAGGTTGATCCGTTCGAGAGTTATCGTGCTGACGGACGGACGGACGGCCGGACGGACGGACAGACTCGAATTTTCCGACGGATTCGTCATCAGTGAGTCGAACATAGTCGATTGAGACCATTTTCGGCTCAAAATTCGAAAAATACAGACATCGTGACGAAATGATATAGCCCTCGTGTAAGTAGTACGAGCGCTCAAAAAGATTTGTATTGCCAAAAATTCACCAATCAGAGTTTTGAGCTCAAGATGTGGAAGAAAAATTGGGGAATCTTATTCTATTCTACATACATATTGATTTCTTTCAATTGTGAAGGGATGAGCAAAAAATTTAAATTTTAATGTTCGTTTAGTGTGTATCCAGATTTGAAGTGTTATAAGTTTTGAGTTTTTTTTAATATCTGACTTTTTTGTGCTTTTGGATTCGAGCATTATAAATTGTGCTATTGAAGGTGGGTTGTACTGAGTATTTGTTATTTTTATGACATTATTCTGGCATCGGATATATTCAATTATTCGTATTTTAACATAATAATATTGTTACTTTCAATTTAAGAAGAAATATGTTTGGTTCATTGCGGAAAATATGTATTTTCAAACTTGAGTTCTCAATTCTCAGAGCGTCTTTTTTTGAATGAAATCTAATAAAACACAAATATTAGTGTTACTTTTCATTGTTTTCATTGAATCTTTAATCTCATCTGGCAAAGATTTTTCTAGTGATTTTTTTATACTCTTGAATATTGTAACATCGGGCCCTGTACGAAACTATAAGTACGTGTTTCAAAGGGTTATAAAATAGTATTTGTATGCTAAGTTTGCGGTTTTTTCTGCAGAGATTGTGATTATCGATTATTGTTTTTTTAGTCAACTTACCAAAAAATTTTTATTTTACATTTGCAGTATGTATTTTTGAATTTTGAGTTGAAGAATTTATATTTTTTCAAATAAATGTTCGTATTTATTACATAAATATGAGTATTCCATTTTTTTTTTCATAATTTGTTTTATTTTTATGCATTTCATTTAAAATGTGTATTTCAATGTTTTTAATGAAAAAAAATGTCCATAAGAATGTGTATTATTTTGAATCTTTCACGGAAATATATGACTAGCATCATGACAGGAAAAAATACTATAAGGAAATATGATGGATGAAAAAAAATCTACGCAAATGGGGGGGCGCTGTCAAATATATTGCCACAGGCGCAATAGTACCTAGATACGGCCCTGAGGGTAATCGAGCGATTTTATGACGACTAATTCCGTATGGGATCTCTGATAGATTTCAGTTCTTTCAATATTACAATAATGGTACAGGATTGATAGAAGATCCTGGAATCGCCTCACATGAGGAGGATAGACTTTCCCCAAGATGTTTTGCCGTGTCCATCTCGTTCACCGGATTCAAATCCCATTGAACATCAGTGAGATATGACTCCTATATAGTTGATATAAATTTTTTTCGCGAAAGTTATTGTTTAATTTTTGATGTTAGACTGTTAGTCCAAATTGCCAAAACATCAATGGTTTAATGAATATAAAGTAGGTGCTTGAAATGTGCTCCATAATCAAACTTCATGATTTTCTCTTCCTCTCGAAAATCCCCCACTAATAACCATCGACGTGAAAATAATCTTCCAAAATTTGCTTAAGCCTCCATTCAACCCCCGCAATACTCCACACGAAGTGCCCTTCGCCCCCACATAAACGCGAAATCCGGGCTCTTAAACGCCTGAAAAGGTGTTTTGTTGGAACACTCGCGACAAATATGGAATTTATGACGGCGGTTGCAAGCGCAGAAATCGATTTTATTACCCTCCAGGATAGCAATATCTATCATGAACAAAGAAACTCACTCCGTTTATCTTACGTGAGGATGCATTGTGTGCCAAATACTGAAAGGGTTGTTTAGGTGCTCTGAACGAAGATAAAAAGAAGAAGAGGTTGTTGTTGCAAGAGTTCTGTGCTCGAGTATATTTGTGGTGTGCCAACAATTCTCATCCTAGAGGGCGTTTCATTTCAGGTATAGAACTAGCACTTCTTTCAATGACAGCTGATTTGACAACTGACAATTGAAGTTTGTTTTGTCATTTGATTCAGTCCATTGAAGAAAGAATGAACTCTAACGTTCCTGATAAGATTCCATATCTCCCATCTCCGCAGCGTTCAAATGAAAAATATAAAACGGAATCGCATAATAACCTGGCTTCGTGCCCGTCGAGTTTACAAATATATGTGTTTCGGAACATGGGACAGTTCTCACGTTCCAGAACACATGTCCCATTTGGATTCACCACGCGGACTAGAACATTGGCCCGAACGGGAGAATATACCGCGCAGAATTTACGATCAGGTCGGAAAAAAGGACAACCTGGTGCTGGACTGCGACACTGGGCCGTCTGGTTCCTTCTCCTCTGCGCTCTTGAAATCTGCAAATTTATTCATAATTCGGTGCAAGGGAGTTTTATCTCGTTCTATTCCATCTTGGCGTCATAAAATAAAAATACGATTTGTCGCCCCGAGAATGGATTCATGGGAATTTGTGTGTCGCGAATGTTCTCCGGAGTGGAGGTCTTCCATTAGGATAATACCATATCCACCAAGTGGTTTTGAACCAGGATGGTATATGGCGACCATGCATTTTCTCCACTAGTTACTTGTTGGGAAATTTTGATTACATTGTATTGAACCGATCTGGCGTCTGCGCCCGCCATTTTATTATCCATTCAGAAATCCATATTATCATGAACTTAGGAAGTAGGTTTGCTGAGTCCGTCCAAGGAAAGAATAACCACAGAATCTCTTAGAAGAGAATTGAAGAACGATTCTAACCTCGAAATATGAAGGGCTCGTGGAGAGGCTTCTTTTCTGTTGGCTCTGGCTTTTTAAATTCTACAGTGATATCTTATTTTTTGAAGGTAAAACAGGGTGGGATTGTGAATTATTTGATCTGAAACCTTCGAGGGTGGAAGAGATACTTTGGGTTTGTCATGTGAGTAACAATATTTTATAATTACAACGTTATCTTTCATATACAGGCTTCTCCTAACTTTCTGCACTTGACTTCAACAGTGTCCATTATTTACCCCATGTGTTTATCTCATACCATTAACCCTCAATTCACAAGAGACGTATTTTATCATGTTGTTTTGCTTCTTGTGTATTGTTTTGTATCCATTTTCATACTTCATTATCAAGTCTATTCCATATTAATGATTCTAACTGTCCATATGTATTCAAGTCCTCAGTGCTTCCCACAAGAATTTGCTTGTATTAACAAACGAAATTAATAATCACTTCCCTAAAACATATCTGGGATGCAAGTCTATTCTATATTATTTAATGATTCCAACTGACCATGTGTATTAAAGCCCTCAGTGCTACCCACAAGAAGTTGCTTGTATCAACGAATGTTTAATAATCACTTTAATTATACCTGGGTTATGCAATATTCCTCAAATGATACTATATGTAATCGTTGTAGTTTTCAGCAAATATCAAGGATATTCATAAGCACCATTGTCGGAATTATGTTGAGTTATATTGATTGAGCATTTTAAAAGCTACTCTCCACGCATTATTATCCATTATGGCTCCTCGTTTACTGTTTATAATCATTGACTGTTTATATTATTTACTATCTATATCATTTACTGCCCATATCGTCTACTGTTCATTTTGTTTACTGTCTATAGCATTCACTGGTTTTATCGTTTACTGTTCATATGGTTTACCTAATACTTGATGGGATTATTGACCAGGGAGACAACTATCGGATGACGCAACCTAATAATTAAGGCTATGCCCAACGGTTAGAAATATATATTTATAACAGGGATCTTTGGTCGCATTCCCCTCTCCTTGCACCGTGGAAGATCATCAATCATCAATCGTCAAATGATAGTTTGACCCCTGCGAAGTATAACTTCCAATTTACCGCATTTAATTTACTCAATCATTTTTGAGCGCTCGTACTACTTACACGAGGGCTATATCATTTCGTCACGATGTCTGTATTTTTCGGCCATAAGCACGATAACTCTCGAACGAAACAACCTAGAGACTTGAAATTTTTAGTGTGGGTTCAGTTCCCGAATGCCTCGGTTGAGTTCGTTAATGGGCCAAATTCTACCAGGGGTTCCGTAAATATGGACGTTCAAAGTTTTGTTTCCCTGATTACTTGAAAACTACAGATTTGATCGGAATGAAATTTTGTACTCAAATGGAAAATGAGGTGTTCAAGCCACATGTGAAATTTTATCCAGATTGCATGACCAGAACCATAGAAACCATAGAAAATTGTAACTTTTGAACGGAAAGGCCTAGGAACTTGAGATTTTCAGGAAAGGTGTGGATCTCGAATGTTGTGATCACGTTCATCTATGAGCAAAATTATACTAGGGGTTCCGTAAATATGGTCGTTTGAAATTTGGTTTTCTTGATAATTTCAAAACAACAGATTCAATCGTGACGAAATTTTGTATACTAATGGACAAAGATATATTCAAGCTACATTTCTCCAGATCACATGACCAGAACCATAGAAACCATAGAAAATCATAACTTTCGAACGGAAAGGCCTAGGGTTTTGAAATTTTCAGGATAGGTGTGGAGGGAAGACTAGAACAAGGCTACATGAAATTTCGAAAGAAAAAATGATGTTATGAAATAAAGATGCGGAAAATAAGAAAAAAAAAAGTTTACAGCGAAAGAAGAAATTTCAATTCTGTAATTGCAACAAAGTGACCGACTTCAAATGATGTAATAACAGCATTAACAGTCTCTATGACTCCCATTCAACTGCCGTGTTAATTTATTTTTTTGGAAATCAACAAAAATATATCAGAAAGAACAAAACGGAGGTCTCAGAACTGGGTATTTCTATACATGCATATTATAACCAGAAGAATCAGAAAAACATTTTTTAAAAGTTTTGGTACAACAGGAAATATTCGCCAGACCCTGCTGAAATTTTTTGTCTAGCTATGGGGCCTCGATGAAATGATTTATGATAGAATGAATGATGAATAAATTCGTCAATATCCTGAAATATACCGATTCGAAAGTAAAATTTTTTATGTGTATCAAATTCCAAATATTTCATCACTCGAAGCACACTTCTACGAAACAATCCAAGACCTGGAAGTTAATTATCGAATATTTTTCGGTGGAGAATACCATCGAAAAGAAATAATGCAGAAAATGAACCCTGCCTCTCGCCGATGGAATTCAATAACGCCGAAATACGAAATTGGCGAGGGCATTCGCGAAAATTTCGAATTTCGCGAATACGGTTATTAAATTTCGGTTATTGCGTTAATGCGATTTGCTCGATATTCAAATTTATTCCATCAATATGTCTCGAGTATGAAAGCAAAGCATCGAATATTTTTTCAAAATGGAGAATTCTGATGAGATTTTAATGAATTGAAGGATTTCGTCCGAGGTCGAAACGCTGAAACTTTTCAATGAAACTCCCAACTCCACATCGCAAAAATTTCATATTGAATATAGAACGTCCAAGCAACATGGGAGGGAGGTTCTCTTCGAGCAATAACATATGCGTTCCATAGTTCTATATTAATCTCGACGAAATGAATTCCTACAGGATTTATACCCCAATTTAGCCCCCTATCCCATGCATGTAGCAGACAACGAATAACATACACTCACATGTAGGAGATTTTCATTTCGTGCAGGAAGTCCGTAATCTGATTTCGTGAATTATGGCGCTGGAGGTTAATAGGTCGTGCTGGACCTAAATACGCGGAAATTTTGGGGACGGCCTATTTGCATTCTGCGTCCAATATAAGTTCGGAGAAATTCGAAGGTGCACAGTCGCCCCTTTGAAAATTAACATAAAACAGTTTTTAAGAAAATTAATATAACCCAGTTTTAAAATTTTCAGTTCCTCGTATACGCCACTAAGTTACATTGTATACCAGCGGGTTCTGAAAATCAAAATAACAATTCCAGAATTGTCCAGACCGACAATGGAGAAACATAAATGAGGCAACAAACCAGAGTTTTTTCCTCCTATCATAACTGCGAAGAAAAAATGAATGAAAAAACTGAAATGGGCATTTATTTGTGGAATAAATTTTATTATTCCTAGTTGGGGCCGGCCACCCCATGCTTCATTGACGGCGACATTAGTTGCCAGCATTGTTCGCCGATGAATGTCCTCCATTTCTGGCGTGAATGCGGACAATTCCTCATTCTATTCTTTCTTCGCATTTCGGAATCCGGGCCGCGACCATTAGTGTTTGATTTATGAAGAAATATCGGAATGTTGGACTTTCCCATTACGATATCCACCCCTGAATTGTGTTATTCGAGATTTAATGTGGGAAATCGACGGATGGACGGCCGGACGGGTGCTTATCAGACATTGGCGCTGACACAGAACCTTCGACTTTTTTCACACCCATTATTCCATATCGGTGTGAGCTCTCGCTGAGTTATCGAATTAATTTTTTTGTACTCGTTCGTTTCTTCTTTTGCCTTGTTTATATGAACAAGAGCGTTAGCATTTTGTCCTAACGCTATCATTTTCAAATTTAGTTGAAGTAAAGCTCTTGAATGATCAGATAGGACAAATAGTCAGTTTAATTTTTCTACATAATGATATACTTATTCAAAATTAAATGGATTATTTAAATTCAAATGCAATGAAAAAGAATCCGTATCTGCATTATATTCGGCGGATGTCGTTAATTTCGAGCGGAGGATAATTTGGACCACCTGCAGATTCCGATAACAAAGTTTCAAGTGAGCCATTCATTTGCAACATTGAAGTGGCTGAAATTGTTTATATCTACCGTAGATTACGAATATCGGTCTCACGGGAACATTTTTGAAGCAAGAATTTTGCTGTATAAGCGTCTGGACGCCCACTCTTGAGCTGTGGATTCTTTTTGAAAGGGGGGTAGAGTTTACTTTTGGAGATCGAGGAAAAATTAGAGTCAGTTACTCGGCAAAAAGGGAGTTGCTCGGAAAACGGGGACTCATCACGATGAAGGGAATAATCGGACGACGGTTTCGGTTAGAGGAAAATAGTGTTGTATTTTTCAGTAGTCGATTTCTGTTAGATTTCGGATTAAGGGAGTTATTGTGTTAGATCGTACAAATAAGTGTTTAAGAAGTTTATTTTGAGTAAAGTTAAGAGCCGTATTTTTGTGTTTCGAGTGCGAATGAAAATAAAGGCCAATATCGTGTGTGGATGGTTTAGTTTCCAAACAGGTACAAAAGAGAAATTAGGTGATTTGCAGACCAAGGTAAAAAAATTCAATTCCAAGCTTTAACCCCGATGAATGTCAATGGTGTTATTGTAATCCCCAATATTATTGATATCTCGATCCGAATTTGATTTGATATATGTTCGATTTTACGTACGAAATTTGAATATTAGTTGTAGTTGATTATCTGACCCCTCGTACATTTCGATTAGTATGTTGATAAGAAGTACCAGTTGGATTGTTTGATTTAATAAGGATTATGAGAAATTAGGTAAATGATAGATGTTTTATTTAGATGTTCTTTTTGATGTGTGTGAAAATTTCGATTTCATGTACGCATTTTACAATCATTTTTCGTAAATATAATATGTTCTTTTAAAGTTTCGAGGTTTTCTTTCCTGAATACCCGTTCCTCAGAAAATAAAGACAAAAGACTCTCTCTTCGTGCAGAGAGCATGAACCCAGACCTTTTCGGAAAATATATGAAAATTGGTGACAGCGGAATACGATTAATAAGTCTAGAAACTCCCAGGTTTCACCACAATTTTGCTCATAGATGAACGTGATCACGACATTCGCGATCCACACCTATCCTGAAAATTTCGAGTCCCTAGGCGTTTCCGTTCGAAAGTTACAATTTTTTATGGTTCCTATGGTTCTGGTCATGCGATCTGGACAAAATTTTCCATGTAGCTTGAACACGTCATTCTCCATTTGAGTGCAAAATTTCATCTCGATCGAATCTGTAGTTTTCAAGTAATCAGGGAAAAAAACTTCGAACGGCCATATTTACGGAACCCCTGGTGGAATTTGGCCCATTAACGAACTCAACCAAGGTATTCGGGAACTGAACCCACACTGAAAATTTCAAGTCTCTTGGTTGTTCCGTTCGAGAGTTATCGTGCTTACGGACGGCCGGACGGACAGACTCGAATTTTTCGACGGATTCGTCATCAGTGAGTCGAACATAGTCGATTGAGACCATTTTCGGCTCAAAATTCGAGAAATACAGACATCGTGACGAAATGATATAGCCCTCGTGTAAGTAGTACGAGCGCTCAAAAACGATTAGGTAATAATAATATTAGCATTATTATTCTCACTTTCGTACTGCAACGTGGGTGAAATGAGTGTTGAGCAGTGGGTACATTGATTATAATTTTTTTTCCTCCACAGTTTTTCTTCATTTCATCAGTTTCTCATAATGTTGATCATTCAATAACTAAAAATATATACTTTTTTGATGGAGTCATCTTATACTTGAAAAAACCTCCTACGATTATTTAATATCAATGTGAACTCTCGCTGTGATTTATCGAATTAATTTTTTTGTATTCGTTTGTTTCTTTTTTTGAGCGTGTTTATATGAACATTATGTCCAGATGTCTATCATTTTCAAATTTTCATTGAAAAAAAGGTCATGAACGATCAGAGGGACAAATGGTCAAATTCTTTTTTCTACATAAAAATTTTAGCATTATAGTTCTCACTTTTGTACTGCAAAGTGGGTGAAATGAGTGTTGAGCACTAGGTACATTGATTATAATTTTTTTGTCTTCACAGTTTTTCTATTGATCATTCAATAACCAAGAATGTACAGTTTTTTGATGGAGTCATCTTATTCTTGAGAATACCTCCTACGATTATTTCAAATTTGTCTAAACCCTCGCTGAATTATCAAATTATTTTTTTAGTATTCGTTTGTTTCTTTTTTTTTGGTTTGTTTATATAAACGAGAGCATTTTGTCCAGATGAATATCATTTTCAAATTATCATTGAAAAAAGTTTTGAACGATCAGGTAGGACAAATGGTCAAATTCCTTTCTCTACATAATAATATCAGCATTATAGTTCTCACTTTTGTACTGCAACGTGGGTGAAATGAGTTTTGAGCTGTAGGTTCATTCATTAATTTTTTCCCTGTACAGTTTTTCTTCATTTCACCAGTTTCTCACTGGTCCTGAGAAGGACAAATGGTCACATTCATTCATCTACATAATAATATTAGCTTTATAGTTCTAAGTTTTGTACTGCTATGTGGGTGAAATGAGTGTTGAGCAGTGAGTATATTGATTATAATTGTTTTTCACCCACAGTTTTTCTTCATTTCACCAGTTTCTCACAATGTTGATCATTTAATAACCAAGAATGTATTATTTTTGATGGAATCATCTCATTCTTGAAAATACCTCCTACAATAATATACAAGCGAATTCCTAGTAAAACGCTGCATCGCATAATTAATTTCCCTAGACAAACTCTCAAACAAAGCCAGCCTTCATGTAGAACAAGTCCTAGAGAAATAATTTGAATCAATATTGAATCATCTAGACTCAAACCTCGCAAAACTTGTTCTAATTGAATCCCCATCCTCGACATAAAGTGCGCGATATTTGCTTCCGTTCCCGATGGAAAAGCTCGAATCGAAACTATCATCAGAGGTCTTGCGAGAATCAAAGAGGACCCGAAGCTGGCAACTGGGAAACCGCTTTTTCTTCCTCCCCCTCGCCGCGAAAAGCTTTATTTTTCTCGGGATAAACGGCGTCCCGACATATAACATAACTTCACGCACGATGTATTTCGAGTGTGAAATATATGTAGAATATGCCGGATCCGGAACATCTGCGCCTTGAGAATTGACATAATGGATTGTTTAAGGAAGCCTCAAAGCGCAGCGTTCCAATTAGAGTGAAATATATGGGACGCCGCAGAAATATGGTCGGAAAAGCAGATGTTATTTGTGCCTTTTTGCGCAACCCGGCTTGAAACTTTTCTATTTGGGATGTTTGTGTTCATGGTTTATGCGCATCTTCTTCGGGATGAGAAGCATGGAAAACAAAGGACGATTATCTAATAGAATTGTTGGAACCAGAAGGAATACACGCAATTTGGAAATGAAAGATGTGACAAAAACTGCTGAAGCAGCAACTTTGAGTCTGCTTCCTGAAAAGAGCCGCCATTTATATGAGAAAACCTATGCTGAATTCAGATCTTGGTGCAAGGACAAGAAGGTTCGGAACTTTACGGAAACGGTTTTGTTGGCATACTTTACGGGTATTGCATAAAAGGGGCATCTAGCAAGTTTATGGCCAAAATATTCGATGCTGAAATCAACAATAAATGTGAAAGACAATACTGATATAAGCAGATACCACAAACTGGTGAGGTTTATTAAACGGAAAAGAGAGGGATATTTCCTAGAAAAATCAAAAGTTCTCGAAAAAGCACATGTGAGAGAGTTAATAGCGAATGCCCCTGAAAGTGTTTTCTTGATGTCGAAGGTAAAAATAAAACTCAATTGAATCGTTATTCCAACTTATTCTCATTATCTCGTTATAGTGAAATACCTATCATTGTTCGATTTGTAGGTCGCTTTGATATTCGGAGTAGCGGGTGCATTGAGAAAAAATGAATTGTTTAGGTTGCAGAGAAAGGATGTACAAGATATGGGATCGAAATTTTTGGCGACAGTGAATTCATCGAAAACACATTCGAACAGGATATTCACTGTGGTGGATAATGATGAGCATACACTTTTAAACATAATAAAGAGATATATATCCTTGAGGCCAGCTCACACTCCACAAGAAAAATTTTTCGTTTTTTTTTATAAGAACTATAAATGCTCAACACAACCAGTTGGAATCAATACATTTTCTAAATTACCGTCAATGATTGCAAACTTTCTTAAATTAGAGCAACCACATTTGTATACAGGTCACTGTTTTCGGCGTTCTTCTGCGTCTATTCTTTCTGACAGTGGTGCAGATTTTTCAGCCATCAAAAGACTTGGTGGTTGGAAATCAACTCCTGTTGCAGAAAGGTATATTGAAAACTTCATTCAGAATAAAATAGAAACTGCAGAAAAAATTTTATGTCATAATAGTTCCAAAGTAAATAATGCTTTAACCTCCACTTCATCCATACGTTCCTTATCGGACATTATAGGAAATGAAATAAATGTAAACTATTCAGAAAGTCACAACATGTCCAATATTCCCTCTATGAATTTTTCGAATTGTTCAATAGGAATCATATATCGAAATGATATGTAGGTCAAAGTATGAGGTCAAATTTGTATATCATGGAAAATAAAAATTGGTTTCGATCCAGAATTTACATTCAATTCCTGATGAGGTCGACGGAAAAATCTTGTAATCAACTCGTTTATTAATTCAGCGATTAATGGTCTCAAACTTTAACGCGTGAGCGGAGCGATATTTCGACCATTAATCGCTGTCATTAATAAACTAGTTGATTAAATAACTACTTCGAGTTCGCGCAATCTAATTAAAATCAGAGCCCTATCTGCAACTTTTTCAACCCCAAAATTTTTCCAACTTTCATTCCTTCTAATCTCGACTTCTACTTGTCAGACTCAATCGAGCTTTTCAGATTATTATACGAGCGACCTCCCCATTTTATCTTCATCCAATAAAAAGGCATTCGAAAATTTCGATTTTTCGGTCGAAAAAACTAAGGGGTAGACCCCCCAAAAACGCAAAGGTTAAAGTTCTTGTCCTCGTTTCAAGCTGATTGTCTTTCTGGGGTGAATCTTTGAAATATAGTCATATATTCCTTCCAGATGTAACCCTTTTGATGATCAAGTCCTTTTTCCTCCAGCTCCTGCACCGAAACAGAGAAATGTCCTCGATTCAATCACGTTACTCCATCCGAACCCCAATCACTGCCAGCAAATCCCGAAACACGCCGACTAATCTTTTTCAATGTTCGCCGTAACAAGAAAACGATAACTGTTATCTGTCCGGCAACGCATTTCGCTATCTAAATAGGAACATCCATCTTGCCCGTTCTCCGCGATTGGGAACGGAAGAAAAACAAGACGGCAAAAAGTCCGTAACACGGGGCTTATCTGAACTGACCGGATCGCCGGAGTGGAAAAACTGCGTGATCTTCGTTCCTCCCTCGCGCCGACTAACCGGCTGACGGCAGATGCGAAAGCGAAAGCCTTTCCGGACCATTTAGAAACAGCAGGTGGAACGAAAATAGGAATTAACCCGTTTTCTTGATACAGGCGGCTATTGGAGATTTCACGGCCGTTTGGGCCATCGATTCTAAGGGGTGTTTCGCACGACTTGGGGGACTGTAAGTTGGATAAACTAGGCGAATTGGATAACTTTTTTCTTTGATTCGGAGGTGGCTCTAATTTACCTTCTCCTGTGTCTCCCTGAAGAGATGGGGCGATAAGAAAAAAGTATAGTATTTATATCCAGTAAGATATCAAACGATTATCATTAATTTTTACTAGGGCAGATCAAAGAAAAACGATAATAGAACATGCAATAGAGATTATTTCGTAGAAGAAAACCGCGATTGAAATATGATTACTTCTCTTATAATTTCGAAAAAACATCCAAAAAACGAATTTTGATGTTTTGTAAAACTATACTTTTCCTCTCAAAATCCGTTTTGTTCATTAAAATCGGACAACTTCCGACGCATCAAGCTCCAGGGCCGTATTTAGGTACTATTGCACCTGTGGCAATATATTAGACAGCGCCCCCCCTTTTGTGTAGATTTTTTTTCATCCATCATATTTTCTTATATCAATTTTTTTTATAACGATAGTCATATATTTCTGTGAAAGATTCAAAATAATACACATTTTTATGGAAAAAGCTTTTCAGTAAAAACATTCCGATACACATTTTGAATGAAATGCATAAAAATAAAACAAATTCTGAAAAAACAAAATGAAATATTCATATTTATGTAATAAATGCGAACATTTATCTCAAAAAATATAGATTCTTCAACTTAAAATTTAGAAATACATACTGCCAACGTAAAATAAAAATTTTTTGGTAAGTTGACTAGAAAATAATAATCGATAATCACAACCTCTGCAAAAAAATAGCAAACTTAGCATACAAATACTATTTTATAACCTTTTGAAACACTTACTAATAGTTTCGTACAGGGCCCGATGTTACAATATTCAAGAAGTCCATACGTTAAGTATAAAAAAATCACTAGAATAATCTTTGCCAGATGAGATTGAAGATTCAATGAAAACTATGAAAAGTAACACTAAAATTCGAGTTTTATTAGATTGCAAAAAAAGACGCTCTGAGAAGTGATAACTCAAGTTTGAAAATCCATATTTTCCGCAATGAACCGAACATATTTCTTCTTGAATTGAAAGGAACAATATTATTATGTTAAAATACGAATAATTAAATATATCCGATGCCAGAATAATGTCATAAAAAATAACAAATACTTAGTACAACTCACCTTCAATAGCACAATTTATGATGCTTGAATCCAAAAGCACAATGGCACAAAAAAGTCAGAATATAAGAAAAAACTCAGAACTTTTAACACTTCAAATCTGGATACACACTAAACGAACGTTGAAATTTAAATTCTTCTCTTCACAATTGAAAGCAAAAAATATTCATGTAGAATAGAATAAGATTCCCCAATTTTTCTCCCACTTCTTGAGCTCCAAACTCTGATTGGTGAATTTTTGGCAATAGGAATCGTTTTTCAAATACCACAGATGTGGCCTAAAAATCTAAACAAATCGATCATTATGAACCATCATCATCAAAAAAGCCGCCCTTCAAAACAAGCTGGATGCGATAAGGGATGTAGTGTAAACAACTCATAAAAGGGCTGTGCTTGGAATCGCATGACGATATTACCGATTGTAATATTTATGATCAGAGTGCGGCATCTTTGAAAATTTCTTATAAGAATTGGACCATATTTCTCGTATTTCTGACCTTATTGCATTCTCATTCTGTTTTTTGAATATGAATGTTTCGAAATGTTGTGATCGAATTACTTACTTACGTAACCGTGTTGTCATATTTCGAATTAATTTTTTTTACTTGGCGCTTCTATTTTTTTATTTTCGATATTTTTTGGCGCCCCTTCGGACCTTGCGCCCGGGGCAGGTGCCACCCTTGCCACGCCCTAGATACGGCCCTGTCAAGCTCTTCCGGAAAGAAGTGCCTAAAATAATTCAAATCGAAATTACGCAAAAACTATTTATTCGACAACGTCCGGGTTGTGCATATTCAAAGTACCTATCAACCACAACGTTCACCCGGAAAACCAGCGATACAACTTTGTTGATGGCCGAGTCATGAATTTTTGGGAAACCGCTGATTTTATCAAATTTTCCGGCTTTTCTACGGAAATAACTACCCGATTGAAGTGCACCACTATTCATTCTTCTCGTCTTTCCATTATCTACGATAAGGTTATCGAAAGTGTCAGCATCGCCACATTGGTTCAGATTTCACAAGCAAAAAACTGAAAGAGCACCGTCTTGTTGGGGCTTTTTCGAAATTATCAGAAAATAATCATATTTGCTAGTCGAGTATATAAGACATATCAATAAACATCCCGGTAAGGTGGATCTATCCGAAAAGGTGGATCTACCCATAAGGGTGGATCTACCTTTCATGTGGATCTTCCCGAAAAGGTGGATCTCCTGGCTTACTAGTCCATAAGATATAGGGGATTTTATGAGAAAGACCGCAGTTTGTTTTATGTCAGGTATTTTTGAAATTCTAAGGAGTAAATTATGGATTTTCATCAATTCAAGATACCAAACGATCGACAGCTTTCCGATTTCTCTTCTCCCAGGTAATCCATGCAGGAGCCAAGTGGTCGCGTCTCCGGCTAGCCATTGTCAGTCCAAATCTGTCGTATACGTCTTTATTCCACAAAACTACCAACGTAGGTAACATCTCGTCCAGGGCACAACCTAAATCAATACTCAAACCATTCGAAGTCGGTCATTCCCACAGATCATTCGCGACCTGCTATCGCTTCCCGAACCACCCCCTGATAGACCGTGGAAGAATTTCAATCCCTCGACATCATATCCATTCCGCACGATCGAGCGGAGTCGGCTAATTGCTTTCATCTCCAGATTAACGAAGGACCGTCAGAAGGGCCCTCTTCACTCCCACTAATGGTTTCCGATGACCGTTCTGGTCAGCGGGGCGCTCCGAAACTCCTCCAAATTGAAAAAGTTTCCGAGTGTGCAGTTAAAGGGCGGTCGAGCGAGGGGTCGGGGGGAAGCGGTGGGCATCTCGATATTCCGTCAACTGCTTCAGTTTTATATTCCACTCCTCGTGGATGAGGTTATAAGTATCCGCAAGGACTGGATCGAAAGTTTATTGAGGAGGGACGTGAGGTGAGTGATTTTTTTGGAGTTTAGGCCAAGTGACTGCAAGTGGTCTTTTTCGAATCCACTCAAAAGTGACAGACGTGGAGATTCCCTTTTTCCCCCCTTCGGTCTCTACTTCAGCATGAGTAGATTTTGATATGGTTCAAATAGTGATAACTACAAAAGAAAACCTGATATCGAAAAATATTCGAACTGATTCCTACAATATTTTCGTTTCTCAATATACAGAGATTCTCATTTATCGATTGCAATAAACGAAATATAAACAATAACCGATGATGACCGAAAAAGCGCTCATCTTTCCGGAAACATTTGGAAATTCGTTTTCGAGGAGAAGAAACGGGCTTTCCGACGGTACCCGAAACGTTCCCTATTTCGACTCGCGAATATATGAAAATAACCTGCGGAAAAGGTCGAAGAGCGACGAAAACCCTGAAAGTTGCCTTTTTTCTTTGAAATAGGCTTTAGATCTGCGGCATCATCGACAAGTATAACCGAACAATATTTGTACGACTAACAGTATGGACACATTAAATTCAACAGGAATGTTTGGTATTTCTCACAGAAATTTAGATTATTCTACCGGAATAAATCTTGTTTGGCTAACAGTATTTCAATCTATGTTGTACCATGTGGTTGAAGTTGTTTGGAATAAAATATCGGTTTCCGACGAAGGAGCGAACATGATGAAACAGCGAATCGATAATTTTTTGGCCTCCTACCTAGAATTGAATATTTTTGATCTACGATTGATACTAACTCTTGAATAACATTTCCTAGGAAATAAAAAAAAAGGGAGGAGGGTTAGTATATGATTAAGGAACATAGTGTAGGAAGGAACAGGGAAATATGGGTTTAACTGGAACACAGAGGTTGAGGTCAGGTTAGATCAGATCAGAGGAAGGAAGAAAGATTAGATCTGTAGCGATCTGCACCGACGGCCCAACATTTACCGTACCGCTGAACAGAGCGCGCCACTGAATATACAAAACTCAAAAGATACTATCCAAAAGATTGAAAAGCGAAAAAAAGGTGTGAGCATTTGAAGACAGTCATTCTGTAATCAAATTCGCTAATATGAGTCCGGAATCCGGGAAGAAAATTCCTTTATATTTATTATGGAGTTTTTCAATACTAGTTTTCAACGAATTTCTCTCAAATTCGTTAGAATAATCTAAAGATACTCTATAATAAATATAATATATTTTATTTGCCCGAAACGCATTCTCAAGGAGAGTTCTAAGATAAACAACTAAAAGAATATGTTTACACAATTATCTCGTTAACAATCAAATTCTATAAGACTAACTCTAACTATCGAATGATAGTAAAATCAATAAATCTAAATAATCAAATTTAAGTTTCGTGCTTTCAAATTGCAATTGTATTTCTTCTTGGCAAGGTTTTGAATATAAATTCTGATGTTTTCATTCCATCCAAAACCAATTTCGAAGCAAAACTTTTTGAAGAATCAATTTCCACTGACGTTTCCCGATCAACTGTCTCTACCTTTTCACAAATTGATTTTCTATCATATGGGTATGAAGCATTCTTCATTCACTCTGTTCAGTTTATGATTTCAAATTGCATTTCTACAAATTTTCTTACATAAAATACAATTGAATACTATTTAATTAATAATTTCAACAATTCTAATTCTTATTATGTGAAATCCCTTTGAAAAAATAATAATGTTATAGGTAATTGATATTGGAGGGTAAAATTTCCTGAATTGACTAAGAATTCTAAATATATTTTCGTTATTTTTTACTGGATCTTACGAAGAATTTAGTTTTATGATTTCCGCTTATATATTTATAAGATATTTCAAATTTCATGCATTTTTGGTGAATTATTTGAGTGAATCGTGAAAAAAAAACTATGTTTTGATTTCCATAACAATATGTAATATAAATTTCACTCATTCCAGACGACTATTCGCGAAGTCACTCTTTATTTTTAGATAGAATGCATTACTTTAGAAAATTCCTGTGAAATCTCAGGTGATAAGCTTCGAATACAACTAAATTTAACTCAACGAAAAATTCCTGTTGAATCGAAACTCAAGTTCCGTTATAAGTAAAGTAATTCCTGTTTTAATTTAGTGTTCATTACTAATAATTCTTGAGTTTTGGGGTTGGAATACAACTATCTAGTTTGTTTATTGAACAGGAAATTCCTGTAAGTAGTCACGCATATTCCGGTGTTCGTCACAGTATTATTTTCCTGTTGAAATGAAAAATAACTGCAGTTTGGTTCCATCAACTAATGTAAAACTTGTTTTTTCTAGAGGAATCAAACGACCGGAATTGTCACGTAAAATCACCAAATATTCATGCTGTTGTTTATATAGAGGGAATTCCCTGTAGAAGTAACCGAATCCTGGAAAATTTCTTTGAGTTTAGGTACCATACAGTCTGTTTCTCCACACAACACGGTTTCAAATCCATGACGATGTGGAATATCGAATCCGAATAATTCCAGATGAAAATTAATTCAATTCATCCAGGCTGCAAAAGAATCCGTTCCCGCCGCGTTCGAACATTTTCGAGGGCATCAATCACCACGACCGAGCGCGCGTGTAGTAGCGTAATCTTCCTGGATCTGAATTGTTTATAGCCGCAGAAATGGGATCGTACCACCAACATACAGAGTCCGTATGCCATTCCAAAACACATACATAGTTGGTCTAAAACATCTATCACGAGATGGTCGACAGCGATAATGACACTAGAGAGATACGCCTGCAGTACTCACGTCGACCCTGTTTTATCGAATTATGCTCGCAAATAAACCGAACTCATCCTCCGGGATGGGATGATTCAATTACCGGGAAACGTTCCGAAACGAAACAAACGATGTCCTCATCTACTATCCGAATATGTATGATATCTTTCGGATAACGCAGACAGTTTCTGAAGCATTGGAGGGAATTATCAGGGCCGTATCTAGGTACTATTGCGCCTGTGGCAATATATTAGACAGCGCCCCCCCATTTGCGTAGATTTTTTTTCATCCATCATATTTTCTTATCGTATTTTTTTTCATAATGCTAGTCATATATTTCCGTAAGAGTTTCAAAATAACACACATTTTTATGGAAAAATTTTTTCATTAAAAACATTGAAATACACATTTTGAATGAATAAAAATAAAACAAATTCTGAAAAAAAATTTAATATCCATATTTATGTAATAAATATAAACATTTATCTTGAAAAATATAAATTCTTCAACTTAAAATTAAAAAATACAAACTGCAAACGTAAAATAAAAATTTTCTGGTAAATTGACTAGAAAACAATAATCGATCATCACAATCACTGCAAAAAAACCGCAAACTTAGCATACAAATACTATTTTATAACCATTTGAAACACGCACTGATAGTTTCGAACATGGCCGATGTTACAATATTCAAGAAGTCCATACGTTAAGTATAAAAAAATCACTAGAATAATTTTTGCCAAATGAGATTGGAGATTCAATGAAAACTATGAAAAGTAACACTAAAATTTGAGTTTTATTAGATTTCGAAAAAAGACGCTCTGAGAAGGGAGAACTCAAGTTCGAAAATCCATATTTTCCGCAATGACCCGAACATATTTCTTCTTGAATTGAAAGGAACAATATTATTATGTTCAAATACGAATAATTTAATATATCCGATGCCAGAATAATGTTATGAAAAATAACAAAAACTTAGTACAACTCACCTTCAATAGCACAATTTATAATGCTCGAATCCAAAAGCACAATGGCACAAAAAAGTCAGAATATAAAAAAATCTCAAAACTTATAACACTTCAAATCTGGATACACACTAACTGAACATTAAAATTCAAATTTTTTGCTCTTCCCTTCACAATTGAAGGAAATCAATATTTATGTAGAATAGAATAAGATTCCCCAATTTTTCTCCCACTTCTTGAGCTCAAACTCTGATTGGTAAAGTTTTGGCAATACAAATCGTTTCTAAATCACTACAGATGTGGCTTAAAAATCTAAACAAATCGATCATTATGAACCATCATCATCAAAGAAGCCGCCCTTCAAAACAAGCTGGATGCGATAAGGGATGTAAGTAGTGTAAACAACTCATAAAAGGGCTGTGCTTGGAATCGCATGACGATATTGCCGATTGTAATATTATTGATCAGAGTACGGCATCTTTGGAACATTTTTATAACAATTGGACCATATTTCTCGTATTTCTAGCCTTAATGCATTCTCATTCTGTTTTTTGAATATCAATGTTTCGAAATGTTGTGATCGAATTACTTACTTACGTAACCGTGTTATCATCTTTCGAATTATTTTTTTTTGCTTGGCGCTTCTATTTTTTTATTTTCGATATTTATTGGCGCCCCTTCGGACCTTGCGCCCGTGGCAAGTGCCACCCTTGCCACGCCCTAGATACGGCCCTGGGAATTATAAACGAATGATCTGCGCAAGTGTCACAGAAAAATTGATTATTTTACCAGGAATATGGGTTTTTCTTCGATATCTAAAGAATTTTGTAAACAAGTTCAAATTTTTTCAACTGGAAAATAGAGTTTTCCGATTTTTTGCTCGAAAAAAACCCAGGAGTAGGACCCCCCAAAAACGATATGTTGAGAGAAAATATAGGGAATCTATAATAATTTTTTATATGGTGGTTATGAAACCAATAGAGTAGTTTCCACAAAATCACACAGTGATATTCGCGCAAGTACAGTCTTTCAAACGCAACTCGAAAATGAAAGTTGGAAAAACTGAATAATTTTTTTTAGGGAAAACTACGGCAGGCTTCTTCAGAAGAGACAGGTTTGTACAATGAGGAACCTCTGATGTATCTCACACTTTTGGATTACCCTGTAGTTCAAAGAATTCCAATCACGATTGGTTTGAAAAAAAAAATTTTCGTTTTCAAATTCTAATGAAGATAGTTCCTGTCAATCCTGCCAATCACCTTAAATTTTTCAAACAGTATAACAATGTAAACTCTCCATAAAGGTGGAAAAAAATAAAATATCTCGATGTATTTTATAGAAAAATTTAATGGAACTGAATGAAAATTCCTCTGGAATGCAAGATATTGTCGAATGGATGAGTTTATTCGAGCAAGAGCCACAATTACCTGAATGAAACATTATCAAAATACTGTGGTTTTTCGATATAATAAACCATGCTCCCAGTGTGAACGCCTTCAAGAACAGTTTTGATTCGCATGGATTTCGCCCACTTGGTGCCCCATGAGTGCTTGGATTCGTGTATATTTTCCGTATATTCTTTTTTAACTTATTTTTCACGTACTGTGTACCATAATTTTTTTATTCTGAGCTTCAAAGGCATAACCTCAGCTCTTTTAGTTCATTTAATAATAATAATAATATATTCAAATTCACGTTTTTATTGTCTCTTAATTATAATTCATCAGGAATTCAAATCATGTTTTCCAATCGATGGATTCAAATCCTTCCATTCTGAAGCGTACCATACACGACAATTCCTATGTCTACTATATACAGATGAAATCCAAATCCTACAGAAAGTAGGGTGGTCTGTTGTCAGGAAAGTAAATGAGTTTATCAAGTTAACAGAAAACACGATTTTCACAGAATCTAGGTATCAAAATTGACAATTTATAAAAAATTTTTTTTCGTTAAACTGAATAATAGTTTGTTTAAAAATCTGAAGAGCCTGACCTAAAGTCTGAAACTTTCACACGCTTGTTTGAACTCATGGCCAAGGCCTTCGCCCAAAACTGATCTATGACCAATTGTGAAGAGGTGACACTGTAGCGAGCCTATAAAACCAAATATCATGAAACACATCACAAGCTTCAATGTGTCAGTAAATTTCATTTCATTTCAATAAAGTCCGAGACCCAAAATTCTTCATTTGTAAACCAAACTGAGCGTTTGAGACCATTCTCGGCTGAAATTTCGAAAATTACAGAAATTCGGGAGAAATTATAACGGTCTGGTTGATAGAAACAAACGCAGAGAAAATTGCTAGACTGCAAAACTGAAATGTTTTATTTATGGAACAGTTTTTTCGATCGCGTCGACGTTTTTCCACCGGGTGAGATTAAATTCAAACAATTCGGTTGATGGAATTTTTTTCTCCTAATAAAATATTCCCCTTTTTCGCGATATTACTGTTGACCATCAATTTAGTCGTACGTGGAAAACTGATAGTAATCGAACTCGGGAAAAACGATGAGAATTTATTTATGAATTTTTTTTCAATTCGATTCGATCCGACCCTCCATGTGTATTTGAAATATTCAACGCCATTTCGTTCGTCCACCCACTTTGCCTCTCATCGAACCATCCGGTCCGTTGGCGAGTCACCGCCTATGACGAAGTGCTGTTGAAAATGTCGACACACCGACAGCATCCGGTCATACTCCCAGGAAAAAAGGGTATTTATTTTACGCCAAGATTGGTTATTTCCACTCCACTTCCCTATATCCCACAAATTGTTCACGAAAAAACAGAACGACTGGTTTCTGTTTTTTCCGAGCATTTGTAATCAGTACTAACTAAACAGTTATTTTTCAGTGGAATAATACAATACCAAAACAATAAAGTGAAGAGATTCCCCATAGCTTAGTTGTTGATAAAATATTAGTCTTACATTTTTTATACCGAGATAAAATCAGCCAAGAAAATGGACGATTTGCAGCCTTGAAGTGTTTCCTTGGAAGGTGTTTCCTTTGAGTGATCCGCAAAGTGCAGATCCCGTTAATAGACTTTTTATGAGGCAATCTGCAGAGTGGAGGATAACAGAATTCGCCCACAGAGAATTGGATCCATTCTGCCCGGATTTTACGACACGCGTTATAACTTCATCCCATGTTCTCACACTGAGTGAGACTAGAACAAGGAAGAAATTTTTCCACATCAGAATTTTAGGATAAAATCAAGAATAGTTTTTCATCGCCGAATCTTAATCAGACCTGATCGGAAACTCTCCATCCTCTCTCATCATTACTCACGAAGGAGCAACGTCAGCAGCTTGCAAATTTTTATCTCGACCCTGGCCAGATCGTCACGAATTTCCGAACCCTGAGTGAATTAAGGGGAGAAGGGAAAGTCCCCGAAGAGGAATGACACGACTCCAGACTTCACAATGTTAGCATCCGCGTCCAGATTAAACCTCCATTGGCTCGCTGTGAGTGACTTCTCGACAGGGTCTGTGGAAAAATTAAAAAAGTTCCTCGAAGTCAAACAAAAGATTGGGCGCTGTGTATACGCCCGAGAATTTCCGCCTTTCTTATTCTCAAGTCGAGCAAATAGTTGTGGACGAGCGAGTCGGGGAAGAATGAGAACAACCCCTCGGTTTCGAAAGAAATACATGATTTTTTAATTCTCTTGGAGTAATAATAAAAAGTTAAATAAGGATATCAAATCTCTCTCCGCCGAGGACGTGAGGTCTCAATTAACTATGTGGCGTCTCCTAAATTTCTACCGTTTTCGTTTCTTCAAATCGAGTTCTTGCGTAAACCTGCGCTGGGATCGGGGTGGATTTACATTCAAGGATACCTCGCGTCCTTTGGGATGGAAATTCGACCGTCCTCGAGCATCCAGACCCTATAGAAAAGTTCGGCGGCAACTTTTCGGGTTTTTGGACCTTTTCCGAACGTTATTGAATTTTCATTTAATTTTCGACAATTCATAATTCAATCAAGTCTTTTGGCAGTGTTTTTTTGCTCCATACTTCATACCTGGGAAAGGTCAGTTAGAATTTTTTTCTTGGACTTTTTTTCGAAAATTTTTCAACGAAACTCAAACCCCAGCACTAATCGATCCTTCCAGTTTGCACTCGCATTAATTTCTCAAATGTCAACTTCTTTCATTCTTCATTTCGTTGATTGTTCCAGGCGGAGTGGTTCAGAAATGTCCGTTCCGCGATAATACCCCGAAAAAAAAGAATTTATCGTTCCGTTTCTTTCCGTTCGATTCGGTTGTTCGTTTCGATTTCGAACGGATCCATTGACGGACAAAGTGTGTTTTTTCGGATTGCTTTTCGTAGTATAAAGGCTCGCACTTAACGGCATTCCATTGAATCTCGAAGATATGGATGGAGGAAATCGTTTTATTTTTTTTGGGTTGAACGAACTGGTGGGGTGAAATGAGAAGGGGTTTTTTTATAAAAGGGTCCTTAACTCCCGGAAGATACGTTTTATTTGTCACATTTCTCGATATAATATGAATGAAAACCCCGCAAATTCCTTTTCAGTGTGGTAGTGATAAATTGGACGACTTAATAACATTTCGGTACATGCAGAATTAATTCCAATAGTCGAGAATAGAGGTTATTCCTTTCGGCCTAGTCGATACAAAAAAAAACAAAGTCTTGAGAACGCCCAGAAATTTGGAGAATTAATGATAGTATATTAATTTAAGTATTTGTTTGGTCTACTCGGTCAGCGTTGAAATGTTGATAATCCAAACTCAAGAGTTCTGAAGGACCCATTCATATAGTGCCTGAAGCACGTTTAATGGCCAAAAAAATGAAGCGTTGTGAGATTTATAATTACCCTTCGTCGATTTCACGAATTAAGCACTTAATTGAGTGTTTAGATGGAAAATATCACACCCTACCACCACTTTCGGAAATGTGAGAGGTAATTTGTTTCAGACCAATAATTGCCGATGTTTAGTTCACGAACCACCTTAAAAAATTAATAGAAGGGGGTGATTGGTTTAACGAAAACGAAAATTTTCTGGAGACGTAATGAAGATCGGATAAAGCCAGTGGTTTTTGGGACTCTATTAGGAGTGGAGAATTTGTTCGAGTTGATTATAAATGTTCGGAAATCAGTCAGAAGAGAGTTTTCGAGAAGTAGGCCCTTTCAGAAGAACAACACAGAATCCATCGGGAATTGAGTTGAGTTAAGAAGTGAACAGAATTATATCGAGACGCCGAAAGGAAGTACGGGTATGTTCTGTGTCGCAGTGAACTCTCGGCTTTATTAAGTGTGAACAACACGATTTCGACAAGGGCAGGATTTCCTTCCACTTGTGGCGGAGCATAGGAAAAGGTGATTCTAGAATTACGCATGGTATTATTTGAGTTTTACTAGTCCCGGGTCTTGAAATCACTCACTCAAGAGTGAATTACTCTTGAAATCCAGAATTATTTGGATCATTGTTATTCTGAGATAACTGATGAAACCTAGGTTTGACATTTGATGATGTTTTCGGAATTCATTCGTTCTGGTGGTGGAAGAATGTGTGTCTTTGATGCATAAATGTATAGTTTGTAAAGAATCATTTAATTTTTTTTTGATATATACTCTTTGTTTATCTCTGTTTCATTTTTATTTTTATTCACCAGTTGGAGTTTTCAGGAAAAATACAGTCAACTCGAAATAAACGCCTTATTCGTCTTCTGTTAAATATCATCGCATACTCAGTCAAACCGGATTCGTCTAATCATCTTTTTCGCCGTTTTTTAACGCAGCTTTGTGTCTTCTGATAGCATCAATTGAGCAACTTTGGGTGCTCTTTTGCTTCCTCATCATCATCAAGACTGAGTGATAACTCCGGATCTGTGTCGAAATAGTGTTTATCCTCTTGTTCCTCTCCTTCAATCCTATTTCAGTGGCAGCTCGTTCTGATTCGTTGAGATTCTCTCAGCACTCTTTTGGGGTAAGTACTCTATTCACCTAAAATGCTCTTTCACTGTAAGTTCACTCGAGGGTGGTCGCAAAGCATTTTCGCGACTATTCAGTTTATTTCATATGATTATTACGTATTTTGGGAGAAGTGAATTTTTTTTCATATTGTGTGTAAATAGCTCTTACCATAACAATAATTTTTTCAATTCGGCACTTCAAAACAAAAAAGTGTTGATAAGATATGTTCATGCGAATTTATATTTAGGTTAGGTAAGGTAAGGTTAGATAGAGTTAGAGCAGTTAGTTTCGAATATAATTCTCCAATTGAATTATCATTATATAATTTTCTAAAATATCAAAACATGAATTTGTACTCACCGTCCTATTTCCCAGATTTCTAACTCTACAGTACAAGTATGCACTTTTGCCCACTAGGGCAGTCACATTTTTCGTCACAGTTCTTTCGAAATAAGGTCCTCTATCTATTATCATCGGTTCTATATCCGCTTCGTTGTCCAAGTCGTTGGAATTGTCCTCTTCCATCTTGGTACTGCACATTCCTGCAAAAAAGCGTTTTCAATTTTCATCGGATATATCATAAAATTTCAGGAAAATATTCAGCTCGAATCGTTCGCAAGTTTCAACGCAATCACGAAAAGAGTGGAGCTCCGCGGATAACCAATAATGTCGTCAATTTGTCACATCCCATTATCGGATATCTGTTTTATAGTTGGATTAAACGCTGCTGAAATTATATGCTGTGCACAAATGGTGAAATCGCTATTTATGTCTGTATGCTTCGATAATTCGCCAATTTAAAATACGGTACCGCATGAATTCCGGTAATTTTCAAACTGATTATCGGATAAATGGTTCGCTAGAACAATCGCGTTCGGGTTGCAACGTCACTGGTAAACCATTCTTCGACACAGTTCGTAAGAAGAAAATGATTTCATTTGTGCTCTTCCTTGTAAATTACGACATGAATATCAAATGAGAGTGAACAGAGAACATTGGAAGCCGATAATATCTGCGTGCGTCGTCAATTCATGAATAAACCTATCCCAATTTCCGCGAGGAAACCTTCATTCCGGAGGGAGGATGATGAATGTGCTTTCATAACAAACTTTTCGCATTTTCCGATGAAATCGCATGCTATAAATCGATTGCGCTCGTTACTGCCACGTCAGTTCGGCAAAACCAGACATGTATGGCCGAATCTAGATATTTATTTTACGGTTATATGATTTCTGGAAGTTTTTCATGCTCTGAAGCAGAGAGCTATCGAAAAACTTTGACGCCCTCGAATTGGGGATGGAAACTGGCGGAATTGATGAGGAAACTGCAACGTTGAGTGCAGGTATGAATCATTGCGAAGTATAAAATGTTCATAAAAAATTTTATTAATTTTTTTTTACGATCCTTTTTCCTATAATTTCCCCGTCGAACTACGTCTGAACGTTAAGATTTATAGACTGCGTGTTTGATATAAATCAGCATTCTTGAGCTAGTCCCTATTCTAATTCTCGCAAAAATGGAGGAAACAAATTTTTTCATCGAAAAATTTTCTGAACATATACAAGGCAAAATTTCGAAAAAAAAAAATTTTTCACATGGAGTAAAAATACATGTAATGTCTATAATTCGAGGGTGAAGGTTCCAAATATTATCTTACTTTCCACGAGTAACGATTTTGCCGATCACTATCGCATTTTGAAGTTGTAATTTTTAGTTCTCCAATATACGAAATGTTCGACTTTGAAGTGAAAATTTCAATTTTTTTCCTGATAGACACACTTGTTGAGTAACGATATGAATCATTGCAGGTTACTTTCAAAGTTTGTAAACAATTTTATGATTTTTTTCCTGAATAAACTCATTTCACTTTATCCATCGTTTACTGAATCTGAAGGATGAGATTTATGGACGAACAGATTGCATATTTGAAATCAGCACACTCAAAGTAATCCTTATATCAACTTCCAGAAAAATTGGACAACAAAAATTTTTTCGTTAAAAAATTTTCTGATCGTCCTACGAGGCAAAATTTCAAGAGAATTAAATTTTCCATTGTGTTGATTGCGTGTTGATTCCAAATATGATCTTTCTTTCCACGAGTAACGACTTTGCCGATCACTATTGCATTTTGAAGTTGTAATTTTTAGTTCTTCAATATGCTAGTTTTCAGATTTTGAAGTTTTGCTATGTGTTAATGATTGAAAACTGGTGAATGTCAATTTTTTTCCTGATTGACACACTCATTGAGTAAAGATGTAAAGCATTGTAGGTTATTTTCAAAGTTTTTTTAACAATTTTATGATTTTTTTTCTGAAAAAACTTATATCGCTTTCATTTCCATCGTTTACTGAATATAAACGATGAGATTTATGGACGATCAGGCTGAATATTTGAGATCAGCTTACGCGAAATTATCTTCAGGTAAACTGTCAAAAAAATTGGAGGACAAAAATTTTTTCGTCAAAAATTTGCCGAACATATACAAGGCAAAACTTCGAAAAATTCATTATTCTGTTTAGGGACGAAATACCAGTAATATTCTCAATTCGAACGTGTAGATTTCAAATATGATCTTACTTTTCACGAGTAACGATTTTGTCGATCACTATTGCATTTGGAATTTGTAATTTTCAGTTCTCCAATATGCTAGTTTTCACAATTTGAAGTTTTGCTATGTGTAAATGGTTGAACACTGGTGGATGTCAATTTTTTTCCTGATAGACACACTTATTGAGTAACAATATGAATCATTGTAGGTTATTTTCAAAGTTTGTTACAATTTTATGATTTTTTCCTGAAAAAACTCATTTCACTTTCATTTCCATCGTTTACTGAATATAAACTATGAGATTTATGGACGATCAGGCTGCATATTTGAGATCAGCTTACTCGAATCAATATTCATGTCAACTTTCAGAAGAATTGGAGGACAAAAATTTTTTCGTCAAAAATTTTCCGAATATATACAAGGCAAAATTTCAAAAAAATTTATTCTTCCATTCAGGAACGAAATACAAGTAATATTTTCAATTTCAACGTGTAGATTCTAAATATGATCTTTTTTTCTACGAGTAACGATTTTGCCGATCACTTTTGAATTTGTAATTTTCAGTTCTCCAATATGCTAGTTTTCAGAATTTGAAGTTTTGCTTTGTGTAAATAGAAGAACACTGGGTGATGTCAATTTTTTTCCTGATAGACACACTTATTGAGTAACAATATGAATCATTGTAGATTATTTTCAAAGTTTCTCAACAATTTTATGATTTTTTTTCTGAAAAAACTCATTTCACTATCATTTCCATCGTTTACTGAATATAAACGATGAGATTTATGGACGATCAGGCTGCATATTTGAGATCAGCTTACTGGAATTGATCTTTATGTCAATTGTCGAAAAAATTGGAGGAAAAACATTTTTTCGTCAAAAATTTTCCGAACATATAGGTACAAGGCAAAATTTCAAAAAAATTAATTCTTCCATTCAGGGACGAAATAAAAGTAATATTTTCAATTCTAAAGTGTAGATTCTAAATATGATCTTTCTTTTTACGAGTAACGATTTTGCCGATCACTATTGCATTTTGAATTTGTAATTCTCCAATATGCTAGTTTTCAGAATTTGAAGTTTTGCTTTGTGTAAATAGTTGAACACTGGGTGATGTCAATTATTTTCCTGATAGACACACTTATTGAGTAACAATATAGAACATTGTAGGTTACTTTCAAAGTTTGTTAACAATTTTATGATTATTTTCTGGAAAAACTCATTTCACTTTCATTTCCGTCGTATTCTAAATCTGCATGGTGAGATTTATGAACGAACAGACTGCGTCTTTGATTCGAGTTTGTAGATTCCAAATATTATCTTACTTCACACGTGTAACGATTTTGCCGATCACTTTTGCATTTCGAAGTTGTAATTTAGTTCTCTAATATGCTAGTTGTTCGACTCTGAAATTTTGCTATGTGAAAATGGTTGAACACTGGTAAATGTCATTTTTTTTCTGATATACACACTCATGGAGTAACAATATAGATCATTGTACGTAACTTTGAATGTTTGTTAACAATTTTATTATTTTTTTTCTGAAAAAATTCATTTCACTTTCATTTCCGTCGTATACTAAATCTGAACGATTAGATTCATGGACGAACAGACTGCATATTTGAAATCAGCTTACTCGAATTTATCTATATTTCAAAAAAATTGTAGAACAAAAATTTTTTCGTCAAAAATTTTTCTGTACTCATTCAAGGCAAAATTTCAAGAAAATTAATTCTTCCATTTAGGAGCGAAATTCATGTCTTCAATTCGAGGTTGAAGATTCCAAATATGATCTTACTTTTTACGAGTAACGATTTTGCCGATCACTATTGCATTTTTAATTTTTCATTCTTAGTTCTCCACTATACTAGTTGTCCGACTTTTCAAATGTAAAAATGGTTAGACTCTGGTGGGTATGAGTTCTTTCTCTATTAATTTGTCAACGATTCTATGAATTTTTCTCTAAAATAAATCAATTTCAACCCAAGAAATTGATTGAAGTTACAAAATGGCGAATGCGCCAGTAAATTTATTCGAATACAGATTCGTATTTTCATAAATTTGGTCCTTAGGTTCTATTCAATTAATTTTAATTAACTATTTCAGAATGTTTCCGTAAAGCTCATAGGATGTATTCAACGAAATAATCAATTCGTGATTAGTTCACTTGAGTCTATTTGTCGGTCGCTCTAACAGAGATATATTTCCAGTCAAAGAGGAAGACCCGCAAACATGCCCTATCGAAAAAAGGGATTTCAGATCGCTTAATCAATGCTTTCTGAATAATTACCGAAATCCATTTCACCTTAATCGTTCGATTGATACAGCCGAAACGATTTGAAATCAATTCCTCCATGTACCAATGTTGATTTTGGTTCTTTCCCCTTTCGCATTCGCCGCCCCGTTGCCTTCATTTATCGGTTACGTCCAGTCGAATTTAAAGCTAGTTTCGCGGAATTGGGAGTCACCCTATTTTATTCGTTACCAACTACTGTGACATTTCTATCATAATTCAACTGCGGTGAAGTTCGTGGAACGGCGACTCCGGTTTCATCGATTCATTATAACGTATTCGCAACAGTGGGCAAAATGAAATGACTTCTTCAAAGCCTGTGTGATCCAACTCATTATCACCCAATTTATGAAACGAAATATTTTCAATATTCATTACGAGGTTCAGCGAAGTGCAACTTTATGCACGCTGTTCGCTGATCATCTAGGTGCGCCAATAGAACACTATCATCTCGTCATGTTTTCAGCGGCCTAATTCACAATTATGAAAATTCGAGTGAGACGCATATTGTAAAACGAATTTCGAACGAGGACAGAGGCATATTAATTATATTATTCCTCGCATCACATGATTCGTTCGAAATCATTTAGGCTTCGAAACATTCTAGCCACATTTGAACCCATACTTTCTTCCGTTCTGGTAAAATTCCTGAAAGTTTCAATGCTTCCTCGTTTCGTGAGATGTTACCACGCCCAGATAAAAGTTATAATGAGTTTTATCTTTCCTCCGATCCGAGGTCGTCACCCAGGTGAATTTTGGAATCGATACGTCCCCCACGTGAGCTAGACGAAGCGCCAATGAAACTCGCTCCGCTTCAACTTTTTCTACGTATCATTTTGATGAAAGTTTTTTCCGACAGAAATATGCCGGTGAAATTCCCTTTTTTCGTCGACATACTCGAATACTTCTGTTCACGATAGAACAATAATTGAGAATCATGAACAGACGTATGCCAGAGGTTGTCGTTCTGAATCGGCTTTATTTCTTGTGTGGGGAAAATTGTTGTGTAATACATTGGAAGACTTAACAACATTTCGGTACATGCAGAATTGATTCGAATAGTCGGAATAGAGATTATTTCTTTAACAAGAAAAAATCGAAGTCGTCAGAACGCCTAGAAATGTGAAGAATTAATGTATTAATTTAAGTGTTTGTTTAGTCTACGCGCTCAGCGTTGAAATGTTGATAACCCAAACTCAAGAGTTTTGAAGGACCCATAAATATAGTGCCTAACGCGAGTTTTATGACCAAAAAAATTGTTGTGAGATTTATAATTTCCCTTCGTCGATTTCACAAATTGAGCACTTAAGTGTTCAGATGGAAAATTCACGATTGCACACTATTGCATTTTCAATTTTTAGTTCTCCAAGATGCTAGTCGTTCGACTTTGAAGTTTTGCTTTGTGAAAATCGTCGGACACTGGTGAATGTCAATTTTTTTCCTGATGGACACACTCATTAGGTAACGATATAAATCATTAAAGGCCACCTTTGATGTTTGTGAACAGTTTTATAATTTTTTTTCTGAAACAACTCATTTCACTTTCATTTGCGTCGTATACTAAATCTGTACGATGAGATTTATGGACAAACCTACTGCATATCTGGGATCATCGTACTCAAATTAGACTTCGAGTTAACTGTCAAAAAAAAATTTATAACAAAAATTTTTTCGGGACATATGGAACATATGGAAGGCAAAATTGAAAAAAAAATTCTTCCCCATAGGCAAGAAATTCATGTCATTTCCATAATTCGAGGGTGTAGATTCCAAATATGATCCTCCTTTTTACGAGTAACGATTTTGCCGATCACCATTGCATTTTGAAGTTGTAATTTTCAGTTCTCCAATATGCTAGTTGTCCCAATTTGAAGTTTTTCTGAGTAAAAATGGGTAGACTCTGGTGGGTGTCAGTTTATTTCCTATTAATTCGATGAAAAAATCATCGCAAATAAATAATTCAGAACTATTCCATGAAATTTTCTCTGAAATAAATCAATTTTGAACCAAGATATTTATCGGGGTTACAAAATGGCGAATGCACCAGTAATATAGTGAATATAGTGCCTAACGCGTGTTAAATGATCAAAAAAATTATGCGTTGTGAGATTTATAATTTCCCTCCGTCGATTCCACGAATTGAGCACTTAAGTGTTTAGATGGAAAATTTCACATCCTACCACCACTATCGGAAATGTGAGAGGTGATTGGTTTCAGACCAATAATTGCCGATGTTTGGTTCACGAACCGCCTCAAGAAGACGAAAGGAGGGGGTGATTGGTTTAACGAAAACGGAAACATCATTTGAAACCAACTAAAATGGTAGGGTTGAAAATTTTCTTGAGACGAAATAAAGATCGGAGAAAGTCAATTGTTTTTGGGTTTCTATCAAGAGTTCTTTTCGGGAGTCGGACTAAAAGAGTTCTTCGAGGGGAAAAAACACGTAATTCGGGAACTTGTTCGAGTTGATATTAAATTTTCGGGAATCAGTCAGGAAGAAGTTCTCGAGAAGAAGGCACGAATAGCTCTTGCAGAAAAATAACACGGAATCTATCGGGAATTTAGTTGTGTTAAGAAGTGAACAAAATTATATCGAAACGCCGAAAGGAATTACGGGTGTGTTCTGTGTCGCAGTGAACTCTCGGCTTTATTAAGTGTGAACAACACGATTTCGACAAGGGCAGGATTGCCCTCCCTCAGTGGCGGAGCATAAGAAAAGGTAATTCTAAACTTACGCGTGGCATTATTTGAGTTTTACTAGTCCCGACTCTTGAAATTTCTCAATCAAGATTGAAAAACTCTTGAAATTCAAAGTTATTTGGATAATTGTTATTCTGAGGTAACTAATCGAACCCTGATTTGACATATGATAAATATTTTGAGATTCATTCGTTCTGGTGAAGGTAGAATGCGTATCTTTGATGCATTGGTGTATAGTTGTGAAGAATCTTTTCTTTTATATTTTTTAGTTTAGCTCTGTTTCATTTCTATTCACCAGTTGGAGTGTTCAGGGAAAATACAGTATAGTTTAAGTTTATCAAATTTTTGTTTTGTTTTTTGTTTGTTTTGAAATACCTAGATACGCGTGTATTACAGTTGATGTTTTTGTTCGACAATTCTCTCTCCACTGAGAAGTACTCAGTTATTCCATTACAGCCACTATATATTTTTTTTGTCTGTTTCCCTTTTCTTGAGCTGACTGAAGTTAACTTCCATCCTCAATTGTAGAAAAAATATTCAATGCAAAATTTCCCACTTGTAAAAGTACCACTGTTGCATAAATATAGCTATTATCGAAGACCATCAGGGAAATCAGCGTCCTGAATTTCTTCATTTCGATTTTACTGGCTCATTTTCGCAAAATGTAAATCAACACAAAAGAACCTGGGTGCTGAAATCCATTTCCCCCCTATAATTAAAGCGAAACGGTCCATCCCTCGGCAATAAATCATGTATTTGTTTCATGATCTTATCGAATTCTCCGGTCCATCGCACAGAATAGACCTTCCAATTATTAAATCGGGCGTTCGGCGGCCGAGATTTCGAATTTCAGCGCCTTACAGGAATGTTTCCAATTAGGGGTAATTCTACTCGGTAAACTTCGACCTCCTCCCCTTATTAGAACAACGAACGTTGCGCAGTGGATGTTTCTCCCGAATTTCTCATTAAAGCAACTGCTACTGCGGAACGTTCACACTTATTAATTTTCGAGCGAAACTAACTGGTGTACAGAACGAAGATTTATCGGGGCTAATGTTACGATTTAGCTCGACACCCTCCCACATGTTATGTTCATGACCGGAGAGACCCACTGTTGAACTAGAACAAAATGCTCTTTTTGTCTCACAGAGATCGTCGGAAGTGGTAGAGACCTTATTTCGCGAAGCGATACCGCGTTTTCGAGGAGAAGAAACGGGCTTTCCGACGGTACGCGAAACGTCCCCTATTCCAACACGCGAATATATGAAAAAATCATTCGGAAAAGGTCGACAAACGACGAAAACCCAAAATGTCGCCGTTTTGCTCTTTTATAGGCTCCGGATCCACGGCGTCTCGAATTTTCATCTGAGGTCTCCATGAATGTCAATTGGCCCCGATACAACGAACGGTTTACGTTTAATTCAGTTGCACTTCAGATCAGAGTGTGGGTCGTTAGAATAATCTACGCTCTACTTATTCCATCATACGAGAGAGACAGGACAGGAGGCAAATCTCCGCGCTGACCAAGAAGCGCCGTAAGTGAACTGCACCTGCCATAACTCGCAAAACCAATAATCGAATCCAATCAAAACGCCGAAAACAATTATCCACCCTCATATATCCCGCACGTGACCAAGATACACTGGCGAACCAATCACCCCCGCAAAAACCTTGTAACGTCAGCGTAACTGTCGAAACTCTTCGACGACCCCCCGATATCCCGCAGATTACGTCAGTTACAGCGGGATTAATAGGCCTTCAAACGCCGAAAACAAGAAGAACCGGCGATCCTTCTATCCCCCCACGTCCAGATAATGACCGCTGGCATATCCAGGCCGGATCCAGTTGGAACTGGAAACCTCGTAAACATCGGCGATCAGAAGGGGGAGCGGATCGATTAACATGTTGCTGGATTTAATCCACTTTCTGATCAACTTAATGCATAATGTTACGACTGGGATAATTTTTCCGGACGGTTTAACGCCAGAAGCGGATTTATGGTCGGGGATTTGCGAAATCAGTCGGAGACTTTCCCGGGAAAATACGGTGCCAACCCTTCGGATGATACGAATGGGGTTGTGGATATAAAGTTAGTAGGCGAACACCAACACATATTATATACTTATAAGAACAACCAGACCCCCTCTCTTAGTTTTGCAGATAAAGACCCCTTTACGTTTAAAAACCCCTCATCTTCGAGTCACAAGAAGCAAGTTGTAACTTTGAAATCCCAAATGATCAACTGAAGAGATCCAAGGTGTTGTACAAATCTGACATCTTCGCAATGCTAGTTTACATTTACCTACTCAAAGATTTCAGATTCCGTCCAAGAAAAAAACTGTGGTCGTTATTCAGAACACAGAAGCTCTTTGGAAAAATGAGAAAGCGGTCCTAACCTCGAAGTTGGGAGCTCTCTTGGCTCTTCTTTTAAGTTCGATATTCTGGTGGTTATCTGATATCTTATCTTTTTGAAGGTGAAACAGGTTTGCTTCGTGAGTTAATTGATCTTGAACCTTCAAGGGTGGAAGTGATACTTCAGTTAACACGTGAGTTTCATCATATTCAGTTACTACTTTATCATTCTTTATATACTTGCTTCTTCTAATTGTCTACGCTCTTATTCAGCTGTTTCATTACTTATTCAATGCGTTATTTCATGTAATTACTTTTGATCCACAAGACATTCATCTGCTTTTGTAGTGAGTTATTTCTATTCAACTCTAGTTGATGTTCCTAACTGAGGAACTATTGCAGTTCATAGGATAACGTATTTTACCATGTTTATTTGCTTCTTGTTTATTTTTTTGTACCCATGTTTCATACTTAATCATCAAGTCTATTATTTAATGATTTCAACTGTCCATGTGTATTAAATTCTTGAGTGCTTCCCACGAGAACTTCTTGTATTAACTATTGTTCAATCATCATCTTTTCTAATCATATCTGGGCTATGCAATATTCTTTAAATGATACTTGTCGAATAACTATACTATACATATACTATATGTAATCGTTGTAGTTTTCAGCTGATATTAAGGATATTCATAAGGTGCTTCAGTGTCATCATTATGTTCATCATCTTCAATTATCAGTGAGCAACTGTATCATGGAATAAAGCCTCTAGATGAGAACTTTAGATCTACTCTTCAATCATTATTATCAGTTATACATAATCCTTGATGAGATTACTACCCAGAGAGATAGCTATCGTAGACGCAACAGAACTATCTATCAAACAACTCATCCGACGTGGGATATATCGACAAGGAGACTGGTCGCATTCCCCTCTCCTTGCATCGTGAGAGATCATCGATCGTCTAATGATAGTTGTATCCCTGAGAAGAATACCTCACAGGTTTCTCACATCATCAACTATTAAGGTTAAGGAGTCATTAGTGCAGCATTAAATTTACTAAATCATCTTCAAACATCCTATGAGAGAATTTTCACCCGTCAACCTGTTGCTGTTTATGAATATCCTTCACTTGTGGATCAACGGTATTTGAACGAGATAAGGAGAGGGGCCTCTGGGATTCGAATTTTACAGTCGACCTATTGCTATTCATTGTACAGAACGGCTCTTCTCGCAGGTCTTTCCCGATTCCTAATACTTGACCAGAAGGTGGGGAACCGTCCCCAACAGCACCAATAAACTTGTTATTTTCCTGTTTTTGGTGCTAAAATATGTGTTTTGAATCTCCTATTTTCCCGTCAATCTCTTTTATTGGCTCAAGCGTAGTTTGGGTTGCATACACAACGTGGAGTTCTTAAACCACTATACGATCACGATCTTGGCCAACGTTTATCTAGAGTAATATTTTCACGTTAAAAAAAACTCCTTTAAGGTAGTTCTAGTTCTTTGCGGTTTTCTATAGAAAACAGTAATGTCGGTAATAGTTTCACCGCATTTAAGAACCAATACAGTACAGTGTTTCCATAGATATGGTCCATAGCTCAGTTATGGGCGTACAGCTCATCTCGATACACCAAGGTCCCTTTCGACTTCAACCACTCAAACAAAAATTCAAGACCTGAACAACCAAAACGACTTCTCGTATTGACACCAATCATGGGGGCAAACAACCCCAAAAAGCATGACGCTTTGATAAATCACCGAGGGTTCCGCAAGTAAAACATCTCAAACAACCTGAAATGAAACAGTTAACTTTTTGGGGTCTCGGCGAAACGCAAAACGTCATTAGCAGACGAAATTCCCCCGAGATGAAGCGGGGAAAAACACGGGATCCGTAAGTGAGCCGAATTTCGGCCATTAGGGAAGTTTTGCGGCCGTCAAATCTCACGACTCGAAGCCCGATAGCCGGTGGTCGACGCACGAACGACCCCTCCGAGGCCTAAGAACGGACCTTGCAGAGAAAATGGCGACGGTGCGGTGGACGGGACCATGGGACCTGAAGTTTTTTACAGCTCGAGAGGAAACTAAGGGAGAACAAAACTTGTTTTGTTTTCTTGTGCCGAACAGGTTTCGGGTCGATACAAAAAGCAATTGGAGTTGGCAGGAAAGTTCGGCTTTTATAAAAGTTAAATCAGTTTGGTAAATAATCGGATATCGCCAATTTTTCATTTTACAGGCTTGTCGAAGATACATCTTGGCATAGCATTGTGTAATAAATTGTAAGACTTAATAAAATTTTCAAGCAGAATTGATTCGAATAGTCGGGAATAGAGATTATTTCTTTTGGCCTAGTCGATACAAGAAAAAATTGAAGTCGTGAGAACGCCTAGAAATGTGAAGAATTGATGTATTAATTTAAGTATTCGTTTAGTCTACGCGCCCAGCGTTGAAATGTTGATAACCCAAACTCAAGAGTTTCAAAGGACCCATGAATATAGTGCCTAACGCGTTTAATGACCAAAAAAATGAAGCGTTGTGAGATTCATAATTTCCCTTTGTCGATTTTACGAATTAAGCACTCGAGTGTTTAGATGGAAAATTTCACATCGTACCACCATTAACGGAAATATGAGAGGTGATTGGTTTCAGACCAATAATTGCCGATATTTGGTTCACGAACAACCTCAAAAACATTATAGAAGGGGGTGATTGGTTTAACGAAAACAAAAACATCATTTGGAACGACCTAGAATGGTAGGGTTGAAACTTTTCTGGAACGATATGAAGATCACAGAAATGCAGTGGATTTTGGGAACTCGATCGAAAAAAAATCTATCGAGGGTAAAGAACACGTAATTCAGGAACTCGTTCGAGTTAATAAGACATTTTCAGTCAGAAAGTAGTTCTCGAGAAGAAAGCACGAATAGCTATTCCAGAAAAATAACACGATATCTATCGGGAATTTAGTTCAGTTGAGAAGTGAACAAAATTATATCGAAACGCCGAAAGGAAGTACGGGTGTGTTCTGTGTTGCAGTGAACTCTCGGCTTCATTAAGTGTAAACAACACGATTTCGGACAGGAATCACATAATTGCAAAATTAAATTCGTTCTTGTGGAGGAGTTTAGAGGAGAATGTCGTATTGCCGTGATATTATGATCGCCTTTCGGCCAGAGTACTGTTCTTGAAGGGTTCTTTGATGTTGAGAATAACATTGAGACCCCACCTATCGACGATATCTACGTACGAAGAGAGAAAACCAGAATTTTCAATTAATTAACGAATTCCCCCCTTTCAGATATCATTTTCAGGAAAAGGTGTAGAATATGGTCACCTCTTAGATTTTGATAAAATTTTCACAGGACCTTGAATATGCCTTTTTTTCGCGGTTTCGAGTTCTAGAAGGGTTCTTTGATGTTGAGATTAACGTTGGAACCCAACCAATCGAAAATATTCATTTACGAAGAGAGAAAACTGAAAATTTCAATTAATCTCCAAATTCTCATCATTCAGATATCATTTTTGGAGAAAGGTGTAGAATATGGTCCCCTCTTGGATTTCGATAAAATCTTCACAGGACCTAAAATATGCTTATTTTTCACGGTTTTGAGTTCTAGAAGGGTTCTTTGATGTTGAGAATAACGTTGGAATCCAACCAATCGTAATTATCTACTTACAAAGAGAGAACAGTAAAATTCTCAATTAGTTTTCAAATTCCCACCTCTCAGATGATCATTTTTGGGAAAAGGTGTAGAATATGATCTCTCTTGGATTTTGATAAAATTTTCACAGGACCTAAAATATGCCTACTTTTCACAGTTTAAATTTATAGAAGGGTTCTTTGATGTTGAGAATATCGTTGGAACCCAACCAATCGAAAATATCTACGTACAAAGAGGAAAAACTGAAATTTTCGATCAATTTCCTAACTCCCACCATTCAGATATCATTTTTGAAAGAAGGTGTAGAATATGGTCACCTCTTGGATTTTGATAAAATTTTTAAAGGACCTAAAATATGCCTACTTTTCACGGTTTAAATTTATAGAAGGGTTCTTTGATGTTGAGAATATCGTTGGGTTTCACGGTTTAAATTTATAGGGAAATTTTGGGGAATTTTTGGGAAAAGGTGTAGAATATGGTCACCTCTTAGATTTTGATAAAATTTCACAGGACCTGAAAAATGCTAATTTTTCTAGAAGGGTCCTTCGATGTTGAGAATAACTTTGGAACCCAACCAATCGAAAATATCTACGTACAAAGAAAGAAAACTGAAATTTTCAATTAATTTCCAAATTCCAACCTTGCAGATATAATTTTTGGGAAAAGTTATAGAATGTGGTTAACTCTTGGGTTTCGATAAAATTTCCATAGGACCTGAAATATGCTTATTTTCACGGTTTTGAGTTCTAGAAGGGTTATTCGATGTTGAGAATAACGTTGAAACCCAACCAATCGAAAATATCTACATACAAAGAGAGAAAACAGAAATTTTCAATTAATTTCCAAATTGCCACCTTTCAGATACAATTTTTGGGAAAAGGTGTAGAATATGGTCACCTCTTGGATTTTGATAAAATGTTCATAGGGCCTGAAATATGCTTATTTTTCACTGTTTTAAGTCCTAGAGTGGTTCTTTGATGTTGAGATTAACGTTGGAAACCAACAAATCGAAAATATCTACGTACAAAGAGAGAAAACTGATATTTTCAATTAATTTTCAAATTTCCACTTTTCAGATATCATTTTTGGGAAAAGGTGAAGAATATGGTCACCTCTTGGATTTCGATAAAATTTTCACAGGACCTTGAATATGCTTTTTTTTCACGGTTTTAAGTTTTAAAGAAGGGTTCTTTGATGTTGACAATTACTTTGGAACCCAACCAATCGAAAATATCTACGTACAATTTTGACGATAAAATTTCCACAAGACCTGAAATATGCTTATTTTTCACGGTTTTAAGTTCAAGTAGTTAAACTCATACAATCCGACCAAAAGTCTGAGTGAATAGTACGCCAAAGCGACATTTCGTGTTTATCAAAGAGAAACTAACACAACTATCAGAATTTGTCCGCCCCATAACTAAAACCCATAAAATCGGGTAGGACTGGTGGCACCAACCGAAACGAGTAATATGCGACGCATAAAATACGAACCCGGCGTTTTCCATGCAACGATTCCATATCTGGGATTTTTGTGGCGCCGTCGCCTAAACGAACGACAAGTCAATCCGGAGAGTACACGATCGAAAAAAAAATTAACCTGCTACGAACCCAAACGAGAAATGCAAAATTCGTGCGATTGTCAGTCCTTTCCATTACAACTCCGAATGTTTCCTCTCTCGAACGCAGAGTCCATTTTAACCGCTCCAATTCGATTCCGTCGGAGTTTATTTTTCCGTTTCGCCGGTGCCAGTGGCATCCCGATGTATCAAATTCGGATTTGACAGGATAAAGAGTCGTTTTCAGGGGGAGCGGCACGTAGGGGACGTGGTCAATAATGGGATGAGCATATAAGCATAGGGATCGGCGCAATTACACGTGATGGGGGTCCATGGATGTTTTGAACGTATGCGGATGTGTAGAGGTTCATTTTAAGTGTTGCAAACACTCGAGCAATATCGCAATGAAGGAAATAAGATAATTGCGGATATTTCGTGTAGGGTTTTTATTAGTTGTTTTGGGGTGAAATCGTCTCATTCTGGACGTAAGACTATATACCATAACCATATTGCCAAAGACGTGTAATAATTGGGGAATACTTATTCAAAACTGAAATGGATTATCTAAATTCAAATGCATTACTCGAATGGAAAAGACTCCAGACATCCGTATATACATTGTATTAGTCTGTAGGTATCAAAAAGGATGCCGTTAGTTTTTATCGGCGTGATAAGTTTGCCACTCATAGTCACGATAATTCACGTCTAAAAGGCGAAGTCGTCCATTTGCAACATTGTACTGGCTGAAATTGTTTATGCCTACTGTAGATAGAGCAGCGGTGATTGAATTCATGGGAAAATCTTGGAGCAAGAATGTTGCTGTGTAAGCGTCTGGACGCTCACTCTGGAGTTGTGGATCTTTTGAAAGGGAGGTAGAGTTTACCTTTGGAGAAGAAGGAAAAAATTTAAGTTAGTTGCTCGGGGAAAGGGGACTCATCACGATGAAGGAAAAAATCGGACGACGGTTTCGGTTAGAGGAAAATAGTGTAGTTATGTTCAGGCGAGGATTCTGTTAGATTTTGGATTCAGGGAGTAATTGTGTTAGATCGTGGAAATAAGTGTTTGAGAAGTTTTATTTTGAGTAGAGTTAGAAGCCGTTTTTTGTGTTTCGAGTGCGAATAAAAATAAAAGCCAATATCGTGTGTGGGTGGTTTTGTTTCCAAATAGGTACAAAGAGAAATAAGGTGGTTTGCAGAACAATGTAGGAAAATTCAGTTCAAAGTTTTAACCCCTATGAATGTGAATGGTGGTATTGTAATCCCCTATATTATTGATATCTCGATTCGAGGTTGATTTGATGTATGTTCGATTTTACGTACGGAATTTGAATATAAGTTGCAGTTGATTATTTGACCCCGCGTACATTTAGATTAGTATGTTTGTAAGAAGTAACAGTTTAATTGTTTGATTTGATTACGATTATGGAGGTGAATGATAGATGTTTCACACAACAGCTCTAACAAGAGCTCTAATGGCGTGCAGAAACCTATCCGGTAAAACCTGGGGCTGTAACCCTAAAATACTGCGATGGATGTATGTCATGATTGTGAGACCAATAATAACTTATGGGGCAGTAGTCTGGTCTGCTAAGACAGGGCAGACAAGCACGAAGAAAATACTCGACGAGATACAAAGGCTTGCCTGCGTTTGCATCACTGGAGCTATGAGAACGTGCCCGACAAGAGCACTTGAGGTCATCACTGATCTCACTCCATTACATCTAGTGATCAACAGAGTAGCCCATGAGGCTATCCTTAGAATATCTAGGGAAGGTACAGGGAATGAGAGAATTAAAAGTCAAGGAGCCTGGTCCTCTCTGAACAAGTACATCTCATCAGCGAACCTGCCTAGTGATGTTATAATTAAAAGAGTAAGCATTGAGAAGAACTTCAACACTATGCTATGTAAAAAGGAAGAATGGGAAAAGGAATACACTACCCAAAACTTCAAAGTGAATACCATTAAATGGTATACAGATGGTTCTAAAACCACGATGGGGGCCGGCGCTGGAGTATACGGGGCAAGAACCAAGTGTACACTATCGCTAGGCTCCTACTCGAGTGCCTTTCAGGCAGAAATACTTGCAATCGAAAGATGCATAGATATAAACCTGGAAAAAACTATCAAGGGTGTGACATTGTGATCCACTCGGATAGTCAAGCTGCTATCAAAGCACTGAACTCCTATATCATCGACTCAAAGCTGATATGGGAGTGCCGGAGGAAACTTAATGAAGTAGGCATGAAATATAAGGTCTCTTTAGTCTGGGTTCCTGGTCACTCAGGAATCAAAGGAAACGAAGAGGCCAATACACTTGCCAGAAAGGGAGCACAAACGCCACTTACTGGCCCAGAACCCTTCTGTGGCATAGGTAAACACACCTATAAGAAAGAGTTTCTGGAGAAGGAAGAGACCGAAAGAGAAGCACTCTGGAGGAACCTTCCAGGAATGGACCACTCTAAAAGGTTCATTCGGAACTATGAAAGTTCAAGATCCAAAAAGTATTTGGATCTCAGTAAGAACAAGTTACGTCTACTCACTGGCTTCCTCACAGGACATTGTCGCCTTAGGAAGCATATGATGAGAATGAGCTTGACAGAAACAGACGAGTGTAGATTCTGTGGTGAAGAGGAGGAGACTCCTGTTCACCTGGTTACAGAATGCCTCGCCATTGCAAACCAGCGCAAAGAATGTCTTGGACAAGAGAATTACAGGAGGAATGAGGATCTAACCTCCTTGAAGCCCTCTCAGATACTGGAGTTCATTGGAGCTCTGGAGCTGGAGGGCGAGCTGTAGGTAGCGCATTTGCGAATACGGCTCTGATGGGGGGCACAATAGACCTTGAGGTCGCAGTGGAACGTAACCCCTTCCTAACTATAAACTATATAATCTAGATGTTTCATTTAGATGATATTTTTGATGTCTGTGAAAATTTCGATTTTATGTACGCATTTTACCATCATTTTTCGTAAATATAATATGTTCTTTTAAAATATCGAGGTTTTCTTTCCCGAAAACTTGTTCCTCAGCAAAAAAATAAGACAAAATACTCCCTCTTCGTGCAGAGAGCACGAACCTAGACCTTTTCGGAAAATAGATGAGATATGGTGACAGCGGGATAGTTTGGAGCAATAACAAAAAAAAAATTTCATCTTAATAACTTGTACTATTGATTAGTGTACAAGGCAGTTTTCTAGTTGAACAACTCAGGTTATGGTAAATTGGTGACAGCGGAATACGATTAATAAGGGGAGAAACCTTCCAGGTTTATTACACACGCAAGAGGGAGAAGAGCCTGTATTGTTATGGAAATTAAAACATGATCATATTTCTCAATGTTTCACAAATTTAGATAGAAATAAACTCAAATGAATCCCCAAAAATTCAAGAACCTTTGACCATCTTAATCAATTGACTAAATTCGATAAATTTATGAATTATTGTTATAGTATATTTCCGAAGAGCGGTTCAGATTATTCACATAATGAAAAATATGAATTGTTAAAGTTATTAGTTATATAGTGTTTAATGGTAATTTGTGTAAGAAATTTCGTGAAAATGTAATTTGGAAACATAAGCTGGACAAAATGTATCAAGAATGTTACCATGGGAATGCGATATTGAATAAGGATTTAAGCAACCCGGTTGTGATAGTTGAGAAAAACATCAGAGTGAAATTGATCTTTCAAAAGAGTTGTTTGAAGAGAGGTACAAGAACGAAAAAACATCGAAGTATTGTTGTAAAATCTGGTCAAAGGTAATTGCATGGGACTTGAAGGAGTGAGGATTGAAATTGGGGAATGAAAGTAAAAATATTGACTTACCTATCGTATTGTCATAAATCCATAAGAGAGCAACATTAGATTTGGGAAATTTTTTCAAAGATAATAACGTGATGTGTATTTGGAAACATCGTAGGATGGAAAATCATCAGAATATTCAAGAATTTGTTCAATTCAAAGAAAATTGAAGGAACTTTATCTGGACTGTTCTCTGTGAGTGTGTACATTTATGGATACATAGTTTGAAAGGATTCATTAATTAAGAATTTTCCATTTTGATAAGATTAGTTTGTTCGAGTTTGTTTTTTTAAAAATAATATGAGTTGTTTTGATATTATTGATTGTTCCCCTTGGAACCCTCTTTGAGATAGAGTCTTCGGCAAATCAATTCGAAAATTGAACGAAATTATTTGATATTGTTATTGGATACAAATTATTTTCAAAATTCATAATAAATTTTTTAAATTTCATTGTTTATTCGAGCATACATTGTGTAACTTTGTATGATCAACGGATGTCGTTAATTTGAAACCGGGTGACCGATGGGACACCTGCAACGTAGATAAGAAAATTTAGTAGAGGCAAGTCATGTTGTGACTACAGGGCGAGATAAGGTCAACAAAAGGGGAGAATATGCAACTACGCTTGATTACGGGAAAATTTCGGAGAAAGAATTCAAGAGCGTGGGTGTCCCCAAGCCAAGTAAGAGGCACTACAAAAAATGTCCACTCAGGAATTAGGTTTTGAAGGGGAAAAAAGTTTACCTTTGGGGGACTCTGGAATGGTTGAGGCAGTTGCTCGGCAGGACGAGGACTCGTTAAGAGTTAGTTGTAAGGAAGTTGGTTTCCGGTTAGAGGCCGGTGTAGTTGAAAGTCGGGAAGGTACCAAGATAGGTACAGAATTGTTAGTTTCGGTTCAAGGCCGGTGTAGGGACTAAATTGAGGTTCTATGATATAAGCTTCAGCATTTTCAGTCGAGAATTCTCAGAGTCCGGATTAGGGAAAACTCTGTGATAGCTCGTGGAACTAAGTGTCGAAAAAGTTGCGTTTTGAGTAAAGTTAGAAGACGTATTCGTTACGGGAGTGCGAATCAAAAAAGTTAAGGTCACTTTCGGAGTGAGTGAATTTGTTTTCAAGTAGGTACAAAAAGGAATCTGGTGATTCGCAGATCAAGTTAGGAAAATTCAGGTCAAAGTTTCAACCCCTCTACACGTAAATGGTGTTATTGTAATCCCCAATATTATTGATAACTCGGCCCGAATAGTTGCATTTATTTTGTATCGAGTTAATTGACCTCCTCGTACACTTGTATTGGTATATTTGTATGAAGTAGGGATTGTAGGAGTTCAATGGTCTGATTTAAATATGATTATACGAAACTAGGTGAAGTATAGATAATACTATTTTGATGTTTTTTGTTGTTTGTGAAAAGCTCGATTTTATGTATGCATTTTACCATCATTTTTCGTTAATATAATACGTTCTTTTAAATTTCTGTGTTTTCTTTCCTGAATACCTCTTCCTCAGAAAGGGTTAAACAAAGGCTTCCTCTTCGTGCAGGAAGCACGAACTCAATTCTTTTCGGACAATAGATTATAAGTGGTGACAGCGGGTAGGAATATAAAATAATACGAATATTCCAAAATAATAAATCGTACCATTATTGAGGGTACAAGTCGTATTATTACAACACTCCTAATATCACTTTGAAAACTAGGCGGTCTTAAATCCCCCGAACCAAATAGTACGACAAACATTCCCGATTTCCATTTAAACTATGTAGATACAGTAACCCAGTTATTCACGAGATGTGGTTCTGCCATTTTTGTCGACGAGGGCATTACCGTAATCTTCCTGGTTAAGATCCGAATTACACTAGACAGCGTTCATTCACCATGATAGCGATCGTAAATTGTGTTGCAGTGTAATCAGCATTAACGTGTACACAAAGTTATGCACCATCAAGTCAGCGACACAGCGCTGTTTCGACGCGAAGACGGCGAGATTTTACGGCCGCTCTGGGTTTATTAACTGCGGGAATTTCTGCGGGAATTTCAGCGGGAATTATTTTTGAGCGAGCAGACGTTCACATAATTTCATCAAATAAACGCCATGATTAAAGCCGGACGAGGTGGCGACGACCCCTGGAAATTTATGACGAGCCAGAGCCAAGAGTTCATCCTTGCGTTATTTTTACGAGGACGTCGTATTAAATTTCATGGAGTGCAGTTTGAGGGGCTCTCAGCGTCCGAAGGCTGCGGCCTCGTGGAAACTGTTGACTCGGCATGAAATATAGATGAGACAAATCATTCGATGTGAAACTGTTTTTTTTTTCAGGTCGATTTGTATTCTCTCTCGAATTTTCCGTGCACGTGAGTGGAGGATTCGAAGGGAACTCCAGCTGAAGTCGTGGATCAATTTTTTGAAGAACACATAAAAATCATTCTCAATTCGAATTGAGGCAACATACAGGGTGTCCTAAGTTCGAGTGAAGTTTCTTGAGAACCAGACCTATTTGAAATCTGAAAATTTGGATTATGATATCGTTCGACTTTATCTACTGAGCTGAAATTTTTTTGAAGCCTGAACACTTTCAGTCATACAGGGAGTGAAAATAAATTTTTCGGAATTTTTTTTAAATTTTTTCTTCTCTTATATGATCGATCATTAAATTTTAAATATATCTCAATTCGAATCGTTGCAGTCGTCGAAATAGTTCACAAAATATCGAAAAAAAAACTTCGTTATTCCTTTTCTCAATATTTAAAGCATAAACTGTTTACGAATTTTTGAAGTAAAGGAATGGCGAAATATTTTGCATCTCCTAAATTTTGGAAAACTCGTTACAGGGTATTTCAAAAATTTCGTCAAAAATTGTGATCAGAATTTTCCCATAACTTATGTTTTCAAATTAGAACCATAATTTTTCAGGATTGCGTTGGATCCTCTTTTTTTATATTTTGAATACAATTTAGACAAATGCAACGATTCTAATATATAAAAAATTGAATAATTCATCATATAAGAAAAGAAAAAATAAAAAAAAAATTCGAGAAATTTTATTTTCACTCCCTGTATAATTAAAAGTGTTCAAGTTTCAAGAATATTTTAGCTCCGTAGATAAACTCGAACAATATCATAATCCAAATTTTCTGAACGTCTAGTAGGCACTCGAACTTGGGACACCCTCTATATGGGCGTACAATTTTTCTTCCAGCATACCGCGGATTTTCCGTTTATCGACGCCTCCAATTCCCATCAATTCCAGCGAACGTTCGCTGTTTACGTCTATCAAACTGCCACCTGTTGCGGATTTCTTGGATATTTCGTGAAGATATTGACATTTATGTCAATTTAGATACATTTCAAGTTCTAACATATACGCCGGAAGGTATGCGACGTCAGTTTTGGAGATATACTTAGTATTCAACGAGAAACTCCTTTCTGAATGAATTAGATAGTTCACTATTTTCACGAAAATTTCATATATTCCATACTGTAATTTAAACGATTGATCAATGTGCAATATAGAAATAAAGCCTCATATATTCCCGGAGCCGTTTTCGCGAAAATATTTCACTCTCATCTGTCATAGGGATTCCAAGTTGAGATGAATGTGGAGCTTGTCTCGTCGCTGGAGAAGAGAATATACCCAGACTGTGGAATTATACTTTCAGAATTTTTTTTATAGGTAAAGTTGGGAAACTCCGAATCCATTATATCCATGCAGAGATATTTTCCTCGTTTTTCTCGATCCAAGTTCGAGATATATCATTTCGGTTCAGCGAACCATTTGGATTATTAAAACAGTACAAGAATAATAACAGAGAAATCCTAGATGTTACATTCGGCTCAGAGGTAAAATATTATTTTCAAAATCCCTTTATAAAACTTTCAAGATGACGAAATTGGAAGAAATAATCGATAAATTATAACCTAATACGATCCTGGATAGTGTGTGATGTTCATCTCTTGTATATCAACTTTAGCTACCCATTTTTTTAGGCACTCGAGAAAGTATTTCCATCAACCTATCATGAAATCTATTTTCTGATATTTTCCATTCAAAATAGCCAGTGAAACGGATTTGAAGCAAAAATAGGGTGATTTGCAAAATATGGATGGGGGTAACTGATCATTTCGATAGAATTCCTAGCCTCACAATTCTTTGTTTTTTCAGAATCATCTTGAATTTCGAAAATTATCTCCTGAAAATTTGCCGAATCTTTGTGTTCTTTTTGTAATACACGTAACCTACCCATTTTTTAAGGTTTTCAACGTCCATGAGAAAGTAATTCCATCAACCTGTTATCAAATCCAATTTCTGATGATATTTTCCATCCATAAAAGCCAGTGAAACGGATTTGAAGCAAAAATAGGGTTATTTGCAAAATATGAAAAGGGGGATAACTGATCATTTCGATAGATTTCCTAGCCTCACAATTCTTTTTTTCTTCAGAATGATCTTGAATTTCGAAAATTATTTTCTGAAAATATGCCGAAACTTTGTGTTCTTTTTGTAATACACGCTACCTACCCATTTTTGTAGGTTTTCAACGTCCTTGAGAAAGTATTTCCATCAACCTGTCATGAAATCCATTTTCTGATATTTTCCATTCATAAAGGTCAGTGAAACGGATTTGAAGCAAAAAGAGGGTTATTTGCAAAATATGGAAATGGAGGTAACAGACCATTTCGATAGATTCCCTAGCCTAACAATTCTTTTCTTCTTCAGAATCATCTTGAATTTCGAAAATTTGGCGTAACTTCGTGTTTTTCTTGTAATACACCGATTTTTATTTTTCAGAATGATCTTGAATCTCGAGAATTATTTTCTGAAAATATGCCGAAACTTTGTGTTCTTTTTGTAATACACGCTACCTACCCATTTTTTTAGGTTTTCAACTTCCTCGAGAAAGTAATTCCATCAACCTGTCATGAAATCCATTCTCTGAAATTTTCCATTCATAATAGCCAGTGAAACGGATTCGAAGCAAAAAAAGGGTTATTTGCAAAATATGAAAATGGGGATAATCTATCATTTCGATAGATTTCCTAGCCTCAAATTTTTTTTTCTTCAGAATCCTCTTGAATTTCTTATATTTGCCTTAACTTCGTGTTTTTCTTGAAATACATGTTACCTACCCATTTTGTAGGTTTTCAACTTCCTCGAGAAAGTAATTCCATCAACCTGTCATGAAATCCATTCTCTGAAATTTTCCATTCATAATAGCCAGTGAAACGGACTCGAAGCAAAAATAGGGTTATTTGCAAAATATGAAAAGGGGGATAACTGATCATTTCGATAGATTTCCTAGCCTCACAATTCTTTTTTTCTTCAGAATGATCTTGAATTTCGAAAATTATTTTCTGAAAATATGCCGAAACTTTGTGTTCTTTTTGTAATACACGCTACCTACCCATTTTTTTAGGTTTTCAACGTCCTTGAGAAAGTATTTCCATCAACCTGTCATGAAATCCATTTTCTGATATTTTCCATTCATAAAGGTCAGTGAAACGGATTTGAAGCAAAAAGAGGGGGTTATTTGCAAAATATGGAAATGGAGGTAACAGACCATTTCGATAGATTCCCTAGCCTAACAATTCTTTTTTTCTTCAGAATCATCTTGAATTTCGAAAATTTGGCGTAACTTCGTGTTTTTCTTGTAATAAACCGATTTTTATTTTTCAGAATGATCTTGAATCTCGAAAATTATTTTTTGAAAATATGCCGAAACTTTGTGTTCTTTTTGTAATACACGCTACCTATCCATTTTTTTAGGTTTTCAACTTCCTCGAGAAAGTAATTCCATCAACCTGTCATGAAATCCATTCTCTGAAATTTTCCATTCATAATAGCCAGTGAAACGGATTCGAAGCAAAAAAAGGGTTATTTGCAAAATATGAAAATGGGGATAATCTATCATTTCGATAGATTTCCTAGCCTCAAATTTTTTTTTCTTCAGAATCGTCTTGAATTTCGAAAATTTGCCTTAACTTCGTGTTTTTCTTGAAATACACGTTACCTACCCATTTTGTAGGTTTTCAACTTCCTCGAGAAAGTAATTCCATCAACCTGTCATGAAATCCATTCTCTGAAATTTTCCATTCATAATAGCCAGTGAAACGGACTCGAAGCAAAAATAGGATTATTTGCAAAATATGAAAATGGGGGTAATCTATCATTTCAAAAGATTTCCTAACCTAAAAATTTTTTTTTCTTCTGAATCATCTTGAATTTCGAAAATTATATTTTTAAAATTTGCCGTTATTTTGTGCTTTTCTTGTAATACACGTTACCTACCCATATTTGTAGGTTTTCAACGTCCTTGCGAATGTAATTCCATCAACCTGTCATGAAATCCATTTTCTGATATTTTCCATTCGTCATAGCCAGTGAAACGAATTTGAAGCAAATTCGTTTTTTATTCCAGAAACATCATGAATTTCGAAAATTATTTGTTGAAAATTTGTGTTTTTCTTGTAATACACGTTTTCGTTGAACCAATCACACCCTTCTATTATTTTTTCAAGACGGTTCGTGAACCAAACGTCGGCAATTATTGGTCTGAAACCAATCACCTCTCACATTTCCGACAGTGGTGTCAGGATGTGAAATTTTCCATCTAAAAACCTTATTAAGTGCTTACTTAATTCGTGAAATCGATGAAAGGAAATTATAAATCTCACAACACTCCATTTTTTTGGTCATTAAACTCGCGTTAGGCACTATATTTATGGGTCCTCTAAAACTGTTGTGTTTGGGTTATCAACATTTCAACGCTGGGCGAGTTGACTAAGCAAATACTTGAATCAATATACTAATTCTTCACATTTCTTGGCGTTTTCAAGACTTCGATGTTTTTCTTTGTCGACTAGGCCAAAAAAAATAATCTCTATTCCCGACTGTTTGAATCAATTCTGCATGTACCGAAATGTTATTAAGTCTTGCGATTTATTACATTCTGATCTGGTGTTGGGAAAATTGGATATATTCCATATGAATCTCTGATTCCAGCTACAGTGCCGATTTTATTAAATGACATCATTTGTTAGACTGAGTTTGATAAGACTCGCAGCTGAGCAGCGTTATGCGTGTTCAGTACCTGGATGGGTGACCGCTCTGCGTTAAATATAAATGATAGATGTGGTAGGAGAAAAAATGTAATCGTTTGCACTTTCTCTCGGTATTTCGATGAAATATAGATTCGAATAATTTTTTCTTCAATTCATATAGCTTCTTGTCTCCTCCCGCAGCTAAATGACTAAGTCTGGGAGTAGGAGCATGATTATTACTGCAAATTAATCCCGACACGATATAGTTTGTGAACACCTGCCTGGATTGTGTTAATTCCATCGTAACACAACAAAACAACAATAGATAAATTTATTGCTCAAGTAGACGTTATCTCCCTCCTATCATCTCGCATCCCTGCTGAAACCGCTAAACAGCACCGGAATACTGCGATAAATCAGGGCCCCATTCATTCCGAACCGAGAGATCGAACAGCTCAGTCTATCTGCCCGGGAAATCTCGGAGGCTCCTACCCCCGAAAGTCTTCAGACAAAGTTTCCCGCATTCACTCCAAAGAAATTGGATCGTTCCGGCAGTTTCCCGCCCATTTGCATATTCATTCGCGGTTTTTCTTTCATTAAAGTTGCGGCCCGAACGAATAGCGCCAAATTTAACCAATCTCCTGATTGTATCATGAATGATATTCATTTGCGAGTCATGCAATTATGTCGGATTGGCGGCGCGGATTTTTTTCCGAGAGTTAATTGACTGGGAAGAGTTGGTAATTTGGGAAATTCACCTGGGAAGAAAATTTGGTTTATTAGAATGATTGATCAGCATCTGAGGCAAGAGTGAAATTCCACGAGTCACTGATCACTTATCAGAGTCATGCATGGTCCTTCGAGCCGGATGAACCAACTACATACATAACGATAAAATAATAAACATTCGACTAAAACATAAGAATGAAACCAAAATCGATAGAGTCCTTATTCCCCATTCCGATTCCCATAAAATAAAGGGAAACATCCCTGGTTTCTATAAACGGAAACATAAAAATAAAGTCACATAGGTTACATCGGTTCGAGAAGTGGAGCCAGCATACATATCGGGGAAAAAAGAAACAACAATGGTTGGATGTTTTGGACGTGTGCAATGGCGCTGAATGGAAATGCTGCAGTGTTATCCATAAAAATCAATTGCTGAATGAAAATCGTGTAAATGAATTGGAGACGATCCAAGAAAAAGACGTTCTTGCGGGAATTAAAATCGATTTTGCGCGAATAGGTACGTTAGGGGATGTTCGTTTCAGATGTTCTCTTCTTGATGCTGCGGAATAATTGATAGGGAGCCACCCTCTCGAATCATTCGACATTTAAATTTTATCGTTGATTCTGAAAACTGTCGTTTTTTTGACACAGCTTTCCGCACGTCCTGGAGATGGCGTTGTCCGCGACGACACGCACAGTTTACTCCCGCTTTTCTCCCTCGCATAAATTCATTGTGAGGAGATGGGGATGTTTTATTCGATTTCACTCAACACAAAGCGTGAACTATGACATTTTCAGAGAATTTCGAATTTTTACTTTATCTCCTCCGCTCCCTAGATTAATTATAGGAAATAATGAAGCAAAGCTCACGTTCAGTTCTTGATTCCGTGAATGTTCCGAGCTTCCAAGCTTCTCCTGTAAACAACCTTTCCGATTCTGCTTCTCGAGACAGTTAATTTGGAGGCGCAAAATGAGATCAAAGTGGCCGAATCTCCTTAGAGCCGCTTTCTGGAATCAGTAAGTGGAAAAAGGGAGCATGATTGACGTTTATTTCGTTTCGGTACGTGCCATTCCGGATGTGAAATGACGAAAACATTTTTCAGGCGATCATATTGAGGAATATCTCTATTTTGCACAGTTTTTTTTCAATGTATTCACACATTCTGCTCACAATAAATTTGAATTATTTCGTATTATACATGAATTTTGAACAACCTGCCCTTGTCGAAATCGTGTTGTTTACACTTAATAAGGCCAAGTGTTCACTGCGACACAGAATACACCCTCCTATTATCTTTTCGAAGCGGTTCGTGAACCAACATCGGCAATTATTGGTCTGAAACCAATCACCTCTCACATTTCCGATGGTGGTGGTAGAAAGTGAAATTTTTCATCTTAACACTTAACGCTCCATTTTTTTGGTCATCAAACGCGCGTTAGGCACCATATTTATGGGCCCTTTGAAACTCTTGAGTTTGGGTTATCAACCCCAATCGATTTTATTTCTTGTACCGACTAGGCCAAAAAAAACGATTTATTCCAGACTATTTGAATTATTTCTGTATGACACCGAAATTTATCTAGTCGTTCAATTTATTACAATATATATTTATAAAATAATATCCAGTGGAAAAATTGTTCGTTCATATAAATTAAAAATTACCACCTTTCAAATGCTATTCTGAGGTTCGCTCCTTCTCAACTGAGTAAATAGATTTGATACGACCGAAAATATCGTGAGAGGCAAAATAAATTGCAGGAATCACTAAATAAATAGATTGTTAGTTCTGCAGGAATAAATTAAAGAATGGAATCCTGTCCCGAATAGCTTTTCTGCATTTAAATCAAGAAGGGGGAGGGAAAAGAAACAGATGGGCATACAGCTCGTTAAGATAAGACGAGCGCCGATGATGGATTACGCTGAATTTTCGTTGTCGTGCGGTTTTCATCACGCTGTGCTTTCTACACATCATTTGCTCTCAACTGCGGTGTGCTAGAGCTCGAAACAAATTTCGTGCCATTATTTCCTTGAATTATTTATTATAGCCGCTATCGAATCGCGAAGAACCCTGTCTTTATGGCTTTTTGATCCCTTTTCCCATTTTCACAAGTACTCCAAATGAGAATCACCAATTTTCGTCAAGAATGTAGAAAGAAGAAGCAATCGAACAGAGAAAAGCCCCTGTCAGGATCTGAAATGAGGTAAATACGATTAAATAGGTCTTGCAACTTTTCCGACGAATTTTCGACGATTTTGAGGAAGTTATGTTCCAAATTCTGTCTCAATAGGTCATCTTCTTGCAATACATTCACACCATTTTGTGGGTTTTCGATCATTATCGGATATATTGTCAGAATCAGGTCGATGAGAATGAAAACTAAAAATTGGGACCCAAAAATCGTTCGATACTACCATAATAAAGTGAAAACATTTTCAAGACGAAAATGAACTAATTTCTTCTCTTTTCAGTGGAAAAATATGAAATTCCACTATTCACATGAATAAGTGGTTTCATGGAAAATACCTATATTCCGATGTGAATCGATATTTTCCTTTCAAATTCCTTCAGAATTATTAAATTGTGCAAGAATAATATCGAATTTTGGTTCCATCGAGAAAATTAATTTCGGAGTTAACTTTGAAATTCATTTTAGATTCCAATGAAAATTTATTTTTGGCCGAACGACGCATATTGCAATAGCAGTTCTTCACAGATTCATACCAGGAATTGGATTTGAATTTTTTTTTCTTCCAAGAATTTTTTTTAGAGGAATTGTCATTAAAATAACATTCGGTTGAAAAAATTCAATAGCAGGGAGTTTTTCTATTCGATTTGGTCATCAACTGAATACGGAAATCTTCTTTCTCTATAAATTTCAAGATTTTCTAAAAGATTGAGTTTTTTTCCTTTCTTCTCTGCATGCAAAATTTCGTAATCATTTCGATTTTTTCATGTAAATCGATATTTTCGTCTCAAATTCCCTTCAAATTATTCAATTATGCAAAAATAATATCGAATTTTGGAAAATTTTGGTTCCCTAGAGAAAATTAATTTCTAAGTTAAATTTGAAATTTATTTAAGATTCCAATGGAAATTTATTTGTTGCCGAACGACGCATATTGCACAGTTCTTCACAGATTCATATCGGGAATTGGATTTGAATTTTTTTTCTTTAAAAATATTTTTTCAAAGGAATTCTCATTAAAATAACATTGGGTTGAATAAATTCGATAGCGGGGAATTTTTCTACTCAATTTGGTCATCAACTGAATACGGCAATCTCCTTGCTCTATCAATTTCAAGACTTTCCAAAAGATTGAGTTTTTTTCCTTTCTTTTCTGCATGCAAAATTTCGCAAACATTTTGATTTTTCCACGTGAATCCATATTTTCGTTCCAAAATCCCTTATAATAATTCAATTATGCAAAAATAATATCGAGTTTTGAAAATTTTGGTTTTCTCGAGAAAATTAATAGTTGAATTTGAAATTTATTTTAGATTCCAATGAAAATTTGTTTTTTGACGAACGACGCATATTGCAATAGCAGTTCTTCACAGATTCATACCAGGAATTATATTTGAATTTTTTTTTTTCCCAAAAAAATTTTTCTAGAGGAATTGTCATTAAAATAACATTCGGTTGGAAAAATTCAATAGCAGGGAGTTTTTCTATTTGATTTGGTCATCAACTGAATACGGAAATCTTTTTTCTCTATCAATTTCAAGACTTTCCGAAAGATTGAGTTTTTTCCTTTCTTTTCTGCATGCAAAATTTCGCAAACATTGTGATTTTTCCATGTGAATCCATATTTTCGTTTCAAAATCCCTTAGAATAATTCAATTATGCAAAAATAATATCGAATTTTGAAAATTTTGGTTTCCTCGAGAAAATTAATTTCGAAGTTGAATTTGAAATTTATTTTAGATTCCAATGAAAATTTTTTTTTTGACGAACGACGCATATTGCAATAGCAGTTCTTCACGGAATTATACCAGGAATTGGATTTGAATTTTTTTTTCTTCCAAGATTTTTTTCAAGGAATTGTCATTAAAATAACATTCGGTTGGATAATTACAATAGCGGGGATTTTTTTTACCCAATTTGGTCATCAACTGAATACGGAAATCTTCTCTCCATCAAATTCAAGACTTTCTAAAAGATTGAATTTTTTTCCTATTTTCTGCATGCAAAACTTCTTAATCATTTTGATTTTTCCTTAGAAGAAAGAAGTTTTATGTTTGTTTTCTCTATAAAGTTGTTTTCAAAGGTGAGTTTTTCTTATGTCGGGGGGTGAAACTCATCGAAATGAAACATTCCACAAAAAATTCTAAAAATACACTCATGACGAAATTTCTCACGATGTCGAACACCCATCGTGAACCCGATTTATCCGAATGACAGACGATACAAGAATCCGCGAAGGGGCGTTTGAAGTTTATGTTACACGCTTAGCTGAACATCGTTTCGTATTAATTAATTCCACGCGACAGCTAATTAATTTCTCACGTTTCTACATGTGTATACCGGTATAAAGGCAATCGCGTTTTGTGATAACTGAAAGCGGTGCTTCGAAAACCCATAAATAGCAGCCAGAATACGTGCTAATATCCTCGTCGAGACCTTGTTGTGCGATCAGTATTGAATTTAGCGACGTTAGTGGAGGTCTTGAAGGTGAAATCGGCTTCCTGAAACCTTATGGAGGAAGGGCGGAGAAATTGCATAAACTAGCCTAAATAAATAACGAGCAAACGTCTTGCAGGTGCATTGCACCTACATGTTCGCTAACATGCAGAATAATACATTATTATGTGAATATAGGATGAATGGTTTAATCAGTAGATGGGGTTTCTATGATATTCACAAGTACTCGAATTAAAAATAAGCAATTTCTGTCACAAACTCCTATAAATGTCGGAGAATGGAGATTTATAAAAAAATATGTCTTCGATTCAGGTTGGAGCTGAAGCTCGCAGAAGGGAATTTCCTGTGGAGTATCCATAAAAAAAAACCCATTTGATATAAACGAAATCGCCTAATTCCCGCAGAATACAAAATCACAGTAGCGATTTCTCAAAGGGACAACGATAGCGGTGCAGATAACCGGAAGACAAAGGGAGGCGCAGTAATGACGACATAATTCCGAAAAGGAATTATCTTCGATTGAAATCTGCGAACGCAAAAAAAAGGGGAGACGCCGTTTTGATAACAGGCAATGGCGGATCTCCTCCGGCCATTCCGCGGGACAATTAAGTCGGCCTCTCGAGGGAATAATTACTTCGAAAAAATGGATCATTCAGCTTCCGCCTAATGTGACTTCTCGCTACTTGTTAAGCCGAAGCGCAAACGACCATTCCGGCTGCGATTACTCAGGAAGGACGAACGTCATTGCGCTACACGGGCAATTAAATCCTTTGTCTTTAATGTTAATCTGTTTCGGAACGTCGAGTTAAGTGGAAAACGATCCTGGGATCTGTTTCGCAGGGTTGGGAAACACCTCCGATAGGCCAGCAGGTAGAACCTTATCTGAACTCACCCTTGAGTTTTTAATTTTGTTTCATCTTTGTTTTGTTGAGGAACAGGTATTCAGGAAAGGAAACCCAGAAATTTTAAAGGGACACATATATTTACGAGAAATGATGGTAAAATTCTGCCCTCACATTTTCAGAGTCCCTCAAAGGTATATTTTTTTCCACTCCGAAAACATAATTCCTGAGTTGACACTTTATCGCAGTGCCTCTCACGCTTTCAAATTCTTTCTCCGAAATTTTCTCATGGTGAACCTACGTTGCGTCTTTTCATCTTATCGAGGACTTCTTCAATCGCCCATACAAAGATTCTTTGTCGTCTACCTCCGTTTGTCAATACAACGCTTCGTTGGAAGCCAAAGCTTTCCTTATCTATGACGTATCACATCTCAGTCACACAGCTCCAAAATTAACGACATCCGTTGATTACTGCAATGTATGCTCGACTTCGAATATACAGACCGAGGTAGGTTACCGAATTTGAAATTAAATATTCATATTCCCAAACATTACAGGTTAAATGAGGAGAGTGTTGAAACAATTATTGAAATGAATTAATGTATAGATTAGGTTAGGTAGGTCCAACGAATGTTGGACGATTCCTCGAAATCAAATATTTCACAACTAATAAAACAATTAATTATCCAACTTCAACTTTCGTTATGAAAGTTCAAAATTCATTTGAAGTTACCTCGAGGTGAAGCCTTGAGTTTTTACCAGCTTGACATTTATTTTGAATACATTGGTTCATCTCGAACTGCTTCCTTACAAATCCAATGAGGACAGTGTTGAAAGAATTCTTAAAATGAATTAATATTCAGATTAGGTCAGGATAAGTTAGGACAGTGATGAAACAATTCTTAAAATGAATTAATATTGAGGCTAGGTTAGGTTTGTCATGAAATACCTTGAGTCTTATCAATAGTACAAGTTATTAAGATGGAATTTTCGTATTATTCTATAATATCCCGCTGGCACCATATATCATCTATTGTCCGAAAAGATTCGAGTTCGTGCTCCCTGCACGAAGAGGAAGTCTTTTGTTTCATCTTTTCTGGGGAACAGGTATTCAGGAAAGAAAACCCAGAAATTTAAAAAAAACATATTATATCTACGAGAAATGATGGTTAAATTCGTACAACTGCCCTCACATTTTCAGAGTCCCTCAAAGGTAAATTTTTTACCACTCCGAAAACTTAATTCCTGAGTTGGCGCTTTTTCGCAGTGCGTCTCACGCTTTCAAATTCTTTCTCCGAAATTTTCTCATGGTAAACCTACGTTGCGTCTTTTCATCTTATCGAGGACTCCTTCAATCGCCCATACAAAGATTCTTTGTCGTCTACCTCCGTTTGTCAAAACAAAGCTTCGTTCGAAGCCAAAGCTTTCCTTATCTATGGCTTACGTATCACATCTCAGTCACACAGCTCCAAAATTAACGACATTTGTTGATTACTGCAATGTATGCTCGACTTCGAATATACAAACCGAGGTAGGTTACCGAATTTGAAATTAAATATTCATATTCCCAAACATTACAGGTTAAATGAGGAGAGTGTTGAAACAATTATTGAAATGAATTAATGTATAGATTAGGTTAGGTAGGTCCAACGAATGTTGGACGATTCCTCGAAATCAAATATTTCACAACTAATAAAACAATTAATTATCCAACTTCAACTTTCGTTATGAAAGTTCAAAATTCATCTGAAATTACCTCGAGGTGAACTTGTGTTTTTACCACCTTGACATTTATTTTGAATACATTGGTTCATCTCGAACTGTTTCCTTACAAATCCAATCAGGACAGTGTTGGAAAAATTCTTGAAGTGAATTAATATTTAGATTAGGTCAGGTTAAGTTAGGACAGTGTTGAAACAATTCTTAAAATGAATTAATATTGAGGCTAGGTTAGGTTTGTCATGAAATACCTTGTAGTCTTATCAATAGTACAAGTTATTAAGATGGAATTTTCTATAATATCCCGCTGTCACCATATATCATCTATTGTCCAGAAAGATTCGAGTTCGTGCTTCCTGCACGAAGAGGAAGTCTTTTGTTTCATCTTTGCTGAGGAACAGGTATTCAGGAAAGAAAACCCAGAAATTTTAAAAGAACATATTATATTTACGAGAAATGATGGTAAAATTCGTACAACTGCCCTCAAATTTTCAGTCCCTCAAAGGTGAATTTTTTCCCACTCCGAAAATATAATTCCTCAGTTTACGCTTTTTCGCAGTGCCTCTCACGCTTTCAAATTCTTTCTCCGAAATGTTCTCATGGTAAACCTACGTTGCGTCTTTTCATCTTATCGAGGACTCCTTCAATCGCCCATTCAAAGATTCTCTGTCGTCTACCTCTGTTTGTCAAAACAAAGCTTCGTTCAAAGCCAAAGCTTTCCTTATCTATGGCTTACGTATCACATCTCAGTCACACAACTCCAAAATTAACGACATCCGTTGATTACTGAAGTTACCTCGAGGTAAACCCTCAAGTTTTTACTAGCTTGACATTCATTTTGAATACATTGGTTCATCTCGAACTGCTTTCTTACAAATCCAATCAGGACAGTGTTGAAAAAATTCTTGAAATGAATAAATATTTAGGTCAAATGAGGAAAGTGTTGAAATAATTCCTAAAATGAATTAATATTTAGGTTAGGTTAGGTTAGATCCAACAAATATTGGACGACTCCTCGGAATCAAATATTCCACAACCAATAAAACAATTTATTGTCCAACTCCAACTTTCATTACGAAAGTTCAAAATTGAAAACGAACCTCCTTCGGCAAAATCGGCTTCACCAAAACAGATTAATAAATTCATGAATGAATTGATACGTTTACTTCGTTCCTCTGAAATTACAATCAATTTGCGTAATTTCAAACCCGATTAACCCCGGGCCAGTTCTGCAAACTACATCGACGCGTAAACTCTGGAACTTATCCAGATTTCTGCCGATCGTATTTCGAATTGAATAACTTCATTATGGAGTTCCCTATGGACAGGTCGCGAAACATGCCAGATCCGATTAGGCGTGGAATTTTCTTCGAGAACTCTGCAAAACAGGTCGTGTCGCCGTTTAGAATTCTAATTCCGATTTGATTCACTTGGTCAGAAAGGAATTCAATTTCATTCAAAGTTCTATTCGAACGGACTGTTATTTATTTCTTTTATCTACTCCTATTGAATTATTTATTCATTATTCAACTATTTTTGAGCAATTAATCAGGTCACTTGAATAATTTTGACGTTTCCTCAAATTAAGTTGATATCTAATTATTATTGTGAATGTTTCGCTGAAAAAGATGAATTCAGATAGTGAAGATGAATTATTATGTACACCTTCAGAAATAAGACAATCAGTTAATGCTACCATAGAGAATTTATTGCCCGAAAAATCCCAAAAAAAATTCAAACGTGTATACAACAATTTTCAAGATTGGTGTAGCAGTGAGAATATTAAGTGATCGTTTACAGATAATGTTCTTTTGGCATATTTCAGTGAACTGAGCACTAAATATAGAGCATCGCCTCTATGGACTTTCTACTCCATGCTAAGAAGCACAATCAACATAAATAATGCATTGTTATAGGTAACTATCAATATTTGTAAATAAAGTTCTTTCTCTGTACTTGTATCTCAGTATTTATTGTTATAGTCGTAGATGAAGTATAGTATGTAACTTGCGGTAATGGTCATAACTCATTTGATGAATTACAGCACTCGCCTTCGGCTCGTGCTGCAAACTTCATCTGCGTGAGTTATGACCTACATTTCCGCTCGTTAAATAGTATACTATTATTGAATACGTCAATTTTTAATAAATACGAAAAAAATTAATTTCTATTCACTATGGTTATTCTACAGCCGTATTTCACCCGTGACGGATTCGTACAAATCAACCGTGACAACATCGAATTTCCGGACCGTTTATTCGCCGATATACGAGTAAATATTCATGTCAAATATTAATTTACGCATTATGTTGATATCGAATGGGGGCGGTATATTATAATTGTTGGGGTGAACCAACGACTGAATTCATTAGGGCTATTTGCTCGGAGAAATGGCTGTTACACGATAGATTGCAAATTTATTGAGCATTTGGTGTTGATTAATCTTCTGTGGGCGGCTGTTTTCGTCACCCAATTTTCGGACTCATTCGCGAGAGTCATAAAGTGGACTGGAATATTTCAATCGCCTGGAGGTATTGAGTGAAATTCCAAAGTCTTGAACTAATCAACTGACAGATTTCAAAATTTGTGTTGAGACATTTCGTGGAAATAATTTCTAATCCAAACTCCCAAAAATAGACCTTCACCTTCGCGGTATCAGTGGAATAATCCATTCATCAAACGACAAATTTCGCCAAGTTGAATAAGTTACACGGTTTCCATCATCAATTTTAAGTCGGCGCTGTGTTATATGAGAACTTTCGGCATAATGTTTAGCCGGAGTGACTCCCCAGCATTTCGATAAAATTTCCTCGGAAAATTGGCTCGGCTAATTGAATATCCCGGCTCTAGTTACGAATTCTTGAACCTGAAACTTCGTTATTAGTTTTGCATACGTTGAAACTAATTCGGGAGGTTAACATCATGACTGGAGATTATCGTCTAGAGCTGACACAATTATAACTTCCGGTACGTGGTTTGAGAGGAACTACGCCCTACGCTGGTGCAAGTATCGAATAAGAACACATCAAAATTCTAATAGAATTTCTCTCTTCTAAATTATAAAGAAAAAAAACTAACGTCAACAGATCTTCTTACTTAATGGCGCTAAGATAAGCATAATTTCATCCTTGGAAGCGTCACTAAGATATGCCCTACGCTGGTGCAAGTATCGAATAAGAACGCTTCAAAATTGTAATAGAATTTCTCTCTTCTAAATTATAAAGAAAAAAAATTACGTCAACAGATCCTCTCAATTAATGGCGTTAAGATAAGCAAAATTTCATCCTCGGAAGCGTCAGTGGGATATGCCCTACGCTGGTGCAAGTATCGAATAAGAAATCTTCACAATTCTAACAGAATTTCTCTCTTCCTAATTATAAAGAAAAAAAACTAACGTCAACAGATCTTCTCACTTAATGGCGTTAAGATAAGCATAATTTCATCCTTGGCAGCATCATTAAGATATGCCCTACGCTGGTGCAAGTATCGAATTAGAACTCTTCACAATTCTTATAGAATTTCTCCCTTCTGAATTATGAAGGAAAAAAACTAACGTCAACAGATCTTCTCACTTAATGGCGGTGGGATAAGCATAGTTTCATCCTTGGAAGCGTCATTAAGATATGCCCTACCCTGGTGCAAGTTTCAAATAAGAACTCTTCAAAAGTCTAATATAATTTCTCTCTTCTAAATTATAAAGAAAAAAACTAACGTCAACAGATCTTCTGACTTAATGGCGGTAAGTTAAGCATAATTTCATCCTTGGAAGCGTCATTGAGATATGCCCTACGCTAGTCCAAGTATCGAAAAAACAACTCTTCAAAATTCTAATAAAATTCTCTCTTCTAAATTATGAAGAAAAAAAAACTAACGTCAACAGGTCTTCTCACTTAATGGCGTTAAGATAAGCATAATTTCATCCTTGGTAGCATAATTATGATATGCCCTACCCTGGTGCAAGTATCAAATAAGGACTCTTCAAAATTCTAATATAATTTCTCTCTTCTAAATTATAAAGAAAAAAACTAACGTCAACAGATCTTCTGACTTAATGGCGGTAAGTTAAGCATAATTTCATCCTTGAAAGCGTCATTAAGATATGCCCTACGCTAGTGCAAGTATCGAAAAAACAACTCATCAAAATTCGAATAAAATTCTCTCTTCTAAATTATGAAGAAAAAAAAACTAACGTCAACAGTTCTTCTCACTTAATGGCGTTAAGATAAGCATAATTTCATCCTTGGCAGCATCATTATGATATGCCCTACCCTGGTGCAAGTATCGAATTAGAACTCTTCACAATTCTAATAGAATTTCTCTCTTCTGAATTATGAAGGAAAAAAACTAACGTCAACAGATCTTCTCACTTAATGGCGGTGGGATAAGCATAGTTTCATGCTTGGAAGCGTCATTAAGATATGCCCTACCCTGGTTCAAGTATCAAATAAGAACTCTTCAAAATTCTAATATAATTTCTCTCTTCTAAATTATAAAGAAAAAAACTGACGTCATCAGATCTTCTGACTTAATGGCGGTAAGTTAAGCATAATTTCATCCTTGGAAGCGTCATTGAGATATGCCCTACGCTGGTGCAAGTATCGAAAAAACAACTCTTCAAAATTCGAATACAATTATCTCTTCTAGATTATGAAGAAAAAAAAACTAACGTCAACAGGTCTTCTCACTTAATGGCGTTAAGATAAGCATAATTTCATCCTTGGCAGCATCATTATGATATGCCCTACCCTGGTGCAAGTATCAAATAAGAACTATTCAAAATTCTAATATAATTTCTCTCTTCTATATTATAAAGAAAACAACTAACGTCAACAGATCTTCTGACTTAATGGCGGTAAGTTAAGCATAATTTCATCCTTGGAAGCGTCATTGAGATATGCCCTACGCTGGTGCAAGTATCGAAAAAACAACTCTTCAAAATTCGAATACAATTATCTCTTCTAGATTATGAAGAAAAAAAAACTAACGTCAACAGGTCTTCTCACTTAATGGCTTTAAGATAAGCATAATTTCATCCTTGGCAGCATCATTATGATATGCCCTACGCTGGTACAAGTATCGAATTAGAACTCTTCACAATTCTAATAGAATTTCTCTCTTCTAAATTATAAAGAAAAAAAACTAACGTCAACAGATCTTCTCACTTAATGACGGTGGGATAAGCATAGTTTCATCCTTGGAAGCGTCATAAAGATATGCCCTACCCTGGTGCAAGTATCAAATAAGAACTCTTCAAAAGTCTAATATAATTTCTCTCTCCTAAATTATGAAGAAAAAAACTAACGTCAACAGATCTTCTGACTTAATGGCGGTAAGTTAAGCATAATTTCATCCTTGGAAGCGTCATTAAGATATGCCCTACGCTGGTGCAAGTATCGAAAAAACAACTCTTCAAAATTCGAATACAATTATCCCTTCTAAATTATGAAGAAAAAAAAACTAACGTCAACAGGTCTTCTCACTTAATGGCGTTAAGATAAGCATAATTTCATCCTTGGCAGCATCATTATGATATGCCCTACCCTGGTGCAAGTATCGAATTAGAACTCTTCACAATTCTAAAAGAATTTCTCTCTTCTGAATTATAAAGAAAAAAAACTAACGTCAACAGATCTTCTCACTTAATGGCGGTGGGATAAGTATAGTTTCATCCTTGGAAGCGTCATTAAGATATGCCCTACCCTGGTGCAAGTATCAAATAAGAACTCTTCAAAATTCTAATATAATTTCTCTCTTCTAAATTATAAAGAAAAAAAACTAACGTCAACAGATCTTCTCACTTAATGGCGCTAAGATAAGCATAATTTCATCCTTGGAAGCGTCATTAAGATATGCCCTACGCTGGTGCAAGTATCGAAAAAACAATTCTTCAAAATTCGAATACAATTATCTCTTCTAAATTATGAAGAAAAAAAAACTAACGTCAACAGGTCTTCTCACTTAATGACGTTAAGATAAGCATAATTTCATCCTTGGCAGCATCATTATGATATGCCCTACGAATGTGCAAGTATCGAATTAGAACTCTTCACAATTCTAATAGAATTTCTCTCTTCTAAATTATAAAGAAAAAAAACTAACGTCAACAGATCTTCTCACCTAATGGCGGTGGGATAAGCATAGTTTCATCCTTGGAAGCGTCATTAAGATATGCCCTACGCTGGTGCAAGTATCGAAAAAACAACTCTTCAAAATTCGAATACAATTATCTCTTCTAAATTATGAAGAAAAAAAAACTAACGTCAACAGGTCTTCTCACTTAATGGCGGTAAGATAAGTATGATTTCATCCTTGGTAGGGAAGATATCATTAAATATTCATCCCACACAAGGAGTTGCGCATAGGATTGACCCCACCTAGTGAGAAGAATGGTTTGTATGAGTAGGTAACTTAAGAGTTTAGAGAATTAATTTAGTTATATTAACCACCTGAAGATGATGTTGTGCCATCGAAACACGTGTCGTGGAATTCAACCTGATGAAGTGAAAATCATTTCAGTTATTCTATTGTAAGTTTGAGCACTGTTCAATTTCTCTCAGAGACACAACCATTTAAATTAAATCACCCAACAATTCTCGAGAGATTTGAGGGAAACCCTTGAAAAATGAGCGATGATTCAATTCCAGATTCAACCTACTCGGTAAACAAACCCATAGGGCGGACTGCAATATAGGAATTAGTGACGAGAAGTGCTCCACTGACAAAACAATCCAATTTGTTACCAAAGTTATATCGATAAATGGCTTTAATACAACCCACATTTCCCAAACAGTATCAAAGGAATCATCTATAACCACCAGTGTTTGTCCCCAACATCCCTTTGTGAACCTGTTCCCAATTTCCTCTGCCTATTTACGACAAAACCAAAGTCCACATTCAATGTTTGACCACGACCACGTACTGGAACGTTGGGAGACCTTTCACTGCCTCCAACTTTGTATAAGTGATATTAGACCATTAAATTCAATCTGTTGTGGGCCAACGGCCTGCCTACTCTCCCATTGATGAAGATTCGAATCCACGAAGGTTGGATAGGACGAGGGGAATCTAACCTAACCAAAATATTAATTTATTTGAAGAATTGTTTCAACACTGCCCTTACTTCATCTAACCTAACCTAAATATTCATTCATTTCAAGAATTGTTTCAATACTGACCTAACCTAACCTAAATATCTATTCATTTCACGAATGGGTCATTTCGAACCGATCACGTACCTGTCGCCTTACGAGTCGTAATTAAAATCGATCACTTCTCGTCACCCCACGCCTCAGCATCCATCAGACGTGCTCATAACGTTAGCCCTTTAATTGCGCTTTGTCGAGATATTGCCGAGTCCTGTCTGCACTTTCCAATAACCCTCCATCGACCTCGAAACAAACGCAACTTCGCCGACGCCGACGTCGACAGGTGTGCGGAGCACAAACGTGGATAAGTCTTCGGCGACGTCGAAGGTCCGGTTATGGATTTCAGGTAACCCGGTTGTGGATTTCGGCAGATAACGCCCTAATCTCGAGCGGATATCACGTGATATATTCTTGTGCGACCGGGTCGGACAGTGCTGAGCCCTAAAAATGGCCCGGAGAGAAGGTCTGGCTGGTCCATCGATCAGGGATCGGAGACCGGACTCCGTGTAGATGTGGCCGGGTAAAGGAAAGGAGATAGAGTTTTATGATCTGAAAATTTTTCATAAAAAACATGACATTATTAGTCAGACTAACGGCTGACCTTATAAGCTTCTGCTTCTTGTCTCCAGTCGATCCTCCCCACAACGCCTCATGCATGTTTCAAACTTTCTTGGCACGAGAAATCATCGGATCCGAATAAAATGGGATCAGACAAGTCTCCGGTTAGACGAAGCCAATACGGTTCGGCGCCATCTCTTCGTCACGAGTTAATTGATCATTTGGGTTGATGCAGTGAGTGCTTTCTGATGTAGGTACCCCGGGAATGAGTCGGCACATAGGATGTGTCCTGTCAGAGCCTGTGACATCCCCCACGTCACATCAGGCATTCATCTCGATGGATATGAAGATGGCAAGATGGGAAAGGGAAAACGAATTATGTTACGTTGGGGATTTGGATTAATATCTCATTCGCGGTGGGATTTCATCTGCTTGGTGTATTATGGGGAAAGTGGTGGGTTTAGAAGTTTGGGTATTAAAAGTTATTTGGCGGGGAATATTTCCTCAGGTGGAATAACCATTTTCAGATGACAAAAGAAAGAATGTTAGGTGTCGAAAAGTTTTGGAAATATGAAGATGCCAATATTATTTGGGAGAACCCTTCAGTTTTGTCGAAATTTGAAGACCGATAACATTTTGTTTCTTTAAGGAGACCTCGCGTCCTTTGGGATGAAAATTCGACCACTTTCGATCTCAGAGACGACGCGGTTCGAAAGCCTATAAAAAAAAGGTAAATTTTTGCGTTTTCATCTTTTTTCGACCTTTTTCGAACGCTTTTTTGGTATGTTTGGAATACGATATATGGGACTTTTGGGGTTCAAAATGTAATTTGGCGGAGAATATTTCTTCAGGTGGAATTACCATTTTCAGATGACAAAAGAAAGAATGTAAGGTGTCGAAAAGTTTTGGAAATATGAAGATGCCAATATTATTTGGGAGAACCCTTCAGTTTTGACGAAATTTGAAGACCAATAACATTTTGTTACTTTAAGGAGACCTCGCGTCCTTTGGGATGAAAATTCGACCACTTTCGATCCCAGAGACGTCGCGGTTCGAAAGCCTATAAAAAAGGAAAAAGGTAAATTTTTGCGTTTTCGTCTTTTTTCGACCTTTTTCAAACGCTTCTTTCGTAAGTTTGAAATACGATATATGGGACTTTTGGGGTTCAAAATGTAATTTGGCGGGAAATATTTCCTCAGGTGGAATTATCATTTTCAGATGACAAAAGAAAGAATGTTAGGTGTCGAAAAGTTTTGGAAATATGAAGATGCCAATATTATTTGGGAGAACCCTCCAGTTTTGTCGAAATTTGAAGACCAATAACATTTTGTTACTTTAAAGAGACCTCGCGTCCTTTGGGATGAAAATTCGGCCACTTTCGATCCCAGAGATGACGCGGTTCGAAAGCCTATTAAAAAGGAAAAAGGTTAATTTTTGCGTTTTCGTTTTTTTTCGACCTTTTTCGAACGCTTCTTTCGTAAGTTTGGAATACGATATATGGGACTTTTGGGGTTCAAAATGTAATTTGACGGGGAATATTTCCTCAGGTGAAATTACCATTTTCAGATGACAAAAGAAAGAATGTTAGGTGTCGAAAAGTTTTGGAAATATGAAGATGCAAATATTATTTCGGAGAACCCTTCAGTTTTGTCGAAATTTGAAGACCAATAACATTTTGTTTCTTTAAGGAGACCTCGCGTCCTTTGGGATGAAAATTCAACCACTTTCAATCCCAGAGACGACGTGGTTCGAAAGCCTATAAAAAAAGGAAAAAGGTAAATTTTTGCGTTTTCGATTTTTTTCGACCTTTTTCGAACGCTTCTTTCGTACGTTTGGAATACGATATATGGGACTTTTGGGGTTCAAAATGTAATTTGCCGGGGAATATTTCCTCAGGTGGAATTATCATTTTCAGATGACAAAAGAAAGAATGTTAGGTGTCGAAAAGTTTTGGGAATATGAAGATGCCAATATTATTTGGGAGAACCCTCCAGTTTTGTCAAGATTTGAAGACCAATAACATTTTGTTACTTTAAGGAGACCTCGCGTCCTTTGGGATGAAAATTCGACCACTTTCAATCCCAGAGACGACGCGGTTCGAAAGCCTATAGAAAAGGAAAAAGATAACTTTTTGCTTTTTCCTCTTTTTTTCGACCTTTTTCGAACGCTTTTTCGTACGTTTGGAATACGAGATATGGGACTTTTGGGGTTCAAAATGTAATTTGGCGGGGAATATTTCCTCAGGTGGAATCACAATTTTCGAATGACAAAAAAAGAATGTTAAGCGCCGACAAGTTTTGGAAGTATGAAGATGCCAATATAATTTGGGAGAACCCTCCAGTTTTGTCAAGATTTGAAGACCAATAACATTTTGTTACTTTGAGGAGACCTCGCGTCCTTTGGGATGAGAATTCGACCACTTTCGATCCCAGAGACGACGCGGTTCGAAAGCCTATAGAGAAGGAAAAAGGTAACTTCTTGCATTTTCGTCTTTATTCGACCTTTTTCGAACGCTTTTTTCGTACGTTTGGAATACGAGATATGGGACTTTTGGGGTTCGAAATGTAATTTGGCGGGGAATATTTCGTCAGGTGGAATCACGATTGTCGAATGACAAAAAAAGAATGTTAAGCGCCGACAAGTTTTGGAAGTATGGAGATGCCAATATAATTTGGGAGAACCCTCCAGTTTTGTCAAGATTTGAAGACCAATAACATTTTGTTACTTCAAGAAGACCTCGCGTCCTTTGGGATGAAAATTCGCCCGCTTTCGATCCCCGAGACGCCGCGATTCAAAAGCCTATAGAAAAGGAAAAAGGTAACTTTTTGCTTTTTCCTCTTTTTTTCGACCTTTTTCGAACGCTTTTTTCGTAATTTTGGAATACGATATATGGGACTTTTGGGGTTCAAAAGGTTATTTGGCGGGTAATATGTTTCCAGGTGGAATTATCATTTTCAGATGACAAAAGAAAGAATGTTAGGCATCGATAAGTTTCGGAAATATGAAGATGCCAATATAATTTGGGGGAACCCTTGGTCAGTATTTTGAACTTGACATCGCCCTTGTGTATGGATAGTGGGAGAAATAGTTCAACTTCCTCATAGATTGGATTTTTTAGTGAGAAAAGTTAACAAGATATCTTGGAAAAATAACAACGATCCCACTGTAATCGAAAAGAATATTTACAACTCCTTTTCGAAGTGTACAGTTAACAAGACATTCTGGTAAAATAACAACCTACCAATTGTAATAGAGAAGATTCTTCCAATATCCAACAACCCAAATCCGTGTCCCAGTACAAGACAGGCCACGCCGTTTCAAAATAGAGTGCACCTGAGCAAATCGTAATTCCGAACACATTAAATCATCGAGAACAATAACGCTCTCCCCCGAGCCGGCTACGAAATCCGTCCTGTTGTTCTTTCGCATCCACTCCTGCCAACCTGGCGGACCGACTCCTGCTGATTTATCGGTATTGTTGCAGGAATCGCATCCCTCTTGGTCCTCGCGACACGCTCCCCACTCGAAACCGCGTGTATCGTTACTCGTTTCGAAATGGACCGACTGTTGGCTCGGATGGAGTGGAAACGTTCGTCTCCCCGTTTCTGTTTGTGACCGTTTCGACGGCACCTATTTGTGCGACGATAATTGCTCGAATTTTCGCCGGCTTCTCGCGGACAATGGGGGAGATGGCGTCGAACAAACGCGGGATTGTTCGTCGTCTGTTTTTGTTCCGACGAAAGTTCTCGACTCGAGAACGTCCTTGAGGCGGGTAGCTGGGGAAAGGAGATGTTGGCTAAACGGGGCGCGTTCAGTGCCCCTGTTCGATTCAGATTCGTTATTCTATTCTCTGCTCACCGAATCTACTCGAACACGAGAACACCTGAGTGGATATGGTTATAATCTACGATAATATACGGTTGTTTGTCTGGAATTATGAAAATAATAGCCAGCCAACAAAACAATTCATGTATCCCAGAGAACAACAAATGTATCATTTGTACCTGTAGACCGTTTTCGATCCATATCAGATCTCGTCGGTACAGTTAGCAAAATGACAAATTCAATGTGAGTAACAGAGATGCTTTGAAACATAAGGCAACGTGGATCTGAGAAAATTTGCTTATTTGTTTGCTATCAGTTTATCTAGAATAATTTTTTCCAATTTCATTCCTGAATTTGTTATAATCCACTATCCATCTGGTCTAGTCTCTCATTAACCTACCCAGAACTAACCTCGACTCATTCAGCAAGTGGTACAGTAATGAGTTTCGAGAATCCTCCCTTCGAAAGAAAAGACAGTAGAGTGTTTGTCCTGATTCAGAACCCACAAGCCACTAGATTCAATGACTAAAGGCTCTGTTCCAAAGTTTCTGCCTCTACAATGACATCAGTTGATGCTTCTATGGCGGTTCATGTGGGAAGAGAGTCAAAACGCAATTTCGGCGTTCATTGAAAACGCCTCTACCAGTATTCCCGACAAGAACAAAGGGAAAAGCGATGCCAATCTCACAGTGTCGTTCTCACCTTCAAAAGACTGTAACACCGCCGAAACTATTGAAACAACAAACTGGTTGTTTCGCAGGTACGTATGCATCGACGAGTGCAAACAGAGACTTTGTTCAAGCACCTCCGAACTCTCGGATATAGAATATCCTTTCATCCGCGATTCCTATTTCGACGAATCGGTAGAGATCTCGCCTGACAATGGCGACAACTACGTCTCTCCGCAAATGTAGCAGCCGGGGAACGATTCCCCGAAGGGGCCGGTTGCTGAATATGCAATCTGAATAAATATGTAGAAAATGTCGAGTCCCTCCTCGCGATCCCATGTGCCCTTTTCGCCTTCCGATGCAGGCTGCGAAGACAGCATTCGAGAAAATACAGGACAATCGATAGAATAGGTGCAAAGAATCTCGATAGATCTGCTGAGATGAAAGGAGAAAATGTAAAATACACACAACGAGATCGACTGCCACAATGCTCAACCAACCTGATGTCTGCGACTGACTTGGGACTCATACCGTTTTCTAGTTTGTTCGCTTCTATGCGATTGATCGCATGCATTGGTCGTCACGTCGTGAACGTAAACGACCACCTGTATAGTGGTTTTCTTGCTCCCGCGCTGCGAGGTCTTGTCATCTGTCGGACCATAAGTCAAATTGAACAATCAGCAAGTCGCCGAGAGATAAAATCATCGTTGGGGAAAACCGAGAATTCTGTTGAATATCGACGCCATCGAGTCTTTTGTAAAATACCGCCGCATATTCGTACAAAACCGAGTCGTCTGATGAATTAATATTCAGATTAGGTTTGCTTCAATCAGGACAGTGTAGAAACAATACTTATAATCAATTGATATTAAGGTTAGGTTAGGTTGGGTTGGGTTAAATTACAACAGTGTTGAAACAATTTTTCAAATGAATTAATACTTCGATTAGGTTAGTTTTGCTCGAATTAGGACAGTGTTGAGATAATTTTTGAAATGAATTAATGTTTAGGTAAAGTTGGCTGTTAGGACAGAGTTGGAACAATTTTTCAAATGAATTAATATTCAGGTTAAGTTAGGACAGTGTTGAAAAAATTTTCAAATTGAATTAATATTCAGGTGAGGTTAGATTAGGTTGGCTCAAGTTAAGACAGGGTTGAAACAATTCTTGAAATGAAATAATATTTAGGTGAGGTAAGCTCGAGTTGGGACAGTGTTGAAACAATTCTTAAAATGAATCAATATTTAGGATAGGTTAGGTTAGGTTAAGTTATGACAGTGTCGAAAATAATCCTTGAAATGAATTAATAATTAGGCTAGGTTAGCATAAGTTAGGACAATGTTGAAAATAGTTCTTAAAATTAATCGAAAGTCAGGTTGGGTTAGGTTAGATTGGGTTAGGATAATGTCAAATACAATTTTCATAATGAATTCGTAAACACACTATTACGAGAACCACGCGAACGCGGATTTAGAAAAAGAGCGGAATAGCGAGTGGGACCGTTAGAATACTATGGTTTTCTTTCTCTCTAAATCACATGGAATCATCTTCAATAATTGTTTTTAATAGAACGGATCAATCTGCCAACCTTTCATTTTAATTCTAAAAGAATTAATATAATTTCCCCATGCTTTATTTCATTGTTTACGACAGCTAAATATATATATTTTTTCAAGAAATCAGTGTATCTGTATCAACTTCACAGAATAATAGTTCACCTTATTCAATTTTCCTCATCATTCCACCATTATAATACTCTCTCTTCAAATAAAATAATACAATATCCCAAAAAATATGATCAACTTCCATAAAAGAAATAAAAAAAATACGAAAAGCACTGCCGTGAAGGCAGGAGCTTTTGAGCGCTCGTACATGCATCTTGTAGGTAGATTCGCATTTTCCGGTTTTAGAAATCAATTGAAGGAATTTTCGACAGCTGTCAAAAAAATTCTGAAACTTAAACGAAACTCAAGACTTCATGTCAGTGCTTTGGGTGACCAATTTCTTTTCGATAATTCGCTAGAATTTTCTACGGTATCTATGGTCTTAGTGGTGCGATTTGGCACGTAGTTTGAATACATTATTCCTAAGCTAGGTGCAAAATTTCATCCCAATTCAATCAGTAGTTTCGAAATTATCAGAAAAAAAAAATTTTGAACAGCCATATTTACGGAACCCCTAGTCTAATTTTGCTCATTGATAAACGTGGCCGCGATATTCGCGATCCAAACCCACCCTGAGAATTTCGAGTTTCTAGGCCTTTCCGTTCAAAAGTTACAATTTTCTATGGTTTCTATGGTTCTGGTCATGCGATCTGGACAAAATATTGTTTTAATATATCATTCTCGATTAAAATACAAAATTTCATCTCGATCGAATCCGTAGTTTCGAAATTATCGAGAAACCAAAATTTCAAACGACCGTATTTACGGAATCCCTAGTATAATTCTGCTCATTGATGAACGTGAACGCGACTTTTCAGATCCACACCTATCCTGAAAATTTCAAGTCCCTAGGCCTTTCCGTTCGAAAGTTATGATTTTCTATGGTTTCTATGGTTCCGGTCATGTGATCTGGAGAAATGTAGCTTGAATATATCATCCTCCATTAGTATACAAAATTTCGTCACGATCGAATCTGTTGTTTTGAAATTATCAAGAAAACTAAATTTCAAACGACCACATTTACGGAAACCCTAGCATAATTTTGCTCATAGATGAACGTGATCACGACATTCGAGATCCACACCTATCCTGAAAATTTCAAGTCCTTAGGCGTTTCCGTTCAAAAGTTACAATTTTCTATGGTTTCTATTTTTCTGATCATGTGATCTGGACAAAATTTCACATGTGGCTTGAACACCTCATTCTCCATTTGAGTGCAAAATTTCATCTCAATCAAATCTGTAGTTTTCAAGTAATCAGGGGAACAAAACTTTGAACGGCCATATTTACGGAACCCCTGGTAGAATTTAGCCCATTAACGAACTCAACCGAGGCATTCGGGAACTGAACCCACACTAAAAATTTCAAGTCTCTAGGTTGTTCCGTTCGAGAGTTATCGTGCTTACGGACGGACGGACAGACTCGAATTTTCCGACGGATTCGTCATCAGTGAGTCGAACATAGTCGATTGAGATCATTTTCAGATTGAAATTCGAAAAATACAGAAATCGTGACGAAATGATATGGCCCTCGTGTAAGTAGTACGAGCGCTCGAAAAATAATACCTCCAATGTGATTTTATTGATATCTACCTTTTTGTGGATTAATTTATTGTGTAGATCTACTTTTTATGTGGATCTATTTAACATGTGGATCTTACTACAATGTTGATCTACAGGTACCAGTGTCTTCTGTTAAACTAACATTGAGCAACTTCAAGTTAAGTGCCCTTAGCTTCTCAAAAACCAGGTGATAGCCTCGGAACTGTGCAGAAAGAAGGTTCATCCTCTGCTTCCTATCCTTCAACCCTATTTCAGTATCAGCCCGTCTTCACCGCCTTAGTGTAAGTACTTTGCTGTGCTTAAACTGTTAAATTTTCCAGTAAGTTCATCTGAGGGTGGTCACAAACCATTTGTGACCGTTATTGGTACAACATCGAAACATCTCAGAAAAACAAGAGGACTATACATCAAATATTTCGGATTGGGGTTGGCGTAAAAATTGTGATCAGTCAACAAAAATGTTGACATTTCGGAAATATCGAATGATATTGAATAATATTTATTGTTTACAGACGATTCGGAAATTCACACGTCGCACACCTCCTATCCAACAAACGCCCGAAGCGGAAAAACAAAGGGTGATTCCACCGTATATTCATACCGAAATTTTCACTAATACTTACTGAAAAATTCCGTTTCGTCGAGAAAAAAAATTTGGAGGTTTACCAATAATATTCACTAAGAACCTGTCACGATAATTTATTTCGAAGGATTTCTAAAAGGTTTCTGTTTTACCTATTGGAGATGATTGCCTCAAATTAAGTCCCTGTAGTAGTCTCCCGAAATTCTCACAAGATAATTGAGTAAATGCCAAAGATTGAACACAACTCACCCGATGCTGCACAAGCTGCCAGAAACACCAGTTTCAGGATAACGTCTTCGGCTAACATATCCGCTGATGATTTGGATGTTGGCTGGTACTCACATCACAGTTCTCGCCACTAGGTCCATGAAATATTTCATTCTGCAAAAAAAGTTTATTGTGTTTAATCTCCAGTATAAGTGAGTTTGGTACATAAATCAGACACAGAGAGAAAAATTTCTGAAATCAGCTTACACCAGGGAAGCTATTAACAATATTATATCACCACAATCGAAACCTTCCTATTCATTGGAAAAAATGTCCACAAGCCGATGCTCATCTTCACAAAATCCCAAATAAAATTTAATAACACTGATCAAAGAAAAAAACGACGCAGACGGAAAAAATAATATTAAATTCGGTTCAGCCCTTATCCCCTCACGTCTTTGTCGGGGATGAAGACCCCCCCTCCCGGATTATGGAAACTTAATATCCGAGTCAGCAACTTACATTCTACCAGACAGAGTTACAGACTAAACGAGTTCGTCCAATATCGGAGGCGAATGGGGACTTTGGACTTTTTCGTTTTCCTGGAAAGTTTGTTCAATTACACGTTTTCCGAGTTAATGAAACGAACTATCATTCACTTAATCCGTTGTTGAAATTATACGAGTTCGCAGTTCCTTGCACCTCGGAGAGTAGTTGCTCGAGGCTCGTTGAATTTGAGTTACTATTTTAATTCGTTTTCTTCAATCGATCTAAATTGGAACAAACTTTTCGCTTCTTTGTGTCGAGTTAGTAAAGTTTATAATCGCAGCAAAAAATCCACGAATTTTTCCAAGAATAGGTTCTTTTATAGCATTATCAAAGGAATTGGCAACGAGCTCTGCAGCTGGTAGGTGGCGTTAGTGTGTGCACAATACTATGTCGTTGCCTGGGAGTTGTGGTATGTCCCCTGAGTTTTTCCTAGGTTGACCAGTAAGCCCCGATAGATAAAGAAGCTAGAATCAGCTACAGAGATGAAAATGAAGACTCAGAAAAATAAGAAGAAAAAAATTAAGAATGCCAAACCCAACAACACCAACATAGATTGAAAAAATCATCAAGAAATTGAAAAACAAAAAAGCTCCAGGAAAGACAAAGTAACAAACTCTTCTATGAAGGACATAGGTATACTCCGTTTAAGAATTATTGACATCTCGGTTGGCTATGAAAAATTTAAGTTAATAATAGACTATTCAGTAATATTTTGAGTTGCTGAATTCAGGTAAGTATAGGAATAACACTAACATTACCCATAGAAATCTTGCTTTGATGATTTTATCGAAGATATTGGTGAATATGTAATTATAAAAATTTGCTCTGAATTTGAGTATTTTTTGTCTTATGCTATTAAAATGGCTGGAGTTGACCAGGATACATCGCGCCTAACAAGAGAACGCCAGGCAGTTTGTCGGTATTACTTCGAGTTTTTCAAAGATTTGGCATATATTTCCGCTAGTGTTTCAGATAAACTGTTATTCACCGACTCAAAGTGTATTCTGATTGATCGATGTCTCTTAAATTTTCAGATTTCACCAAGCCCTGCCCGTAGAATATTTGCATGTTATTATAGCCTGGAATTAGCAGTGGAAGAAAACCTGTGCGATACGATTATTCCTTCAAAGAGACATTGAATGACTTTGTTTTCGCTAGAATTAAAAACAATGAATATATCAGTTTAGATATCTTTTTCGAACTGGCCAAAGAGCACCTAGATTTCAATTGATCGAAGTCAACATTATATTATATCATGAAAAAAATTGGATACAAATACAAAAAAGGTGATCGGAGGAAAATTCTTACTGATAAACAGAAAAGTATAATAAAAATAGAACGATATTGTGATAAATACCGAGAATACATGGAACAAAACGTAAAATTCATTTATCTAGATGAAATTTGGATATTCAAAAACGGTATTCAAATTTGTCAGTGGACACTAGAAAATAATCCAAAAGGTATGCCGAGTAAATTCAAGGGTAAAGGCAGAAGGTGCACTATTTTGAATGCTGGAACAATTGATGGATTTTTATCTGGATGTGATCCGATTCTTGACAGTGGTATTAATGATAAGGATTACTATGAATGGTGAATTATTTCATAAATGGGTTATTGAAATATTGAAACCTTCCCTGCAAAAGGATGCCCATCAATAGGATTATGTCAGCTTATTCAACAAACACATCCAAATCACTACACTACGTGGAAACAAAGTTTTCAATATTTTTATCTTTGCTCTTGTATCATTCATAGATATTTTTAGTTTATTTATTAAACTGTATGGTACCCTGTTCACATTCCTTCTGCTAATACACATGCTATATTGTTCCCAATTCAAGAGTATACTGAATAATTGTAAAATTGCTCATAAATTATAATATTTTCAATAATTCATGGACAGTTTTAATGAATGAAAATAAAAATTGACTTTCTCAAAGTATTCAACACCGAGCAACAAATAATTCACAAATTGGTTCATATATTGACAGCTACCTGCTAGAATTCCATTAATTATCCTTCTTGAATCCTGACATAAAATGGTACTCTTATAGTTATATAGTTAGAATTTTGCAAGATTTCCAATACCAATAAATATTGCATGGTCCTGAGTGAAAATAAATATTCATTTGAATGATCTTCAATTTTGCATGGTTGACTTTTATATGAGATAATTTCATATGAAAGCATTCCACGATATTTTTGCGCTTTCAAACCTGAACTCCCATGTAGAAACTGCAATCGAAATATTCCGGCTTAATTATTCGATAATTCCGATAATTCGTATACTCAACACTTTTCTAGGTTATATTTATGTTTTATTTCTATAATGAAATTCAGTAACTTTTTGTAACCAGAAATAAAGCCTCGACTGGACGTTCATGGCCTGATTCGATGTCAATAATTCTTAAATGGACTATAACACAAAAATCACATGATAAAGATCGTGGAAGAGATACAAACAAAAAGAGTCAAAAGGTTAATAGGCAATAGGAACAGCAGGTTTAGGTTTTAGTTGAACTAGGTCATGTTCTTCAACCTGAGGTTGTTCGTCCATGAAGATTTCTCTTGAACAAAAAAAAAAGGTTGGCCAGCAGATTGGCTACGCTGTACTGATAAAGCTCTAAATCGAAAAAAAAATTGTACCAACATCGACATACGAAGAAACAAAACCCAAATCTCCTGCTTGTATCTGGGTCGAATCCAGCATGGAAATCACAGCTGAACCGCCTCGGGATAATGAAGTAGAAGCTAAGATTCCCAGTTCCATTCCGCTCAGTGAGTCATTTCTCTCTGGATGGAACGAGATAGATGGCGACAGGGATTTCAACGTTTTATCTCCAGCTTCGGGAAATTTTCATTTCTAATTCCCGGCCGTCGTACCACTTCGACTAAATGGGACCTTGTTTTGGAATAATACGAAGCCCGTTCAGACTGACGTGTTTGTCGTCTCGGTAAACGACGCAATTATTTCCGCGAAAGGCATGTTTTTGTTGGGGTGGTTTCGCCCTGTTCGGAACTGGGAATGTGCGTGAAGACATCACAATGGGGGTGGGGTGTTCTCGAGGAAGTGTCCCGAGATATGTTCATTCTTCGTGCGAGAAGTGAATGAGGGGGGCATCTCACCCTTGGAAAGGTAAAGCCAGAAATTTATTAATTAAGTTGGTACACTGGCACGCCAATTTTTCATATATGCCTCTTTCACTTTTTGGAACTGGATGGAGGAATCCAAATGCTACTTCAATGAATCTACAGGGGTTGTGAAAAGGAGTATATTAATAACCTCGCGAGACAGAGACTCTGGACTTCCAAGCACCATCGAATAAATTCCCCCAACAATACATTCCACACTGAAAAAAACCAATCCTGGGAATTTCCGGTCAAATGAATTTCTTTTGTTTAAACGCAACTATTGTTACCACAACAACAAAAAGACCGTTTAATTTTTTGTCCATTTTTTATGGTTTTATTGTGAAACACTTGTTTGCCTGGGTTTCATTCTATCCAATAGCTAATATTCCTGAGGATTTCATCAGGAATCGATTTGAGATGATTTATGAATATTTTTGCAGAAATTTTTAACAGAAAGACTTAATGTGGCAGATAAACTACAAATGCTATCGAAAGAACTGCCAATTATGTTTTTTCGTTCCAAAAGTCTGTTTTTTAAAAAAGAACCTTATAAATAATAGTCGAAGCTATGAGATAAATGATTACTTTGAAAATCTCCTTGCAAGTGTGAAATAAGATTGTCAACTTCGTTTATAAATAAAATAATAAAATAAATAAATTCCTAGCCGGCGTGTAATTTGGTATTGAATTAATTAAAAATTGGATGTCTGGTGTTGACATCATTTCAGCAGGTGTATTAGAAGAGCATTGATTCATTTCGACGTTCTAATTTCTTCTAGGAAAAGATCTAAATCGATTATTCCTATTTAATTCAGTTTGAATTAAATCAAAGCTCGATTCTAATATTTCTGAGTTTCCTAGAACAATCTGTACTTGCAATCTAACATGCCAATTCCGGTTTAGGTGACTTGAGTCCTATGAACAGAAAAAACAGTAAGTAAAGCAGTGACCAGGTACTTTCATTTTGAGAGGGATATTTCCGTAAATGTTACAGGAATATCTAGTAAAATATAATAATTTTGTAAGTATTACCCAACAATATTTGTACGACTAACAGTATGGACACATTACATTCGACAGGAATGTTTGGTATTTCTCACAGGAATTCAGAGTATTCTTCCGGAATAAATCTTGTTTAGCTAACAGTATTTTAATGTATTCTGTACCATATGGTTGAAGTTGTTTGGAATAAAATATCGGTTTCCGACGAAGGAACGAACATTATGAAACAGAGCTTCGATAATTTTTAGCATCTTTTGGCCTCCTACCTAGATTATTTTCGATCTACGATTGATACTAACTCTTGAATAACTTTTCGTAGGAAATACAAAAAAAAAGGGGTTATTACATGATCAAGAAACATACTGTAGGAAGGAACAGGGAATTAGCGGTTTAATAGGAGAACAGAGGTTAAAGTCAGGTTAGATCAGATCAGAGGAGCTTCATATTGTGGTACCGTATATTTATTGATGTTTCTTGCATCCAAACATAATCTCAATTCCTCATTATTCTTCTTAACTAACAACTATCGGATTTATAAATCTGGAATAACATTTTTCAATAATTCCATTTACCAACATTTTATTGATTTCCGATGTTACTCCTTTTTGAGCGCTCGTACTACTTACACGAGGGCTATATCATTTCGTCACGATGTCTGTATTTTTCGAATTTTGAGCCGAAAATGGTCTCAATCGACTATGTTCGACTCACTGATGACGAATCCGTCAAAAAATTCGAGTCTGTCCGTCCGTCCGGCCGTCCGGCCGTCAGCACGATAACTCTCGAACGGATCAACCTAAAGACTTGAAATTTTCAGTGTAGGTTCAGATTCCAAATGCCTCGGTCAAGTTCGTTAATGGGCAGAATTCCATCAGGGGTTCCGTAAATATGGCCGTTCAAAATTTTGTTCTCCTTATTACTTCGAAACTACAGATTCGATCGAGATGAAACTTTGCACTCAAATGGAGAATGAGGTGTTTAAGCTAAATGTGAAATTTTGTCCAGATCGCATGACCAGAACCATAGAAACCATAGAAAATTGTAACTTTTGAACGGAACCCCCTAGGAACTTGAAATTTTCAGGATAGGTGTGGATCTGGAATGTCGTGATCACGTTCATCTATGAGCAAAATTATACAAGGTGTTCCGTAAATATGGTAGTTTGAAATTTAGTTTTCTTGATAATTTCAAAACTACAGATTCGATCGTGACGAAATTTTTTATACTTATGGAGAATGATATATTCAAGCTACATTTCTCCAGATCACATGACTCGAACCATAGAAAATCATAACTTTCGAACGGAAAGGCCTAGGGACTTGAAATTTTCAGGATAGGTGTGGATCTCGATTGTCGTGATCAGTTTCATCTATGAGCAAAATTATACTAGGGGTTCCGTAAATACGGTCGTTTGAAATTTTGGTTTCTCGATAATTTACGGATTCGATCGAGATGAAATTTTGTATTTTAATCGAGAATGATATATTAAAACAATATTTTGTCCAGATCTCATGACCAGAACCATAGAAACCATAGAAAATTGTAACTTTCGAACGGAAAGGCCTAGGAACTTGAAATTCTCAGGGTAGGTTTGGATCGCGAATATCGCGGTCATGTTCATCAATGAGCAAAATTAGACTAGGGGTTCAGTAAATATGGCCGTTCAAAATATTTTTTTGCTGATAGTTCCGAGAATACCGAGCGGATTGGGATGAAATTCTGCACCTTGCTGAGTAATAATGTATTCAAACTACGTGCAAAATTTTGTCCAGATCGCACCACCAAGACCATAGATACCGTAGAAAATTCTAGCGAATTATCGAAAAAAAATTGATCAGCTGAAGCACTGACATGAATTCTGGAGTTTCGCCCAAGTTTCAGAATTTTTTTGACAGCTGTCGAAAATTCCTTCAATTGATTTCCGAAACTGGAAAATGCTAATCTACCTACAAGGTGCATGTACGAGCGCTCAAAAGCTCCTGCCTTCACGGCAGTGTTTTTCGTGATTTTTTATAATTATATGGAATTGGGTATGTTTTGATTCGGAAATTTTCTATTCCTCATATTTCTATTTTATGTACATAATCTCCAGAAATCCTATTCACTTAAGTGATAAGATCTTTATGTTTCAATAATAAATTTTTGACTTCTTTTATCCATCTCAAATCACATATTTATAATATCTTCCATTTCATTGAATTTCTGAACATTCATTATATTTATGTCTTTATCGTCTTTTTCAATCGAATCCATTTCATTTGACTTCTTATTTTCAATTGCTATAATTTCTTTCCTCATTTGTAGATGTCCATTTAATAATCAATTATCATATTATTCCTATCCAATTCATCAGTTCTCAATATTGCATCATAATCCATATTTCCCTAATAAAGAATTGTAATTTATTTTCCATTTCTTTGTAAATAACTTGTCCTACTATTCCTTCAGTCACTTCTCCCAATATTTTGTTATTTGCAACTATTAAAGACGTCTTTGGTATTTTATAACAATACTATTCACATTTTAACTGTTGTATTATCTTGTTATTGATCAATGAAATTTCAGGTCCTGTATCTACCAAAATTTCAATGTTTTTCGATCTTAATTTTGCCTTTATGTATATCAATCGTTTTATATCCTCATATTCAAAATTTTTTCCTAAATTCATAAATTCTCTGGATGTTTATAAATAGGTATTATCATTTTCAATAGGAGCTTCTTTCAAAAATTTTCATTTCGATTTTCTTTTTGGGTCTACAGAGGGCACCACCGTATGAACAAAACTCAAAAGATACTATCCAAAGGATTGAAAAGCGACAGAAAAGGTGTGAGCATTTGAATTTATGATAGAGTCTCTCAATACTAGTTTTCAACGAATGTCTCTCTAATTCGTTAGAATAATCCAAAGATACTCTATAATGAATATAAAATAATATAAATTCTTCCCATTCCAGACACCTATTCGCGAAGTCACTCTTTCTCTTTAAGTAGAATGCATCACTACAGAAAATTCCTGTGAAATCTCAGGTTATAAGCTTCGAATACAACTAACTGATATTGTAATATATGAATGGTAGTTCTTTAATTCAACAGAAAATTCCTGTTGAATTGATTCTACAGTTCCTTTATAAGTAAAGAAATTCCTGTTTAAGTTTAGTGTTCATTACTGGAAATTCTTGTAGATACTGAAGTTTGGAGCTTGGAATACAACCAACTAGTTTGTTTTTTAAACGGGAACTTCCTGTAAGTAGTCACGCATATTTCGGTTTTTGTCACAGTATTATTTTTCTGTTGAAATAACAAACTGCAGTTTGTTCGCATCAACTAATGTAAACTTGTGATTTCTAGAGGAATTAAACCACCGGAATTGTTACGTAAAATCAACAAATATTCCTACTTTCGCTTATCTAGGGACAATTTCCTGCAGAAGTAACCGAATTCCCGTTGTATATCCTGGAAAATTTCTTCCAGTGCGTGCTCTTGTTCGAATGAAGCACCCTCCTCTCGCAGAAGAAATTACCCTAATGACGCCCCCGACTAACCTTCACCCCGATTCGAAGCCACCTCGATCATCACGATCAAGGTAACGATTGCCCATGTTGTCGAATACGCAAATGAGGGATGGCATCGAGACTTCAACCCCTCGCCAGAACTTTCCTTCCTGAATATCAATGGGGAGAACGTGTCCCATTACGTATGTTTGTATACGTCATCGAAGACGAGGGTGGCTCTCCGTTCCACGCCGAAAATGTACCATAACTATCGCAACTTGTTTGACTTGCACGCTCATCTGCATAAACAATCGATGCTTGTTAGGAACCTTTGGGCCTAATTACGCGTGGAAGCTTGTTGTTGTTTGTGGAGAAGGTGGTTGTGATTATTAGGGAGCGCCTGGAGTGGTTCGGTGTCTTGGAGAGGCTGTATTCGATTTCCAGGATATCTAAGCCATCCGAAACTTTTATTGGAGTAGTTTGCTTCTCAATCGAAATAGTTCGAAATACAGACGGAATTTTTGGCATAACTTTTACGAAAAAATTTTACCGAATTCTATATGAAGAGTTTGTTTACATTAAGATTTATCAACGTATCTACTCAATTTTTAATGATAATTACTTGAAACTTATGGACTACGACTTCTTACAAATTCATGTCCAAAATGGAAGTTTCATCTCCATGAAAACTAACAATAATTAATAATAATCTAATTTACATTCTTCTTTGATATAATCATGTACAAAGAACATTCTAGGGAATTCTAGAGATTTTTTAGCAATAATTTTATATGCATTTCATCCAAATTGGTCAACCATTTGAAATTTTAAATTAAAAATCAATTTTCTCGAATTCCATATGAAGAATTGGTTTGCATTCAGATTACTTAACGTATCTACTTAATTTTCAACAATAATTACTTGAATCTTATGGACAATGACTTCTTTCAAATTCATGTCCAAAATGGAAGTTTCATCTCCATGAAAACTAACAATAATTAATAATAATCTAATATACATTCTTCTTTGATATGATCATGTACAATGAATATTCTAGGACATTCTAGGGATTTTTTACCAATATTTTGATATGCATTTCATCCAAATTGGTCAACTCCAACCATTTGAAATTTTGAATTAAATGTTAATTTTCCCGAATTCTATATGAAGAATTGGTTTTCATTCAGATTATTTAACGTATCTACTCAATTTTTAACAATAATTACTTGAATCTTATGGACTATGACTTCTTTCAAATTCATGTCCAAAATCGAAATCTCAAATCTCCATGAAAACTAACAATAATTGATAATAATCTAATTCACATTATTCTTTGATATAATCATGTACAATGAATATTCTAGGGAATTCTAGTGATTTTTTACCAATAATTTGATATGCATTTCATCCAAATTGGTCAACTCTAACCATTTGAAATTTTGAATTAAAAATCAATTTTCTCGAATTCCATATGGAGAATTGGTTTGCATTCAGATTATTTAACGTATCTACTTAATTTTTAACAATAATTACTTGAATCTTATGGACTATGACTTCTTTCAAATTCATGTCCAAAATCGAAATCTCAAATCTCCAAGAAAACTAACAATAATTAATAATAATCTAATATACATTCTTCTTTGATATGATCATGTACAATGAATATTCTAGGACATTCTAGGGATTTTTTACCAATATTTTGATATGCATTTCATCCAAATTGGTCAACTCCAACCATTTGAAATTTTGAATTAAATGTCAATTTTCCCGAATTCTATATGAAGAATTGGTTTGCATTCAGATTATTTAACGTATCTACTCAATTTTTAACAATAATTACTTGAATCTTATGGACTATGACTTCTTTCAAATTCATGTCCAAAATCGAAATCTCAAATCTCCAAGAAAACTAACAATAATTAATAATAATCTAATATACATTCTTCTTTGATATGATCATGTACAATGAATATTCTAGGACATTCTAGGGATTTTTTACCAATATTTTGATATGCATTTCATCCAAATTGGTCAACTCTAACCATTTGAAATTTTGAATTAAATGTCAATTTTCCCGAATTCTATATGAAGAATTGGTTTTCATTCAGATTATTCAACGTATCTATTCAATTTTTAACAATAATTACTTGAATCTTATGGACTATGACTTCTTTCAAATTCATGTCCAAAATCGAAATCTCAAATCTCCATGAAAACTAACAATAATTGATAATAATCTGATTTACATTCTTCTTTGATATAATCATGTACAATGAATATTCTAGGGAATTCTAGTGATTTTTTACCAATAATTTGATATGCATTTCATCCAAATTGGTCAACTCTAACCATTTGAAATTTTGAATTAAAAATCAATTTTCTCGAATTCCATATGGAGAATTGGTTTGCATTCAGATTATTTAACGTATCTACTTAATTTTTAACAATAATTACTTGAATCTTATGGACTATGACTTCTTTCAAATTCATGTCTAAAATCGAAATCTCAAATCTCCATGAAAACTAACAATAATTAATAATAACCTAAAATACATTCTTCTTTGATATGATCATGTACAATGAATATTCTAGGACATTCTAGGGATTTTTTACCAATATTTTGATATGCATTCATCCAAATGGGATTCTGACAGTGCCTTGTATCTTGATTATAAGTACCTGCAATATGCCAGAGAGAACGAATCACTATTTGTCAAGTTGTCCAGTTTTCACAACTACTCTACAAGAAGTTCTGAAACATTCTCTATGCCTATACAAAGAACTACAAAGTTTGAATCAACTCCATTGTATCAAATTGTGAAACTTTATAATCATCTACCTGATTTATGAATTATGGATAAATTGAAATTTAACAAAACGGTGAAGTCATTAATGCTTAGTAGAGCCAACTATAGTGTCAGAGAATACTTAGATGATAATTCCCTTTTGTGATTAATTTTGTATTAACTGACTTGTCCTAATCGTTGTTATGTCTCACAGGATCAATAAATATTATTATTATCACTATTATTAATTTGGAATAGGGGACGTTTCGGGTACCGTCGAAAAGCCTGTTTTTCTCGTTCCATTAATTCGACCTCGCAATTTCATCTCTTGTTGGCTAACGTCAACAGATCTTCTCAATTAATGGCGGTAAGATAAGCATAATTTGATTCCTGGAAGCGTCATTAAGATTTTATTAAATATTCATTCCACACAAGGAGTTGAGCATAGGATTTACCACTAGCCCCACCTAGTGATAAGATTGATTTTCATTAGTAGGTAGCTTTAGAGTTTAGAGAATCAATTAAGTTATATCTTAACCACCTGAAGATGATGCTTCGCATCGAAACACTTGTCGTTGAATTCAACCTAATATAGTGGAAATCATATTATTCTATTGTTATGGATTTCCATCAAGTATATATAGAATTTTTATAAATTGTTTGTTAGAACTAGAAAAAAGTTTGTCTTACTTTAACCATGACAAAATTATCACTGATATTATTCTTCAAGTTTATCTCGCCCATGTGGTCGGTGCGAGTTTGTCGCATTCAATCACCTCATCTTCAAATCCCTCCATGTATATTCCACGTTATGCACAAACGAAGCCACCTTTCTGCGTCGCCCTGCGGCCTCGCTTTTTGCCATCGCTTCAGTTTTCACCTTCATAACCCAATATATCAATCTCGCCGGGACGTCTCCTCGAGAACGGCGTTTTTACCAGCGCGTCCAGGGACATAACGACGTCGCCTAAGTGATCCCATCATTATTCGCGCACGGTTCACGTATCGCCCCCTCGACCCCGGGGCATTTTTTCGAGGACGTCTCCCGTGATGGAACTCGTCAAACCGACTAAAAAATTACAATCACGAAAGTGACAAAAAAGTCCCCGAAGCGTAATACCGCAACATTAGGGGCTGGTGGGGAGGGGTAGGCGTAGGATATAACGTGAAATAATGAAGGACAATTCGGAGAAAATGGAAAAAAGCCCCGGATTAATTGGGCCAGCGCAAAAGCCGAATTTGTCGGTATAACCGGATATAAGAGTCGAAAAAATTCGGCGTTCGCCTCTCTTTGGGTTTCAGTCAGACTAATGGGTACTCGCAGAACGATTATTTTTTTTTAACAGTCTCGATACTGCAGAGAGACGAGAGAATTTCCGCGAAAATTGAACGAAATCCAGATGGATGGCGAGGTTTGAGCCTCGATAAAAAAAAATTCCCAGAATCTGTATCATAAAACAACAAGTTGCAAGTAACAAAATGTTATTGGTCTTCAAGTCTTGGGAAAACTGGGGGATTTTCCCAAATTATTGGCATCTCAACTTATAACTCATTTTATCGATACCGAATTTTCCAAAAACATATCAGTTCGATTCAGTCGAACCTTTTCCAATATTAACACAATAAAATTCTTCGGAAAACCTCCTTGAAATAAACATGAAACATGAAATATATATATATACAGGGTCTTTCACGAGGAACCTCACCCATATTTATACGGGAAACTACTGAACGTATTTTCATGAAATTCAGCACTTATAAGTATTTCACGATGCTGATGAAATCTAAAATACTTTCAAGGCATGAGCACCTCCGGTTTTTCCGGAAATGACGTCAACTTCCGTTTTTCAAATTAGAACACCATTTTTTTATTGCAGAAATAGATTCCTTAGAAAATTTCAAGTTATTTTGATGTAACATTTTTCAGTTTTGGTTGGAAAATTCTCTCTGAGCGGGAAAATTCGAAAAAAAAATCGAAAATAGAGCTCCGCTGAAACAAGAATAACTTCGAGGTTTTTGGATGGAAAATTTTCATTTTTGGGATTTTTCAAGATGTAAGATTGATGTATCCACTTTAAAAATCGAAATCGCGATTCATGATACAGGGGGTGAAAAAATCGCTTTCAAAGTTAGGGATGACAAAATCGTGAAAAATCAATTTTTTCAAATTAGAACCCCATTTTTTTATGGCAGATATTGAATCTACGTTAAAAAATAATGTGAGTGTATGCATCACACCCTTGCCCTAAAATGGATATTTTCTGAGTTATGAATTTTCAGCTATTTCTTTTCCCTTCACGCCAAAAAGATGAAATTTTCAGGAACTGTTATTTGAACCATGCTGTAGATTTTTCACCCCTTCTTGAAACCGACTTCAAGTTACTATTAGGAGAACCATGGCAAACTCTCGCAGTTATAACTAGAGAAGATGCTCAAAGTCGCCATCTATTTAGGAACAACCTGTAACTTTTTTCTCTAGCATATTAGGGTAGTAAAATCTAAAACATGGTTTTAGTAACAGTTCCTGAAAATTTCATCTTTTTGGCGTGAAGGGAAAAGAAATAGCTGAAAATTCAAGACGAAAAACAGTTTTTTGTGAATAACTCAGAAAATATCCATTTTAGGGCAAGGGTGTGATGCATACACTCACATTATTTTTTAACGTAGATTCAATATCTGCCATAAAAAAATGGGGTTTTAATTTGAAAAAATTGATTTTTCACGATTTTGTCATCCCTAACTTCGAAAGCGATTTTTTCACCCCCTGTATCATGAATCGCGATTTCGATTTTTAAAGTGGATACATCAATCTTACATCTTGAAAAATCCCAAAAATGAAAATTTTCCATCCAAAAACCTCGAAGTTATTCTTGTTTCAGCGGAGCTCTATTTTCGATTTTTTTTTCGAATTTTCCCGCTCAGAGAGAATTTTCCAACCAAAACTGAAAAATGTTACATCAAAATAACTTGAAATTTTTTAAGGAATCTATTTCTGCAATAAAAAAATGGTGTTCTAATTTGAAAAACGGAAGTTGACGTCATTTCCGGAAAAACCGGAGGTGCTCATGCCTTGAAAATATTTTAGATTTCATCAGCATCGTGAAATACTTATAAGTGCTGAATTTCATGAAAATACGTTCAGTAGTTTCCCGTATAAATATGGGTGAGGTTCCTCGTGAAAGACCCTGTATACACCACATTTATTTAATCCATCCGTTTTATCTTTATTGTTTTTTATTTATCAGCCCGAATTGTTCGTGGTCTTATATGCAACTGAAATATTCTTTGTTTTAAAAAAATGAGGAATTTTTCCCGAATAAGTTGAAACATTATAATGACGGTATTTTCAAGTAGCGTTGGGTATACTTCCTTAAAAGTGTCCTTATTTCATTTTTGTCTGAAAAAGTCTTTGAAAAAAACATAACAAACGTCAATAAACCTTATCACTACAAAAGTGGGATAGTAAAGTTGAAAGACAATATTTTAAATCGTATTTACTTCATTTCAGAGCCCATTGGGGCCCTTTTCTCCGTATTATGTTCCCAGATGTTCCAGCTGTGTGTCAGATTTTGGCAAATTATAAAATTACATCTTGAATTGTTAGAAATCGTTATTTACCCCTATTTTTTTTTACTACAATTCACTTCTTTTGACGAATTATGATCGTATGTTTGATTTTCATCGCGTATTACTTTCTTCGAAACGTGGAATCAATCAATCAATTTCGACTGCATTCTTGTTCGGTATGAAAATGAATATACTGAGATGTCATTGGAATTATGTTCAAATCTCAGCAAAATCGTTTTGAAATTCCTGAAAGAACGTATGAGCGTTTATTTTTAATTGGTTTCACCCCTCGAATCGGTCTATTTCAGCCGGAAAATTTAAAATTTCCGCAGGATATGATGAATAATTTTTGGGATAGCGAATTTTTCGATTTTTAAAATTCTTTGCGTCTCACGATCTTCGCGAAATCTTATGTGGAACTTCGTGCCGTTATTTTAAAACTAAATACAAAGTTTCAATTCGATCAGATCGGCATTCTTCGAATTATTGACAAAACAAATTCAGATGGCTATATCTACTGAAGCCTTCGGCGGATTTCCCCCATTAACTAACTTAACCGTCGCATTCATGCCCTAAAGCCTCTTCCTTCGAAAGTTATTGGGAAATGATAACGCTTTTGTTCATGAGGATGAAATTATGCTTATCTCACCGCCATTCAGTGGGAAGATCTGTTGACGTTTGTTATTTTCAACTCTTGTAGAGCCTTGAGATGAATACACAAAAAACGTCTGTTTCCTCATTGAACGATCAACTAGAGTTGTACAATTCACCATTATTGAATCTTTTTTAAAATTAAAAAATTTTTGTCTCTCTTCTGAATTATGGAAAAAAGAACTATCGTCAACAGATCTTCTCACTTAATGGCGGTCAGATAAGCATAATTTCATCCTTGGAGGCGTCATTTAAATATCATTAAATATTCATCCACACAAGGAGTTGCGCATAGGATTGACCATTACCCCCACTTAGTGATAATATTAGTTTGTATTAGTAGGTAGCTTTACAGTTTAGAGAATTAATTTAGTAATATCTTGACCATCTGAAGATGATGCTTTGCATCGAATTACGTGTCGTGGAATTCAACCCAATGTAATGGAAATCATTTTGGTTTTTCTATTGTGAGTTTGATCATGGATTTTCATCAAGTATCGGCTAATTCTCTTAGGATTACAAAGTACACCACTCGAATTAAGAGAAAACACGAAAAAAACCTGAGAAAGACTGGTCACGAATCCACGATACACGCGTTACTACAGTCTGGTGGATCTTGTCGGAATTAAGGCGACGTGGCATTCTGTTGTGTTCCTGGCTTTTATTTGGTATTATCTAGATTCAATATCAATTTAGGATTTTCGTTCTCCAATATTCCACAGAGACATGTTTCGGTTTACATTTTTTTTAGTAAGAAAATAAATAAGAAAAACACAAAAGTTTCAGCCTGAACAAGCTAAATCAGGAAATGTTGAATAAACTCGAGGATCACATTCCAAGCAGCAATTCTGCACTAAATTTCGACGCCGAGTGTTAATATGTTAATATTCCCCTCGAATCAGACGAGTATTCAATTATGCAGATGCGGTGAAGGATAGAATGCACTCATGATTGTTGTTTGTACCCAAATAAACCCTCAAGTCCCTGAAATAACAACACCTGTTATTCATCTCTCCATAGGGTATCTTAGGAACCCATTCCTCTCCAAATTGGGGCGTTTCCTCCCCGATAATTTCCCCATACAGAAATTTCCATTTTGACGAGGGAATCACTGGGTCGGGTTCTCAACTTCGAGGGGCGCAACATACGCCGATATGTCTATCTCTAATACAACTAGGAATATAAACGAGAACGAGAGCCGAACGTTTCGTCTAAAACGGCTGAGTTATGCATCCTCCATGGGCCCTCGGGAAAAGTTGTATTCCCAGGGCGCAGCTGTTCTTCACATTCGTGTTTTTCATAACAAAAGGAGGGGATCATTTCCATAGAATCCGGTTTCGTCGAGGTACGCCGTCGAATTCCGAGAGATAACTATCTATTTATTGAGGATTGAATAAAACATGAGAATTGTCTGTTTTCATTGAATTTGTAGGAACGGAACGTTATGTATTCGAAAAAATATACATCGATGAGTTGGGAGATGAAGTTACATTTGTTTTGTCAGATGGGCGATACAACATCGAAGATTTATTTTATTCGTTTTCATCGGTTTTTTCACTTAAGTGAATCTGTGTATTGTTATGATAACCAAAACTGCCGATTTATTATTTGAAATTTTGAAGCATGGGCACTAATATTCAATTCTACCAAATTATATTAACTTTATTGTAATCAATTGGAAGACAATAACATTTCGGTACATGCTGAATTAATTCAAATCGTAAGAACGCCTAGAAATGTGAAGAATTAATATATCAATTTAAGTATTTGTTCAGTCTACTCGTACAGCGTTGAAATGTTGAGAGTTTTAAAGGACCCATAAATAAATTGCCTAACGCCCGTTTGATGATCAAAAAATGAAGCGGTGTGAGATTTATAATTTCCCTTCGTCGATTTTAGGAATTAAGCACTTATTTGAGTGTTTAGATGGAAAATTCCACATCCTACCACCACTGTCGGAAATGTGAGAGGTGATTGGTTTCAGACCAATGATTGCCGATGTTTGGTTCACGAAATGCCTCAAAAAGATAATAGAAGATGTGATTGGTTTGACGAAAACGAAAACATCATTTGGAACCACCTAGAATGGAAGGGTTGAAAATTTTCTTAAAATGAAAAAAATTCGGAGAAAGGCAGTTGTTTAGGTAACTCGGTAAAGAAAGGTTTTTGGGAATTCATCAGGAGTGGTTTTCGGGGAGGAGGAAAGAACACGTAATTCGGGAACTTGTTCGTATTGATAATAAATTTTCGGGAATCCGGCGGAAAGTGGTTTTCGAGAAGTAGGCAAGAATAATTTTTTCAGAAAAATAAAACTGAATCTATCGGTAATTTAGTTGAATTAAGAAGCGAACAAAATTATATCGAAACGCCAAAAGGAAGTACGGGTGTGTTCTGTGTCACAGTAAACTCTCGGCTTAATTAAGTGTGAACAACACGATTTCGACAAGGGCAGCATTAATTTACAAAGAAACTTCACAATTTCTCATTAATTCACATTATGTTATTATGGATGATTTTATTAATTGAAATCTTTATTGTGAAACACTAATAATCTATTTTCGATAAGGCGAATTGAATATAAACAGAAAGAAAATTGTAGCTTAATGAGACTTATACATCCATGGTTAGTTTCATATGACCGCAAAATCCACCCCTTGAATTCGACCCTTCCGACATTGGAAATTGCCGAGTTAAGATCAACTGAAGCAAGTTTCAATTCGGAATCAGCGAAGCATTTCGAACTTCTTGAACACTGATCGATAGTGTTTGCCTGAATAGGCCATTACCATCGCATTGTTCGAGAATTCGCCAGATAGATCTTGCGTACATATAATTCAAAGAAACCGAGTTGGTGAAGTTATAAGTCGAATTAGGTAAGTACATATTATATTTCGAACGTAAACGTGCAAACTTCGGATGTGTACTACAAACGATAATCCGGCTTTATTGTGAAATCTCTTGAAAATATGATAAATTCTTCAAATTCATGTATAATTTTTTTTTTAACACCACAGACCATTTTTCATAGTATGATTTTATTTCCTTCCAAAACTTTTTTGTATTTTGCGTTTGATTCTACTCTTCGATCATTCACGAGGAAACATTGAAAAATCTAAATCCTTTTTCGATTTTTCCTTTCGAATGGTCTTGAGTTCGTGAAAAAGACGTGATACAAAAAGATTCGAAAAAAATACTGAAAATAAATTAATACTATGGAAAATGGTGAGTGGCGTTAGACAAGAAATAAACCGATGAAAAGACTTCATTTTCACACTGGTATATTCACAAAATGTCCCAAAACCCACAGAATCACATCTGAACATAACCCAACATTAACTACATCGAAAAATTTTCCTTTTACCTCTTGATTAAACTCCAGAACGTTACCTTCCTTCCCCTAATTCAATCCGGCCATTTGCATAAACATGTAGATATACGGAAAAGGATAATAAACACAGTTTTCCCTTGTTTGAGATGGAATTAATTGTTTTGTCCGAATATTATAAAATACATTAAAAATGCTGAAAGCATTTTCATGTTCTCGAGGTCATAATCATTTTTCGGCCTGGGCCATTAGGAATTTTTGTTGTAATGGAACTTGGCGAACAAAATAATTATATCCTTCAATGTAGCCGAGTCATCTTCAGAGTAAATGAAAATTTTCCAATTGATTAGATTTAATGGGTTTCCTATTGCTGTAAATGTTGAATAAATCACGTGGAATAACGCATATGGAGCCAATGCAGCATCAATGAATCTCTGCCGCGCGTTAGTATTCAGAGACAAATTGGCGCATATATATAATACATAGCAGTGTAATATGTCATTATAGTTGTTTAGCCTATTGTGTGACTAATTTGATCCATTCTGTATTAGTTGCTGCATAGAAAATGTGACATTAGAGGAATGGTAGTTATGGCATCGCAGATGCGATTATCATTCCAATGTTAATGGTTCAGCTTCAAAACGATTAATGGCAATGATGGAACAACATTCACGAATAGATATGAAAATTTATTTGCGAAGAATTCTAATGTAGGATTCGGATTCCATCTGTAAGTGGTCAAGATAAAAATTTAAGGATTAGTCACGATAATTCATTCTGGAAATTTTCTTAACAGTCTATTTTTCAAAATATCCCGATTGAGAAGCGTATAACCACGATGAATATTCCAAGATATACTCAGCCTCCCTTGCCTCTACTGATACAGATTGTCTGTCGTACAGTGTGTGGTTGACATTATTTCAAAGAATTTTCATCTAATTCATTCAAATTCTGTATTCTAATCGAGAATGATATATCAAAGCAACATTTTGTCCAGATCGCATGACCAGAACCATAGAAACCATAGAAAATTATAACTTCCGAAGAGAAAGGCCTAGGAACTTGAAATTTTCAGGGTAGGTTTGGATCGCGAATATCGCGGTCACGTTCATCAATGAGCGAAATTAGACTAGGGGTTCCGTAAATATGGCCGTTCAAAATATTTTTTCCAGATAATTTCGAAACTACTGATTGGATTAGAATGATATTTTACACCTAGCTCAAGAATAATGTATTCAAACTACGTGCGAAATGTCCAGATCGCATCACCAAGACCATAGATACCGTAGAAAATTCTAGCGAATTATCGAAAAAAAATTGGTCAGCTAAAGCACTGACATGAAGTCTGGAGTTTCGCCTAAGTTTGAGATATTTTTTGACAGATGTCGAAAATTCCTTCAATTGATTTTCAAAACTTGAAAATGCGAATCTACCTACAAGGTGGATGTACGAGCGCTCAAAAGCTCCCGACTTCACGGCAGTGCTTTTCGTAATTTTTTTTAGAATAACTTCAGCAGACGATATGTTTAATTTCAAGACAAAAATGCCTTATAAACAGAGGTTCGAAAAAACTTTATCACTAAGCGAAAAGTTTACAGAATTCTTCTGGTTTTTCTCATTAACTCTTCCGAGGTATTCAGATTGGAGGATGAGGTTTTTTTGGGGTTTAATGGAATCATAATCAAAACTTTTGAGAATTAATCCACGCCAACTTTATTGTCGTATGCCACCGACCATTTCCCATAGTATTATTTCATTTTTCGTTTCTTTTACATTTTTTCTTTTTATCATATTTTTCAATGACACGAGACCATTTTCAATGAAAAACCGAAAACGAAGTTAGATTTTTGAATGTTTCCTCGTGAAGGATGGGAAATTACGAGAAAACTCAAGATTCAAGAAAAGAAGAGAAGAGAATCATACTATAAAAAAATTAGAGAGATTGAAGAGTCGGTCACAAACTTAACTCAAAGACGGTGATAATCGAATTCGAAGAATTGCTCAGCATTTTGTAATCTTCAATGTATCCTTGAATTTTTTAGGGGTAATACTCGATATCCCAGAGGGTCCAATAACAAACTATAACTCATTTCGTTGATTGGTATCGACTTCATTGAAGGTCGAGTAAACAGTAAACAAGGTGATAAATTATATCCATTTAATTGAAATCGGATTCCTCATTAGGGAGTTCGAAACAACATTTGCAATATCTTCTAGATTCTAATCAGATAATACTTGGTGTCTACTTTTAAAAAAGCCAAACTTCAGGGGGAGATTATATATGAGATTTGCAACAAAAAATGTCATTTAACTCATGGTCGAAATGTTGACGGTTATTCTTCAAGTAAACGTTCCTTGATTTCACGAAATATTTCAAGTTTTACCATAAAATGAACTATACTTCAGTTATCCTTGTAGCCACATTAATGTTGACCACATATCTGGAAACAGCATTAAATTTGCTACAAGATAGGAATTTCGGTGTTATATGACATTTCTTGTTGCGGATCTCATGTATGATCTCCCACTGAAGTTTGGCCCTTTTAAAACTATAATTAATCAACAAATATTTAAACATACTTGGTGTGTTCGAGGAAAGGGCCTTCCACTTGAACTTCTAAAAATTAACTCAATAACCAATACATTTTTCAACTCGAATTCAGTCGACTTCGGCATTCTTTCGCAAGAAGCGAGAAGGTCTGATATTCGATAAAAATTTCAAGCATAGTTGGAATTCTAGGACTCCCCAAACGAAGCGTGTGGATGAACAACCCCTCCTACGAGAATTCGATAGAGCATCAAGTCGGAAAGTTATATCACCGTCTAACTCACCCGGAGTTACGTACACTTTGATGTTTCCGAGAGATATTTCAAGTGTTAAAACTTTATAACGAATAAAAACATTCCGACTGCACTTCGCGAATTGCCCCACCTCGTCTTATACCCTTCCCGACGCGTCGAAGAGTTCGCGAAACGCCCCAAAAGGAGAAAAGGACCGAACGAAAACAATACAGGAACTCTCATCTCAACTTTACGAGATTTCATTTCGAATTTGTAAGAAATATCAACTTCGCGCGCGCGAGGCTCGGATTGTTGTTGGGAATTCCGGGAGTGGAAGACGATCAATTTAGATTTATGTTTCGTTTTATCTGGCAACTAGCTGGGTTCGGCCGGGATTCTGCTGCAGGATGATCGAACGGGGCGAAAATGGAGAAGGAATTGAGTTCTAATGGGTTGCTTGATGGGGATGATCGGATGGAGATAGCAAATGGAACGGTGAATAATGCAGCGCTGTTTGTTCTTCCGATACGGACTTCGGATGATGGTGTTTGTTGATGGAAGAAGAATAGAAAAACGTAGCTCGATACATGAAATGTTGTGATTTTCAATCTGCTATACAGGGTGTTTCCTGAGTGGTTGGCCACACTCTAGTGGTAAATGCAGGTCATCCAGGCCTTTCAGAAAAGTTGCTAGTTTTGTGTCCTAAGGCTATTACTTCAGGAGATACAGGGTGATTTATGGATTTTGGCAAGAATTTACATAATTTAATCTGAAGAATTCAATTTCCAATTTGGATGGCACACTTGTTACAAGCGAGTAGCGAACGAACGAATTCATATTTTATGTAATTTTTGAGCGCTCGTACAACTTACACGAGGGCTATATCATTTCGTCACGATGTCTGTATTTTTCGAATTTTGAGTCGAAAATGGTCTCAATCGACTATGTTCGACTCACTGATGACGAATCCGTCAGAAAATTCGAGTCTGTCCGTCCGTCCGGCCGTTCGGCTGTAAGCAGGATAACTCTCGAACGGAACAACCTAGAGACTTGAAATTCTCAGTGTAGGTTCAGATCCCAAATGCCTCGGTTAAGTTCGTTAATGGGCAGAATTCCACCAGGGGTTCCGTGAATATGGCCGTTCAAAATTTTGTTCTCCTGATTACTTCGAAACTACAGATTTGATCGAGATGAAATTTTTCACTTAAATGGAGAATGAGGTGTTCAAGCTACATGTGAGATTTTGTCCAGATCGCACGACCAGAACCATAGAAACCATAGAAAATTGTAACTTTTGAACGGAAACGCCTAGGGACTTGAAATTTTCAGGATAGGTGAGGTTCTGGAATGTCATGATGACGTTCATCTATGAGCCAAATTATGCTAGGGGTTCCGTAAATATGATCGTTCGAAATTTGGTTTTCTTGATAATTTCAAAACTACAGATTCGATCGTCACGAAATTTTGTATACTGACGGAGAAATATATATTCAAGCTACATTTCTCTAGATCACATGACCAGAACCATAGAAACCATAGAAAATCATAACTTTCGAACGGAAAGGCCTAGGGACTTGAAATTTTCAGGGTAGGTGTGGATCTGAAATGTCGCGTTCACGTTTATCAATGAGCAGAATTATACTAGGGGTTCCGTAAATACGGTGTTTGAAATTTTCAGGGTAGGTGTGGATCTGAAATGTCGCGTTCACGTTTATCAATGAGCAGAATTATACTAGGGGTTCCGTAAATACGGTGTTTGAAATTTTCAGGGTAGGTGTGGATCTGAAATGTCGCGTTCACGTTTATCAATGAGCAGAATTATACTAGGGGTTCCGTAAATACGATGTTTGAAATTTTGTTTTCTCGATAATTTCGAAACTACGGATTCGATCGAGATGAAATTTTGTATTTTAATCGAGAATGTTATATTAAAGCAATATTTTGTCCAGATCCCATGACCAGAACCATAGAAACCATAGAAAATTGTAATTTTTGAACGGGAAGGCCTAGGAACTTGAAATTTTCAGGGTGGGTTTGGATCGCGAATATTGCGGTCACATTCATCAATGAGCGAAATTAGACTAGGGATTCCGTGAATATGGCCGTTCAAAATATTTTTTTCCTGATAGTTTCGAAACTACTGATCGTTTTGAAATGAAATTTTGCACCTAGCTGAGGAATAATGTATTCAAACTACGTGCGAAATTTTGTCCAGATCGCATCGCTAAGACCATAGATACCGTAGAAAATTCTAGCGAATTATCGAAAAAAAATTGATCAGTTGAAGCACTGACATGAATTCTGAAGCTTCGCCTAGGTTTCAGAATTTTTTTGACAGCTGCCGAAATTTCCTTCAATTGATTTCTAAAACTGGAAAATGCGAATCTACCTACAAGGTGCATGTACGAGCGCTCAAAAGCTCCTGCCTTCACGACAGTGCTTTTCGAAATTTTTTCAAAAGAATTCTAAGCTTGGCCATGCATACTTTTAATTACTTCTTCACGCAGTTTGTTACAACACTAAGTGGGTGCTGGGGGTTGAGAACACAGAGGAGTTGCACAGGAGCTATAAAATTCAAAATTTCAGCAGAAGACAAGAAATATTATCACGAAAGAGCCAACAATCAGGACGGCATTGAAAAAAAATTACATAAAATATGAATTCGTTCGATCGCTACTCGCTTGTAACAAGAGTGCCATACAAAGTGAAAATTGAATTCTTCAGATAAAAGTATGAATTTTCTCATGGCAATAACGACATTTCTCTAAGTGATGTAAAATATATACATTTTGAGGCTTGAATGATAAACCCCGATATTCTGAGTACTGCCCTGAAAATATTGATATTTTGTGAGCCATTCGAAAGGACATTCTGAAGTAAACAAACCCATGAAATTTGATCAATCGGACCTCAGATTCCAAAGTTATGGCTATCAAAAATTCTTCCCAGAATCCATAAATCACCCTGTATCTCCTAAACTAATAGCCTTAGGACACGAAACAAGAAACTTTTCTGAAAGGCCTGGATGACCTGCATTCACCACTAGAGTATGTCGAACCACTCAGGAATCATTTTGTATATTGAGTTCAACTCATACAAAAAACAAAGTTAATCTAATCGAAGCCCCAGCCAACGAAGGGAAGAGCTTCGAGATTACACGACAATGACTCCCTCGAAGGTCCCAATTTCTACACCCGTATATTATGCTAACTACTTCCAGAACGATTAATTTCATTCTTCCCGAATGTTCGAATCAATTAGCTAATTAACAAAGAAGCTGAAGGGAGTTGAATAAAAAAAAATGAAGTTGCGTTTTCATTCGCTCCCCTCCCAGTAAATAAATTAAAATTCAATTACGAAAGTTATTCGGTGGCGATGTAGCGCTAATTGCTTCCCGTTGTCGCTCCGGCGCTTCGGAAAATTCCAAACGCGACTGACGGGCTGATGGAAATTACCGAAGACGTACGAAAATAGTTCACGAGATGGCCTCTGGGCTCCATCGGAATTGCTTGAAAGCGAATAACTTGTATCGTCCACCAGTGGGATTTTTATCTGTTCGCTCGCTTCGGAACGCAAACGATCGGAACGGATCAAAATTCGAATGTTCAAGGATTCGCAGTAGTTTGGACGTCAGATACCATAATTTCCTCTTTATTTCATTGGGGAAGGTATTTTTGAGCTGCACCATAAAAATAGCACGGAAAATTCCAGCCCGGAACGACTTCGAGAAAACTACGATAAAATGCTCCCATATACCGCATTATGAGGCAATCTGCAACACATAAAACCAAAATTCGCCAATTTGAGTAACTCCAGTCACTAAAGAATGAATTATGTATTCGGTCGCGTCAGTGGCTTTCTATTATCTTGGCAGTTTTTTTACTTTAATGGAAGAGACAGCATACTTTTATGACCCCACGTTCGTGATGTAACTCCGTCGTTTTTGAACCGTTTCCAGGATTCCGGAGACCGTATATTCACTAGATGCATCGTCCCATTGGCCAGCATTCTTAGTCGCTAGGTGTTGGGGAAGAAGGAATCAAAATAAAATTAAAAATTCCACGAGGTTCATAACGAACTTAGGCCGGACATGTCGCGACATCCGAACCTTCTAGATGCGACCACGCTGTTCTCGACAGACCGCGACGTTCCAGACTGTTCGAGAAACTTTACAGCGGTATATAGGGTGATTTCAAATTCGACGTTAACCTTGAAGGACGTGTTAGTATGACTCATTTGCTGTCATTTGAGGCATATTTATTGATATCCTTAAATCAACAGTTCACGAGTTGTTTGAGTTTTTGTGTTTTTTGAAAAATTACTCACCCTACTCCATTTTTCGTCAATTTTTTTTACGTTGAGCAAGTTTGATTATTATAATTTCGGATTATTTTCATCAGAGTAGGATATGATATGTATGGTAAAAGCGAAAATATGCTGTAATAGATGATGAAAAAGAATTCGTATGATTTGAAAGTTGGTATATTAAGAAAATAATAGTCAATTTCTGATATCAATTCGCCTGCAACTTTCGAACTGCAGGATTCATGAATGATGAAAGTATTCTAAAAACTTGCAAAATTCCTTCTTTATTTCCTAAAAAAGTTTTCGTTAGAATGCAGGCACTAGTTTCGTTTCAACAGATTTTTTTATAAACAACCTTTTGGAAGTCCAGCATAAAAAATAGTGATTTGGCGTTGATGTTTGGATGGGAGCAATAGTTAATCTTTTGATAGGTCCTACTATCTTCCTGACAACTTAAATGGAGAAAATTATGGAGAATTTTTGAGAACAAATATGGAGAATTTTTTTGGACGAGGTTCCCTTGATCTACAGGCGTGAAATCATTTTCCAACAGGATGGGTGTTATGCACACTATAGGCTAAACGTTCGTATGTTCTTGAACGAATAAATTCCTAATTGGTGGATAGGTAAAGGAGGACCTATTTCGTGGCCAGCGAGATTTCCGAATCTAACACCGTTAGATTTTCATGTTGAATTGATATTAGAAATTGACTTTTCTTCTCTTCATATATCTACTTTCAAATCATACAAATTCTTTTTAAACATCTATTACAGCATATTTTCGCTTTTTCCATACATATCATATCCTTTTTTGATGAAAATAATCCAAAATTATAATCAAACTTGCTCAACGTAGAAAAAATTATAATGGATAAATGGAGTAAGGTAAGAAGTTTTTCAAAAAACACAAAAACTCAAATAACACGTAAACTGTTGATTTTTGGGTATCAATAAATATGGCTCAAATGAGAGCAAATGAACCATACTAACACGTCCTTCAAGGTTCACGTCGAATTTGGAATCATCCTGCATAAATCGACGTCGGCCCTAAGCGGAGACAGTACAGTAGTAGATAGCGTCAAGATAAATTAGATAGTGTGTAAATAAATCAGAGTGGTTAAGAATTTGGACTATTTTTATTACAATATTCATAATGGGATAATCTTCATTGAACGTTTCGTGTATTCAAAACCATTACAGCCTTGCTGTCGTTCTATGGATTTCATGAAAATATGAATCCATCGTTTCGATGCACTCCTAAAGAAATACCGATTATTTCTCGAGAACCGAACAACACTTCCCGAACTCGACGGCAACGTTGGTTTTCCGCCCTAATTTCCCACTTTCCACGAGGAAGAAGGCTGTATGGGTCATTCTTCATGAGCGAAATTGAAAAGTTAAGTGGAGTTAGCAAATTAATTTTGGCAATCGTCGAGATGGGAATCCCCTGAATAATTCAACAGTTGCGGAAAACCCCGAATCCGATTTTTTCTGGAGATTATATGAATTTCAAATTGGGTAATTATCCAGCCGGGAAATGAAGTGAATGCTGATCAAAACACAAAAATATTCCGGAAGATGAAGATTTATAGAGCGATTTCTGGAACGCTCCTGGAGCTATTCAAATTCGGAATTATAAATTTAAACGTTATTTTTATAAAGTGCCTGCAGTGTGAAATGACAATTATGCACCAAAAAATAACCTTGGTTCGGTCTATAACTCCGAGCCGTGCACAAGAAAAGTCCAAACTTTTTTTTTTCAATCGGACTTCCACAAAAATCATTGCAATCATTAATTCGATGCCGTAGATTCAGAATATGTGATTAGTTTTTCGTTGAAGTGTTTACTTTTCGAAATATTTCATTTATAGCCGAAATTTCGGTCAATTCTGAATGACTGTATCTACCAGAATAATCCAGGTGAGCCCACGAAGTTTTTGAGCGCTCGTACTACTTACACGAGGGCTATATCATTTCGTCACGATGTCTGTATTTTTCGAATTTTGAGCCGAAAATGGTCTCAATCGATTATGTTGGACTCACTGATGACGAATCCGTCGGAAAATTCGAGTCTGTCCGTCCGTCCGTAAGCACGATAACTCTCGAACGGAACAACCTAGAGACTTGAAATTTTCAGTGTAGGTTCAGATCCCAAATGCCTCGGTTAAGTCCGTTAATGGGCCAAATTCCACTAGGTGTTCCGTAAATATGGCCGTTCAAAGTTTTGTTCTCCTAATTACTTGGAAACTACAGATTTTATCGAGATGAAATGCACTCAAATGGAGAATGAGGTATTCAAGCTACATGTGAAATTTTGTCCAGATCGCATGACCAGAACCATAGAAACCATAGAAAATTGTAACTTTTGAACAGAAACGCCTAAGGACTTGAAATTTTCAGGATAGGTGTGGATCTCGAATGTCGTGATCACGTTTATCTATGAGCAAAATTATACAAGGGGTTCCGTAAATATGGTCGTTTGAAATTTAGTTTTCTTGATCATTTCAAAACTACAGATTCGATCGTGACGAAATTTTGTATACTAATGGAGAATGATATATTAAAGCAAAAATTTCATGACACATGACCAGAACCATAGAAAACATAGAAAATCATAACTTTCGAACGGAAAGGCCTAGAGACTTGAAATTTTCAGGATAGGCGTGAATCTGAAATGTCACGTTCACGATTATCGATGAGCTGAATTATACTAGGGGTTCCGTAAATACGGTCGTTTGAAATTTTTTTTTTTTCGTTGATTTTGAAACTACGGATTTGATCGAGATAAAATTTTGTATTTTAATCGAGAATAATATATTAAAGCAAAAATTTGTCCAGATCGCATGACCAGAACCATAGAAACCATAGAAAATTGTAACTTTTGATCGGAAAGGCCTAGGAACTTGAAATTTTCAGGGTGGGTTTGGATCGAGAATGTCGCGGTCACGTTCATCAATAAGCAAAATTAGTGTTCCGTAAATATAGTTGTTCGAAATATTTTTTTCCTGATAGTTTCGAAACTACTGATCTGATTGTAATGAAATTTGGCACCTAGCTGAGGAATAATATATTCAAACTACCTGCGAAATTTTGTCCAGATCGCATCACCAAGATCATAGATACTGTAGAAAATTCTAGAGAATTATCGAAAAAAACTTGGTCAGCTGGAGCACTGACATGAAGTCTGGAGTTTCGCCTAAGTTTTAGAATTTTTTTAACAGCTGTCGAAAATTCCTTCAATTGATTTCTGAAACTGGAGAATGCGAATTTACCTACAAGGTAGATGTACGAGCGCTCAAAAGCTCCAGTCTTCACGGCAGTGCTTTTCGTAATTTTTTTAATAATATTATTGTTCTTTACAAATTCAAAAATGTTGATTTGAACGACGTACATAGAATAGTGAAGTTGTAACGAATTTTATCGCGGAGGTCTATTTTTCGACATTTTCAAATGGCCAGTATTCGAGAAGAAAATTTTTTACAAAAAAACTAATCACATATTCTGAATCTACGCCCTCGAATTATTCAATACTTCAAGTTTCATGAAGATCAGGTTTAATTTAATTTTTTCGAAAAAACACAAAATTTCTTATGCATGTATGGAAACTTTCGCGTTTTACAAAAGAAAATTTTTTCATCCTATTGCCACCAAATATACATTATTAACTAACTCGAAGACGTAGATTGAGAATATGTAATTAGTTTTTTTGAGAAAAATGTATTTCTCGAATACTGGCCATTTGAAGATCTCGACAAATAGGATTCCGCGATAAAATTTGTTACTACCTCACTATTGTATGTAGATTCACATTTTTGCTCCTGTCCTGACTCCACGACAATGCTTCTTTGAATTTTTTTTTTTTCGATAACTTCACCTTCTTGAGTTTTCGATAATTCTTTTTCAGCTTCGGAAATTAATTTTTTCCAGGTTGTTTTTGATGAAGGACCCTTCTTTTTCTATATTTTTGAGTGTCCTACTATTGAAGGACATGAGTTTGTGTCGTTCAAATGTCGATGTTCTTTTTGACAAAAAAAAATATCATTATGAATTCATTATATTTCTGATTAATTATGTCGAATAGGGACGAATAGCTTTACAAAATCTCTGTTAATTAGTATTGTTCTATTTATGTATGGATTCACAGGGGTTATTGAGAAAATATGAAACAAATATATGGATCAGATTTTTGAAAGGATAGAAATATGTTTTAGTGCCTGTTTCCACAAACTGTGAAAATTCCATTGGGGTCGGGCCTTGTTTTCCTAGAACGATGCGAAAATGAAAAAAATTGAACAAAGAGCAATAAAACCCAGTCGAGAAATCTAATTAAAATCCATATTTCCAATAGGCGGATATGCCTGGAACGCAGCGAAAATCTATATTCATGGCATTCATTCGGGGATGAGAACGAAGTCTTTATTTCGCAACAGAGCAATCCGTGAATGGAATATCGAGAAGTGATACCAATTAGTTGGGTAACAATTTGGACGAACACAAAGAACAAGGGATTCTTTATCCTCTTCCCAGAGGAAGATATTGTTGTTCCCCTCTTCCAGAAGATATATGGGTACCTAAGCTTATTTGAAAAAGATCCAACTCATTGGTAGATTTTAATTGCTTCCCAAAGCCAAGAGAAAACAACCTGGGCTCGGGTGTTCACCCCCAATGTCGGATTTTGACCATTTCATCAAAGAATAAAAACCGAGTGTTATAAGAAATATATACATACCAGAGTATTGAAAATTAAACACAGCACGAAAAATACTAGAACTAACCGTAAATCTCAACTACATCGAAGTGAATAATAAGATAGATCGTGCGACACTGACTTGCTTGCGTCATGCTGCCTTTCATATCAATTTAGACTATTTAGAGTAATGCTGAATGGACATTTCTCAATTGTGAAATTGCCATTTTGGGGGTGGTAAATAATATACAGCGAGTCAATTCAATTTTGAAAAATTTGAATTCATAAAAATATTAAATTTATTAGATATGAGAGCAAATGGTTGTTGATACAGTTTCACATCAGTTTCGAGTGACGCATCTCGGAAAAACCACTAGCACATCTGTATAAAGCGGATAAAACACTTCAGTATTATTATTCGAACAATTTGAATCGAAAAAAGAGATTAATCCTTTCAAATATCACATTTCCACCAAATTCATTCAGTACAGTAATAATCCAATAAAAATTCTCCCCGATTCGGTTTCACGCGTGGAAATCGACAATTTCACCGTTAGTTGATCCCTTTGAAAGCCTCCCTCCTCCCTCAAAGAAACCCGGTGAACGCTTCAGAGCCAACGAAAAAAAAACTCCCACAAACAGGGTGCTCTTTTCAATTACCACGACTATTTTCGAACAGGGTGTAAAGTACAAGAATAAACAGAATTAAGAAATGAAAGCTTTCTTTTTACTTCACGAAGTGGAAGGGCATTCATCCACAATGTTGAAAAATATTTTCTGTAGGTTTGTACATTTAACGTTGTTGAATGGAGTTAATGAGAAACTCGCCAACATCAAGGAACGGGATATTTTTTTAGTGTTTTCAACGTTTCGTATTTACTTCGCGTCGTATTATTCGAAGAGGAAATGGCTTTGGATTCGTGACGTTTCGTTGTTATTCACGATCAGCCCTTCAATAAACAATAATAATGAAAAATTAAATGAAATTTATAGGAAAACTCACATTATGATTATATGAATTTCCAATGGTATAGAGATGTTTACAAAGACGAGCCATATCGTCCTTTCCGCGATTAAAGTTGGCGAGATTCATGACCTCATATTTTCGGTAAATCGTTATTCGTAAACTAAGACATAAGACATCCCTTCTTTAAATCTATACGGTGATTTGTAACGTTACGAAATCAAATATAATAAAATAAAGAAGATTAAATCTTACCTTCCTCAAACAGAGCAATAAGAAATATGTTTTGATCGAAGGAGAACTTTCTCGTTTCCATGGAAGTAAGCCTCCGATGTTTTCTAAATAACCAATTAATTCTCAAAGAATGCTTCGAGATAAATTATATTTTCGAACGTTTCCAGGATATTTCAGACAATGAAGATACACAGGGCCCGATCTAGGGGGGACATCTGTGATGTTTCAAAAATGATTTTTATTTTGAGTCACCAATCGGAACTTTGTGAAAAGAGGGAGAAAAATTGAGGAATCTTATTATATTCCTTATCTTAATTGTGATGAGAAAAGCAAAGAATTAATTCTTCAATGTTCGTTGTGTGTGTCCAGATTGGAAGTGTTTCAAGTTTTTTTTTCATATTCTGACTGAGCCAAGAAGAAGCAATTTCATTACGAGTGTAGTTTCGTCAAAACTATAAAATTGAAGTATTTACGATTTTAATTGAAGCACTGGACCCGTTTGTATTCGAAACGATTCCAAACACTCCATAGCGTTCGATTATCCTCGGTGACACAAAAATCTTCCCTCGCAAAGAGAATAATCCACGTTTTTCCACATTCCCTTCTCGCCTGTTTCATCCACGATTGGGAAATAATTTCATCTGTCCTATTTTGGGCTACGTAGGTGAACAAATAGAATTCAGTTCGTTCTGAAAACTGTGGCGTTGATTTTCAACTGATCGACGGTGCGACCTTATTATCTAAATTCATCATTCATCTCATTCAGTTTTTTAGCTTTATCCATAAACAACATCCGGAATTTCTTGAAGGTACATCCTTCACAATAAATGTTATTATTCAAACCATGACACTGATTGACTTAAATATACACTGCAATATGCTCTGAAAGCCTCCAAACTCTTGATTCGGAGACCTCGACATGCAAGGACCAATTCAGCTAAGAGCTCGAACGAGAGAATATTCGCCATCATACACAGAGACATAAGACTTTTGTTTACCAAGCTCCGTAAAGAGAATTTAGTGGATGTTCGTTCGGTGAACTGAATATAGGGTCGGAAATTTGGAGTGGAATAGATTAATCAGATTTCCATTTGGTATGGAAATGTAATGTATAAACTTGTTGTACACTTTTGATTCATTTCATTTTTATTACATTTGTTATTATTATACAGGATGTTCCTAAATTGGGGGTGAAAAGGAAGAAGGTAGATTCCTTAAGTAATTTCAAGGAAAAAAAGTCCCATAAACATGGGATCGTAAACGTTTCGTTTTCGAGATACAGGGTGTTTGAGTTCGAATTTTTTTCAAGTATTTTTTCTCCTAGTATCTACAGTTCACAAGAAATTCAACTGAAATTTGGCATAGATATTAACAATAGAGAGTTTAAACCATGTGTCATGCCAATTCCGATAGCAAATCTACAGGGGGATATTTTTTTTGAAACAATGTCCCCTGTTTTCTTCCAGAACTTTTTTTTGGTTAGCCACTGTTAATTTCAAAAATGTAAAAAGCAGCTTTGTTGTTGAACTAAACTTCATGGTTTTTTTGTAATTTTGTCATATCTGCTACCGATTTCGAGAATAAAATTGTCATAAAAATTCAGTTTACTGTGGAGAATTGATTCTTTATTAGTTTTTACACATCGAATTAAACTTTTGTGTTGGATATTTTGTGAAGTGTGAGATACTATGAGAAAAAAACTTGAAAAAAATTCAAACTTTAAAACCTTGTATCTGGAAAACGAAACGTTTGCGGTTTCATGTTTATGAGAGTTTTTTCTTAAAATTGCTTGAGGAACCTCCTCTTCTCAGTAAACACCATAACCTTTGGAAGCTGAAGAGTCGAATAGTTTGGAAATGTTCAGTGTACGTTCGAGGTCCTAATGCGCCGGGTCTAGTTTGTAAATGGGCGAAAACCGCAGAATAAATTTTTCCTGAATTATTCAAAAAAAGATCTGATCAAATTTAAACTCAGTATTTTGTTGTAAAATCAAATTTCGTGGAGTTGTCATCACTAGAAGAATTAAAAAAAAAAATCATTTCAAAAACTTCAGTTTCTCGGATACTTTTCGCCATATTCAGCAGAATTTTGTGTCTACATTTCAGCTGTGAAGAGAAATTTGAATTCTTCAATTTATGATTTGATTCAAAAATTTGCATTCCTTTCGAAAGCCGAGTAGATTTCGGAAAAAACACACCGATTTGATGGGTGAATCTAATAAAAAACGAATATTTAATATTCCTGAAACTTCAATCGATTTTGGTGAGTTTCGAATATAATTTCAATGACATCTCAGTGCATTCATCTTGATTCCGAACGAGAATGCGGTCGGAATTGGTTGGGCCGAAATCGTTGAAGAAATTCATTTGGAGTGAGAAATAGAGGCAAAGATGATTTTCAACGATTTTCTAGCCTCATAATATATTTTTCCAGAATTTTTATTTATGACGTGATTTGAATTCGAAAACTACCAGGAAACTCTGAAACCATGCGTTAATAATTTTCAGAAAATGGCCCATACTGGTCTGAAATGAGGTAAATACGATCGAATAGATCTTCTTCCATATTTTCCACACTACTCTTATAGGTTTTCTATCTCATTATATGTAAGTTTCAAGGATTTTGGAAAAAAACAGGCCGATCCGAGAGGTGAATCGAATAAAAAAGGAATTTTGAATTATCCTGAAAATTCAATAGATTTTGGTGAGTTTTGAATATATGTAATTTCAATGATATATCTGGGTGCATTTATCTTCATTCCGAACGAGAATGCAGTCGAAATTGATTGGGTCGAAAATCTTTGAAAGAAGTGATTTGGTGTGAGAAATATAAGCAAATGATGATTCCTAACGATTTCCTAGCCTCATGATAGGTTTTTTCAGAATTTCAATGATTTACGACGTGATTTTAAGTCGAAAACTACCAGGAAACACTGAAATCATGCGTTAATAATTTGAAGAAAATAGCCCATTCTGGTCTGAAATGAGGTAAATACGATCGAATAGATCTTCTTCCAAATTTTCTACACTACTCTCATAGGTTCTCAACGTATGTAAAGATTTCCCAGTCTCATAATATGTTTTTTCACATTTTCGAAGATTTAAGAAGTAATTTTATAATTCGTCAAAATTTGAACTTCTGAAACATAAGACATTAATATGTTCAAATTCATTATGTCTCGACTTTACGACCTCACTTTTGTAGGTTTCCAACGATCTTGAAGAAGTAATGAACGTAATTCCATCAAGTTAATTTTCTGTTATTGTCCATCAATTCTAGCCAGTGAAACGAATTTGAAGGAAAAATAGAAGTTGGAAATTCAGGTAAGTGATGATTCTCAAATGAATTTGTCGAAATCTTGAATTTTGTATGCAAATATCTTGAAATATACCGATTAAAAAAAATAAAGAAATTCTTTTCAAAAACTTCAGTACCTAAGAGAAATTTGATATATTCCATTCCATTCTATGATTCCATGTATTGAAGTGTAGATCTCTCAAAATTATATTATTTGTCATTCTTTTTATAATGACGAAACCCATTAATCTTAACACTTCACATAGGGCGGTAATTACTCATTTCTCGGCTGAAAAAAAAAAAAAATCGTCGATAAATGCGTGGATCACGTGTTCGAGTAACACTGTAATCTGAGTTTTACAGGAATGAAATGAGTGGTATTACTTGCAAATTTTCAGAGTCAGACCAACGGTAAAGTATTGATCCAAGAAATAAAAATGCATTAAATCACTTAAGTGAGATTAATTTTCTGAACGGAATTGATAACTTCCAACCATTAGCTAGAAACAAAGGCGGTTGGTGTATAAGAGTTCTGAGAATGAGAAAAACATTTCGAGACTTCAAGTTTTTTATAGTATGCGTAGTAAGTAAGTTGGTGAAAATCCAAAAAAAGGAGTAACAACTGAATATACAGTGGAATTTTCGGGAAATCGGTAAGTAATTTTTTGATTTCTTTTTTTTTCGGGTAATATTTTAGGTAAAAAAAGCGCATTCGAATATTTCGGAATTTTATTGCTTTTACTCACGCATTTTCTTAAACAGGTCACGAGCCGCTACTGGCTAGAAAAAAAAGAAACATTCCCAAAAAACCCAATTTCTAGAGACCTTCAAAATATTCTATGACCAAACGATGGGTTCTATGAAGAAACAACCTGCATATTTGAAATCGGCGTGGTCGAATCAGCTCCTATCAAAAATTGTCAGAACATACCGCCCCAAAGTTTTAGTTATTTATGTCCATTAATTCAGTGATACATTTAGAGTGAAATGACAATATTGACCCAGAAACTCTCATCAATCTCCCCTAGGACGTTTTTTCAGAAGGGAGAATCGGGGAATCCCCCCACGTTTCAGCATGTAAATTGGATTCTTTCCCGGCCATATTTTCGTCGTTGGATAACCCGAAACGGCCTACCCCGACGCGATTCATCGTCCGTTTAAAAGAAAAAGTTTCAGATAGACCACTCTGTCTGATTGAGTCGTTCAGTTCAATGGGGGCCGTCCTCTCTTCGGGGAAATGTTGCACGTTCGTCAATAAATCTGGTAATTTCGGGTTATGTACATCCGATGTTTAATCTTTTTGCGTTTTGAGTCTGGCGGAGGAGACAATCTGCGTCCGTCCCGGGAGATTAAGCGGGGTTTCGGTGTTTTATTATTTTGATGAAATTGCGTATCGCCAAGCAGAGATAGGATAAAGAATTGATTATTCACTTATTCAACTTTATTTCGGGGTGAAAGTTTTCGTCAACGCCCACCCCTCATTGTGACGATTTTTTTTTGCAAACACCAGTTTCCTAACTAATAGAATCGTCTCAACCTCAGGAAATCCATGGTTTATGAGGATATTCGAATAAATTGGCAACATTTTCCGTAAAAAAAATTCGAAATAATGTTGTATTTGTAAGCGGGTGTTACCATTGAAAATTAATTCCATGAACGGCAAAAATTTGATAAATTTATTCAAAACATACTTTGAACCGGCTCATTCGCCATTTTGCAACTCTACCTAATTCCTTAATACCAGATGTTAGCTACTGAATTTCAGTGCAAAAAAATTATTTCGAAAGGAAAATTTGAAAGCTTCGATTAGACAAATTTGTGTTTCATCTGAAATTGAATAGGTACTTTCGAATTTCAATTGTTTGTTTTATTTGAGAGCCAATAATCATTTCCCGAAGAAGTGAATTGAAAGATGTGAAATAAATTGGTAACGTTTCCTAGAAGAAAACGTCGAAATAATGTTGTGTTTTTAGGCGAGTGTTACCATTGAAAATTAATTTCATGAACTGCAAAAATTCAATATTTATTCAAAACATACATTGAACCGAGCCATTCGCCATTTTGCAACTCTAACTAATTTCTTAATACCAGTAGTTGTTGGCTACTGATTTTTAGTGGAAAATAATAATTTCGAAAGAACAATTTGAAAGCTTGGACTAGACAAATTTGTCTTCATTGAATAGGTAGTTTCGAATTTCTATAGTTCAATTTTTTTGAGAGCCAATAATCATTTCCCAAAGGAGTGAATTGAAAGATGTGAAAAAAAAATTGAGAGCCAATAATCATTTCCCAAAGGATGTGAATTGAAAAAATTGTTGCATCTGTAGGCGAGTGTGACCATTGAAAATTAGTTTCAAGAACTGCAAAAATTCAATGAATCTATTCAAAACATAAATTGAACTGGCTCCTTCACCATTTTGCAATTCTACCTAATTTATTAATACCAGGAGTTGTTAGCTCCTGAATTTCAGTGCAAAAAAAAAATTTCGAAAGAAAAATTTGAAAGCTTAGATTTGACAAATTTGTGTTTAATCCAGAATTGAATAGGTAGTTTGGAAAGTCAATAGATTGATTTCTTTTAGAGCCAATAATAATCATTTCCCAGAGAAATGAATTGAAAATGTAAGAAGTTGGTAACGTTTCCTAGAAAAAAACGTCGAAATAATATTTCATTTGTAGTCGAGTACAACTATTGAAAATAAATTTCATGGACTCCAAAAATTCAATATTTATTTAAAACATACATTGAACCGACCCATTCGCCATTTTGCAACTCTAACTAATTTCTTACTACCAGTAGTTATTGGCTACTGAATTTTAGTGGAAAATAAGAATTTCGAAAGAACAATTTGGAAGCTTGGACTAGACAAATTTGTCTTCATTGAATAGGTAGTTTCGAATTTCTATAGTTCAATTTTTTTGAGAGCCAATAATCATTTCCCGAAGGAGTGAATTGAAAGATGTGAAAAAAATTGAGAGCCAATAATCATTTCCCAAAGGATGTGAATTGAAAAAATTGTTGCATCTGTAGGCGAGTGTGACCATTGAAAATTAGTTTCAAGAACTGCAAAAATTCAATGAATCTATTCAAAACATAAATTGAACTGGATCCTTCACCTTCTACCTTCTACCTAATTTATTAATACCAGGAGTTGTTAGCTCCTGAATTTCAGTGCAAAAAAAAAATTTCGAAAGAAAAATTTGAAAGCGTAGATTTGACAAATTTGTGTTTAACCCAGAATTGAATAGGTAGTTTGGAAATTCAATAGATTGATTTCTTTTAGAGCCAATAATAATCATTTCCCAGAGAAATGAATTGAAAATGTAAGAAGTTGGTAACGTTTCCTAGAAAAAAACGTCGAAATAATATTTCATTTGTAGTCGAGTACAACTATTGAAAATAAATTCCATGGACTCCAAAAATTCAATATTTATTTAAAACATACATTGAACCGGCCCATTCGCCATTTTGCAACTCTAACTAATTTCTTAATACCAGTAGTTGTTGGCTACTGATTTTAAGTGGAAAATAATAATTTCGAAAGAACAATTTGAAAGCTTGGACTAGACAAATTTGTCTTCATCGAATAGGTAGTTCCGAATTTCTATAGTTCAATTTTTTTGAGAGCCAATAATCATTTCCCAAAGGAGTGAATTGAAAGATGTGAAAAAAAATTGAGAGCCAATAATTATTTCCCAAAGGATGTGAATTGAAAAAATTGTTGTATCTGTAGGCGAGTGTGACCATTGAAAATTAGTTTCAAGAACTGCAAAAATTCAATGAATCTATTCAAAACATACATTGAACTGGCTCATTCGCCATTTTGCAACTCTACCTAATTTCTCAATACCAGTCGTTGTTAGCTACTGAATTTCAATGCAAAAAAAAAATTTGAAAGGAAAATTTGAAAGCTTGTACTAGAAAAATTTGTGTTTCATCTAGAATTGATGGATGTGGGTTAATTGAAAATTAATTTCATGAACTGCAAAAATTCAATAAATTTATTCACAACATACCGGCTCATTCGCCATTTTGCAAATCTGCCTAATTTCTCTACACCTGTAGTTGTTAGCTACTGAATTTCGGTGCAAAAAAATAATTTTGAGAGAAAAATTTGAAAGCTTGGACTAGACAAATTTGTGTATCATCTGAAATTGAATAGGTCCTTTCGAATTTCAATATTTTGATTTTTGGAGAGCCAATAATCATTTCCCAAAAAAGTGAATTGAAAGATGTGAAAAAAAAATTGGTAACGTTTCCTAGAAAAAAACGTCAAAATAATGTTGTATTTGTTGGCGAGTATTACCATTGAAAATTAATTTCATGAATTGCAATAAATTTATTTACAACGTACATTGAACCGGCTCATTCACCGCCTCGCAACTCTACCTAATTTCTCAATACCAGTAGTTTTCCTGAATTTCTGTGCTCCTGATTTCAGTGCGAAAAAGAACTTCGAAATAAACATTTGAAAGCTTGGACTAGACAAAATTGTGTTCCATCTTGAAGTGAATAGGTAGTTTCGAATTTTCATAGTTTGCTTTCTTTGAGAGCCAATAATCATTTCCCAAAGAAATTAATTGAATAATGTGAAAAAAATCGGTAACGTTTCCTAGAAAAAAAAACGTCAGAATAATATTTTATTTGTAGGCGAGTGGAACCATTGAAACTTAATTTCAGGAACCGCAAAAATTCAATAAATTTCACAACATACATTGAACCAGCTCATTCACCATTTTACAACTCTACTTAATTTATTAATACCAGGAGTTGTAAACTCCTGAATTTCAGTGCAAAAAAATGATTTCGAAAGAAAAATTTGAAACTTTGGACTAGACAAATTTGTGTTTAATCCAAAATTGAATAGGTACCTAGTTTCGAATTTCAATAGTTCGATTTCTCTGAGAGCCAATAATCATTTCCCAAAAAAGTGAATTGAAAATAAATTGTTTACGTTTCCTAGAAAAAAACTTCAGAATAATATTTCAATAGTCGAGTGTAACCATTGAAAATTAATTTCATAAACTGCAAAAATTCAATGAATTCATTTAACATACATTGAACCGGCTCATTCACCATTTTGCAATTCTACCTAATTTATAAACACCAGGAGTTGTTAGCTCCTGAATTTCAGTGCAAAAAAATAATTTCGAAAGAAAAATTTGAAAGCTTAGACTTGACAAATTTGTGTTTAATCCAGAATTGAATAGGTTGTTTCGAATTTTAATAGATTGATTTCTTTTAGAGCCAATAATAATCATTTCCCAAAAAAATGAATTGAAAATGTAAGAAAATTGGTAACGTTTCCTAGAAAAAAACATCGAGATAATATTTTACTTGTAGTCGAACTGTTGAAAATAAATTTCATGCAACTGCAAAAATTCAATAAATTTATTCACAACATACATTGAACCGGCTCATTCACCATTTTGCAATTCTACCTAATTTCTTAATATCAGTTGTTAGCTACTGAATTTCATTGCAAAAAAATAATTTCGAAAGAAAAATTGGAAAACCTGGACAGCAAAATTTGTGTTCCATCTAAAATTGAATAGGTACTTCCGAATTTTAATAGTTTAATTTCTTTGAGAGCCAATGATCATTTCCCAAAGAAGTATTTGTAGGCGAGTTTTACCATTGAAAATGTATTTCTTTGAACCGACTCATTCGCCATTTTGCAACTCTACCATTTCTTAATACCAGTACTTGTTAGCTACTGAATTTCAGCGCAAATAAATAATTACGAAAAAAATTTTTTTAAGCTTGGACTAGATAAATTTGTTTCATCTTCATCTTCCTCAACTTTCAGGGTACGTTCGAGGTCTGAATGCGCCGGTTAATTTCGTGAATAGGCTAAGTGTTCCGTTAATAAAGTCAACTGAATTATTTTCCCCCCATTAATTCGAAAAATAACGATTCGATGGAATTGAAACTTTATATCAAGTTGTGAAATAACATCACGAAGGTTCGTGTGTCATTTCATCAGCATCGCATCACTAGAAAAATAAGAAAAAACAGAAAAATAAAGAAAAAAAAAAATTAAAAAAGCTTCACAACTGTTCCACGTGAAAAGAGAATCGAGGTTTCCGTTCTGGCGTTGAGTAATTTCATATATTCCATATTTTTCTGCGATTTCATCTCTTGAAGTGTCCATGTGTTAAAATCACATTATTTGCCTGTTCAAAGAATCTGTTGCTCGATAGTCCCGCAAAAAAGTCAACTCATGTCAAATCAAATCAAAATGGTCATAGTTCAGTTAATTCTTCACTTACACCATTTCAGGAACCCAAATTCATTTGACATCGCTGTTAAGTTGAATTTTGAAGAAGTTAAACTACAATTTGATCAGTCTTTATGAAACCGGGGGTGAGTTTGATAAGACTAGAAGCCAAGCAGCGTTGTGCGAGTTTAGTACCTGGATGAGTGACCGCCCTGGCGATGAATTTAGAGACGTCAGTGTTTTTTAAATCAACTAACCTTCAGTTACTCCAAACTCCCGGCGAAGCATTAATCCATCCGATAGCGCCTATTCTAACACTCTCCCGCCGTGTACGACGGAACCCACACCTGAACTTGTTCGCACTCGACACCTCTCCGACGGGGCCGAACCCCCCGTTCCCGCAAAGTCGTCGGCCACTCGGCGATCTTAAGCCGGAATTCGACGCGTCTCGTTCCGCGAACAGGAGAAGCGATCGGGACAACTGTGGACGCGACAGTGGATCCCGGGTCGACGCTTTGCGCCTCGGCGCCGCCCGCACTTGCGCCCGTGTCTTCGAAAAATAGTAGTTGCATCCTCGCCGCCCGCCCGAGACTTACGCCGGCGAAAATGCAATTTTCTCGGTTGTTGCACGCGATGCGGTTTTTGCGTTGTTTGTCCCGATCTAGTTTCGCATCTTCGGTGTCGGATTATTTGTCTCAACAAACTCACCCCCGGTTTCTGAAAGGCCGATAGAACCGATGTCAAATCAATGTGTGGTTCTGAAATGTTGTTTGTGTGAAAAATCAACTAATCTATGATCATTTTGATTCGACATGAGGTGTTTTGTAGGGAGACTATCGAACCAAAGATTATGAAACGTATCACAGATTCTGTGAACCGGTTGGACGACGGGACACCTGCAACTTAGATAACAAAATTCAGTAGAGGCAAGTCATTCATCGACTACATTGTAGTCGATGGATGTTGTGACTAAAGGGCGAGATAAGGTCGAGAAAGGGGGAGAATATGCAACTGCGATTGATTATGGGAAAATTTCGGAGAAAGAATTTAGGAACGTGGGTGTCCCCAAGCCAAGTGAGAGGCACTGAGAAAAATGTCCACTCAGGAATTAGGTTTTTGAACGGGGAAAATGTGGAAATAATTGTATTTATTTTATATCGAGTTAATTATGAAACTAGGTGGATAATAGATGTTTTTATTTTAAAGTTTTTTTGTTGTTTGTGAAGAGCTCGATTTTATGTACGCATTTCATCATCATTTCTTGTAAATATAATATGTTCTTTTAAATTTTTGGGTTTTCTTTCCTGAATACCTGTTCCTCAGGGTGAAACAAAAGACTTCCCCTTCGTGCAGGAAGCACGAACTCAATTCTTTTCGGACAAAAGATTATAAATGGTGACAGCGGGTAGATATATAAAAAATACTAAAATTCCATCTTAATAACTTGAACCACTATTGAGGGCACAAGTCGTATTATTACAACTTTATTATTACAGAATTATGTGGAATATATCAAATTTCTCAATAACAGATCAGAAAAACTTTTTAAACTATGTTTATTGAATTTTGGCGGACCCTTGAATTAGCTTAACGAACGTCATTGACGTCTGAAAATAGATAGTTACTAGATTTTCAAAGATTCCACAATCCGTGAAATTTTTTCAGTACCACCGAAAAATCTTTCCGATAACCTCGGCGTACAGTTTCCGACAAATGCCCACTCAAGAAATCAGATTATACAGCAAACTTTCTAATGAGTTTCTCCGGAATACTAATAAGGAAAAACTCGTAAAATTTCCTATCGATAAAGGTCCTCGAAAGGTTCAGTTCGAAGTTCACGATTTCCCAATCTGCATTTATTCGAATATTACCAATTATTCAACAGTCTGCCTCGTCCATTCCGTGGAAAAACATTCTTTCACCGGCGTGAAAAGACCGTCTTGGGAAATCTTCGCGAGGATACATAAGATTCGGGAAAATCTTCTTCATATTGCCTCCCTCGCTTCATATTATTTATCACACTGAAATTCTATGGTAATAATTCAAATCTACACTGAATAAAACGAATCCCAGGAATTTCCGGTTAAATACATTTCTGTTGTTTAAACGCAACGGTTGTTATCACAACAAAGAAAGACCGTTCTGAGAACAATCTGTACTTGCAATCTAACATGCCGGCTCCGGTTTAAGTGAGTTGAGACCTATGAACAAGAAAAACGGTAATTATAGCAGTGATCAGGTACTTTTATTTCAAAAGGAACATTTCCGTTACAGGAATATCTAGTAAAATATAATGATTTTGTAAGTATAACCCAACAATATTTGTACGACTAACAATATGGACACATTAAATTCAACTGGAATTTTTGGTATGTTTCACATTAATTCAGATTATTTACCGAAATAAATATTGTTTGACTCACAGTATTTTAATCTATGTTGTACCATAAGGTTGAAGTTGTTTGGAATGAAATATCGGTTTCCGACGAAGGAACGAACATGATGAAACTGCATTTCGATCATTTTTGCATTTTTTGGCCTCCTTCCTAGAATTGAATATTATCGATCTACGATTGACACTAACTCTTGAATAACTTTTCCTAGGAAACACAAAGAAAAAGGAAAGAGGGTTATTATATGATTAAGAAACATAATGTAGGGAAGAACAGCAAAATTGGGGTTTAACAGGAAAACATAGGTTGAAGTCAGGTTAGATCAGAGCAGAGGAAGGAAGAAGATTAGATTTGTAGCGATCTGCACCGACGGCCCAACATTTAACGTACCGCTCGACAGTGGGCGCCACCGAATAGACAAAACTCAAATGATACTACCCAAAAGATTGGAAAGTGACAGAAAAGATGTGAGCATTTGAAGACAGTAATTCTGTGAATAAATGAACAATAATTCTGTCAAAAAAGATGAACTTCAGGGGAAAAACGAAAGCGTTAGAGCAACTAGAATAAAAAACAATAAATAAATTAAATTCCATTTCATTTTGAATCTTTGATCAATCCTAGAATATTGCAGATATTTATTGGCTATCTCGTCAAAGAAGATTAACTCCAGAAAAAAAATGAGAGCATGAGAGTAACTAGAATAAAAAACAATGGAAAAAATAAAATTTTATGTAATTTTGGATCTGTAATCAATTCTAGAATATTGCAGATCATTATTACCTATCTCGTCAAAGAAGATAAACTCCAGAAGAAAAATGAGAGCATTAGAGTAACTAGAATAGAAAACAATGGAAAAAATCAAATTTTATGTAATTTAGGATCTGTTATCAATTCTAGAGTATTGCAGATCATTATTACCCATCTCGTCAAAGAAGATAAACTCCAGACGAAAAATGAGAGCATTAGAGTAACTAGAATAAAAAACAATGGAAAAAATCATATTTCATGTAATTTTGGATCTGTAATCAATTCTAGAATATTGCAGATCATTATTACCTATCTCGTCAAAGAAGATAAACTCCAGAAGAAAAATGAGAGCATTAGAGTAACTAGAATAAAAAACAATGAAAAAAATCAAATTTTATGTTATTTTGGATCTGTAATCAATTCTAGAATATTGCAGATCATTATTACCTATCTCGTCAAAGAAGATAAACTCCAGAAGAAAAATGAGAGCATTAGAGTAACTAGAATAAAAAGCAATGGAAAAAATCATATTTAATGTATTTTGGATCTGTAATCCATTCTAGAATATTGCAGATAATTATTACCTATCTCGTCAAAGAAGATAATCTGCAGAAGATAAATGAGAGCATTAGAGTAACTAGAATAAAAAACAATGGAAAAAACCATATTTTATGTAATTTTGGATCTGTAATCATTTCTAGAATATTGCAGATCATTATTACCTATCTCGTCAAAGAAAATAAACTCCACAAGAAAAATGAGAGCATTAGAGTAACTAGAATAAAAAACAATGAAAAAAATCAAATTTTATGTGATTTTGGATCTGTAATCAATTCTAGAATATTGCAGATCATTATTACCTATCTCGTCAAAGAAGATAAACTCCAGAAGAAAAATGAGAGCATTAGAGTAACTAGAATAAAAAACAATGGAAAAAATCAAATTTTAAGTAAATTTGGATCTGTAATCAATTCTATAATATTGCAGATTACCAGTATCTATCTCGTCAAGGAAGATAAACTCCAGAAGAAAAATGAAAGGATTAGTGTAACAAGAATAAAAAACAATAAAAAAAAATCAAATTTTATGTGAGTTTGATTTATTAATCCCAGAATGTTAGAAATCCTGACCCAGATTGAAAATCAAGAGACACGACATTTCAAAAAATGTCAATATTAATAAATTTATTGTATTGTCAAGTTCATAATAAAGGTTTAACGTATTGACGATGGTTTATCAAATCTCTTAACGCATCGGCAGGGAAATTATAACGTATTTTTAAAAAGAATGTTGCAGATAACTACTAGCTATGTCGCCAGAGAAGATGAACTCCAAAGGGAAAAGGTTAGACAAACTGCAGTTTGGTTGCATCAACTGATGTAAAACTTGTTATTTCTAGAGGGGGGGAATCAAACGACATCGCTTATATAGGGGGAAATTCCTGTAGAAGTTACCAAATTCCTGTTGTATATCCTGGAAAATTTCTTTGAGTGTATGTTCATTTTGACAGATCAGATTCCTATGTCAATTTAGAACATTTTATGTTCACCATAGAAATTTATTTCTATACCCGGTATCTTATTCGTGTAACCCAGATATGAAAAACATCATTATGGGAAATATCCCGACGTGTTATTCTCCTCTGCGAACATTTCAAGATCGAACAACAATTTCTTACATAATGTGAAAAGAAACTTCAGATTAATCCGGAGAATTCCGTTGTTATCCTAGGATTGATTCACATGAAATGACACGAAAGGAAACGGAGAAGTTTTTGATTAAGATCGCCCTTGGGAAATCTTCGTCGCAGTAGATTTCTCTTGCCCGAAGTTAGCTCTAATAATTAACGTTCGTTTCTGTGGACATTGTCGAGGAATGAACGAGGGATATTTGGCAACGCCCACAGAACTTTGCGCTGTCGATTCGCTGTCAAAGTGCTGTCAACCTCAAATTGAATGTTTCAATTTTCGAACGCCCGCATAATTTGATTTGCTCCCTTCTTTGGAACTTGAGAAGTGTAGATCATTGAGAATTCACCTAATCGAATTAATCACACAATTTTGACAGCTGTCAAATCGGTTAACCTTAATCAGGTTAACCTGATCAGTGGTCGAGTCTATGGTTCGTTCGCGAATCGATCCGAAACTTCTATTGTATCCTGATAAAATCGAGGAGAAATTCCAATTTATTCACGAACGTTTAGGTTTTCACCCTGCCAGGGTCGTTTTGGTCATGCTCCTTCCGATGGATCTTCGTGGAAAGAGCAACGTTTATTTATACGAGAACCCCTTGGGAGATTACGTTTTGTATTTGCTGCCATCAAATTGATGAATCTCCAGTCTTGCGTCTCCCGGGCGTTATTGGTGGATCTTGATATGAGAGGGAGATGGGGAAAGGATTCTCGACTGGATTTAACGGTGTTTCGAAGTTCGAATGAACTATATCGACTAATTTTTCTCATGGGGTTTTTTGAGTTCATTCTTAACCTTAACAGGTCCAATTTATGAACTGACATGAAGCAACTTTAAGTTGAGTGCCCTTAGCTTCTGACAATACCGGAACTGTGCAGAAAGAAGGTTCATCCTCTGCTTCCTATCCTTCAATCCTAATTTCTCATCGATTTTGTTAAGTTGTGATTATAATTACATTGGCATTTCAGTGCATTACGGTTCAATGCACACCCTGTATGTTAAACTCGAACAACACCGCTTGCTCACTTAAAAAAAACTTTGTTGACAAATAAATTACCCTCAAGGCCAGAAATTCGGAATGAAATTTCCGTTCCATTCTTATTTAAAAACTCCGTTTTATTCCAGTCAACAACGGTGAAAAGACATCTTCAATATGTAAAACTCGAACAATACCGATGCCGTTTTCTTGTTTACGCTCCCTCATCGACCTTCGGGGGGCGATCAAGTTTACGCTTTGTAATTATTTCATTAAAGTCTCCCAACGCCATGGAGTTGTTGAAGTTTCACTTAATTTCATCGGGCAATAGCTGCCGCCCCCCACTTAGTTTATAGTATGACACCACTATAGCACTGCGGTCGCAATTATTGCTAGACTTGAAAAAGAGGGGTGTTTATTGTTCCTTGAAATTGCCGAGGATTCAATTATAAGTTCTGCTGCTGTCTAGAGGAAGTTATGTATTGTCTGATTCGACGTTTTCGTTCATTATTTCCAATAATATACTGGAATCATTCGGGGAGTAGTATGTTGTTTTATTAGGGGTGGAAACTTTACTTTTGTCAAGATCAACCTATGATTCTCATTGATGAACAATTATTCAAATAAAAGGGAAACAACAAATCAATAACATTCAAGGTGAATGACGTGGATGCTTTCGCAATATACGTTCTGAAGGAATATGGGATAAATGGCTCATCTGAGGAATGTGGAGTTTGGATTATGTAATTATATATTGTTATGGAAATCGAAACATATTTTTTTAAATGAAAATAAATTCAAATACAACATACAAGGAGTTTGGAACATCCCATAACCATCTTGGCGATTCCACCATAAAAATAAGTTCTTCATAAGATCCAGTAACAAATAAAAAGAATTTATTCTAAATAATTAGTCGATTCAGGAAATTTGATCATCCGATATCAATTGTTGCATTAGCATATTTTCGAAGGGATTCAAATAATCTGAAAAGAAGAAAGTTATGAATTGGAAAATAATTAATTTTACATAGTTTTGAAATTCACAAATGATAATTATTCTGATGAATATTTCATGAGCAATGAGCGATGAAATAAACAACCATTCAAAAGTGAGAATGAAGAAAGAATTTTGAACAAAATGTTAATTTAAATTGAGTTTCTGATATCGTCCAATAATTTTCTAAGATTGTCCAATCGAAATGATATGAAATATATTTAAATGCATGTACGAATGAGGAGGAAGTCTTATTTGATGAAATTATAACAAATTTCAGTCAATTCAATTGAAAATTTAAACACAAGGTATAAACAGGTGTATTAAACACGAGGGCTATATCATTTCGTCACGATGTCTGTATTTTTCGAATTTTGAGCCGAAAATGGTCTCAATCGACTATGTTCGACTCACTGATGAAGATTCCGTCGGAAAATTCGAGTCTGTCCGTCCGTCCGGCCGTAAGCACGATAACTCTCGAACGGATCAACCTAGAGACTTGAAATTTTCAATTCCACCAGGGGTTCCGTAAATATGGGCGTTCAAAGTTTTGTTTCCCTGATAACTTGAAAACTACAGATTCGATCGAGATGAAATTTTGCACTCAAATGGAGAATGAGGTGTTCAAGCTACATGTGAAATTTCGCTCAGATCGCATGACCAGAACCATAGAAACCATAGAAAATCATAACTTTTGAACGGAAATGCCTAGGGACTTGAAATTTTCAGGATAGGTGTGGATCTGAAATGTCGCGTTCACGTTTAACAATGAGCAGATTTATACTAGGGGTTCCGTAAATACGGTCGTTTGAAATTTTGTTTTCTCGATATTTTCGAAACTACGGATTCGATCGAGATAAAATTTTGTATTTTAATCGAGAATGATATATTAAAGCAATATTTTGTCCACATCGCATGACCAGAACCATAGAAAATTGTAACTTTTGAACGGAAAGACCTAGGATTTTAAAAATTCCAGGGTGGGTTTGGATCGCGAATATCGCGGTCACGTTCATCAATGAGCAAAATTAGACTAGGGGTTCCGTAAATATGGCCGTTCAAAATATTTTTTTCCTGATAGTTTCGAAACTACTGATCGGATTGGAGTGAAATTTTGCACCTAGCTGAGGAATAATGTTTTCAAACTACATGCAAAATTTTGTCCAGATCGCATCACCAAGACCATAGATACCGTAGAAAATTCTAGCGAATTATCGAAAAAAAATTGATCAGCTGAAGCACTGACATGAAGTCTGGAGTTTCGCCTAAGTTTCAGAATTTTATTGACAGTTGTCGAAAATTCCTTCAATTGATTTCTAAAACTGGAAAATGCGAATCCACCTACAAGGTGCATGTACGAGCGCTCAAAAGCTCCTGACTTCACGGAAGTGCTTTTCGTAATTTTTTATATTATTTTCACAAACGAGCCATAACGATATCATTATACATATAAACATTTTTACTAACAAAATGATCACCATAAAACCCTACAAATTTTTCTGCGCTATAGTTTCTTCAGCCAACACCAAACCTCTTGTCCTCCTTTAAAATTCATCAGCCAGAAAATCTCAAAATCGATCTTAATGATGACAAATTACCAGGAACATTTTATATTCCAAACTGAAATCATCAATTCATGCTACGATGTTTACAATAACTCTCCTAGACAGCTTCTAATTAAGTTCAGGCCGAATCAAAAGCCTAATCAACAACACTAAGCTCGCAGAATAGGATAATCAACATTCCTCCACGTCAGAATCTGTTTGCTTTGATCCCACCCAAGATTACTCCCTTAAGCTGTCGATTCCAATAGAACATGATTGGACGCGTTTACCATGAATCAGGTCCAGACTCGAACATTGTAAACATATCTCTCCCAGATTTGATTCAGGTGCTCGATCGTGGAAACCCCAATAGATCTATCAGAAATTCTCTTCCAGCATAAAAAAATCTCAAACAAACTAAATGATTCCCTGCCTCCCAAACTACAGATAGTTCATAATGAATTTTAATAATTCCAGAGAGCTTTCGTACACCTGGATGGTGTGCGCTCATATGTGAACGAGGAACAATGTTTAATAAATGAACCAGAGTTTCCTCTTTGCTTTCGTTGCTCCCGCAGGAACCCCGCTCCCAGCTTGATATATCTTCGTATTTCGGACCATAATTTATGGCGAAATTTCATGCATCGGGATTATTGAAGAGCTTAACCGGTTTTCAGTGTAAGGTGTCTAGACTTACCAATAAGTTATATGTTGCACATGCGGAATGCTGCATCGAAGATGTTAAGCGAACCTTGGTACAGAATGAAAGGAATATTTCAATCTAAATGTGAACCACATCACTCACAAAACCATACCGACCACCATATATGTTCCATGCGAGAACATACTCCGGTGTGACCATAAAGAGTAACGAACTTATGAATTTTCTTTGCTTCATAATGAAGTGTTTCGTCCATAGAAGATATAATTCTAAAAAAATGAGATTTTTCATGTTTATCATTCATAATGGTTTATGTATTACTACTCGTTGATTTCTCAACAACTCTGGGGTTGTAGAATTCCAGAATGAACGAATTACCCATTAATTTTTTTATGTTGTATCAACCAAAAGTCAAAAAAGAGAACCCTGGAAAAATCTAATAGAACCTAGGAGGAGTTCCAAAATGAACATGAATGAAAAGAAATAAACAAATAAATATAATAAAACACATAACTCATGCATCGGGATTACTGAAGAGCTTAACCGGTTTTCAGTGCAAGGTGTCTAGACTTAAGAATAAGTTATACGTTGCACATGCGGAAATCTGCATTGAAGATGTTAAGCGAAGCTTGTTCTTGAATCACGAGGGATATTGGAATTATTAACCAACGAAGAACATTCACTTCGTTGGAAAAATCTTGATAATGATAATCTTTCTATAGACCTATTAAGAAAAAATTGGTAAAGGACTACATCTTCTTCTCGCCTATCATTTATTGTGTGGATAGGAGAGAGAAGTTTCTTAATTCTTCATCTGCGTGAACAGGAAATTTTTGAATAATTCACGAAATCAAATAATTTATGCTACAGCATCCAGCAAAATTAAATTCAAAGGAAAACAACATTGTTAATTAGTACAACACACTATCACAATATTAATGAACTTTCGGTACAAAATGAAAGCCATATTTCAATCTATAGTCCATTTAAGAATTATTGACATCGAAGCAGGCGATGAACGTCCAGTCGAGGTTTTATTTCTGGTTACAAAAAGTAATTAAATTTCATCGTAGAAATAAAACATAAATATAACCTAGAAAAGTGTTGAGTATACGAATTATCGAATAATTAAGCCGGAATATTTCGATTGCAGTTTCTACATGGGAGTTCAGATTTGAAAGTGCAAAAATATCGTGGAATGCTTTCATATGAAATTATCTCATATGAAAGTCAACCATGCAAAATTGAAGATCATTCAAATAAATATTTATTTTCACTCAGGACCATGCAATATTTATTGGTATTGGAAATCTTGCGAAATTCTAACCATATAACTATAAGAGTACCATTTTATTTCAGGATTCAAGAAGGATAATTAATGGAATTCTAGCAGGTAGCTAGTGGTGCAACAGAAAAAAAATTGTTGATACTTCGCAAGCACAGGGCCAAAAGAATGGATTGGAAAAAACGTTATAATGTATTAAGAAATGAGAGAGAAACAAAAATTAAGAATCTATGTAGTACATGAAGAATTTTGACATGAAATTTGTACCGAACTATCAATATATGAACCAATTTGTGAATTGAGTATTGCTCGGTGTTGAATACTTCAAGAAAGTCAATTTTTATTTTCATTCATCGATGAATTATTGAAAATATTATAATTGATGGGCAATTTTACAATTATTCAGTATACTTTTGAATTGGGAACAATATAGCATGTGTATTAGCAGAGGGCATGTGAGCAGGGTACCATACAGTTTAAGTATAATAAATAAACTTAAAATATCTATGAATGATACAGGAGCAAAGATAAAAATATCGAAAACTTTGTTTCCACGTAGTGTAGTGATTTGGATGTGTTTATTGAATAAGCTGACATAATCCTATTGATGGGCATCCTTTTGCAGGGAAGGTTTCAATATTTCAATAACCCATTTATGAAATAATTCACCATTCATAGTAATCCTTATCATTAATACCACTGACAAGAATCGGATCACATCCAGGTAAAAATCCATCAATTGTTCTAGCATTTGAAATAGTGCACCTTCTGCCTTTACCCTTGAATATACTCGGCATACCTTTTGGATTATTTTCTAGTGTTCACTGACAAATTTGAATACCGTTTTTGAATATCCAAATTTCATCTAGATAAATGTTTTGTTCCATGTATCTCGGTATTTATAACAATATCGTACTATTTTTATTCTATTTTTCAGTTTATCAGTAGGAATTTTCCTTCGATCAACTCTTTTGTATTTGTATCCAATTTTTTCATGATATAATATGATGTTGACTTCGATCGATTGAAATCTAGGTGCTCTTTGGCCAGTTCGAAAAGGATATCTAAACTGATATATTCATTATTTTTAATTCTAGCAAAAACAAAGTCATTCAATGTCTCTTTGAAGGATTAATCGTATCTTCCACTGCTAATTCCAGGGCTTGGTGAAATCTGAAAATTTAAAAGACATTGATCAATCAGAATACACTTTAAGTCGGTGAATAACAGTTTACCTGAAACATTAGAGGAAATATATGCCAAATCTTTGAAAAACTCGAAGTAACACCGACAAACTGCCTGGCGTTCTCTTGTTAGGCGCGATGTATCCTGGTCAATTCCAGCCATTTTAATAGCATAAGACAAAAAATACTCAAATTCAGAGCAAATTTTTATAATTACATATTCACCAATATCTTCGATAAATCATCAAAGCAAGATTTCTATGGGTAATGTTAGTGTTATTCTTATACCAACCTGAATTCAGCAACCCAAAATATTAGTGAATAGTCAATTACCAACTTAAATTAGATTTTTCACAGCCAACCGAAATGTCAACAATTCTTGAACGGAGTATAGATGTGAACCACATCACTCACATAATCATACAGACCACCATCTATGTTCCATGCGAGAACATACTCCGGTTTGACCATAAAGAGTTGCGAACGTATGAATTTTCTTCGCGTCATGATGAAGTGTTTCGTCCATAGAAGATATAATTCGGAAATAATGTGTATGTATGTTTATCATTCATAATGGTTTATGTATTTCTACTCTAATAACTCTAATAGATCAAGAATTGCCGAAGAATAATAAATTCTGAAAGCGAGACGCTTCGAACCAAATCTGTCTTCCTCTGCCTGTGATATACTCCACTTCACCCCTACGTTCTTTGAAGTCTATCATCGAATAACATCTAGGAAATACTTGAAAGCATTTATGGAAAGTCGCTCTAGAAATGCACTTAATGAGGTTCTCTTCCGATCCGGAGCGGATTAGATCCGGGTACTCCGTGAAGGGGAAGGAAATATATCAGGCTGCTCTGTACACTTACCGACATTCTGTTTTTGCAACAGGAAATATACAATGCGAAGAGCACTGGATGGAAATCCTTCTTCCTCTCCACTCTAAACTCGAAACTGGGGAGCGAGTTGTTACACCGGAGTTATTGTGAGCTTCTGACGCCTTAAATAGGGTGAAGCTGCAGTGGACTCGAAAGCTTTTAAACGTAATATGTTCATGCTAAGCATCTGGCGGATAGGTCTTTTTATCGACTCCAAGAATGTTCGCTACGAAGGAATAATTTTTAGTTTCCGTTGGCAGGATGTTGAGAAATGGAGATAACATCTTGAAGCGGAGTCGTAGGTGGATTTAATATTTGAAAAATATTTATGTACATATTTCCTAGGATATCCAACATTCCCGTTTTTAATTCCTGGCACATCTTCTGGATATGTTAGAGGGAAGGCACGTTACTGAGCAGATTTTAATGAAATTCTTTCCTTGGATGTCTGAACTGATCTGAGCATTTCCGAGCGTCATCTAAAACCGCCGCTTTTTATTCGAAAACAGATTCCAACAACCTACTTTCACGCTTGATGGAACCTCTTTTAAGGGCGTAATTTCCAGTGGGAAAAGGTGGGACCGAATGGTTGTTCAAACATCAGACTGGGTCGTGCTTTAACTCCTGAAGGAAAAAGGAGTCGAATCGAATTTTTTCGTTCGACGGACTTCAATTTTCACTTATATCACAAGTGCTGATTTTAATCCCTGAAAGGTCAGGAATATTTCGAAAATTGTCACAATTAAGTGTTTCATCCATAGAAGATATAATTCGAAACTAAAATGAGATTTGTTATGTCTATTAGTAATAATGGTTTATGTTTTACTACTCATTGATTTCTCAACCACTCTGGAGTTGTAGAACTCCAGAATGAACGAATTACCCAATCAATTTTGTGTGATATATCAACCGAAAGTCGAAAAAGAGAACCCTAGAAGAATCAGATAGAACCTAGGAGGAGTCTCAAAATGAAGATTAATGAAAAGAAATAAACAAATAAATGTAATAAAAGATATAACTCTTGGTGGTTTCAACTTACAGAATTTTTCTTTCCGTAACTTCAAGGATATCTTTATCCATTTGGCTGACGAGATCCATTTCGATCGGAATGAATCGTCTCCTCAACACTCATAATCAATCAGGGTTGGAATAATTCCAATCAATTGATTCAAATAGATTAATTAAATCACATGGTTATTTTAATTTGAATCACGATTGAAATCAAACTTGATCAAAGTGATAATTGAGAGAGAATTAAACTTAGAGTTTGAATTAAATTAAACCACTCTATCTTAATGATCTTTATTTTAGCTAATTGCAGCTCTGGTTCGATAAAACCATTTAATTTCACTTCTTTTTTGCATAGCTCTATTCCCAGATTTTCCTTTCCACTTTCATGAAACGTAAACATTGTTACATTGTCTGCAAATTTTTATGTATTTTGGAGGACTAGACGTTTAAACAGAAACTATCTTCATTAAAATTCAGAGAGCGAAAATCCTAACCCATTCCTTCGGTTGATCTTTAATCAGGGTTGAAACAATTCTAATCAATTAAATCACATGATTATTTTAATTTGAATCATGAATCAACATTTCTGATGAGATATATCTGAGAGGGAATATAAACTTTGAATTTGAATTTATGGTTTATTATGTCAAAAAAACATTGTCTTAATGACCTTTATATAAGTTAGTTGTATCTCTCCTTCTATCGGATTTTTCTATAAAATTCATCCAGAGTCGTGATTTTTCTCCCAGTTTTATAAAACGTTAAAATTGTTACACTATTTGCAATTTTTCTTGTATTTTGCAGGTCTGAGCTTTTTCGACAAGAACTATTTCCATTAAAATTTTGAGAACGGCGGATGAAAATCCAAATTGTGTTGAAAATAGCAACTTGTCTTTTTCATAGAAAAAAAGTGATGTGAATAAAAAAAATCGAAAACAAATGGAAAAATCTTGATTTTCCTAGCCCGTTTCTTCCGTTGATCCTCAATTTGCGTGAACAGAAAATTTTTGAATAATTCACGAAATCAAGTAATTTATGCTACAGCATTCAGCAAAATTAAATTGAAAGGAAAAGTATTCACGATATTGTTAATCAGTACAACACATTGTCACAATATTAATAAACTTTCGGTACAGAATGAAAGGAATATTTCAATCTAGATGTGAACCACATCACTAACAAAATTAAACTGACCACCATCTATGTGAGAATATGAACTTTGATTTTGAATTTATGGTTTATTATGTCAAAACAATTAAACTACTTTATCTCAATGAGCGTTATTTTGGTTAATTGTATCTCTCCTTCAGTTTCATTAGATTGTTCTATAAAAATCATCCAAAGTTGTTTTTTGAGCGCTCGTACTACTTACACGAGGGCTATATCATTTCGTCACGATGTCTGTATTTTTCGAATTTTGAGCCGAAAATGGTCTCAATCGACTATGTTCGACTCACTGATGACGAATCCGTCGGAAAATTCGAGTCTGTCCGGCCGTCCGTCCGTCCGTCAGCACGATAACTTTCGAACGGATCAACCTAGAGACTTGAAATTTTCAGTGTAGGTTCAGATCCCGAATGCCTCGGTTAAGTTCGTTCATGGGCCAAATTCCACCAGGGGTTCCGTAAATATGGCCGTTCAAAGTTTTGTTTCCCTGATTACTTGAAAACTACAGATTCGATCGAGATGAAATTTTCCACTCAGATGGAAAATGAGGTGTTTCAGCTACATGCGAAATTTTGTCCAGATCGCATGACCAGAACCATAGAAACCATAGAAAATTGTAACTTTTGAACGGAAATGCCTAGGGACTTGAAATTTTCAGGATAGGTGTGGATCTCGAATGTCGTGATCACGTTCATCTATGAGCAACATTATACAAGGGGTTCCGTAAATACGGTCGTTTGAAATTTTGTTTTCTCGATAAATTCGAAACTTCGGATTCGATCGAGATGAAATTTTGTATTTTAATCGAGAATGATATATTGAAGCAATATTTTGTCCAGATCGCATGACCAGAACCATAGAAATCATAGAAAATTGTAACTTTTGAACGGAAAGGCCTAGAAACTTGAAATTTTCAGGGTGGGTTTGGATCGCGAATATCACGGTCACGTTCATCAATAAGCAAAATGAGACTAGGGGTTCCGTAAATATGGCCGTTCAAAATATTTTTTTCCAGATAGTTTCGGAACTACTGATCGGATTGGAATGAAATTATGCATCTAGCTGAGGAATAATGTATTCAAAGTACGTGCAAAATGTTGTCCAGATCGCATCACTAAGACCATAGATACCGTGGAAAATTCTAGCGAATTATCGGAAAAAAATTGATCAGCTGAAGCACCGACATGAAGTCTGGAGTTTTGCCTAAGTTTCAGGATTTTTTTGACAGCAGTCAAACATTCCTTCAATTGATTTCTAAAACTGGAAAATGCGAATCTACCTACAAGGTGCATGTACGAGCGCTCAAAAGCTCCTGCCTTCACGGCAGTGCTTTTCGTAATTTTTTTTACAGTTTTCGTATTTTGCAGGACTAAGCTTTTTCGACAGGAACTATTTTCATTGAAATTTGGGAACGGTGGATGAAAATTCAAATTGTGTTGAAAATAGCAACGTCTCCTAGTCGTAGGAAAAAAGTGATGTAAATAAAAAAAATCGAAAAAAATGAAAAAACTTCGATGAGTTTTCGATGTTTTTCCCAAAAAAAAAAATCTTGATTTTAGAAAAAACAGCGAGCTCAACAAGCCAGCCTCTGCTTAACATATTAGAAAGCCAGTTCGAAGGTGTGGATACCCTTGGGATAGGATCTCATTACTCACCCCTATTTTCTTCCCAAGTTCACCCCTTTCGACGTTTTCGTTTCTGGTATTGTTTTCTTCTCAAAAATAACCGAAACTGTTCCGAACTCAACCCCAACCTTCTTTTTCTGTTCCTGAGTCGAACCGCATCTTCCAAATAATTTTCTCAGTCTCAACTTTTTGCAGCCATAAATTCAAGTCAGGTTACAAGAAAGTTGAACCCCTCCTTGATATCAAGTGCAAACCGCGACATTTGCGGATGGATTTAATTTTAGTCTCGCGTTGTTGCAAGAAACAGTTACAACAGCACGAGAGAAAATGAAATCGCCGAGTACAAGGAATATAAATATTTCTTGTCCCTGGAGAGCAGGCAAAAACTGGAGATCATGTTATCAGGCAACGAACTTACGTAGAATTCTGAAGTATCTCCGAGATGTTCCCGCTGAAATGCGATGAAATAAGTTTTTATTATTCATTGGATTATGTTTGGGCCTCGTTGAGAGCGCGTAAGTTCTTCCCCCTGCTTCGAAATTAAGGGTTGAAGTCATTAATACATAATGTTTATTCGTAATTTGAAGTCTACAGCGTATGGTTTAGCAGAGTTATAAGAATGCCATAACTCTTAAGTTATGAAGAGAAGTTTAGGGCATTTCCTCGAATGACCCCCTCGAGAATCCCCTGAATTTATTCTTTCGTTTTTTTTTCATTCAATCCTGAGGTAGATTGTTCAAAAGTCTAGTAGACAGAAGTTGAAAAAGTTTCAAGACAGACCGATGAGTGTTGGACCTAATAACACTCGTTCTGCATAGAAGATCTTATTTTTCACGAGAAATTGGTTTTTTGTCCATGAATAATCGATTTTAAAAATATCAGGTCAGTGAAACACAAAAAAGTGTGAGGTTTTTTATGTGAGAATCTCATGACTTAAGAAACAACTCACTAGTGAGAATATTTCAGTGCTGCTGAATGAATAGAATCTTGAGGAAACGTAGCTTTGGTTTCCAATAACAGCCTCATCTTCTTGAATCGATTCGTCTTTCTTTGATGTGTTTCTTGACAAACAACCTTAGGGTACAGTAGTAGATCACTTCGCAAATTGTTATGAGACTGCACCCGATGAAGAGGCTGTATATACCGCCGAAGGATGCTGAAAAAATAATTTCAATCAGGCCGATTCCAACTGTGCTAGCTCAAAACTCACCGATCAGGCTCACTGTGGAGAACAAGAGATCACGTTGGAGGATCTTCTGAAATTTCACGAAATATACCTTGATTTGAGTGGTGTGCTCTCCGAGGTCTTCGATGTAATCTCTGAAATACGAAGGATCTTCAGATAATATCTGATAAGGTTCTGGGAATATAAAGATGCCAGTATAATTCGGAAGAACCCCTCAGTTTTCCCCTCCCTCAGTAATCCATCAAAGAAAGAACATGCGTGTCTACCATATGATTGCACTGACATCGTAAAAATGCACGTTTTTCTCGTATTCACCGGCGTTATAGAGAACGTTAACTCCGTTTAAAGCTAACGAAGCAATTTATGAGGCGAAATGGGGACCCACTGCGTACACCCTCCATTAGTGAATTTACTGCAACACATTAACATCTAATGGTGTACAGTGGGCGTTAAGACCAGGATACTGTCGTCGAAACGTTTGTTTTGCTATTTACGATCATTATTATGCAAGGTTCTTTAATATGTCAATTAACGGACTACAAGAAATTATGTACTGACTGCTTTACTTCATCAGAAATCATATGTGTTCGGTTCGAATTTTAAACTTGGAGTTTTTGAAATATGCAAAATTTGACATTACCTTGAGTGAATGTAATAAAACTTCCCTTCGTCCAATTTCTGAATAATTTATGCTACAGCATCCAGCAAAATTGAATTGAAAGAAGAAGAATTCACGATATTGTTAATTAGTACTTTGGCACAATATCAATAAACTTTTGGTACAGAATGAAAGGAATATTTCAATCTAGACGTGAACCACTCACAAAATCATACTGACCACCATCTATGTTCCATGCGAGAACATACTCCGGTTTGACCATAGAGAGTTGCGAACGTATGATCTGACTAGAAATTACTGACTGTTTACCTCATCAGAAATTATGTGGGTTCGAATTTTAAACTGGAAGCTTTTGAGATGAGCAAAATTTGGCATTACCTTGAATCAATGTAGTAAAAATTCCCTTTCTCCAATTTCACCTGAGTTGTTTTCACTTCGTACAGCGTGTCCTCGCAGGATGCTGGACAATCATTACCATAGTCTTCCCAACTTTCATTTCCTGGGTATAATGTTCATGAGAGTTTGTGAGTGCTAGTCGAATATACTTACTAGTCGAAGCCTCGATGAAACAAGGGAGCTGAAGGATGTTACATTTAGGAAATTCTGAAAAATGAAATACATAGTATACTGAGAAATGAACTCCTGTTGTTTAAACGCACCTATTGTTATCACAACAGAAAAAGACTGTTCTGATAACAATCTGTACTTTCAATCTAACATGCCGATTCTGGTTTAAGTGACTTGAGTCCTATGAACAGGAAAAACGTTGAGTATAGCAGTGATCAGGTACTTTCATTTTAAAAGGTATATTTCCCTGAATGTTACGGAAATATCTAGTAAAATATAATAATTTTGTGAGTATAACCAACAATATTTGTACGACTAACAGTATGGACACGTTGAATTCAACAGGAATGTTTGGTATTTTTCACAGAAATTCAGATCATTCTACTGAAATAAATCTTATTTAGCTAACAGTATTTTAATCTATGTTGTGCCATAGTTTTTTGAAATAAAATGTCGGTTCCCTTCGAAGGAACGAAAATAATTTTGTGCCTCCTACATAGAATTCAATATTTTCGATCACGATTGATACTAACTCTTGAATAACTTTTTCTAGAAAATAGGAAAAAAAGGAAACATCATTAGTATACAGGGTGTTCCTAAATTGAAGGTACGAACGAAGTCGGGCGATTCCTTATTGAGAAAAAAAGTTCCATAAACATGGGATCGCAAACGTTTCGTTTTCGAGATACAAGTTGGTAAAGTTTGAATTTCTTTCAAGTTTTTTCCTCATAGTATTTACAATTCACAAGATATTCAACTGAAAGAGTTTAATTTGATGTTTCAAAACCAATAATGAATTAATTCACCACAGTTTACCAACTGAATTTTTATGACAATTTGAATTTTTCTGTTTATTTGGAGACAATCGTTCAAAATTTTTTTCTCGAAATTGGTAGCTTATACGAAAAAACTACAAGAGACCATGAAGTTTAGTATACCTAATAACAACGCTGCTTTTCACATTTTTTCAAATTGACAGTGGCTCACCAAAAAAAAGTTCTGTAGAAAAACAGGAGACAGTGTTCCAGAAAAAATATCACCCTGTAGATTTGCTATTTAAATTGGCATGTCACATGGTGTAAACTCTCGATTGTAATATCTATGCCAAATTTCAGTTCAATTTTATGTTAAGTGTAGATACTATGAGAAAAAAACTTGAGAAAAATTCAAACTCGAAAACGAAACGTTTGCGATCCCATGTTTATGGGACTTTTTTTTTAAATTACTTGAGGAATCTCCTCTTTTCGTTTGTATCTCCAATTTAGGAACACCCTGTATATTGTTATGGTCGAACCATAACAATATATGGCACCCAACGCGTGGCTTGACTGGCTTGATTAAGATGATCAGCTTGAATAAGATGATCATTGGCTTGAATAAGGTGAATAATTTGAATTCATTTTTCAGTTTCATAATTATTATTTTTGTATTTTTTTTTTATAAATTAGCATTTTCCTCGGCATTTTTTTTTCAACATGCGAACAAGAGGTGAAATTTTGTTGAGGGAAGAAGTCAAAACAGAATAGAATATAATGTTGAAGGCAATAATGGAAATAATAGAATAAGAAGGAATACGAAAAAATGGAAGAAATAAAAGATGATTCAGAATAATCATCTTATTCGAGCTGATCATCTTAATCAAGCCCCACGTTGGGCGCCATATATTGTTATGGTTCGTTGATGAGAGAATTCATTTTTAATTTTGGGAATAATTGAAAAAAAAAACTTTGGGTTCCCATCAATTTTTCCGAAAACTCTACCTCAAAGAGGGTTCTAAGATGAACAATCAAAAAGAAAAGTTCTACAAAATTATATCATCAAAAAATTAAAGTCTATAAAAATCAACTGCAACTATCGATGCTTTTCCCCTCTGAAACCAATTTTTCTCCAAATTTTTCGAAGATCAATCTCCACTCTGACGTTTCTCTATCAATTGTCAAACTCGCCTACTGATATTTTTGAATTTATTCCAATTTGAATCTTCAAAACGTTGAGAAATATAACCATGTTTCAATTTCCATAACAGAATATATTAAGAAACATAGTGTAGAGAGGAATAGGGAAATAGGGGTTCAACAGGAAAACAGTGATTAAAGTCAGGTAAGATCAGATCAGAGGAAGGAAGAAAGATTAGATCTGCACCGACGGCCCAACATTTACCGTACCGCTCAACAGAGGGCGCCACCGAATATACAAAACTCAGAAGATACTACCCAAAGGATTGGAAAGCAACAGAAAAAGTGTGAGCATTTGTAGACAATAATTCTGTAATCAAATTCGCTAATATGATTCCGGAATCTGGGAAAAAAATATCTTTATATTTATTATGGAGTCTCTCATTACTAGTTTTCGAAGAACGTCTCTCTAATTCGTTAGAATAATGTAAAGATACTCTAGAATGAATATAATATATTAAAAAATCTCCCCATTCCAGGCACCTATTCGCGAAGTCACTCTTTATCTTTAGATAAATACATTACTACAGAAAATTCCTCTAAAACTTCAAGTTATAAGCTTCGAATACAACTAACTAGTACTGTTATATATGAACAATAGTTCTTTAATTCAAGTGAAACTTCTGTTAAATCTTTACTACAGTTCGGTTACAAGTAAAGTAATTCCTGTTTTAGTTTAGTGTTCATTACTGAAAATTCTTGTAGAAACTGAAGTTTGAAGCTTGGAATGCAACTATCTAGTTTGTTTATTAAACAGCAAATTCCTATAAGTAGTCACGCATATTCCGGTTTTCGTCACAGTATTATTTTACTGTTGAAATGACAAACTGCAGTTTGGTTGCATCAACTAATGTAAAACTTGTTATTTCTAGAGGAATCAAAGGAACGGAATTGTCCCGGAAAATCAAAAAATATTCCTGTTGTCCCTTATATAGGGGGGATTTCCTGTAGAAGTTCCTGTTGTCTATCCTGTAAAATTTCTTAGTGTGAGTACTGAATGAATTCTAATGATTTCCTAGCCTCAAGAATTCTTTTTCCAGATTTTCAACCCCTAAGTTATTCCACCCTTAAACTCACCCGAAAAATCGTAGTAATATGGAACACAACCACAAGTCCCCATAACTTCGTACGCTTGTTTCTCAATGAGGCAATTCGCGTCGGAGTAGGTCGAAAAGTGTTTCACTTTCACTTCTCCGGGAAAAACGCAGCCTCTCTGTTCCAGGGCCAATTCCGAAACTCCCGAACTGCAGAGTATTTTCGTTCCGAAAATCTGAATCTGTGTTTGGGTGCCTGTCGTCACGATCTTCTTCAGAGCCCTGAAGTCTGGGTAACTCAGGGCATCGTGAAAGAGAATCTGTAGAAGAAAGAATTTATCACAATTTGCCTCATTCAGACGGTACAACGATGTGTTTTACCCGCAAGCCCGCTCCTTGAACGTATGTCTTCTGTTCTATCATTGGATTTATGACGAACGATAAGGTTCCTTCGGTTCCAGAATTGTCAGTGAAAGTTCTCTTGGTTTTCAACCTGAAATGAAACATCCGACACTTATTGCAAGAGTTTTATGTCAGACACTCAGTCATGCAGACATTCAAGTGTCTGACACAAATATCGACCAAAAAGTTTCAGACGTAAACGCAACGTTATATACCTAAAATTATTTATCTTTTATCATCAAAAACCAATATCTCACCTCTGACTGCCATAGAACGTACAGCACAGTCCCAACTTCGAGTATGTATTCCTGAAGACATCCACGCAACTAACTGTCATGAAATTCCATTGACAATTCACCAACAACTCCTTACAATTCTGTCCAACTCTGCTCATGACATCTTCGATGTTGTAATTATTCTCCTTTAACAAAACGTGAAGTGTCTTCAAATCTTGGGTGTTCCAGTATACCTCATTGAAGTGTGTGTAAGCTTGTAGTTGAAGAAATATATCGATCAGATCGTGTTCGCTTATGTTGCTGTACTTCCTGGAATGGGATTCTTGTCCAATTATTGGCTTTTTATTTAATTTTTTTTTCATTTTATATACTATTTTATTGTTTGATTCCGGAATCCAATCTTTTTTCGGGAAATTTTCCATTAAATATCCACGGTCGCAAATGGCCACCCTCAGATGAACTTACTGTGAAATCGAACACTTGAAGCAAAGGCAAAGTACTTACTCACAGATGACCACGAGCTGATATTGAAATAGGGTTGAAGGATAGGAAGCAGAGGATGAACCTTCTTTCTGCACAGTTCCGGGGCTTTCACCTGATTTTTTGAGAAGCTAGGGGCACTCAACTTGAAATTGCTCAATTTCACATTAACAGAAGACTCGAATAACTAGGCGTTAATTCAACCCAACATGCTTAACGACGTGACAAAATACTTAAAAGATTTCAAATCAGTTTTTAGGAATTATAGGACATAGATGGAGCAGATTGAATACAAATTATTCGCTTCTAATATCTCCTTGAGTTTATGTTCTGTATCGAAATTCATCTCTCAAAAAAATAAACCGATGTAGAGAAATGAACAATGCATTTAGTGGACTGTTTGGTAATTATGAGGCCAAACATGAAAATGGAAGTTTGCATTTAATCAAACGAAAATTTCTTTATACAAAAATCAACTATCAAAAACTCAGAGGATATAAACAAACTTCCAGAATTAAATTATACACATAATTAGTATCGTTGGAATTATGGTGAGGTTTTGATGAAGTTGAGTCTTCCTATTCGCTGAAAATGAATAACATCGAGCATTCTGAAACCGGCTAATTAAATCCGCAAACGAAACTTTGCAGTTTTGGCCACGAGAGGTAATTTGCATCATTGGTATTTTCATTTTAAATATAAACTTTGAATTCGAATAACGGACTGAAAATCCCGTAGTTCTAATCAATTTTTTGTTATTTTTTTCCTCCGTTTTTTTTCATTTTTATATTTTTAGTTTCTGCACTGAAAAAAAAAGATTTCCGGGAATTTCCGTTTGAATAAATTCCTATTGTTACATAACAAAAAAAGACCGTTTTGAGAACAATCTGTACTTGCAATCTAACATGCCGGTTTAAGTGACTTGAGACAGGAAAAACGATGAGTATAGTTCTACCATATGATTGAAGTTGTTTGGAATAAAATATCGATTTCCGACGAAGGAACGAACATGATGAAACAGCGATTCGATAATTTTCAGCATTTTTTGGCCTCCTACCTAGAATTGAATATTTTCGATCTACAGTTTATACTAACCCTTGAATAACTTTCCCTAGGAAATACAAAAAAAAAAAGAGGGTTAGTATATGATTAAGAAACATAGTGTAAAAAGGAACATGGAAATAGGGGTTTAACAGGAAAACAGAGGTTTAAGTCAGGTTAGATCAGATCTGAGGAAGGTAGGAAGAAAGATTAGATCTGTAGCGATCTGCACCGACGGCCTAACATTTACCGTACCGCTCAACAGAGGGCGCCACCGAATAGATACAACTCAAGAGATACTAACCAAAAAATTTAAAAGCGACAGAAAAGGTGTGACATTTTGTAGACAGTAATTCTGTAATCGAATTTGCAACTATGAGTCTGGAATTGGGGAAAAGATTTTCTTTATATTCATTATGGAATCTTATTACTAGTTTTCATCGAATGTCTTTCTGATTCGTTAGAATAATGTGAAGATACGCTATAATGAATATAATATAAAATAAATTCTCCCCATTGCTGGAAATTCTTGTAGAAACTGAAGCTTGGAGTGCAACTATCTAGTTTGTTTTTTTAACAGGAAATTCCTGTAAGTAGTCATGCATATTTCGGTTTTCGTCACAGCATTATTTTCCTGTTGAGATGACAAACTGCAGTTTGGTTGCATGAACTAATGTAAAACGCGTTATTTCTAGAGGAATTAAACGACCGGAATTGTCACGTATAATCAAAAAATATTCCTGCTATCGCTTGTATAGAGGGAATTTCCTGTAGAAGTAACCGAATTCCTGTTGTATATCCTAGAAAATTTCTTTCATTGTGTAGTTCTGAACTTACAAAGTTTTAACAAACGCCCTCACTTTAGTTTCCAGGACAATATTTTCGTTGCACAGTGTAACTGCAGGAAAAGGCATTGCGATTGTTGGTGCATGCAGAGTCGTCATCGTTGTTCTCGTCGGATTGTTCGTATATCTATTCCAGAATAAAGTCGTCATAAAAATTGCCATCGCAACGCCGCAGAAAGTAATGAAAGCCCAAAAAATCCTGAAAATAGGATAACTCAAATAAATTTATCAGACGAGTATTATATTATTGAATCTATAACGTCAGCAATCCGGCACAGCACTATGTTAGTGACGCCGCCATTGTAATTGGCATATCGGCGATACGCCCTCCATCGGACGTTCAAATAACCGAGCTATGGGCCATGTTGGTTCTTATTTGCAGCGTTCTACAATCCCAAAAGGGTACCTACCTTTCCGGCACACTTATGTTACGCTGACAAACGTATTTCAGTCCGTGGATGCTGGTCTGTTCGGTGAAATCCCTGAAAGTATCGGCCACGATTCGAAAGGAAGCGTTTCGTTTCATCTTCCCGAGACGGACTCGCCTTCTTGCGCGTATTTCACCTCCTTACGTCCCGACGACGTCGGATGTATTAATTCGAGTGGAAGTAACTCGGAAAGAAAAACGGGAAATTTTGTGTTCGCCGCAATTTGTGGTTGCACTAATGGCATAATTTAGCATTTCCGTTCGATTCTGTTTGTTCACGTCCAGAAATCGGAATAAGTTATTGAATTTCGTGATTCGGTAATGTTTGGAAGGAGTAACTGATGGTGTGAAAATAGAGCGGATGTTGATGTTTGTAGTGTGGCGCGTGATGGATGCCACAGTGAATTTCGGGGTGTTTTTCAATTTCCTGTCCGACCTATAGGTGTAACCGAAACTAGTCGCAGCTTCACTCAAAGAAATTTTCTAGGATATATGACAGGAATTCGGTTACTTCTACTGGAAATTCCCTTTATATAAGCGACAGCATTATTTGTTTATTTTATGGGACAATTCCGGTCGTTTAATTCCTCTAGAAATAACAAGTTTTACATTTTTAGTTGATGCAACCAAACTGCAGTTTGTCCTTTCAACAGGAACTGTGACGAAAACCGGAATATGCGTAACTACTCACAGGAATTTCCTGTATAATAAACAAACTAGATAGTTGTATTCCAAGCTTCAAACTTCAGTTTCTACAAGAATTTCCAGTTAAGAACACTAAACTAAAACAGGAATTTCTTCACTTATAACGGAACTGTAGTATCGATTTAACAGAAACATTCCGTTGAATTAAAGAACTATCGTTCATATATTACAGTACTACAGTTGTATTCGAAGCTTATAACCTGAGATTTGACAGGAATTTTCTGTAGTAATGCATTCTATCTGAAGATAAATAATGACTTCGTGGAAAGGTGTCTGAAATTGGGAGAATTCATATTATATTATATTCATAACGGAGTATATTTACATTATTATAACGAATTAGGAAGACATTCGTTGAAAACTAGTATTGAGATAATCCATAATAAATATAAAATTTTTTTTTCCTTATTCTGGACTCAAATTAGCCAATTAGATTACAGAGTTACTGTCCTCAAATGCTCACACCTTTTCTGTCACTTTTCAATAGTTTGGGTAGTATCTTCTGAGTTTTGTCTATTCGGTGGCGCCTTCTGTTGGGCGGTACGGTGGATTTTGGGGCGTCGGTGCAGATCGTTACGGATCTAATCTTTCTTCCTTCTTCTGATCTGATCTAACCTGACTCTAACCTCTGTTTTCCTGTTAAGCCCCTAATTCCCTGTTCCTTCCTACACTATGTTTCTTGATCATATACTAACCCTGTTACGTCGTGAACGTAAACGACCACCTGTATAGTGTTCTTGCGCTCGGACTCCGAGGTCTTCACATCTGTCTGGCGATAAGTGAGAACAGTTATCAATCAATCAAGGGCCGAAAAGAGAAAATCATTGTGCGAGAAAACCGAGAACTTTGTGAAATATCGAAACCATCGAATCTTCTGTGAGATATTGCGGCATATTCGGGCAAAATGGTGTCGTCTGATCGTTTTGTCGACCAATTGTGTCTTCTGTTAAAAGTGATATTGAAATATGGCCGCTCGAAATTTTGTTTTCCTGATTACTTTGAAACTACAGATTCGATCGAGATAAAATATTGCACTCTAATGGAGAATGAGGTGTTCAAGCTACATGCAAAAGTTTGTTCAGCTCGCATCACCAGAACCATAGAAAATTGTAACTTTTGAACGGAAACGCCTAGGGACTTGAAATTTTCAGGATAGATGTGGATCTCGATTGTTGTGATCACTTTCATCTATGAGCAAAATTATACTAGGGGTTCCGTAAATATGGTCGTTCGAAATTTAGTTTTCTTGATAATTTCCAAACTACAGATTCGATCGTGACGAAATTTTGTATACTTATGGGGAATGATATATTCAAGCTACATTTCTCTAGATCGCATGACCAGAACTATAGAAACCATAGAAAATCATAACTTTCGAACGGAAAGGCCTAGGGACTTGAAATTTTCAGGATAGGTGTAGATCTGAAATGTGGCCTTCACGTTTATCAATGAGCAGAATTATACTAGGGGTTCCGAAAATACGGTCGTTTGAAATTTTGTTTTCTCGATCATTTCGAAACTACGGATTCGATCGAGATAAAATTTTGTATTTTAACTGAGAATGACATATTAAAGCAACATTTTGTCCAGATCGCATGACCAGAACCATAGAAACCAAAGATGTTTATAACTTCCGAAGGAAAAGGCCTAGGAACTTGAAATTTTCAGGGTGGGTTTGGATCGCGAATTTCACGGTCACGTTCATCAATGAGCAAAATTAGACTAGGGGTTCGGTAAATATGGCGTATTTTGTTCCTGATAATTTCGAAACTACCGATTTGATTGGAATGATATTTTGCACCTAGCTGAGGAATAATGTATTCAAACTACTTGCGAAATTTTGTCCAGATCGCATCACCAAGACCATAGATACAGTAGAAAATTTTAGCGAATTATCGAAAAAAAAATTGTTCACCTAAAGCACTGACTTGAAGTCTGTATTATCGCCTTAGTTTGAAAATTTGTTTGACAGCTGTCAAAAATTTCCTCAATTGGTTTCCAAAACTGGAAAATGCGAATCTACCTACAAGGTGCATGTACGAGCGCTCAAAAGCTCCTGCCTTCACGGCAGTGCTTTTCGTAATTTTTTTTTTGTATTTCCTAGGAAAAGTTATTCAAGAGTATCAAAAATATTCAGCCAAAAATGCTAAAAATTATCGAATCGCTGTTTCATCATGTTCGTTCCTTCGTCGGACAACGATATTTTATTCCAAACAACTGTAACCATATGGTACAACATGGTACTGTTAGTTAAACAAGATTTATTCCGTAGAATAATCTGAATTTCTGTGAGAAATATCAAACATTCCTGTTGAATTTCATGTGTCCCTACTATTAGTCGTACAAATGTTGTTGGATACTCACAAAATCATTATATTATACTAAATATTCCTGTAACATTTTCGGAAATATTCCTTTTAAAATAAAAGTACCTGATCACTGCTATACTCACCGTTTTTTCTGTTTTAGGACTCAAGTCACTTAAACCGGAATTGGCATGTTAGATTGCAAGTACAGATTGTTCTCAGAACGGTCTCCTTCTGTTGTGATAACAATTGTTGCGTTTAAACAACTGGAATTAATTTAACCGGAAATACCCAGAATTAGTTTTTTTCAGTGCGAAGATGACCAAATTTGAAATGGTTGGGAATTGTAAAATATTAGAGCTAGGACATTGAAATAGAGCGCATTTGATAGCAAAAATCCGGAAGTTTGTTGGACACGAGTAAAATTTAAATTTCGAAAGATAATACTGTCCTCGATGTTGGGTCAACGACGCCAACGTTAAGCCGTTCTGTACGCCGTCCTCGTCAAGCCACCCAGCTTGTAAAAATTAAAATTCATGGAGCAGTAGCACCCTTAATCAATCCGCCGCCGCCACCCCGAAAATCACTGTTCCATATCGCGCCAATTTATTTACGTCTGGGAAGAACCATAAATCTGGGGGGTCGGTAACGTCCGACAAAAATTGAGTCTGATTAGCTCCTCGGCCGAAAACCACTCCTGAAATTTTCAGCCGACGGAACCGGATTGGTTTGGCGATGAAATATGTGAAATTGAAATTTACGGTGGGAAAGGAAACTAATAATTCCATTACAGGTTTTATCTCGGACCAGGCCCGAAATTAACGTGGTGGACCGGAAAGGTCGCGTATAAATAAGGCGCCATTAAGGGTGAGTTGATGCCGTCCGGTCAGGACGCGAGTTTGCCACTGAAATTTGGATGATTGGCGAATTTATGTCAGGACTGAAGGGTTAAGCTGCTTCGACAATTTTCTTCGATGTTTATGCGAGATCGTAACGTTTGTTCAATGTTGGGTCTGTTCGAGATTGGCGTTATAAATTTTCGATCTCAATCGATATTAATTCAATTTCTAGGCAATTCTCAGCCAAATACTTCTCTGGAAGGTGGTTATTGTGAAACTCTACACTGGCTGACAAGAGCTACTGGTTCGACTCAGTCAGTAAGACATATCTAGTAGCTCCTGCCTTAGCCACCTTCATTTATGAAGTGGTACCTCGTCGCGTGGAAAACATATCGGAAAGGGGAATTTTTTCTTCAGGAACAATTGAGGGTAGTTAGGAGGTAAACATACAAAAAGTCCTGGGATCTAGACTTGAAGCCGAAGGTCCCAATATTCAGTTTTTCGCTCACATCTCCCAATTTCAAAATCGCACGATAAAATGTATCACCTACAAAATAAAAAAAGTTTTTTAAATTACCTACAAAATTTTTCCCATAATTTTTTCTGTTACTTCAATAGTTTCTGAGATATCCACAGACAAAACTCAGTAATGGAAGCAATCTTGTAGAGAATTCAAAAATCTTTCCATCTGTTCAAAGTTAATTTCACTGTACGACGTATAACACAAAAGAAGAATACTGTGGCGCTAGAAGGGAATGTTTATCGAAAAACGTGAGGTGAAAATGATGCGGATATCTCAGAAACTGTTTGGGTTACAAAAAATAGTAATAGAAGCAATCTCGTAGGGAATTCAAAAAGCTTTCATCTCATGTATTTGTTAGTTTCATTGTACGACGTATTCCACAAAAGTAGAAGGGTGTGACGCTCGAAGGGAATGTCCGTCAAAAATCGCGAGGAGGAAATGATGCGAATATGTCAGAAACTGTTTGAGTGAGAAACAAAAGTAATGGAAGCATTCTTGTAGATAATGCAAAAAGCTTTCAATATGTGTAAATTAAGTTTCACTTCACGACTTGTCGTACAAAATTCGAAGGCTGTGGTGCTAGAAGGGAATATTTGTCGAAAAATTCAAGGTGAAAATGATGAGGATATCTCAGGAACTGTTTGGGTTACAAAAAATTGTAATATAATCAATCTTGTAGGGAATTTGAAAAACTTTCACCTCATGTTTTGTTAGTTATACTGTATGACGTATTGCACACAAGAAGAAGGCTATGGCGCTAGAAAGGAATATTGGTCGAAAAACGAGAGGTGAAAATGGTGCGAATATCTCGGAAACTATTTGGGTTACAAAAAATAGTAATGAAAGAAATCTTGTAGGGAATTTGAAGAGCTTTCATTCCATGTATTCTCAGTTTTATTGTACGACGTATTGTATAAAAGAAGAAGGATGTGAGGCTAGAAGGGAATGTTTGTCGAAAAACGCAAGGTGAAAGTGGTGCGAATATCTTAGAAACTGTTTGAGTGACGAACAAAAGTACTGAAAGCAATTTTGTGAAGAATTTAATAATCTTTAAATATGTGTAAAGTAAGTTTCACTTAATGACGTATTGCACAAAAGGCTGTGGAGCAAGAAAAGAATGTTTGTCGAAAAACGCCAGGTAAAAATGATGCAGATATCTCAGAAACTGTTTTGGGTACAAAAAATAGTAATAGAAGCAATCTTGTAGGGAATTCAAAGAGCTTCCATTTCATGTATTCTCAGTTTTATTGTACGACGCATTGTACAAAAGAAGAAGGATGTGAAGCTAGAAGGGAATGTTCGTCAAAAAACGCGAGGTGGAAATGATGCGAATAGCTCAGAAACTGTTCGAGTGAGAAACAAAAGTAATGGAAGCAATCTTGTAGAGAATGCAAAAAGCTTTTAATATCTGTAAATTAAGTTTCACTTCACGACTTGTCGCACAAAATTCGAAGACTGTGGTGCTAGAAGGGAATATTTGTCGAAAAATGCAAGGTGAAAATGATGCAGATATCTCAGAAACTGTTTGGATTACAAAAAATAGTAATATAAGCAATCTTGTAGGGAATTTGAAAAACTTTCACCTTATGTTTTGTTAGTTTTACTGTATGACGTATTGCACACAAGAAGAAGGCTATGGGGCTAGAAAGGAATGTTGGTCGAAAAACGCGAGGTGAAAATGATGCGAATATCTCGGAAACTATTTGGGTTACAAAAAATAGTAATAGAAGCAATCTTGTAGGGAATTTAAAGAGCTTTCATTTCATGTATTCTTAGATTTATTGTACGACGTATTGTACAAAAGAAGAAGGATGTGAGGCTAGAAGTGAATGTTTGTCGAAAAACGCAAGGTGAAAATGGTGCGAATATCTAAGAAACTGTTTGGGTGACGAACAAAAGTACTAAGAGCAATTTTGTAGAAAATTTAAAAATCTTTCTATATGTATGAAGTAAGTTTGACTTTATGACGTATTGCACAAAAGTTGAAGGCTGTGGAGCAAGAAAAGAATATTTGTCGAAAAACGCCAGGTAAAAATGATGCAGATATCTCAGAAACTGTTTTGGGTACAAAAAATAGTAATAGAAGCAATCTTGTAGGGAATTCAAAAAGCTTTCATCTCATGTATTTGTTAGTTTCATTGTACGACGTATTCCACAAAAGTAGAAGGGTGTGACGCTCGAAGGGAATGTCCGTCAAAAAACGCGAGGTGGAAATGATGCGAATATGTCAGAAACTGTTTGAGTGAGAAACAAAAGTAATGGAAGCATTCTTGTAGATAATGCAAAAAGCTTTCAATATGTGTAAATTAAGTTTCACTTCACGACTTGTCGTACAAAATTCGAAGGCTGTGGTGCTAGAAGGGAATATTTGTCGAAAAATTCAAGGTAAAAATGATGAGGATATCTCAGGAACTGTTTGGGTTACAAAAAATTGTAATATAATCAATCTTGTAGGGAATTTGAAAAACTTTCACCTCATGTTTTGTTAGTTATACTGTATGACGTATTGCACACAAGAAGAAGGCTATGGCGCAAGAAAGGAATATTGGTCGAAAAACGAGAGGTGAAAATGATGCGAATATCTCGGAAACTATTTGGGTTACAAAAAATAGTAATAAAAGAAATCTTGTAGGGAATTTGAAGAGCTTTCATTTCATGTATTCTCAGTTTTATTGTACGACGTATTGTATAAAAGAAGAAGAATGTGAGGCTAGAAGGGAATGTTTGTCGAAAAACGCAAGGTGAAAGTGGTGCGAATATCTTAGAAACTGTTTGAGTGACGAACAAAAGTACTGAAAGCAATTTTGTGAAGAATTTAATAATCTTTAAATATGTGTAAAGTAAGTTTCACTTAATGACGTATTGCACAAAATTTGAAGGCTGTGGAGCAAGAAAAGAATGTTTGTCGAAAAACGCCAGGTAAAAATGATGCAGATATCTCAGAAACTGTTTTGGGTACAAAAAATAGTAATAGAAGCAATCTTGTAGGGAATTCAAAGAGCTTTCATTTCATGTATTCTCAGTTTTATTGTACGACGCATTGTACAAAAGAAGAAGGATGTGACGCTAGAAGGGAATGTTCGTCAAAAAACGCGAGGTGGAAATGATGCGAATATCTCAGAAACTGTTTGAGTGAGAAACAAAAGTAATGTGAGAAATCTTGTAGAGAATTCAAAAAGCTTTCAATATGTGTGAATTAAGTTTCACTTTACGATGTGTTGCACGAAAGTCGAAGGCTGTGGTGCTAGAAGGGAATGTTTGTCGAAAAACGCGAGGTGAAAATGATGCAGATATCTCAGAAACTGTTTCGGTTACAAACAATAGTAATTTGAGCAATCCTGTAGGGGATTTGAAAAACTTTCACCTCATGTATTGTTAGTTTTACTATATGACGTATTGCACACAAGAAGAAGGCTATGGCGTTAGAAAGGAATGTTGGTCGAGAAACGCGAGGTGAAAATGATGCAGATATCTCAGAAATTGTTGGAGTTACGAAAAAGAATTATAAAAGCAATCTTGTAGGGAATTCAAAAATCTTTCATTTTGCTCGAAATAAATTTTTACCGTATGGCGCACCGTTTGGTGGATATAGGCGGAAAAGTGAAACGCACGTTTCAAATATTCGACGCCCAAAAACCCCGCAGTCCTTTCATTCGGCGAAATTTCACAAGCAGATAACATAATTTTATAGCCACCCTCGTAATCAGGAAAATATAATAAATTTAATTCTGTTGGCGCCCTAACTCACAGTCGTGCCAACCCCGCAATGGTCCGGACAATAATAGGAAGTAATTATATTCACTGCATCGTTTTACTGTATAATTACATTCTGAAATATGCATACTTCAACAGGGATATTAACTTTTCATAAACGCGAGATACTGTTCGACTCATTTTCCGGAAAATCGTGACTTTGAACTCTTTTTGATGTGTAATTAATTTTTTAACGATAAGTGTGTTCTTCATGGTGTTATTAAAAGTGAGAGATAGGGAAAAATTATTTTCGAATATTTGCGATATTACACGAATCGAAGTTGAATCTATCCCGAATCAAACCGAACATCAGGTATTCCATAAAAATTCCCAAATTCATCGTGATTCCGGATGTGGCTCTGCGGTGGGGGGAAGAAAACAAACTTCTCGAATTTGAATTCGAACACTTGAAAAATTGAATATCCGCCGGAACATTTTCTACTTAAGAGTTTCCCTTATTCGGAAAGTTAGTTCCGAAAGGAAAAGTTTCATTCAGGACTGGATTCGAAACTCCTGCTTCGACTGGCGTGTCGCCCCTACGTTTCGTCCGTTCGATTCCCGAATTTCACGGTTGAGTTAGGTACAACAATGGTGAGATGAAGTTATCTCTGATTATCCGGCTTCGGAAAAAACGGGGCGGAAGTAGTCCTTGATGAACTTTTTGAACGAGCGATCGAGATGGATCTTTCAAGCTCATGTCTCTCTGTGAATGAAAGAATTTCTACTTGGACAATCAAAATTATTTTTTCTGGGTACAGTCGTACAATTTTCCAGGATATACAACAGGAATTCGATTACTTCTTTGAGTCCCCCTATATGAGCCCGCCTATATATTTGTTGATTTTACGTGACAATTCCGGTCGTTTAATTCCTCTAGAAATAACAAGTTTTACATTAGTTGATGCAACCAAACTGCAGTTTTTCATTTCAACAGGAAAATAATACTGTGACGAAAACCGGAATATGCGTGACTAATAATATAAATTCATGTTTAATAAACGAAGTAGATAGTTGTATTCAAAGCTTCAGTTTTCTAGATTATTCAACTTCGTTTTAAGATGTTAACCTAATCATTTGATTATATTTACAAAAGTAATTATAATCGACTTTTTTCAATTTGTAGTTTTTCCTTCTTCCTTTTCAATCTTCTCCCTTTTGTTATTGGAACAGAAATTTTTTTTGTAAATTGTCCATCTTCGTTTTAAGATGTTAACCTAATTATTGGATTATATTCACAAAAGTTATTATAATCGTCGACTTTTTTCGATTTGTAGTTGAGGTAGTTCTTCCTCCTTCACTTTCCAATCTTCTTCCTCTTGTTATTGGAACAAATTTTTTTTTTCTAAATTGTTCATCTTCGTTTTAAGATGTTAACCTAATTATTTGATTATATTTACAAAATTAACTATAATCGAATTTTTCAATTTGTAGTTGAGGTAGTTTTTCCTCCTTCACTTTCCAATCTTCTCCCTTTTGTTATTAGAACAAAATTTTTTTTAAATTGTTCATCTCCGTTTTAAGATGTTAACCTAATTATCTGACTCGTTTTCTGATTATATTCACGAAAGTAATTATAATCGACTTTTTTCAATTTGTAGTTGGAGTAGTTTTTCCTCTTTCACTTTCCAATCTCTTCCTTTCTGTTATTGGAACAGAAATTTTTTTTCTGAATTGTTCATCTTCGTTTCAAGATGTCAACCTAATTATTTGATTATATTTACGAAAGTTATTATAATCGTCGACTATTTTCGATTTGTAGTTGAGGTAGTTTTTCCTCCTTCACTTTCCGATCTTCTCCCTTTTGTTATTGAAAGAAATTTTTTTTTCTAAATTGTTCATCTTCGTTTTAAGATTTTACCCAATTATTTGATTATATTATCAAAAGTAATTATAATCGTCGACTATTTTCGATTTGTAGTTGAGGTAGTTCTTCCTTCTTCACTTTCCAATCTTCTCCCTTCTGTTATTGGAACAAATTTTTTTTTCTAAATTGTTCATCTTCGTTTCAAGATTTTAACCTAATGATTTGATTATATTTACAAAAGTTATTATAATCGAATTCTTCAATTCGTAGTTGAGGTAGTTTTTCCTCCCTCACTTTCCAATCTTCTCCCTTTTGTTGTTGGAACAAATATTTTTTTCTAAATTGTTCATCTCCGTTTTAAGATGTTAACCTAATTATCTGACTCGTTATCTGATTATATTTACAAAAGTAATTATAATCGTCGACTTTTTTCGATTTGTAGTTGAGGTAGTTCTTCCTCCTTCACTTTCCAATCTTCTTCCTTCTGTTATTGGAACATTTTTTTTTCTAAATTGTTCATCTTCGTTTTAATTATTTTATGATATTTACAAAAGTAATTATAATCGACTTTTTCCAATTTGTAGTTGGAGTAGTTTTTCCTCTTTCACTTTCCAATCTTTTCCCTTCTGTTATTGGAACAGAAATTTTTTTTCTGAATTGTTCATCTTCGTTTCAAGATGTCAACCTAATTATTTGATTATATTTACAAAAGTTATTATAATCGTCGACTATTTTCGATTTGTAGTTGAGGTAGTTTTTCCTCCTTCACTTTCCGATCTTCTCCCTTTTGTTATTGGAAGAATTTTTTTTTTCTAAATTGTTCATCTTCGTTTTAAGATTTTACCCAATTATTTGATTATATTATCAAAAGTAATTATAATCGTCGACTATTTTCGATTTGTAGTTGAGGTAGTTCTTCCTTCTTCACTTTCCAATCTTCTCCCTTCTGTTATTGGAACAAATTTTTTTTTCTGAATTGTTCATCTTCGTTTTAAGATTTTAACCTATTGATTTGATTATATTTACAAAAGTTATTATAATCGAATTTTTCAATTCGTAGTTGAGGTAGTTTTTCCTCCTTCACTTTCCAATCTTCTCCCTTTTGTTGTTGGAACAAATATTTTTTTCTAAATTGTTCATCTCCGTTTTAAGATGTTAACCTAATTATCTGACTCGTTATCTAATTATATTTACAAAATTAATTATAATCGTCGACTTTTTTCGATTTGTAGTTGAGGTAGTTCTTCCTCCTTCACTTTCCAATCTTCTTCCTTCTGTTATTGGAACATTTTTTTTTCTAAATTGTTCATCTTCGTTTTAATTATTTTATGATATTTACAAAAGTAATTATAATCGACTTTTTTCAATTTGTAGTTGGAGTAGTTTTTCCTCTTTCACTTTCCAATCTTTTCCCTTATGTTATTGGAACAGAAATTTCTTTTCTGAATTGTTCATCTTCGTTTCAACATGTCAACCTAATTATTTGATTATATTTACAAAAGTTATTATAATCGTCGACTATTTTCGATTTGTAGTTGAGGTAGTTCTTCCTCCTCCACTTTCCGATCTTCTCCCTTTCGTTATTGGAAGAAATTTTTTTTTCTAAATTGTTCATCTTCGTTTTAAGATTTACCCAATTATTTGATTATATTATCAAAAGTAATTATAATCGTCGACTATTTTCGATTTGTAGTTGAGGTGGTTCTTCCTCCTTCACTTTCCAATCTTCTCCCTTCTGTTATTGGAACAATTTTTTTTTTCTAAATTGTTCATCTTCGTTTTAAGATTTCAACCTAATGATTTGATTATATTTACAAAAGTAATTATAATTGAATTTTTCAATTCGTAGTTGAGGTAGTTTTTCCTCCTTCACTTTCCAATCTTCTCCCTTTTGTTGTTGGAACAAATATTTTTTTCTAAATTGTTCATCTTCGTTTTAAGATGTTAACCTAATTATTTGATTATATTTACAAAAGTAATTATATTGATTTTTTTTTCAATTTGTAGTTGAGGTAGTTTTTCCTTCTTCACTTTCCAATATTCTCCCTTTCGTTATTGAAACAGAAATTTTTTTCCCTGATTCCAGATTCATATTAGCGGATTCATATACAGAATTACTGTCTACAAATGCTCACACCTTTTCTATACCTTTCCAATTCTTTGAGTAGTATCTTTTGAGTTTTGTCTATTCGGTGGCGCCCTGTGTTTAGAGGTACGGTAAATGTTGGAGGGGGGCAGGTCGCTATAGATCTAATCTTTCTTCCTTCGTTGCGTTCAAACAACAGGAATTCATTCAACCGGAAATTCCCGGGATTGGTTTTTTTTTCAGTGTAGTTCATGAGGCAATTCTCATGCGGGTAAGTTGAATGATAATCATGTCCGCTGAGACTCAGAATGACTAGTTCCAAAGGGAGTTGGGTGATACGCGATTCGCAGAGAAACTGCAGAATAGCATTTCATGGAAGTCTTTATTTCTGTTTTCCTCCATTATTCCCGAGGAACTATCTTTCATCGGTAAAACCCCCCAAACGATCGACATCCCCAACACCATCAAACACGAATAGTCGCAGTAAATACCCAAAGGTCGGAAGTAAAATTTACATTACCGCGAGTGTCGTAAAACAACGTGCTCGTTCGTTACGCCGGGATATGACTGCTCCAAGTACCAACAAGAAGAGCGACGGGGGTTGTCGTAGGACCTCTAATCCGTGCCATCTATCCGCGGCAGTCTGTAACTAATGGCCGCGTTCCTCTTCCCGCCCGCTTGATCATAATTCATTAGTCCCAGATTAGTTGGGAATTATAACTTCAATTAAGACGACTGCGGAGACTATTCGTTTCAGACTTCGATGGATGGCTGTGGCGTTTGCAGAAGTTTCTCCATATCGTGAGTCGGGATGGAGGCTGGTGGGACATTGTGACGCCGGAAATGGTGATATCTTGTCTAGGATTTGAATGCGTGCTTTATGTTTGAAGCAGAGGCAAAGGGAAGTCACCAGTTTTGTATGTTCGTATTTGTATACACGACACGTCTTCTACTTTTTCATATATTTTTATTGTAGGTTATTAAGATCCTAGTTAGAAACATATTGAAATAATAATCAAACTTTCGCATACAGTCCACTAAAACAAATACATAATGAAAGAATCTAGGTCGGCTTATTCAAACCAGATCATTATTTCCTCGCACCAAATCACTTCTTTCGACGATTTTCGACCCAATCAATTTCGACTACATTCTCGTTCCTTTCAATGCCCTCTAAACCAAAAAAGTTCATAATTCGTTTCGATCGGACATTTCCTACACTCAAAGACATTGACCAGGTTATACAACAGGAATTCGGTTACTTCTACAAGAAATTCCCCCCATATAATCGATAGCAGGAGTATTTTTTCATTTTACGTGACAATTCCGGTCGTTTAATTCCTCTAGACTTAACAAGTTTTACATTAGTTGATGCCACTAAACTGCAGTTTGTCATTTCGAAAGGAAAATATCACTGTGAAAAAAACCGGAATATGCGTAACTTTTTACAGAACAAGAACATGCAATATGCCAAACTCTCACTACTTTGACCCCACTTTTTAATATATTTGTGAAGAGGAAAAAAAATATAGTCTTAAATATTTTCAGCAGGCCTGATGATGGTTTTATGAAACCGAAATCAATCGCCGTAGAATAAATTTGATAAAAAACTTTGAATAGTGTGTTTCTTATTTTATTTATTTCTTTTTGGGATACAAACAGGACGAACCCAAAAGAGTATCCACATATTTTCCTTTCACAATAACTAAATAATATATCGAGCAAAAATAAAAATAAGGCAATAACTTAAAACAGTAAAAAGTATGGTAAAAATTTTTTTTTATATTAAATTTCGAAAGATGCAGCTAACTCAACCAGCGTTATTGTTGAAAAAGTGCAGATTGGAAAAACTGAAACATGGTAGTTCGAAACTTATTCAATGTGTCAGCAAAAATGTCTAAACCTTATCATCATTATATTTAAAAATAAGCATAATATGGAAGCATTCATCACCCAAAATGCTAAACTTGAATTTAACATGCTGACTTAGACGAAAATATGCTAGATTTAGCATTGAAAATGCCAAATCCGCAACAGTGCGTTCGATATCATCGAGATGATTATCTGTTAGCTAAACAAGACTTATTCCGGTAGCTTAGTATTCACTAATTAACTTAGTCTTCCATTTTGATTTTAATTAGTGAATACTAAGGTAATCTGGATTTTCATCAAGTATCGGACGAATGAATCAAAATTTTTGTGAGAAATACCAAACATTCCTGTTGAATTCCTGTTAGTCGTACGAATATTGTTGGGTTATACTTACAAAACTATTATATTTTACTAGATATTCCTGTAACATTTACATTCCTTTTGGAATAAAAGTACCTGATCACTGCTATACTTTTCCTGTTCAGAGGACTCAAGTTACTTGAATCGAAATCAGTATGTTAGATTGCAAGTACAGATTGTTCTCAGAACGGTCTATTTTTTGTTGTGATAACAATAGTTGCGTTTAAACAACAGGCATTCAATCTATCGGAAATTCCCGGGATTCGTTTTTTTTCTCAGTATACTCGTAAAATCTGGGTGAATATTCATCAATCCGCATAAGAACAATCTATCGACCATAAATCCGAGAACTCGAACGGTGGAAAAAATTCGTACCGGAACGCTTGGGAGTTGTTACACTTGTGAGGATGAGTTGCGACCAGAATAGGGGGCATAATAACGTAGATATGGTACACCCAAGGGTGGCATTCATTGCCCATTTTTCTCCATAAGAAAAAAAGGCGTCGTGAAATATGCCCCAATCTTTTACAGAATTGCCAACGTTTTCAGATGATTACGTGTTGAATAAGTAAATGGGGGAATTCATACGTATTTTTTTCGGCCTGTGATGAAAGCTGCCCTCCATTTTGGGAAGCTATTCGTTATGAAACTGTTAACATGCTGAGTTTCTAATTTTGTTCGCTACATATGGACCAATTAGGCCATATTAAGTGAAAATCATTCATTAAGAATTTTACTGTTTAATTAGTGGTTTCCGAAAAGTACAGGCCACCTCTAGCTATAGCCTTTGTATTCAGTTTATCGATAATGATAGAGAAGGGCCACAAAATTATCAATACCTGCATCAGTAATTAATCAACGTACGAGGCACGCCCAGAAAGTACTCATCCCTCGTTGCTCTGAAAAACACCAGATTCGCAACACTGACTTCGAGATATTTGGAAACCTTCAGCGGATTTGCCTATCTACGAACCCAACCGGCGCATTCGGACCTCGAACGTTACCAGATATGTACAAAACTCTCGGTTAGACAGAACCACAGTATTGAATTATTCAACTGTAACACCAACATAATCGTTAAAGACCATTCTCTTGCTCAAAATTCGAATATAACAGACATTTAATTAATGAATATTCACGTTCCTCTTCAGAGATTTTAAATTCCTGAAGATTATTCATCAACCGCACTCACGGCAATATAAAAAAGGGAGGTTTCATCCCACGAAAACATCCTTATTATGCCAAAGCATCCAGGACCAAGCAAAATTGTTAATATCTCCCCCACTAGAAAAGCAATATATCTCGAACGAAATCATCTAGAACTCGTAATTTATGCTCGAAATGAAAACACGATCAAAGAATGTAATGAATTTACTTTCGAGCGCAGGAGGAGATCCGGGATAACCTGCATTTACAAGGGAGAAGTTCCTTCTGGTCGAACAACTAGCCCGGGGTTGTTTTCAGTGGAAAAACTCACTTTTTCGTTGCGTTTCCAGGAGCAGAAACTCTCCAGAATTTAATTCGGGATGGTAGCCTTGACTACAGTCCCGATTCGGATGTTGCAGGAAGGGATTATTTCGAGTTTTACATGCCAGGGCTGAAAGAAGGGATGAATTGAGGAAGACTACAGGGTGTCTGTTTATGAGAAAAGTTCCCAACTTAATATTGGGTAACCTTGCCATAATTCCGTAATTTCCAATTCAATAATTATAATTTCATTCGGCCTAACCTAACTTTGCCCCAACCTAGTAATTTTTTGGATTTTTAACTGTCTTTACCAAACCTAACTTAAAACTTGAACTAACAAAGCTTCACCCATATTTAATTGAATTTTTGAAATAAGTAACTTGAACTGGTCAAACCAAACTCAATCTATTCTAATCTTCAACTGATTCCTATTAGATTATGCCTTTTTGCTGTTTTAATTAGAAAACTTTCGCAATTCGTAGTAAAAACGTTCAGTGGGTTGCCAATTCTCAATTACAAATGATTGTCGTAAGATAGAATCTTTTAGTCCCTTATATTGGTAGCACTGCCTAACTGTCATATGTCTGAAATATTTTTGAAAATGTCAATATTCACGTATTTCAATGCGGCTTTCGAAAAAATGACTCCAAAACTTAAAATATTTCAGTCTTTAAGTGATTTCTTTCATAGATTTCGCCTTTTCAAAGTTTCAATTGGAACACTTTCGCGATTCGTAGTAAAAACGATCAGAGGGTTGTCAATTTATTCTCGATTCAAAATTATTCACATACGATAGGGACTTTTAGTGCCTTATATTGGTAGTACTGTCTAACTGTCATATTTCTGAAATATGGTAGAAAATGTCAATATTTACGTATTTCAATGCGGCTTTCGATAAAAAGACTCCTAAACTTAAAATATTCTAATTTTTAACTGATTTCTTCCATAGGTTTCGCCTTTTCAAAGTTTCAATTAGAAAACTTTCGCGATTCGTAGTAAAAACGATCAGAGGGTGTCAATTTATTCTCAATTCAAAATTATTGACATGAGATAGGATCTTCTAGTGCCTTATATTGGTAGTACTGTCTAACTGTCATATGTCTGAAATATGGTTGGAAATGTCAATATTTACGTATTTCAATGCGGCTTTCGAAAAAATGACTCCTAAACTTAAAATATTCTAAGTTTTAACTGATTTCTTCCATAGGTTTCGCCTTTCACTGTTTCAATTAGAAATCTTTCGCGATTCGTAGTAAAAACGATCAGAGGGTTGTCAATTTATTCCCAATTCGAAATTATTGACATACGATAGGAACTTTTAGTGCCTTATATTGGTAGTACTGTCTAACTGTCATATTTCTGAAATATGGTAGAAAATGTCAATATTTACGTATTTCAATACAGTTTTCGAAAAAATGACTCCTGAATTAAAAATATTCTAATCTTCAACTGATTTCTTTCACAGATGTCGCTTTTCACTGTTTCAATTAGAAAACTTTCGGGATTCGTAGTAGAAAAGTTCAGAGGGTTGTCAATTTATTCTCAATTCAAAATTATTGACAAAAGATAGGATCTTTTAGTGCCTTATATTGGTAGTACTGTCTAACTGTCATATGTCTGAAATATGGTAGAAAATGTCAATATTTACGTATTTCAATACGGTTTTCGAAAAAATGACTCCTAAATTAAAAATATTCTAATCTTCAACTGATTTCTTTCACAGATGTCGCTTTTCACTGTTTCAATTAGAAAACTTTCGGGATTCGTAGTAGAAAAGTTCAGAGGGTTGTCAATTTATTCTCAATTCAAAATTATTGACAAAAGATAGGATCTTTTAGTGCCTTATATTGGTAGTACTGTCTAACTGTCATATGTCTGGAATATGGTTGAAAATGTCAATATTTACGTATTTCAATGCGGCTTTCGAAAAAAAGACTCCTAAACTTAAAATATTCTAATTTTTAACTGATTTCTTCCATAGGTTTCGCCTTTTCAAAGTTTCAATTAGAAAACTTTCGCGATTCGTAGTAAAAACGATCAGAGGGTGTCAATTTATTCTCAATTCAAAATTATTGACATGAGATAGGATCTTCTAGTGCCTTATATTGGTAGTACTGTCTAACTGTCATATTTCTGAAATATGGTAAAAAATGTCAATATTTACGTATTTCAATGCGGCTTTCGAAAAAATGACTCCTAAACTTAAAATATTCTAAGTTTTAACTGATTTCTTCCATAGGTTTCGCCTTTCACTGTTTCAATTAGAAATCTTTCGCGATTCGTAGTAAAAACGATCAGAGGGTTGTCAATTTATTCCCAATTCGAAATTATTGACATACGATAGGAACTTTTAGTGCCTTATATTGGTAGTACTGTCTAACTGTCAAATTTCTGAAATATGGTAGAAAATGTCAATATTTACGTATTTCAATACAGTTTTCGAAAAAATGACTCCTAAATTAAAAATATTCTAATCTTCAACTGATTTCTTGCACAGATGTCGCTTTTCACTGTTTCAATTAGAAAACTCTCGGGATTCGTAGTAGAAAAGTTCAGAGGGTTGTCAATTTATTCTCAATTCAAAATTATTGACATAAGATAGGATCTTTTAGTGCCTTATATTGGTAGTACTGTCTAACTGTCATATGTCTGAAATATGTTAGAAAATGTCAATATTTACGTATTTCAATACGGTTTTCGAAAAAATGACTCCTAAATTAAAAAAATTCTAATCTTCAACTGATTTCTTTCACAAATGTCGCTTTTCACTGTTTCAATTAGAAAACTTTCGGGATTCGTAGTAGAAAAGTTCAGAGGGTTGTCAATTTATTCTCAATTCAAAATTATTGACATAAGATAGGATCTTTTAGTGCCTTATATTGGTACTACTGTCTAACTGTCATATGTCTGAAATATGGTAAAAAAATGTCAATATTCACGTATTTCAATACGGTTTTCGAAAAAATGACTCCTAAATTAAAAATATTCTAATGTTCAACTGATTTCTTTCACAGATGTCGCTTTTCACTGTTTCAATTAGAAAACTTTCGGGATTCGTAGTAGAAACGTTCAGAGGGTTGTCAATTTATTCTCAATTCAAAATTATTGACATAGATAGGATCTTTTAGTGCCTTATATTGGTAGTACTGTCTAACTGTCATATGTCTGAAATATGGTTGAAAATGTCAATATTTACGTCTCTCGAAAAATTTCCAGGTAGAAACTGATATCATTCATTTTTTTTCTTCGGAATTAAATTTTAGAAGGGATCACTGTCACTAAATTTTCCTCAAATAAATATTATTTTATCAATAAAGTATTTATTCTAACTGAATTCGAAAACATCCCTCATTCTTTCTTCGTTTTCTTTGTCGACTTAAAAAATAGTTTCTTAACTATCCATCTTAAAGTAAGTATCGAGGTGGTTGACATAATAACAATAACGGCCACATAAAAGAGCATAACATCCACCATATAAAATTGGTACCATTCCAAGTCCATCCCCAAGTTCCTCAAGTGTTCACCTCCTTTGTGTTCTATGATGTGCTCTACCCACCAGATGGCCTTATCCATGGGGTTCATGGGTTGCTTCCTCAGCAGAGATGATCGCATTTTGGCGCTCTTGGCATATCTGTAATGAAAAACATAAATTCATTCATCCCTCGAAGATGCGTAGAATACTCACGAAGGATTCTTCAGGATGTCTTCCAAAGCTTTATCAACAGTTTCTTGGTTTATGTCTTCATAAAATATCCTGATGGCATATCCCGCTTTAATGGCGTTTTGAATGTTGGTCTTCTGATCAGCGAATAGAGGTATTCCAATCATTGGAACCCCATGGTAAACTGCTTCGGTGTTGCCTCCAAGACCTCCATGGGTAATGAAAGCCTTTATATTCGGATGTGCTGGAAATAAGATCTGAATTCTGGATGAACACCAATTAAATCTGAGAGTATCTACCTAATACGTCGTTCTGTGGTAACCATTTGGAAACCAAAACATTCTTTGGGACATCCTTCAGGTCTACTTCAGACTTGAACAGAACCTTCATGGGAGCAATATTTCCCAACCCCTTCAGAATGGCTTCTAGCTTATCTTTGTCTACTTCTGCGATCTTCATATTGGTACCAAAACTGAACAAAACTGCGCCTTCTTTCGCCGAATCGAGGTATGTCTGGAGGTTCTCTGGCAATTTCTTGTTTGTTTGCGCGTAGAAGCCACCAATTTGTACCATATTGGGCACGTACGGTCTGGAAATGAAACATGTTTTCATTTAAATTATAGGAAATCTCTTATTGGCACTCTCAGTAAGAGTTCACCAGAACCAACGACACATTATGCTTCAGCTGCGATATCGATGGAGAGGTTGGTAAGTGAACCCTCATAGTCTCTTCTTGCATAGGATATATCAAAAACTTCTCCAACACCGTGAACAAAAAAACCATTGTAGCAAAAGCCAATCTCGCGAAAAAATAACGAGTCAAACCTACTTCTAGACTCCAACCATTGTTGATAAGATGATATGAATGTGATTGCGAAGCAGATTTCATACAGAAAAGTAAGCTAGTACGATCAGCGAAGCTTTGAATTGGTTTAATGGTGGGACCAACACTCAACCCTGGGGAATGCCAATACCAATTGATTAGAAAGAGCGCTTTCAGAAGATCAACTGATGGAAATTTTGTGGCGTAACAACACATGGAATAAGCCCAGAATAGGAGGAAAGTAATGAAACCCAATTTTGTGGCAGGGTCTCACCTTGCAGGCTCCAAACTAGTATGAGCATTCACCATCAACAGAGAGATTTTCTTCTTGAGCTCTGATACTGGCGGAGAATTTGGGAGGTAAGACCTTGTGATTCTTTCTTGTGGCGGAGCCATAACATATCTCTGCATCAGCGCCATCAAAAACACAGATGTTGTCGTCCACAGCCTTCCAAAGAAACTGTTTTGTGTATCTGAGCTCATCATGAACGGATTGCCATTGTAGGGTAAATTGGGGTTTCCCACATAGTTATTTGTTGCAGCACTCGAAGCAGCAGGGTGGAAAATTATAGTGGGAGCCCCCAAATGGTGATTCAGTGCCAGGATCCCATCGTTGAAGAAATTCAGAGAGATTATGACGTCGTATTCCTCTCTCGATTTGATCAGATCTTTTATTGGTTCATTTTCCCAAAACTTTTCGGTGTTAGTTTCCAAAGAGGAGAGGAAACCACCGAGTTTTTCCAGGAAGGTGCTTGTTGGGTTAGTCACTGATGCCAAGGAACCTATTGAGTAGTGATGTGAGATTCAATGCAATTCTTAAGTAGGTTAATTCATTTTGTGACATGGAATGAATGAAATGATGGCTTTATAACTTTGGAGAGCTTCATCTGAGAGAAGGCTTCATTGGGGATTTCTTTGCTGACTCCAGTTCGAATCAGATGAAAACAAACATAGATGAAACCTCGATCAATGCTAATTAATTTGCGAAATTTCAGGTTCTAGATTCTACTCTAAGCACCAAAGCCGAATGTACCCGCCATCAAGCAATTTTGAAAATGTCCAAAATCACTAACCTTGGTGGCTCAATGCTCAAATGGGAGTTGACGAAAACCAACGAAATATTGTTCTGGAGTTCCGATAACTTAGGAGAGCCAGGAATGTATTTGTTCATCGATTCTTGCTGCGACGGTTCGACGAAAAGCATCTCGAAAATTCTCATCAAGGACGCAACTGTCGTGAATAACAGCCTGGAAATGAACGATCCTGGTACGCCATCCATCGGAAATGCATCTCCGATTCCCAAATTGGGATTGGCTACGTATCTGTTGACCAAGAAGTTAGAACTTCCAGGAAAGAACTGTATGACCGGTAGTCCTAAGTGGTGGTACAAAGCCAACTGTCCATCGTAAAGAAGTGGGATTGCGATAACAACATCATATTCTTCTTTGGCTTTCATCAGATGTTGTATCGGTTCTGCACGCCAGAATTCTTCTAGGTTGGATCCCAAAGATAGAATGAAGGTTAGAAGATTACGAACGAGAGACGCTTTCGGATTTGCCATTCCCTTCAGCATACCTACAATTCAATTGGATATCGTAAGAGAAGGTTGAAAGTGCAGCAAGATGAGGCTCCCATCAGGAGTAAATGGAGAAATTTGCATTTCATGTAGTGAATTATTTTATTTTTATTTTTCTTCGATCATCGCGATAATATAAAGACCTCCAGGCTCATTGGAAATATCTTCCCTGCTTTAAATTCTATCAAAAAACATTCAGAACATCAAATCATACATAATTCCTCACCTTGGTGGTTCGATACTCAGATGAGAATTCACCAGAACCAGAGAAACGGTCTTCAAGAGCTCAGAAATCGGGGGTGAACCTGGGATATACTTCCACATAACATCCTCTTGAACTGGAGCCATCAAGTGCCTCTCCATCAGGCCAACATATAAGACAACTGTGGTTCCTAACAATCTCCCAATGAACGTCTCAGGGGAACCGGAGTCCACGTGTAAATTAACACAGTAGGAAAGAGAGGGGTTGGCAACGTATTTATTCACCAGGGAATTACCCCCGGAGGGGTTGAATATGATCACTGGCGCCCCCAGGTAGTGGTACAAGCCCAGGAGGGAATCGTTTATGACCGGTATCGAAAGTATGACATCGAAATGTTCTCTAGATGAGATTAATCGTTGGATGACTTCGTTCTTCCAGAACTTCTCTGCGAATGGTCTCAAAGAATTGATCATGACCTTGGTCGCTTGGAAGAAAGTTGAATTTGGAGAAGATAGATTACCCATCAAACCTATCAAAGAGAAAGGCCTATCAGGATCTATATCATTCATAAGGAATAAACGACAGACAAGAAAGGACCACCCAAAAGTTCAATCAGAGAAAAAAGTACAAAGCCAACTGTCAATTGTGAAGAAGTGGGATTGCGATGACAACATCATATTCTTCTCTGGCTTTCATCAGATGTTGTATCTGTTCTGCCTGCCAGAATTCTTCTAGTTCGGATCTCAAAGATAGAATGAAGCTTAGAAGATTACGAACGAGAGACATTTTCGGATTTGCCATTCCCTTCAGCATACCTACAATTCGATTTGAAATCGTAAGAAAAGATTCAAAGTGCAGCAAGATGAGGCTCCCATCAGGGGTAAATGGAGAAATTAGCATTTCATGTAGTGAATTATTTTTTCTTTACGTTTTTACTCGAAACTATTCAATTTGTTTCGGTATTTCTCCGATCATCGCGATAATATGAAGACTTCCAGGCTCATCTTCCTTGCTTTAAATTCTTCCAAAAAACATTCATACATAATTCCTCACCTTGGTGGTTCGATACTCAGATGAGAATTCACCAGAACCAGAGACACGTTCTTCACGAGCTCGGAAATCGGGGGTGAACCTGGGATATACTTCCACATAACATCCTCTTGAACTGGAGCCATCAAGTGCCTCTCCATCAGGCCAACATATAAGACAACTGTGGTTCCTAACAATCTCCCAATGAACGTCTCAGGGGAACCGGAGTCCACGTGTAAATTAACACAGTAGGAAAGAGAGGGGTTGGCAACGTATTTATTCACCAGGGAATTACCCCCGGAGGGGTTGAATATGATCACTGGCGCCCCCAGGTAGTGGTACAAGCCCAGGAGGGAATCGTTTATGACCGGTATCGAAAGTATGACATCGAAATGTTCTCTAGATGAGATTAATCGTTGGATGACTTCGTTCTTCCAGAACTTCTCTGCGAACGGTCTCAAAGAATTAATCATGACCTTGGTGGCTTGGAAGAAAGTTGAGTTCGGAGAAGATAGATTACCCATCAAACCTATCAAAGAGAAAGGCCTATCAGGATCTATATCGTTTATAAGGTATAAACGACAGACAAAAAAGGATCACCCAAAATTTCAACCAGAGAAATAGGTTAGTGGGATAAGAACATTCCATACACAACACAACACAACACTAACCTCAAAATGTAAATACAAATAAAACGTTAGTTGTTAGTTGGTTAGTGTGATACACTTTGTCACGTTTATTGTTATTTTTATGTATTTATTAAATGTATTTCTTATTGCCACTTTTTGGGACGCTCTGATTCGTTGCCTGATTCGACAGTTTCACAATGGAGACTTCGTATTCAATAGCTGTTCTTTATTGAGGTATTCTTAAGAAATTTGTACGTATAATCACAGCTGTGTCGTTATTATCTCAGCTTCCTCATGTTATGAATTACGCTGGGCAAAACTCTCGGCAATAGGTCAGAACTTGTTACGTCACATCCCAGCGCGTTTTCCGCAGTGTTAAAAATCGAAGGAAAGTTAGTTTTCCCCATGAGCCATTCTTCGAACGATCGATTAGTGATAAGCATGAAAGATGAAGTTATGAACGAATATTTAATATTTCGTCGAGTACCTACCCTCAATTCCGCTCAGTTTGATTTGTTTGAAGGTTGGTATGTCCACATCGTCGTGGAATGGACTCAGTAGCGTAACATTGTGTCCTTTTTTGGCCAACGCTTGCATCAGCGCGCTACCAAGGATATGATGACTCTTGCTCGGCGTCCAAAACACTCCAAGGATTTTGGAACCTTCGACTTCTTGGGAAAGGTAGAGGACAGCGGTGGCGACCAATAAAATGGCTCTCAACTTCATTTCTGCGAAAAAAATTTAAATTGCTAAATTAATTCAAAACTTTTCTGTATCCTAACCTGCAGATCTCTAGTGATTCAAAAATAACTGTTACTCACGACGAAAAAGAAGTTGGAATTCTTATAATTTCGTTCATGGTGATGAATTTTCGTTCTTTGAGTATAGAGGATAATTAACAGTAGTTTACCTTGAAATCTATTAATTCACATCTATCACAATTTGAGTACGTTTTCTTCCTGACTGGAATAAAATAGAGAGATACACATAATTCTCTACTTGATAAGATAACGTAAATTTGATAATCAAGGATTGTCGTAATAGATCTCGAGTAGCTTGTTGCTTCTTTGATTACTCTCGTCTACGAACAATAAAAATCCCAGATAGATAATTATATTGTTACAACATGTAAATGCAGTTATCTTTCATCCTGATAAGCATAATCTAGCCAACTAACAATAGAATAACTAATACGATTTCCACTACATTGGGTCAAATTCCACGACACGTGCGGAGCATCATCGTGGTTAAGATATAACTAAATTAATTCCCTGAAACCTAAATCTACCTACTAATCAAAACCAATCTTATCACTCGGTGGGGGAATGATCAATCCTATGCGCAACTCCTTGTGCGGGATGAATATATAATAATATCATTAAGATGATACTTCCAAGGATGAAATCGTGCTTATCTCACCTCATCTAAAAAAATTGAAAATTTCGCTATCCCAAAAATTATTCATCATATCCTGCTGAAATTTTGAGTTATTCAACTGAAATAGGGGGGCGAAGCCAATTAAAAACAAACCTTCATACGTTTCTTCAACACTCGAGTGCAATTTTTAGGAATTTCAGGTCGATTTTGCTGAGTTTTGAACACAATTCCGATGACATCTCTGTATATCCATTTTCATTCCGAACTAGAATGCAGTCGAAATTGATTGGGTCGAAAATCGTCGAAAAAAGTATTTGGTGTGAGAAATAGAGGAGAGTAATGATTTCTAATTTTTTTTTTCAAGATTTTCAGTGGTTCAGGAGGTAATTCTCTTTTGACAGCTACCATGAAACTCTGGAAACCTAAGTTCATAATTGGAAGAAGAAAAGACCATCTGGGTCTGAAATGAGGTAAATACGATTGAATAGATCTTTTTACAACTTTTCCACGCCACTCTTATAGGTTTTTCAAGTTTTCAAAAATGAATTGTATTGCCAATTTAAGATTTAATTTTACAATTCGTCAGAATTTGATAGCCAGCTGCAACATCTGAAAACATAATACAAAGAAAAGGCCCCAATTCAAAACTTTGTCCTTCAATTTTATTATCCCACTTTTTGGGGTTTTCAATAATTCTTCATGTTGAATTTCACTGGAGCCAACGAAATATAACTAAATTCTCTTCGAACAGCTTCCAATGACATATTATTGTGAAATACATTCGCCATGATTCTGTGCCATTACATTTCATAATTTTTCGATATCCGCAGATACGTGAATAGTTTATGAATACGCGCATCCAAATGATGAACAGGAAGGAATATATTATTGATCGTCATAAAAATTAATCGAAATTCCCATGTGAACACGGTATATACAGGGTGTTCCTTAGTTGAAGGTTCAAACGAAGAGGAGAGATTCCTTCAGTAATTTTAAGATAAAGAGTCCCATAAACATGGGATCGCAAACATTTCATGCTCGAGATTAAAGTTTAAATTTTTTTCAAGTTTTTTTTTCATAGTCTCTACACTTCACAAGATATTCAACTGAAATTTGGTATATATTGTTATGGTTCCTTACTAGATATAGATAATATTAAATTTTGAAATTTTATAAAAAGAAACCACTAACAATATTCAAATATTTTTTTTTTTTATTTTTACAGCAATTTTCCTAATTCTAATAAAATGAAAATTCTAAATTATCAATGGCTCACAGAAAACAGCTAACTCTAAATATAGTTTTTCCTGGCTTGTCTGTAGTAGAAGATTTCAACTCCAAATTCCAATATTTGTTGATTTCAGGTTTTTCATTCAATAAATAATTAGTGATTATTGCAAAAATTTCATCAAATGATTGCCGGCTTTTCCTTTTTCTTTTTCAGTAAATTGATATTTCCATTAGATTACGTTGATATTTATATGTTCATTTGTTTCCATTCTTTCAGGTTCCATCTAATTCATTATGATCAAATATCTCGAATAATCTCGATGATCTTTCGTTTTCGAATCTCAATTCGAATAATACTTTTCAAAAATTTATTTTCAACTCTCTCTGATATTTCTATCTATTGTCAAAACCGGCTTGCTTAATTTTAATTTTTTTATAAATTTCTATGGTAACATTCAAATAATTCTGAACCCTCTTGAAAAAAATCATTTCACAATAATTTATACGATGTTTGAAAAGGTTCTTGAATTTTGGGGATATAATTTGAATTTATTTATCATTTTTGGATTTCCAAGACAATATATTACAATTGAGAGTTCACACCATGTGACATGCCAATTTGGATAGCAAATCTACAGCGTGATAACACTGTCCCCTGTTTTCCTCCAGAACTTTTTTTGGTGAGCTGTTAATTTGAAAAAGTTCAAAAAGCAGCTTTGTTGTTATACTAAACTTTATGGTCTCCTGTAGTTTTGTCATATCTGCTACCGATTTCGAGAAAAAAAATTTGAACGATTTTCTCGAAATCCTCAGGAACATCCAAATTGTCATAAAAATTCAGTTAGTAAGCTGTGGTGAAATAATTCATTATTAGATTTTATGGTTATTTTCCAGATCTGCAGCAACGATTCATAAAGATTCGATGAACTCATATAATCACTACAAAAAATCAAAACAAACTTTAACACCCTCGAAAACGAAACGTTTGAGATCCCATGTTCATGGCCTTTTCTCTTGAAATTACTCAAGGAATCTCACCTTTTCGTTTTTACCTCCAATTTAGGAACACCCTGTATAATAACCAGAGACAGTGGTGGCGGGTGTATAAGAGCTGCAGGGCTGCAGCACCGGTTCTGAGATGAGGAAAAACAACGGAATTTTTCAACATTTTTTGTATATTTCAGCAATGTTTTCTACAAGTCGTGAAAAAAAACTATGCCAACGATATTATTCAAAAAAATATTCCTAGAGTGGTGGTTGTTATAGTGATAAGAAAAAACATTAGTTTCAGATAGCTTAATTGAAAGCATCTAGGTAAAATTGGACCAAATAAAATAAAAAAAAAATACAAGATGAGAATTTAATATCCATATGTTTCACTGTAGATTCTGACGAAACCTGGTGGTGCTGCATTCAAATTCAAATTTTTTGATTTTACAAGTTATAAATTATGAAAATCTGAAGAAAAAATAAAATTTACAAAGATAATTTTCTTGGAGAGAAGTTATTCGAAATTGGAAAAGAAAAAATTGTTGAGACTTTATATAAGAAGGAAGACGGAAAGTGGTTGAAGGGACTGAATTTTTAAAGATAAGTTAATTTTCCTAGAAAAGTTTGTTTGATTAGATAATATGAAATCCAGAAATTTATATTAAATCAATAAATTAGTCTAATTGAGTTTTTTTCGAAAAGGAATTTTTAATTTGGAATAGTTTTCATACTCAAACCCTTAATTGTGGAAAAATCGAACAATTAAAATTCAAAAAGTAAACTTTTCCTTTCAAATCCTCGGAAGAACCTAACCTACCCTAACCTAACCTAACCTAACCTAAATAATTGAAAAATAATGAGTGAATTATCCTGAATTTAGGCGTTGTAGAAAACAAATTCATATCAAAAAAATTGAGCTCAGAACCCGATCAATACAAGTCTGGCATTTTAAATTCACTGCCCAATAATTCAACACCGAACGATGGCTATTTAATTTATTGATACGTTTCCCCATTGATTTCCAATAAAATGTTTATGCATCATATTAAATTTCAATATGAGTTTCCGTTTTTCAAATAAACCAACAAAAAAACGCTTAAAATTTACAGTAACAAAATTCACAAAAATTAATTGGAGTTGAAATTTATAAGGTTCAACCGGTGACATTTTTTTTGTTCGTGAATAAAATCGGCAGGTTCAAATCGAACGAAGAATAATGGCTGTTAGGGATTGGCTCCAATATTAGCTGGGTAAATGTTATGTTGCAGCGACGTGGGGGAGTTAATTATGACGTTCAAGAGGGAGGTTACCTGTTGTGAATGCAAATTACAACTCGAGAACAACCGGTTCGTGTTACATTAATTTATTGATGTTCTTCGTCTGGGACATGGATTATTCTGTTCAGGTATGCTGGGATTTCGTATAAGACAGGATCTTTTAGTGCCACACGTTGGTAGAACTGCCTTGCATATTGGTAAACCTGGTAAACTGTCATGTGTCTGACGTATCGTTAAAAGTCAATATTTACGTATTTCGAAAAATACCATCTCCTAAACTATAAGTTTCCTGAGAAAGAGACTGGCGCCAATCGTTTTTTCTCCCAGGATTTCATCTAACATAAAATCTCCGATAAGATCGAAGGTGGGCACTAAAGTAAACCTAACTCATGATAACCCACTCCTTCTCCATTCAAAACAAACATCGTCCCTTTTGGGGATCGATACAGGACCATCCAAACCGAACACATTCAACCCAGAGGCCAAAGCTAACCAATTCTGGCGAAAGTAATGTTGTTCCACTCGATCCCGGCGTGTACATCATGTCTCCTGTGGGTCCAGCCGGTCCTAAATTCACTTTCAGGATTATTCGTCCTCTTTTTGCGGCCTCTCCCCTTCCTCCCCAGCCAGCCCAAATTCACCAAAAAGCGTAGCGTGCAGTAGTAAATCACTTCAACAATTGTTATGATGCTGCATCCCATAAATAAACCGTATATACCACCGATGGAGGCTGAAAAGAGTCGGACAATTAGTGGGAGGGTAATTTTTGGAATTGGAATTCTTACAGAGTAAATCCAGGGACGAGGTGATCACGTCCCTGGATAGTAAGGTTTGGGTGCCGGTGAAGAACACTTTGATTCTGATGGCAGAGTCTTCTGGTATTTTATTTTTGTTCCTGGAAAATATCAGAAATTATTTGAACAATTTGGAAAATTTTGTACCGAAAGAATCTGAATGAGATTACTAACTCTTCACTGAGAGCAACGGTGACGTTGTTTATCAGTACTTTACTTGAGAAGACTCGGTAGACAACATTTTCACATCTTGCTGGACAATAAGTATCAGTTTGATCGTTTGCTCTGCGTTCTGGAATCAAATAGAATCTTAATTGAAATTTCTCATAGAATAATTAATTCTAGTTAAAAACTCAGAAGAGTCTGAAAACCATTAAAATTCATTTTTATTCATTTATCCATTTAGGTTTTTATTTATTCATTTAATTCAATTTATTTATTTAGTTCCATACCTAATTTTTCATCTCTGCATTTAATCGTGTATTTTCATTTATTTTTCACTCATTCCTTTATCTATGCATCATTTTTTGAACTAATTGATTCATTTCTTTATATTCATTCCTCAAAATATTCTATTTATTGGTTTATTCATTCATTAATTTGTTTATTTATTCATTTCTTCATTCTTGCATTTATTCATTTTTTTATTTCGGTTTTCATTCATTTATTGAATTAATGCAGTTGAATATTTACTGATGAATTTATTTAGTTATATACCTATATACTCACGTCTGTAATTGGTTTGTGCTCAGAAGTTTCTCTCTTTTCAAATAATAGTTTCAGAAACCCTTTTTGGATCATTTGCATGACTTCTAGCAATTCTCCCTGAATTGTTTCTGAAGATTTTTATGTAAGTCTTTTCATGACATTCTACCTTTTCAAATGTTTATTTATTATTTTTATTTTTTATTCATTTTTATCACTTTGTTTGTACCTTCCAAATTTTTCAATTATTTCAACAGTTTATACTGATGCCCTTTGAACTGTTTTATTTTTGACATTTTCAACTTTTTGTAACTGTTTTATATTGATGTTTTTTGTTCAACCGATTTTTTTTTACTATTCTTTGAATGTTCTTCACTTCTCTGATTTGATTTTTCATTCTGTTTTTATTAGTTTGTTATTTCAGTTTTTATTCTTTCGCTCGATGTTATGCTTTGTCTTTCGTCTTTCAGTATCTTTACGTTTTCTCCATGGTTTTCTCGTTTTTTCAGCTACACTTGTGTGATTTTTTTCTGAGAATGAGCTGTATTAGCTCGAAACATTTTGAGTATTCATTAAAATCACCTAAATATTTATATCTGGAATAGTGTTCCATTAATCTACTACCTCTGTACTCAATCGTGTATTTTTCTTTATTCTCATTTATTTTTCACTGATTCATTTATCTATTCATTATTGCTTTAATTCATTGATTTATTAATTCATTTATCCATTCATTTATTTCTTTATATTTATTTTTCTCGAAAATTTCTTTTATTCATTTCCTCAATCATTCATTTATTCATTCATTCGCGCATTTATTCATTCATTTATACATTCATTTATTTATTCATTTACTCATTTATTCGTTCTTTTTTTTATTCATTTATTTATTCATTTCTTCATTCTTGCAGTCATTAATTTCTTCATTTCGGTTTTCATTCATTTATTCAATTTATTCAGTTAAATATTTATTGATTAATTTATTTAGTTCTATATCTAATTACTTATCCCCATAAGTTTGTTCTCAGAAGTTCCTATCTTTTTAAATAATAGTTTCAGATAGAAACATTTTTGCATGACTTCGAGCAATTTTCCCTGAGTTGTTTTTGAAGATTTTTATGTGTATTTTTCTTAATTCCCATTTATTTTTCACTGATTCATTTATCTATTCATTATTGCTTCAATTCATTGATTTATTCATTCATTCATTTATTTATTCATTTATTTCCTTATATCCGTTTTTCTCGAATATTTCAGTTATTCATTTCTTCAATCATTCATTTATTCATTCATTCGTGCATTCATTTATAAATTTTTTCTCTCATTTATTCGTTCATTATTTTATTCTTTTATTTATTCATTTCTTCAATCGTGCACTTATTAATTCATTTATTTCGGTTTTTATTCATTTATTCAATTAATTCAGTTAAATATTTATTCATAAATTTATTTAGTTCTATATCTAATTACTTATCCCTGTAACTGGTTTGTTCTCAGAAGTTCCTATCTTTTCAAATAATAGTTTCAGATAAAACACTTTTGCATGACTTCGAGCAATTCTCCGTGAAGATTTCAATGTAAGTTTTTACATGACATTCTATTTTTTCAATTAACTGTTTGTACTGATGACCTTTTGATTGTTTCATTTTTACATTTTCAACTTTTAACTGTTTTATATTAATGTCTTTTGTTCAACCGAATTTTTTGTACTCTTCTTTGGCCATTTTTTACCCCTCTGATTTAATTTTCATTCTGTTTTTATCATTTTGTTATATTAGTTTTTATTATTTCGCTCGATGTTATGTCTTTCGTCTTTGAGTTTCTTTACGTTTTCTCCATGGTTTTCTTGTTTTTTCAGCTCACTTGTGTGATTTTCTCCAGAAGATGAGCTGTATTAACTCGAAAAATGTTGAGTATTGATTAAAATCACCTAAGTATTCATAAGTGGAATAGTGTTTCATTCACCTCTGTATTTAATCATGTATTTTTATTTATTCTCATTTATTTTTCACTTATTCATTTATCTATTCATTATTCCTTCAATTTATTGATTTATTCATCTATCTATTCATTTATTTCTTTATATTTATTTTTTTAGAATAGTTCATTTATTCATTTATTCATTCGCTCTATCATTCGTTCTTTTATTAATTCATTTTTTCATTTTTTTTTTTTGCGCTCTTGTTCCTATGTACATGAGCGTTATCATTTTGAGCCGAGAAAGATCTAAAACGATTTGGTTTCACTCACAGATGGAAAATTCGGGGGAAAATTCAATTCTGTATGGCCGTCCGGTCGTCCATAAACACGATAACTTCCGAAAGAAAAGGCCCACAGTTTTGAAATTTTTAGGGTATAATTCAGTGATTCCATCTTTTGAAGTTTATAAAAATAAAATGACAGTACTCGTTATACTGACAATGAATACTGAATTTATTATTTGTTGGTACACAAAAACAGCATTGAGTTTTTCATATAACTTCAATATACCTAATTCAATGATTCCATCTTTTGAAGTTCATCAAAATAAAATGACAGTACTTGTCATACTGACAACCGACACTGAAATCCGTTTTTGTACATAGAAATAACAGTGAGTAGTCAATGATATTCAATATAATTCTGTGATTCCATCTTTTGAAGTTTATGAAAATAAAATGACACTACTTGTCATACTGAAAATGACCACTGGAGGCCGTTTTGGAACACAGAAAGAACATTGAGTTTTTCTGATATATTCAATATAATTCAGTAATCCCATCTTTTGAAGTTTTTGAAAATAAAATGGCAGTACTTGTTATACTGACAATGATATTTCAAAAACGAAATTTCTACCCCGATATCATATAGAGGTTATGAAGGAATATTTCAGGTAATTCTGGCAAGTGAACCGTATTTGAAGGAAAAATATGAATATTCGATATAATTCGGTATTTCCATATTTTGAAGTTTATGAAAATAAAATGACGGTAGCTGTCAGACTTACAATGAACACTGAAGTCCGTTTCGGTTCACGCCAGTGCCTCTCAATTTTTTTTTAATATATTTGGGCGGAACTTGCTATATCTGAACGCAAACACGTATATCAAAAGTTACCGAGTTCCTACAGGGAAAACCGCCGTCAAATTTGAGTTTGGTGAAAAGCGGGAATGTCAATCGTTTGGACTTCAACTTTTCAATATTTGAGTTGGGAGGAGTTCAAAGGCAGTGAAATTGAGGCACAAGAAATTGAGTTCTGGCAAACGGGTAAATGAGGAGTTGGGAAGTTGTTAATCGAAGCAAATATGACCAGATAATGGAAGTTATGCGGAGCATATTTTCCGGAAATGTATCTACGAAGGGTACCGGAGAAATAACCAGACCAGCGAAGTTTTTGAAGAATGTTGGACGATTCGAAAATATTTACGCGATATTCCTTACCTTTTATATACCTCTGTAGGCACTCCATCTGACTTATATTGCACTTTGGTCTCACTGAAAATATATAAATAATATAATATGAGGTATATAAAAATTCAACGTGATGAGATTCAAGAATTTCCCAGCCTCACAATACGTTTTTTTCCAGGTTTCCAGAATTTTACGTGAAATTTGTCAAATCTGACTAACTGAACTGGTGCAAAATGGTGGAAGCCTTTGTCCTCAAGACTAAAAAAAAATCTAGGGAATCAAGAAGATATTTTCCACCATTATTCAAGAAGAGGAAAATATTTTTCGGTTATGAAGAGCTCAATAACACCCCTACCTGAGAATGTGAAATAGAAGGGTACACATCCACAGAACCTGAAAATCAATCTCGAATAGTTCTCCACCAAGCAGTTGGAGAAATGGTAGTGCTTGTGATATTTCAACGGTCTCTCGCCAGAAAACACACATTTCCTCTGCTTCTTCGACAAATACAAAACTTCCTCAGTATTCGTCAATTTCTGGGCGGATACTTGAAATAATGCGGAAGATCCAATCGAAACAGGTTTATATGTTCGCTCGAATCCTGGATATTCCAGGGGATCGTGGATAGTTACCTGGAAATATTAGGAAAAAAAACTATTCATGTCCTACTTGTATTTTACCTTAACTCCTGTTGCTTTTTCTGTAGAGTATTGGACTTTTTGTGGCAAAGAATTTATGGTAACTGAAAGTCCACTGCTTTCACCAGTGAAGATCGTATAATAAGGCTTGAAGTCGAATCTGAGGCATAATTAAAAGAATATCGGATATTTTTCAAGTTGGAAATATTAAACCAAAATCAAACGTTACCTAGAACCATAGTAGTTGAAGGAACAGCAGAGTCCATCGACGGTGAGGCTATCTTCGAAAATCTCCGAACACTCAGCTGGCTCCCCGTTCCATCTGCACTGCACTAACATGTCTTCACAAGTTGGCCCGATGCTTCTGAGGACTGTAACCACGTCAGCGTATCCGATTTTTTCGAAAATCGTTTGCATTTTGGAAAGTTTCGTTTTGCTGTAATCGGTCGATTGGAAGAATCCTATGAACTGTGGTATGTTCTCCTTGAGGAACTTTTTTTCTTCGTCCTCCAAATTTCTGAATATATTTGAATTTCAGTCAACCATTCCACAAAAATCATTCTCATCCAGAAAAAATTAACAAGATTCCAGTTCAAAGAGCCTTACTAATACCTACAATGATTTTAGGAAAGGAGTTATCTTAGAGTGGAGCATCAAATTGGCGTTACAGATGGTCACAGCTGGGAATGGAACAAGATAAACTGGTCCATGAAAACTTATAATCGTGGATCTCATGGGATTTTCGATGAATCTCCTCAAATGCAGGAAGCTCAGATAAACAGCTCCAATGACCATCACGCAAATCACTAATCCCCAAAACGCTCTGAAATTGAACACAAGATATACCTAGATTCGATAATGTAGATACCTATATTGTACACAAAATACATAAAGGAAATCAATATCAAAATATTTGTATTCCTAACCTAACCTAGATCTGAAAAATGATAATTTTTGTCGACCTACCTTTCCCAAACACTAGACTTTTTCACAATCGTATATTTCAAACCATGAATACTGGTATTCTCCAAAAAATCCACAAAGGTCCTTTCCAAAGCGAAATTCAAATTCCTCTCCCTTTTTGGATGCATTGAAAACTAGCAAGCTATACCTACTACATTCGAGCAAACAATAACAACGAAGTTCGAAATTTAAAATTCTCAACAATATATCAATCAACAGCACACGCATTTGTTGGAGGATAATACAAAAAATTTCATTGAAAAAGCATGGTTTTGCCACAAGCTTTAATTAACAAGTCTGATTAGACATTATCGTGGCGGGCAGTGTAAATGCCCTCGATTATTTGAGTGAAATATTTTCATGGAATTTTTTTGAAAGCCATGTATGTGTTTTATCTGATTCCGCGAAAATTGTAGGGAACAGATAAACATCCAGAGAATATTTTAATTTTGAATAATAATTCACTAAAATCATGTGAACCCTGGTGGGTGTGAATTTTTTTTCATTATAGATCCACTGACTGCAAAAATAAGAAATCATCGCACTGTAATTTTATAAAATCTATAAAAAAATGTATGATCTATCTTTTTGCTCAAAAATCTTCAATTTTCGAATTCTGGTTGGACTCGCAGATGAAGAATTCGTGGTGAAATTCAATTCTCTCCGTCCGCCCGCAAACAAGATATTTTGAAAAGTTTCGAAATTTTCAGGGTACGTTCGAGGTCAGAATGCGCAGGTCAAGTTCGTTAATGGGCGAAATCCTGCTATCTGAATTTTTTTCAGATCGCATGACCAGAACCATAGGAATCATAGAAAATTATAACTTTCAAACAGAAAGGCCGTTTATCAATGAGCAAAATTAGAATTAGAAGACAGATTTGAATGAAATTTTGCACATAGATGAAGAATAATGTATTCAAACTACGTGCTAAATGTTGTCCAGATCGCAATACCAAGACCATAGATACCGTAGAAAATTCTAGCGAATCATCAAAAACAAAATTGGTCACCTAAAGCACTGACATGAAATCTGGAGTTTCGCCTTAGTTTGAAATTTTTGTTGACAGCTTTTTATAATTTTTTTTTTCAAACTTTGGCATCTCCGAAATTATCCGCTTTATCCCGTCGAAATTTTGTGCCCACATAATAAGAGGCATCGATTGATTGAGTTTATATGGAAATTAAGTTCTCTAGCAGTTCCTTGTGAAAAGAAAAAGCTCGAATTGAAAATTGACCATTTTTTGACAAACGTGAACAAGTCTGAAGAACACAGATATCCGTCAAGGAGTCCCCACCCAGAAGTTCCAGACCACAGACTCTTGACGTTCATGTTAAGGATGCTTCAGACTAATGCTTTTATGTAACAGCCGGTTGAGACGATCGAATTGAAAGATTTTTACGAAATTCCTGATTTTGTGCGCTTTCTAGCTGTTCCATGTGAGAAGGAAGAACTCGCGTTTACAATTGACCATTTTTTGACAAACGTGAACAAGTCTCAAGATCACAGATATCCGTCACGTAGGCCCCACCCAGAAGTTCCAGACCACAGACTCTTGACGTTCATGTTAAGGATGCTTCAGACGAATGATTTTATGTTACGGCCGGTTGAGACGATCGAATTGAAATATTTTTACGACATTTCTGATTTTGTGCGCTTTCTAGCTGTTCCACGTGAGAAGAAAGAGCTCGAGTTTACAATTGACCATTTTTTGACAAACGTGAACATGTCTCAAGATCACAGATATCCGTCACCGAGACCCCACCCAGAAATTCCAGACCACAGACTCTTGACGTTCATGTTAAGGATGCTTAAGACGAATGGTTTTACAAAGATCACAGATATTCTCTGACGTTTCACTCAATAATTATTTAACCTTACTGCCTCATTTAGTTATTTGAATAGCTAAGGTAAAACTCATTCAGTGATATATAGTATGATTGCAAACAAAAGTAGTCTACGAAAAATGTTGTACATCAAACAATTTCAAAACGTTAAGGTCAACAGATAAAACCAGTTAGGAATAAAGTTTAAGTTTATTTTTCAAAGTTACATCAGCTAATACTATCGGTTTTCAGAACAGCTTTTTCTGATTCCGTTCCAGTTTGATCATCATCTTTTTCCTTTTCTTCTAAAGTACTTTCATTTTCTTTGTCATTTTTACTGTCATCCTTGTTTACTTCCCTTCTTCCATCTTCAATTTTTTCCTCATCATCATCATCCTCGTCGTCTTCAACTTTATCATCGAAAATATCATATCTATGCCCCTTAAGTTTACTCAACCAAATCACCATGTCTTTCTGCGATAATTCGGTTTCTGTGATAATAGGTAATATATATTTATTTTTAAATGCTTCAACTTCATCCTCGCAATGCGACCAGTCCAGTTTTTCATGAATACCATCTTCGCCATATCGAACATTGTACCTGTCATAATGTACAAATTCTAGGAGAAGACCTAATCCGGGAGCTCTGGGGACATTCACCTTTTCATTCGTCAATGCCTGAAGAAGGGTTGCTTCGTTTGTATGATTTCTTATGACGGCCAGCATCAAAGCTACCATTTTTCTTATTTGATGAAGCATAAAACTCTGACCTGAAAATTGTATAAAACTCAATCTTTGGAAAGCATGGAAATCAATGAACAAAAAGGTTCACCTAAATATATTATATAATTCCAAGCAGGTGCAACAATAAATTTCACCTGAAGAAGCCATGTACCTGGTTTTTACCAAGTGAATAAATGGTTCAAACTAACCTTGTACTTTCAAAACAGCAAATTCCACATCGTTCCTGAGGAAGGGCCTCTCGCAAACAAATGATTTAATATATCTATTCGCACTTGGATCTTGATGGTGTTTCTTTGATGTGAAATTATGAAAATTCTTAGTACCAACGTACATACTCAACACCTTATTAACTCTCTCGTAAGTTTCATCGTCTAATCTAAAACCAAACTGTTCTACCGCAGCGCCTTTATCAGCAAACGCGACAGTCGGTAGCGTATAACTATAAGTCCTACTGTCACAATTAGTTTTAGAGTTGAAACCTTTAGTTACTTTATTCACTCCAAATACTCTTATAACTTCGGGTAACTCTTTATTTATACTTTCGATGTCCACTTTCTCGGCTGAAAAAAAAAAGATAATCACTATGCTAAGTAAGGTTTCTTCGAGGTATTACGTAATTTCATTGAAACAACTTGTCTTACTGCTGATACGCCCTTGTCAGTTCTAGCAGCTCGTTGGAATTGCATATTCTGAACCACATCGAAACATTCTTGAGTTATATGATTCGTTTTGAAAAGGGCATTGAACAAGTCTTCTTCAATTGTTCTCATAGTTGGATTTCTGAAAGAATAAATAAATTTCTAAATAAACAAGAAGAATGAGTAGTTTCGAAATCCCACCTTTGCATACCAAAATAGCCAACCCCACAATAACCTAATAACACTGCGTATTTCCTGCGTTTGATTCTTTCGAAAGGCTCGGATTTTGTGTCGGAATTCTCGTTTGTTCTACTTATTTTCGATTCTCTGCAATCTGATCTTCTGTCTTGCCATTGCCGCTTTTTTGATCTCCCGTCGTATTTAGCTCTTTTCTCGTTGACTTCTTGATGCATCGTGGAAGTTTGCACTCTAATTTGTTTGTTTATGAAACTGGTACTGAAATTACAACAATATTTCCTAGGGAAAAATAAAATTTCTGAGAATGTTTTCAACATTGAGCATAACCTAATTCTCCAACATTTGCTCATAGATGAAACGATGAAAGCATAGAATATAGAATACTCTATTATTATTTTATATGAAAGAATATTCTTTTATCTATGCATTTGCAGTATTTGCGATTCCAACTACCGATGAGGGCGCTGCGGAATGTAAACAAACAAGTATGGAGGAAAACGAGTACCTTTTCGGGATTTATTGTGATGAAACGCATTATTTAAGGTGTTTTTCAGGTTTTTTCTTCGATTTTGTGAGTTTTATGTAAAGACTTATTGGTGAATGATTGGTGTAGTGTCAAGTTTATTGATTTTAGATGAACGAATTGGTTTTTTCAATTTTAATTATATCGAAATTGATAATAATTCAACAGGAAAAATGGAGCACTATTTGAGTTTACCGACAGTGTTCAATTATTAGGAAGCTATACCTAAAAGTCGATCATTTGTGCTTTTCTTCAGTCCATTTTTCCCACTCTGCCACAAACTGCTTTCTTATGAAATTTATGGAAATTTATAGCCCTGTTTAATTTTTCTTCGAGGAGCAATTGAAGAGTGAAGACACAACAATTACAATTGTAAACTGTTTTTTTGTTCTAGTACAAAAACTTTGTTCACTCATAGTTATATAATCCAATGTCCCAAAATGTATGTACAAATATTATTAAAACTTAAAATCGTTTCATTCAGACTTCACCTTAAAAATGATTCTAATTTCTTTCTTACAGAAAGATTAAGTCACACTCATTCGAAATACGAAGATCAATTTCATAACACTCTTGTCGATAATTATTGAATAACCTTTCTAAATCACCACTCAAACCTGCCCCAGAAAATTGGACTCAAACTTGTAACCAAAAATTCAATAACTTCGTGAACGTATTTCAACCGAATAACCCTGATATAAATATCTTACCGACTATTTTTTTTAATACCAATTACTGTGCTCAAAAAAAGATAAAAAATTCTAAATATACCACGAATACATGGTTCCTGGATATAAAATAAAAATATCTTGCTCAAAAGCACGTGAAATATGAAAAGAATACTCGTTTTCTAGGTTCGGGATTTAGCCGTCAGGGGGCGTTTGGAATCGCGAATCCAAAATGCATAGAATCCAACTTCTAACCTAGAATTTTATAACCTCGTTTGGGCTGTTCACATTTAAAATTGTGATAAAATAATAAATGTTTTTGAATTATATTTATTGATATTATTAAACAAGAGTTATGTTGAAGATGTCTGGTAACGCAGGAAGGTTAATCCAAAAATTCACATTAATGCACTTCGGTAGAAGCCTGCCTAAAATAACGTCCCAGCCCTTGTTAGGTAAGTAGTAAATTCTAATGGGAAATTTATAAAACTCAATCTTTCCCATCGATTTTTTCGAAATAGGCATTTCCATCATCATGGAAAATTATGTTGCAACTAAATCTTGATGTTATCACCTTTTTTTCTAGTACCAAATGTCAATGCTTTGAGAACGTTATTTTCAAAAGCAAGTCTGGGACTGGATAATTTCGAATTGCAAAGGGAAAGAACAAAAGAACAGCTCTCAAACATGGAGGAAAAATTCAAAGAGAGAATGAATGAATATATTAATGATGAGAAAAATATGATCTTCACCGAGGACTTGAAAAATATGGTTTACTTGACTAGTAACGATAAAGATTTGGAATTAGTAATAGCAATGATGAAAAGGTATGTTTCAGATGATTGATAATCTGAATGTTAGGATTTTTTGTGTTTTTAAGGTTCAACAAACAGAACCAACAGCTGCGGTTTGGAAGTTTCAAATTTGGACCCATCGTTATGAGAATGTTCCATTTACTCAATAAACCACAACTTGCAATGGAGGTACGAACTCGCAGATGAAGAATATGTTGATAATAAATTAACACTTATATTGTTTCAGTGTTTTAAAGACGAGGAAAACTTTGCAGGTTTCTTCGATCAGCTCATCTCATTCCAAGCCTTCTTAGATCTCCTTTATAGGAACGGAATGTACAAAGAAGTACTAGAAAACTTTCAGGAAATAGAGAACAAACAATTGGAAGGAGCTATGTTCCCCAGAAATTCGTTTGTTTTAGCTTTAGCTGCTTGCTACAAATTGGTGAGTGGTGAGGTTTATATTAGTGTAATCATTAAAATATAAAGGTTTTCCAATAGGAATGACATAATTTGAAATGGTTATAATGGCAACACTGCGAATTATTTTTTGACATTTCTTATGTCATTTGTGTTCATTAGGTTATGCCATTTGATCATGGAAAGATACACGCTTCAACAACGTTCAAAAATTGTTAAATTTTTATTTAAAATTGGAATAATGTGATGTTTTTCTTTAATTTGGACTAACAATTTTCTAGAATACTAAAGAAAGCCTAGAATACGCCTTGAGGATATGGAACAAAGCTAAAGAATATGGATACTACCCTAACAGAAGAGCAATCACCTTCTGTGCAGCTCTATCGCTAAATCAGGGTAATCCAGAGGTAGCTTTAGAAATGGTCAGTAGCTCTAATAATCAAAACTACACCACTATAAGAAATATCAAGGTAATACCGAATAAACTATTGCATTGACCAAAAAATTTGATTCATTATTTTATAGGCTTGGGCGTTAACTGAACTGGGTCGTCTCGAAGATGCCATTGCGGTAGTTAAATCGGTACTGTCGATTGAAGTAGGGGAACATACTTTCAATCGAGATGTAATAGATAAATTGAAGAAATCCGTACTTGCACTCGACAATGCTGAAATAAGCGCAGAGTTCGAAAGAATTGAACAATTGTTGCAAAAACAGGGTAATATCACAGAAAAGGTAAGTGTTAGTCTTTTGAGTTTTTGAATTGGAAAATTTTATATTAATCGCAATGATCTTTATTATGCCATTCCCAATTATTCCTTTTCTTTCAGAAAATGCTGCAAATTTTACATAAAGGTTCATTATTTGGTGGATTAAAATCAATTTTCATTTTGTTGAAAGTTCACCATACTGACCTTCGATTTTGATGATTTATTTTTTCATGAGAAATCGAATGTTATGGTGGAAAAACTTGCAACAACGTTTCTTAGAATAAAAAAAATTGAGCTTTCATCCCTTTTTATTTCAGTTGCTCGATGAGCAGCTCACTAGTGAAATACAAAAACCTCCTATGGCTGGAAGAACACCGTTTGGTAGAGATGGAGGAAATTGGAGAAATAAAGATTTCAACAACCAGAGACATTCATCGAGGCAGAATTTCAGAAGGGAAAGACCAGGACTCAACGATTTAGTTTAAATGGATTTATATCAACTTAATTTGTTAATTTTCTAACAGAATTGTATTCAAAAATATCAATGCGAAATTCTGTTGTACAATATAAAATAAAACGAAATTTGAGGCAAATATTTATACTTAAGGACCTTTGAAACTGCATCTTAGTATTTATCACATAAAATAAAACCACTTTTCATGATTCTGATGACTTTCTTGAATTTTTGAAAAAAGAGTAGGGATACTTTGGGAGCAAAACATACCTTTTCATATTAAATTTAATTAATCAATTTCGAAATCATTTGACACTAAAATAATTTGTAGCCCTAGGATACAATTGTTATATCCAAAATAAAATTTGTTCCAAACATTTCAAAAGCTTACTACCCTGATTCACAAATTATAATACTTTTGAAATTTCAAAATAAACAAGCGTCGTAGAAAATACTGTAAAATGTTCTTAGCAAATTTTCAGTCTTATGCTAAAGAATACGATATTGCGGATGGTCACATTTAAACATAATATAGCATTCTAAGCTACCTTAATATTTCATACATAATATTCAAAATCACACATATATTTTTTCTTCATCGGATTTGAAGACGTTCTCAATAAATAAATCGATTTCCTATCATTTAACCTTCTGTGTCGGATGCTGAAATAAATAAAGAAGATAACGATTACTCTCGAAGTGCATAATAAAAACAACGATAGAGCAATGGTAATTTAAGATATACAAATTTCCACAAGATCTGTGCAGGAACTTGATCTACCGAAAAAATAAATTAAAGATTTGAAGAAAAATGAATCCAGACTTTAAATGGTAAGCAACAACTTGAAGAAAAATAAATTTGATTTACCTGGAGGGGTTGTCGGTGCAGTTATTCTGCATGTGTTATACGAGCCACAATGTATACATTTGAAACCAATCAAATGGAATTGCACAGATCCTTTCTGAAATAAAACAATTCATATTGAGCGGCCACTTAAGATTGGGTTTCATCTATAATTATTCACAAAAACTTTTCACAAGAGCTTAAATATGCTATGAAAAACATGAAAAGTATAAAAATAAAAACTCACCTTGTGGCAATCCTTGCAGAGGATCTTCACCCTGTAATCTCTGCACTCCGGAGGCATCGGAGTGTGGGCAATTTCGTTATCCAGAAACTGCCAGAGTTGCGCCATGTCCATGAGGGAAGTCTGGCAAATGGGACAAGCGTAATGACCTGCTTTCAATAACTGTTCGAAGCAGGTTCGGTGTAATAGGTGTCCGCACTTTGGTATGTGGCTTGGAATTCTCGAGGTATGTATATCTTCCAAGCAAACTGGGCAGTTCCCCCTAGAGACATTTTCGACACACTGAAAAAAGACAAGAAAACTGCAATTCTTTCTAGATATTATAAGTAGACGAAATATAAGAAAAAATGATTTCACTATTTTGGCAATTTGTGAACGTTATTCCCTTTTCCTCATTCCGGCTAGAATGCAATAGAAATTGATGATATGGTAATGTGAAGTAGTGAGAAAAAGAGGCACATTCTGATTTCTAACGGTTTTCTACCCTTATAGTATGTTATGCTCGATATTTTTTGTAACAGAGATTTCAACGTAGAGGTTATGAATTAATCCTTTAGTCAATTCAGTGAAACTACCTTTTTTTTTTGAAGGAAAAAAATTTGAATATTCAATATAATTCAGTAACTCCATCTTTTCAACATTATCATTTTGCCCGAATATCTGTGATCTTGAGAGAATAATTGAGTTTTTCTGATATATCCAATATTATTTGTCGTTTCCATCTTTTGAAGTTTATGAAATAAATTGACAAGACTTGTCATACTGACAACGGACACTGAAATCCGTTTTGGTACACAGGAGAAAATTGAGTTCTCTGATATATTCAATATAATTATGTGATTCCATCTTTTGAAGCCTTTAAAAATAAAATGACAGTATTTGTCATACTGGCAAATGGCAATGAACACTGAAGGTCGTTTTGGCACACAGAAAAAAAATTGATTTTTTTTGATATATTCAATATAATTCGGTGACTCCATCTTTTTTTGAGCGCTCGTACTACTTACACGAGGGTTATATCATTTCGTCACGATGTCTGTATTTTTCGAATTTTGAGCCGAAAATGGTCTCAATCGACTATGTTCGACTCACTGATGACGAATCCGTCGGAAAATTCGAGTCTGTCCGTCCGTCCGGCCGTCCGTAAGCACGATAACTCTCGAACAACCTAGAGACTTGAAATTTTCAGTGTGGGTTCAGTTCCCAAATGCCTCGGTTAGGTTCGTTAATGGGCCAAATTCCACCAGGGGTTCCGTAAATATGGCCGTTCAAAGTTTTGTCCCCCTGATTACTTCGAAAATACAGGTTCGATCGAGATGAAACTTTGCACTCGAATGGAAAATGAGGTTTTCAAGCTACATGGGAAATTTTGTTCAGATCGCATGACCAGAACCATAGAAACCATAGAAATTTGTAACTTTTGAACGGAAACGCCTAGGGACTTGAAATTTTCAGGATAGGTGAGGTTCTGGAATGTCGTGATGACGTTCATCTATGAGCAGAATTATACTATGGGTTCCGTAAATATGGTCGTTTGAAATTTAGTTTTCTTGATAATTTCAAAACTACAGATTCGTTCGTGACGAAATTTTGTATACTAATGAAGAATAATATATTCAAGCTACATTTCTCCAGATCACATGACCAGAACCATAGAAACCATATAAAATCATAACTTTCGAACGGAAAGGCCTAGGGACTTGAAATTTTCAGGACAGGTGTGGATCTCGAATGTCGCGTTCACGTTCATCAATGAGCAGAATTATACTAGGGGTTCCGTAAATACGGTCGTTTGAAAGTTTTTTCTCGATAATTTCGAAACTACAGATTCGATCGAGGTGAAATTTTGTATTTTAATCGAGAATGATATATTAAAGCAATATTTTGTTCAGATCGCATCACCAAGACCACAGATACCGTTGAAAATTCTAGCGGATTATCGAAAAAAAATTGGTCAGCTGAAGACATGAAGTCTGAAGTTTCGCCTAAGTTTCAGAATTTTTTTGACAGCTGTCAAAAATTGCTTCAATTGATTTCTAAAACTGGAAAATGCGAATCTACCTACAAGGTGGATGTACAAGCGCTCAAAAGCTCCTGCCTTCACGGCAGTGCTTTCCGTAATTTTTTGTTTATAAGAATAAAATTCAAATTTTTTAATTCATTCATCAAATAAAAATTGTTGGAAACTTCGAATTCAAAAATCACAACTCGAAACTTTCGGAAAAGTTTGTACCATCACAAAACATTCATTAAGGAGACGGTTTCAAAATTGTCCACAAGGTTATTGCAAAAAAAATTTGACATCTCCGGTCTCGATAAATATGTTAATCTCTCGACACATCGACGGGACAAATAAGACAACCTAAAGGTTGCTAATGAAAAAATAATAATATCGTAAGACGCATGTATCAACATTTAGAGAAGAAATTAACAGTTTTGTCAGCTAGTTTCAACCAGATATCATTTATATTGATTAGTTCTCAATTTATAGAATCAGGTTTGATAAACATCCCATCCAGCTCCATTCGTTTTTTAACATTTATATTATTTGTCATTGCTGGAAGTATTATAAGGACAAGAAATTTTTTTGTACTTACCCTATGGCCGTTCTGGAGCATGAGAGGCAGGCAAATATTGCATTTCTCACAATGGAAAAACTTTTCGGCCCCTCCAATTCTACAAATTCCACAACCCGAGCAGTGAAACTGGTTTTTCTCTTCATCGTCAAAAAGATTGCACTCTAGACATGTGTACTGGAAGAAAAAGAAATGTATATTACGAAATACTATCCAGGAAGAATATTGAGGGTTTATTTTTCCAATTCATGGCCATACGAATCCCTTTTTAACTCCAAAAGGCTCACAAACTTTCAGAACTATTTTTAACAACTTTTCTCTTTCGTTCCATCAACGCAAATTGAGAAATACTCGATCAATGTGAAGAAGGTGAACATCACAATAATTGGTTGGAGTCGTTTCTAAATATAGCTTTAATTAATTTGACTCTTGACTCAATCTAGTCACTTAAATTCTAGACTTTTCAGCCGACAAAACGCTTTAAACGATATGATCCTCGTTATGTTTTTTTACAACATACTTTTAAGAGTCATCATTTAATTTTAAATTGGGATGGTGCCTAATCATTTATTGGATAGCTTTCGTTCGGTGTTTGTTAAGTATCGTTACTGATTTTCTGTTGTAATGATTCCGGAAAATTATTATAATTACCAACAGATAATTTCACTTTTCATGTTAAACAAATATTTACATTTTAAACCATATTTCAGACACATGACACGTTTCGAATATTAAGTTAAAAATTTTAATTGAAAAATAGATTTTTTCTTTTATGAATAAATGTACCGTAAAGGCCCAATATTTGAAATAAAAAGAAATTTCATGAAATATTATGTTGTAAGCTGAAAGCTGTCAATTATCAATCGAACTGATGCTTAAATGTCAAAATTTCGAGCAATTTCAAAAAATCGCATCTCGCAGAGACTGGTACTATCGGATTTCTCATGGGAAAGTGTATTTTCAACAAAATTAGGATATGTATTATAATAAATACCATAATTTTTCTACGGTTTCAATGAGTCAAGGTATTTTTCTAAAACTTCGCATTACAAAAAAAATATATTTCAGAACGAGATTAACTTGAAAACAATAAGCATTATGTTCCCTATCACTCTATTATACATCTAATTCATTAGTGACACTTAAAAAATTAATTACTTCTCAATTATAAACCAAAATGAGAGATAAGATAAGAAATTCATAGTAAGTATACCAAAGATTAGAAAGGATTATCATTGAAAATATTTGATCTCCAATGTTCCAAATCGACAACCAAAAAAAGTATTTCAAAGACAAACAGCTAACATTCGAGTTTACTCACCTTGCCGAAACGAATACCACAATTTTGACACCTGGCCTGCACTGGCTGCCTCACATCGCAAAGAGTGCAAATCAATTCGGTCACTTCCTTCCTGTTAACGGAATGGTCTTCTTTCTCATCGTGGCAAAAACGACAGGTGTAAACCTTGTTGCAACAGGGGGTCTAGAGAAAGAGAAGTTAGCTATGTTAATAATTCGAATATCGATATATAAAAGTTGGGGACCATGTCGATAGATATATTAACGGATGTGAATTTCATATCGATTTGTTCCTCACTTTGTTAGTCACTACATCAACGTTACAGTTTTATAAAAAATAGGGATTCATTATCGATGACTCCACTGGTAGCATTGAACAAAAACACTTAACGTACATGGTCATTAATCGATAATTACATCACAAAAAACTTTATAGTTATGATTAATTTTTTTAAATCGAGAGTTTATTGGAAATCATTTATATTTTCGCTGTATGAAATCAATTAAACGACGACGGCGTCACAACGATAATAATGTTTATTGCAAGTAGAAACTCCTGAAAAAAAGGTAGGAGCCAACTCATTAGTATAGTATAGCACAAAAAAAGTTATGAATAATACAATTATATAGATGTAAAAAATATTTTGGCATTTTGAAGAAGAAAATTATTTCAATGAAGATGATTCGACCATTCCATTCAAATAAGAGTGTGAAGAATACCTGGAAACTCCTTCATTTTGAAACCATATTGGAAAATTGCCAAAATTAAGAGCAAATTGGAATCCATTGTACTTTCATGTTTATATAAATACGTATATGTATTGAAAAATCATTTGTCACGGAATAGTTTACTCAATTGTTCCACAAACAATTCAATAAGTGAGAAATTGTTGAAATTGGAGCATCATATTAGAGATGGAAAAACAGCTACAACAATCAACTTTCGATTGATATCACAAAGACTTACCACAAATTTCGACTTTCTCTTATAATGGGCACATCCTATAGCTTTCGCCACTTCAGTCCGGGAACCCTCAGGGTCAGTTGTTGATGCTATATCCATACCTAGTGTTCAACTTGAACAACTCACAATTCAGTTGATGTAATGTACGGAGAACTTTAAGCAAGATGAAAATATTTGAGTCCCCACCTTGAATTTGAATCTAACGTTTCGAAGGTAAAACAGATTTCACAGGCTCGCGTTAAACTAAAAAGTTCCAACCCGTTCGTTCGGGAATCTAGATCGGAACTGTCAAAAGTTAAAGAAACATGTGTCGTTTTCAATAACAACCACAGAGTATCTATGGTGTATACTTTGACATTCGATCACAGACAAAGGAGAATATTCTTTTATGCATTGGACGGGTTCATAGACAAACCGAAGGGTCACTGAATTTGTCCTCTTCGCGATTCCAACTACCGATGAGGGCGCTGCGAACTGTTAACTAACATGGGGGAAAACGAGTACCTTTTTGGGATATATTTTGGTGGAACGGATTATTTAGTTGTTTTTCAGGTTTTTCTTCGATTTTGTGAGTTTTATGCGAAGACTTTTCAGTGAATTATTGGATCATGGATAGAGTTGATTGATTTTAGGTGAACAAATTGGTTTTTTCAATTTTAATTACATCGAAATTGATAATAATTCAACAGGAAAAATAGAGCACTATTTGAGTTTGACGAAAGTGTTTTTTGGAAGCTACACCTAATATCGATAATTTGTGCTTTTATTCGGTCCATTTTTTTCACTATGCCAAAGACATAAGTGACACGAACTGTTGAGGCATCTTTCTTATGAAATTTATGGAAATGTATAGACCGTTTTGATTTTTCTTCGAGGATCAGTTAAAGACACAGCAATTATAAATGTAAACTGTTTTTCTTCTTTGTTCAATCATTGTTATATAATCCAAATATCCTAAAATTCATTCATATATTATTTAATATGAAATTGTTACATTCGGACTACACCTTAAGATCATGCTGTTTTTTTTCTTACAGAAATATTGAGTCACAGTCATTTGAAATAAGAAGATCAATTTCATAATAAATTTGTAATCTAAAATTCCATAATTTTGTGAATGTATTTCAACTGAATAACACTGATTAAATACCTTACAGACTATTTTTTTCATTACCAATTACTCTGCTCAGAAAACGATCAAAATGTCTAAATGAACCTCACGAATACCTGAATATAAAATAAGAATATCTAGCTTAAAAGAACGTGAAATATGAAAACAATACTCGTTTTCTTGGTTCAAGATTTAGCCAGCAGGGTGCGTTTAGACTATTAGAATCGCGAATCGACATCATCATTCAAATCGGTTTTTGGGAACTAAAATTTTGCACAATAATCCATTCGCCAAAATGGTCTCAATCGATAAGCTTCGACTCACTGATGACGAATCCGTCGAAAAACTCTGGAGGACGGACGGATGGAGTCTGTCCATCCGTCCGTATACACGATAACTTTTGAACAGAACCACCTAGAAACTTAAAATTTTCAGGATAGATTCGAATCTCGAATGCCGCGCTCAAGTTCGTTATTGGGCAGAATTCCACAAGGGGTTCCGTAAATATGGTCGTTACATGCAAAATTTTTCCAGATCGCATGACCAAAACCATAGAAAATTATAACTTTCGAACGGAAAAGCCAAGGGCCTTGAAATTTTCAGGATAGGTGTGGATCACGAATGCCACGGTCACGTTCTGCAATGAGCAAAATTAGACCAGGGGTTCCGTAAATATGGCCGTTCAAAATATTTTTTTCGAATTTCGAAACTACCGATTAGATTGGAACGAAATTTCGCACATAGATGAAGAATAATGTATTCAAACTATCTGCGAAATTTTCTATAGCTCGCATTACCAAGACCATAGATACCGTAGAAATTCTAGAGAATTATCGAAAAAAAAGTCTTGAGTTTCGCCTTAGTTTGGAGTTTTATTGACAGCTGTCAAAAATTTCTTCAATAGGTGGATGAAAGAGTGTTCAAAAGCTTCCGACTTCACGGCAGTGCTTTTCATATTTTTTTTCTCTTTTTGTATCGAGGTCCAGACCTAATGGTATCATAGTGAAAAACAGTTTAATTTTTGGTTTTTTAATTTTATTATCATTTCTTATAAAATAGATATTTTGTTGTGATATAGTTTCCAAATTCACTCTTCTCAATAATACTTATCCTAGTCAAAAAGTGAAAAAATGAAATTATATACCCAAATCTCTAAAACAAGGTTATGGTGATATAATTCCAAATTTTCAGTAATAGCTTATTCAAAAAATAAAGACATACAATTTGAACATATATTTTTCCTAAATTTACCTAAGAGAAATTCGTGTTCAGTTTTCTGCAAACCATGAATTTAAATGGAAACTACCGATATTTCTGAATGGAGAGAATGTTTGGGATATTCTTTTCGGAGAAAAATAGATGTTCCCGAAAAAAATCGGAGGAAGTTTCAACGGATTCTTTGGTTTTTTTTTGGTGTCGAAAGTTTCACAGGCCTATCCTCACTACCACTTAAATTAGAAGACAATTTTCCATTTTCATTGTCACGAAATTTTTCCAAACAAGAAGTTAATAAAACAATATGGAGTGCAAATTTTGATTACTTGAGCTAAACAAAGAAGGGTATTTAAATTGGAAATGACGGGATGACCTGGTTAATTTCATTATGATAGGTTCACACGATTAGGATCATCCTAGTCCTTATTTCGGAAAAATTTAGAATTTTGAAAATTCGCAGGACATGGGGTGAATTTGTTAAACAAATAGAATTTTGATGATATGAAATTGGAAAACTGTCAACTAATTGTTCTTCGAAAAGAATAGGCCCAATGAAAATTACGTCCCTGAGGTGACAGAATCAACTGAAACTCCCTCTTTTCAATTTTTTTCTAGGAACTATATTATGGATTTAAATGTGTTATTTCATATTGTATAGTTTGAACTAATTGAATTGGGTGGTGAAGAATTCATTACATTTTCATTTCCCTTCAAATTCGTGGTGAACATCAACTGAATACCGAAAAATCTCAAAAGAAGATATGGAAATCCCTGCGGGATTCCATTCTTTTACCCGTTTTTTGCGTAACACAAAGGGCTAAGATTTCGTTTGTAAGGACATTCCTGGAATCTAGCCAGGATTAAAATTATTTCAGTATCCGACTTAGCCCTATTTTATTAATTTGTTATCTACCTATGTTTTGATGGTGCGAAGAAAGAAGGGTAGCATTTGAAAATGAAAGAGTGGCAACTAACATCGAGAACTAATCAATAAGCGCCCATCGGTTCTTCTACTGTCCCTCCACACACCAACAAAAACTTCCTTTCGGAACCGAAAACGAAAGAGTTGAAACTGAAATTATTCGCCCAAAAGCGTGATAATTCGACAACATAGAGTCCCCACTTGGTGGAAATGACCAAATTTCCACCATTTGACGACGTCATCGAATTATTCTCGACTAAGGATGCAGCATTCAATTTCAACTCAATTTTTTTCCGAACTAAAAATCGGTTAATCAGATGGTAGAATAGAAGAACCGACGAAGTTCATCACTTCGTTTAGGACATTAATTATATGACTCATATTTTACCTTCAAGTGTAGCAATGACCTTTTTTCTTCCTACCACTCGGGAACAGACGGGGATAAAAAGGAGAGATTGGATGTAAGGATTAAAGGACACTTTTCACCAGATTGAGGGATTGGAAAAAGTGGCTCACGAAGGCAGGGGCGCATCCCTGAAGTAGGCATAACCCCAACCAGGACCGCGGAGGCTCATCTACCCGTTACCTTGCATCTTTAAAACGTAACAAAATACGTACAACTTCAGTCGCTAAGCATGGACATTTTATATTCTTGCGTTAACATCTTGAGTGTCAATTATGCCATATTTAATTTATAGCAGATGGTGGTGAAAACTATCAAAAATGATATTAATCTTGATTCTTGAACAGATGAAACAACGATCTCGGAAAATTTTTCAACAAATTGACAGACCCTTCAAATAGTTCAAATGAATTACAAATGTCATGACATATTCACGGATGCCAACACAAGAACGCAATTTTTCTCATTCGATCTATTGCGACTACTACAGATTGAGCGATTAGGGAATCTTCGAACATAGAACATTCGAAACAATTCGATTAGTGTAAATAGCGAATAGGAGTCAGAGAATCGTAACCTGAATTCATTGGAAACTTCCGATGGGTTTTTGAATCCTCTTCCGAATTGAAGGAGTCCTAAGGTTTTCATTAGGGAATTTGCTCTTCCTCTTCTACAATTATAGTATTCTTCTCTGTAGGCTGTGGCATCCCTATGTCAGCTTCGATGGTCAACTGAGACCAGGTGCAGAATTTCTTGTTCTAGGCGGTTCTTAAATTAGCCAGCTGCATTTTTGTACGATGATCTTTTTCGAAAACATGTCGATCTGGGCTTTCCCATACTGGTTGCTCTGTTCGTCATGCCCTGTAAGGATAATAGAATTCAGTTTGATATAATTGAAACTGAAGAATTATCCAATTACAAGAAAAACTGGTTTTGTAGAAATTTCAGAAAATGAGCTTTTACAGGATTCTTCACTCAATTTTTTTCAAAGTTAAGTAGCAAAAAATCACGGAGTGAGCGACATCTACTTTTTATCGTTTGAACTACCCGAGGGATGAACAACAAACTAACGTGTGTGTGTTTATATGAGAAAAGTGTGAAATATTTGTATGAATAGAGTCATTTATGTATCGAAAGTGATATATTTAGGTGATAATTTATGAACAATTGTTTCAAATGAACTGTAAACGAGCTGAAAATGCAGCGGATTGTAAGAGGTAATGTGGGAATAAAATCACAAAGAATGTGTTCTGTTACTCAATGCTCATCACATAGTTCTTCTGAAATTTCTTTGCATAAATTCCCGTTGAATCTCAAGTCAGTTGAAAAGCTTTCACAGGCATTATTATTGATTCCGAAATCTCATGAAAATACTTGATTCACTTCTTATGAGGAACAGAAATGACAGAATATTTTGATCATCACTCGGCCCGATATTTTGTAATTTTCAGCGCCATCTCGCGGTTCGTGATTTTTTCCTATGGTGAAAAAAATTGGGAAATTTACCAAAAACTATAGAAGGTTGAGAAGGTCAAAATATGGTGAAGAATATATATTCTTGAAATGTATCAGGGGTAAAAAAGGTTCTAGAAAACTGTGGAAAATGGCGAATAAAAAAATGCAAAAAATTTTTTGCATCGAAATATCTTACTCCACTCATGTAAATACACTTGATGAAAATTTTATAAATGATAAAAAAAATTCAAGAGAAAGTAGAACTAATGAATGCATATGAAGCAAAATTTGTATTTCTCTCAATAAAATAAAGGATTCCACAAAAAGATAAAATTCGAAAACTGAAAATGTAGTTGAAGAAAATTATTTATAAGTAATGAAAGAAAAAATTGAGAAACAAGGACTAATTGTGGCAGGTTCAGAATCCCATCGAAATTTAGAAATTGAGACAAGCCAGCCATGAGAATTGAATTAAAGTTGAAGAAAATTATTTATAAATAATGAAAAAAAATTAGGAGGAAATAACTAATTGATGCAGGTCTAGAATCCCATTGAAAAAATTCAGAAGTAATACAATAAGCCAGCCTGGAAGATAATAAAGAAGGTGGAAAAAAACTTACAGTGAATAGTCGGGCACGACACAGCTCGCTGCTAAGAGTTACAGGGGGAATTGAAAATTTTCGCTTTCTCGGTGAAATTTATACTGGGTGGAATCCTTCGATTCTGCGCCCTGATTGCTATAAGCTTCCTTACTCAACAAAATCCACGTTGGGGTGTTAAAACAGGGGCGCATCTTCATTCAGAGCCATGGGTTTCACATTTTTTAATTAACGTAAATTGTCAATGTATGGTTAGTTTCATTCCTTTACATCCAAATTTGTAATGTTCATGGTGATATTATGGTTATCGATAACCAAAAAAAATCATAAATGTCCTTAGTGAGAAAAAAATACCAAAACCATTTTCAAACGAAAATTTAAAAAAAATCATGAAAAATGTTACTTCCTATACAACTGGACGTTACTTAACCAACCATCCTGTATATAACACGAACATTTTCAATTATGGACTAAAAAACTATCTTCTACATCTCAGTATAACCAGTATTCTCAAAAAAAATTAAGGTACATTTCAACTTTAGTGAATTTGTGAAACGCCACTGTAATGTTTCCCCGCACCCCCTAAAATTGCATTCCAGTTTTGGATATTGACAAGTTCTTCGACAAAACCCTTAGAGCTCAAGGTCCGTGAAGGGCGAAATTTTCTAGCCTAGCTATGGTAAGCTTGGGTGAATTAAAAAAAAATTCTGGCAATGCTATCACAAATCCAGTGGCAGGGGCAAATTCTCTCTACAATTTTTTGTGTGTACAGGATCGGTTTTTCTATAGAACTACCTCTGTTATTGAATTTATTTCAATTAAAAATGAATTAAGATCTTTACTAGACCTAAACTGGAATTTATATAAGGATTCAAAAAATCAGTAAAATTCAATAAAGCAGTAACTGAAAATATAGAAATGAATGGAACACACGACTCTTGAGAGCAAGATCAGAATAATACATTTTCTTATTTTTTCATTTGCAAAAAAAGGTTGATTCCAAAGTTTTCGTATATAAGGTTCTGAACTGAAAACGGTACGCCAATGGTTCATCTATTGGGAATGATACTTCCTGAAAGCATTGCATACGAATATACAGCTGTCCCAAAAGTTATGAAATAAATATGAGTCGAGTCAACAATAAAAAAGTGCCATTTAATGATCACAATTATCCAGCTGGATTTTTTTTTTAATTTTTGATTTATCATCACATTCTGTTATGATTATTCTTCAAGCCAAAAATCAATACACTGTCCAAAACTTCGGTGATGAATATTTTTCTATTCCAATATTTATTTTGAGTACTCAAACAAATTTGGAGCTTCATCAGAATTCTTGGAATAGTAAATTTTCCATGAATGCCTGATCTTACTGACTTTAGAGACACGCTGTGTACAAAAGTACATGACGAGAATGAAACGTAATTCTAAATTCTACCCGCTACCTCCACAAAACTTTCTAGCAAGGGGCAATAAGGGGGTGTCATTTACTGTTATGGGTTTTGCAGGCAAGAGATTTATCCCAAAATTGAGATTTTTCATCTCACTCACTACTATCCCACCCTGTTCTTTCATGCGTTGCCTCGAAAATGAAAAATACCATGGGCCGAATGGAATTTGACAACGTTTTCGAATTTAAACCGAATCTTTCTACCAGTGGCGTGCGAAGTTGAAGCAATGAAAATTTCAAATAAATTTGAAATATGCTTTTTTCAAAGCTGTTATAAAGAAATAAATCGAAAAATCACTGACCAATTACACGAAAATTTAACTGCATACAACTTGGAACCTTATTGGTCTGATAGTTCTCATATTTCAAAATCAAATCCATTTTATTTATTTATTTATTTATTGAGAAATGGGATACAAACAGGCTACACCCAAAAAAGCATCTACAAAAAGATAGAATCATAACATAATCTTTACAAAAAGCACAATTATTCAAGATAGATTTTATCAATTAAATTATAATATTCACTACTCGTAACAAACCATCAGCCGCCACTGCTGTCAATTCGGTTGTATAGGTTATGTTAGGTTATTCCAAATTATTACTATAATTTAAGGAAAATCCAACTGCAAATCTACATTGATACAAAAAGGTAGCAGTGCGAGAAATTTTAAATATTATCTTCTCATCAATAAATACTAATGTTATGAGAAAACAATAAACCTTTGTTTTTTCATATTCTGTTTGTGTGTTTTCAATACTTATCATAGATAAAATAATATATTTTTTTTATCTATGATACTAATCAACTTGCAGTTAGTTAAAATGTTACTGTCAGTGAGTACCAACAATTTAAAATTCCTGGTTTCGAAAGTCACAACCACTGTGACCAGTTATCCATTTATTTATCACGTGATTTTCACGTGATGTCCACGTGGGGGACGCGTGATTCTTTTGTTCAGTTTTGGTCCTATCGCCTATCGCGTTATTCAGCGGGTTGGAAAAATTAAATCACAGCTCTCAGTTTACATATTTATATATTATACAATGATAAATAAATAAGCTATCCAATAAATAGTGTTCATTTCATTATAATTTTTGTCTTGTTCCAAATATGAAACCAAATATCATTTCCTCAAATGTTTCGAAAAATAATGAATATGCCGATCAGAGGACTTATGACATCACAAGAAGCGACAATAACTCTGCTTTTTAAAGGTTCACTAAATTGGTGTGTTGCAAAACGACGTTTATGCGAATATTGCCTTCAAGAAAAAATGCCTGGAAACTTGCGAACTATTAGCAGTAGAGCTTCGCGGCAGTAAGTTCAAGCCAACGATAGAATTATTAAAATAAGGATAATAATTTCACCATAACATCAACGTAATGATGAAATTATACTGTTCCACCATTCACTGTTTGATAAACAATTAACAGTCAGAAGGCGTAAGGACACAGTAAACGAGACTACACAGAACTAGATCTTCTAACTGGCTCAAGCTCTGAGCTTCTGAGGGAATTCTGGGATCTCACAGAAATCTAGAAGAGCCGGGTTAAAAAATAATAATACCAAAATAATTAAAGTTTCTTCTGAAAGTGTCCAAATTTGGTATAAAAAACAAGATTTTCTTCGATGCTCGATATGTCAAAACAAAGTTGCATAGAAACATCTCCGTCAAAACTGTCCGAATTCGAATATTAGGTTTGTTCCATAGATAAAGGAATATATAGATGGGACACTTCCCTACCCCCACCTAGGGACACATTTCGAGTTCTGGATAAAGACACAAGCTCCGCCACCGTCGCTATTTTCAGCTGACAGTTATTTATTTATGTCGGACAAGTCAGTTTAGCGTCCATATTTACTTTGATTTCCACGTTGTAGGTAAGTGTTCAAAACTCAAAGTTTTTCCCTGTTTAATCATTATTTACTTTTTCAGTTGTTAAATAGTGCTTCAAAATGAGAAAGTGTTGTGTAAAAGGTTGTGACTATAAAACTAAAACGAGATTTTATTGTTCATTGTAAATACTGAAATTTATAATTTTTTTATAATTATATCCAAGGAATTCGTTCTTGTTATTAATACTAGACATTCTAATTTTGTCTGAAATAAGTATAACGCCTTTTTCATTAATATAGAAGTAAAAATTAGCGGTAATCATTTTATTTACGTATTTTGAATTCGTTCAGTTCGTTTGAACTAACGTATATTTTATTGGAATGGATCAAAAACGCAAGGAAGTGGTAATTATCTCCTTTCCTGGGTTATAATCTGGAAGAATATGAATTTACATCGTTTTATAGGGTGGAAAGTTCAATATCCATGGAAAAATATTCACTATCTATGGTGGGGTGAATCCTATTGGAAGGAATAAAGAAGCTGTTGTTAATATTAAAAGCTTGGTATGTTCATATTTTTAGATTCGAGAATCGAATTGATCGAATATGTCTTTAGGGAGTAAGTCAACAGCATGCCGTACTCATATTAGTAGACGACGATCTACATTTCATCAGCGACTTGAAATCTTCCAATGGTACATTTCTGGATAACAAGAAATTAGATCCATTGCAGCTTTATCGCTTGGAAAATGGGTCTCGTATTAAATTTGCCGATATCGAAGGTACCTATTCAAAGGTCAGTGATTTTCTTAGTTGAGAGATTCATTCTGACATAGCTCCCATTTTTTTTCAGTGTACATCGAACGATGTTGAACGTCAAGAAAACTCCTCAATTTTATCCGAGAACACCCAGAATTTTTATGGAAGCGATACTCAAATAATGGATAATAGCAAAACGTTAGATTTGAGGAACAACATATCTACTCAAGAATTAGTAGAGGTGGCAGAGAAATTGGAAAGTTCTTATATAGAGGCACACGAGAAACCAACACAGCTGGTGAACTCGAAAGTGGATAAAATTCCATCGATATTGGAGGAAAAGGAAGATACGGTTCCTTCCACGAACGAACAATTAATTGTCGAAAATTTCGCTTCGTACGAGGCCGAAACCCAGGTTATTGTTATCGAGAAGGAGATCAATGGGGAAGGTTCGGTTTCTATCAGTAACAATAAAATAGAAGGTGAGTACGGAGTTTATTAGTTCCACTAGTCGTCGGAGAATATTTTTGCTATTTTATTTAGTAGTCACTAATTATCTTAGTCTACGTTTTTCACTAGTTAAGAGTGATAATAATCCGAAATTATAATCAAACTTGCTCAAAGTAGAAAAAAATTGACGAAAAATGAAGTAAGGTGAGAAATTTTTCAAAAAACTCAAATAACTCGTAAAATGTTGATTAAATATGGCTCAAATAAGTAATAATAACACGTCCATGTATACAGGAAAAATAAAATAAAAAAAAAGTAAAGATTTGTAGCAACAGGAGTTAAAAAATCATCTCATGAATAAAGGAGAATTCTTCAACTCTATCTGGTCATTAAGCAAATTAGCGAACCTTTTTGTTTATTGATTTCCATGCTTTCCAAAATATTGATTTTTCTACCGAAATTTGTGTATAGGAAATTTCATATTTTTAGTGTAACTAATTGACTCTATCCCCTTTTACAGCTTCGCACAACTCAGTTCTTGGTCATCATGAAGCTGAGACCCAAGTCATTGATCACGAAATTAACGAATCGACTGGTGTGCATAACGGACGGGCGGAAGAAACTTTACACGATTTGCGAGAAGTTGAAAGCCATATTGTTGATCGAGAAGTAGAGACCGTTGTTTCATTAAATAACGAAGGTAAAGAATCGCACGAGCAGGAAAATGTAAACATTTCGAATAACGAAGAAAACAAGGGTAGTGGGGATAATTCTGCAGCGTTGACTTCCGATATAAAAACTCAAGACGATTATGTTGTGATTCCACTGGGTTTATCGAGCAATGTTGTTAATGACACCCAAAATTCATTGAATGGCTTCGAAACATCACTGGATGATAGCGAGTCGGATATTATAAGACCTTTGAAAAAATCTGTCAATATATTTGAATCTCAAGACTCCACATATGAGGATTTAAGAGAAGATACTCGAAAATCTGAGACCAATAATTGTGAGAGTGATAGTGAATCTGATATTATAAGGCCTCTAAAGAAATCCATCAATACATTCGAATCTCAAGACTCTGGAGAACTCGAAGAAGGAAGTAACGATTCTGTAGATTTCATGACTATGCAAAGGATACCAACAACTCAAAAACTCTTCGATTCCGAAGTAGATTCTTCAAATAATAAAATATATGACTGTAAAGAACAAATTGGAGAAAACAATCGTAATATTCTGAAAAATGATGGATCTGAAACAGATATAGAAGAAGGTTCAGAAACAGAAAATGAGATGGTGAATAAACCTCCCAAAAATAAATCCATTACTGATTCTGAGGCTGATTCAGATGGAGTAATGAATACAAGGACAAAGAAAAAAAGTCTAAGAAAAAAGAAGAGAAATACTAATATTATTTCAGATTCCGATTCAGAGACAGATATAGAACCCGAAAAAGCAAAAAAAATACAAGTTAAGGAGGTTTCCGTTCGCTCCGTCTCAGAAACTGACATAGAAAACAATGAAAGTGGAATCGACTGTCGGAAGAACGAAGAAAACAACAAATCGGTTGGTTTGATCTTGGAAGAGAGCGCTTTGGAGGACGATCTTAAAAATTCTGAAAAAGAATTTGTCGTGAAACAAAATACTTCTATCGCTTGCAACGAATTACTAAACGATTCCGATTTCATACCTTCCACTCAAGAAGAAAATCCGAAATCGACATCACAAAACTCGAAATTTGAGAATTCTGAGAATAGTTTCAAATTAGGATTGACACAGTTGATGGAAGAAGACGATACATCACAACCGAATGAACCCAGTTCATCTCGAAACGTTTCTGAAATTATAGAGGAACCAGAAAACTCTCAAAAAAAATTCACCTTCAAAAAATCATCGTTGGGCATCACCAAATCGGGCGATATTACGCTGGATTGTAATGAAGACATCTATCTGGCTAAAACTCAGAATATGTGCGAAGAAAGTAGTTCGAAAGTGGATGAACACGTTTTTCTTCAACCTACGCAAGAAGCTCCTAAAAGAACGAAGCAAAGTAAAGACGATGATGAAATTTATATGTTGTCGACACAAAAGTTGGATGGAAGTACCAACAAAAATACAGTTGAGGATTTTTACCAACAATCTACCCAAAAGTTGATTATCGACGAATTCGAACTGGGGAAAAATGAATTGCGACTCTCTGGAAATGAATTTTATCACTTACCGACACAAAAACTAACCGAATATAAAAATCCCGATGATGAAGATATATTTGCTACTCAAGTAATGAATTTGAAGGATTCTCCGAGCAAATGTTTAGAATCCGAGTTGGAAAATATGTTTGCAACTCAAAGAGCCATACCTGCCGAAGATATCTTGGATAGAATACAGGATATCGTCGATAAGAAAGAAATTATCGATGATAAGTTACCGAAAGAAGATAAAGACTTGGAAGCAATTTTAGCGACTCAAAACATGCTCGCCTCACCCAAAACTTCCAGGAAAAACGATGTTGAAGAAGCAATTACATTAGGAAAATCGGTAGAAAGTCAGTTGGAAGTCATATTCGCAAGTCAGACTAGCAGTTTACCGCCAGATAAATTCGTTCGACCTGCCAATCCATTGGTTGATATTTTCGCACAGGATACACAAGATACCCAAGAGTTATTAAAAAAAAATTGGCCACCGGAGAAAGAAAAACCGACGAACGTAAATGAAAGCATTAAATCGAGAAAAACATCCCAAGTCGGCTTAGAACAAAGTTTTGCACTGCTAGAAGCTGAATCGTTAAAGATTAGAAGATCGGGGAGAAGTAAAAATTTCGAAGACATAACGGTGAGTTGCCCCAAGTCTAGGGTTTCGATGGTTGTTGCGCCAAACGTTAAAGAATCATCGGAAGACGAGGCTAAAACAACCAAAAACGTGAGGAATACCAGAAAGAGGAAACCGTCCACTGTTCTCGAAAATTCAAGAACGAATGTAAAAAGGGCCAAACAAAGAAGGAGAATCGGTGAAACTTCAGACGAAGAAAACAAACAAACCGTTTCACGAAATACAAGGAATAAATTATTAACTGAAGTTCAGGATGATGAAAATATTAAACCGCTGGAAAGACCCAAAACACCAAGTAGAAGCAGAAGTTCTAGGATTCAGAAAAAGGTAACAGAGGAAATTATAGAATCCACAAACAAGAATTTAGATACAAATGAGCAAAAATCATATAGGACAAGGACTAAAACTTGCGATCCCAGTGATAATGTAAAAGAAAAGGAAGCAATGAAAAATGAAGGAAGAGCAACGAATAAATCGGGCAAATCTAAAAATTCTGAAACAGCAGATACAAATAAGGAAAAAGCAATAGACACAGAAACGCAAAAAACGTCTAAAACAAGAACCTCCAAAATTAGTGATCCTGACTCTGGAGAGGATAATAGCGAAGTGAACTCAAGGAATAAGTCAAGAAGAGTTTTATACAATGAAGAATCTTTCGACAATGAAGATGACGATAAAAGACCGATGAACGCAAAAAATTTGAAAAAATTTAAGGATAATTTGGACAAGCCGGCAACTCCGTCTCGTACATCAAAAAGAGGATCTACTATTCAAGTTACAACCCCACCAAAAATTAAGAAAGTTTCGGTGGCGACACCATCGCGCAGTAAAAGAGGAATAGATTTACAAGATACTCCCAATGTAAGTTCACAATAATTCTAACTCTTATTATTCTAAACTCAAACTGTTCAGAATTTATTCATGAAAATATGTTTCATTTGCGTGTATATAACGATATTACCTAACCTAACCTAAATATAAATTCATTTTAAGGATTATTTTCATCACTTCATTAACTTTACCTAACCAAACCTAAATATGGATCAATTTCGATAATGATTTTCAGAGAACTAAGAGGAAACTGAAACCTAAGGTGGTTTTCACCATGATGGAAAGTCCTCAGTTAGAATCTCAAATAAAACAACTCGGTAAGTGTTTAAGGCTCTTTTTGTTCAAACGGTCGCCATGAATGTGGATCTTTCGAATTTCCAGGTGGTAGTGTGGTTGATTCTGTCGATACTTGTACCGTTTTGATCACTAAATTCGTGAAGAGGACTATGAAATTGTTGTCGGCTGTAGGATTGGGCAAACCCATATGTACCGAGTCATGGGTGCTGCAATCTAGAAAAGAAAATAATTTCTTAGGTGAGTATTTGTATCTCATTGAAATACTTAGTTAATTTTTTATAATTTTTAAAGACCCTTGGGATTTTGTGTTGGCCGATAGAGAGGCTGAAAAAAAATGGGACTTCTCCCTCAAGACATCTTTAGAGCGAAGTTCACAAACCAAATTATTCGAAGGATACACATTCCAACTGCTGGTAACAAGTGCCCAAGATGTGTTGAAAGGTAGAATTGAAATTTAGTTTATGTTAAAACTTCTTATCGTATCGTTGTATTCTTCAGGTGCCATTGAAAGTTGTGGAGGAAAAATCGTCGCGAGGACACCAAAAGTGGTGAATAATTTCGTGGTGGTTTCGTCGCCAGATCATAAAGATAAATACAAGAAACTACTGAAACAATCGAATCTCATCATCGTAGAATCTGAAGCTATTTTCGATGCAGTTCTAAGGCAGGAAATCCGTTTCGAAAGACATTTATTGAAATGATTTATTTTTAACAACAACAATATAGAAGTAAAAATTAGCGGTAATCATTTTATTTACGTATTTTGAATTCGTTCAGTTCGTTTGAACTAACGTATATTTTATTGGAATGGATCAAAAACGCAAGGAAGTGGTAATTATCTCCTTTCCTGGGTTATAATCTGGAAGAGTATGAATTTACATCGTTTTATAGGGTGGAAAGTTCAATATCCATGGAAAAATATTCACTATCTATGGTGGGGTGAATCCTATTGGAAGGAATAAAGAAGCTGTTGTTAATATTAAAAGCTTGGTATGTTCATATTTTTAGATTCGAGAATCGAATTGATCGAATATGTCTTTAGGGAGTAAGTCAACAGCATGCCGTACTCATATTAGTAGAAGACGATCTACATTTCATCAGCGACTTGAAATCTTCCAATGGAACATTTCTGGATAACAAGAAATTAGATCCATTGCAGCTTTATCGCTTGGAAAATGGGTCTGGTATTAAATTTGCCGATATCGAAGGTACCTATTCAAAGGTCAGTGATTTTCTTAGTTGAGAGATTCATTCTGACATAGCTCCCATTTTTTTTCAGTGTACATCGAACGATGTTGAACGTCAAGAAAACTCCTCAATTTTATCCGAGAACACCCAGAATTTCACGCAGAATTTTTATGGAAGCGATACTCAAATAATGGATAATAGCAAAACGTTAGATTTGAGGAACAACATATCTACTCAAGAATTTGTAGAGGTGGCAGAGAAATTGGAAAGTTCTTATATAGAGGCACACGAGAAACCAACACAGCTGGTGAATTCGATATTGGAGGAAAAGGAAGATACGGTTCCTTTGACGAACGAACAATTAATTGTCGAAAATTTCGCTTCGTACGAGGCCGAAACCCAGGTTATTGTCATCGAGAAGGAGATCAACGGGGAAGGTTCGGTTTCTATCAGTAAAAATAAAATAGAAGGTGAGTACGGAGTTTATTAGTTCCACTAGTCGTTGGAGAATATTTTTGCTATTTTATTTAGTAGTCACTAATTATCTTAGTCTACGTTTTTCACTAGTTAAGAGTGATACTAATCCAAAATTATAATCAAACTTGCTCAAAGTAGAAAAAAATTGACGAAAAATGAAGTAAGGTGAGAAATTTTTCAAAAAACTCAAATAACTCGTAAAGTGTTGATTAAATATGGCTCAAATAAGTAATAATAACACGTCCATGTATACAGGAAAAATAAAATAAAAAAAAAAGTAAAGATTTGTAGCAACAGGAGTTAAAAAATCATCTCATGAATAAAGGAGAATTCTTCAACTCTATCTGGTCATTAAGCAAATTAGCGAACCTTTTTGTTTATTGATTTCCATGCTTTCCAAAATATTGATTTTTCTACCGAAATTTGTGTATAGGAAATTTCATATTTTTAGTGTAACTAATTGACTCTATCCCCTTTTACAGCTTCGCACAACTCAGTTCTTGATCATCATGAAGCTGAGACCCAAGTCATTGATCACGAAATTAACGAATCGACTGGTGTGCATAACGGACGGGCGGAAGAAACTTTACACGATTTGCGAGAAGTTGAAAGCCATATTGTTGATCGAGAAGTAGAGACCGTTGTTTCATTAAATAACGAAGGTAAAGAATCGCACGAGCAGGAAAATGTAAACATTTCGAATAACGAAGAAAACAAGGGTAGTGGGGATAATTCTGCAGCGTTGACTTCCGATATAAAAACTCAAGACGATTATGTTGTGATTCCACTGGGTTTATCGAGCAATGTTGTTAATGACACCCAAAATTCATTGAATGGCTTCGAAACATCACTGGATGATAGCGAGTCGGATATTATAAGACCTTTGAAAAAATCTGTCAATATATTTGAATCTCAAGACTCCACATATGAGGATTTAAGAGAAGATACTCGAAAATCTGAGACCAATAATTGTGAGAGTGATAGTGAATCTGATATTATAAGGCCTCTAAAGAAATCCATCAATACATTCGAATCTCAAGACTCTGGAGAACTCGAAGAAGGAAGTAACGATTCTGTAGATTTCATGACTATGCAAAGGATACCAACAACTCAAAAACTCTTCGATTCCGAAGTAGATTCTTCAAATAATAAAATATATGACTGTAAAGAACAAATTGGAGAAAACAATCGTAATATTCTGAAAAATGATGGATCTGAAACAGATATAGAAGAAGGTTCAGAAACAGAAAATGAGATGGTGAATAAACCTCCCAAAAATAAATCCATTGCTGATTCTGAGGCTGATTCAGATGGAGTAATGAATACAAGGACAAAGAAAAAAAGTCTAAGAAAAAAGAAGAGAAATACTAATATTATTTCAGATTCCGATTCAGAGACAGATATAGAACCCGAAAAAGCAAAAAAAATACAAGTTAAGGAGGTTTCCATTCGCTCCGTCTCAGAAACTGACATAGAAAACAATGAAAGTGGAATCGACTGTCGGAAGAACGAAGAAAACAACAAATCGGTTGGTTTGATCTTGGAAGAGAGCGCTTTGGAGGACGATCTTAAAAATTCTGAAAAAGAATTTGTCGTGAAACAAAATACTTCTATCGCTTGCAACGAATTACTAAACGATTCCGATTTCATACCTTCCACTCAAGAAGAAAATCCGAAATCGACATCACAAAACTCGAAATTTGAGAATTCTGAGAATAGTTTCAAATTAGGATTGACACAGTTGATGGAAGAAGACGATACATCACAACCGAATGAACCCAGTTCATCTCGAAACGTTTCTGAAATTATAGAGGAACCAGAAAACTCTCAAAAAAAATTCACCTTCAAAAAATCATCGTTGGGCATCACCAAATCGGGCGATATTACGCTGGATTGTAATGAAGACATCTATCTGGCTAAAACTCAGAATATGTGCGAAGAAAGTAGTTCGAAAGTGGATGAACACGTTTTTCTTCAACCTACGCAAGAAGCTCCTAAAAGAACGAAGCAAAGTAAAGACGATGATGAAATTTATATGTTGTCGACACAAAAGTTGGATGGTAGTACCAACAAAAATACAGTTGAGGATTTTTACCAACAATCTACCCAAAAGTTGATTATCGACGAATTCGAACTGGGGAAAAATGAATTGCGACTCTCTGGAAATGAATTTTATCACTTACCGACACAAAAACTAACCGAATATAAAAATCCCGATGATGAAGATATATTTGCTACTCAAGTAATGAATTTGAAGGATTCTCCGAGCAAATGTTTAGAATCCGAGTTGGAAAATATGTTTGCAACTCAAAGAGCCATACCTGCCGAAGATAGCTTGGATAGAATACAGGATATCGTCGATAAGAAAGAAATTATCGATGATAAGTTACCGAAAGAAGATAAAGACTTGGAAGCAATTTTAGCGACTCAAAACATGCTCGCCTCACCCAAAACTTCCAGGAAAAACGATGTTGAAGAAGCAATTACATTAGGAAAATCGGTAGAAAGTCAGTTGGAAGTCATATTCGCAAGTCAGACTAGCAGTTTACCGCCAGATAAATTCGTTCGACCTGCCAATCCATTGGTTGATATTTTCGCACAGGATACACAAGATACCCAAGAGTTATTAAAAAAAAATTGGCCACCGGAGAAAGAAAAACCGACTAACGTAAATGAAAGCATTAAATCGAGAAAAACATCCCAAGTCGGCTTAGAACAAAGTTTTGCACTGCTAGAAGCTGAATCGTTAAAGATTAGAAGATCGGGGAGAAGTAAAAATTTCGAAGACATAACGGTGAGTTGCCCCAAGTCTAGGGTTTCGATGGTTGTTGCGCCAAACGTTAAAGAATCATCGGAAGACGAGGCTAAAACAACCAAAAACGTGAGGAATACCAGAAAGAGGAAACCGTCCACTGTTCTCGAAAATTCAAGAACGAATGTAAAAGGCGCCAAACAAAGAAGGAGAATCGGTGAAACTTCAGACGAAGAAAACGAACAAACCGTTTCACGAAATACAAGGAATAAATTATTAACTGAAGTTCAGGATGATGAAAATATTAAACCGCTGGAAAGACCCAAAACACCAAGTAGAAGCAGAAGTTCTAGGATTCAGAAAAAGTTAACAGAGGAAATTATAGAATCCACAAACAAGAATTTAGATACAAATGAGCAAAAATCATATAGGACAAGGACTAAAACTTGCGATCCCAGTGATAATGTAAAAGAAAAGGAAGTAATGAAAAATGAAGGAAGAGCAACGAATAAATCGAGCAAACCTAAAAATTCTGAAACAGCAGATACAAATAAGGAAAAAGCAATAGACACAGAAAACCAAAAAACATCTAGAACAAGAACCTCTAAAATAAGTTATCCTGACTCTGGAGAGGATAATAGCGAAGTGAACTCAAGGAATAAGTCAAGAAGAGTTTTATACAATGAAGAATCTTTCGACAATGAAGATGACGATAGAAGACCGATGAACGCAAAAAATTTGAAAAAATTTAAGGATAATTTGGACAAGCCGGCAACTCCGTCTCGTACATCAAAAAGAGGATCTACTATTCAAGTTACAACCCCACCGAAAATTAAGAAAGTTTCGGGGGCGACACCATCGCGCAGTAAAAGAGGAATAGATTTACAAGATACTCCCAATGTAAGTTTCGTTACTGTTATTATTCTAAACTCAAATTGTTCAGAATTTATTCATGAAAATATGTTTCATTTGCGTGTATATAACGATATTACCTAACCTTACCTGAATATAAATTCATTTTAAGGATTATTTTCATCACTTCATTAACTTAACCTAACCAAACCTAAATATCGATAATGATTTTCAGAGAATTAAAAGGAAACTGAAACCTAAGGTGGTTTTCACCATGATGGAAAGTCCTCAGTTAGAATCTCAAATAAAACAACTCGGTAAGTGTTTAAGGCTCTTTTTGTTCAAACGGTCGCCATGAATGTGGATCTTTCGAATTTTCAGGTGGTAGTGTGGTTGATTCTGTCGATACTTGTACCGTTTTGATCACTAAATTCGTGAAGAGGACTATGAAATTGTTGTCGGCTGTAGGATTGGGCAAACCCATATGTACCGAGGCATGGGTGCTGCAATCTAGAAAAGAAAATAATTTCTTAGGTGAGTATTTGTATCTCATTGAAATACTTAGTTAATTTTTTATAATTTTTAAAGACCCTTGGGATTTTGTGTTGGCCGATAGAGAGGCTGAAAAAAAATGGGACTTCTCCCTCAAGACATCTTTAGAGCGAAGTTCACAAACCAAATTATTCGAAGGATACACATTCCAACTGCTGGTAACAAGTGCCCAAGATGTGTTGAAAGGTAGAATTGAAATTTAGTTTATGTTAAAACTTCTTATCGTATCGTTGTATTCTTCAGGTGCCATTGAAAGTTGTGGAGGAAAAATCGTCGCGAGGACACCAAAAGTGGTGAATAATTTCGTGGTGGTTTCGTCGCCAGATCAAAAAGATAAATACAAGAAACTACTGAAACAATCGAATCTCATCATCGTAGAATCTGAAGCTATTTTCGATGCAGTTCTAAGGCAGGAAATCCGTTTCGAAAGACATTTATTGAAATGATTTATTCGGGATAATTTAAGAGATTTATTTTTTTATATACCTGATTGTCTTGTTATTCCTTGTTTTGTATAGTTATTGTTATCTTTATACTGAATAGAAGTCATATTTGATTTATGTGAAGTTTCTATAAACTGCATTTCGTAAAATTGTTTGCTCAGATCCCTTACAAAACTTTTTCCTATTTAGGGTGTATCTTACTCAAAAATCTTTTCGTTTGCACCTGTTTAACTCAACAACGAACAAAAACTTGTCTAAGGGTAACATATATTTAGCAACATCGCCTAAATATGACAGATGTGATACATTAGATCTACTGTGTGGCGGAATATCGAAAATATTACGCTCTTATCCTCAATTTCTGATAACTTTGATACTTTTTCCTTGAAGATGGATCATTCAGAAAAAATCTTGAGATCAGAAAGTGAGGGAGGCCGAGCTGCGAATTGAAATATTGGATATAGAATTGAAAAAAAAAGAATGAGAGAGCAATGAAAGGTTTTCCTAAATTGAATTGTTTACCGAAATAATTAATAATATAGTGTAATAAGTGTAATGTGAAAATTTGTTTTATGTTGATAGGTATTCTAAATTTGATCTTCGAGAAATATATTCATTTCGAATCTAAACTGTAAAAAACTCAATTTGTCACTTTGCTCGTCGAACTATCAAATCGAAAACAAATATTCTGATTTTACAGGTTATTAACTTATATTCGGCAACGTCGACCAAATATGACAGATGTGGTACATTAGAACTACTGTGTGGCGGGAATGTCGAAAATATTACGCTCTTACCCTCAATTTCTTACTGTTTTGATAACTTTGATATTTTTTCATGGATGCATCATCCAGAAAAAAATCTTCTGCTCTAATGACGGAGGGAAAAAGATCAGAAAGTGAAGAAGGCGGAAGTGCGAATTGAAATCTTGGATATGGAATTAAAAAAAAAACGAGTGAGAGAGCAATGAAAGGTTTTCATGAATTGAATTGTTTACAAAAATAATTGATTATCTAGTTTAAAGTGAAAATGTCTTTAATGTCGATAGGTATTCTTAATTTGATCTTCGAAAAATATATTCATTTTGAATCTAAACTGTAAAAAATTCAATTTGTCACTTTGCTCTTCGAACTATCAAAACAAATGTTCTAATTTCACAGGTTATATTCATGACAACCTTCAAGAAATGTAATCGGATGACACTCAAATCGAGCTGAGCGGTAGATTTCCTCTGCGTCGTTTTATGTGACACTCAACCTAGAAAAAGTGACCGTGAGCAAAAAAAATTGACGGTTCAAGTAGTTCGAACAACCGTAAAAGAAAACAATTTAGTCCAACCCTGCTCATTTTGAAAAAAATTGTCTAAGTACCGTAATGGCGGCGCCTGTCAGACGAACACTGATACTTTTTATTTTTGCCTTATGGCGGCTGGATCCTCTATCTTTGTCCCACGACGAAGTAAACTAGGTAAGAGAAGGATAGACGACCTATTTGGGCCGAACTGAATGGCAAATAAAGAAGGATTTGATTGAGATTGACAATAATTTTAATTGAAGTGCAATAGTAACAAAAAAATGAAGAGTCAACATGAAATCTCGACTGTGTGAAGTTCAAATTGAAGGCAATACCATCCAGTGATCAATCCGATAATTATCAGTTAATAACATGAATGGTTTACATGTTAGTTGTGAGTGATTATGATTAAGCTCAGTTGGATCTTGTAGGTTAACGAAATTATTATAAACAAACATAACCATTTTTCCAATGTTGACTCCTTAAATTACAACAAAAATCTTTGGATTCTCAGGAATAACTAGGATACTTGGGGTTACCTAGAAGGTGAGTTTTTTGGTTATAAATAATTCGATTTTTCTGTTATTTGCTTAGATTTATCAACCACCCACCTTCTCATAGTCGGTCATAAACAACATATATTTTGAAATTTGAAACGTACACATCAACGCAGTATATTTCTATGACAGCCCAATTTTTTTAAATTCGAGATGTTTTGAGAATCATTGATTCCTGAAAATGTTAAAAAACATCACTGTGGCCAAAAAACACTGCTTGAGAACTTGAGATAGATGCTCCTCACCTAGCTATACCTCACTGTTCGGATTAGTGGTACCCTGGATTTCTTCGTCATTTCCTTTTGTATGTTCGTTTAAAATGATTGAAAGAAAACTGAGGATTACATGTGCACATGCACCACAAAAACAAGTTAAAAGTAGCTGGCACATTTTTCTAAAATACCCTGGATTTAACGTGACATTTCACTGAAATATTGAAATTTGTGTCAGTATTTGAAGTTGTGAGTAATTAAATTAAGTAGTGAATTATTGTAAAGTTGCAAAAATCATCCTTTCAATGGTTATAAATTTAACCAATAATTTTCAATCTTTCAAATCATACAAAAGCAATAACTGCAGATATTTTTAGCCTGCTGATTTGTGTTTTGATAAGATGATTTATGGCGAAGTGTACCACATATTAGATCATTGCTGGAATTTGATCCAATGATAAGGAGATACTTGTTTGCAATTCTTCTCATACCCACTCAAAAGATTATTTACTTTAGTTTATTATGTCTGCGATTCTCAATTGGTCCTTTGTTTGATATTTAAAGGAAGGTACCTATTTGAATAAAAGCGTTGTCCAAAAGAATTTTTTAAACAATGATCGAAACTGAAGAAAATTGCATCATTATGAATTTATAGATTCAATAAACACATCATAAAATCCTTATCTCCAACTGCTTAATGTCTTATTTTCATTCTGCTATCAAAAATTCTGTAATTATTTCCTCCTTTAAGAATAAGAATTTGCACTTCGATGTTATTAAAATTCCAATATGTGTTCCAGGAAATGAGTTGATCAAACTCAGTCGAAATGGCGATACAAGCGCTACCCTTGGCAATTTTGTTGTTCTACCTACAATTATCCTGGGCCGAGGAAAATATTTTGTGTGCAACCAGAGTGGGAACGGTAAATTTAATAAGTGATGATGGAAGATTAGACAATATTTCTTCGGAGACAACAAAGTTGAAGTGTAGTTATTGTTATACCCTCTGGCAAGAGAACAATAATGGAAGTGAAAGTATCATCATGGGGCAAGGTTAGTCCAAAATGAAACTAGTTGAGGGTTTCTGTTTACCAAAATGGTCTTCAGTAATCCTATCAAATACTGTGAATTTTATTTTCATAAACTTCAATAGATCACTGAATTATATTAAAAATTATCTGAAAAACTCAATTTTTCTTCTGTGTACCGAAATGGCTTTCAGTGATCATATCAATATTGTCAATTTTATTTTTAAAAACTTCAATAGATCACTGAATTATATTGAAAATGATCAGAAAAACACAATAATCGTATCAATACTGTAAATTTAATTTTTATGAACTTCAATAGATCACTGAATTATATTAAAAATTATCAGAAAAACTAATTTTTTTTCTGTGCACCAAAATGGCTTTCAGTGATCATATCAAATACTGTCAATTCCATTTTTATAAACTTCAATTATATTATTATAAAATTGAATTATATTGAAAATTATCAGAAAAACTCAATAATAAGACTATTTCTACGAAGTTCAGTTTTCATTCAAAAGAAATTATTTATGGTGAAAAATTGTTCAATTCCGAATTAATTATTCAAATGAGTCGTAGTAGGGGATTTTTTAGGTTTTGTTGAAATATAATAATGTTTTACTTGGATGAGCTATTTTCCTGGTATGTGGAAGGTTAATTTTCCGAAATACGACAGTTTTTATAAACTTCCATAGATCACAGAATTATATTGAAAATTATCAGAAAAACTCAATTTTTTTTCTGTGTACCAAAATGGCTTTAAGTGATCATATCAATACTGTCAATTTTATTTTCATAAATTTCAATAGATCACTGAATTATATTGAAAATTATGAGAAAAACTAAATTTTTTTTTGTGTACCCAAATGGCTTTCAGTGATCATATGAAATACTGTCAATTTTATTATTGTAGATCACCGAGTTATATTGAAAATTATCAGAAAAACTCAGTTTTTTTTCTGTGTACCAAAATGGCTTTCAGTGATAATATCAAATACTGTCAATTTTATTTTTATAACTTCAGTAGATCACTGAATTAAATTGAAAATTATCAGAAAAACTCTTTTTTTTTTCTGTGTACCAATATGGCTCTCAGTGATCATATCAAATACTGTCAATTTTATTTTTAATAGATCAGTAGTTGATCACCGAATCAAATTGAAAATTATCAGAAAAACTCTATTTTTTTTCTGCGTACCAAAATGGCTCTCAGTGATCATATCAAATACTGTCAATTTTATTTTCAATAGATCAGTAGTAGATCACCGAATTAAATTGAAAATTATCAGAAAAACTCTATTTTTTTTCTGTCCCGAAATGGTTTTCAGTGATCATATCTAAACTGTCAATTTTATTATTATAAACTTCCATAGATTATGAATTATATTGAAAATTATCAGAAAAACACAATAATAAGAATCATCAATAAGACTATTTCTACGAAGTTCAGTTTTCATTTAAAAGCAGTTTGAAATTATTTTGTGTGGAAAATTGGACAATTCCGAATTAATTATTCAAATGAGTCGTTGGAAGGGAATTTTTTAGGTTTTGTTGAAATATAATAATGTTTCACTGGGATAAGCCATTTTCTGGGTATGTGGAAGGTTAATTTTCCGATATACAATAGTTTTTATAAACTTCAATAGATCACTGAATTATATTGAAAATTATCAGAACAACTGCTAATTTTTTGTCTGTACCAAAATGGCTTTCAGTGATCATATCAATACTGTCAATTTTATTTGTATGAACTTCAATAGATCACTGATTTATATAGAAAATTATCAGAAAAACTCAATTTTTTTCTGTGCAACAAAATGGCTTTCAGTGATCATATCAATATGTACCGTCAATTTTATTCTTATAAACTTCAATAGATCACTGAATTATATTTAGAATTATCAGAAAAACTAAAATAGTCTTCAGTGATCATATCAAATACTTTCAATTTTAGTTTTATAAACTTCAATAGAAAATGGCTTTCAGTGATCATTGTCAGTATGACATATACTGTCGATTTATTTTTATAAACTTCAATATAACACGGACTTATATTGAATATATCAGAAACACTCTTTTTTTTGTGTTCCAAAACGGCCTTCAGGTTTTATTGCTATTATGATTATGACAAGTACCTGCTGTCTTTTTTTTTTATGAACTTCAAAAGAATTGCGGAATAATATCGAATATATCAGGAAAATTTCATTTTTTTTTTCATTTTTGCCACAATTTACTTATTTAAATGATGCATGGCAACATCAACATCTCGAGAAACATGTCTTAAGTCCACATGACAATTTTTTTATTATTGACCTGAAAAAAACACTTTCTCGCATTTTCAAGTAGAAATATGTAGGTATCCCTATTTTTTTTTCAAATCCGTTTCACTGTCCAGAATGAAGGAAAGCATTCATACCTGCATGGTATCAGGGTAGAAATTTTGTTCTGAAAATCTGAAAATATAACAAAATGAGACTAGAAATCATTTCATGCAATCCCTCTTAGTTCTGTTTTTATTACCATCAGTCTCTGGAGTGATGTAATCCCTTTTAATGACGGCTCCAAATCCTATCCGCATTCCCATAAAAAGCTTCATTTAACAGACGACTTCTGTTCAAATTGGCATGGTTTATTTAAGTAGCTCGGCGGCGGCTTTTTTCAAACAAGAAGTCGAGGAAAAGCAAGAAAACACATGGCCTAATCTCAGATCGAAACGCAATTATAAAGTGGTTCAAGTATTCATCGCGACTCGGGATTCTGAGAGCCACTCGAGATTTTGGGACATCGGGAATGATTTTGGGGAATGATTGGAGAGGTTATCAGAATGAGTTTAATGTTTCTTTTGTCCGAAATAACCTGCATCCTTGAAACCAAAGGAAGCCCAGATTTTGCCCAAATGTCTGTAATTTTCGAATTTCGATTCAACATAACATAACCTAATTTCGCAGGATGCTGGGACATTTCCGGCCGGCCTAACGAATGCGACAAGGCCGCCTGCACGGCCAACAACAAGCCGATGAGGATGATGAACAACACCAAGTTCTGCTGCTGCTCGACGAACATGTGCAACGAAAACTTCACAGACATCTACCAGCCGAGCGAAGAGCCGCCCCCCGAAAAGGCTCCCAAACCGACCCTCGACATGACCTGGCTGTGGCTGTTGGTCTCTTTCGTATGCTGTTTTATATTCATGCTGTTGTGGATCTCGTGCTGGCTGTTCGCGCCCTGGAAGACGAGCAAGAAGTTCGAGGACGTCGAGTCCACGCAGCCCCTCCCGCCGACTACGGACTACAGTTTGGATAAACTGAAGTTGTTGAATGTTATAGGTGATTTATATTTCCTAATTTTCAATATTGAGCCATTTTTATTGGGGTCGTTATTTCAGGCCAAGGGAGGTATGGGTCAGTTTGGAGGGGCCTCATCGACGACCAAGAGGTGGCGGTCAAGATGTTCCCATCCCATCATCGAAACTACTTTCTTAACGAACACGACATGTATAAAGTATCCGGCGAAAATTCGGCCTTGTTGAAGTGCTTAGGGGGTGGGGAGTATGTGATAAGTCCAGGTGATTAACCAACTCAATTTCCCAGATTTAATTTTGATTTTTTCATGAAACTGAGTAAAAATTCGCATTCGCAGGTGGGCCTACGGAGTACCTACTCCTTCTGAGCCTGGAGCAAGAGTGTCTCCAGGAGTATCTGAGGAAGCACACTCTGGACCTTCCTACATTGGGAAAAATGAGTTTGGGTGTGGCGAAAGGATTGGCTCATCTTCATTCCGATTTGGGTAAACCTTGCATTGCACATCGGGATATCAATACGAGGAATATCCTTGTGAGAACGGACCTAAGTTGCTGTATTTGCGACCTGGGATTAGCAGTTACGCCGAGGGGATCGGAGAATAGGTCCCTAACAGAAGCAGGTAATGAAATACAATATAATTTTTTCTTTCGCGCGCTTTTTCCCATGAACAAATATCTTTAACCCTTCATGGGGCAAAAGAGTGAGGTTTGCAGTATCATTCTGAAATCTTGTGAAAAATCCCTAGTTATTCAGACCATATTCAGTTTTTTTCGATATCGCTCCAAACTCAAGAATTTGGGTGGGACATTAGACTAGTTACGAGCATAATTTCCTCCTTGAGTTCATTGGGACAATAATGTCCCACCAATTGAATAACCTGAACACCTAAACTATGTATTTGAATAGAAAATGAAGAAATGATTGATATAAAATAATATAAAACTAAATTTGAAAAATAATCAAAATAAGGAAGAAAAGTTCCTAATACAATCCAGTTACAAAAAGCATAAAAAAAAAATAAACAAACGACTTGATAAAAACAACAGAAATAAAATTCCCATCTAAAATTAAATCACATTTTCTTTGGCAACTGATGAAAATGAAGAAAAATAATAATAAACATTCTCCAGCAAACTCATTCAAGTATTTTTTGTGTTCTATTATTCTGATAATTTGGCCATTATATGAAAGTAAATGATGCACTCTTCAAGTTTTACGAGCATAATTTTCTCCTTAAGTTCATTGGGACATTAATGTCCCACTAATTGAATAACCTGAACACCTGAACTATGTATTTGAATAAAAAATTGAGAAATTACTGATATAACTAAAAAATAATCAAAATAATGAAGAAAAATACCTAATAAAATTTAGTTACGAAAAACACAAATATAAACATACGACTAAGTGAAAACAACAGAAATAAAATTCTCATCTAAAATTAAATCACATTTTCTTTGGCAACTGATAAAAATGATGAAAAATAATAGTAAACATCCTTTAGCAAACTCATTCACATATTTTCCGAGTTCTATATCTGATAGTTTGGCCATTGTCTGAAATAAAGTGAATGATGCATTTCCGAAGTTTTTCCTCTAGGACAAATTTTTTTTTGCTCTACGCCACATTCATTGCCATCAGAATTTGGAATGTTTAAAAAAAAAAATTGTTCAAAGTAGCTAAGAGGGCAAGCGATGCTGTATGAATATGATGAAAAAAAAAGTGTCGAGGAATCGAAAATTAGTAAGTGGTTTTAGGAAAAGAAGGAAAATTACTCCTTTTTCCTACTGAATATTTCCAACTTTTTGTTCGATAATTCGCTAGAATTTTCTACGGTATTCATGGTTTTATGTGTCCCAAAATGGTCTTCAATGATCATAGCGAATACTGTCAATTTTATTTCTATAAACTTCAATAGATCACTGAATTATGTTAAAAATTTCCAGAAAAACTCAATTTTTTTTCTGTGTACCAAAATGGCTTTCAGTGATCATATCAATACTGTCAATTTTACTTCTATAAACTTCAATAGATCACTGAATTATATTGAAAATGATGAAAAAAACTAAATTTTCTTTCTGTGTATCAAAATTACTTTCAGTGATCATATCAATACTGTCAATTTAAATTTTATAAACTTCAATAGATCACTGAATTATGTTAAAAATTTTCAGAAAAACTCAATTTTTTTTTTGTGTACCAAAATGGCTTTCAGTGATCATATCAATACTGTCAATTTTACTTCTATAAACTTCAATAGATCACTGAATTATATTGAAAATGATGAAAAAAACTAAATTTTCTTTCTGTGTATCAAAATTACTTTCAGTGATCATATCAATACTGTCAATTTAAATTTTATAAACTTCAATAGATCACTGAATTATGTTAAAAATTTTCAGAAAAACTCAATTTTTTTTGTGTGTACCAAAATGGCTTTCAGTGATCATATCAATACTGTCAATTTTACTTCTATAAACTTCAATAGATCACTGAATTATATTGAAAATGATGAAAAAAACTAAATTTTCTTTCTGTGTATCAAAATTACTTTCAGTGATCATATCAATACTGTCAATTTAAATTTTATAAACTTCAATAGATCACTGAATTATATTAAAAATTTTCAGAAAAACTCAATTTTTTTTCTTTGTACCAAAATGGCTTTCAGTGATCATAAAAAATACTGTCAATTTGATTTTTATGAACTTTAATAGATCACTGAATTATATTGAGAATTATCAGAAAAATTAAATTTATTTTTCTGTGTACCAAAATGGCTTTCAGTGATCATATCAAATACTGTCAATTTGATTGTTATAAACTTTAACAGATCATTGAATTATATTGAAAATTCCACACATGTGATTTTTAACCAATCAGAACGTGTATTTCTGACAGATCACCATCGCAACGGATGAATTTTAGTGGAAATTTTTTCCTCGTGGGTACCCAACAGCGAATTATACTGGAAATTTTTTTGGCGTTTATAATGATAGAATATTATTTTTGACAATCAAAATTTTTTTTGTTCACATGAGTGGAATTTTCTTACCGAATACCACACGAGGTCAAATTAAATCCGGAAATTTTTTTCTCGCTCATGAATATTTTTAGAAAATTATCCCTCGTCTTCGACTCGGGATAATTTTCAAAATATTCATGAGCTCGAAAAAAATTTCCGGAAATAATTTGACCTCTAGTGGTATTACTAGTGAAAATTCCACACATGTGATTTTTAACCAATCAGAACGTGTAATTCTGACAGATCACCATCGCAACGGATGAATTTTAGTGGAAATTTTTTCACGGTACCCAACAGCGAATTATACTGGAAATTTTTTTGACGTTTATAATGACAGAATATTATACTTGATGAAGACAAAAATCGATGTTATTGGAAATAAACGCATTTGGTGTGGAATTTTCTTACCGAATACCACACGAGGTCAAATTAAAGCCGGAAATTTTTTCTCACTCATGAATATTTTTAGAAAATTATCCCTCGTCTTCGACTAGGGATAATTTTTAAAATATTCATGAGCTCGAAAAAATTTCCGGCAATAATTTGACCTCTAGTGGTATTACTCGTGAAAATTATCAGAAAATCTCAATTTTTTTTCTGTGTACCAAAATGGTTTTCAGTGATCATATCAATACTGTCAATTTTATTTTTATAAACTTCAATAGATCACTGAATTACATTGAGAATGACCAGAAAAACTAAATTTTTTTTCTGTGTACTAAAATAGCGTTCAGTGATCATATCAAATACTGTCAATTCCGTTTTTATAAACTTCAATAGATCACTGAATTATATTAAAAATTATCAGAAAAACTCAATTCTTTCTGTGTACCAAAATGGATCTCCCTGATTATTGTCCTTATGGCAAATTCTGTCCATTTATTTTCATAAACTTCAATATTGTATCACCGAATTATTTTGCATATATCAAAAAAATCAGAAATTTTTTTCCGTGTACTAAAAAAATGGCATTGTCAGTATGACAAATAATGTCAATTTATTTTTACAAACTTCAATAGATGACCGAATTATTTTAAAATATCAGAAAAAGTTCGAATACATCATTCTTCATCTATCTGCAAAATTTCAGTAGTTTCAAAATTATCAGGAAAAATTATTTATATTGATAAACGTGACCACGACATTCGAGATCCAGACCTATCCCGAAAATTTCAATTCTCTAGGCCTTTCCGTTCGAAAGTAATAATTTTCTATGGTTCTGGTCCTGCGATCTGAATTTTGAATGTAGCTTGAATGAATCATTCTCTATTAAAATACAAAATTTCGTCAGTCCGTAGTTTTGAAATTATCAAGAAAACAAAATTTCAAACGACCATATCTACGGAACCCCTGGTCGAATCAAGTAAGTTTCTCAACTCGAAATCTACCGCAGGCACCTTGCGATACATGGCTCCGGAAGTCCTAGAGGGGGCGGTGAACCTGAGAGATTGCGAGAGCGCCCTGAAACAGATCGACGTCTACTCCCTGGGTCTGGTGCTGTGGGAGTTGGGGGTCAGATGTACGGACATGCAGAACGGCGAGACCCACCCGTATTCGCCTCCGTTCTACAAGGAGGCCGGCGAAAACCCCAGTTTGGAACAGATGCAAACGTTGGTCAGCAGGAGGAAAGTCAGGCCTCTGTGGCCGCAGTCCTGGAAGGACACCGCCGCCGCCAGGTTGCTTTGCGAGACCGCCGAGGACTGTTGGGATCAGGTAAACAAAAACTTGTCCAGACCATCTTATTGTTCTACCAACCTTTATTTCCTCCCAGGACGCAGAAGCCCGTCTGACGTCGTTGTGCGTGGTGGAGCGCCTCCTCGAACTTCCCCTCCTGAAGGGAAGGGTGCTCCACCCCATGCACCCGCCGGCCAGTCCGACCCCCCTGATCAACAACAACCACCTCCACGACCGCGACCGGCAGATCGACGTCTCGGTCAGGACGATCGAGACGCTCCTGTCGCCCACCGAGGAGAACTGCAAGAATTCCAACCAGCTGGCGGCCTACAAGACCCCCATGCAGCCCTACCAGGGCCGGAATCCCTGTCTCGAGAGGAACCTGAACTCCGGCTCCAGCGACAACCTACTCATCGACAAATCGCTCAAGCACTGCGCGAACTCCGACTCGCAGAACTTGGTGGCCAACGACTTCCTCAACTTCCAGATAAACCACCGGGCCACGCCCATACCGTACTTGCAGAACGCGGTTCACGGGAGCCCGAAGAAGTTTAACAACGTCGCGCAGACGAGGAGGTCGAGGGTCAAGTGGAACGACCTGAAGAACTTCTTCTCCGGGAAGAGGCAGACGGAGGGTTCGGATCGCAAGCAGACCCAGGTGAAGCTCAATACGAAGTTGATCAACAGTTACGGGCGGAACGGCGTTACCACGACCTTATTGGGGGAGCACGCGGCCAAGAGGCCCTCCACGTTGTCGCTGGTCAAGACCAAAGAAAGTACGAATTCCGGCGTGACGCAGATCATGAAGAACGGCAGCATGTCGATCGAGCACTTCAACGAGGTGTTCTGCTCGACGATGGACCTGTCGCGGCTGAAGGATCCCTCGGGCAGGGTCAAGACGCCGGGTGACGTGCCTCCGTCCGTGAGGAGGACTAGGGGTAAGGCGGCGAACGACTCGTCGACCAGGTTTTCCCTGTACGACGACAGGATCATGTGCAGGGGGCAGTGGGGGAGCGCCCCCGATCTGGAGCCCCAGGCGCCCCTTCGCAGCGCCCAGATGAACGACCTTCAGGACAGAGATAGTATAAGTAGTTTTTAAGGGACGGCAGGTCAGTTTTGTTGGTCTCAACCCAGAAGATGATTTAGTTTCTTCAGTTTTGGTGGGGAAATTTACCATAAACATTGACCAAGAAAGGAATGATTGAGTATAAAATCTTTCCTTTCAACGATACCCTTGCTTACAAAAATATACCGACAAACAATAATGGCCGGTTGTGGATTACGTTCGGCCTATTCAATGTGAACTGAGAATCGGTTTGGCTGAAATGAGATAAGTTCAAGTAGGTACCATTGATATCTGGTTACTTTAGTTCGATTTTAGATAACATAACCTAAACATAAATCTTCAACATAACCAGAGAGAACGTCAGTTACGATGTTTCCGTTTGAAGTGTTCCTACTGGCCTGAAGACAATCCTAAATACTAATTTTATATTCTTGTTTTTTTTTATTATCATTGTTTATAATGATTTAGAATAATTTAGTCTTGAGTGTCTTACATTCATCCAGTTACTATGCAATATTTTTGGATTTTGTTAAATATTTATTTTGGAACCGATCGACTACAAAAATTTGGATTGTTCGAATAATTCGTATAAATACAACATGCTGTCTCCGTGGGTGGCTGTGAAAATTTAACTTCAATGTTAGAAGTGTGACAACAAAGTATTCGATAAAATTAACGGAATTTCATTTTTTTACATTCCATCAAATTCATAAGAAAAGAATTATTGCACGAGTTGTGAATTACAGGGTGTCCAGAAGTCGACGTCAAGCCGAATTCGGGTCATTATAGTCATCAGGAGAATATACCTAAAAAAAATCTAATTCGTGTATTTTTCAAATTATATTGCATCTTTTATTGGAGAAAATGCACATCATGTGATGATTTTTGAACTCCTGTTGCTACAAATCTTTACTTTTTTCTAATTTTATTTTTCCTATGTTATCCTGAATGGTGCTTCTGTAATCTGTAACCTTTGATTCTGAGCCAATTGCTCCAGCTTGGAAGATAATGTCACTCGGAACCGAGCATTCAAAATTAATATTTCGCCCACTGTACTGAAAAAAAATTGTACTACATGAGTTTGTCAAGTGACTTTAAAAGTTTACGCATTCAATAAGGATTCTACAATGGTATAACACTTACTACATTATTCCTTAGATTGGGCAAAAAAAAGTTTTTTCAAATATTTTTCTGATGACTATTACGACTTAGCCTGTTAGCCGATGCCGGCTTGACTTCGACTTGTGGGACACCTTGTATATGTACTATTTTGATCATGAGAAGATGAATTGTTTTGACTTTTTCCATCGAAGTCATTCATCATTCCTTCATTGATTATGTGTTAAATTTTCTCATTTTCCTGACAATATCTTTAAATTTCAAAAGATTTCATGACCATTAAATTAGGATTATCATTTTAACAGTATGAGATTAACAAAATTTCATTTTTTATACATTTCATCAAACTAATAAAGAATTATTGCATGAATTGCGATGCTTCGGTGAATTACATACAGGCTGTCCCAGAATACAAAATATTCATCAGATAAATATAAAAAAAATTACGAAAAGCACTGCCGTGAAGGCAGGAGCTTTTGAGCGCTCGTACATGCACCTTGTAGGTAGATTCGCATTTTCCAGTTTTAGAAACCAATTGAAGGAATTTTTGACAGCTGTCAAAAAAATTCTGAAACTTAGGCGGAACTCCAGACTTCATGTCGCTGCTTCAGCTGATCAATTTTGTTTCGATAATTCGCTAGAATTTTCTACGGTATCTATGGTCTTGGTGATGCGGTCTGGACAACATTTTGCACGTACTTTGAATACATTATTCCTCAGCTAGATGCATAATTTCATTCCAATCCGATCAGTAGTTCCGAAACTATCTGGAAAAAACTATTTTGAACGGCCATATTTACGGAACCCCTAGTCTCATTTTGCTTATTGATGAACGTGACCGCGATATTCGCGATCCAAACCCACCCTGAAAATTTCAAGTTCCTAGGCCTTTCCGTTCAAAAGTTACAATTTTCTATGGTTTCTATGGTTCTGGTCATGCGATCTGGACCAAATATTGCTTCAATATATCATTCTCGATTAAAATACAAAATTTCATCTCGATCGAATCCGAAGTTTCGAATTTATCGAGAAAACAAAATTTCAAACGACCGTATTTACGGAACCCCTTGTATAATGTTGCTCATAGATGAACGTGATCACGACATTCGAGATCCACACCTATCCTGAAAATTTCTAGTCCCTAGGCATTTCCGTTCAAAAGTTACAATTTTCTATGGTTCTGGTCATGCGATCTGGACAAAATTTCGCATGTAGCTTAAACACCTCATTTTCCATCTCGATCGAATCTGTAGTTTTCAAGTAATCAGGGAAACAAAACTTTGAACGGCCATATTTACGGAACCCATGGTGGAATTTGGCCCATTAACGAACTTAACCGAGGCATTCGGGATCTGAACCTACACTGAAAATTTCAAGTCTCTAGGTTGATCCGTTCGAGAGTTATCGTGCTGACGGACGGACGGCCGGACGGACAGACTCGAATTTTCCGACGGATTCGTCATCAGTGAGTCGAACATAGTCGATTGAGACCATTTTCGGCTCAAAATTCGAAAAATACAGACATCGTGACGAAATGATATAGCCCTCGTGTAAGTAGTACGAGCGCTCAAAAATCTAAGTCGTATATTTTTCAAATTATATTGCATTTTCTTTCATTCGAGAAAATGCACAACATGTGATGATTTTTGAACTGTTGCTACAAATCTTTACTTTTTTCTAATTTTATTTTTCCCATGTTATCCTGAATAGTGCTTCTGTAATCTGTAACCTTTGATTCTAAGCCAACTGCTCCAGCTTGGAAGATAATGTCACTCCGAACCGAGAATTCATATTTCGCCCAACTTCTCACTGTACTAAAAAAAATTGTGCTACATGAGTTTGTCAAGTGACTTTAAAACTTAGCGCATTTAATAAGGATCCTAAAATGGTATAACTTTATTTCTTAGATTGGGCGAAAAAAAAGTTTTTTTGAATATTTTTCTGATGACTATTATAACTTAGCCTGTTACCTGATTTCGACTTCTGGGACATGTGTATATGTACTATTTTGTTCATGACCAAAAGAAGATAAGATATAATTCGTGAATTGTTTTGACTTTTTCCATCGAAGTCATTCATCATTCCTTCATTTATTATGTGTGAAATTTCTTCTTTGTCTCGACAATATCTTTAATTTTCGAAAGATTTCATGACCATTAAATTAGGATTATCATTTCAACAGTAAAAGCTGAATTAACATGAAGATAACTTCAATCATTTCAAAAGAATATCAAATAAGTTTTTTGATTATCTTTACTGATTAGGAGTGACTTATATCTTAAATGATGGCCTCAAGCTTTTTTCAACAGTTTATTGTAAGAAAAAAGTGGATGAAAGTTTCAGGGTAATTTTAATTTACTTCATTTAATTTTCGAACGAATATTAAATGACCTCAGAATCTCAAATTTATCAAGATAAAAAAAGTCAACATACCAAGAGATTGAAAATGCCTTTTCAAACTAGATCCATGAAGATGTTTCTACATTAGTTCGAAATATACTTTGTGTTAATAAAGCAAATATACTTGATTAAAGAATTAATGGACATGTGATAAATACTGAAATTAGATAAATAGGAAAAAATTGGTACAAGTATTATAATTTTCAAGCGAGTACGCAAGTGTAAAATGTAACCCATGTAACCCTTAAACTTAAGAACTTCTACTTTATGAATTTATTTATCTTCCACCACCAAGTTTATAATTTGAACAATCACTCAAAATATATTTTGGCTGTGTTTCTTATGTGCTATTTTCCAATCACATTTTTTTTGGCACTTGAATGTAATATTTTTATTTAAGGCTGATTTTTTTTAATTGATATCAGTGACATTTTTATGAAAATGTAAAATATATTCGAATACCTAAGTTACCTGTGTTTTTATCTGAAAAAATTCAATTTAGTTATCGATAAGTTTTTTATATCGAAATATATTTTATATAGATATTTTGAAATTACTTCGAAGAAATATGCAACAAAAGGAACTTACTTCATACTAAATCCTAAGTAAATTAGTAACTAACATTATCTCATTATTTCTTATTGAAATTGTCATACTTAAGTATCAATTCCTGACTTACAGTTGAGTGATAACTCTGAGCCGAATAAATTAAATCAGACAATTTCAACGGCCTGGCTCTTACTAAATTTTCAGGAATATCCTCAAGTCTCGTCCAAATTATCTTGCAGTGGTCGTCTTCCCTCCCTGCGGGCTCGTAATGGTCTTCTATCGTCTTCTTCCAAACCATGGTGTCCTGCAACTCTTTTAGGGGTATATCCATGGCATCTTGGACAATGGAGGCTAAATCAGAACAAGAAAGACCTTCCGTCTTCTCCAGAAGTTCACTCCATTCCGAAGCTTCAAATGGTGAAAGTTGAGTTTGATCGATGTAAAATTTCAATAGTTCCTCTCTTTCGTTTTTGTTCGGTAGAGGAACGAAAATGCGCTTGTTGAATCTGCGCAAGATAGCCGAGTCCAAATCCCAAGGACAGTTCGTAGCTCCGATTACGAATATATTGGGACTGTCTTCGATCTTGTTCATTTGGCACATTATTTCGGTGATTAACCTGAAGAAAATATATCTGAAGAATTAAATTCTCAAAAACAAACAGTTACCTTCTTGAGTGTTCTTGTTCCGAAGCACTTCTCCTTCGACAAAAAGCATCGATTTCATCCATGAAAAGTATGGTATATCCATCACTTTCCTTAGCGGATTGAAATAAACATTTAATCATCCTAAAAAAATTCAACGCTTATCATATATTTCAGCAAAATTTCACATGTACTTTTCACTTTCTCCAACGAGGGGTGAGAATACATCACTTGATGAAATATTGTGAAAAACTGCTTTCATTTCTGCGGCAACTGCATGAGCTAATATAGTTTTACCGGTTCCAGGGGGTCCGAATAGTAATAATCTATTGGAAGTCTTCCTATTCGCGAAAAGTTGTGGATGTTTAATTGGCAACAAGAATGATGTTTTCAAAATTTTTTTAATTTCTTCGAGTCCAGCCAAATTACTGAAACCATTCACCCTTGGAATTTCTATGGTATTCTGCACTGATTCTGTTAGTTTTGATGAGTTTTTGGATTCCCATAGCTTATTATCTTTAGTTTTTAGCGTTGCAACCGAATTCGTTGCATTGATTCTTTTTTTGTTGATACAGTCGGAAAACTCTTGCAGACGGTTGATCCGCTCAAAAAGCGTAACCTTAAACCAAAAAATATCGTAAATTTCGAAAATATCTCATCCTATGATATTTCCTCACTGTGAAAGTTTCATCGTCAAAGTCTAGGATGTTTCTGACTGCCAGTACACAGTCGTTGATTTTGTGAAGTACAATATCGTAATTTATAAGTCCATTCAGATCGCTGAACTCGCTCAACAAACTTTCATATCTAAGTAAAAAGACCATTTTTGAATAGAGATACTCGAATATTAAGTCCATTAACATACCTTTCAAACAGTGATATGCAGTATGAAAAGATGTATTGGGAATGTATTTCATTCGAAACTTGTTCGTCAAAACAAATATCCATTATAGCTGGAATCAGAACAGTTTATTAAATAATTTCAGCAGGAAAACTTGAAAATTTTATGGAATCTCTATTTTGATTTTGAATTCGTAAAACTCATAGAAAACATATAGATGAATATTCTATGCAACCAGGCACATGAAAGGTATAGAAGAAGAAGAATATTCTATGCATTATAGTAATGTGATTGGAAATTCACAAAAACCATGGCACAACCTACAGAACCAGTGTAAAAAGCTTATAATCTTCAAAAACATTTAAAAAATCCTAAAAAAATTTAGTAAATGAGTTTTTATTTCTGTGATTGGCAACACTGTTATTCGAAAATCTGCTAGGGTTATGTCTTATGTCAAACGAAAATGGCACAAGTGATAAATTTGACCGAGCCTGTTTGACATTTGTACCGGATCTGAACATTGACATGGCTAGTGATCGAAATAAGATTGTATTTGAGTTTTTATAGTAGTTCATCATTTAAGAATTGTATCTGTTAACCCTGTTCAAGTTTTTAGTTGAAATAATTGTGTTGATCTAAAGTTATATCAACTTTGAAACGAATCGTAAGTTGTGTGTTTTTGGACTGGTGATAGTACTAATTTCATCTAATTGAGTTTTTCACTGCTTATCTCCCTTTCTCAATGACCTTTAACATATTTTCTGCTAGAATACAAATGAGGTCGTAGTTCTTCAAGAGTGCTAATTGCGGTAACCTCTTTCACACTGTCTGATGCATGCCCACCTTTTAATCGGTTAGTGAGCACTTTTTTCCTACAGTTCTTGCATCTGAGCGGTGTTTTGTTCGCAGTGTGTTGTAAAGGCAAGAAAATTTGAAAATCGAACATTCGGGTAAGTGTACGTCGTAAAAGGTGCTATAACTGTATGTTTAATGCATCAATTGCATTCCTCCTAACTGTTTCGAAGATTTATCCAAACAACGATCGCGAATGAGATTGGGGTCAAGATTTAAAAGTTAAGAAATTCAGTATTTCAGTCACTTTCGTCCCACACTTGCTTAAACAATCATTCTTGATTGCAATTTGGTTTTATGATGTGATTAGGTATCATTAGCTGCAGGAAAATGCTGTGTGCTTTGTACCTAATTCTGTATGATCATTTGTGCAAAAATAAAATATCTTCGTTTCATAAACTTCATTGTTTTCACACCTGTTTCAACAAATTCACATAATAATTTTTTTGTTGATTCATGGCTCAAAAAATAGGTAAAAAATTTCATTATGTTCTATGGACCAAGAGAATTAGGTGAGAAATTAATTGGGAAGCAGAGTGATGGGTGGAACTCTCACATTCCCTAAAATGGATATACATCAATCATTTTATGACAAAAGAAGAGAAAGTCTATTATACCTATCAAGAGAAACGAATTATTGAGAGATGAAATAAATTTAGTTTTCCTGAATAATTTCTCGTCTCGAGATAATTCTAATTAACGATCATTTGTGATTAACTAAATAATCTCTCTTCTCGAAGTCTCCAAGAGATGCATAGATAAATGTTACTGCACGAGTAATTTTGTTTTGTGGTGTGTTTTCTTTAGGCTCCTGATTTTTTTTGCTCCTGTCATTTTTATGCATGTGAAACATAGAATGTTCGGTTTTCTTTAATGAACAATTAATTTTTTCCATTCTAGCAGGTTTCTGGAATATTTGAATGCTCATATTATTCATAAGCAATGTTCAGGTCACAAAAGCGCATTCTTCATGCTACGCTACATTTGTCTCTGATAGTAAGACGAGAGAGCAGATAGTTTATTATAAACACTATACGAGTCATTTTCGACTGCATGCAATTTCGTCACTGATTAATCTGCATAGGATTCGACGTCGTGTCGAAATAGTTTATTCGAATACTTAAGGGGGGCTAAAAATACTCAGCAGAGGGAATTCCTACTCGCTAATTTACCAGGGCTGGATTAGATTCAGTTGTTTTGTACGGGAAAAACGTATGACTCACTTTTGGTTTTGACGGTCATAGATTGTTTCGGTATTTGGAGCATCGATAATCGCGAAATTCTTCTTCAGTGAACCTTCGAATTGTCATTCATTGGTGGTGATAAGAATTATGGAATGAATCAGCATATTATTATGTTTTGAATATTTGTGTCCCCACGCTATCGGTTAGACCTTCAATGGTGTTCGGACATCGAGGTAATCAAAGACGATGCGAATAATTTAATTCTTACATAGAATATAATGCTATGCTTCATGGATTCAATCAAGTGAGTCAAATTTTGTGGAACAAAGCTTTTGATTATTCTAGGTGGCGCCTATTGCACTTGATGTCCACTATTTTCTCTCTCCTTCACTTCAGCTCGGACAAAGAGGTCCTTCATACCGTCCCTGTACCTTGCCGAATGCCTGTTCTAAATCTAAATCAGTCTTAACCCCGCGTGAGTGGCCGAGGTGCAGTCTGACTATTCCTGCAATCCATTCGAAAATACTTAATCTACTCCCGTTCGAAAATGGGAAAACGACTGCGGTTGAACCGCTTCATCACGAAATGGATCAAGAGGTTCGTCATTTTGGTTTTATCTTCTTTGACAGAGTTTTGTGTGATGCTCTACTGATTTTGTGTTGATCCTACTTCAGAAAAAACGGGATGTGTGTGTTTCGTATGTATGTAACATAGACTTAGTCTGACAGTTTTTTCAGCCGTTTATGCATTAAAACGCAACGATGTGTGAGTTTCTCCGAAACCACTGAACCGATTTGAACGAAATTCACAGCCTTTTGGAAAGAGAAGAAAATTTTTTCTTTCGGTTCAGCAGTTTTCGAGTTATTATGAAAAAAATCATCGACATTCGGACTTCTGGAGTCTGAGTGATTTCTTGCTAATTCTAACCCGTTTTCGCTAGTTTTTGTGTGGAGCAAAGCATGATAATATGACGCTTAAATGTGTAAGTAATACCACTGAATTCCTCGGATTTGTTTTCCGTATCAAGAGACCGGGAAGTATTGAAATGTGGGTGCGATAAGGTATCTCGAAGTGCGAACGAGAGATCTCGTGCTGATGACACTTTGATTATTTTTAGAAGATGCGGATTCATCGTCAGAAATAGCGATTTCGCGACTTTTCTCAGTAAAATTGTTATCAGTTTGCAACTAATGTTATTTCTGTCTTTCAAATGAAGAATAAGAACCTAGTCTTATTAGTCATGCTCTATGCTAGTTTTTCTATGCTCTCTTCTGCTTGTTTCTTTCCTTTTGGTTATTTCTATGCACACAGCATGCGCTCGCTTGATATTTCCCCCTCACTAATACCCTTAAGTTGAACCAAATCTAACATCTGTGTTTGGTGATAGTGACCTTCCCCAAGACTGCTCGTCGGTGTTGCTCCTGGGAGTCACGAGGATACCCACGTCTCCAGTGCCGGCTCGTCGACCCTGCTCCTTTCCTCTTAACCCCTCCAACACCAACTCGCCCGTCTTGAGACGCAACAAAAGACGCTCCCTGGTTCGCAAAAAATCTTCGTTAAAAAAAGGGGACCAAGATGTCCCCCTGAGGCAACCACTGACCGCTCGGGTCATAGACGACGACACGACATGTTCTACGGGTTCGACGACCCCCACCCCTGGTAGCACTGCTGCCACCCCTCTTCGAAATTCCGATGGGAGAACCACAGAAGCTGTGATGGATAAGTCTGTGGACTCCATTGGGTCTTGCTCGATAGACATGGAAACATCGGTCGAGACAGCAGGTAGAAATTGTGCTTTCTGGGTGTCTTTTCTATAATCTTTCTTTATTCTGTAGTTTAGAAAATGAAGGCATGTGTTTTTGGCGTATTTTTTCATATTTACTGGTGGAATTAGGGGATGCTAAATTTTATTAAAAATATGTGGAAAACCTAATTTTTCACAAGATTATTTCTCTTTTAACGTGGTTTATTTGGTTTTGGCTTTATTTGCTTCAACAACCTTTGTTACTCTGTTCGCACACTCAGTATAGTTTTAACTAAAAAAATATTCTATAGCCAAAGTTACTCATGATTCATATTTCCTTAGCCTTGATTGTGGTAAGTATCTGTGATCTCTTCTCCTTTATTTAGTTTTCTACGCTGTATTCCCTGGTATAGCCCTGTGTTACATCTGGCCAATATATCATTTTTTTGACACTGGAACGTGCCTAATTTCATGGAACCGGCACCAGCAAATGTTTGTTTAAAATTAGACCTATCGCTTTCTATGATACTTGTTTCTAGATTCTCCATTTATTCTGCTGGCTGGATTCAGCAAAAAAATTCGTTATTCTCAGCTTGATATTCTATGCAAAGAAATCCAGTAAGTTCTGAATGTTGATTATTAGAACTATCAAAGATTGTATCAGTTTGTTGCACTTTTCTGGCGTTCGTCGTTTCCTACTGCGAAAGGTTCAATATTCTATGTTGACTCCGCTGAGTACAGTTAATGTTTCAGTTCAGCGATTTATTCGTTGATGCTCAGATGAGCATTAATTTATTATCCGTTAAATAACGTTGACTTTCAAGGGCTAAGGGCTCTATGTTGAGTTGACGTTGTATCGATGGAAATTCAATAATTTCTGTGTTCGATAATAGTCTCTGTGATCATGCTATCTATGATCTATAATATCTCATTTGACTTTACTAAAAAAAAAATAGATTAATTGACACATTCTTTCTATGGACCTTGCATTTATTCTATGAGATTGTATGATAACAATTTCAAGATCTTAAAATATGTTGATCGCATTTTTTTGTCGCCGCATTTATCAATCGGCTCGTTCGAATCGAACCTTGGGCGTAGAACTCGATCCGCTTCGCAAATCAGTCGAAAGTGGGCGATTTGTTTGAAAATACTAACGAGGTGTAAGCGTAGGTTTGGGAAAAAGTTTTGTTATTTGCAAATTTCAAGAGTGAGTTTTTCTAATCTCATTTCAATAATTATTATGTCTGGATAAGATTATTCATTGCATACGCCATAGCAGATGTTTGTTTTCATATTCAGAACAATGGAAGTTGTATATTCCAACTTCGTATTATATTTGAACATTTGGGTTAAATTTGAATGAAGCAATTTTGTTCTTCCAGTTTTTTGAAATGTTAGGTAAATAAATTTATGTTTTCATATACAGGGGAGTCTAACAACCTAGGGAAATTTACAGGTTATTGGTTGTGATGAAATTATATTTTGTGGTATTTTTCGAATTTTGCCGTAAGTACGGTAACTTTCGAACGGAGAGACTTTTTCAGTTTGGGTTCAGTTCCCGAATGTCGCAGTTAAGTTTGTTAATTGTCCAGATGACCAGAACCATAGAAAATTTTAACTCTCGAACGAAACGACCTGGAAACTCGAAATTTTCAGGGTAAGTTCGAATATCGAATGTCGCGATTGAGTTCGTTATTGGGCAAAATTCGGCCAGTGTTCCGTAAATATGGTCGTTTGAAATTTAGTTTTCTTGATAATTTCAAAACTACGATCATGGCGAAATTTTGTATTGTAATAGAGAATGATATATTCAAGCTACATTTTTTCCAGATCGCATAACCAGAAGGATTTTAAATTCTAACGAATTATTGAATGATAAATCCTTATATTTCTGAAACAGCTGATTCGGCATAATTGACAAATGGCTGCTGTCATTTTTCTGACAGCTGTCAGAAATTCCTTCAATTGGTTTTTAAAACTGGGAAATGTGAATTTACCTACAAGGTGGATGAACGAGCGCTCAAAAGCTCCTGACTCCACGGCAGTGCTTTTAAATTTTTTAATTAAACATTAAATAGAATTTCACTGGCTTCTCTAAAAGTTGTTTCATTTCATAATAAAAACAAACATCGTTCAAGCTTTATAAATGCCTCCAAGCATCAATCCTTGTATGGATTAATTGTTCAACCGATTTGGATTACAGTTTCACAAGAATACTAATTCATTTGATTTCCAAGAAAGTATGGCACACTTTATCAATATACACACCTTGTATTAACCCAGCAATCGTAGGCGTAGCAATGCTATTCGTCAAATGAATCTAAAGTTATATTTTCCACTGAATTGAATTTTTTTTAAATGGAATTTATTCAGCAGTGGTCTTTTCCTAATATTTTTTTTCTTTTTTAGAGTGGTCGGAAAAATCATCAACAGGAACCCTGCTAAGCTCCAGCCTACTATCCAGCACTCCAGAGCCTCACTTGCCTTCTTACTTGAGTCTTGCTTGCACAGTAAACGGATACTCGACAATAACCAACTACGACCCAGAAAGACTTTCGAAATCCAGAGATGCTTCACCTCAACGTCCAGACAAAAAAAATCTGACGCAACCTTATACGGTACTGAACAATTTACTGTCGCCCCCCAATTTAGTTCCTCTACCTAACCGATCGAAAGTGACTGGCTCAAACATGACGGATCAGGATTTCTACAGCACGACCAAAACCATTGAGTCTTTCTGCGGGAAGGAAACTAGGTTTTCCTCGAAATTCATCTCTAAAGACACCGTTGACGCGTGTTTCGAGAACACCATCAATGGAAAGTATATTAGTTCGTTTGACAGTAAGGTGATGACAGGAGTGATACAGAAACAGACGTTCGAATCCACGATAACCACAGAGACTGCTCAAGAGACTAAATCGTTCATACAACAAAGAGTGGAAAGACTTTATGGGCCTGGCGCCCTTGCTCAAGGATTTTTCGTGAAGAAACGCCAAAAGACCAGGGTCTCGGAGTCCGATGGCGGTAAGAAGGAAGGTGATAGATCTAAAGATCAGCATTCGGTTTCTATGTCCGATAAATTACTCCGAGACACCACAGACGACGCTTCCTGCATGAAGCAGAGTACGAGTTCACCTGTATTACCTGTTTTGAGACACCTGAGACCGGAATTCCGCGCTCAACTACCTATTATGAGCACCAGGAAGATCAGCGAACCCGGCCTGCCTAAAAGCAATACAGTTCCTGCCCTAAAAGACGAGGTTAAATCTAATGGCCATTCTGGAGAAAACGGGAAAATCATAGATGTTGAAGTCATAGAAATTCTTGACGATTCAGTTGCAGAGCAAGCAGGTGAGCATAGAATATATCCTAATGATCATTCACTGAACTACTTTGATGGATTACTTCAGTTATCACGTACCGCGAGATGGCGCAGAAAATGACAAAATGTCGGGTCGAGAGGTGATCAAAATATTTCTTTCATAACAAGTAAATCGAATATTTTTTGTAAGATTGGGGAATAAATACTAATGCCTGAATTTGATTGTGGGTGAACTTGAATTTGATAGCAAATGACCACTATACAGAAAATTATTGAACTTACGATAAAAAAATCAACTTTCAGGGAGTGCTTACTGCAAACTAACATATTGTTTGAGATACGTTTCCCAATCTTCAAGATTGTCTGCCATTTTTTAACTGCCTTGGGATTCAACAGGAATTTATGCAAAACAATTTCAAAAGCACTATATTTATGATGAGCATTGAGGAACAGAGCACATCATTTTTGAGCGCTCGTACTACTTACACGAGGGCTATATCATTGCGTCACGATGTCTGTATTTTTCGAATTTTGAGCCGAAAATGGTCTCAAGCGACTATGTTCGACTCACTGATGACGAATCCGTCGGAAAATTCGAGTCTGTCCGTCCGTCCGTAAGCACGATAACTCTCGAACGGAACAACCTAGAGACTTGAAATTTTCAGTATGGGTTCAGTTCCCGAATGCCTCGGTTAAGTTCGTTAATGGGCCAAATTCCACAAGGGGTTCCGTAAATATGGCCGTTCAAAGTTTTGTTTCCCTGATTACTTGAAAACTACAGATTTGATTGAGATGAAATTTTGCACTCAAATGGAGAATTAGGTGTTCAAACTACATGTGGAATTTTGTCCAGATCGCATGACCAGAACCATAGAAACCATAGAAAATTGTAACTTTGGAACGGAAACGCCTAGGGACTTGAAATTTTCAGGATAGGTGTGGATCTCGAATTTCGTGATCACGTTCATCTATGAACAAAATTATACTAGGGGTTCCGTAAATATGGTCGTTTGAAATTTAGTTTTCTTGATAATTTCAAAACTACAGATTCGATCGTGACGAAATTTTGTATACTAATGGAGAATGATATATTCAAGCTACATTTTTCCGGATCACATGACCAGAACCATAGAAACCATAGAAAATCATAACTTTCGAACGGAAAGGCCTAGGGACTTGAAATTTTCAGGATAGGTGTAGATCTGAAATGTGGCGTTCACGTTAATCAATGAGCAGAATTATACTAGGGGTTCCGTAAATACGGTCGTTTGAAATTTTGGTTTCTCGATGAATTCGAAACTACGGATTCGATCGAGATGAAATTTTGTACTTTAATCGGGAATGAAATATTAAAACAATATTTTGACCAGAACCATAGAAACCATAGAAAATTGTAACTTTTGAACGGAAAGGCCTAGGAACTTGAAATTCTCAGGGTGGGTTTGGATCGCGAATATCGCGGTCGCGTTCATCAATGAGCAAAATTAGACTAGGGGTTCCGTAAATATGGTCGTTCAAAATATTCTGTTCCTGATAATTTCGAAACTACCGATTTGATTGGAATGAAATTCTGCACCTAGCTGAGGAATAATGTATTCAAACTACGTGCGAAATTTTGTCCAGATCGCATCATCAAGACCATAGATACCGTAGAAAATTATAGCGAATTATCGAAAAAAAATTGATCAGCTGAAGCACTGACATGAAGTCTGGATTATCGCCTTAGTTTGAAAATTTGTTTGACAGCTGTCAAAAATTTCCTCAATTGAAATTTCCAAAACTGGAAAATGCGAATCTACCTACAAGGTGCATGTACGAGCGCTCAAAAGCTCCTGCCTTCACCGCAGTGCTTTTCTTAATTTTTCATGATCTTATTCTCAAATAATCTCTTACAATCCGCTGCATTTTTAGATCGTATACAGTTTATTTTGAACAATTGTCCATAAAATATCATCCAAATATAAATGACTTAAAATCATACAAATAATTCACACTTCTCCCATAAAAACACACACATTAGTTTGTTCCACCTCTCGAGTATTTCAAATGATTAAATGTAGATGTCACCCACTCCGTGATTTTTCCCTATCCTATTAGTCGGATTAATCAGATCAGTGTTTCAGAAACTCTTTATCGTGATTACTCCTCATTCTGGATTGGAATTTTGCAAAATCAAGATCATACCTTGAAAGCTTTGATTTTTCTTTTAATTATATAAGCGACTGAAAACTAGATCGTACCGCTAGATCGGCGAATATATGAACTACTCCATGGGCCATTAGATTTGTTCATTATGTTGATTTGCCAATAAACATGAAAATCGATAAGGTTTCTCCAATATAAGTAAACTGATAATTCAATCTCTTTGATAAATTATCTTGTTGTGTGCTGAATTGGATATTTTCTATCTCGAAATAAAACAATGATTATTACAGGCATTCGCTGTCAAATCATCTGATTGTCATTGCATCCCAATTTTTCATGGTATAACTTCGTCCTCTCCTTTTATCTCGTCCCAAATGTTCATAATTTATTCGGACAAATTCATCGACTTGAAAGGAAAAACTCAGTATGAATCTCACCACTGATTACTTGATCATTACTGGACTGTTAAGGCCCGTCTTAGACTTGATAACCCCGAAGATTCTGGATGTCGTTTTCAACAAAGTGAAATATTATTTATTTTTTCCCTCAGAAGTGAAGGACGGCCACTACTTCATCAAAATTCTCGAGAAAGAAGCGTCCAGGTTGTTGCAGAAGGCTGTAGAATGCGAATCGGAGCTGGAGCGGAATCCTAATCTGTCGGAAGATGCGATTGGGTACATCAGATCGACCTCGGGAAAGGCTAAACTTCTCGTGTCGCAGAAGATGCAGCAGTTCAAAGGGTTGTGCACTAATAACATCACTCAAGTAAGATTTTACTTCCTGGAAAATAATGAATTGTTGAACAGTAAGTTTGAATTTTAGATTGAAGGAGAAGCTTTTCCTACAACAAATGAAGATCTTCAAGGATTTTGGGACATGGTTATGCTTCAAGTAAACCAAGTTGATGCGCTATTTGAGGATATCGAAAAAATGAAGGAGAATGATTGGAAAGAGGTAAGGATCTACATGAAAGTTGTTTTAAATCTAAAAACTAATGAACCAAAGTTTTCGAAAAATATTTATTCAAATATGAAATTTTGTCTAATAGATTGAACCGGTGAAACAAAACAGATCTGTAACGAATGGTACAAAACCGAAAAAAATCATTAATCGTCCTGTGAAAAGTAAAGCGAGTACTGAGGAAGCTCAGAAGCAAAGAATGGAGAGAGAAGCTGAAAGAAAACGACTGATTGAGGAAAGAAGAAAGGCGATGAAAGCTAAATGTAATCAACCGCTCCAGAATATTGAAATATTCGTGGCGGAATCCAGCTGAGACTTGTAATTGAAGTAAAAAATAGGTTACAAATCAAAATATTGACAAATTATTTGTACATTCTATTGATAATAATATAATCCTGATGATGCTGTTTATTATTCGATTTAGACGATTGTGTTAAAGTTGTATTTAACGAATTCTACACGCAACTCGTAGAATTTGAGTAATGTTACTATGCAATAATGCTGTGAAGTGTGTTTATGGCTTCAGTCCTGTATTTATTCTCGTCAAGACTGAGTTTTTTAATATTTAATCTTCATCACCTTATTACCAGCAAACCAAATACTGATTGCAGTTCTGAAACGAATCGAATCTACATTCCCAGTGATGTTTCGACTGGACGGTTATTTTAATAGCTTTCATACTTTTATATTAATCGTTATATTTAATTGAAACTATGTTAATATGGAGTTTGTTGGAAAATTTTTAAATAAGCACTTTTATATAGAATTTTTAAAGTATTGTAAGCAAAACCAAAACTTTTATTTATTTTTGCAGCTAATTTACGAACGAAGTTCATGTATCTCTGAAATTTTAATAAAGTATTTTATACAGACGACACATGATTCGAGCATATATTATCTGAAGCTTTAGTGATGAATTCAATTAAAACACCCAACCTTGAAACCAAGAAAATGTTTAATCTACTCAATATTAATTGGATTTGAACAAAATGATGAATAAGTCAAAAGCTGGATTATATTCATCTTTAAAAGCAGAAGTCATAATTCAAAAATTATTAAAAGTACTGCCGTGAAGTCGAAAGAAAAAAAAATTAACTATTCTTTTCTTCATATACCAATCATATGAATTCTTTTTCAACATCTATTACAGCTTTCTTCATACATATCCTTCTCTGATAAAAATAATCCGAAATTATAATCAAACTTGCTCAACGTAGAAAAAATTGACGAAAAATGGAGTAAGGTGAGTAATCTTTCAAAAAACACAAATAACTCGTAAACTTTTGATTTTTGGATATAATGAATATGGCTCAAACGACAGCATATGAGTCATGCTAACACGTCCTTCAAGGTTCACCTCGATTTTGGAAACACCCTGTATAGCCCTCGTGTAAGTAGAACTAGTGCTCAAAAATATATTACGGTCGAATAAAACTTGGAAACGAGGATATGCTTTGAAATAGAAGGTATTTTCAAGGATATGATGACTCCAATAAAGAAATTCTTGAATCTTGCTGAAAATTTATCAATCTGTGTTGAATTGTCCGATTTCAATAATTATATTCATTTTACTGTGCATATCGAACAAAATCACAGTACTCGAAGTTAATTTTATTTAACAAAACTCAACTATAAAAATAATCTTATTTATAAAATCACAACATTAGTTTACAAACTTGCATAACATGATTCTTCTTCATACTTAATTATTTTTTTCGGGAAAATTCTCACCGACTATTCTTTAGGGTCTCCTATACCGTCAGGATATATCGCAAACATGGCTTCAGATTCTGGCAGACAGGGGGAATCGTAAATTTTACACATTCTTGTCTCTCCCCTGCCTTTCCTAAGATAAAGCCTGGTGGTTGAAGAGTGCGCCATAATATTACCTCCTATTGGTTTTTTTGGATCTGCGTTCATCATCGCCATTCCGTCAACTTGAGCAACTACTTGATTAGTTATAACTACGGCCACTCCAAACTGTGAATATAAGAAATTTTTAATATGTACTCTTTGGAATATCGATAACGTACCTCGTCAGCTAATCTCAGCAACATCCTTAAAAACCTAGCCAAATGCATTTGTCTGGCAGATAATTCTCCTCTCCCTGAATAATCGGTTCTATACAGAGCCATTGCATTGTCTACGACCAATAACGCATACCTAAAATCAAAAACTGAATAACTTCGAATTTAATAATAATGAATTCGTATACCTTGATTCTACCATCATAGCAGCCGCTTGGATTAATAACTGTGTTTGATGATCTGTATTATAGCACCTCGCGTAAGATATATTATCCAATACTTCCTGCGGATTCAACTTGTAACGCTCAGCTATGGCAGGTAAGCGTTCGGGCCTAAAGGTTCCTTCTGTATCGATAAAAAGACATTTTCCTTCACCTCCTCCACTTTCAATCGGTAACTAATATCAAGAAGAAATAATATAGAATACCACATGAACAATCCGGTATCTAAACCTACTTGGCATGTTACAGCTAATGTGTGACACAGCTGTGTTTTTCCCGTTCTAAATTCACCAAACAATTCAGTTATCGACCCGGTTTCTATACCTCCTCCAAGAAGTTTATCTAATCCTTTTGAACCTGTGGTCAGTGAAACAATTTCGGAACGTTTCTGATGAAATTCAGCGGCGGTAGTAAAACCCATAGGTACCAACTTGGCAGCTTCGGTAAGTAATTTTTCGACTTTATTATCAGACATTCCTTTGATAGCCAGGATGTATTTTTTCGGGGAAAACGCAATCGATTCGATAGTGTGAAAACCTGCTTCTTCCAGTTTTTGGATATCTCCTGAAGTTATCCCATTACCCTAAAAAGAATGTTTTGAGTATAATGCCTTAACATTAAGATTCGATTACCTCTAATTTTGAAATAGGAAGTGGCCCACATTCATCCTCTTGTTCTTCGATTGTAGCTGTAGAAGCCATACTCATTGCCATTGTGAATTTTGAAGAAATTAGTTCTTATTTATAATAAATTATACTTTCTTTGACGAAATTTAATCCCGCCAAGACTGATTTATTGAAACTTTATTTTGATACAGTTTTCTATGACTTTTGGTTAGGTTTCCACAGAAAACATTCACGATTGTTTTTAATATTTCGAATTTGTTCAAAGTGACTTCCTCCATAAAATAACAGTAGTCTACCACTTTTCCTGATTTATCCCTGAGTCTACATTTCTCATACATACATTTGGCATGATTTTCACATTTCACAGATGACAAAATTCTGTAAACTGTAGTGTTTTTAAACTTTAACCTGACAGTTTTTCGATTCTGACAGAGGCCTGTGAAGTGTGAAGGAATTAAATTTTTAAGTTTAGTTCTTATTTACTTCCTATATAAATGTCATATGCCCTAAATCAGAAAGTTTTCACTCCTGTTCCTCCTGATAAGGGCAGTTTTCCGCTTGATCATGAAGGAATTTGCAGAAAATTGATGGTTCAGTACATGAGGTGTCTTCGAGAAAATGGCAACAATAACACATATTGCAGGGAAAGTGCCAAGGAATATTTAGATTGCCGAATGCGTAATGATTTAATGGCAAAAGAAGATTGGTCCAAATTGGGTTTTCGTGATTTGGAAAATAAGGAAAAATCATAATGGTTAATGTGTTATTAGGTTGTACTGGCAGTGTTGCTACTATAAAATTACCCTTATTAGTACAAGGAATTTTGGAGAAAAACGAGGGAGTGAAAGTGAACGTAGTTCTTACAAAAAGTGGTGAACATTTTATTCGGTCCATTCCCTTGCCGTCTGAAAATGTCAAAGTTTTCACAGACGATGATGAGTGGACGTCTTGGGAAAAACGCGGTGACCCTGTTTTACATATCGAATTAGTAAAATGGGCAGATATTTTTATAATAGCACCCTTGAGTGCCAACTCTCTTGCAAAATTGGCTAATGTGAGTTTTTGTTTAGGAATATAAATTGATGAAAAATATTGAAGAATGACTTTTTTATAGGGTTTGTGCGACAACTTACTGACCTGTGTAGCAAGAGCTTGGGATTCAAGCAAACCCCTAATTTTTTGCCCAGCGATGAATACCAAGATGTATGAACACGTTCTAACTCGAGATCACATCGATAAACTTTTATCTTGGGGCTATCAGTGTATTCCTGTGATTGAAAAAACTCTTATGTGTGGTGACACTGGATTAGGTGCAATGGCAGAAGTAGATACAATCGTTGATTCTTTAACAAATCAAATTAGAAAAAAAAATTAGTGTAAAATTTAGTTAATAAAAATCCTAATATTCCTATAACAGCTGATTCGGCATAATTGACAAAGAGTTACTGTCATTTGTTTGACAGCTGTCAAAAATGTCTTCAATTGGTTTTTAAGACTGGAAAATGCGAATCTGCTAACAAGGTGGATGAACGAGGGCTAAAAGCCCCTGACTTCATGACAGTGCTTTTCATAACACATTAATAAATAGTGCATATCTAAATCAAGATTTACCTGGAACCGCATTTGAGGGAAGGATGTCGTAATATGATGAATTTTTGAGGATTTGAATAATAAACAGATCTCAGTGCTTTTTTTTAATAATGCCATACTAGATTACATTCAATCAGGATCATCACTGAAAACCATTTAATAAAAAAAAGATCGATCCTACACATAAAACCAGGTAGGAAATCGAAGGAATAAACTTACTCCCGTAACTTTAATTAAAATATTCATATAAAAATTTCATACTTCACACCTATCACCTAACAGAAATCATAACAATTATACCAACAATTAAAAGTATTCGTTAATATCGATTTAAAGTTTAGCGTTGGCTTTCAGAAGGGGTGCCAATTTTTGAGCCAACATAATGTTTCCTTGGATTTTCATTTTACCCTTCATAAACGCAACTTGTGGGTTGAGTTTTCCTTGAGACAATGATAAGAGATCTTCATCACCGATTGTAATAGTTGTGTTGGCTTTCACATCCTTAGGCGCCCCCTCATAAACCGAGGCATTCTTGAGGTCCATCGCTGAAACAATATACAATTAGAGGTCGAAGATCACTTGAACTTTGATAACACGTTATCTCGAATAAACTTACTCCATTGCTTAACCTGCTTCCCATCTTTGGTTATATTATACAGAAAGACTCCACCAACTGTTTTTGCTTTTCCGGGATCAGCTTTCACTTGATCAATTATAAACTCGAAAATAGCATCACTTTTTAATCCGGAAGAGAGTTTGTTCGCTGTTGGTTGCATGATTATTGATTTCAAGTCTATGTAAGCTCCTGTAAAATATGACAAATATGAGTGGTTAGGAATAAAATCAATTAATCGATGAGAAATTATAAACTTTCTCGGGAAAGAGAAAACATAACAATCGCGATTTTCATTGGCATAGATTTTAAATTCAAAACTAGCAACAAATTTCTACTTTGATTCATTAGTTTTTACACCTGAAATTATCGAGTACATACCGCAAAACTTTCGAAACGATTGGAGTGAAATAAATAGCGAAGTTGGTTATTAATTTGATTAGATAAAATTAATTCTATTGCCAGCTAAGGATCGAATTCCACCAATGTCATTGTCTTACTAGATAATGACGTTTGACGTTACGTCACCTAAGCGAGAATCATATTTTGTGTTCTCTCCTTCATCATAGAAGTTCATTCCTAGAAAGCGCAAGACAAATGTTCAATTTCGGATTAAATAATTGGGTTAATTTTTACTTTAGCGCCCTCTCATCAATTTTGAAAATATTTTGCATTGGGATTCGTTATGTTTACATGGCAAAGTTTTAATTAGAGCACTGGCAAATCAATATTTACCGAGATATTCGAAAAAGAAAATACGACTGCGTAGGGGTCGCGTATGCGGGGGCGCGAAGCGCCCCCGTTTTCTTTATGGGGGGGAAAACGGCTTTTTTGACAGTAAGCGGAGGTCACCTTTTTTCACCCCGGAATATTTGAAAAGAGCGTTCGTAAAAGTTCTAAAAGGCGAAAACCCATAAATGTTGTCTGGGAAGAAACGAGCTCATTTCAACCCCGAAATATATGAAAAAAGCGATAACCCATAAATGTTGTTGCAGCATTCCGCGTTCAGTGTTATTAATTATAGTGTGCATTTAGGTTAGTTTAAGAATTAATTGAATATTTTTTTTCAAGAAAGAAAACATTCTCTAATGATTCTTTATGGTTTTCATTGATGGCAAATTTTTTTTATGCTGAATTTCAAGTTTTTTTTTATTTTTTCCTAACAAACATTTTTTTTTATTTTCGATTGGTTTTGAGAGTGACATCATCGATATTTATATTTTCTTCATTTCCTCGAGTAAACATGCTTTGAAATCACAATTTTTCCAAAATTTTTTTAGATTTCTACCCAGCAACCATCCCGATCCCGTTCAGAAAATCTGCATAAATACTAGATTGCCATCATTGAAAGACATCAAGAATCATTCTAGAAAAATTTCCATGAAAATTATTTAAAAATTGAAAAACACCAAAGATTCACCAGTCTCACGATAAGTTTTTCAGGTTTCGAGAATTTTACAAGAAATTTGTTCAAAATGTTATATCTCGAACTTTGGATGGAAATATCGTGGTAAGTGAATAGTTGAGCGGCTGTAAAAGTGCGAGGGGCACTAAAATCATATGTGACTGGGGTTGCTCGCTCAGCACCACGTTTCAAAGAAATTAAAACTTTTTTGGAGAAAGAAATGGAAGACAAAGTCGATAAGTTACACTAAAAATTACGAGTTACGAAAATTACCCCATAATTTGCTTCACTTACCACCAATGACAATTGTATTTGTTTCAGCAATAGAAGTTTCGAAATAAATTCTGTTGTTCTCTCTCCACATATCAACTTTCAAAGTTTGACCAGGTAAAACTGGTTTCACAAAACGTGCCTATAAGGATAAAGCTTAGTTACATCAAGAACATTCTCATACTCAGTAAAATTCATGCATGTCTGTCGATGAATTTGTTAACTGGATATTATTACCTTACAAGCCTTGAACATTTTGCTGTCGTTATTGGCGTAAGCTGCTATTACCATCCTTACAGAATAACCAAAAGTGGCTAACCCATGAAGAATTGGTGTTTCGAAGCCACTTATAACAGCCATAGTAGGATCAATATGTAAAGGATTCAGATCCCCTAAAAAAACGATACGAATGAACTACTACCTCTAACATGGTAAAAATGTTAACCCACCGCTAAGTCTATATAGAGCAGCTTGATCTACTCCAGTCTTTTGGCTTACAGTCTTATCGGGATTCCTTTCTGGTTTCTTAACGCACTGAATAGCCTTACTGCCAGTTCGAGGTCCCCCGAAATTCCCAGCACCAACGCAAAAGACAACCGATTGGTTACGTAAAACCAAATCTCCTTTCGGCGTATAAGAATCAACTAAAATTTACAATAAGAGAATTGAATCATCTTAGGCATGCAAAAAATTCTCACCATTAACTACAACGGCAGCACCCGAACCTTTATCCATAACTTCAACAACTGAGATCTTAGACACAAGAGTGCCCTCTGTCGGTAAATCGTCGAGGATTTCAATGTACTGTTCACCGTGCAGAACTTGGCTGAGGTTTACTGTGCGACCAGGAACTGCTTTTTCCAGAAAGTCCGACATGAACATGGCTTGCATAGCGGGCAAGACGAAGAAAGACGGGAGAGCAGTGAAGTCCTCGTGGTTTTCGTAGATATATTTCAGTTCACCTTCGTTCTTCAAGGAAGTACCAACTGGAAGGGGAAAAAAAGATAAATCATGACTTTTTTCTTGCATTATGCAATACTGACCTCCTAAAGCATAAATTATAACATCTCTGGAATTATATTTGTAGATTTCTCCTTCGCCATCTCCAGATCCTCGGCTGACGCTGCCAGCTCCACCATCCATTTCTTCAAGGGCAGTGAGCAAAGACCCTGTGGCTTCTTCGATGCTGCTCAATCTACTTGCACCGTCCATGTTTTTAACCTTTTCCCAAACATTCTTTACGTTTTCTATCGTAACACCATCGCTCTTGCTGTTTCTCAACAACGACCCCTTCGATCTTACGATCTCGTATTTTCCGGCCCAACCGGCGGCCGAATCGATGTATAAACCTGTGTCCTCGCAGCTTTCGTGGCAGAGATAAGCCTGGAACAAAATAGGATTGGAGTTGATGGAGAGCAGCTTTCTAATTTTCGAATTCAACAGAAATATTTTTATTTTTGTTCCTGGTTTTATTTGACAACGAATTTCAAAATAGATGACCCATTGACGTTGTTGTTCACTTGTGTCTCGCAAAAAACCCTTTTACTGATTGAATTTATAACCCTTTTCCAAATATCTTTAGTCTTTCTCGCGTTTATTATAGATATGGTTTTTTTCTAATTTGTATGAAGTATTTCAATAAAAATTATATAAGAATGATCATTTAAAGAATTCAACTTGAATATTTTTATTTTTTTCCTGGTTTTATTTGACAACGAATTTCAAAAATTACACATTGACATTGTTGTTCATTTGTGCCTCGCAGAAAACCCTTTTACTGATTGAATTTCTAACCTTTTTTTCAAATATCTTTAGACTTTCTCGTATTCATTATAGATATGTTTTTTTCTAATTTGTATGGAGTATTTTAATTAAAATTATATAAGAATGATCATTTAAAGAATTCAACTAAAATATATTTATTTTTGTTCTGGTTTTATTTAACAACGAATTTCAAAAATTACACATTGACATTGTTGTTCATTTGTGTCTCGCAGAAAACCCTTTTACTGATTGAATTTCTAACCTTTTTCCAAATATCTTTAGACTTTCTCGTATTCATTATAGATATGTTTTTTTCTCATTTGTATGAAGTATTTTAATTAAAATTATATAAGAATGATCATTTAAAGAATTCAACTAAAACATATTTATTTTTGTTCTGGTTTTATTTAACAACGAATTTCAAAAATTACACATTGACATTGTTGTTCATTTGTATCTCGCAGAAAACCCTTTTACTGATTGAATTTATAACCCTTTTCCAAATATCTTTAGTCTTTCTCGCGTTTATTATAGATATGGTTTTTTTCTAATTTGTATGAAGTATTTCAATTAAAATTATATAAGAATGATCATTCAAAGAATTCAACTTGAATATTTTTATTTTTTTCCTGGTTTTATTTGACAATGAATTTCAAAATAAATTACACATTGACATTGTTGTTCATTTGTGTCTCGCAGAAAACCCTTTTACTGATTGAATTTCTAACCTTTTTTCAAATATCTTTAGACTTTCTCGTATTCATTATAGATATGTTTTTTTCTAATTTGTATGGAGTATTTTAATTAAAATTATATAAGAATGAACATTTAAAGAATTCAACTAAAATATATTTATTTTTGTTCTGGTTTTATTCAACAACGAATTTCAAAAATTACACATTGACATTGTTGTTCATTTGTATCTCGCAGAAAACCCTTTTACTGATTGAATTTCTAACCTTTTTTCAAATATCTTTAGACTTTCTCGTATTCATTATAGATATGTTTTTTTCTAATTTGTATGAAGTATTTTAATTAAAATTATATAAGAATGATTATTTAAAGAATTCAACTAAATATTTTAATTTTTTCCTGGTTTTATTTGACAACGAATTTCAAAATATATAACACATTGACATTGTTGTTCACTTGTGTCTTCCAGAAAATCCTTTTACTGATTGAATTTCTAACCTTTTTCCAAACATCTTCAGACTTTCTTGCGTTTTTTATAAACATGTTTTTTTTCTAATTTGTGTGAAGTATTTCAATTAAAATTATATAAGAATATTATATAAGAATTCAACTAAAATATTCTTATTTTTTCCTGGTTTCATTTGACAACGAATTTCAAAATAAATTACATTGACATTGTTGTTCATTTGTGTCTCGCAGAAAACCCTTTTACTGATTGAATTTATAACCCTTTTCCAAATATCTTTAGACTTTCCCGTATTCATTATAGATATGTTTTTTTCTCATTTGTATGAAGTATTTTAATTCAAATTATATAAGAATGATCATTTAAAGAATTCAACTAAAATATATTTATTTTTTTCCTGGTTTCATTTGACAACGAATTTCAAAATAAATTACACATTGACCTGTTGTTCACTTGTGTCTGGCAAAAAAACCTTTTACTGATTGAATTTCTAACCTTTTTTCAAATCTCTTTAGACTTTTTCGCGTTTATTATAAATATCTTTTTTTCTAATTTGTATGAAGTGTTTTAATTAAAATTATATAAGAATGATCATTTAAAGACATAATTACCACTACTGGTGCTATCAGTTCTGGTTTCAACTCTGCGAATATATCTGGAGGTAGAATATCTTCCGTCAGTCTACTAGCAGCAGTTGGTATTATAACGTTACAATGTATGTTACTCCTTTTTCCTTCGATAGCTATTGTGTTGGCCAAACCAATCAAGCCCATTTTGGCAGCCGAGTAATTCGCCTGACCAAAATTACCTATTGGATATCAAAGAAATCAATTTGTTTGGTTATGAAAAAAATTCGAAATACTCTACCATAAATTCCAGAGTTAGAGGCTGTCATTATTATCCTGCCGTAGTTCTGCTTTTTGAATATGGGAAACGCTGCTTGCGTAGTTTTGAAACTTCCTTTGAGATGAACTTGATGGACAAGATCTACGAGACAAACCAATACAAAAATTATACTGAGAAAGAATGTTTCCAAATCGCTTGAAATTTTTTTTCATTATTTTCTATTGAAACTTTGAAATCTTCATATTTTCACAGCTTACCCCAGTCTTGATCAGATATTCTTGCGAAACTCTTATCTCGAAGAATTCCCGCATTGTTGATGAGAATGTCAATTCGACCGAAGTTGTCCAAGGCTGTTTTTATGATTTTGTCACCCTCCACTACTGAATTATAGTCTGCTACAGCAAAACCACCTTAAAAATGACATGTTTGCATGAGAAACACTTATCCACATTCAATAATTCGAAAAGATTCGCACAATATTTACCTTTTGATTTTATTTCTTCAACAACTGTATCTGCTGCTTTGGAAGAGCTTCCATCCCCATGTCTACCGCCTCCAAGATCATTAACGACAACCTTCGCACCCCTGGAAGCAAATAAATGGGCATAGGCCCTTCCTAAACCTGCTCCTGCCCCGGTAACTACAACTACCCTGTCGTCATAACGTAATTCAGTCATTTTAGCTTCGCAAATCAAAACACCACAACACAACAGAGGAGTGCTATTTTCTAATAGATTATATTATCAGGTGAACTTTGACAGGAGAATGATAGTCCACATCTTCAACTGAATTAAGTAGGGAGAAAAGTAGGGATACTTGTTTGGTTGGGAAATCGTTAACATAAATTAAACCAAGGTTATGTTACTCTTTTGACAGATCAGCTGTTTTTTGTTGAATGAAATATTTTGTGATCAGACTGAGCACAAAACATTAAATCCTTAAAAAAACGTCTTGATTTGATACTTTATGGTCCTGCATGAAAATATCAATCAAAGTTGCACTTGTTGTGTTAATCGTCATTGCATCAATTGAAAATTGAAGCTTTCAACTTGACGTTCAGTGAAAAGATCCAAGAAGTCCATTGCACTTTTGTTTCTAGTGAAGATAATTCATTTATTTCTCCAGAACGCGGAATTAGTAAAATTAATTCGACACAAGGATTTTCAAATATTTCAGATAAGGTAGGAATTTTCAGTTCTCTGATTTCCAATCGAATGCGCAAACGCAATTTCCCCACTTCTCCATTTAATTGGCTTCCAAAATGCATCTACTTTTCCCAATTTCTCAGAGTGACTTTTAATGTTTAACGAGTATCTTATTCGTAGTATAGTTATTACGCAAGTACCTAATTTTCGTTTTTGTAATTAGAAATTCGAATTTAATTGTGGTGAGTATTTCTACTTTGACAGACGGGTATTTTCTCGGAATATTCGATTCAAGGGCGGGGTGTTTTTGACAATTTTTTTACGCCACGTGTTTAATGTTTAGAATTCAGCAATTTTTTTATTTGCAGATAAAATGGTACAAAACGAAGAATCCGTTTCAGGAAATGACGCACCGGTTTATCTTATTCCTGACAAGCCAGCCAGGGGTGTTCCCGGTGGAAAATATCGCTTGGTAGGTTGGGAAATTGACACTACTGGACGACGGCTAATTGACGAAATATGCCAAATCGCCGCATACACACCGAAATCACAATTTTCGCAGTATATTATGCCTTACGCTGATATCAACCCACCTTATGTACGAAAGCACGCTCTTCGTGTTGTCAATGCAGGCAGATATAGGATGCTGAGAGATATCAAAAATAATCAATTTATCAAGACAAAGAGTGAAATATCCGCACTGACTGATTTCCTACAATGGTTGGAAGAAAATCGCGGAGATGCCAGCGATGGGATCATATTGATCTATCACGAGACCAGAAAAGCCGCCCCAGGCATGCTGCTGGAAGCATTACGACGTTACGATCTTCTAGATCGTTTCAACAATGTTGTGAAGGGTTTCGCCAACGGATACGAAATATCCTCAACAAAATGTGGTAATACTACCAAAGCCTTTACTCTCAGGATGATGGCCAAGATTCTGTTGGGTTACGAAGGAAACGATTTCACGAGTGCGAAAGAGAGGGCCAAGTCTACTTACGAGATAGCTGTTCATCTGGCCCAAGGAGAAAAACAAGAGTTGGACTCGAAAGCTTGCGGTGACAGTACTGGTTTGGAGCCACATTTGATTGATTTTATTTGTCCTTTCACTAATCCAATTATTGCTGAAGAGGAAGAAATTGTGGAGTTGAAGGTGAGTTGGAATTTTTGTGTTTCATCTATTCAAAGTTTCGCATCTCAATCTATATAGTTGAATATATTTATTGCTCCGTTTCTTTCATGTTGTCAATGCGATAAAACTCTTTTTTTTCTTTACTTTTTATCAGAGCATGTGTTATTGAAAGTTTTTCTGTTTAATCTTTCACATCCTAGAATGAAATATTTCAGCATTAATCGAAGATTATATTTATTCGTTGCTTTTCAGGTTAATTATACTGAAATAATATTGAAAAAAAAATATTTAAGAAACTCAATTTGGAATAACTGATGATTTTGTGGATTCATTTTTCAATCCTGAGAATGTTTCAAGGTTATCTATTCCTCCTAGATACTAATAATACTTAACTTTCGATGGTATCTATCCGCATTATGTTCCTGATTATTTTTTCCTATACATATTTGCGAAAGTTGATGTTGTCATTCCCCAAGAAAAAAATTAGTTTGAATAGCAAAATTGATGAATATTCAAGTAGTTATAGATAAGTTTATCATGTGTTTGCCTTATCTTATATGGACCATAAAATATCCTGAAATTTACTGAGGTTTTAGAAAATAACTATTTCAATTCTATCATGAAGTTGTTCATTATATTTATTTGGATGCGGTTTTTTTTCTCAATAAGAGGAGATCCAACTTGAAATAATCAGGATTTGTGGAAATTTGATCTCTTTTCTTATTTAATGATGATAACTTATATATAGCAAGATAAATCATAATTTATCTAGCTATTTGAATTAGTTCAAGTAAATATTATTGTTACATGTTATTTTCGTTATCAAGCTATCTTGATTTTGTGGATATTTTTATTGGTTAAAAGTTTATCTTTGATTTTTTTTGAAAACACTATCATGAGAAATCAAATGGTACCAGTCTTACTTCTAGGAAAATTATGTTTAGGAATTGTATTTTTGGAAATTGCTTGGCAAATGTGGAAATTCTGACATTTCAGTGTCAGTTCTATTGAGAATTGAGATCTTTCATCGAATCTACCAACATAAATCCGTGAAAGATTCTGATATTTTATTAGATTTCTTTTTTTTTTTCAAAAATCTTTTTCTCAAAAAATTATGTTCAGAAAATTTTTTTTTTATTGCTTGGCAAATGGGGAAATTCTGACATGTCAGTTTGATTGAAAATTGATATCTTTCATTGAACCTACCAACTGTAAAAGAGTTTAATATTTTATAAAGTTCTACAAGTTCTTTTTCTTCTTTCAAATATGTATCTTTTTTATATGAAATCATAGGGTACCGTCTCAATTTTAGGAATTTTTTTTGGAAATTGCTCGGCAAATGGGGAATTTCCGACATTTCAGTGTCAATTTGATTGAGAATTGACATCTTTCATCGAACCTAACAACATAATTCCACAAAAGATTCTAATATTTTATGAAAAATTTTTATCTTGTTTCGAATATCTTTTTTATATGAAATCAAATGGTACCAGTCTCTATTTTAGGAAAATTATGTTTAGGAAATTGCTTGTCAAATGTGGAAATTCTGATATTTCAGTGTCAGTTCTATTTAGAATTGACATCTTTCATCGAATCTACCAACATAAATCCGTGAAAGATTCCAATATTTTATGAATTTTCTTTTTCTTTTTTCAAATAACTTTTTCTTAAGAAATCAATTGTACCAGTCTCAATTTCAGGAAAATGATCCCTAGGAATTTTTGTTTTCGAAATTGCTTGGCAAATGATGAAAATCTTATATTTCATTGTCAGTTTCATTTGGAATTGACATCATTCATCGAACGTACCAACATAATTCCATAAAAAATTCTAATATTTTATAAAAATTTTTTTTTTCTAATATCTCTTTTATATGAAATCAATTGTACCAGTCTCAATTTCAGGAAAATTATGTCTAGAAATTTTTGTTTTCGAAATTGCTTGGCAAATGGGGAATTTCTGACATTTCAATGTCAGTTTGATTGAGAATTGACATCTTTCATCGAACATACCAACATAATTCCACAAAATATTCTAATATTTCATAAAAAAATTTTTTCTTCTTTCAAATATGTGTCTTTTTTATATGACATCAAATGGTACCGTCTCAATTTCAGGAAAATTATGTTTAGGAAATTGCGTGTCAAATGTGGAAATTCTGACATTCCAGTGTCAATTATTTCTATTGAGAATTGGCATCTTTCATCAAATCTACCAACATAAATCCGAATAGATTCTAAGATTTTATGAAATTTTTTTTTCTTTTTTTTCAAACATCTTTTTCTTAAGAATCAAATGGTACCACTCTCAATTGTAGGATAATTAAGTTTTTTTTTTTGGAAATTGCTTGGCAAATGTCAGTTTGATTAGGAATTGACATTTTTTATCGAACCAACCAACTTAATTCCGTCTAATATTTCATGAACTTTCTTTCATTCAAATATCATTATATTAATTTATGGAGGAAATTTGGAATACATAGTTCATTTATATATCTTTTGAAATAAAACTTCCAACATGTCATAATTGCTCTTTCTCCTAATCATGCCATTGTGTAATTATTTTTTACTTTATAGGATTTGTTGAAAATACAAAACACCTTCCGACCAGTGTTCAGAGATCTGTTGAGCGGAACTCGGGTAGAAAGGAAACATGCTAGTCACCTCAGAAGACTGCTTGCTGAGAATAATATAAACTACGATAAGCTCAAGGATGCTTATGAAACTGAAGCCAAAGAAGGACTAGATAAGATATTGAAATCAGAGGTGAGTGCAACAAATTAAATTCAAAACATAGTAAAGGAATTATTTATATTTGCTGAATGTTTCTGAGGATCAGGAGGTTCATTAAATAACTGTCTCTTCTTTCTCTGATTTCTTCTTGTGTATTACATTATCTTTTCCAATAGGTTGCCAATGCCGAAGAGAAAGATCTGAATGAACTGTTGGAAATCCTGGATTGTTTCTTTGACCCAGAGAAGAAACCCGTACAGCCGAAAGTGAGATTCTACCCCAACCAGAACAACAACAGAAAGCAACCTCGTCAGAGGAGGAATTCAAATAGACAGAAGAACAAAAAATCCTCAGAGCCAGACAGTCCTAACGCTTCCAGCGACAATCCGACTGATTCGGTCAGTGATGCATCACCAAGAAGTGAAATAAAAGAGCCAGAAGTAATAACTTTGGTAGCTTAGAATTTTCACAAGTGCCTTATTCAAATATTAACATTAACATTTATTTATGACTTTTCTGAGCTTTACTATGTTTATATAACTTTTTTTTATTTTATTTAGAAGAATTCAGTTTGTTTTTCCTTATATAGTTTATGGAAGTTATAACACTTTGCGTTACTTGTTGAAGGATATATCTACATTATTTCAATAACTTTTGATTCTGATCGTGATACACATATTTTAAGTTGTGATAATGGGTCTCTTTTTAAGTAACAGAATGTACTTACAGCATTATGTTACTTGCCTCATGTTGTTTGATATGATAATGAATTTAATAAAATATAAAACGTATTCTTTTCTTTCTTTCAAAAAATAAGAAAATTTTGGTGTTTGGAGAAAAGTAGTTGATGCAATACTATGTTTGGCAGCAATATTTCGGTTTATTATTTCGAAGAAAAAAAATTCCAACACTCGTCCATCGTTTAGAGCTTTTCTTACCAAAATTTGATTTTTATAGATTGATGGAAATGCATTTTCAAGAATATAGATTTCGGGAACTTCCACGTGGAAACCTGGATATTTGGGGGGATGGAAATCTTCGAAAATCATCTAGATTACCAAATATATTGATATTGCTCGCTCGAATTTCATAAATATCCGTGAACAATCAGAAGATGAACTGAACACAGATTTTTAAGAATTTCGATCGAAAAAAATCATACCAAAATTCGACTTTTCAGCAGTGAGATTTTTATTCAATTTTCAATTCCTGGAGTACGAAATCTGATCGTACGCTCCGCCATCTTCGAACCAGTTATGGTACTATCTGATAGTTTTTCACCTCGTTCATAGATGGCGCTATATACACGAGTGCCTAAACAGAAATCTGTTTAGAAACCGCCATCTTTGAACCAGTTATGGTACTATCTAATAGTTTTTCACCTCGTTCATAGATGGCGCTATATACACGAGTAACAGAAATCTGTTTAGAAACCGCCATCTTCGAATCAGTTATGGTACTATCTGATAGTTTTTCACCTCGTTCATAGATGGCGCTATATACACGAGTGCCTAAACAGAAATCTGTTTAGAAACCGCCATCTATGAAATGTATACTGAACTAACGTCTAGTTTCGAAACTTTTGGATAGATGGCTCCACATACTTTCTTACAATTCATAGCGGACAAAACTTGATTGCCGATAATTTCCTTGGGAAAATTTTCGAAGTTCAAGTGACTTTCAGTGTTCTGTCCTGATTTGAAATGAACTGACAGCAGATTAGAGGTTGGATAAATTGTGTGAACAGAGAAAACTTGATTTGATTTCGGGAAAGACCTGCCATCTATTATCTAAAAGATACTACGGATTTCGAGGAATCCTTCAGTTCATTCCATGCACGAGTACATGGTTAAATCAAAGAGTAATAATAATTATTACTCTGTGGTTAAACTGACGAAAAGTTTGGATGATGGTAATTCAATATTAAATTAATTTGATCGTAAACTTAATAATGGAACAATTGTTCATTCCCAGTTCACTTGGTTAGTGTTTTCTTGGATGTTCAAGAGTTACCGCCAGCTGTGTTGCGGACAGAACCGGTAAGTATGAAAGGATAAATAAATCATTCATCATAAATTCCAGCGTCTTTCGGGGGTTGAATATTACGAACTTACCTCCTCCATTGTCCACTGAAACCCTCTCTCTTCTTCAGGCCTCCAGGTAGCTTCATCGTTGCCTGGGGCCTTTGGTAAGGACTAGGGACCGTCAAATACTAGTTTTTGCTCAAATTTGTAGATTCATTCCATTTAAACCTTCATAGAATGGGTTTCCTGTTGATACTTTATATTTACTCAAATTCCGACAGAGCATCATCTTCCTTATTTTTGTACCTATATTCAGGTTAATCTTGTCCTTTGCGCCAATGCGATGTAAAGAAAACTTAATTGGCAACTATGTGACAGGTCTGTCGAAAATATTAAGCTCATAACCTCAATTTCCGACTGTTTTGTTTGATACTTTTTTCTTGCCAAGATGAATAATTCACAAAAAGATATTCTCTCCCATCAAATGATAGTGGGAAGCAGTGGGACAGTGGGAATGATTAATATCATTCCTTATAACAACATTGACATTTTGTGATCTATTGATTTCGAGTCCAACAGTAACGAACTTAATTTGTCAATTTGTTGACAGTCAAAACAATCAACCAATGTTTTGAAGTTTTGAAAATTTAGAGGTTATATTCACGTCAACCATAGAGTTGAGCGGTATATTTCGTCGGCTCAAAAATTTGACACTTAACCTAGGCATAGAATTAAACTCATTAAACTATTATATTTCTCTGAATCGAATTTACTTGGCTGTCACTTCCAAAATCTCCGATCCTCATTCAATATTTCCACGACGTTGAATTTTTTATGAACGCGAGATGAAATCAGTCGAGGACAGAATCAAAAGCCTCTCGTTTCGTTTGTTCGCATCCCATTCGGAGTGAAATGAGTGCAAACACACCGGGCATAATACCAGGCTAATTATTCATATAAATTGGCACACATTCTTGCTACACCTGCGCAAAACGACCAACGCCTCATGAATAAATAACTAATACTTGCAATTTATTTAAATAATGATGCAGTTTTATAAAAAAAACCGTACGCGTTTTGAATATTCATGCGTTGTGTACGTTCATGGATTCGCAGTTAATAAGTGTACGTTCGTTATTATTTTATGAATATTTATGTCGTTTTCGTTGTGTCCTGTTATTGTAGTCTGTTTGAAGAGATTCGGATTGTGGATATGTTGGGTTTCAATGGACAACAAACTTCGTATAAATTTAAAACGAACAACCAATGTCAAAATTAGAAGTGTCACGTTTTAGAACATAGAATTACTTCTATGGTCTATATAATGGACATGAAAAAGAACTACGAGACGTCAAACACGGTGGAACGTGAGCACAGAACACCCAAGAATTTAGCAGTGTCCACAGAATATCAGTTCTTCTTCGACGGTGGCTGGAATTCGAACGAATTTCTATCGGGCCGAACCCCAGTTTCGAAAATCTAGATTTATCGCCCCGCAGTAGTTTTTTCTGGGTTTTATGTGCATTCCATTCATCCGACCGTTTCACCTGCGACGGAATCAAACAAGGGGGGTCCCGCTGGAAGCCGGAATAAAGGGTGAATACGCTTACCGATGGGGTGGGTTGAGCTCGTTTCATTCATGATCTGTCGATGCGATATTACGGGGTGCCGCTGCGAGGGTCGTTGACGTCTTTGAAATAAAGATCAAATTTCCATGAAACTAGTGTAAAATTTACTTGGATTAAGGAAGTATCCGTATATTATTTCTATCAAGTTTAATTCATATAGGTTGGTGGGGCAAACTACGAAGTGCCCAGCACAGTTCTTGGTTATAAATTAGATACAATTATATTGTGTTTCTCATATTATTTCACATACTTTCTATCTACTTCTGAATGAATAAGACAATTATATTCCAGTCAATGAGCGCCCAAAAAGTGGAATTTTTTCCTTCTAGAATGTATCAAGATTTTTGGACTGTTAGTTTTTTTTTTGAAGCTAATAAAGAATTCTTGGGCCAAAAAGAACTTACTTTTTGTCATATATAATTTTACCTAAAAAGCACTAGAAAAACCCCTAAAATCTTCAAATTTCTGGAGGAAATTCCAGCCCCGCTGCAGACCTCTCGCTCGCAGGGGCGTTATCCGCCGCCAACCCCCATAGGGTCCGTCAGGCCGGAGAGAAAGGGTGTAATTTATATGCCTGGGGTGCAGTTCCCCCATCCGCCACCATCAATCATTGTGGCGCTGCTGTGGGGCCCTAGGGGAGTGCGAGGAACACCCCTGTTCGATGCAAGTGCAATATATGACGGGTGTTTGCGCCCCACTGGCATTTTGTTGTTCATTAACAATTTCTCCGCATTGATGGTTTCGTTTTCAATTGGTGAATATGGTGGAATTTCGTTCTTGGCTCGTCGAAGATTCGATTTGAATCGACAAGAACCAATAACTCACTGAAGTTTTGGTCAAGTGAATAAAATCACCAAAAGAGGTCGAATTAATTGAAAATTCTCAGTGACATAAGAAGTATTTTTTCAAGTAGATTTTTTGGAAAATTATTCCTTCTAGGTGTAACATTAAAAGGGTTACCTCCAGCAGGAATAACTTCCACAAGTTTTCGAAAACAATTTCTTCGTAGTGTAACATTAGGAGGAAAACATCCAACAGGAATAATTCCTTCAATTTATCTTTCAGCTGATAATTCCTTCTTGTGTAACATTAGAATGGTTACATCCAGCAGGAATAACTACGTCAATTTGATTTTTTTGGCAAATAATTCCTTCTGGATGTAACATTCAAAGGGTTACGCTCAGCAGGAATAATTTGTTCAAGTTGATTATTCCGAAAATTATTTTTTCCGAGTATAAAATTAGGATGATAACACCAAACAGGAATAATTTCTTCAATTTATTTTTTAGCTTATTAAGTATTCCTTCTGGGTGTAACATCAGAAGGATTACACTCAGCAGGAATAACTTCTTCAAGTTGATTTTTCCGAAAATTATTGAGTAGTATAGAATTGAATATTCTCAGTGACATAAGAATTATTTTTCAAGTAGAGTTTCTGGAAAATTACTGCTTCTAGGTGTAACAATTGAAGGGTTACATCCAGCAGGAATAATTTCTACAAGATTTCGAAAACAATCCCTTCTGAGTGTAACATTAGGAGGGAAACATCCAACAGGAATCATTCCTTCAATTTATCTTTTAGCTAATTATTCCTTCTGGGTGTAACATTATACAGGTTACATCCAGTAGGAATAACAACGTCAATTCGATTTTTTGGCAAATTATTCCTTCTGGATGTAACATTCAAAGGGTTACACTCAGCAGGAATAACTTCTTCAAGTTGATTTTTCCGAAAATTATTTCTTTCGAGTATAAAATTAGGAGGATAACACCAAAGAGGAAAAATTCCTTCAATTTATTTTTTAGCTTATTAGGTATTTCCCCTGGGTGTAACATTAGAAGGATTATGCTCAGCAGGAATAACTTCTTCAAGTTGATTTTTCCGAAAATTATCCCTTCTGAGTATACAATGTAATAGTCTCAGTGACATAAGAAGTATTTTTGCAAGTAGATTTTTTTGAAAATTACTCCTTCTAGGTGTAACATTGAAAGGGTTACATCCAGCAGGAATAATTTCTACAAGTTTTCGAAAACAATCCCTTCTGAGTGTAACATTAGGAGGGAAACATCCAACAGGAATAATCCCTTCATTTTATCTTTTAGCTAATTATTCCTTCTGGGTGTAACATTATACAGGTTACATCCAGCAGGAATAACAACGTCAATTCGATTTTTTGGCAAATAATTCCTTCTGGATGTAACATTCAAAGGGTTACACTCAGCAGGAATAACTTCTTCGAGTTGATTCTTCCGAAAATTATTTCTTTCGAGTATAAAATTTGGAGGATAACACCAAACAGGAATAAATCCTTCAATTTATTTCATAGCTCATTAGGTATTTCTCCTGGGTGTAACATTAGAAGGATTACACTCAGCAGGAATAACTTGATAAAATTGATTTTTCCGAAAATTATTCCTTCTGAGTATACAATGTAATAGTCTCAGTGACATAAGAAGTATTTTTGCAAGTAGATTTTTTTGAAAATTACTCCTTTTAGGTGTAACATTGAAAGGGTTACATCCAGCAGGAATAATTTCTACAAGTTTTCGAAAACAATCCCTTCTGAGTGTAACATTCGGAGGGAAACATCCAACAGGAATAATTCCTTCAATTTATCTTTTAGCTGATTATTCCTTCTGAGTGTAACATTATAAGGGTTACACCTAGCAGGAATAACTACGTCAATTTGATTTTTTGGCAAATAATTCCTCCTGGATGTAACATTCAAAGGTTTACACTCAGCAGGAATAACTTCTTCAAGTTGATTTTTCCGAAAATTATTTCTTTCGAGTATAAAATTAGGATGATAACACCAAACAGGAATAATTTCTTCAATTTATTTTTTAGCTTATTAAGTATTCCTTCTGGGTGTAACATTAGAAGGATTACACTCAGCAGGAATAACTTGATAAAATTGATTTTTCCGAAAATTATTCCTTCTGAGTATACAATGTAATAGTCTCAGTGACATAAGAAGTATTTTTGCAAGTAGATTTTTTTGAAAATTACTCCTTTTAGGTGTAACATTGAAAGGGTTACATCCAGCAGGAATAATTTCTACAAGTTTTCGAAAACAATCCCTTCTGAGTGTAACATTAGGAGGGAAACATCCAACAGGAATAATCCCTTCATTTTATCTTTTAGCTAATTATTCCTTCTGGGTGTAACATTATACAGGTTACATCCAGCAGGAATAACAACGTCAATTCGATTTTTTGGCAAATAATTCCTTCTGGATGTAACATTCAAAGGGTTACACTCAGCAGGAATAACTTCTTCGAGTTGATTCTTCCGAAAATTATTTCTTTCGAGTATAAAATTTGGAGGATAACACCAAACAGGAATAAATCCTTCAATTTATTTCATAGCTCATTAGGTATTTCTCCTGGGTGTAACATTAGAAGGATTACACTCAGCAGGAATAACTTGATATAATTGATTTTTCCGAAAATTATTCCTTCTGAGTATACAATGTAATAGTCTCAGTGACATAAGAAGTATTTTTCAAGTAGATTTTTTTGAAAATTACTCCTTCTAGGTGTAACATTGAAAGGGTTACATCCAGCAGGAATAATTTCTACAAGTTTTCGAAAACAATCCCTTCTGAGTGTAACATTAGGAGGGAAACATCCAACATGAATAATCCCTTCATTTTATCTTTTAGCTAATTATTCCTTCTGGGTGTAACATTATACAGGTTACATCCAGCAGGAATAACAACGTCAATTCGATTTTTTGGCAAATAATTCCTTCTGGATGTAACATTCAAAGGGTTACACTCAGCAGGAATAACTTCTTCGAGTTGATTTTTCCGAAAATTATTTCTTTCGAGTATAAAATTTGGATGATAACACCAAACAGGAATAATTTCTTCAATTTATTTTTTAGCTTATTAAGTATTCCTTCTGGGTGTAACATTAGAAGGATTACACTCAGCAGGAATAACTTGATAAAATTGATTTTTCCGAAAATTATTCCTTCTGAGTATACAATGTAATAGTCTCAGTGACATAAGAAGTATTTTTGCAAGTAGATTTTTTTGAAAATTACTCCTTCTAGGTGTAACATTGAAAGGGTTACATCCAGCAGGAATAATTTCTACAAGTTTTCGAAAACAATCCCTTCTGAGTGTAACATTAGGAGGGAAACATCCAACATGAATAATCCCTTCATTTTATCTTTTAGCTAATTATTCCTTCTGGGTGTAACATTATACAGGTTACATCCAGCAGGAATAACAACGTCAATTCGATTTTTTGGCAAATAATTCCTTCTGGATGTAACATTCAAAGGTTTACACTCAGCAGGAATAACTTCTTCAAGTTGATTTTTCCGAAAATTATTTCTTTCGAGTATAAAATTAGGATGATAACACCAAACAGGAATAATTTCTTCAATTTATTTTTTAGCTTATTAAGTATTCCTTCTGGGTGTAACATTAGAAGGATTACACTCAGCAGGAATAACTTGATAAAATTGATTTTTCCGAAAATTATTCCTTCTGAGTATACAATGTAATAGTCTCAGTGACATAAGAAGTATTTTTGCAAGTAGATTTTTTTGAAAATTACTCCTTCTAGGTGTAACATTGAAAGGGTTACATCCAGCAGGAATAATTTCTACAAGTTTTCGAAAACAATCCCTTCTGAGTGTAACATTAGGAGGGAAACATCCAACAGGAATAATCCCTTCATTTTATCTTTTAGCTAATTATTCCTTCTGGGTGTAACATTATACAGGTTACATCCAGCAGGAATAACAACGTCAATTCGATTTTTTGGCAAATAATTCCTTCTGGATGTAACATTCAAAGGGTTACACTCAGCAGGAATAACTTCTTCGAGTTGATTCTTCCGAAAATTATTTGTTTCGAGTATACAATTTGGAGGATAACACCAAACAGGAATAAATCCTTCAATTTATTTCATAGCTCATTAGGTATTTCTCCTGGGTGTAACATTAGAAGGATTACACTCAGCAGGAATAACTTGATAAAATTGATTTTTCCGAAAATTATTCCTTCTGAGTATACAATGTAATAGTCTCAGTGACATAAGAAGTATTTTTCAAGTAGATTTTTTTGAAAATTACTCCTTCTAGGTGTAACATTGAAAGGGTTACATCCAGCAGGAATAGTTTCTACAAGTTTTCGAAAACAATCCCTTCTGAGTGTAACATTAGGAGGGAAACATCCAACAGGAATAATCCCTTCATTTTATCTTTTAGCTAATTATTCCTTCTGGGTGTAACATTATACAGGTTACATCCAGCAGGAATAACAACGTCAATTCGATTTTTGGCAAATAATTCCTTCTGGATGTAACATTTAAAGGGTTACACTCAGCAGGAATAACTTCTTACAGTTGATTTTTCTTTTAAATAAATCTCTTCTGGGCGTAACATTAGGAGGGGGCCATTCTTCAATTTCTTTTTTAGCTAATTATTCTTTCTGGGTGTAACATTACTTAGGTTCAACACAGCAGAAATAACCTCTCCAACTTGAATTATTGGAAAATTATTGCGTCAGCGTTTAACACTAAAAGGGATACTCTCAGCAGGAATAATTTCTTTTATTTGATTTTTTGGCAAATTATTTCTTCTGGGTGTAACATTAGGAGAGTTAGACCCAGCAGGAATAATTTCTTCACTTTCCTTTTTTGGGCAATTATTCCTTCTCGGTGTAAATCTCCTAATAATTACCTATCTACTATATGAAAATTCAATGCAATCTCCTATTGGCCCCATATGACTAATTATCTCCACTCGATCTGGATATTACCGGAACCAGATGGCTATGACCGTAGGAAAACTTGCATAGGTGGCTTCTATTTATACCGAGCTTTCTTTACACAGGTGTTCATCAGAATAAGGCCGCACTCTGCCATCAGTCGACCAAGAAACGTGAAAATATGAACGTGTAAACATCGAGGACACACGCTGCGAGCTCGAAGCGAAACTAAAATATTCTTCGTTATTTTTCAATTCCACATGGTCTTTCTCAGTTTCATTATAATTTATTCTAAATAGTTCTTCAAGATCTATTACTCGGTTTGCACGGTCACTATTTCTAGGTTAAATGTCATTCGATGACATTTCTTGATTTTTGACGTGATTATAACCTCCAAATTCTCAAAGAGTTGAGGCTAAAAGAACAACCCCAAGGATTTCCCATAGGTGGTCACATCCGAATAAAGGGGAAATATCAAAAGCTGACGACCAATTCATGGTGTATTCGAAGCGAAAATGTACAAAATCACAGAAGGCTATATTAAAATATTCACAAACATAAGATATTCAAGATTCTCCTAGCTGTATTATATCTGCTTTACTGTCAACCTCTAAATCAGGCTCATTCCGACGGTTCCTCGAATCTTGGGACGTGGAGCCGGCGTAACAGGTGCGGTTCATGGCGTTTATAACCATGCCGTCCATCTCGTGCATCAGCACTTGCCTCTCCCAATCTGGCAGCTTCCTCAGCCTTTTCGCCATGATCTTGCAGTACAAGTCGCATTCGTCTTCTTCTCTGGCCAGAACACTTTTCAGCAAGGTGAAAGCTTCAGTCATGACGTTTTCAGTTTCGCGCTGCTCCACGGATGGTTTACGACGTTTGGAGGACTGCTGGAGGTTTGGTGAGGGGGTTGGTTCAACTGGTTGGAGGTAATCGCAGTCTTCTGGTTTTATTAGGTCCGCGTTGTCCGAGATTTCGTTGTCCACTTGGTTCTGGAAAAAAAGGAAACGATTATAATCGTCGTATTCGTTTCCCTGGATGAAGTCTCAACTTAGGTTATGTTAGGTTATGTCTATGCATAAAATCACCAATACTCACCGCGTCCGGTGCGCAAATTCCGTAGACTCCGCCGAGGAAGCTCTCCATATAGTTGAAGGCGAACCAGACGGGTTGGTAGACTTCATCACCTTCAGCTCCCTCATTGATCGAAGCCTTCTTCTTCCTCGAGTGGCCCCTGAACGTGGCCATCAAAGATTCCTTCTTCCTCTTCAGTTCGGCGACGGGTTTTCCAGTCGCCTCGGCCAATCTCTGCCAGGCGGCGGCTAGTTTTTCCTTTCGTTTGTAGTACTTGTGGGAGGGATCCCACAGGATCGGTTCGGTCCTGTAGAGCTTGAGGAAATGTAGCGTGAACTCGATGGTCCAGTCCATTGTTATTTGAGGCATCTCGGAGCGAATTGTAAACTCTCGCAGATCCCGCACCTCCTCACGCGGAGCCTCGTCGGCTTCGTTTGCGCTCGTCCCGGTTGTTGAGGTCGAGGCGAGACGAGAGAGAGGCAAGTGGATTATCGAGCGGTGTTGCCGGCGTCCGGATATTTACCGCATTGAAGCGCCTATTTTTGCACACTCGTTTCTATGAACATTTTGTCTGTTATTAAATTATGTCCGTTCGTCCGGACGTAAACACGATAACTCTCGAAAAAAGAGGACTAGGGTTATGAATTTTTCGGGGTACGTTAGAGTCCTGAATGCGCCGGTCAAGTTCGGTTAAATCCACCGAAAGATGGATAAATCCATCTCATTTTATTTCCTCAATAATTCCAAAAATACCGATTGGATCGAATTGAAACTTTTTAGTCAGTTGTAAAATAACGACACGAAGGTTCATGTGAAATATTTTTCGAAAAACTGCGGTATCACAGCAACTATTCGCAATTCCTTGTGGAATTTTGTGTCAACAAAATGGGCATCGATAAAACCAGTGTCATGTGGAAGGTCATGAAAGAATTGATATTCTTTGGGCACTGCTAAATGCTAAGGTGTTCTGTGCTCGCCTTCGACCGTGTTTGAAGTCTCGTACATGGTTTTTTGAGCGCTCGTACAACTTACACGAGGGCTATATCATTTCGTCACGATGTCTGTATTTTTCGAATTTTGAGCCGAAAATGGTCTCAATCGACTATGTTCGACTCACTGATGACGAATCCTTCGATGAAATTTAACACTCAAATGGAGAATGAGGTGTTCAAGCTACATGTGAAATTTTGTCCAGATCACATAGCCAGAACCATAGAAACCATAGAAAATTGTAACTTTTGAACGAAAAGGCCTAGGGACTTGAAATTTTCAGGATAGGTGTGGATCTCGAATGTCGTGATCACGTTCATCTATGAGCAAAATTATACAAGGGGTTCCGTAAATATGGTAGTTTGAAATTTAGTTTTCTTGATAATTTCAAAACTACAGATTCGATCGTGACGAAATTTTGTATACTAATGGAGAATGATATATTCAAGCTACATTTCGCCAGATCACATGACCAGAACCATAGAAACCATAGAAAATCATAACTTTAGAACGGAAAGGCCTAGGAACTTGAAATTTTCAGGATAGGTGTGGATCTCGATTGTCGTGATCACTTTCATCTATGAGCAAAATTATACTAGGGGTTCCGTAAATACGGTCGTTTGAAATTTTGGTTTCTCGATAATTTCGAAACTACGGATTCGATCGAGGTGAAATTTTGTATTTTAATCGAGAATGATATATTAAAACAATATTTTGTCCAGATCTCATGACCGAACCATAGAAACCATAGAAAATTGAACCTTTTGAACGGAAAGGCCTAGGAACTTGAAATTCTCAGGGTGGGTTTGGATCGTGAATATCGCGGTCATGTTCATCAATGAGCAAAATTAGACTAGGGGTTCCGTAAATATGGCCGTTCAAAATATTTTTTTGCTGATAGTTCCGAGAATACTGAGCGAATTGGGATGAAATTTTGCACCTTGCTGAGTAATAATGTATTCAAACTACTTGCAAAATTTTGTCCAGATCGCACCACCAAGACCATAGATACCGTAGAAAATTATAGCGAATTATCGAAAAAAAAATTATCAGCTGAAGCACTGACATCAAGTCTGGAGTTTCTCCTAAGTTTCAGAATTTTTTTGACAACTGTCGAAAATTCCTTCAATTGATTTCTGAAACTGGAAAATGCGAATCTACCTACAAGGTGCATGTACGAGCGCTCAAAAGCTCCTGCCTTCACGGCAGTGCTTTTCGTAATTTTTTTCATGTCCATTATATAGAACATAAAGGTTATTCTATGTTCTAAGACGTGACACTTTTAATTTTGACATTTGTTATTTGTTTTAAATTCATATATGAAGTTAGTTGTTGTGCAATTTTTTGATAAAGGTCTCAATTTTTAATTATTTTTTCGTTCCTAGAGGTAAACATTTCTATATTGTGATATGCTACATATAAGGCTGAAAAATGTACCTTGTTATTTTTTTTTAGTTCAGATTACATATTTTCTGTCAGCTGGTGATGATTCCCAACTCATTAATTTTGTATTTTCTGTCATTTATACATCTCTTTTCTTTTTGTTCCGTTTATATTTATAATATATCATAACAAATAATGTTTTATCAATTTTCTCCTTACTGTGTGCGAAAAATACTACATCACCAAAATAATTACACCATGGTAACATTTTTGCCCATAGATAAATGAATACTTGAGATTTATCTATGGGCAGAACTTAGTCAGAGAAATTAAAAAAAATAATGATAAAGTTCTCTGTCAAAAACGTCGATGTTGATGATATATTATTCTCTGTGCGGTGATACTTCGAGAGGCCCAATACAATTAACAGAAATTAATTCAAGAGTGATAAAATACTTTTTGGTTACCAAATTATAGAACGAATATTATGAATTTCCAAAATAATTATACCATGGTAACATTTTTGCCCACAGATAAATGGATACTATCGATTTATCTATGGTCAGAACTCAGTCAGAGAAAATAAAAAAAATAATGATAAAGTTCTCTGTTAAAAACGTCGATGTTGATGATATATTATTCTCTGTGCGGTGACACTTCAAGAGGCCCAATACAATTGACAGAAATTATTTCAAGAGTGATAAAATACCTTTTGGTTATCGAATTTTAAAATGAATATTAAGGATTTCCAAAATTATTATACCATGGTAACATTTTTGCCCATAGATGAATGAATACTTTCGATTTATCTATGGGCAGAACTTAGATAGAGAAATTTAAAAAATAATAATAAAGTTCTGTGTCAAAAACGTCGATGTTGATGATATATTATTCTCTGTGCGGTGACACTTCGAGAGGCCCAATACAATTGACAGAAATTATTTCAAGAGTGATAAAATACCTTTTGGTTATCAAATTATAGAATGAATATTATGAATTTCCAAAATAATTATACCATGGTAACATTTTTGCCCATAGATAAATGAATATGTTAAAAACGTCGATGTTGTGACACTGGATAAATGGATACTATCGATTTATCTATGGTCAGAACTCAGTCAGAGAAAATAAAAAAAATAATGACTAAGTTCTGTTAAAAACGTCGATGTTGATGATATATTATTCTCTGTGCGGTGACACTTCGAGAGGCTCAATACAATTGACAGAAATTATTTCAAGAGTGATAAAATACCTTTTGGTTACCCAATTTTAGAATGAATATTATGAATTTCCAAAATTATTATACCATGATAACATTTTTGCCCATAGATAAATGGATACAATCGATTTATCTATGGGCAGAACTTAGTCAGAGAAATTCAAAAAAATCATGATAAAGTTCTCTGTTAAAAACGTCGATGTTGATGATATATTATTCTCTGTGCGGTAACACTTCCAGAGGCCCAATACAATTGACAGAAATTATTTCAAGAGTGATAAAATACCTTTTGGTTTCCAAATTATAGAAAGAATATTATGAATTTCCAAAATTATTATACCATGATAACATTTTTGCCCATAGATAAATGGATACTATCGATTTATCTATGGGAAGAACTTAGTCAGAGAAATTTAAAAAAATCATGATAAAGTTCTGTGTTAAAAACGTCGATGTTGATGATATATTATTCTCTGTGCGGTGACACTTCGAGATGCCCAATACAATTGACAGAAATTATTTCAAGAGTGATAAAATATCTTTTGGTTATCGAATTTCAGAATGAATATTATGAATTTCCAAAATTATTATACATTTTGCCCATAGATAAATGGATTCTATTCCGGATTATTGATCTAAGGTTTTTTGGTGCCTTACATTGGTAGAACTCTCAAATGTCCAACACTTTGAGTATAGAATAACTCTATTCTGTGGTCCAACATATTGTTGAAAATGTCAATATTTACGTATTTTGCAACTGTCAAAAAATCATATCTCCCAAAATAGAAGTTTCCCGAAGTAAAGATTGGTATACAATTTGTTTATCTTTCTGAATTTCCCCCTCAAAAAAAGGAGGTTCTCAAGATCTGAGCTTTTCGTATTCAGTCTCTGAATGATCTACTGGATAGTTAAATAAAAATTTTTCTCGATGAATAAGATGAATTTTGTACCCTTCGCACATCGAAACACCGACTCCACAATCCATCCCCTCACCCTCGCAGAGACGCCGGCGTTCAGTGCTCTCTCCGGGCGTCCCCCCAATAAATTTCAGCATTTTTTGCGGCCCTTCTCGCCGCCCTACAATGCATCGGGGGGGTAGAGCTTTATAGGTATTCAAGATGTATTGTCGAGGTGAGAACCACCCCACGCGGGGGGTGGGTTTCGCTTTCGTTCGGACGAGTTTATTACGCGGACACCGCTTTGTTTCCGGCGCCGGAATCGGCCCGTGCCATTCCTCGCGTTTCTCGGATTCCTGCGTGCATGATGTATGGGGTTGGGGGGCGGTTTGGAGGCGCGAAATCAACAAGTATCGGTTTTTCTTGGAGGTGGCGACGGGACCGGTCCGTCACCATCGCTGTCGACAACATTTGAGGATATTATTGTTGGAAGGGATGGTTAACCTTAAAATCAGCAACATAGAATAGAAGCACTGACGTGATGTCAAATCAAATGAAATGTCGTTAGTGAAAAATTAACTAATCTATGATCATCTCGGTTGGATGTGAGGTGACACAGATTCTGTGAACCAAACCAACTGTCAGTGTGACAAAATAGAAAAAACAGCAATGACTTAATTTTTGTCAAACAATATTCTAAAGTTATATAATAATAAAAGCTAAACATTCACAATTATTACATTTGAGTTTATTATTGTTGGAAGAGATGGTTAACCTTATAATCAGCAACATAGAATAAAAGCACTGACGTGATGTCAAATCAATTCGTATCTCTAAAATGTTGTTAGTGAAGAATTAACTATTCTATGATCATCTCGGTTGGATGTGAGGTGACACAGATTCTGTGAACCAAACCAACTGTCAGTGTGACAAAATAGAAAAAACAGCAATGACTTAATTTTTGTCAAACAATATTCTAAAATTATATAATAATAGAAGCTAAACATTCACAATTATTACATTTGAGGATATTATTGTTGGAAGGGATGGTTAACCTTAAAATCAGCAACATAGAATAAAAGCACTGACGTGATGTCAAATCAATTCGTATCTCTGAAATGTTGTTAATGAAAAATTCACCAATCTATGATCATTTCGGTTGGATGTGAGGTGACACAGATTCTGTGAACCAAACCAACTGTCAGTGTGACAAAATAGAAAAAACAGCAATGACTTAATTTTTGTCAAACAATATTCTAAAGTTATATAATAATAAAAGCTAAACATTCACAATTATAACATTTGAGTTTATTATTGTTGGAAGAGATGGTTAACCTTATAATCAGCAACATAGAATAAAAGCACTGACGTGATGTCAAATCAATTCGTATCTCTAAAATGTTGTTGTTGAAAAATTAACTGATCTATGATCATCTCGGTTGGATGTGAGGTGACACAGATTCTGTGAACCAAACCAACTGTCAGTGTGACAAAATAGAAAAAACAGCCATGACTTAATTTTTGTCAAACAATATTCTAAAGTTATATAATAATAAAAGCTAAAAATTCACAATTATAACATTTGAGGTTATTATTGTTGGAAGGGATAGTTAACCTTATAATCAGCAACATAGAATAAAAGCACTGACGTGATGTCAAATCAATTCGTATTTCTGAAATATTGTTGTTGAAAAATTAACTGATCTATGATCATCTCGGTTGGATGTGAGGTGACACAGATTCTGTGAACCAAACCAACTGTCAGTGTGACAAAATAGAAAAAACAGCAATGACTTAATTTTTGTCAAACAATATTCTAAAATTATATAATAATAGAAGCTAAACATTCACAATTATTACATTTGAGGATATTATTGTTGGAAGGGATGGTTAACCTTAAAATCAGCAACATAGAATAAAAGCACTGACGTGATGTCAAATCAATTCGTATCTCTGAAATGTTGTTAGTGAAAAATTCACCAATCTATGATCATTTCGGTTGGATGTGAGGTGACACAGATTCTGTGAACCAAACCAACTGTCAGTGTGACAAAATAGAAAAAACAGCCATGACTTAATTTTTGTCAAACAATATTCTAAAGTTATATAATAATAAAAGCTAAAAATTCACAATTATTACATTTGAGGTTATTATTGTTGGAAGGGATGGTTAACCTTATAATCAGCAACATAGAATAAAAGCACTGACGTGATGTCAAATCAATTCGTATTTCTGAAATATTGTTGTTGAAAAATTAACTGATCTATGATCATCTCGGTTGGATGTGAGGTGACACAGATTCTGGAACCAAACCAACTGTCAGTGTGACAAAATAGAAAAAACAGCCATGACTTAATTTTTGTCAAACAATATTCTAAAGTTATATAATAATAAAAGCTAAACATTCACAATTATAACATTTGAGTTTATTATTGTTGGAAGAGATGGTTAACCTTATAATCAGCAACATAGAATAAAAGCACTGACGTGATGTCAAATCAATTCGTATCTCTAAAATGTTGTTGTTGAAAAATTAACTGATCTATGATCATCTCGGTTGGATGTGAGGTGACACAGATTCTGTGAACCAAACCAACTGTCAGTGTGACAAAATAGAAAAAACAGCCATGACTTAATTTTTGTCAAACAATATTCTAAAGTTATATAATAATAAAAGCTAAAAATTCACAATTATAACATTTGAGGTTATTATTGTTGGAAGGGATAGTTAACCTTATAATCAGCAACATAGAATAAAAGCACTGACGTGATGTCAAATCAATTCGTATTTCTGAAATATTGTTGTTGAAAAATTAACTGATCTATGATCATCTCGGTTGGATGTGAGGTGACACAGATTCTGGAACCAAACCAACTGTCAGTGTGACAAAATAAAAAAAACAGCAATGACTTAATTTTTGTCAAACAATATTCTGAAGTTATTTAATGATAAAAGCTAAACATTTACAATTATTACATTTATGAATATTATTGTTGAAAAGGATGGTTAACCTTAAAATCAGCAACATAGAATGAAAGCACTGTCGTGATGTCAAATCAATTCGTTCTCTGAAATGTTAGTGAAAAATTAACTAATCTATGATCATTTCGGTTGGATGTGAAGCGACGCAGATTCTGTGAACCAAATCAACTGTCAGTGTGACAAAATAAAAAAACAACAATGACTTAATTTTTGTCAAACAATATTCTGAAGTTACATAATAATAAAAGCTCAACATTTACAATTTTTTATATATCCCAGACTACTGGATACAAGCCAAAGACTTCTCTAGTCCTTCCCACCAAATGATTTGTGACCATTCTAAACTCCTTCCTCTCAGCAAACCCTAGATTATAAAAAATTTCATAAAAGACGTGTCCCCCCAGTCAAATGACCATCGATCTTGCGGAAAATCGATACTCTATGTCCACCCACCCGTAACGAGATAATAACCAGAATGCCAGGCATTTGAATGCGAGGAGGAAAACACTCCTAACATCCCCCGACGAAACAAACGACCCTCATAGCTTCATATGCCCATCGTCCCTTCAACGTCTATACATCCTAGAAAATTGTTATTGGAAATTCTCCTGTCTCCAGTTCGTAATTTCGAAGTTCTCTTTTCGCAAATTATTTTCTGTTACACTTTAGCACTTCGGAGACTTTTGGCTCCCTTGCCCGGAGGATTCCATAAATCTTCCCGCTTTGTTTCAGTTCCGATGTAACGTGTCCTCCGTTCTTCTCTTTCGCAGGCGCCGGAGTTACATCCGTCTTTCTCTTTCAACCCTTTCTCCGAGTTAATGTTTCTTATCGCCTCCAGATAATGCCAGTTTTGTTGCAATTCTCCCCTAATCCAAGATAATAATTTATTGGGGCAGAGCTGACTTTTATTTGGATTCACGACTCGGAGAACGTTCTCAAATAAAAACTGTAACAGATATTTTTATGGTTTATCATTTTGAATGCGGGGGAGGAATAATAATTTTCATGAAATTAATATCTATGACGAGATAACCTTCAAATTTGAAGTTTCAACGACAGTTGTCAAAAGTTAGTAGTTCAAAATAAATAATTGTACGTCAAACGAATCATCTCAGTGTGGCCAACTGTATCAATTTTATTCGAGGGATCGTTTATTTTCATCATGAAACAACATAGAAAATCGAAGACCTTTGAAGTCGGGAGAGCAATAATAATTTTCATGAAATTAATATCAATAACACGAGATAACCTTGGAATTTGAACTTTCAATGACAGTTGTCAAAAGTAAGTAATTCAAAATAAATCAAATATGTCAAACGAATAGCCCAGTGTGATCAACTGTTTCAATTTCATTCGAAAGATCGTTCAATTTTAACATAAAACAACGTAGAAAATTGAAGTTCTCGTTAACCTAAAAGGGATATTGGGGTTTGATTATGAAATTGACCCTAAGATAGTTATATATCGACCAAAGTGTCCCGATCTCCTAAAAGGTACCTCCGTTACGAAAGTAACTCACCATTTCGATGTTAAATCTGTGGACATACGGAGGAAATGCATTTTGTATGGCTTTTTTGTTGCATATAAATGAGCTGTGATTAGGTAATTTGTATGCTGGTGTGCAGAGAACTTGATGTTGGCATCGGTTATGGGTTTCCTGTCCATGTTTCAGTTTATCTAGGAGTAGGTTTCGACAAACTCGCTATTTTGTTTATGAACTCGTTTTATTACAGGCAAGAATACCATGTGAACATTTGGTAATGGGAAAGCAGCACATAGTTCTTGATTTATCAAAGGAAAACAAATATAGTCGGTGATATTAGATAGGAGTTAACCCCAGTAGCAGTAATTTATCCAACTTTTTTGGGCATAGAATGACTATAGTTCTAAGAGAGCTGGAATTGAACATAACAAGTTTGATATGTGTGATATGATATGTGAAAGAAATTATTTCAAGAGTGATAAAATACCTTTTGGTTACCAAATTTCAGAATGAATATTATCAATTTCCAAAATTATTATACTATGATAACATTTTTGCCCATAGATAAATGGATACAATCGATTTATCTATGGGCAGAACTTAGTCAGAGAAATAAAAAAAAAATTATGATGAAGTTCTCTGTTAAAAACGTCGATGTTGAAGATATATTCTTCTCTGTGCAGTGACACTTCAAGAGGACCAATACAATTGACAGAAATTATTTCAAGAGTGATAAAATAACTTTTGGTTATCAAATTATAGAATGAATATTATGAATTTCCAAAATTATTATACCATGGTAACATTTTTGCCCATAGAAAAATGGATACTATCGATTTATCTATGGACAGAACTTAGTCAGAGAAATTTAAAAAAATAATGATAAAGTTCTCTGTTAAAAACGTCGATGTTGATGATATATTATTCTCTGTGCGGTGACACTTTGAGAGGCTCAATACAATTGACAGAAATGATGTGTGTAGACTCCAAATTTAATATATGCATGCTTTTTACGAGAAATGATTTTTCTTGTTGCTACTGCACCTTGAAGTTACAACTTTCCAAGATGTCCAATTTCGTAGTCTTTCTCTATGGGAATGGATTAACCTTGGTCAGTGTCTTCTGTTACATTTTCAACTGGAATGTCGTGTTGGAAATAATCAGACAACACCTGTCTCTAAAATAATGTAAACATAACCTCCACTCTATGACAACTATAGAATCCAATTTCAATAGGATGTTGCCGAAACGACAGATCAAATCAAGGTGTCAAATCTGCCATCGCTTGATTCATAGACAAATCTGTCTGAAAAAATTTCAAAATACTCAGAAACGGTGCTTTATCGTGAAAACTTAATAGCCCGTTATTAACACGATCTATTTGTAAAATGCATTGAAACCTGCTAAAGCAGAAAGACCATGCTAATCATCAATTATACAGATATTATTTTTATTACCAATTGCTCAATTTTAGACTCGGCTAAGGTGTCTTCCTCCAATCAGGGCCCGCCGTTATCCAGGGACGCACTCTATAGTGCAACAGCATGATACCGGCCATTCAACCAAATGAAAATTGCACCAATTTATTTTATGAGGGTGCAATTCCGAAGCTGTCCCAACCTTAATTGCACAGTACGTGCCATAAGAGACGGCCGGCACTTTTGGGGCGCCGATATCTCATTTCGGAGCATAAATTTCAAGGCTCCACCCCGTTATCTTATGAAGCCGTCAACATTTTTTACGGTATCACAGAAAAAATTACGTTTTTAGAATATAGAATTTTAGAACATTCGCAGAAATACTAACAGCTCCAAAATCTGTGTTCAACTGTTCAACAATCCATGTTTGACAGATGAATTTTTCTAGAACTTAGGTTAATGTATCTGACAGTTTCTCTGCAGCTCGTATCAGGAAACATAGAAAGGTATATCGCATAGTAAAAAGTTGCCTCATGACTTTTAAACTCAATCTTTCTGAATCGTTTCGATCCCTTTCGTTTTCGCGTCGCCACTACGTGAGCCCGAACGGAGATGGGTCAAAGGACCTTGCAATCGTCTCAGTTTCAGCAAAAATCGTCCGCAAGTCGGTTTCGCAACATCTGAAAATTCCCTCTATTGTAACGCGGCGGGTAAACAATGGAAGAGCAAGATTATGATGAAGTTATAAATCATTTAGGACAATACCTACTTGGCATTCTAATAATCGCCGGATTTCTCGAAACGAGCAGGCCGACTCGTTTGTTTCTGGTTGCAAAACCCTGAAACGCTCAGCATCAGTTGGTCCATACCCGCGCGATTTCATAACAATGTTAATTGTTTAATTATTTTTTTATAATATTCGATGACCTCACTTCCCAGAATTCTATGGAGATTTTATCAGTTTCGTTGTTTTGAAATGCGAACTAGTTCTTTATACTTGAATTTCTACATGCGTGTTTGTAAATATTCCGGAGGCTTCTCATTACAGTCGAGGCAGTGGACAATTAAGAAATAATTCATCATCATCAATTCGCTTGTTGTTTAATTATTTTCATTTCGTTTCGGGTAAGTGTACGCGGTACTATGTGTGTTTTATTCAGGAATTTTCGCTGCGTCGATTCTTCGTAATTTCCTTTGTGACCGATTTTCATTCGTATTGTCAACAATTACTACATCGGTTGAGAAATTTCAAAGTCTAATTGAGGAAACAAATTTTTTGAGTACACAATAGGAATAAAGCACGTTTGTACCAGTTCGGGAAAAACTCAGCTAACGATAACTGGCAACGTTGGCCAAATATGATAGATGTGATACATTAGATCTACTGACAAGTACAAGTACAAGGACAAATATTTTCGTTCAACTCTATGTTGGTAATAGCATGCACAATATGTTGACAATTCTGACTGTCGACCGCCAGATATATCACTTTTTCACGTGTTTTCATGCTAATTTGAAAAATTCATATCTCCTCAAATAAATTTCCCAAGATTGTGATTAGAACCAATCGATTTCTTATAAAAAAGTGCATTTATATTAAAACTAGAGTTCCGTTCAAATCAAGACTAAAGACCTCAGATGGTTCAGTCAATGAGAAACGTCGTCGAAATTCTATGATTTCCGGGAAATGTCAAAGTTGGTATTTTTCGTGGAATACACGTAAAAATTGCAGGTTCTACGCGTAAAGAAAAGTGGTCGTGATATTATTAATCAGCATGTAAAATCGAAATACGTCTCAAGGTAATTCACCCATACTCTGGCTAACTTCACAGTGATTTTTTATGACGCCGACAAATGAAAATGAGAACTGGAAATCGACCGTCATGCACAAAGTGTCAGAGAAGTATTATCGATTTATGGCTTTTCAAATACCTGCACGGAAAATCTTTGAAGTTGCAGAATAGGTATTCGAAGAATGCAACAACGATTGAAAAGGGGTCTTGTTATGGTTTTTTTTTCAGACGAAGGGTCCAATAACAATAAAACATATTTATATTGCATACAATAAAGTATTCTTGGGGATAATTCCGAATTATGAGCATAAAATCGTATTGGCGGCGAAGTTTATTGAAAGAACCTGTAAAGTCGGTGCATTTCAAACAAATAAGTTACGGCAGTTATTGAAATTGAGACTCGTTACAATTTGAGCACTAAGAGCAACGGAATTTCGAAGAAATAATTTTGCCATAATTTTTTCGACAAGATAACCGGACAGGTAGGACAACAATCTCATTAGCAATTACACAATAATTATAACTCGGTTATTCGGCAAATGAGTCTTCTAGAAGCGAGCCGGGCCGAGTGAGTGCTTTGGGCGATAAACGGTCGCCATGGCAACCGGAGGCAGAGAAACTACTTTCAGCCTCCACGTTTCGAGATAAGAAAATTACCGAGGCTGCCGGAGTGTCATGTGCGAAATATCTGTGACATGGACGGAATGGAAAGCGTATTTCCCATCTCGAACGGAGCCCGGAAAGGGTGAGTTTCCATTGTATCTATGGATACCCACTGGTGAGATGATGATGAGGAAGAGCTGTCAGAAGCGACAGATAACGAGGAGGATCTCGAGGATGAACCAGTGCTCGAAGAATTGTAGGAAATTTTCGGAGGATCGGTACCAGTCTCGCATCTTAGATCAGGATTCGATGAAAGTTGCATTAAAATTTGACAGTTGAAACTGTCAGATTGATTGTTGAAACTGTCAATATGACAGTGGAAAATATCATTTTGACTGTTGAAACTGTCGGATCGATTGTTGAAACTGTCATTTTGACAGTTGAAACTGTCAGTTTGACAGTGGAAACTATCATTTTGACAGTTGAAACTCTCAGTTTGACAGTGGAAACTATCATTTTGACAGTTGAAACTGTGATTGATAGTTAATACTGTCAGGTAATAATAAATGAGCTAGACCTCACGCTACTTTCTCAAACGATGATCATATTCGAAAGGGATGAATTACTATCCTTCTTATGTTCCAAAATGAGATGGAGAATGTATCCAAATAGCTTAATCTAAAACATATCAAGAAAAGTCATATTGAAATTCGCTGATTCAAAATTTCAACGAATTTTATTGGTTAAAATTAATTGAAATTTCTTGATCCGACCATCAAATTTTTCGTGAATATTTCATTCTTCTATGGCTAGGATAGTACAGGTTACAAATCAACAAATCGCAAGAATGATCCACAAATCAAATTAAAAAATAATCAAAATCTGGTGGATCTGAGGTGAGGACTAAAAGAAAGAGACTAAAATAATTGGCTGTCAACCCTGTCTCTTTTCTGTGGGTCACCCATAGAGGCAAGGTAGTCTTTTTCACTTCACAGCTGAAATTTAATGCGTAGTACACTTCAAAAAAGGATCACAAGGGTAAAACAAAATCGAAAAGCACTGAACCTCTTGAAGTCTAATCAAAAAGTACTGAACAACATTCAACTTGACAGCGGTCTCAAATCAATTTGGGTTTCTGAAGTGTTGTTCAGTGAAAAATTGACTCATCTATGATCATTTTGATTTGATATAAGGTGACACTGTAGCAAGACTATCGAATCAAAAATCATTAAACGAACCATAGATTCTGTAATACAAACAGATAATGTCATCTTATTTTCATGAACTTCGAGAGATGTAATGACACAATCTCAATACCAGATCAGACAACAAATTTTCAGCAGGATATGACGAATTGTTTATGTCGTTTATGAGATACTGGAGTTTTTAAGAAGTTTGTTTCAAATTCTTCATGATCCTTACGAAATTTTACATAAACCTTCGTGTCGTTATCTTTCAACTAACTGCAAAGATTCAATTCGATCAAATCCATATTTTCCTCAACCGGCGCATTCGGACCTGTAAATTTCGAAGCTTTAGGCCTCTTCTTTTCATAGAAATAAATAAGTTGGTAATTTCGTGAAACTGTCAATTTACAATCAGTGTGATAGTTTTAACGCAATTTTCTATGATCCACAAAGTACCATCTATCATAATTCTGATTTGATATAAGGTGACACTGTAGCAAGACTATCGAACCAAAAATTATTAAACGAACCATAGATTCTGTAATACGAACAGATAATGTCATTCTATTTTCATAAACTTCGAGAGATGGAGTTACCTACATAATTGTCGAATTGACAGTGACAGTTTTAACACAATTTTCTATGATCCGATCTACATATATCATCAAACTCCCAGTAAAATCAAATTTTTCCCTAAAATCCAAAACTGTATTCTCAAGAATTATAAACCAAATCAATTAGAACCCGAAAAATTAGTCCCCCGACCCCCGCCGCCGCGCTCGCCTTCGGGGAAATCACCAAAAAAGACAAAACGTCGAAACTCGAAACTTCGGTCCGTTCCCTGGAGGAACTACGTCGAGCGGGGCGGGCGGAAACACAAAGATCCAGTTCCGATCTTTTTCGTTTTGTCTTTCTCCTCCTCTCTGCCCGTTTCCCTTTCCCGCTCTCGGTCCCAGAATAAACACCGTCTAATGAACGTTCCTCCTTCCAGCGCGGGATAAAAAATTAATGGAATGGAAATCCAGAGCTACATGTAGGTGTACGCCGGGCTCTAGAACAGTAGAGGTCAATGCAGACCTGGACGGGCAGTCTCAGGAATGGAAGCGTATAATGTACTCGTATTTCTCTATGATTGAACTCATTATTTGAAAGGAAAAAGGTTCTTTTTACATTTTTCCATCGAACTTGTGAAAATCTGACATTTCAATCACAGAGTATTCACATTGACAATTTTCGAAAAAACTACTCCTCTATAAAACTGAGTTATGAGGAAATATATTGAATACATTGGAACAAGACAATAAAAATATGCAAAATCATGACCTCAAATTGTATGTACTCTTCGATACACCTGTCGATATCCGAAGTTACCAAGCCTGAGGCCACTCAACGAGTCTTCTCGATTTTTTTCTACGCCACCAATACTCATAGAAGTTAACTGATATTTTTCGCTAATGTATGGCACACTTCATATCAAATTAAAATGGATAGGTGATTCATTAGAGTCTAATGAAACTGGCAATAAACGAAAGAGCTGGCACTGTGAAACACTCGAGTACACTGCTCCAGCAATCGAACTTCAAAGCCATGGGAATAAGGTTTTCATTGAAGGAGGAATTTCATTTGGACCATAATCAATATTGATTCAGTGTCATTCTGTCTAATGAAATCAAGTTGAAGCGTCATTGGCAATATTAGATCGAAAGTAACCTGGCGAAAATAGGATTTTGGACGACCTCTGATTTAGATTATTTTTTTGTGAACAAATTCATTTATAAGGAATCATTGCATTGAAATCCGTGAATATTGACATTTTCAGCGAAATCTCAGACACATGACAGTCAGGTTGATCAAAATTTAAGACAGTACTACCAATAAAAGGCACTGAAAGATCCTGTCTTATATTAATAATTTGAATTTCAGAATAGCTAACCTGCATTTTTCAATTGAATACACCCTTATTCAGCTGTTTCCATTACCTCATGTAATTACTTTTGATCCACAAGTCTTCTCGTTAATTTTTATAAACTTCGAGAGATGGAAACTCATAATTGTCAATTTTCTCAATATCAGATCAGAGAACAAATTTTCAGCAGGATATGGCGAATAGTTTATGAGATACCTGAGCTTTTAAAAAGTTTTCTTTCAAATTCTTCATGATCCTTGCGAAATTTCACATAAACCTTCGTGTCGTTATCTTTCAACTAACTACAAAGATTCAATTCGATCGAATCGATATTTTTCATAACCGGCGCATTCAGGCCTACAAATTTCAAAGCTCTTGGCCTCTTCTTTCTATAAAATAAATGAGTTGGTAATTTCGTGAAACTGTCAATTTGCAATCAGTGTGACAGTTTTAACGCAATTTTCTATGATCCAAAAAGTACAATCTATGATCATTTTGATTTTATATAAGGTATATAACCCTGTAGCAAGACTATCGAACCAAAAATTATTAAACGAACCATAGATTCTGTAATACAAACAGATAATGTCATTTTATTTTCATAAACTTCGAGAGATGGAACCACATAATTGTCAAATTTCTCAATACTAGATCAGAGAACAAATTTTCAGCAGGATATGACGAATAGTTTATGAGATACCGGAGTTTTTAAAAAGTTTTTTTCCAAATTCTTCATGATCCCTACGAAATTTCACATAAACCTTCGTGTCGTTATCTTTCAACTAACTACAAAGATTCAATTCGATATTTTTCATAACCGGCGTATTCAGACCTGCAAATTTCAAAGCTCTAGGCCTCTTCTTTCTATAGAAATAAATAAGTTGGTAATTTCGTTAAACTGTCAATTTACAATCAGTGTGACAGTTTCAACGCAATTTTCTATGATCCAAAAAGTACAATCTATGATCATTTTGATTTGATATAAGGTGACATTGTAGCAAGAATATCGAACCAGAAATTATTAAACGGACCACACATTCTGTAATACAAACAAATAATGTCATTTTATTTTCATAAACTTCGTGAGATGGAATCACATAATTGTCAAATTTCTCAATACTATATCAGAGAACAAATTTTCAGCAGGATATGACGATTGGTTTATGAGATACCGGAAATCTCAGACACATGACAGCAGTGTTGCCAGATTTTTTATATTAATTTTCTTCAATTCAATCTCAAAAATTCTTCATATTTCTGCAGAGGTGTGTAACGTCAATTTGGAGTACCCACCCACCATTAGAAAGACCAAAATCTAAGAAATGAATATTTGAAATTGCGTAAACTTTGAAAAGGCCAAAAAAATGAAATAAACTCGAGTCGTAGCTAAACCATTTTACAGAAATAGAACAGAACATATACGAAATCAATAAAATAGTCCTTCATTTTACCGAAATATGTCAGAACGTATACGAAATCAATGAAATAGTCGCAAAAACATGTGATCTCAAAAAAAAACCTTCATATTTCAGTGGTTTTTGTAAAATCTTCTTTTCTTCATTAACTCTTTTTGGAATCTAAAATTCTGCATTTCTGGCAACACTGCATGACAGTCAGGTTGACCAATATGTGAGGCAGTACTACCAATATAAGGCACTGAAAGATACTGCCTTATATCAATAATTTGAATTTCAGAATAGTTTACCTGCAATATCATTTTTCATTTGAATACACTTCTCATAATTTCTTGAATAACCTTTCGATTCATTTAATTCTGGGCATTGCACCCAAGTAGGAAAGGTAAATTATTTAAAAAGTACAAATTCTCCTCTCAAACGTGTATTCACACCTATTACAATGCACACAATCTGAACAAGGTAGGATTTAAATCTTGATTTCAATTCTTCATCACATTTAACATTGAGCAATTTAAAAATAACATTTTGAATGATTAATTGAAAAAATATAAATTTACAATATTCCCTGTCTTTCGAAAAATTACATCCAAAATCGTTCCAATTAAAATTCGAAGTGTATACTCAGCCCCATAGCTAACTGTCAAACACATATTGAAGGCTCAACGTTAGATTATTCGGAAATTTTTACAAAATCACAATTCATTTCAAAATATACATATTCAAGATATTTTACAATTACTTCTCTAATAAATTATCAAATATACTAATTTTTGAATTCCATAAATTTCTTTCTTTCAAATATACAATTATTATACTTTCCCATGATATTTCAAGTGTAAAAATATTTTTATTCAAGACAATTTTAAAACAAACTTACAAACCGTTAGTTTGAAGTGACAAATTAGTTGATGAAATTGCCCAACAGGAATCTTCAAATATCATTCAGTTTTCCTGAAATTGTTAACTTCCAATGAACTATATTATTTCCCATTTGATCAATATCGGTAAAATGTGATTCTCGATAGAAACTCTCTTGCACAACGTATAACCACAACATATAAAAAGGATAACTGTAAAACACACAAAATATATCATAAGAGTTTCGAAAGTCATAAACTCGTGTGAAACTTTTTAGTAAAGAGTTTCCTTAGGGGCTGACCGTATAAAAGTGTGGATCTGAAGTAAAAATGTATCGGCAGTAAACGAGCAGATTTGATATTCTAATGCTATGTACATTATTTCATATACAGTAATCGGTTTATTCGAACTGGAATTATTCTCTTGAAGCGGCAGTTGAAGTGGTTATGAATATCTCAAAATATGTCCACAAATGTCGAAATGTTCCATTCCAATCTCTGATAAAGACTCCTTTGATAACTTACATTGATTAGAACATATTTAATAAGAATTAATTAAATGGTAGGTCCTCGGATAGTTTCACCGAGCATCCATGCTGGACTCCGACTGTGAACCATGGTCCGAAGAACTCGAACTAGATATTGTATCTGCACTCTTCACTTTTGGTTTGTACTCTGTTATCACTACGGTTACACTATTCACAGTTACTTCCCTGGTTTGTGCCGAACTTCTATCGACATTTTTGAGCCTAGGTGGATGCCTTCGTTTCTTAAGCAGTTTCTTATCTTTCTTCTCCTTTTTTTGAGTACTCGTCGCCGGTAGAAATTGCGTAGCTACCTGCTGTGCCACCAGTTGCGGATTTATGCGAGGTTTTCTGGTAGAAGTTCCCTTACGAACGTCACACATTAGGCATTTGAAGGCTTCCGCTGTATTCCTGTACGTACAAACACTGCAATCCCAGAAATTATCTTCTAACACTTTGGCCGAACGTTTTGCTCGTCGTACCGGACTTTTCTTATCCATTATTGCTGAAATGAAAACATTTAAAAGGATACTTTTCAGAGATTTGACGTGAAACAGTTCGTACAGTTTACAACTGGAGCCATGTTGGATTCGTTTCTAACGCGACGATCTAGTGCGCATCTTTGCGCAAGTGGCAGCACTGTACCGTTCCGACAGAATACAGGTTAAATGTTAAATTCCCTAATCTTTGGGAATAGGAAAAAATTATGCACCTATTGGATACTCTGTGGATCTGGGTTTTACACAAAATTGTTGTTCGAATGTCTAGAATGGAAACATTCCGAAAAATAAACGAGTATTGCATTGCACTGATGGCCCCAATTCGAATAAACAATGAATTTTAATCGAGACATACTATTTTCACTATGAGGATATGATCATAGAACAACTTTTGATCTTCTTCCTGTACATTGAAGAATCGGTTGTGACAATATGAATGGTTAGCATTGATTTTTTTTGCAGACTGCGGACTTTACTTTTTGCCTGTATCCTGCCACATTCTTACCGAAGCCAAATACATGCATTGCAGTCTGCAAGTCTGGTGTTTTGAATATAGGTTAAGACTAAAAAAAATCGGGTGGAATCGAAGTAAACAAATGTTGACACATCTCTGATTTCGCACCGAAATTTCCACGAAACAATTTCGAATGTGGCAACTTGGAGGTGTAATAACATGTTTTCCTCAACATCGCTAATTACCGCGATTTTTCACATCGTCCCTAATTGCCAATGATCGATATTTAAACACGGCAATCCACGTTACCGGCACTTGTATTTATGCAAATATCGAATCTATGAAAATTGCGGCAAATTTCAATTATTTTCATTTCAGATTGGACGTAATAACATGAATTTCACATTGCTCAATTAAGACGTACCACATACGTACAATTTGCATCCACCGTGCTTTTTATACCGTGAATCACGATACCCTCAGGTGGTCCGAAAGAGGATAATCTCGAGATAATTTTGAATTCTTTTTATGATGTTGTACAAATCTGACATTTGCGCAACGCTTGTTTATATTTATTTACAGTGATCTACTTGGGATTGTACTCAGGATTCCTGCGAAGAATACCTGACAGATTTCTCACATCAGCGCCTATTAAGGATAAGGAGTCATTAGTGCAGCATTTAATTTACTCAGTCACCTTTAAAAATCATATGAGAGAATTCCCACCAGTCCTGTGCTGTTTATGAATATCCCTTACTTGTGGATTAACGGTATTTGAACCGGAGAAAAGGAAAGAGTCCTCTGGGTTTTAAGTTTTACAGTCGACCTATTTCAATTCATTGTACAGAATGGATTTTCTCGCAGGTCTTTCCCGATTCTTATTATCCGACCTGAAGTTGGGAAACCGTCCCCAACAGCACCAATAAACTTGTTATTTTCCTGTTTTGGGTGCTACAATTATGTGTTCTGAATTTCCTATATTTCCGTCAATCTCTTCTATTGAATCAAGCGTAATTTGGGTTACATACACAACGTAGAGTCTATACGATCATTACGAGCACGATCTTGGCCAAAGATTATCTAGAGTCATATTTTCACGTTAAAAAGAACTCATTTAGGGTAGAGTTCTAGTTATTTGCGATTTTCATTAGAAAACTGTAATGTCGGTAATAGTTCTAGGTTATTTTGACGTTTGATATCAAGCATAGAATTCCACGACACTGAGAGATTCTCAAAGAACAGCGTACAGGTCCCATTGAATCAAGAACGCGACCAATTAAACCCCGGATAAGAATAAGACCACAATAGAATTAATTATGAATCAATCTCTCACGAGATTAAACTATCGGCAACGAAGAACGGACCAAGGACGCCGGATGAATACGTCCATCAATCACGGTGTGTCGCTCTCTATTCATTTCTGTGCCTCTAGCGTTGTTCGTGCTGTAATTTTCGTGTCAAAGCGGAATACTCGGGGAAACTTTTATTCAGTAGAGAACGATTTCGATGCCGGCTTCGACCCGACCACAAATCCAGGTATAAGCCGGAATGGAATCATGGGACAGTATGCGATCTATTTCTAAGAATACCAGAGGAGTAACATGGGTTTCACAAAGATGCCATGACCACCCCAAATTTTACCGACCACATATTAAGTTTCCGATGGCGCGCGGGATGCACCTAGGGAGCTTAATCCTTGATCCTGATAGTACGGAAGGTATAAAATTATGACATTTGGAGAGTAATTTATGGTTCATGGTCAACAATGGATCAGATATTTACTTGTTTGTACTTTAATATTTGTCCATGGTCGACGCCTCTGGGATATTTGTGGAAACTTTTTTTTCCTCCCACAAATAATGTAAATTTTGGGGGTACCCTAAAACTATGTAGATACCAAGAGAAATTCAAGTGTTATTTTTTAATAGATAGAGGAGTCGGAGTGATGTGCTTTATGAATATTCAATGAAATTTGCAGCTTTTTTGGTTTCGGGGCCAAACAACGTGTACCCGCAGATCATTTGGTGGGAATTTGTAGGTGCTAGAATTATTGTTTCCTAGAATACTATATACACTATGCACCATAATCTCGCACACATGTTGATGAGATTGTGACGTTACTTGTTTGCTGACAAACAGGACGTCCCCATCTGACAATCTGCGAACGAAATTCGATATATTTTTGTTGATTTGGAATCGATGTTCAACACTCTTTTTCTATTGAGGCCTACATCCGGCCTTTTTGTTTGTTTCCAACGTAAAAAAAAATAAAACTTTGGAGAATTATTTTTCTATATTTCACGAGGGTTTAATGACCCTCGAAATATCCCTGAACATTGAGAAAAAAGTTATTTCAGAAAAAAAATCTTGGCCCTCTTGGGATTCGAACCCGTTCAGGACCTTCCGAACATTCATTCAGAATGTCATAACTCGTGAATTATTAGGGTTAGAGATTGCCGTGAACAATATTCGATGGTTTAAAATTATACCAACACACATCATATCTATGTTGGATAGATTTTCCAAAATGATTTTTGTTTCAATAAACTCATAACGTTATTATGTGAAAATTTCCGAAGGTTTATTATTATTGGATTGGAAATACCGAACCAAACGACTCCCACCCGGCCCTCGCCGTTCTTCGTACTTTCGTGATAACGGCCTTTTTGTTTGTTTCCAACGCAAAAAAAAACGAAATCGTAGGAGAATTGTTTTTCAGTATTTCACAAGGGTTAAATGGTCCTCGAAATATCCCTGAACATTGAGAAAAAAGTTATTTCAGAAAAAAATCTTGTCTCTCTTGGGATTCGAACCCGTTCAGGACCTTCCGAACATTCATTCAGAATGTCATAACTCGTGAATTATTAGGGTTAGAGCTTTGCCGTGAACAATATTCGATGGTTTAACATTATAGCAACACACATCATATCTATGTTGGATAGATTTTCCAAAATGATTTTTGTTTTAATAAACTCATAACGTTATATGTGAAAATTTCCGAAGGTTTATTATTGGAAATACCCAACCAAACGACTCCCACCCAGCTCTCGCCGTTCTTCGAACTTTCGTGATAACGGCCTTTCTGTTTGTTTCCAACGTAAAGAAAACTAAATCTTTGGAGGATTGTTTTTCTATATTTCACGAGGGTTTAATGGCCCTCGAAATATCCCTGAACATTGAGAAAAAAGTTATTCCAGAAAAAAAATCTTGGCCCTCTTGGGATTCGAACCCGTTCAGGACCTTCCGAACATTCATTCAGAATGTCATAACTCGTGAATTATTAGGGTTAGAGATTGCCGTGAACAATATTCGATGGTTTAAAATTATACCAACACACATCATATCTATGTTGGATAGATTTTCCAAAATGATTTTTGTTTTAATAAACTCATAACGTTATATGTGAAAATTTCCGAAGGTTTATTATTGGAAATACCCAACCAAACGACTCCCACCCAGCTCTCGCCGTTCTTCGAACTTTCGTGATAACGGCCTTTCTGTTTGTTTCCAACGTAAAGAAAACTAAATCTTTGGAGGATTGTTTTTCTATATTTCACGAGGGTTTAATGGCCCTCGAAATATCCCTGAACATTGAGAAAAAAGTTATTCCAGAAAAAAAAATCTTGGCCCTCTTGGGATTCGAACCCGTTCAGGACCTTCCGAACATTCATTCAGAATGTCATAACTCGTGAATTATTAGGGTTAGAGATTGCCGTGAACAATAGTCGATGGTTTAAAATTATACCAACACACATCATATCTATGTTGGATAGATTTTCCAAAATGATTTTGTTTTCAATAAACTCACAACGTTATATGTGAAAATTTCCGAAGGTTTATTATTGGAAATACCGAACCAAACGACTCCCACCCGGCTCTCGCCGCGTTCTTCGAACTTTCGTGATAACGTCCGAGAACATACGGAATAATCAGGCGGGCCGCGGCGAGCGACAAGCGGGGGGTCGAAGTGGGCCCCGCCGACGGAAAAGTTGCGAGAGCGCGACGTTGCCGCGTCGTCGACGGAGCGTGACACCGGAACCGCCGCGTAGCGACCGAGCTGCGACGTGCCTCCCGACCCGAAGCGGGCGGCGCGAGAGAGACGGCGCGCCGTTTCGGAACGACGACGTACCGCTCTACCGTGTCGCGAGCGGAGCCTCACGACATCGCAAGCAGTCGAGACGAGGCCGAGCGACGACGGTATCGCGTACATCGGCGGAATATAGAATAATGTACAAATGCGTCAAGAGCATCGACCCGGCCCTCCTGATCGAGGAAGTCAAGAAGAGGCCCCTGCTCTATGACAGCCGCGCGGGTGTCGTCAGCACGGAACTGAGGAGGAGCACGTGGTACGAGATTTCCGAAATTTTCATACAGAACTTCAAGTTTATGTCGCGGGTGGAGAAAGAGAACATATGTGAGTACCCAACAGTACCTGAGGTTTGGGGTTTGGCGTGGCGAACGCAGTGGCGGCGCAGGCGCGTCTCTCTCTCTATCTCTCCCTCTCTTCCTTTAGCTTCGATAAATAATTCCTCTCGCTCCTCGCACAGGGTTTTCCTTTTAACTTGGCCTATTAGAAGTATTTAGAGAACAAGTGAATATTTCGTTTTGAAATTTCAGGTGGAGCCTTGGGGATGAGGGAACTCTTCGCCTAAAATATTTTCAAGTCGACAGTGTTGCCACATCTATCTTAAACGCATATCTACTTTCTTATTTCAAATGGAACTACCTATAATTTTATTTAGGTATCGATACAATACCAAATTCCAAGTACAACCTACTAAAAAAAATATCTCTGCCATGCACTGTTGTCAAGTTATGCACTAATTCTTGAAATTCTTGACATCTGCATTGCCAGTTTGGAAATGCAATATCTCGATTATTTTATATGCGAACAAAACCAAACTCAGCAGTCTTATAGTAAATAATCCCAGCATTCATGTGGTACATTCGGTATTTTGATGAATCGAAAGGTTTTTCGAAGATTTTGCTCCGAAATAAGGAACTTAAAATTGAAATATTTCGAGATTTTCAAATGGCAACCCCATATTTGTTTTACACCATTCGATTCGAAATAAAAAATGATTGGTAGTCTTTTTTTAAACCAATTAATTATTTTGGATAGGTTTCGAATGAGATGAAAAATACTGAATTATTTCAGTATTTATAGTCATGATCTATGGTCCTGTTTACGATTGAATGAATCTGTGATTATGAGGTAAATTATTGAAATAGATTCTATGGTTGAGATCGTATAAAGTGTTCGATGATTATAGATGCCATAGAAAAAAATGTTGATTGTTAATCAAACCTCGATTCAGGTGGTTTAGTTTGTAGCATTTTTTGATTCATCGGTTGAAGTGATGTCTTATACTGATGAAAAAATTTTGGACCTTTTCACCATTAAGGGAGAATGCCAAAAAATTATCGAAAGGACCTGTAGGGTCAGGATTACCGGAAGCCAAAAAATTTCTCCGCAGTTTTCGGAATTTATTTCCAGTCATTCTTGCTACATGTGGGTAACGATTGTTGAAGGTCGTATAGATCCTTTCGATAATTTTTTGGCATTCTCCGTAAATGGAGAAGAGGTCCAAAATTTGTTCATCAGTATAAGACATCACTTCAAAATATTGCAACCGATGAATCAAAAAATGCTACAAACTAAACCACCTAAATCGAGGTTTGACTAACAATTAACAGTTTTTTCTATGGCATCCATAATCATCGAACACTTTATATGATCTCAACCATAGAATCTCTTTCAATAATTTACCTCATAATCACAGATCCATTTAATCGTAAACAGGACCATAGATCATGACTATTAATACTGAAATAATTCAGTATTTTTCATCTCATTCGAATCCTATCCAAAATAATTAATTGGTTTAAGAGAAGACCACCAATCATTTTTTATTTCAAATCGAATGGTGTGAAACAAATATGGGGTTGCCATTTGAAAATCTCGAAATATTTCAATTTTAAGTTCCACATTTTCGGAGCAAAATCTTCGAAAAACCTTTCGATTCATCAAAATACCGAATGTACCACATGAATGCTGGGATTATCTACTATAAGACTGCTGAGTTTGGTTTTGTTCGCATATAAAATAATTGAGATATTGCATTTCCAAACTGGCAATGCAGATGTCAAGAATTTCAAGAATTAGTGCATAACTTGGCAACAGTGCATGGCAGAGATATTTTTTTTAGTAGGTTGTACTTGGAGTTTGGTATTGTATCGATACCTAAATAAAAATATAGGTAGTTCCATTTGAAATAAGAAAGAAGATATGCGTTTAAGATAGATGTGGCAACACTTTCGACTTGAAAATATTATAGGCGAAGAGTTCCCTCATCCTCAAGGCTCCACCTAAAATTCCAAAACGAAATATTCACTTGTTATCTAAAACCTTCTAATAGGCCAAGTTAAAAGGAAAACCCTGTATATTATTGAAAATATTTAGTTCATCTGGTTGGGAATGTTGAGCTAGTGAGATTTTCGGTTGTATTGTTACTGTGTCCTCACCTTCTCCATTTCTCCTCGCCATTTTTTTTTTGGTTTTGGCTAATGGACAATCTGCAGAACGATTTGAAAAATGCCTAGATAGTGGAGGTCATAATCGGCCAAATTTGGTTCAAGTCATGATGATAGGGCTGGGCCGGTTTTATCTAAATTTACGATTCCAGGTCGTGAAATGCAGTCCAGATGGAAAGCCCTGAGAGATAGCTACAGAAGGACGATGAGATTGGAGGAGAGAGACAAGGTGCTCGGATTATACCCGAGTCGAAGGACCAAATATTACTATTTCGACCAACTCAACTTCCTCGCCGATCATTGCGGACCAAAAGGGTTAGTTTACCCCCAACTTTCGACCTATTTCCTCCTTGGAAGATCTTTATGGTATATTTTTCAGGGGTAGGTACAAGCAGGAGGAAGACAACCTGGACCAGCAGGACTCGAACGGATCCGCGACCTTGGACTCGGAAGATCCCAACAGTTACATGCAGTTCCATTTCATACCGGTGGAAACGCAGGTGGAAGAGTCGACGCCGAAGAGGACCAAGACGGAGGACGTCGCCGCCCCGGTGGAGCTGTCCGAGCGTATGGTGAAGGTCCTGGAGGACCTCGCCGAGATCCAGAGGAAGGAGAGGGCGGATAACGCGATGGGGAACAAGAACTTCTTGATGTCGCTGCTGCCTTTCATGGATAAACTTTCGAACGAGGAGAATCTGCAAGTGAGGGTGCATTTTATGAACGTCTTGCAGACTTATAGGAGGACCACTGTTAAGAAGGAAAACTGACGTTGGTCCAAGAAGGAGGTATATTTTGCTGGTGGTGCCATGTGACATTGGTGTTTTATAGGTTTCAACATTTGGTTGATTGTGAATATATTTGATGAAATCTTTTATTTTTAATTTCTATTCATGAGATATTTTTATATGAAGTTGATTGAATGAATGGTTGTTGGGAAATTGTAATGACGATAAGACATTCCGAAGGGTTATTTTCTGGTAAGAAATGTTAAGTTTTATACTTATAGGAACTTTAGAACAGTATATTATAAAATAGGGATGTTGCTGCGGATATTGATACTTGAATATTTTTCAATAAATTTTTATGAAGTTAATTCTGACCTTTTATTGGATCCCCTCGATTTTATTGAGTTATTTCAAAGTTTAACTTTAAAGTTCAAAAGACTATGTGTCATTTTTTCTCTTCCTATTACTTTATTTTAAATTTTACTTCTTTATTTTTTCTTTCAATAAGTCATTCAGTCTCGTTCTAGGTCTCTTAATTTTTTTTCAGAGTCGTGGCTTTCAGTATTCCATTGTTTTTCAGTGCTCATTTTGCGTTTTTATATATTCCAGTTGATTTTTTGACGTTCAAGTTGCTTCTGATTTCCTTGATTTCATTTCATCCATGTTTACTTTATCGAATTTCAATTTCTTTTAATATTGTGTTGTCCTTTTTTCGCTCTTTAGGCCTTTGGCGATTTTTCATGGTGGCTGGTTTCCACTCGTGTAACTGTCCAGTTTATCGTTAAATTTTTTGTTATAGCATATTCATTGCTCTTTTTTATCGGGATTTTTAACTGATTGAAATGAGATGATGTCTGGGGTCCAGCTTTCTTTGGTATTCTTTTCTTGTAATTTTCTTCAGTTTAATGAATACTTTGATTTTATCGGATAGTTTATGTTTCTTTTAGTCTATTTCTATTTCTAATGTATCAAAATTGTTCAAAGATAATCTGACAAACAGGCCAACAAATCAATAATTAATCTATGTAAATCCAGATTATTTTGACCATTTTTTCTTCGGGAAAATTGATACATTAAATGGATTTGAATTAGATAACCAGCCCATATTTTTCATTATTTCTTCTTCTGTTGTTTTCTCAATCCATAAACAGCTCAAGAGGATCTAAAGGTAGTTTTAAAAATGATTTTAACTTTGTGATCTTTTTTTTGAGGAATAATACCATTATCAGATATTCCATCTGATTTATTACTATGCAAAATAAATTAAGGCAAATTTGTAGAATGATCACCTCTCGGATTTTGATAGAATTTTTACAGGAGCTGAAATGTACTATTTTTTGGAATATTCTGCCAAGATAAAAGGCTGAAAAATGACTGAGATGACAAGTTATTTCTTTTTTCGCGGCTAACTTTCATGTTATTCATTCATTCCATAACATATTTTAGAGCCTATGAAAATTTTCATCAAAATCCAAGAGGTGATCATTTTCTACACCTTTTCCATTATTTGCAAGTGTTTTGGAGACTAGTCTTAATTGGGTAAGTGGAACCATACAGAGGTGTAGGGGATTTTAGGTAGTTAAAAAACGATTTTCCCAAGTTTTTCTGAAATATTTTGTTCTCTGATATTCTATTTACTTTTATTACAATGCGAAATAAATTATGTCAAATTTGTAGAATATGATCACTACAATGCAAAATAAATTATGGCAAATTTGTAGAATATGGTCATCTCTCGGATTTTGATAGAATTTTTACAGGAGCTGAAATGAACTATTTTTTGGAATATTCTGCCAAGATAAAGGGCAGAAAAATGACTGAGATGACAAGTAATTTCTTTTTTCGCGGCTAACTTTCATGTATTCATTCATTCCATAACATATTTTAGAGTCTATGAAAATTTTCATCAAAATCCAAGAGGTAACCATTCTCTACACCTTTTCCATTATTTGAAAGTGTTTTGGAGACTAGTCTTGATTGGGTAAGTGGAACCATAAAGAGGTGTAGGGGATTTCAGGTAGTTAAAAAAACGATTTTCTCAAGTTTTTCAGAAATATTTTGTTCTCTGATATTCTATTTACTTTTATTACAATGCAAAATGAATTATGGCAAATTTGTAGAATATGGTCACCTCTCGGATTTTGATAGAATTTTTACAGGAGCTGAAATGTACTATTTTTTGGAATATTCTGCCAAGATAAAGGGCAGAAAAATGACTGAGATGACAAGTAATTTCTTTTTTCGCGGCTAACTTTCATGTTATTCATTCATTCCATAACATATATTAGAGCCTATGAAAATTTTCATCAAAATCCAAGAGGTGACCATTTTCTACACCTTTTCCATTATTTGAAAGTGTTTTGGAGACTAGTCTTAATTGGGTAAGTGGAACCATAAAGAGGTGTAGAAGATTTTAGTTAGTTGAAAAAATGATTTCAACTCAAGTTTTTCTCTGAAATATTTTTGTTCTCTGATATTCTTTTTACTTTTATTACAATGCAAAATGAATTATGGCAAAGTTATAGAATATGGTCACCTCTCGGATTTTGATAGAATTTTTACAGAAGCTGAAATGTACTATTTTTTGGAATATTCAGAAAAATGACTGAGATGACAAGTAATTTCTTTTTTCGTGGCTAACTTTCATATTTTTCATTCATACCATAGCATATCAAAGATCCTCTGAAAATATTTATTAAAATTCCAGGGGTTACCGTTTTTTACACCTTTTCCATTATTTGAAAGTGTTTTGGAGAATATAGGAAACTGGGTTACAGAAACCATTGATAGGTCTAGATGATTTTTAAAAAGCTTAAGAAATGATTTCAAGTTTTATTTGAGACTGAAGACATCGAAACAAAATGCAAATGCTCTTTAACGACGATACAGAACAGTTTGCGAAAGAGGACAGAAGAATCCAATTACACAATAAATGGTTGAGTTCTTTTTCATTTGAGAAAGGGGGCACAATAAATCTTTGAGCAAATTAAAAAATTTTAAAAAGTTTTGATTTGCTTTGTTTTTTCGGTGTCGAAGTTTTAATAAAAAACATGTTTTCCTTATTTACTTTGTGGTGTTGATCGGTCTTCCTGTTTATTCGGGACCCAACCTGTGTCCCCCAAATCATCAATCCGTCGCAGAATATCTGAAAAACCACCGGGGGTCAATCCCGAGAATTCCTTACATCTTACCACAGCCGTCTGATTGCCATTCCTTTCCATCCTATTCATTATTCATAACCACCTCTACGCTCCTCCGGATCCGAAAACTACACACTTGTCTTATTCGCCATGGAAAACATCCCATGAACGCAAAGCTACTATTATATATTGCCTAGGGTTCCTCTGCCTGTAGCATGCCATAGCTGGCAGGCGATGGACCAGACATTTTCAGGGGGACGACCCCACGGAAAAGCCGCTCTCAACGGTCTGGTCCGCAACGAGAGGCACCGGCATGGTGCAGGCGTCCAGCTGGAAGACCTCCAGGCGACGCGCAAGCAGGGGACGACTCCGCGTCTGGTCGATTGCCGAGTCCAAGCAAGTAGTTGGCGTATCGTCCGAATCGAGGAACGAAACATTTAAAATTTACCTTTTTTAATAAATAAGAATTTTTGAAATAAATTATGCATCGCGTTGCGTGGTAACCGTTCTTTGTGTTTAGTTTTAATGGCTTCTGAGGAGAACCGGAGAGTTTGAATATATGCACGAGAAAAAGACGAAATATAACCCCAGTTTCATTTCGAGTATCTTGAAAATTTCCTTGAAATCCATCTCAATTTTAGAGCCATTCAAATGAGCGTAATAGGAAATTAACAGCGCCGCCTCGAGCGCAAGAGTAATTCGGCGCAGATAAGAATTCACTTTTCATAACCATAAAGTGTCGATATTCCATAACTAAATAAACGTATGGAATATCCGCCCAGATGGTGTTTAACACTACTATAACTCTGGTGTTATAAGAAATAATAATGGCTCGGAGAATATTATCTCAACATAAAAATACCAATTAGACATGAAAAGCCTTTATAATTTCGAGGTGAATAATTAGGTGTTAAAGAACAGTTCAACACCTAGAATTAGTATCGACGACCGTTATCGGTTTAATAATACAAGATACAGATGAGGAGCACATATTTTGACGACATTTTCGGTTTTGTCTTTCGACTTTCAGATATGCAGAACAATAAGATCTACCGAAAAAGTCAAAGAATGTTAAATTCTTCTTCGGAAAATTCAATAAAATTTCTACGGACTCAACCGTTTTCTTTTAGTCGATGTTTAACAGAAGGAGACATTGCGACTCTTGAAGCGTATATTTCACATATTTGAATGTTTTTTTTTTATTCCATCCAACCAGTGGTTTATCTCGGTTTTCACTACTACCATCCAATGAACCCGTTCGGGGTCTGAATGCGCCGGTTGAATTCATAAATGGGAAAAGTTGTAGAATATGGTCACCTCTCGGATTTTGATAGAATTTTTACAGAAGCTGAAATTTACTATTTTTTGGAATATTCTGCAACGAAAAATGGCGGGAAAATTACCGAGATGACAAGTGATTTCTTTTTTCGCGACTTATTTTCGTGTTATTCATTGATTCCATAGCAATTTTAGAGCCTGTGAAAATTTTATCAAAATTCATGAGTTGATCATATTCTTCACCTTTCTCATTATTCGACTGTGTTTTGGAGACCAGTCTAAATTTGGTTACTGAAACCATAAATAGATGTAGAGGATTTTATGTGAAGAAAAAAAAGATTTTAACTCAAGTTTTTTTAAAAATAATTCGTTTCTCTGATATTCTATTCAATTCATTACAATGCAAAATGAATTACATACTTCAATTTTCGGATTTTGATAAAATGGTCACAAGAGCTAAAATGTACTACATTTTTTGGAATATTCTGCCACGACAAATGGCAGAAAAATGACTGAGTTGACAAGTAATTTCTTTTTTTGCGGCTAACTTTTATGTTACCTATTTATTAATTCCATAACATATTTTAGAGTCTGTGAAAATTTTATCATAATTCAAGAGGTGACCATTTTCTACACCTTCCCCATTAAAAGACTGTGCTCTGGAGACAAGTATAAATAGGGTTACTGAAACAATAAATAGATGTAGAGGATTTTAGGTGGTTAAAAAAATGAAATGTACTATTTTTTGGAATATTCTACCAAGATAAAGGGCAGAAAAATGACTGAGATGATAAGTAATTTCTTTTTTCGCGGCTAACTTTCATGTTATTCATTCATTCTAAAACATATTTTAGAGCCTATGAAAATTTTCATCAAAATCCAAGAGGTGACCATTTTCTACACCTTTTCCATTATTTGCAAGTGTTTTGGAGACTAGTCTTAACTGGGCAAGTGAAACCATAAAGAGGTGTAGGGAATTTTAGGTAGTTAAAAAAATGATTTTAACTCAAGTTTTTTCAGAAATATTTCTGTTCTCTGATATTTTATTCAATTCATTACAATGCAAAATAAATAATGGCAAAATTGTAGAATATGATAACCTCTCTGATTTTGATACAATCTTTGCAGAAGCTGAAATGTACTATTTTTTGGAATATTCTACAACGACAAATGGCGGAAAAATGACGTAGATGATAAGTAATTTCTTTTTTCGCGGCTTATTTTCATGTTATTCATGATTTCCATAACATATTTTAGAGCCTGTAAAAATTTCATCATAATTCAAGTGTTGATCATATTCTACACCTTCCCTTGTATTTGACTGTGTTTTGGAGACTAGTCTAAATTGGGTTACTGAAACCATAAATAGATGTAGAGGATTTTAGGTAGTTGAAGAAAATGATTATAAATCAAGTTTTTTTTAGAAATAATTCTGTTCTCTGATATTCTATTCAATTCAATGCGAAATAAATTATGGCAAATTTGTAGAATATGGTCACCTCTCGGAATTTGATAGAATTTTCACAGGAGCTGAAATGTACTATTTTTTGGAATATTCTGCAACGAAAAATGGCGGGAAAATTACTGAGATGACAAGTGATTTCTTTTTTCGCGACTTATTTTCGTGTTATTCATTATTTCCATAACATATTTTAGAGCCTGTAAAAATTTCATCATAATTCAAGTGTTGATCATATTCTACACCTTCCCTATTATTTGACTGTGTTTTGAAGACTAGTCTAAATTGGGTAACTGAAACCTTAAATATGTGTAGGGCATTTTTAGTTAAAAAAGTGATTTTAACTTGTTTTTTTTTCAGAAATATTTCTGTTCTCTGATATTCTATTTAATTTATTACAATGCAAAATAAATTTTGGCGAAGTTGTAGAATATGGTAACTTATAAAATATTTACAGGAGCTGAAATGTACTATTTTTGGAATATTCTGCCACGATAAATGGTCCTTTCATTTCTATAACCTTCAAAAGATCATCGATATCATCAGAAAAACTCAATTTTTTTTTTATTCTCTAACATACTTCTGTGTTCATTGTCAGTACGGCAAAGTCGGCAAATACCTACCATCATTTCATTTTTATAACCTTCTAAAGATCATCAATATCATCATATTTTAGAAACTTCAAAAGATGGAACCACCGTACTATATTGAATATACATAGTAGACAACTCAATTTTAGTCTGTGTACCAAAATGATCCTCTGTGTTTATTGTCCGTATGACAAATACTGTCATTTCATTTTGATAACCTCCAAAAGATTATCAATATCATCAGAAAAACTCAGTTTTTTTTCTATGTACCCTAACATACTTCTGTGTTCATTGTCAGTATGACAAATACTGTCATTTCATTTTTATAACCTTCAAAAGATCATCGATATCATTAGAAGAACTCTTTTTTTTCTGTGTACCCTAACATACTTTAGTGTTCATTGTCAGTATGGAAAATACCCAGTGTCATTTCATTTTCATAACCTTCAAAAGATCATCAATATCATCATATTTTATAAACTTCAAAAGATGGAACCACCGAACTATATCGAATATACATATTAGAAAACGCAATTTTTTTTCTGTGTACTAAAATGATCTTCGGTGTTCGTTGTCAGTATGACAAACACTGTCATTTCATTTTTATAACCTACAAAAGATCATCACTATAATCAGAAAACCTCAGTTTTTTTTCTATGTACCCTAACATACTTCTGTGTTCATTGTCAGTATGACAAATACTGTCATTTAATTTCTATAACCTTCAAAAGATAATCAATATCAACAGAAAAACTCAGTTTTTTTTCTGTATACCCTTACATACTTTAGTGTTCATTGTCAGTATGAAAAATACCTAGTGTCATTTCAATTTCATAACCTTCAGAAGATCATCAATATCATCATATTTTATAAACTTCAAAAGATGGAACCACCGAACTAAATTGAATAAAAATATTAGAAAACTCAATTTGTTTCCGGTTTACCAAAATGACCTGCAGTGTTCATTGTCAATATGACAAATAATGTTATTTAAGAAGAACGGAAGAAGATGGCTGAATCCCCTAAAATCCCTCAGGCGGATTTCGCCCATCAGTGAACATAACCGGCGCATTCAGACCCCGAACATACCCTGAAAATTTCTCTGGACCTCTTCTTCCGAGAGTTATCGTGTTTCCGGCCAACCAGACGGGCAGAATTGAATTTGACTAAGAATTCTTCATCTGTGACTTTTATGAGTCTGTCATTTCTCGGAAATATGGTTTAACTTTACGTTTTTCAATGCAACTTTCAAAAATCATATCTCATGAACCACAAGCTTCCCGAAGTCGAGACTGGTACCAATCGATTTTTCATCTAGAACTGCGTCTAAAAAAAAAACAACGATAATTTCGTGAAATGAAGGTAGAAAAAAAAACGACGTGAAGAGGAAATAATACCCCTTCGTGCGAAATTCGCAGCGTTCTCTCGGCCTCCTAGAAGCGGCCGCGCCACGTCGAAAACGCAGAGCCCCCGATTTCCCCCGGCCAAGACCCCAGCACGAACGCCAATCATTCCGTGATCCTCTGCAAGTTGCATCCGTTCAGCTGTTCCACCGTCGCCGCCGTCCACATTTCGAACGTTCTGTGAAGAATCTCTCGGATTTTACGAACGAAGCAAAAAAGATCGGGATCCCACACACACGCAAGCTTCCAAGGGACCGAAGGAGCGGTTCGAAATTCTCGACCCAGTCGGCCAGCCCGTTATCGATCATCAGGCACCAGGTCCGCCGACGGGCCGGTGGCAGCCTTCCTCTGGCCGCCTGCACCATGTCACTCGATTGTGAAGTCGGCCAGACAGGGCCTCCAGATACAGGATATCTTATGAAAATAAAAATGGTCACGTGACCCCTCCCCGCCGCGTCGCCTCCCCCCTCGCCCGCGCCGCGACTGTCGTGAACGGTGATAAGGTTTCTGGGAAAAGACGCAACGTACAAGGAATTACTGTTAGGATGATAAAGCGTGATGAACGCCCGGTAGATTACGAGGAGGAATGTTTCTTGCCGCGTTGAAATGTGCGAGTGCATGTAGTTTTTCGCTAACAAGACGAGGCGAAGGTAGGTATCACCAGGTTGGCCAGACTTGGAGGAGTTGAGACATTTTGGATGTGTCACAAGTTCAAATATGTCACCTGCGTATCCGAAACTCTAGGCGAAGGACCCATGAAGAAAATTTCGAATTATACGAAATATATGAATTTCTCATGATCAGATCAGAAGAACTCAATTGTCCTTTCACGTAAAACAGCACAAAAGCTGAATTTCTACATATGTAATTCATTTCATGAATGACCCATATGTAAACACAATTTTCCAGCAGGATACCTATAGAATAGTTTTTGAGATACCAAAATTTCAAAAAAATTTTCTAGAAATACGGTCCTCAGGAATGGATATTTTTAGAATGATCTAGACAAACAACCTCACATGGCTGAATCTACGAAATCCTCCGGCTGATTTCCCCCAATTATGAATTTAACCGGCGCATTCAGACCCTGAACGGGTTCATTGGATGATAGTAGTGAAAACCGAGATGTGTCTTCAGTCTGAAATAAAACCTGCATTAGAATCATTTCATGAATTACCTCAAAATCCTCTGGACCTTTTGATGGTTTAAATTTCCAATATTCTCCGAAACATTTTCGAATAATAGGAAAAGTGTAGAAAATGGTAACTTCTTGGATTTTGATAAAAATTTTCACAGGATCTTGAATATGCAATGGAATGAATGAAAAATATAAAAGTTAGCCGCGAAAAAAGAAATTACTTGTCATCTGAAGGTTATAAAAAGGAAATGACAGTAGGTATTTGCCATACTCACAATGAACACTAAAGTATGTTAGAGTACATAGAAAAAAAATTGGGTTTTTCTGATGATAGCGATAATCTTTTGAAGGTTGTAAAACTGAAATGACATTATTTGTCATACTGACAACGAACAACGAAAAAAATCGAGTTTTCTAATATGTATATTCAATATAGTTCGGTGGTTCCATCTTTTGAAGTTTATGAAATATGAATTTTATGATCTTTTGAAGGTTATAAAAATGAAATGACAGTATTTGTCATACTGATAATGAACACAGAGGTATGTTGGGGTACATATAAAAAAAAACTGAGTTTTTCTGATAATATTGATGATCTTTTGTAGGTTATAAAAATGAAATGACAGTGTTTGTCATACTGACAACGAACACCGAAGATCATTTTGGTACACAGAAAAAATATTGAGTTTTCTAATATGTATATTCAATATAGTTCAAGGGTTCCATCTTTTGAAGTTTATAAATTATTATGATATTGATGACTTTTTGAAGGTTATAAAAATGAAATAACAGTGGGTATTTGTCATACTGACAATGAGCACTAAAGTATGTGAGGGTACACAGAAAAAAAAAATTGAGTTTTCTGATTATATCGATGATCTTGAAGGTTATTAAAATGAAATGACAGAATTTTTCACACTGACAATGAACACCAAAGATCATTTTGGTACACAGAAAAAAAATTGAGTTTTCTAATATGTATATTCAATATAGTTCGGTGGTTCCATCTTTTGAAGTTTATAAAATATAATGACATTGATGACCTTTCGAAGGTTATAAAAATGAAATGATAGTAGGTATTCACATACTGACAATGAACACTAAAGTATGTAAGGGAACACAGAAGAAAAAATTGAGTTTTTCTGATTATATCGATGATCTTGAAGGTTATTAAAATGAAATGACAGAATTTTTCATACTGACAATGAACACCAAAGATCATTTTGGTACACAGAAAAAAAAATGAGTTTTCTAATATGTATATTCAATATAGTTCGGTGGTTCTATCTTTTGAAGTTTATAAAATATTATGACATTGATGACCTTTTGAAGGTTATAAAAATGAAATGATAGTAGGTATTCGCATACTGACAATGAACACTAAAGTATGTAAGGGAACACAGAAGAAAAAATTGAGTTTTTCTGATTATATCGATGATCTTTTGAAGGTTATAAAAATGAAATGACAGAATTTGTCACACTGACAACGAACACCAAAGATCATTTTGGTACACAGAAAAAAAATTGAGTTTTTTAATATGCATATTCAATATAGTTCGGTGGTTCCATCTTTTGAAGTTTATAAAATAGATATGATGATATTGATGATCTTTCGAAGGTTATAAAAATGAAATGACATTAGGTATTTGTCATACTGACAATGAACACTGAAGTATGTGAGGGTACACGAAAAAAAAAATTGAGTTTTTTTGATTATATCGATGATCTTGAAGGTTATTGAAATGAAATGACAGAATTTTTTATACTGACAATGAACACCAAAGATCATTTTGGTACACAGAAAAAAAATTGAGTTTTCTAATATGTATATTCAATATAGTTCGGTGGTTCTATCTTTTGAAGTTTATAAAATATTATGACATTGATGATCTTTTGAAGATTATAAAAATGAAATGATAGTAGGTATTCGCATACTGACAATGAACACTAAAGTATGTAAGGGAACACAGAAGAAAAAATTGAGTTTTTCTGATTATATCGATGATCTTTTGAAGGTTATAAAAATGAAATGACAGAATTTGTCACACTGACAACGAACACCAAAGATCATTTTGGAACACAGAAAAAAAATTGAGTTTTCTAATATGTATATTCAATATAGTGCGGTGGTTCTATCTTTTGAAGTTTATAAAATATTATGACATTGATGATCTTTTGAAGATTATAAAAATGAAATGATAGTAGGTATTCGCATACTGACAATGAACACTAAAGTATGTAAGGGAACACAGAAGAAAAAATTGAGTTTTTCTGATTATATCGATGATCTTTTGAAGGTTATAAAAATGAAATGACAGAATTTGTCACACTGACAACGAACACCAAAGATCATTTTGGAACACAAAAAAAAAATTGAGTTTTCTAATATGTATATTCAATATAGTTCGGTGGTTCCATCTTTCGAAGTTTATAAAATATGATGATATTGATGATCTTTTGAAGGTTATGAAAATGAAATGACACTGGGTATTTGTCATACTGACAATGAACACTTAAGTATGTAAGGGTACACAGAAAAAAAATTTAGTTTTTCTGATGATATCGATTACCTTAGAAGGTCATAACAATGAAATGATAGTAGGTATTTTCTATACTGACAATGAACACTAAAGTATGTTAGGGTACACAGAAAAAAAAAGTTTTTCTGATGATATTGATGATCTTTCGAAGGTTATAAAAATGAAATGACAGTATTTGTCATACTGACAATGAACACAGAAGTATGTAAGGGTACATAGAAAAAAAAAACTAAGTTTTTCGGATGATATTAATGATCTTTTGAAGGTTATAAAAATGAAATGACAGTGTATGTCATACTGACAACGAACACCGAAGATTATTTTGGTACACAGAAAAAAAATTGAGTTTTCTAATATGTATATTCGATATAGTTCGGTGGTTCCATCTTTTGAAGTTTATAAAATATGATTATATTGATGATCTTCAGAAGATTATGAAAATGGAATGACACTAGGTATTTGTCATACTGACAATGAACACTAAAGTAGGTAAGGGTATACAGAAAAAAAACTGAGTTTTTCTGATGATATTGATGATCTTTTGTAGGTTATAAAAGTGAAATGACAGTTTTTGTCATACTAACAACGAACACCGAAGATCATTTTGGTGCACAGAAAATATTGAGTTTCTTATATTTATATTCAATATAGTTCGGTGGTTCCATCTTTTGAAGGTCATAAAATAAAATGACAGTGCTTTTCATATTTTTTAGAGTATCATAATTAGTTAAAATATTCTGTGAAGTACTAATGGAAGTTATGAACCTTGGAATAAGGAATAAAATTGGCAAATTCAATAATTAGAAACTATTCATTCCACACGTATAATCCAAGAAAATCTTCTATTATTCATTTCGTCTGAAAACGCTGTTATTCATCCCCCCCTCCCATACGAAATTCCTGTAAACCCATTGTTCCACGAGAACACCGCTCTCCGTCCGTCCAGTGACAATACCCGATGAACGGTTAACCTTAAACCTAGACTGAATTTCAAAAGCAACTTGTCAAGTGTCAGGAAACGAAGGGAGACGAAATACAACGGCGGGAGAGAGAGAGGAGAGACTCTGATCAAAGGCAGATTTCAGGTAAGTTGCCGAAGTCAGGTAGAAAACCATAGTACGAAAGAAGATGGACCATGGACCGAAACGTATTGGATTTATTATTGTGACCACAAATGCATTATCAACTCGATTTTGAGAGGAATTAATAGGAAAATCGATCGATGGTTCGGGGAAAATGAACTAAGTTGAGAAACGTCATCGGATTTCTGTGGTTGCTTTTCGATAATCATCGAGTATAATTAATCGTTTCAAATTGTCATATGAGGAACTGAAATATGAACCTTTTTCCTTATAAATTCCACGATTTAAAAGATATTGGGAAAAACACTGGGCCGACCAATATAACAGTCATTTCAGATCAATCTTTGAAGATGATTTTTTTTTCTACTGTGGGTACATAGAATGACAAAGATCATTAATATTTCTCTGCATCACTCGATTGCCATTGTTATTCCTGCTGTTGTCTTTCTTTCTCTATTGAAATTTCCAGAAACAGCCTGAAATTGTGTTGTGTTGTGTATTTGAGAGAACATCCACCATCCACTGAAGGTAAGAAATTAAAATTTTTAATCCTTCTTCAACCATTTCGGTTCGACATTGAAAATACAAACTCTCATCGACGCATACCACAATTCGTTTGTATTGTTGCAGAAATAATTGCACTGGTCAATGTTTACCTACCGCTAATCTACGTGACCGTGCTACCAGGAAATTATTATGCCTTATTATTTATGACTAATTCGTGATACAATGTTCTCTGCACTCGTTCTGTGAGGTGGTTCAAAAAAAATCAGAAGACAATTCTTTGCACCGCAATGTTTTTCGTGAAAGTCCTTGACCTCGTTTGAAGGAATTATGTGTTCAAATGTCTCGAAATCGGCAATTTTCTCCAGATGAAGGTCGATGAGACGATAGCCTATAAATTCAATCAAGCATTGTGAAATACCATGAGAGAGGTGCAACAAAACATGAATCATTGAATTTCGATTGCAATTGGAGGACATTCCAGGGCCCATTCAGGATGATTGGTTATGAACTGGTTTTAAATCAGTTCATAATCTTCATTCATCGTCCTCTGGAGGAAAACCAATGTTTATCCTGGCTGAACTTTTTTTTTGGAATGTGGAAATTATCTGCCTTCCGGAGTTAGTTGGTACAGAAATCAGTTGCTGTCTAGCATCCGATCCATAAACTTTGAAGGCTAAAATTGGAGAAAGTTTCTCTGAAATTTACTCTTTGGAACATTTCGAAGCATCAAAAATTAGAGAAAAGCACTGACGTTGAGTCAGGAGCTTTCACAGACTCATTTCTATGTACCAAACCGATCTGTTATTTAATTTTCATAACTTCAAAAGATTGAATCAACGAATTGAATTGAATATATCAGAAAAAATTACGAAAAGTTCTGCCCCGAAGTCAGGAGCTTTTGAGCGCTCGTACATCCACCTTGTAGGTAGATTCGCATTTTCCAGTTTTAGAAATCAATTGAAGGAATTTTCGACAGCTGTCAAAAAAATTCTCCAGACTTCATGTCAGTGCTTCAGCTGACCAATTTTTTTCGATAATTCGCTAGAATTTTCTACGGTATCTATGGTCTTGGTGATGCGATCTGGACAAAATTAGTAGTTTGAATACAATATTCTTCAGGTAGTTGTAAAATTGCATTCCAATCCAATCAGTAGTTTCGAAATTATCAGGAAAAAAATATTTTGAACGGCCATATTTACGGAACCCCTAGTCTAATTTTGCTCATTGATAAACTTGACCGTTAAATTCGCGATCCAAATCTACCCTGAAAATTTCAAGTTCCCAGGCCTTTCCCTTCGGAAGTTATAATTTTTTATGGTTTCTATGGTTCTGGTCATGCGATCTGGTCAAAATGTTGCTTTAATATATCATTCTCGATAAAAATACGAAATTTTATCTCGATCGAATCCGTTGTTTCGAAATTAGAGAAAACAAAATTTCAAACGACCGTATTTACGGAACCCCTAGTCTAATTTTGCTCATTGATGAACGTGAACGCGACATTTCAGATCCACACCTATCCTGAAAATTTCAAGTCCTTAGGCCTTTCCGTTCGAAAGTTATGACTTTCTATGGTTTCTATGTTTCTGGTCATGCGATCTGGAGAAATGTAGCTTGAATATATCATTCTCCATTAGTATACAAAATTTCGTCACGATCGAATCTGTAGTTTTGAAATGATCAAGAAAACTAAATTTCAAACGACCATATTTACGAAATCCCCTAGTATAATTTTGCTCATAGATAAACGTGATCAGGACATTCGAGATCCACACCTATCCTGAAAATTTCAAGTCCCTAGGCATTTCCGTTCAAAAGTTACGATTTTCTATGGTTTCTATGGTTCTGGTCATGCGATCTGGACAAAATTTCACATGTACCTTAAACACCTCATTTTCCATTTGAGTGCAAAATTTCATCTCGATTAAATCTGTAGTTTCCAAGTAATCAGGAGAACAAAACTTTGAACGGCCATATTTACGGAACCCCTGGTGGAATTTGGCCCATTAACGGACTTAACCGAGGCATTCGGGAACTGAACTCACAGTGAAAATTTCAAGTCTCTAGATTGCTCCGTTCGAGAGTTATCGTGCTTACGGACGGACGGACAGACTCGAATTTTCCGACGGATTCGTCATCAGTGAGTCGAACATAATGGTTTGAGACCATTTTAGGCTCAAAATTCGAAAAATACAGAAATCGTGACGAATAGTATAGCCCTCGTGTAAGTAGTACGAGCGCTCAAAAATCCACTGCACAAAGCGGCATTTGTTCATTTTTAGTATGACAAATACTGTCATTTTATTTTCATTAACTTCAAAAGATGGAATCAATTTTTTTCGTGTGTACCGAAACGGCCTTCAATGTTCATTGTTCATAGTGTCATTTTATTAACATAAACTTCAATGGACGGAATCACAGAGTTATATTGAATTCATCAGGAAAACTCACTATTATTTCTGTGTACCAAAATTGCCTTCAGTGTTCATTGTCAGTATGACGAATACTTTCATTCTCTTTTAATAAACTCAATTGAAATATGGAATCACCGAATTATATTGGGTATATCAGAAAAACTTAAAATTTTTTTTTTGTTCCAAAACGGCCCTTAGTTCATTGCAGTGGCGGCTCGTGAGCTTTCAATCAGAGGAGGCCAAGCAAAAAATACAGGGTGTTTCATAATATATGCGCAGAATTTCAGAATGTGATAGCTCGTCCAAAAATATGAAAAAAGTTTCTATTAACTCACCCTCTAAAATGCACCATTTTCGAATTTGAAATTGAAAAAAAAAATCGGTTTTTGCGAATATCACCGAAACCTTTTATCGTACAGAAAACAGCTTTCGTGAGCATTTTCTAATCATAATAAGCAATGTTTTGTGCGGATTTTTTTTTTGTCCCAATTGGTGAAGGTTTTGAAGGGGTACTGGGTGTATTTCTACCCAACTTCTACGCTAATCGAAAAAGTACGGTTTTCGAGACGCCAATTTTAACTGCTAATGTTTTCTTCGAAATATACTCCTGGTCATACGCTCTATAGTCGACCGTTTTCGATAAAAATCAACTTTTATGTTGAAAAACATGGTCTTCACAAACTGTCAACCCTTTTATACGTCAAAAACTTCAGGTTTACAATATGAAATTATTTTTTGAACCACTGAGCAATCTTTGGAAGAACTTATTAGATTACGTTAATAGTAATGATAATATTTTTGGACGATCTATCACATCCTGAAATCCTGCGCATATATAATGAAACATCCTGTATAGATATACCATTAGATAGTTGATCTATGATAGTTTGCCTAGCCTATGACCCTGATCAAGTGAATTTACAATATCGAGCTTTACGAATAATTTGAATTTAATTGATACCCCTAAGTGAGATTTTTATCTGCTATGTCTTTCAATAGACCTCTGTAAATTTTTTAAATCCGAATAGCCTAATTTTGACCACACATTGTTTTCTGAATCGTCCCTATGATACGATATTAAAAATAAATAGAAACAGGTGGTATAGTGTAGTGATTCCGATCCTTCCTAATCGCCGAGGCCGAGGTTCATATTCGGGGTTGATCGGGCCATCGAGCTAGACGAATATACAAGGGGAAATCTGCCTCCGTCACGTGATTTACAGACCGAGTTTTGATTGGACGCAGCTTCGTATCTGCAGAAATTCGAAATTTTACATTCAAGATTCGAGGGGATCTCGATTGTCGACTGGAGCTGGTCCGAGCTGAGCCTCCGCGGATGGACTTATGGGGTCTGCTGTATTCCCATGATTCGCATGCCTGTAGTACGGTGCAGCGATGCGCAATCTCCTCAGTTTTAGAGTATGTTGCGGAGAATGTATAAACGACATAAACGTGATGAAATATTGGGGTGAAGAATATCCAGAAATTTGAATATTCTATTGATTCAGGTTGACATAATATAGATGAACTTGAACTAAGAATTAAATATAATGCAGTAAAATTTGGGGAGGCTTGGCCTCCTCTGCCTCCTCTGAGCGGCCGCCACTGGTTCATTGTCAGTATGACAATTACTGTCATTTTATTTTTATAAACTTCAAAAGATGGAATCACAGAATTATATTGAATATATCAGGAAAACTCACTATTATTTCTATGTACCAAAACGGACTTCAGTATTCGCTGTCAGTATGACAAGTACTGTCATTTTATTTCTATAAACTTCAAAAGATGGAATCATAGAATTATATTGAATAACTGAATTTTTTCCTGCGTCCCAAAACGGATTTCAGTGTCCGTTGTCAGTATGACAAATACTGTCACTTCATTCCATAAACTTCAGAAGATGGAAACGACGAATAATATTGAATATATCAGAAAAACTTTTTGGGCAAAACGATAATGTTGAAAACTTTCCTTCATCTTCAATTATAGCACCCAAACTACCCTCGTGTTTCAACAAAGCAAGAGCGCATTCAAATGCACTTATTCTCATGTTATTAATAGTTTTAATTGCATATTCTTATTCTGCATTACGATGTTGAAACGTCCATCAATTATCCCAGCATAGTTCTGTAGGATCTGAGGCTATCATTAAGCATTTGTCGGATAATGCATGAATTAATGATTGCATCTACACACAAAAATATTTGCGGTTGGATGTGTTTCTTGTTTACCATTGATAAAGTCGTAGGTTTATTTTTAAAGGATGACGGACTACAGTCAGCTTACGTCATTCGGCAAGTGCACCTTTTGAATGCAGGAATATTTCTACATTTTTAATCGTCCAAGAGTTCAATATTGAGTGGAAAACTTTTTAGCTGTTCCACGTGGGAAATTGAATTTTTCTGATCTGGGTTTCGATCGATCGAATCGAATTTTTTTCGATCGGGCCGGACCGGAAGGTGGTAGGAGCAGGTGGATGACACACCGCTGCATCCCCCTGTTCCACCGCCGGTAGGGGGCGCCGCGCGGTTACCACCTCGTACGATCGGCGTGGGGACCTGCATGAACGTACACAAAGCCGAATTTATGAATAATTCACCTACTTCCTGTACTTGAAAAGTGCGTGAACGACGTTTCGAATTACCTGGCCTACGTTCGTGCACGTCGTCGTCGTCGGGGTTTCGCGTGCGGCGTTGCCTGCGTCACGGCCCGAAACCTCCGACCAGGAAGGAAATGCGCTGTCTGTTCAACAGTAATTTATTTTTCCAGTTCCATTGCCGTGTTATCGTATAACTGAACTGGCTGTTCCGAATGTGGAATTCCATGTTTTCGGTTTATTGTTCACGTCGATGTACCTTCAGGATCGTCCGAGGAAAACAAATTTTTGCGATGAATTTTTGAAATTTTTTCTCACAATTTTCCCCCCCATGAATTTCGGCGATCCCACTTACTGAAGTTTATGAAAATGAAATATGTAGCAGTATTTGTTATGATGACAATGAATGTTGAAGGCCGTTTTGGTACACAGAAAAATATTGAATTTTTCTGATATATTCAACTCAATTCAGTGATTCCGAATTTTATGAAAATTAAAAGAAGGCCATTTTGGTACACAGAAGAGAAAAGTTTTTTAATATACTCAATATAATTCGGTGATTCCATCTTTTGAATTTTACAAAAATGAAATGACATTATTTGTGACATGAACACAGAAGGCCGTTTCGGTACACAGAAAAAAGAATTGAATTTTTCTGATATATTTAACTCAATTCAGTAATTCCAAATTTTATAAAAATAAAATGAATACTATTTTAGTAAACAGAGAAAAAAATTTTTTTTAATATATTCAATATAATTCGGTGATTCCATCTTTTGAAGTACATATTTATATGAAAAAAATTATGACAGTATTGTTGAAGTGAATACTGAAGACTGTTTTGATACACAGAAAAAAAATGTTCTGATATATTTAATTCAATTCAGTGATTCCAAATTTTATAAAAATTAAATGAAGGCTATTTTGGTACACAGAAGAGAAATTTTTTTTTGATATACCCAATATAATTCGGTGATTGCATCTTTTGAAGTTTACAAAAATGAAATGACATTATTTGTGACATGAACACAGAAGGCCTTTTCGGTACACAGAAAAAAGAATTGAATTTTTCTGATATATTTAACTCAATTCAGTAATTCCAAATTTTATAAAAATAAAATGAATACTATTTTAGTAAACAGAGAAAAAAATTTTTTTTAATATACTCAATATAATTCGGTGATTCCATCTTTTGAAGTACATATTTATATGAAAAAAATTATGACAGTATTGTTGAAGTGAATACTGAAGACTGTTTTGATACACAGAAAAAAAAATGTTCTGATATATTTAATTCAATTCAGTGATTCCAAATTTTATAAAAATTAAATGAAGGCTATTTTGGTACACAGAAGAGAAAAATTTTTTTGATATACTCAATATAATTCGGTGATTGCATCTTTTGAAGTTTACAAAAATGAAATGACATTATTTGTGACATGAACACAGAAGGCCGTTTCGGTACATAGAAAAAAGAATTGAATTTTTCTGATATATTCAACTCAATTAAGTAATTCCAAATTTTATAAAAATAAAATGAATACTATTTTAGTAAACAGAAAAAAAAAATTTTTTTAATATACTCAATATAATTCGGTGATTCCATCTTTTGAAGTACATATTTATATAAAAAAAATATTACAGTATTTTTGAAGTGAATACTGAAGACTGTTTCGATACACAGAAAAAAAAATTTTCTGATATATTTAATTAATAAAAACTGATTCCAAATTTTATAGAAATTAAATGATGGCCATTTTGGTACACAGAAGAGAAAAGTTTTTTTAATATACTCAATATAATTCGGTGATTGTATCTTTTGAAGTTTACAAAAATGAAATGACATTATTTGTGACATGAACACAGAAGGCCGTTTCGGTACACAGAGAAAAAAATTGAATTTTTCTGACATATTTAACTCAATTCAGTAATTCCGAATTTTATGAAAATAAAATGAATACTATTTTAGTAAACAGAGAAAAACATTTTTTTTAATATACTCAATATAATTCGGTGATTCCATCCTTTGAAGTTCATTAAAATGAAATGGCAGTTTTTGTGACACGAACACTGAAGGCTCTTTTTGGTAAACAAAAAAAAAATTTAATTTTTCTCAAATATTTGATACCCTATTTGATTCAATTCAATGATTCCAATTTTTATAAGAATAGAATGAAGGCCAGTTTGGTACACAGAAAAAAAAAGTTTTTTTATTATACTCAATATAATTCGGTGATTCTATCATTTTAAGTTTATACGAATAAAATGACAGTTTTTGTGACTTGAACACTTGGAACACAGAAAAAAAAAAATTAAATTTTTTTGATATATTCAATTCAATTCAGTGATTCCAAATTTTATAAAAATAAAATGAAGACCATTTCGGTACACAGAAGAAAAATAGTTTTTCTAATATACTCAAAATAATTCGGTGATTCCATCTTTTGAAGTTTATAGAAGTTAAATTACTATGTTTGTGACGTGAACACTGAAGGCCATTTTGGTACACAAGAAAAAAATTGAATTTTTCCGATATTGTAATTCGATTCAGTTATTCCAAATTTTATAAAAATAAAATGAAGGCCATTTTGGTACACAAAAAAAAAGGTTTTTCTAATATACATACTATAATCTGGTGATTCCATCTTTTGAAATTTATTAAAATAAAATAAAAACAATTTTTGTAACATGTACACTGAAGGCCGTTTCGATACACAAGAAAAAAATTTAATTTTCCTGATATATTTAATCCAATTCAGTGATTCCAAATTTTATAAAAATAAGGTGAAGACCATGAAGACACAGGAAAAAAAAGTTTTTCTAATATACTCAATATAATTCGGTGATTCCATCATTTTAAGTTTATACGAATAAAATGACAGTTTTTGAGACTTGAACTGAAGGCCGTTTTGGAACAGAAAAAAAACTGAATTTTTTTGATATTGTAATTCGATTCAGTCATTCCAAATTTCATAAAAATAAACTGAAGACCATTTTGGTACACAGAAAAAAATTTTTTTTATAATATTTATACTCAATATAATTCGGTGATTCCATCTTTTGAAGTTTATAAAAATAAAATGACAGTTTTTGTGACATGAACACTGAAGGCCGTTTTGGTACACAGAAAAAGAAGTGAATTTTTCATATATATTTAATTCAATTAAGTGATTCCAAATTTTATAAAAATAAAATTAAGGCTATTTTTCTACAAAGAAAAAAAAAATTTTCTATTATACTCAAGATAATTCAGTGATTTCATCATTTGAAGTTTATAAAAATAAAATGACAGTTTTTGTGACATAAACACTGAAGGCCGTTCTGGTACACAGAAAAAAAAATTGGATTTTTTTGATATATTTAATTGAATTCAGTGATTTCAAATTTTGGTGTGGCCATTTCGGTAGACAGAAAAAAAAAGTTTTTCTAATATATACATATACTCAATATAATTTGGTGATTCCATCTTTTGAAGTTTATGAATTTCCACTATTTGACCCTATCCAATTTCCAGTTGAATGGTGAACAGAAGATGAAGTAACGTTAGCAATTAAACAAGCAACAATTATTATAGTCATAAATACCCCCATTCAAGCGACTTTTTCAATTGACCAGGAAAAGATGTGGCAGCCGCATCTAATCGACAGTCGTTTAAACGACTCTCCAAGGATTTTCATGACGTCTTCACGTGGCTGCTCCAGTTCTGTAAGTGCAAAATTGCCCTAACACTCGATATCAACTTATAATTCCCTATAATCATTCGTGATTAGGAACGTCGAATGGGAAATTTTCCTATTTGATCTATGATTAGAGCTTTTTTTACGTCATTCGCCAGCGTTGATGATGACACCAGGTTATTCGATATTTTCCTACTCTGCATGGGATGCGACTACCTAATTTTCACCTCATTCCAGATATATTTTTTACTAATTCTGAGAATAGTTCCAACAATAACATGAACACTTCGAACTCATTTCAGACCCCGGTGGGGAATTTCCATCCATCTGAATGTACAGGGAAGGCGAAGCTGATGCAAGTTTCGAATTAGTCAGGTCCAGAAATTAATTTAATTGATACTGATAATTAGTACGTATGGGGGTTTTTTACGACCGAAACACGATGGTAATCGCACTTTAGGGGACAATGAACCCACAGGGGGGGTCACGTTCCATCGAGTATCGTATGGGTCATTTTTATTCGAATTTCAATATCGGCAATTTGAATAACACTTGTAGCGCTCAAATTGAATTTTAATTGACGTTGGTCTCAGTAGAAGCGACTATCTTGAGTGAATTTCGCAGGAGGCGTAATGAAGTATTTCCTGGAGGAATTACGATTTTTTTTAAATCAATTCAACAGATATAATGGAACAAAATTGTTTTTCCACCATTCGGAGTTTCATCGATTCTACATCACCAGAGAAGAATAGAGGACCAATCAATACGATCTCTGGTTTTGGTCCCAGGGAACAAATAGACATACAGAACTATTCAAGAGACTCAAAGGTCCACCAGCGTGTAGTAAATTCGACAATAGTTGTAACAACAAAATATTAAATTTTCAATCTATTATTATGGAAAAAAAATTGTCACATATCCTTCAATATGAGAATTATATGGAAAACTAATTATTCATGAATTTCTTCTATTTATAAGTTGCCAATTCTCAATTTTAAATTATTGACATAACTTTTAGTTCCTTAAATTGGTAGTACTGTCTAACTGTCATCTGTCTGAAATAAAGTTGGAAATGTCAAATAAAACGGTTGACTGAATATCTATCGAATGTTAAAGTTTTTCCAAACGCTTATGTAGAGACTATTTTTCTCAGAATTGATACAGGGATGATGTAAATTCGAGCTCTTCCGGGGTGATAAATAGAAAAACAATTTTCGAAAGGAATATCCGAACGGCCCCCAGCAAGCCCAATAAATTTCATCTGCACCGACTGCCTACTGGGAATATTTCACGTTCCCTTCATTTTATTCGAAGTGTTCGCATTCCTAAGATTTCTCGGGAAAGTCTACAGATATCGATTTCCTTAGTAGGTTTCCGACGCAGCCAGAGAAGCTCGTCCTGTGCGTGGAGGCAATGGGGAATTTTCAGCAGTGCCATTTTATACTGGATTCTTTGAAATATCTTCTTGCTTCAATAAGAATGATCAAAAAGTGTGAGAATCTGAATAATAAAGAAGCCAGCAGATCCATGTTGAAATATAATGGTCCCACTTCGAGATCAGTTTAGTTTAGTGCCAACCTCGGATCTTGTCGACGATTTTTTCTTCGATGCAATTCTGGAAGAAAAAACGAATGGTATCAGTCTGTACTTCAGGAGATTTCTAGTTTAGTAGATATGATTTTCGGGAAGTTGGATTAAAGTACGTGAATATTGACATTTCCAACCATTATTCGACACGTGTCAGTTAGTTAGTACTACCAATATAAGGCGCAGAAAAATCCTATCTCATGTCAATAATTCAAAATTGAGGATCGGCAACTCGCTAAACGTATTAACTACAAAATAAAATGGCATAATTTATCTCAGTTATCAGTTAAATATTAGGATTGATTTGGTTAGGTTGAGTAAGGACAGATTAACAGTTACAAATCTCGAAAAATCATTGAAATAATAGTTTGGGGCTGAGGTGAAGCTTTTTTAGGTTAGGTTAAGTAAGGACATTTCAAATTACAAATCCCACGAAAATCACTTGGTTTGGGTAAAATTAGGTTGGTTCGAAAATTATAATCATTGCATTGGAAATAACAAAATCCTCCAGTATGGTGAAGCAAGCGAATATTAATTTGAACATTTCAATTGAAAAATAGACGATTTCCTCTATATATTAATATTATGAAATGGCCCGAAATACCAAAGAAGAAGAAGAAACTCTATGGAATTATGTTAGGCAATGAAATGTTAAAATTTCTTCGTTTCCCTAGAAATAAAAAAAAAAATCTCTGAAACCATAAGTTTCCTGAGACTGAGACTTGCACCATTCGATTTTTTATCAAAAAGTGTGCTCACAAAAAAAAATCATCGAAATCGGAGGTGGACACTAAAGTAAACTTCATTCCGAAAAAGAGATGCCTCATGAAAAAAATTCGGGAATTATAGAACAACTGTAAATCTTTTATGTAATTATGTTGGTAGCTCGGCTAAAGCTGTCAATTATCAATCAAATTGGCAATGAAATGTCAAAATTTCTTTGTTTACCTAGAAATTAAAGAAAAATAACTCCGAAACCATAAGTTTCCTGAGATTGAGACTTGCACCATTCGATTTTTTATCAAAAAGTGTGTGCACAAAAAAAATCATCGAAATCGGGGGTTGACACTAAAGTAAACTTATTCCCGAAAAACATAGATTGCTCGTGGAAAAATTTTGGGGATTATAGAAAAACTGTAAATCTTTTATGTAATTATGTTGGTAGCTCCGCTAAAGCTGTCAATTTTCAATCAAATTGGCAATGAAATGTCAAAATTTCTTCGTTTCCCTAGAAATTAAAAAAAAATATCTCCGAAACCATAAGTTTCCTGAGACTGATACTTGCACCATTCGATTTCTTATCAAAAAGTGTGCTCACAAAAAAAAATCATCGAAATCGGAGGTGGACACTAAAGTAAACTTCATCCCGAAAAACATAGATTGCTCGTGGAAAAATTTTGGGGATTATAGAAAAACTGTAAATCTTTTATGTAATTATGTTGGTAGCTCCGCTAAAGCTGTCAATTTTCAATCAAATTGGCAATGAAATGTCAAAATTTCTTCGTTTCCCTAGAAATTAAAAAAAAATATCTCCGAAACCATAAGTTTCCTGAGACTGATACTTGCACCATTCGATTTCTTATCAAAAAGTGTGCTCACAAAAAAAAATCATCGAAATCGGAGGTGGACACTAAAGTAAACTTCATCCCGAAAAACATAGATTGCTCGTGGAAAAATTTTGGGGATTATAGAAAAACTGTAAATCTTTTATGTAATTATGTTGGTAGCTCCGCTAAAGCTGTCAATTTTCAATCAAATTGGCAATGAAATGTCAAAATTTCTTCGTTTCCCTAGAAATTAAAAAAAAATATCTCCGAAACCATAAGTTTCCTGAGACTGATACTTGCACCATTCGATTTCTTATCAAAAAGTGTGCTCACAAAAAAAATCATCGAAATCGGGGGTTGACACTAAAGTAAACTTATTCCCGAAAAACATAGATTGCTCGTGGAAAAATTTTGGGGATTATAGAAAAACTGTAAATCTTTTATGTAATTATGTTGGTAGCTCCGCTAAAGCTGTCAATTTTCAATCAAATTGGCAATGAAATGTCAAAATTTCTTCGTTTCCCTAGAAATTAAAAAAAAATATCTCCGAAACCATAAGTTTCCTGAGACTGATACTTGCACCATTCGATTTCTTATCAAAAAGTGTGCTCACAAAAAAAAATCATCGAAATCGGAGGTGGACACTAAAGTAAACTTCATCCCGAAAAACATAGATTGCTCGTGGAAAAATTTTGGGGATTATAGAAAAACTGTAAATCTTTTATGTAATTATGTTGGTAGCTCCGCTAAAGCTGTCAATTTTCAATCAAATTGGCAATGAAATGTCAAAATTTCTTCGTTTCCCTAGAAATTAAAAAAAAATATCTCCGAAACCATAAGTTTCCTGAGACTGATACTTGCACCATTCGATTTCTTATCAAAAAGTGTGCTCACAAAAAAAAATCATCGAAATCGGAGGTGGACACTAAAGTAAACTTCATCCCGAAAAACATAGATTCCGCGAGGAAAAATTTCGGGAATTACAGAGCAAGTGACGAAAAAATCCGAAAGAAGAATTCCGGGAAATTTCGATAAGCTCAGAAACCGCTAGACGGATTTTCACTCATTTCAATAGGTCGATTCCGACAACTAATTTCTATCCGGAAATAATGAAAATATTTGAAAAATTCGTGGCCCTCATATATAATATGGGGTGATAAGGGATCGCAGGGAATAAATTAACATTTCATTATCAGAAACGCGACATGGCCGTTCCGATAACTAGTTCCGACTGCATTTCGAGCTCGTATCTACGAAAAATGATAGATACGAAATCATCCATCATGATCCTCGAGTTCAATTAACCCGATCTTTCAATAACAGCGAAATTGATCTGGAATATGAAAATAACTGGCGCCAAACCACTTCCCATTATCAAGAAATTGTTGCCTCAATAGGACTGATTGATTGCTGTGCGTCATTAGTGGGACTTTTGATAACTAGACCAATAACATCTGCGAACTATCATTATGCGTCTACCAGGAATTATCGCCCAAACAGAAACCAACAAATGTGGCATTTGGGCGAAAAATTTGAATTTTATATGCTTGCGTTGGTACCCCTGGATGTCATTTATTTAAAAATGAAAACGCTATGTCAAAACTAAAACTTTAACAGACACTTCAGATGAATGACAACTGTTATAATTCACGGGTGCCAACACAAGCCACCAAATTGTTTCATTCGATTAAATGATATTGAGGGTATCAAATTTTTTTTTATCTTATCAACAACTTCACTGATAATTCTGTATTGGCCACACGACACTCATCGTCGATTGAAATGTATTGAATTCAGCAGATATCGAAATACTATTGTCTAAAATATATTTTATCGCGCTTAAACCAAAACAACATTGGAGGAATATTCGAAATTGAATCGGGGAACTTTTTAAATTAGGCTCTGTTGAGTAGTTTTTATATCAGATGTTCAACAACCCGATCAGACAAGATCTACACCTCCGATATTGCCAAATATAAGCTAAACAATTTAGTTCACGGTTATTCTTGTGGTATTACAACACTAAAATCTATTTAGGACGACCAAATTCGGTCAGTGAACACAAAATAATTCCTATTCGCTATTGCCGGATCTATATTCGATGTTGCAACAGCGTTCTGCTTGACTAAAGGAGCAGTTTGCACAAGATTATTGTGTTGAATCATTTTTCATTAGAGAGAAATAACAGAAACAATAGAGATAAAAAAAAATAAAGTTTATAAAAAAACACGAAGATTATGTTTCAATAAAAAAAAACTTGAAATCATTTATAGAATAACTTACTAATCTATGATCATTTTGATTTTACATTTCAGGGATAACCCTGTAGCGAGACTATCGAACAAAAGTTTATGAAACAAACCACAGATTCTAAACCAAACCGGCCGTCAGTGCGATAAATGTCATTTCAATTGTCAACGCCAGATCAGAAAAACTCAATTTTTTTTTCACACGGAACAACTCAATTCCTATAGAGCCCATATTATACACGCCTTATTTTAAAACATAAAATTCAAGTAGGATGGGGCGAATAGTATTTTAAAATATGTAATTCTATTTTAGTGATAAGATCCTCACTAAGTTCCACATTAACCTTCGTGCCGTCATTTCACAACCAACTACAAAGTTTCAATTCGACCGCATAGTAATTAATAATGTCAAAACAGAGATAATAGAGATATAAAAATTGAGTTTATAAAAAAACACGAAGATTATGTTTCAATAAAAAAAAACTTGAAATAATTTATAGAATAACTTACTTATCTATGATCATTTTGATTTTACATTTCAGGGATTACCCTGTAGGGAGACTATCGAACAAAAGTTTATGAAATGAACCACAGATTCTAAACCAAACCGGCCGTCAGTGCGACAAATGTCGTTTCAATTTTTAAACCCAGATCAGAAAAACTCAAATCGATCGCATAGTTAAAATGTCAAAACAAACTACAAATTAAACAAAAATTCTTTATATAAATATATTTAACATTCTGCCTTACAGCATTTCGAAATTGTTCCATACTCGTTTACAGATTAACAAAGAAACAAATATATTTACAAATACAAATTCAATATCGAGAACAATGAACAAAATCAAAAATGAAAATTACAAACATATTAACAACTAACAATAATGACATTTATACAATTTCCAAATGAGAACAATTTTGCAACTTCGAAAGATCAAGGTAAAATTTATCGACTGTGTTTGTTCGAAAAAAAATATACAGGTTGAGAATCGATGGAAATAAGTCAGTTCTTTGTTATTCAGTTTTAACATATCGTATATTTACACAAAAATTTCATTAAAGTTTACTGCTTACGTCATTCGTTTTTTGTCTATCACAGCTCTGTCGCGCCCCCAGAAAAAATTCTTAGACCGTCAAGTGGAATTTTGGAATGTGGTCGATAATGGTTATCGACCTTCTTGCATAGTAGGAACGAAAATTCCAAACTCAACGTGAAAAGTTTAATGGTAAGACGTCAATAACTATAATTCACATTTTCTATTTCCATCCGGTTCATTTTCAACATCGAACATTCTCGGAATGAACACAAAATTTAAAATCTGCTTTCAACAGAAATTGGACCCGAGCAAAGTTAATACGGTAGATGAAAGGCAAGATCCTAGATGTAAAAGGAACTCTACTTCTGAATATTGTTTTCGTGGAAATAGGATTAGGTCAGTATGGATTCTATTTTTACCTTCTCGAGAATTCTTAAAAGAATGTTTTCAGAAATATTCAAATACAGACAATTTTGAACGAGAATAATTAAATTTTCATTAGTGTTGTGCTCGAATTAACTGTCTATAGTTCTATAGAGTATAAAATTGTGCCACCTCTATGATCGAGTGGAAGAGACCAATATTTCCACGGAAAATTAAGTAATTAAACATTGAAAGATGAATCTTATACAGGGCTTTTTTGGCGTATAAACAATGTTTAAAATATGTATTCTCGATAACATACGTCAATGAAATATTTTCGAAATAATCACGTGTTAATGTCAAAGTGTTTTCAGGTCACAGATTTATATTTATATACTTTTCATCTACATACTTGGTTTTCATTTGCTCAAAACATTTCCTTCACCGTGGCCGATATCATAGAACTTCCTATTGATGGATGCCAAAAGATTCTAGAATCTTGCCTTCAATTTCCCAGATGTCTTTGAATGGAATATTGAAACTTACATTTCTCCTTCATTGTTGGAGTTTAGAAAGGAATTACAACAATGTTGCCAACATTCCCTCGACGTCGGAAAAGAACCGAACGAAATCCCTAAAATTCATTATTCTAATAACCCTAATTTCACCTAACGTGCCACAATCCCAAATTCAGTACACTCAGCTGCGGAAGTTTCATAATCCTTTCGAGACCGACCGTCGTGATTTTCGTACACCCGTAGAGATCGATGCACTTCAGTCTAGTCAAGGATTCGGCTATCGTTTGCAGTCCTTTATCCGTGACTTTGCTGCACTGTCCGATGTTCAAAGTCTCCAAGTCGTGGAGGGAAGTGGCCACTTTGGAGAGACCCTCGTCCGATACCTGGCAGGCACTCAGCGACAAACTGCGTAAACAGAAGAGTCCTTGGGAGATGTGCACCAGAGCCTGATCGCCGATCTTGTCGCAGAAGGACACGTCCAGGGAGGAGATCCTGGAACCGCCCTCCGCCAGAAAGGCCATGCCGATGTCGGAGATGTTATCACAGGAACGCAGGTTCAACTCTTTCAAATTCGGCATCTTGGCCAGGTATTTCAACCCGCTGTCGGTTATGCTGACGCAGAAACTGAGGTTGATGGCTTTCAGTGACGTCAGGCTGGTGAGGTGTTTCAGGGCTTCGTCGGAGAGCCTCTGGCAGTCCTGGAGACCCAGGAACTCCAGCGATTGGTTGCCTAAGGCCAAGTGTCCTATACCGATATCACTAACGTGCCAACACGACCGCAAGTTCAACTTTTTCAATTTTTTGAGTCCCCACGCTATCAAAGCCAGTCCGGTGTTCGTCACGTTGCAGCAACCACCGAGCTCCAACACTTCCAGGTTTTTGAGGTATTGCGTTATTTTACTGAAGGAGTTATCGGTCACTTGTTTGCACAGGGACAAATTGAGATATTTCAACGACGGAACTTCCTGCACGAACGCCTGGTATATACCCACGTCACACACGTTGTAACAACCACTTAGATTGAGCGATTCCAGGTTCGGAATGCCCTGGACGACGTCCCGTAAGGATCTGCGAAGGGACAGAACCTGCACTTTCTTGATACCCCGCTTGACCAGGGAGGAGAAGAGGGAAGGATTCGGCCTGCGAAGGTGCAACTTGGCCTCGACGCCGCGCCAGACGGACTTCTGGTACGCCGCATCCCTCCAAGCGGTGCACACTTGAGCCGCACGTCCCTTGTCCCGCACGTCCAGATGGCTGAAGATGATGCCGAGGATCTCGGGGTACAGCCGGGATATGTGGGTCTTGCCGTCGTCGAGGTCCTCCTCGCACGCCTCCTCCTCCTGCGGCCGATGGTACGTCCTGAGGTCTTGGACGGGCGTGTGGAAATGCTGGGGTCTGTGGAGTCTTTGGTACGGTTGGAATCTGGGGGACTGATGATGGTGGTGCCTCAGGAGGGCCGCCGTGGACAGCAGAGGCACTGGTAACTCGGTGAACAACACTTGCGCCGGATCTTCCATCATGATGGAAGCACTATTTTAACGTCACGGGCGCAACTCGCATCGAACTCGTACACGTCCTGCCGGCACCAGTCTCATTTCAAAACTGACCGTAGAAGCGGTTATTCCGTAAATGTTGCCAACCTTCCGAAGCGCTGCCATTGGCTGGCGTGCGCACCACGTGAGAGCGGACCTCGTATCGATTCGGTTGCTCACGGCGGCATTTTTAAGTTTCACGAGGCTATTTCTCACCGATAGGAGGGGGGCGCCTCGCAACTGGTGGCCGCGCGCTCGCGCATGCATCGCATACGAGTTTTTTTCGACAACTCGTCGAAATGACGAACGGGTTCCGCTATACAGGGCGTGACAATTTTATTGCGACAGAAATGAGGGGTAGTTTCCTCTATCTCTTTTATATAATCGAACTAACTTTTTGTTGAAAATGCCTGATTCTCCTCTAGATATATCAATACATATACAGGTGGTCCTTAATTGGAGGTACAAACGAAGAAGGGAGATTTCTTGGGTAATTTCAAGAAAAAAAGTTCACAAACGGTTCGTTTTCGAGATACAGGATGTAAAAGTTTGAATTTTTCCAAGTTTTTGAGCGCTCGTACTACTTACACGAGGGCTATAATCATTTCGTCACGATGTCTGTATTTTTCGAATTTTGAGCCGATAATGGTCTCAATCGACTATGTTCGACTCACTGATGACGAATCCGTCGGAAAATTCGAGTCTGTCCGCCCGGCCGTAAGCACGATAACTGTCGAACGGAACGTCCTAGAGACTTGAAATTTTCAGTGTGGGTTCAGTTCCCAAATGCCTCGGTTGAGTTCGTTAATGGGCCAAATTCCACTAGGGGTTCCGTAAATATGGCCGTTCAAAGTTTTGTTTCCCTGATTACTTGAAAACTACAGATTTGATCGAGATGAAATTTTGCACCTGAATGGAAAATGAGGTGTTCAAGCTACATATGGAATTCTGTCCAGATCGCATGACCAGAACCATAGAAACCATAGAAAATCGTAACTTTTGAACGGAAAGGCCTAGGATCTTGAAATTTTCAGGGTGGGTTTGGATCGCGGATATCGCGGTCACGTTCATCAATGAGCAAAATTAGACTAGGAGTTCCGTAAATATGGCCGTTCAAAATATTATTTACCTGATAGTTTCGAAACTACTGATCGGATTGGAATGAAATCATGCACCTAGCTGAGGAATAATGTATTCAAACTACGTGCAAAATTTTGTCCAGATCGCATAATCAAGACCATAGATACCGTAGAAAATTCTAGCGAATTATCGAAAAAAAATTGATCTGCTGAAGCACTGACAAGAAGTCTGGAGTTTCGCCTAAGTTTCAGAATTTTTGACAGCTGTCGAAAATTCCTTCAATTGATTTCTAAAACTGGAAAATGCGAATCTACCTACAAGGTGCATGTACGAGCGCTCAAAAGCTCCTGCCTTCACGGCAGTGCTTTTCGTAATTTTTTCTCATAGCATCTACACTTCACAAGATATTCAACTGAAATTTGGCATAGATATTACAATTGAGAGTTTACACCATGTGACATGCCAATTTCGATAGCAAATCTATAGGGCGATATTTTTCCTGGAACACTGTCCTCTGTTTTCCTCCAGAACTTTTTTTTTGGTTAGCCACTGTTCATTTGAAAAAATGTAGAAAGCAGCTTTGTTATTATACTGAACTTTATTGTCACTTGTAGTTTTGTCGTATCTGCTACCGATTTCGAGAAAAAAATTTTGAACGATTTTCTCGAAATACCCAGAAAAATTCAAATTGTCATAAAAATTCAGTTAGTAATCTGTGGTGAATCAATTCATTGTTTGTTTTGACACATTAAATTAAACTCTCTCACTTGAATATTTTGTGAAGTGTAGATATTATCAGAAAAAAACTTGGAAAAAAATTCGAACTTTAACACCCTGTATCTCGAAAACGAAATGTTTGCGATCATGTTTATGGGACTTTTTTGTCTCAAAATTACCTAAGGAATCTCCCATCTTCGTTTGTACCTTCAATTTAGGAACACCCTGTATATGAAAACAACCATTCTGACAATTCCTAAATAATATGTATTCGAATTGTCATAACTCACGAACTATTAGGGTTAGAGGTTCGTGGTAAAGAATATTCGATGCAGTATTTTTTTCGGTTTTTGAAAAATTTAATTACACGATTTTCTGCCTTTGTGAATTGTGAAATCGAAATTCATCGATCATAGAGAATTCAAATGTCAGTCATCAACAGAAATATTAAATTCAACTCCATTCCATGTAAGAACTAAATAATTTATTATTTATACTCTCAACACTTGATTCGGGCAATTCGTTTGAAGATTCTTCTCAATAAGTTTATAATATGCAAAATCAATAAAATCTGAGAGAAATTCCAGGAATGAGTGAAGAAGTTTTTATACCTACCTAACATTGCAAACGGCTGAACACTTGTTTACAAGAATTCTTTACCTGAATATTGAAATAATATTGCAGAACGGAGGAGTCTTTGTCTCCTGAGTGTACCTGTGCAGAATCTTCTTCAGCATTGCCAAGATCATTTAGAAGCGAATCTTCGAATACATTTTGCTGAAAAATAACGGATTTTTTAAAATTTTGAAATTTATGAGGTTATACAGGATGTCCTAAATTGGAAGAGGGGAGATTCCTCAAGTAATCAAAAAAAAAAAGTCCCATGAATATGGGATCGCAAACGTTTCGTTGTCGAAATACAGGGTATTGAATTTTTTTCTCATAGTATCTACACTTCACAAGATATTCAAATGAAATTTGGCATAGATATTACAATTAACAGTTTACACCATGTGACATGCCAATTTCGATAGCGAATCTACAGGGTGATATTTTTTCTGGGACACTATCCCCTGTTTTCCCCCAGAACTTTTTTTTTAGTGAGCCACTGTTGAGTTGAAAAAAATGTAAATAGCAGCTTTGGTGTTGTACTAATCTTCATGGTCTCCTGTAGTTTTGTCGTATCTGCTACCAATTTCGAAAACAAAATTTGAACAATTTTCTCGAAATCCTCAGAAAAATCCAAATTGTCATGAAAATTCTGTTAGTAAGCTGTGGTGAATTAATTCATTATTAGATTTGATGGTTATTTTGCCGATCTGTAGCGATGATTCATAAAGATTCAATAAACTCGTATAATCATTACAAAAAATGTATTATTACAAGAAACACCCTGTATCTCGAAGACGAAACATTTGCGATCCCATGTTTGTTGGACTTTTCTTCCTAAAAATTACTTAGGCAATCTCTTCTCTTCGTTTGTACCTCCAATTCAGGATCACCTGTATAGGAAACGGGAAGGGTGTAAAAATTAGAGATTTTGAATACCTATATCTAATGAAAAAAAAAAACCTAGAAATATAAAACTAGTCTTGAAATAATACTTATCAGTTTTCGAGAATGTTCTACAAGAAAACCCAAAGTGTTAAGAGAAAAATGGTTTTTACGTGATATTTACAGCAAAGTGTACTTATATACTGATAGTATGATTGCAGAAAGTTGAAACACCGTTTTTGATCATAGGAAAGTTCAAGTGATAGTTTGATACGAAGAAGATCTCTTCGAATTTTAACGACCTAGGTTCATCAACCGAAGTTAAACTTTGAAAACTGCGATTAAGGCGATGGGAGTTCCATCGCTACAAACTTGAGATAAAATCGGATCTTCTCAATTTTGATGGTGAGCAGTAAACTCTGTGAAGATGAGATTGGATGAAATAGGTGTCGCTCATTATTTTTAATAATCAACCTTTTCGAAAAAATAATAACGAACATAAATGACCTTCACTATTAGATAGAATCATCCTCTGTGACAGATCATTTGTGATTCCATCCAGTTATAGACGCATAGAAATTTGACTTCCCTGTCTAGTTTCTGTGATCATTTTTGTTTGTTTATATCCTGACTCGCGAGTGCTATGGACTTTCAAAGGTAGGGCTTAACTTGCATTTATGTTCCTTCATCTGAAGCGCATTCTCCTGACATAAGCATTTATAGGTTATGTAAAGATAAAGCGCCCTCTTCCCAAAGATACGAATCACTGAATTGATCCTGTTCTAATTTCTAATCAGTGCCACACCAATGTGGTTCATCTCTGTGTCATTACTTTTCCGCGCTGCTGCGATAGAAAGGAAGTTGGTGGAGTGATTCATTCTTCGCTCCAGTATTTCCAAGTACCCCTCGTATAGCTTCTGTGCTTATTGCATACCCACCCATATTTCATCTCTTTTTCTCTGTTATATCTCCCCAATAATCCAAGACGGGACGAAAAACAAGTTTTTCGTGGCCTCAATCAGTCGAATTCAACACGAAACATCGGTTGGGCGTCGTAGGAGTTCGCTTAAAACGCAATAGTTGCATTTCTTGACCTTAGGCAGTCGCTCTCCATTCAAGGTTGACTGTGCCCCGCACAATACCTGCATAAATTTGCTTTTCGTCATTACGACCACATTCAGCTGCCATTAGCTTGATGAAGAATTATTCCTGATGTTATTATATAAGCGAGGACGAAGGACACGACGAGTTGGCTTCAGAAATTCGCGGATTTTGTTTTCGCGAAAGTTCTCGATGGTACAGATCCATTGGAAGACACGGAGGAAATTATCATCGTCCTAATGACGAGTTTTTTTTGACTAATGGGTACATAAGTTTGGTTGTTGGCGTAATCAACTTCGAAAGAAATCCCAAGTTCTAACTGTCCAGTCTCTCAGTATCTCAGATCTTGATGAAGTAGAGTCCTCTGATTTATTGCAGTTCAAATGTCTTTTCAACTCTTCCTTAAAATACCTACCAATTATTTATGTAATCGACTTCGACGTAACCTCGAAATGTGAACTATTTCAGCGGAAATTGGCACGATACGTTAATCAATGTTAACTCTTGGCATAAGTTCCGAATATAGATGTAAAATAGGTTATGCATAAATACTAAAACTGACGTTTTTTGAGAAGAACTTTTTAAGAAGTGCTCTAACAATAAAACAATACCAGTAGTACCACCTATGGTTTGTGGGAACTTTCGACTGTAGTCAAATTACCTAGTTGGATGAGAAACAGATGTCGCCATCTATGAATTGAAATCGATGCAGGTTTCTTTTTTGAGCAGACAGACATTCAGAAAATCGGTACCTGCCTCCATTTATGTAGGATACTTTACTCGAAGAATCGTTTTGGTTTCTGCACCGCTAGGGGACTCTATCCTATATGTTAACAGTAAAGTTGGGTATTTTCGTGACGGGAGGATAGTTATCCCAAGAATCCAACGTTGCCACACGTTATGACAGACGTTTTGGAGCAGAGAATTTGTAATCGTGATGTAGGGAAACAATTATTTTAACTTAACTTAACCTTACCTAATAATTAATGAGCGAGAGTTAATTAATAATAATTTTTTATGTGCTTACAAATTCTCTGCTCCAAAACGTCTGTCATAACGTGTGGCAACGTTGGATTCTTGGGATTACTATCCTCTCATATTTTCGTGAGCGTAGGAATTTTATGTTCACTCACAGATTATTCATTGTCTTTGACAGGGACTTGTTGATATCTACCCGTTCGTAATCGGTCGATTTCTTCCAATTACGCGCATCCACCATTTTTTTGAAAATCTACTTTCTAATACTTTTTTAGCCTCATTTTATGTATTTCTACCATTTTTAGATTTTTGGAACTACAACTTCTGTCCTGATACCATACAAATCATGAATGGGATAAAATAGGAATATTTACACTTCAAAATGGGAGGTGATGGTTTTTCACAGATTTCCCAACCCCACGGTACGTTTTCTTTCAGGTTTCGAAACAATTCCCAATATTTTATTTGAAATAAACAAGGTGCTCTCGTTAGATCAATAATCAGAAAAATCCATATTTTTACTTCACTTTCCTCCAGTTCTTGATTTTGCAATGGCATTACTTAAGTGAGTGAATTAGGGTAAAAATGAAAAAAAAAATTCTGATATATTCAATATAATTCGGTGGTCATTTTAGTAGTACACAAAAAAAAGTTTTTCTGATATATTCAATATAATTCGGTGATTCTGAAGTTAGTAAAACTTCAGTCAGGGCTTTTCAATTTTTCCATCAGAGATTGATTATAAAAGCCTATCGAATACAATATTAATTTGCATTAGGAAAATAAATATTTAACAATTATTGTATTTTTGTTTCAGAAATGAGTGATAACACTTTTTCAGAAAGTCCGTTTATCTGATCAAAAGAAACAATTTTTGTTAACATTTTCAATGAATTATGTTGGGAACAAATTTATTTATCCCTCATGACATATAAACAAGTCAAAAGAAATGAAAGATATATAAATATGCATAATACATGTACAAAGTAAGTATGAACAAACACATTTATCACCGAATATGATCATCCACATACTGCTCTGTACTATAATAAGACATTTTCAACATGAAGTCCATCATAGCACTTCCAAAACTCCGAATGTTCAGCTCTCTTTCAAAAGCAGACAGGTTATTGAATCAAACATTATTCAATTCTCATTCTCAAAATTCGCATTTCGGAATTTCAGATGCCATAACTATGAACACTTTGATAGGTTTTTCTACATCGTCTTTGACAAAAAAGAGACATTTATACATATAAATCGGTGGCAATAAATTAATAAACATCAGTCTTTGGAGACTCAACAGGACATGGTCCAAATATCACTGAAATTATTCATGTACTATTCACAGATTACAGAGGGGCACATATTTTGAGAATACTATCAGTGTAGTTATTAGACAATTTATTGAAAACTTCTTGTATTCCGTCATCATCAGAACTTTACTGGCAATGGATCCTTGAGGAAATCCTATACATCTCTGATTTTTGAGTTTTCTTGTGGTTCAAAAGTGTCCATCTAATTCTTGTAAGGTTTTACCGGCATTCTAATCGATCTGCAACAAATAATATTATGTTGAATCCACATTCATAAAATTAAAAACGTTCAAGTAGAAATATTATTAGAGAAACTCCCTGTTCCAATTTTTGTGTTGATACTCAACTGAGTGAAGAAAATAATATTTTCGAATTGCCTGACATTTAATTAACCATTAAATCTCACCTTCAATCATTTGACAAGATTCGTCCATATTTCCTTCTGCGGAAACATGTCTTCATTTGTAACGGATGGCAGGTAAATTGGAGATATCTGTTTATTGGATACTTCATTGAAATCTTCTTTCATTCCATTAATTAGAGTTTTACTGGGTAAGAGTCGGAAGTACAGCACAAAATCCATTGGACACATTGTTTATTTGCCTGAGTGAACTATAACAGAAAAATTCATCGTTAATATTGAATTTACTAGATTTTCAGTTGTTTTTTATTCCGTGGTTTTCAGATGTCATTCATTCTTAACCGATGGTTAATGAGTTTATTGAATAACCTGAAATATTATACATACAATTCTAATGATTCTCATTACTAATCTAAATCTAATCATTAATTTGAGTGGAAATGGCAATGCTCAAATACTGAAACTCAGAAAATGATTGGTGGTTACTGACCTTTCTTGTTTGGAGGAATCCTTTTCGAAAATCAATTAATTATTGATTGATTTTTCGTTTTCTCCTAACTGCTCATTTTTAATGTTATATTTGGTAATGTGGATAGTGGATTGAATGAATGAGTGGGTAAAAATCAAGTTGATTTAATGTTTTATCATGTGCATACCTTATATATATTCGAATATACATTATTTTGAAATTTATGAAAATTTCATCGTTATTGGATTCTCTTTGCAATAAATGGTGAATCATAGTGAAGAAAAACAAAATAATAACAACGGCTAATGTTTCTGAATTTCACATTAGATGAGAATTCAATTCTAGTTTTACATTATGTACTAAATTTGTTATAGAAGTTGTTTTTATTTATTAAGTTTTTTGAAAAAAATATATCTGATATTTGGGAGTTTTTTCAAAATACTGACGAGTTTCTACTATTCAGCCGGCAAATGGCCTCCGAGATATCTCATCTGCCGCAGATGGTAGCAGTCGACTTGAAGCGGAAAATCATGAGGAAAATTCATAAAGAAAGGCTACATAAAAGTAAACCAATCAAAATCACACGTGAATCTCACTGCAACCTATCATTACTAGGGACCTCTAGATACAAGTATTCCCAACGTACGAATATCTGTCGAAAATGGAGATCGAAGATGAAGAACCAACGGGAGTTTGACTTTCGAATTCAGGACTTTTGGGGGCCAGTCCTGCTGGGGTTAGTAGGAGATGATGCCATTGTGGTGGTGAAATATCCGTTCACTTTCAGAAATGACATTCTGTCATGGAAACTGAAGAATAATGACAAATATTTTATTTTTTATGAGATGGGTAAGTATGATGTAAATCCTGCCATATTGGCAGCAGGAGTGGCAGGTATATTGCTTAATTGCTCAGATTTCGAGATAAATTTTCCTTGGTCTGAAGGGAAACAAGCCTTCGCTACAGCTGGTGTAGAGCTAATTATAACACCCATGACCTGGATAGAATTTCGAGACACTCACCTAAGAAGAAATATATATAAATACGGACAATTTCGGGATGACAAACTGGAAGAATTCGCACTCACCTTCGCAGAATACCCGTATTTACTCAAGGAAACGCGAGCATGTACGTTATAGCCTGCATAGTTGTTCTATCCTGTTATAAAAACCTCTCCCTGGACAACTACGAGAAATGGATAGAAAATAGAGTGAAAACATTCATCGGCGCATTACCTAACTCTCAGTCATCTAGATACCTCACCTCAAACACATATCTTAAGTTAACAAGCTTGAAGCATTTAGAAAATTTTGTGTCAGGTAATCACCCGGTCAAGAAAGAGATCTTCATGCTAATTGGAGCGATTGCGAAAGGCGCACGAAAAACTTTCATATCCAGCGGGATGGCAAATATAATGACGTTCTTGGCTGGACACAACCTAGGCCCCATAACAATGATAGACAAGTAGGCATGACTTCCTAGTTATTGAAGACAAAATAAGATTTGTCACTGTTAAAGTAATAGCAAGTAATATTGAAAGCAATATTCAGATAAAATATGTGCATTTTGCGTCTTTCAACCGAGTGTTAGATGGTATGTATCGACACATTAGATCCTTGCTGGTGGAAAGCACCAATGCAGGAGTGTGCGCTTGGATTGATCGTCTGAGTGCTCAGTATGGTCCAGCGTATGGTAATATGTTACGCGAAGACTATCTGAATATTCTAAGCATGTCTCAGCAAGACATGCTGCTTCGTCGAATAGGGCAAAGTATGCAGCTTTGGCTTCTGACTGGACGTTTCTCTTCCGTTATAGTTCGTAAAATGAAAGGGGTGTCAGGGGATATATTTCCTTTATTCACACATTACTTGACCACCACTGACACCCCTTTACGGGTGTCAAAGCAGCTAAAAATCTTCGAGGAAGCGTTTCTGAATCAGAACGCATCCGAGAATATACCAGTATTTTTCTCCTTGAATAGAATGGGAGGGTTGTAACGAAATAGAATTTACTCATTAAATTCAAGTTTTATATATTTTATTTTATATATTTTGTTGGTGCGTTTATTTTCAATGTTTTTCATATCGGTGACTCGGGGGCGTCGGCGTCCTTTATTTTACATTTTCTTGTTCCAGCAACATCCCGAATTTCTCAAGTTAAGCATTAATTGTCATTAATAGGAACTACAACGATTATCATCAAATTCAAGGAAATCTACACATATTGAAAAGAAGCAAATGCTACTTGTAGCGTTCTACACCCAAAATTTATTTAATGGCCTTTTTAATTTACTTTAAAAGACCATTGAAGGAAGAAGTGAATTGTGGATGTTGTGGTGCGAGTCTTCCATGTGTCGTTTCATGTGTCTGATGCGAAGAACAACTCGACCCGTTTCTTTTCTGTTCCTGATTTCATCGAGAGACGGTTACGATTATCTTCGTCTTTATTTTCTCGAATAGTTTCAGTTTAATACTTTCTAAGAGTGTAAAGACTGTAGAGTGTTGTATATTACTGTTTCAGTGTTTTACGAGATTTTTCATTGAATTTAAGATGATGACTTCATTAGTGATGCCTGAAATTCCCCAAGTCCTGAAGTCGTTTAGCTGCACGCTTGCCATTGAAATGGCTAATCTGCCACTAGGGGTGGCATTGAAATTTAAGAAGAAATTTATGAGAGAAATTATCGAAGAGCAGCAGAAAATCCATTAGCTCGAGGCAAAAAAACTCCAAGCTGCAGAGCGGCTTGCTGCCGACAAGGATTGCCCAACAGTTCCTTCCGTTTTTTTTTGGAGTTTTTTGAATTTTACGAATCCGCAACTGGGTTACCTGAAGACGTTTGACGAGTTCGTCTGATCTGAAGAACGAATCAGAGCAACCTCAACATCGTTCTGATTGGCATACCACCAGCCTGGAACCCCATTATAACAGGGAAGTAATTGATCTCCAGAAATATTGTGCATATCTACATATCATCTTAATCCTTTTTGTATAAAAAAATATTCCTAGTTATTGTGATTAACTCCACGCTTTTTCTATCTTTTTATATTAGTATATTAGTTAATTGTAAATATTAAATTAAGAATATTCACTCTGGTACCAGGTCGTTTAGTTATTGTAAAAATTAATTCTTGTGAAAATAAACGAGTGGTTGTTTGACTTGAGTTTGTGTTGCTTTCATTTTGGTGGAATTGTGTGATCAGGCTCACGACCCTTTTAAAAACCGACTAAGCTCGGGCATTGCAATTTGCAAACTGGTAATAGTCGAAAGTTGTTACAACCTATGCATATGGACAGTGAAAGGAGCTTTAGCAATTGTAATTGAATTTGACCAATAGTGGTCAAACAATTTGTTATTATTAGAGGATTTTTATATAAAACATTACCTCCCAAAACGGATACCTGTAATAACTCCTTCCTCAGCTCAATAACAAGTACTCCTGCCCTTAGTAGCTTTAGTCAGTTAATATAGACCCTGATTGATTGAAGGTTGTCCCTTTTTAAGGAATTGACATTTCATTTCAAACTTTCTCCAACTTCTGCATCAAGATACTTCGATAAAGTTATTATCAAGAATTTCATTAAGTGACCGGATCACGATTTTTCTTTGTCTTTTCAGAGAAGCTTTTGAAGAAAAAACAACAATCATAATAACTAGATTGTTTCAAAGTTTTTATTGAACGACCTGCTTCTCAGCAAAAAACTTGGTCAAATTACAAACAACACAACACAGTGAAATTTCAATAGGGACTACTCCACGGGGTTCAGTTTGCTATATAATTGATGCTTGAGGTGGGAGGAGATAAACAAATTGTGGAGTGCGTTCTGTGATTTAATCGAACATGAAAATGTTGTGCTAGCGGATAGGGCCTTTTTGATTAAAGATATAATAGGTCTTTTGAAAGCAGAATTAATCTTGCCTGCATTCACAAAGGGAAAAAATCCATTAGAACCTTCAGAGGTTGAGAAAGCATGAAATATAGCTCATGTCAGAGTTCATATTGAAAGAATAATTGGGTTACAAAAAATAGATTCATTCATGTACGTGGGAGCGGAAGAGTTGGCATCAGGAAAAATACTAGAAAAGATCATGTTGGTGTGAATATAATGAACGAGGTATGTTATATTATGGTATTGCTAAGAGCGTTTGAGGAATTAAAGAATTTGAAATCAAGTAGAACATCCGCCGCTGTTCCATCAACCACCAACTGTATGAACTACAGCATCAAGAAGAACATCAGCCGCTGTATCTTCAACTTCTTCCGATGCATCATCAACCACCAACACCGTATGAACAGCATCAAGAAGAACATCCGTCGCTGTATCATCAACCAACAACAACACCAATATAAACTACAGCATCAGCTTGTGGACAAGTAACTGCAACTGGAACGAATTATCAAGAAACATTCCTGTGCGACTTCTTGGAACAATGTGATGAAGACCCAAAGCAACGTATGGTAGCAGGAAGAGAAATAAACTGCTTTAACTGCATACAAAAACTTCAACTATACGGAGCGAAAACAAAGGAAGCCAGGCTGGGGCTCTGCTTTCTCAAACACATGTATACACTTTCCACATGGAGCAATAAAATATTCCAACACAATACGTATTATATTCACGAAAAATGAATGAATAATTGGAAAAATCAGCAAATTTTAGACAAATACTAGGTATAGTATGTATCAGTAAGAACACTCTGTATATTAGCGATCTTGAGATGCAATATCTGTGACCTCGTTATTCGTCACACACGTGAGACGGTAATGACAATGATGTGTAATATTTTATTGTTTAATATTATATCAATTATGCTATCGATTCCCAAGGTTATTATGAATACAGCCACGCGGAACATCGTAAATCATCTTGAATATACAAACACTAACATTTTGCTAGAGAGATCAGAGTCTCTAGATGTTACGAATAAACCTTTGACGAGTGATTAGTGTATCATTCACCATCCCTCGACTGCATAACGATTGAGCGAACCTACCCTAGCTGGGTACGTTACATGGCGATCCTGCCAGTCCTATGCAGTCAGAGGGATGGTGGTTTTCACCGCCAAGCCGAGATGAGCAGAACAGTCGAGGTCTAATGGTTTTTCACCGCCAAGCCAAGATGGCAGGCCCTAGAAGACAGGCAACAAGAAGCCCAACAGCCTACCCAAGGCATCCCAAGAAGACAGTCAACAGGAAGCCCAACGCCCCACCCAAGGCACCCCAAGAAAAGTTATATCTGATTATCCATGGTATATAATGCACTATTTTCCGAATTAACCCTTTCGGCCCTGACGGTGGCATTTGCCACCACTGACTTCACAGAGTTCAACATACACCTAGCAAGTTTATTTGAAGACCTGGAGGTGGAATTTGCCACTACTTCATAGTTCCTATACGAATACTGAGAACTACCTTATATTTGTTGAAAAACTTGCTAGAAGGTTGCTTGTAAGCAAATTCATAGAAAAAAAATCATTTTTTTATAGAATATAAAAAAAGACTCTAAATTGATAGTAAATGAACTTATGATAATAATAATAATGATAATAATAAAATCAAAAAGTCAGGGCTGAAAGGGTTAAGTGATGTGTCCCAAAAATTCCTTGATAATATCTAGAAGGAGCCGCGGGAGCGTAGGGAACGGGCCGACAGAGTCAGCAAATTTCTGAACGATTTACTCAAGTTAGAATATAAGGTCAACAAACTAAATGAAAGTGTCAAGTCAGAACCAAATTTTCTCGAAGCACTAAGTCCTCACCGAACCATCATAGAAAAGTCACTTTTAGAATCTAGAAAATTACTTCAGGAAAGATCTAAATTTATTGAAAATAAACGTCATTCGGAAAAATTCACCATGAGCGAAAAATTTGATTTGAGGACAGCATCCTCCTTATTGCCATCTATGACAAACGCAGAAGAGTCGGTATTGCAATTAATTGGTGCCATAAAGCTATATAAAGATATGCTCGATGACCAGGGTGAAAAAGCGCTGATTAATTATGTCCTCAAAATCAAATTAACTATAAATGCAAAATTGAGGTTGAGTAAAGAGTATCAGAGAGTTGAAGATTTGGTGGTCGGAGAAAATGCACAAAGTCGAGAAACTATAATCATCATACCTTAAAAACAAAATGTCTTTGGCTAAATTTAGAAAGAGGTCATCTAAAAGAGAGAAGAAAGATTTTAGGAGACCTGGTGAAATTAAGCCAGAAGATTTACCAGTTGATGAGCTGGAAAGTATCTCAACCACCATTAACATGAAACCATCCCATGTGACATTTCGACCAGACAAAATTGAAACTCTGTTTCATGTACAAGAGTTTTCTATAGCTGCTGACGAAGATCAAAACTATGTGATTGACTTCACCAAATTTAAAGAAGAGAGGGATTTTAAACCATATCTAGAGTCTGTTTCGTCATGCTTGGTCTCTACCCTAAGAATACAGGAAGAGCCACCATTGCTTTAAGATGTGATGCTTACAAGAATCCATCTGATAAAAATGAATTCTCAGGTACTGGAGGTCTAAATGAAATGTGGGGTTTTGTTGGTGCTATGTCTCATTGCATGGCATCTGAAGATAAAGACTTAAGATATGAAAAAAAACCCTTATAACTAAAAAATCACCAGGAGCGTTATCAACCCAACTCCATAGTTTAAAACAAGGGGATAAGACAATAGAAGAGTTCGCTCAACTAGTTGAACAGCTATCTCTCGATTTAACAATCGCGCAAGCAGATAATGCACCTGAAGCATTATCTATTCTGGCCAACGTGAACGAAAAAATTGCTCTAGGCGCATTTTCTAATGGGTTAAGGAATATGGAAATTCGAACTACATATCATTAAGTCAAGAAATTTTGACAACCTCAAAGATGCTGTAGCAGCAGCTAAGGAAGAGGAACTTGTGAAAAATTCAGCGCCAACATCTAACCCGAAAGTTGTTCACATGAACATCCGATGGACGACTTCACGTTCCTTCTCACATGACTGATTGGGATAACTACCCAGAACGCTGCACACGACATGGCGGGCTCTCCTGGACTTCCGGGCTTTCGTCATTGACGCTAACCGTGAAGCGCAGGAGCACCGGTGCACGAATAACTCAAACTGGATTAATCGAAAGTGAAACTATTATAATTCCCAATCGTTAGAGGTAATGAGCGATGTTTTGACTCTTTGCTGGGAGATTCTACCGGACGAACTAGCATCTCATCCGGGGATCTGGATGATGTTGCAATTCAATATATTTCATATAGTTTTACACATTTTTATCTCTAGCAATATTTCATATTGAGCATTAGTTGAATTTAGTGTTGAAAAGATCATTTCCCTAGAGCATCCTAAATATCTCACCCGTATTTTCATTATGAAAGGGTTAATCTCAAAAGTTCAACCATCCTTTTTCAAATATATTCAGAGAATTGCATATTTCTTTTCGATGAATTCATGTATAAAACTCTAAAAATAAAACTCAGGTTTACTGGCAATTTGAATTAATCGTTTTAAAATTTAGCAATTCAATATATTTCACAATATATTTCATATAGCTCATCAATTATGTGGTGAGAAATCTTCTGATATTCCATATAAAGATTAGTTTTATGTAAAATGATTGGAATATTATTCTCATTTCAGAAAACCCCAACAGTTCTTTTAGAAGGAGTAGAGGTCGAAGGGGGACCTACACCTGACGACATGCAGTCGTTAGGGTCTGTAGGCCCCTATAATATTTTAATTAAAAAAGGGGCTGAAATTACGATATGGTGCATGAAGAGTAAATAAAAATGAACTATATAAGTATAATAACAATTCACTTCATCTTTCAATTTATTGTTTGATTGAAACCTTATCGTAAATCGAGTGGCTTTTTTCTTATGGGAAATTACATGTTAAATGTTCAAAATTGAGCTGGAACTCTCATAGCATATCTACTTACGACTACTTGATGAAGGACAAGGAGCAACCGATATTCAAGATCCTCTTACAGAAGTGGTGGAAGAATGATCGAAAGTGGAACGTTGGGTCAGTGACTTTTTATTAGACGGCAGCACTTTTCCACCAGAGAAAAGAAGCACAATGGCACAAAGTTTAGGTCCTATGACAGCGGTATTTTGCCATGTCCGTGCGGATGAAAAATACAGAAAGAAATGGACGGAAGCTGCGAAGAGATCATTGGCTCATATTCCATTGATAGACAAAGTGCTGGAGGCGGTTAAGGGAAAAAGAGCCAGCGAAATTAATTCACTATTTAAAGAAGTGGTAGACGTCGCACCATAGCTACATCTAGAGATAATATCCACAAGCCATCATGAGTTCTCTTTCTGAATTGATCAAATTGGTCCCTGACTCAATAATTCAAACCACCGCCACTCCCAAGAAGTGGAAAGATGAGTACGCAAAACTGGACAACGACCAGCTACTCGAAGTTTTGGAGTCTGCGACTTCAGTAAATTTGGCCAAGCAATGGTTAAATTTCTATATAACTGGAGGAGCCGAGGCATACGATCTGTCCCATGCAGTCTTGGTATTCTTGTATGCGGGCAAATTTCCAGGAGAAAATTCGCTCACTCGCTTCAACCAGGGAGGAAGCCTGAAGAACGAATTCACACCTACAGGAACATGGGAGAGAGTGGACCCTGCTGATCATTACTTCCAAGAAGCCGAGCATCAAGTAATGAACATTCCTAGTGCATCTGCTAAGACACCTGATGACATAAAAATCTCATCAGACACTTCTGATCAAACTCCGAGCAAGATCACAACGAAAGAAGTTGAGGCGTTTTACAATGGTATGATTGAACTTCTAGACAGCAACACACAGGCTGCTTTGTTTTTCGCGAATTATTCAACCAATTAACTGTTCACCCAAATTAATTATTAGTGTTAAAAATACTACTTATTTTGATTGAAATGGATCTCGTTAGCCATATTAAGGCTCAAATGGATAACGACATTCTTGAAATTACAAATAGAAAATATACTAACTGAGGCATACACACACAAGTGACACTTCGTTCTTTCTTATTCAAATCGACTGAATATATATAACGATATTCTTATAATTGAAAATAAATGGGAAAAGAAAGAATTCAAGGAAATTCTCCCTTGCTAGAGCATGAGTGAAACTTGTGTTCCTTCTCATTCAAATGGACTGAATCTATAGGAATTTCGAGGTGGACCTTCCAAACTGAAGCAAAATCACATAAATGACACTTTAGTTCAAATGAACCGAATTTAAATAATGAAGGGTTTTTTCCAACCAAAATCGTGGGTGTCGTGTGGACACTCGTCGCATCTGGCGGTACGTTCGTTGTTCCCATTTATTCTATTTTGGGAAAATGGCGTCGCGGGTGAATTTGTTATTAATTCTGCGGTACAGGTTGTCGTTATCAAACATTAGTACGGCCTCAACGGAAAGTTTCCCGGTCATGATGAATGACAACTCGGAAATGGGGTAAATGCAAATGATAATGAAATTTCTCCCAATACCAACCAAAGAATAAGTCTACGGCAATTTCGGAGGATAAGAACGATCCCCTTATAAATGACTTTATGGTAATTGATGGGATCAACGGCTTTGTAGAGGCTAGGTATGAGCGTACATTTCAGGTAGACGCGAGTCAGTACATTGAATTGATCAGGGCATCATATGATGGTGCTACTACATTCGACCGGTCTATGAAGAAGTACGTAGCGTATTCCCAATATCAGTACTATTGCATCGTGTTGCTGTGGAAACGCTATTCTGATATTCTTTCAGCGAGAGGTGTCGATACATCGGAGGCACTACAGCTATCCAACACCTTAAATTTCGACCTGCCAGTTCCAACCGACATTTGTCAGTACCTCCAGGGCTTAGGTGATCTTAAAGACCCATCTAGCAGGGATTTCCAATTAGCTAGACAAGGAGTATTGACCAACATTGAAGTCAACGGGGTTCGAGGATTTTTCGGAAGAGTGAATGCAGATACGCATATATATTATGAGACTCTTCCCTCGCCTGGAGTCGCTGTTCTGCAAATGCAGGCTGACATGAGTTACGACCAGCTTGACGATCCGAATTGGGATCTACCCCAAAACCTGCGGCCCTTGGAAGAGGGAGCCGGGTTACCAAGTAGGAATCTGTTAGGTTGGTGGCGCTCTACAAAATTAACTGCGGATCAAACTACAGCGATGGAAGACGCGTTGATTACAGGTGACAACGCTATTGTTACTAACATTAACAACATACCGATTAATGAACAAATATTGAAATACGTCGCTGGGCAAATTGAGAATTCAAAGTGTAAGGCCACTTCTGTGTTCCCAACCAGTACGATAGGATCGGCAGCGCAAGTTCCTTTTTCATCGAGATTATCTGATGATGATGACATCACACCGATGAAAGGACTTACTTCTAAAGCGATGAGAACTAACAGCTATACGCAGTTCTCCTCTCATATCGCAGCTGCAAGTGCTATCATGAGATATCGACTGCAGAGGCAGTCTAGACCAGATGAAGACGATATGATTTGTTATCTATTTCGACATAACGCCATTCCTCCACTTTGGTTAGCTAATGTTAATCAAGTTTTCAATTTTGGAGTGGGCGGACAATTGTGGAACTCTCCACAATTCAGGATTTCTGAACAACAAGTCCAAATAGATTCTCATACATGTTGCAGATATGGAAAGATGTTAGAGAGAAGATAGGAAAAGGAGATTTCAAGCACGAAAACGAGTACTTTGATCCCTACCTCCAAAATAAGTCAAGGTCATTTTCGAAGGGATGCCGGAGAGTACTGAGCAGAATCATTGACGAAGGAGGATGGGAGAAGTCGTACTGCTGCTTTTTCTATCTTTTTTGTAACAAAGATCCAACCAATGTGGACGACGAGGTGTCCAAATTTACCACAGCTCAGGGATACACCATTGATTTGAGCTCTGAAACCGGAATATTTCAGTTTAACAAGGGAAAGGGAAAGTACAGCCTATTCGGAAAGGAGATAGGGCATATGGCAAGGAAGATTGACTTGGGCTCCACCTACAATGGGATGCTGTCCGGGTATAGGATAACATCAGAGGACCAAGAGATTCATCCAATTGTTAGCCTAAGAAAACTTGAAGATAGCTCCAAAACGGCAGATTCAGGCGTGTGAAATCTCCGACCGCCGAACTGATTTAAAGCCATTATAATTACCTTTGATAGTATTTGATACATAGTTCAGACGTTAAAAATCCTTTATATATATATATATATAAACTCTCAATTGTAATATCTATGCCGAATTTCAGTTTAATATTTTGTGAAGTGTAGATACTATGAGAAAAAACTTGAAAAAAATTCAAACTTTAACACCCTGTATCTCGAAAACGAAACGTTTGCGATCACATGTTTATGGGACTTTTTTTTCTTAAAATTTCCGAAGGAATCTCCCCTTCTCGTTTGTACCTCCAATTAAGGAATAGTATAACAGACACGTTACAAAATTCACGACTCAATGTTGAATATTTTTTACACAACGATTTTTTGCCTTCATATTTCAAGGATTGTCTTTCGAGCTGGGAGGATCAAATCCACTGATTATTGTCCAAAATATCATGCAATTAGCTCGTATACTTTTCGAGAAAATTTCTGAACGACGAATGGCGCAAAAACATCTATTTTTCAACACTCCAATTTGAATTCTATAAAATTTGGAAAATAATGAACCAATAGGCATAATTTCTTGTTGAAACATCGCACAAAATAACGACCGTATATGGAGATTGTATTCTTTTAGAACTTGAAGATAAACATTTTTTTTTACCCAAAAGAGCAACATTGGTTTTAAAAGAATATTTGGATGAGCTGAACAGTCAGAAATATGGCATCAAATTTATTGGAATGAAGGAGATCATAGGACTCACAACATCAACACCGCTGTTCCAGATTGAGTTGATGGAATAATGGAGGTATGTGACATTTCTTTATTCCATAGAGCTATGCAACTTCTTGTTCGTGAGAAAGACATAAATATAATAAGAACTTGGATACGTTTGATAAATAAGCATATTTGTTTATTCAATAAAAATATTGCCAATAATATGGATCATGGGCAGAAAATCAAAATTCAAACAGCTTTATGTCATTTGAAACGATATAAAATCCAACTGAAATCTTCTATTGATTATAAAGGAGCCGGAATCAGTAGAAAACGGAGCGATCGAGTGAAATGGCAAGATGTTTGTTCATCCTTCAAGTGTCGGATCAGAACAGGCGTAGTAATAATTAATTTAAAACATATACGTTTCACTGAATTTCTACAAGATGCATTTCACCTCCTGAAACGAAGAGTACAAATTACGTCGAAACTCTTCTGCCGTCAGATATATTTCCGAGAGGTCAAAGGAGGTGTTTACCTCTTTGTACAATCAACACATAAAATTTCCGTTTGTTCCTCCGTCTTCTGGATTTCTTGCCGCGATGAGGCTGAACATGTAAAGTTTTTAAACGATTCCAGACACGCTCCTAATAGGGAGCTGGATGGAGTATTGGTTTACTGGCAATTTGAATTAATCGTTTTAAAATTTAGCAATTCAATATATTTCACAATATATTTCATATAGCTCATCAATTATGTGGTGAGAAATCTTCTGATATTCCATATAAAGATTAGTTTTATGTAAAATGATTGAAATATTATTCTCATTTCAGAAAACCCCAACAGTTCTTTTAGAAGGAGTAGAGGTCGAAGGGGGACCTACACCTGACGACATGCAGTCGTTAGGGTCTGTAGGCCCCTATAATATTTTAATTAAAAAAGGGGCTGAAATTACGATATGGTGCATGAAGAGATAGCTCATCAATTATGTGGTGAGAAATCTTCTGATGTTCCATATAAAGATTAGTTTTATGTAAAATGATTGAAATATTATTCTCATTTCAGAAAACCCCAACAGTTCTTTTAGAAGGAGTAGAGGTCGAAGGGGGACCTACACCTGACGACATGCAGTCGTTAGGGTCTGTAGGCCCCTATAATATTTTAATTAAAAAAGGGGCTGAAATTACGATATGGTGCATGAAGAGATAGCTCATCAATTATGTGGTGAGAAATCTTCTGATGTTCCATATAAAGATTAGTTTTATGTAAAATGATTGAAATATTATTCTCATTTCAGAAAACCCCAACAGTTCTATTAGAAGGAGTAGAGGTCGAAGGGGGACCTACACCTGACGACATGCAGTCGTTAGGGTCTGTAGGTCCCTATAATATTTTAATAAAAAAAGGGGCTGAAATTACGATATGGTGCATGAAGAGGTATGTTGAAAGAACATTATTTGTGAAATTTTGTGTGGAGCTGATACTTTGGAGAAAAGAAGCTATGTTTTAGCTGGAATTACTCCAAGGGAGTTTAATGAACTCCATTCAGCTTATGACTCCGATATAACCAACTTACAGTTGGAGTTCCAGAAAATCTGCGAAGATTATGGAGCTGATTTGAACTGGGACAATAAGTCTAGAGCAGTTGAGTTTTGCTCTAAAATGATATTTGAAGTGGGCCCAGAGTCTAGACAAATCAAGAAATCTGATGGGGATAGAGTTTGGAAGTTCAAGTTCAAGTTCTCTTCACCAAAAATATGATTTTTTGAAAAAAATATCTAGATCCAGGACAACAATAATCAATTTGGAGGATCAAAACCCAACAAAATTTGAAAAGGAAACACCTAAATGTATGGCTCATTAAAGTGATTCGAAAAGTTGTAGCATAAATAATTGTGAAAAATTGTTCCAATGGTTGATTGATAATAAAAATATTCCAAGAACCAACACCGATAAATGGAATGAAGTTTTCAATGATAGAAATAGATTTTCTTCATTAAAAATGTAGTACCTCTAAACGTGTTCCATTAAATAAAATATTATAGTTGATTTTTTTTGTGTCAATTTGACTCCCACCTCTTTGCATTAGAATATAATAAACATAATCAGTTTGCAATCTGCATTCAAAGCTTAAATTTCAAGATGATATCACAGGCTGTCTGACAGATAGCCTTTTCAATGAAAGGGATTGATTTGAGAATATCAATATTGTTGAATTTCATTGTGATTGTTGATATATTATGATGAATTATGTATAAGAAAGTTGAGTTTGTTGAAGGATCCAAATCATGTACAATCAATCTGATGGTTAAATGGTCGTTTGCTCATAGAGAGGCAAGAAAAGGTCCTTGGGAACAATTCGCAAGGGATAGTGAAAGGTTTAGACGCAGAGCGAATCATTTTGAAAGTGTATTGATGTATGTTATGGATGGAGTATTAACATTAACATTATTTGTGAAATTTTGTGTGCAGCTGATACTGTTTATGTGAAAGGCCACCAAAAATATGAAGTCGGAAAATACTAAAGGTGGCACTGATACCTTTTCTAGTTTGAATGATAACATTGCAATGTATTCTGTAAAGGCAAAAGCCGGAAAGGATGCCAGGGCTGTAACATTACCAAGACTTTCATCAACTCTCCCTTACCTAAGCTGGAGAGTGTGGAGAAAACTTCATTAAGATGGTATCACTAATACTCCAGGTTGTGAAAAAGAAGTGGGCATCAAGGGAACCATATTCTGTTCACCAAACTATGTTCCATCACTGATTCCATCAGGAAAGCTCATTAATGGAGATGAAGCAAAAATATATTTTATGCATATATTGTATCAAACTTATCTAGGTAAAAAGACCCAAATGCCTGCAAAAGGTCAAAGAACAAAAAACTTTAAACCTAAAGGTTTTGTGGAATTATTTGAAGAGGCTTGCAAATATGCAATACTTGCTTGTGACGGATCGGAGGCCACAGATGAACAACAAGTAGATTTCTGTAAAGAAGGTATAGATAGTCTTCCTAAAATAATAAAGATTTTATAAAATAGTCGATAACAAAATCATATCTGAAGAAGATGCACTAAATGTGGATTATGCATTTAGAAATAAGCACATAGAACGAATCCTATAACTTGTGCCAGATATTCTGATTACATAACACATTGTTTTTTCCTTTCGAAAACTACAGAATTTTAGATTTTCATCAACGTGTTGAATTCCAACAGCGCGGTTCGTCGCATATTCATGGACTGTTATGGTTAGAAAATGCACCAGAATTTAATGAAGATTAACATGATAATTCAACTGTGATTGAACACATCGATAAATTCATTACATGTGATGGCAAAAATGATTCGGTATCACACTTGATATATCTTCAAACTCATCGCCATACCACAACATGTCACATCGATAAAAGAAAGAACAAAAAATGTAGATTCAATATTGCGTATCTTCCAATGGAAGAAACTTCTATATGTATTGTATTGTTAAGAGGAAATATCCAAGGATGAAAGCAAATAATTTTCAGATATTCGACAAAAAATATCTGAGACATTAGCAGAAATAATTCAAGATGAAAATGATAACCAAATGATAAAAATCTTCATCTGTTGTACGATATATATCAGACAGAGCTAAAGGAGTGTTCAGCTCTCTGTACAATCAGCATCCGAAATTTCCTTTGGTACCACCTTCAACAGGTTTCATATCCTCTTTAAGACTGGGGATAAAGAAAGGAAACATTCCAGCAGTGATCATGTTCAAGAACATTTTGAATGTGAAGTATATGGGTCATATTTAATTAACGATCCTCTCTATAATGGAATTAATGAATTACCTGTTTATGCTGGGCTTGACAGATTTGTAGAGATTCAAGAATTCGTAGATTATAATGACGTACCAAGACCACCGATCTTAAACGTCATAACCAGATGTCTTACTGATGCGATGAGAGGGAAGAGTAAAGCGGATGCTATACACGCATCATTGACAAATATAGCTACTAGATGGAGTCAGTTTTTCTTAAATTTAAATAGATTTATAGTAACATATGGGGAGACGGCGTTTAGGTTGGACGACGCAAGGAAGGAAGGAATAATATTAACTTTCTTATTATTTATATATTTGTCAACATTTTTTTTGTATCTTCCAAAGCTCCATTTCCAAGAAACCTTGGCTAGGTTAAAAGGAAGAGAAAGACAAAGGATACAAGAGGAAGAAAAGAAAAAAAAATTTGAATTTTTTAGAAACCACTAACTATACATTCTGGATCCTTACAGCTTGGTTCAATATATCGTTAATTACATCAATAAGTCCAATCGAGGCATATCTAAACTGTTGGGTGATAAGCCCGATCCACACTCATGCCGTGAACGTCCGCGAACCCGCGAAACGCGAGTGTGGATGGGATCGCGCGAACCAAACTGCGAATATTCCTGGCTTATTTACACGTGAAGTTCACGCCAAGATTCGCGGCAAGAATTCTTGCCGTTATTCGCGGCATGAGTGTGGATCGGGTAATATGGAAAAAGAGCTTGCTTCAGGTATTCTAACCATAAAAGAAAAACTTCAGAGTTATTGGCAATAAATGTGTCTACTGAACGATTCGATCCATTATCTCGTATGACACTTCGGTTTTCTATAATAATAATAGTTCTTTGAAACTATTCTACATGTATCGTAAATTACAGCTCAATGCATTTCAACATGAGCTTTCGTAGGAAATTCTAATTTTCTTGAACTATTTCCACCTTATCCACATATCTTCGCGAATTTAGTAACGTTAGGCACACTGGCAACTTTTAAGTTTCGGCGATTAAAAAATCTAGTCGGTTGAAAGTTGCCCGTTGCTGATTCAAGCGCCTACTGGCAACTCAATATTTGCTCATCGTCAGCTTAGAAATGGATTTCGTCGAAACTGCATGCGGTTGTGCTCTTCAGCTCTTCGTTTGAAAAAGAATAGGAAAAGAGGCAAAAAATTTTGGGTTCATCCATTGATCAGCACAGGCTTATAAGTGGAGAATTTCATAAACTGTTTGAAAATCTGAAAAAATATCACCCATGAAGAATGATGTGTTCTCTTAAACGATTTTTCAGATTCTTCGTGGAATATATTTCGATTGAAATTTGTGTGAATAATAATGTTGATGATCGTAAACGGAAAAATGCTCCTTACCACTGTTTATTTATTTATTTTTTTTATCCTAATGAAAATAGAGCATATAGAGCGGACAAATTCTGATCCTTCCTGTATATCAAATATTGTCTATTCATGCACCTTTTTTCAGTTTGGCAAGACCTTCAGCTTACGGCCTCCCCCGGAGTAAATTGGGTAGACTATTTGGTGGATGCGGGAGACTATTTGGAGGATGCGCATCTAAGATATCAGTCCAAGAAGCTGCTTACCATGTATTAGGAATGCCTTTATCAAAAAGCAGTAGAACTCGTATTTATATTGATACATCCCTTCCAGAAGAACGGGCAAAAATGTCGAATCGCCCGACTATAGATGAGATCAATAATGAATGCCCAACAAGGGCTTATCAACTTTGGAAATGGGATAGTAAACCCTAACTTTAATAACCCTATTTAATACTTTCATACAGGGTGTTTCATTGGTAAATGTACATACATAAAAACCGATATATGATAGGTCTAATCAACTTCTTAGCCGAGATACAGGGTGATTCATGTATTCGCCAATATTTTCAATTGTTCGTAACTTTTGATGCATCTAGTATTATCAATCGATATTTGTGATGTGAATCCGTTCATCATTGAACTGATCAAGAAATCCAGGTCCATAGTAGATAAATATAGGACTTCTCGCAAGCTGATGGGATATTACAATTTGATTAAAATGTTCGGAAAGAGCAGAACATTTTTGTCTGAAGATTTAATTCGATAGTGAAATTCCACTAACTTCAGAAAAATGTCGTAAATTGAGATTGAATTCGAGAAATTGTCTGTTGGAATTATGGCAAACCAATGTTTTCTTTTTATATTCTATTGAATGATTTCAAAAATTTTTCAGAAACTCATTGGATTTTGAATAATTGATTCAAAATGATCAACAGTGAGAAAAAAATGAACAAATGAGTAAACAATCAAAATATTCGAAGGAAATTATTAAAGTTGCTCAAAAGTGCCACCGTTTTGCTCGATGCACATTATTGCTCTTTTCAAACAGAGTCTTATGCCTTTTTGATCTTTTCTGGATCATTACGGATTTTATTGCAGGCAACTTCGATACGTTGTAGAAGAATTTCACTATCGAATTAGATCTTTCGACAAAAATTTGGTTGGGTCAAATGTCGTGCGGGACACTAAAATTGACTGATCAGAATTGAAAATTTCCTGCACTTTCCAAATATTCTAATCAAATTCCATTATTTCATTATACAGGGTGTTAAGAATCTCTTCAGCTTGCGAGAAGTCCCATATTTTTTTCTGATATGGACCTGAATTTTTTGGTTAGTTCAGAGAATTTTCAGGAAGTATGTTTCACATTTCAAATATCAAATGATTATACTGGATGGTTCAAAAGTTATAGGCAATTGAAAATATTCACGAATATATAAAGAACCTTGTATCTCGGCTATGAAGTCAATTATTAGACCTATCACATATGGCTTTTCTGAACACTTCTTGGATAGCTTACACTTACCAACGAAACACAATGTATCACGATAAATACCTTCTCTATTATCTCTTCTTCTTGTATACAAACAAATAAAACATTCAGCAGTTTCATTCGAGAGTTTTTAGTGGACAAAGAAACAAACATACTTACAAACCGCATTCTCATTCTCAGCTTAAAATTCGAAGAATTAACATTAACTTTCTTATTATTTATATATTTATCAACATTTTTTTTGTTTCTTCCAAAGGTCCAATCCCTAGAAACCTTGCAATGGTTAAGAGGGAGGGAAAGAGGAGGAAGGGGAAGAGGAGGAAGGGATGCTGAACCAGATACGAAGTATCATCATGCTATGCTCTACTGTACTAAAAACCATGTTAAAATAGCTTCCATCCCAGAAGTTGATTTTAAACTTGATTATAACATTTTTAAGGATAAATATCCTCTGTAAGCTGTTGTGTGGAAGCCAATTATGAATTGGCCCCAATTCCGGACGAACTGGTGGAAGTGGATCAAGAAGAGGTGCAAGAAGAAGAAGGTATGTTTGTTGCGGGTGGGAAATAAAATCGCTACCGATATTACAGGTATATATAAATAGCTAGCTCTTATCGCTAATGAAGCTAATGAAGGCTAAAGCGCGAAATCATCAAGATCTAATTACATCAACTAGACAGACGACTGTCGCCTTCATTATCATAAACCACTTATTGACATTCCACACTATTGTACTTTCACGTCAAATATGATAACATTCTGTTGTGCACATAAATCCAGAAATAACTATTAATACTATTCATTGTGATTTTGAGTAAGTCTTCTTCCTAGTGTTAAATTAGAGAGTACTCATAGTAATGTAATTGTGTGTGCTGAAATAAATCTTTAAAAGTTGTTTCTCAAAGCAATTTACATAATTATATGGTCGTTTGAAATTCTTCATTCAAATACCATATTTTTTTGTATTTTCAGATAAGAATAATGCTAAAAGTATTAACTTCAACAAAAACAATCGGAAAATAAAGTTTGCATAAGTCTATTTTACCTAACTTTGACATCCTCAAAGATAATTGCGGTAACTTTAATTCTTCCAGAAACCTTACAACTAATTTGTATATGAGTTCATCTCATCTTTTCACGTTGGACAAAAAAATGGACAGAATACACAATAAAACCTGCATTATGTAAACACATCCATGCAGATGCTTTGATCAAGAAAACGAGAAGCGATTTTGTTTTAGACCTGGAGGGCGATGAATCTCCCTTATGTATTGATGAACCTTCGACTAGCATAATTCGAAATCAAAATGAAGCTGAATATTTCATTGAAGAAATTACTGAATCTCAAAACACAATTTGATATATTATTCAAATATGTTCATTGATCGTTGTAGAATATGAAATAAATAATGCATAATAACATTGTTAACCTGGTTGTTTCTAGTATTAAAACCCGCCATACAATTATTCTCCTTGTCAAGAACATCTCTGTAATGATTTGAGTAGGAGAGTGAATTGGAAAATTGTGTATAACTTATCCTAAGCCAATTCCCAAAGTATTTTCAATAAGACAAAAAAAAAATTTCAGAAATAATAATTAGGTTAAATTGTCTTTCAGATATTCAGAAAAATATCCTCAAGACATTTTATCCTCATTTTGAATGGAGTTCATTTAGTATTCAAAACCAACACAGCTTCCTTGAAGTATAATTTCCACTTTTTTCTCCTTGAAATCGACCTCATGGTCGTGTTCAATACTAACTAGAATTGTTAAGGTTTTTTTTTCCGCACATAAGATATACAACATCCTTCGACCTAACAATCCATAACCGCGATAAGAAAATGCTGGAATATTTCTTCAATAAGTTAGTATTTAATGCAAAACTAGAATCTTACTGCGACTCCTACTACGAATACCATTTTATCAAGCTTCATGAATACAATAACTCTAGAAAATTCGATGAGCGAGGTTAAAATCAACGTAGCAGCACCAAGCTGTATCATTTCTGCATAGAAATGCAGTCGCAATATTATGCAATGTTGAATTTTCATATAAAATGATTCACAACTTGATCATTTACCCACATCATACAAAGTAAAGGATAACGAAAAAAATAGGAGAATATGAAATGAGCAGTTAGTTACTGTGCCTCCCGGCCATCAAGTTCGTCCTCCTCGTGTCGTCAAGCCCATTTTCACATTGAACTCACTTCCGACTCACGAATACGAATTCATTTCATTGCCAATCCAAATTTCAAAACATTGAAATGGTATTGATTCGAGTACACTGAACATTGTAACTGCAATGACGCCATAACCTAGGTTCTAGAACTTTGTGATTTCTGAACAAGACGGAAAATGGAAGATGACTACAACAAACACGACAAGCACGAGCAAGATTAGTAGGATACGCTTGCGCAATATGGCGACTAGCCGGAAACAGATATCACGTGACGTGACGAGGAAAGAAAGAACACAGGGTTGTCGATGCGTTCATATTCAACGTCCGGGGTGTCAATTCTCGAGCATATCGTCAACTATTCGTTCCGACGAAAGTATACGTTCATTTCGAACGGATGATAAACTTGGCAACGTGTCAAAATTCATCATAAAATGTTTGTTTTGGTCATAGACTTATCAATAATAATGTAACTATGCGCATTGCATGCTTCTGATAATTATTTTGAATTTGAATCTACGTCTAAGAAGATATGGTTTTATCTCAATCAAACATAGTTGTAATAGTCGTGAAGAAATCATCTTAAAATAATGGAGAAGAGGAATAAACTCATGTCGGTTGAACAGAAAAATATTTTGATAGAATTTATAAGTTCAAATCCGCAATTGAAGGGAAAATTTTCGAATACTTTTACTCGGCAGGACTCGATAACCATATGGAAGGATATCACAAATATTTTGAATGCAACTCCGGGTGCGACAAAAGAATTGAAAGAGTGGAGAAAGGTATGTAAAATAGATCTTGCTGCATATATTTTTATATAATCTTAATGTAATTTTTCTAGAGTTGGCATGAAATTCGATCAAGAACCAAAAATAAAAAGACTCAAATGAATGTTCATGCCTCACAAACTGGTGGTGGACCTGCAATGGCAGATCTTTCGCAGTCGAACGAAAGAATTGTATGTTTTATTGGGGATACTGCCATAAGAGGCTAATCAGGAGTGGCAGAACCACAGACTCAAGAAATTGAGTTGAATGACGAGATGTCAGAACAAGATGACACCACAACTTGTTGGTATTCTACACGAGAGCTGTACAAAATATGAGATTCCTCCACCTTACTTTCGAGAAGTATTGGATGTGGGACCTTCCCATTGTAGACTCGAGTGTGAGATAGGTTTGTTGAAGACTCAGACAACCGAAAACCAGGCTAAACAGATGGCAGCGAAATTGATGTTGGAGAAAATGAAAAAAAAAAAATACGAGAAGTCTTTACCGGTGATTGTTACATTCAAACGATATCAACCATTCAGTTGAGAAATTTCCTAATATATTTGATTTTTATAGGGCCAGATATAAGCAGAATTACTTCCAATGGCAGTTTTTAACATCGAAGCTATTTAGAAAAATCGAATCGAAGGGAAATATTTCAGCGTAGAAGCAAGAATCTTCTGGGAGTCGAAGAGGTTCCCGGATCCAGAGAAGAACAGTTTAATACAAGATATGCACAATTCTCTTTTTCTTCAGCCATCTACCAACAATTTCAAATAACTCGAAAAATTAATATTTGATAGGCTTGTGATGTCATTGAATTTTTTTAACCTCTATGATCCGCATCAACTATTGGTGAAGAGGTAGCCCATTAACTTTGTTATTATTATTCTCAGATAGCCGCTTATAAGCAGAAATAATTTCAGTTTCAGGTCCAAACATCGAAGCCATTTGCAAAGCATCGAATCGGAGAGGATTGTTTCAGCGTATAAGCATCTTCAGGGAGTCGAACGACTGAAATAGTCGGGGTGTGTCTCTTTCTCACTTTCTTTTTAAAGTTGAACCGTTAACCGTTCAAACGTTGTCCTACGTTCATTTTGATTGACGTAAATGAGAATTTTGTTTCATTATTCGTTGAAGCAAATTTTTAATGAAGACTTCGCATTAGGTTTTATAGCATAATGGAGAAGAAAATCAGAGATTTCAAAAATATTATATGTGTAGATGGCACACGTGGAGCCAATAGAAATAATTGGGACCTTACAGTAGAGTAGGTCAAAGATGAGAATAATATGGGTTCTCCTGTAGCATTTTGTCTAATACATTGGATCAGATGATTCAAGAACACTTTTTTCAGCTCTTAAGTCAAGATTAGGTGGAGTAATACAATCAAATTTTATTATGAGTGATGATGATCCAAAGTATTACAATGCATGGATCAAAGTATAGGTTTCTGAGCAAAAACCAAGAAGCCTGCTATGCACATGACAAATAATAAAAAATTGGAATATACAAGGAAAATCAAAAAATTAGGAATCCAGAAATTTGGAAAGAAATGAATTTCATCGACAGCCCCTTCCTTCTTCAAAAGATAAATTTGAACGTTCCTCAAAGGAATTTCAGAACCTGGAAACTATTCTACATAAAATTTAATAGAACCAATTACGGAATGAACAATCCTCTCGATAGAGCATTGAGGGCTGCTGGTTCGGTGGAGGTTGATCTTTTTAATGTATCAATATTTCAACTGAAGAATTATTTCAGATCACTTGATAATTTTCATTGAATTTGGTTTTCCCAGTGGATTGTATGTTTTTTTTCTTGGTTCATTTGGTTTATTTGTTAATATGTAAAATGGCTTGTCCGTAAATAAATAAATAATATTATATATATTAAATAAAAGCTAAAAGTAATCTAGTGTTAATCAATGAAAGACATTATATTGACGGAAACTAAACCGTTATCAGAAGAGAATAAATCAAATGACGTGACTACAGAAACATGTGTTAATTTTCGAAAAAGACCTGGCAGCCCTTCTGCAATACTTTCTCCGCAAAACAAAGATTGTAGTGAACAAGAGACTCCATCACTTGCACAACATTTCATCAATCAAGAGAAAGAGGGGAAAAGAAAAACAATCATTCTGTTACAGGTAAGGGGAGTAATTTAAATAAATCTGCTGTGGCTTTTGAATCAGCGAATAAATACTTGGATGATACCATCGACAAAATTCTACAAAACAATGCTCACAGCGAGGACATAAAATTGAAAGAATTGGAGCTGAAAGAAATTGAACTCGGAGTGCGCGGAGGCCAAAAATAAAGCAAACGAGCTCGAATTATTAGAAAGAATTCTAATAATGGAGGAAAAAACATTTTTGCTCAAGCTGACTTAGTAGTGAAAATAAATAGAATGTAAATTTTTAGAAATATAAACAAGTATAGGACCAGGTTTAGTTCACTTCGACTTTATTGAACAATGAACATTTCACAAAATGAAAACTTTTATATTATTAGGTCTTTCCTGGTAGATTTCTAATTAGTGCATAAGCATTGGACAGTACAATAAAATGGTACAACCAATTCGAAAAAAAAATACGTAAAATGGTTTCTTATTAACTGCAACCTCCTCTTTATCAAAATTAAAAATTACTTCATCAGTAGTATAATCCATACGGGTTCTACACCGGAAGTGAACTGTCATTCTCAGTTTGACAGATGTCACACGTGGTGGGGCGTGTTCGGTCATGCGCATTGGGGTCGCGCGACCATTTTGAATCAGGTGGGGATGCGATTGGTTGGGAGGTGTGGATAACCTCAAAATATCGATAAGAACGTCGAAACCATAGAATGTCGTAAACAGGATGTTGATAAGAACGCAGGAAATGTGACCACAGGATGTTGGAAAGTAGATAAGAACACAGTAAACAGGAAATGGATGGATTAGATGACCGCACTGTTCGACTTCAGGTGTTACGCAAATCTACTCACTATATATTATTTTTCAAAATTATCGAATTGCTATTAGATATGATGCCACATTGCGTCGTTATGCAATTACATATAATGCGGTTTCAGATAAACAATACTGGTCAACAGAATACATCGAATTTATCATAAAATATGAGGTTTTTCACTTCCTTCATGAATCCATATATAAACACGAATCTCATATTTCACCTCAATCTCCTTTCAATATGCTCAATAATATAATTGACATTCTTCAAGTTCTTAGATCTAATGGGGTTGATTGCAACCCCATAATAGATAATTGGTCCAATCCCATTAGAGGTTTGGGCCACGCGCTTCAACATCTTCCAGCATTCGATCTACCACCACCAGCATATGAACCGCCACCATCAGATAAACCTCACCCTACACCTCCGCCACAATCAGATGAAGATGAGATTATTATAGATTAAGGTATTTTTCGAAAAAAATCATTTTTGATAAGTTTTTATTATCACAATATATACATGATCTATAATAAAAAAACTTGAAATTAATTTGTATCAATACATTTCACAAGATGAATATAGCGTGATTCACATTTTAAATTTTTAAATCTATTAACATTATTAAAAACATTCGTCATCCACTACTTCCTACATCGTCAATCTCATCATCAATATTGTGTGTTCTTAGAATGTTGTGTAGAACACAACACGTATAAATGATGTGTGCGGCAGAAAAGGGGCTATAATGCAGTACTCTGTGTTTCAGCAAGCACCCAAATCTCATCTTTAATAGGCCATTGCATCTTTCGATCACATTTGCGAGATGCATATAATAACCATGAGAATGGAATTGGAATTTGCGTTGAAATGTTCAGATGTTTATACACAACTTCAAACATGTCAGGTCAAGACGAAGTGGAGTGGAAATTAGGGATTTTTATAAATCAAATTGGTTTGCCTTTAAGCACTTGAAGTTTTTAATGGGATAAATTCAAACCTAGGAATACTATTGACAGTTGTTCCTCAGTAAGTAAATCAAATTTATATAATGCATCTCAACCGAACACTGCAATTTCATATTGGATGAATGGAACTTGATAGTAAATATAAGTGATGCCAGCAAACATCCAGAATGATGTTGAATACATCGCTGGTTTTGTAATAAGGAAATTAATTAATTAATTGTGAAGAATGTACTTCCCAATTAACTGAATCAAGAACATCTGCATTAATTGAACGCGAAGATAGAGGTGGATTAATAGATGTTATTATTAAATTAAAAAATGCACTCAGAGAGGCTGAATATCCTAAAATGGAAAAAGCCCCAAACAAATGGTTTTAAATAAACAGAGACAATTAAATTCACCTGCAACAGGAGAAATCTTCAAGCATAATAAATCTCTTCAGCTCCACGAGACCTTGAATAGTGGAAATTGCTAAAAGTTCCGGCACTAATTGATCGCATCCATGTAAGAATCGATTCTCCAGGTATAAGATATGATATATTGCGTAATTGCGTAATATAATTAAGGTATTTTAGCAAAAGTAATTGGAAACATTTGAAAATTTCGAGCATATAAAGGACTACACGTCATTTGTGAGAATCCATAGGATTGAACAAAATTTTCGAATATTTCACTTGTATATTGAACTCCATTATCACTATAAACAATATTGGGAATACCAAATTTTTCATAGATGGTATTTCAAAATATTTTGAAAAATAGTCTATGATAATTAGAAATATTTCACCTGTCAATTCAAATAAATCTGTACCTATTTTCTCTGGAACCTGGTGGTGGAGATCGAGAAAATGTTACACAAGAGAAAAAAAAAAAAGAGGAAGAGGAAAAAAAGAAGAAAGAGGATCTTCGGGTGAAAATCTGAAATGAATCCCAAATTCGCACCGTCATGGCCATCATTGTGGCAACTACTGTCCTCCAAAATATTGCAACAGACATGAATGAGCCAGATCCCCCATTGCCTGAGGATATTCGAAGACGAAGTGAATCAATTAATTCAAAGCCAACGAATTGATATAGCACCACAAACTATCTACCGAAACATACCTAAATGAAATGACAAAATTTGGACAATTGTTTCAAAACATCCAACCAGAAAGACTTGCAAAATCTGAAACGAATAATATCTTTCGTTTCATCAATTCCTGTAAGGGTGTTCAATTTACTGAACAATTTAAACTAAAAAGAGAGAAATCGCATGGCTATGGATTCGATGAAAGTCGAGTTAGTCATAAAACTGAATTTTATATTTGTTTTCTAAACTTATTTTCATTCCTATATTAAATCATATGCTTCCTTTGTAGAAAATGGACACGATTTTTGGAACGAGAGCCTGTGCTTCGCCGGTTTTAGTGGCCTCTTCATCTGGAGTCTCCTCACAAAGAAGTCACAATTCAGAGAGCGAAGTGTCATTTGGTATGTAAATTAATTTAATTTCTAAGCAACTAATTGCAACTTCAACTTTTATACACATTTTTCATTATTCAGATTCTTCCTCCAAACCAAAAAACACCACAGAAAATGCGACTTCTCTATTGAAGAGGAGAATGGGTACTATGGGTATTCATGCGTATTTCGTTCTCGTTTCGATTTTGAGTGCACGCTTCAACGGTTTTCGTTTCGATAGTTATTTTTCTTTATAAATTTTATTAAAATGGAAAGTGTAAAACTTGTAACGTGTCTTTCTTTGGGAATCAATCAGAGTTGGACATAACTAATGAACTTCAGCGGCTCGGTTTAGTGAAAAGGAACCATAGGTGTCCCAAAAACACGTGTCGAAGTTTTTGTGCCCTATGGAAACGTCCCGGTAAAAAGCTGAAATATGCTTTTGTCTGCAAGAAATGACGGGCGGAGTATAGTATTCTGCAGAACTCTTTTTTTTTCGGAAAGTAGATTGGATTTGTGCGTGATTTTCGAGATAATGTGGATGTGGGCAGGTGAAGTGAACAGTCTCGATACAAGTAACATTTTAAACGTGCCGCGTAAGACTGTGTATCAACAGTACAGATTTATTCGTGATATTTGCTCATGGAAGCTGTTAGGTATGGGAGAGATGATGTTAGGGGGCCCAGGAGGAGTGGTTCAGATTGACGAGAGTGTGGTTACAAAACGGAAGTACGATAGAGGACGTATAGTTCTGAATATGAGAATGATATTTATTCATATGTGTATTTCATGGAACGCTAACGGAAGGAATTAACGTGAACCACGATAACAGTGAATAAAAGTTTTCATTCCCAAACATAAGATATCTGTTTTCACCCAACAATCCTCAACTGCGATTAGAAAATGCAGTAACAGAAATACTTCTTTGATAAAGTAGTATTATGCAAAACTAGAATCGTAGTGACCTCCACTACGATTACCATTTTATGAAGCTTCATGAATTCGATAACTCTAGAAAATTCGCAAGCTAGGTATATCATTCTGCATAGAAATGCAGTCGATGCACAAAATGGCAGACCAATGCAATATTATGCAATGTTGAATTTCCATATAAAATGATTTACAACTTGATCATTTACCCACATCATACACATTAAAGGATAACGAAAAAATAGGAGAATATGAAATGAGCAGTTAGTTACTGTGCTTCCAGATTCCAGGCCATCATGTTCGTCCTCCTCGTGTCCAAGTCCATTTTTCACATTGAACTCACTTCCGACCCACAAATACTAAATCAGTTTATTGCCAATCCGAATTTAAATTTCAAAACGTTGAAATGGAATTGATTCGAGTACACTAAACTTTGTAAATGCAATGACGCCATAACGAGGCACCGACTCGGTCTAGGTTCTAGAACTTTCTGAGCAAAATGGAGATGGAACGAACAAGTTTAGGATACGCTTGCGCAATATGGCGACTGACCGGAAACAATAAACAAACATCACGTGACGAGGAAAGTCTGACCACAGCCGACTTCGACTGTGATCCATCGAATATAAAATATCTTATTCTATTCTATAATCAAAGCTGTCATCTGATTGTTCGTTTTTCAGAGTTGCCTGTTTCCGAGTAGCTTTTCTCAGTACTTGATCGTATAATTTTGTTACTAGGTCCATTGTTATCAAAATATGTGTGGATATTCAGTTTTTCACGGTTCAACGTGAAATATATTCGTGCAGACTGAAAGTAAAAATCATGTCATTTATTATTATATTATTTATTTTATTATTTGGTTTAAATCAGTTGTTTGACAAGAACAGAGACATGACCAATTGAATCGAATGGCCAGCGGCCATCGACTCGGATTCTTTCATTTATGTCTTTAGGGAAAAATCACGGACCGCTAGATGGCGCTGAAAATCAGAAGATGTCGGGCCGAAAGGGGGTCAAAATTATTCTGTCATTCCTGTCTTTCATAACAAGTAAATCAAATATTTTTCATAAGATTGCGGAATCAATGATAATGCCTGTGAGTGTCGAGATAACCACTAACATTTTTGATTATGTAGGTGAACGTGAATTTGATGACAAATGATCAGTATATAATAGAAAATTATTGAACTTACGATAAAAATCATCTTTCAGGAAGTGCTTGCTGCAAAGTAACATATTCTTTGAGATTCAAGATTGTCTGCTATTCTTTAACTGCCTTGGGATTCAACAGGAATTTATGCAAAGAAATTTCAGAAGATTTATGTGATGAGCATTGAGGAACAGCACATTTTTCGTGATCTTATTCCCACATTACCTCTTACAGTCCGCTGCATTTTCAGCTCGTATACAGTTTATTTGAAACAATTGTCCATAAATTATCACCAAAATATCGATACAAAAATGACTTAAAATTATACAAATATTTCACACTTTTCCCGTATAAAAACACACACACGTTAGTTTGTTGTTCACCTCTCGGGTATTTCGAACGTTAAAAGTAGATGTCGCCCACTCCGTGATGCTTCCCTTTTCTCTAAAATCGTTCATGTACAACGACTAACGACGGCTTTATGGCCCTTATTGTTCAAGCATCCTTCATCTACGCTGATGAATGTCATTTTCGCATGCTAGAGCAGAATAAAGGAAAACTTTCGATATCAAAGAAGCATTCATTTCCGATATTTTCATTCTGAAACAATAATGCTGCTGCCATCTATTCATGAAATTACCTACTAAAACTTTCGGAAGTTGAAGACCATGACTTGTATGTTTGAAAGTTTGAAAAAGCCCAAAAGATGTCGCTCCATTTGTTCTTTCTCTTTCATATTACAGATTATCTGAAATTTACTGTTCGCGTTGGTTTATTATTTTCTTTGAAAATTTGAGTTTACATTTTGGGTTGTATAAATTCTAGCATTTAAATTTGGAAAATCCTACCATCATCTGTCTGAGCTTTTCTCTATAACTTTTTAATCTCGATCCTTAAGAATCGGAAACACGAAGGATGAAAATAAAACAGTGTTGCCAAATTATCGAACACACAAAATGATTTGTGACATCTAATTTTTTCTAGAAAATGAGAACAGATATTTTGTAAAATACCTAGAAAAAGAGAGGAGACGGATATGAACCTTTGATATCAATATGGTATAGAAATCCGGGATATTAGCCGCTATAAACTTGAAATGTAACATTTTTGTTGCCGGTATAAAAAAAAATCTCCCTCAAAATTACCCTATTTTTATTACACGCACCTTTATTGGTACATTTAGCCATCTAATTTCGGTACCTACACAGAACAGCAGTTCCCCACGATGTCGGCATCCTCTATAATTAAAGTGGTATCTTGTACAGACCGACAAACGCAGCACCTGGGGCATTCTTGATGGGTTTACCATCTTCGAACGTCCGTGGAAGCTGAGAGGTATCTAGAATTATGAAATTAATGTCATATTATAGGGATAAATCAGTTGGGGAAAAAGATGAATCTTGTGATTATCTATGAACACATGCTAATCATGACTTATGAACGATATTTTATGATCCAACAGTAGCGGAAAGATTAATTATCTGGATTTTTTTGAGTGTGGAAATAAACATTTTTTCAATCGATTTTTAGTTTCATTACTACCAATGTGAATTTTTTCGCCCAAAGGATTATTATTGGTAATTGGAGATGAAGAAGAGGGTTTTTATATGCAAATTTCTGAGGACTTCGTGACAAATTCCTCAGATATTCACTGTAAATAATATACCTCTTCTCATAGGATTTTTCGTTTTTCTAATCCTTCATCAACACCATCCAATGAAATTTTTGGAATGTTCTTTTGAGAGAACCTTTGCTTTTATTGTATTTATTCCATAAATAGAATTGAAAGAATTCTTGTTATTGGCTTTATTTGTACAACAAATCAAAAATTGTCCATGCTCTAGAATCAAATGACCATTTCGAAGACGAAACCAATTTTTACACTAAACCATATTTTTTCATTTATATCGGTGAACAAATCAATATACAGGTGATTCCAAATTCGACGTGAAATCAAACCAGTGCCTGCATTCTAACGAAAACTTTTTTAGTGAATAAAGAAGGGATTTGGCAAGTTTTGAAAACATTGTTTCATACATAAATTGTGGAATTCGAAAGTTACAGGCGAATTGATATTAGAAATTGACTATTCTTTTCTTTATATACCAACTTTTAAATCATACAAATTCTTTTTTAACATCTATTACAGCATATTTTCATTTTTTCATACATATCGTATTCTCCACTGATGGAAATAATCCAAAATTATAATCAAACTTGCTCAACGTAGAACAAAATGACGAAAAATGAAGAAAGATGAGTAATTTTTCAAAAAACACAAATAAGTCGTAAACTGTTGATTTTTGGATATCAATAAATATGACTCAAACGACAGCAAATGAGTCATACTAACACGTTCTTCAAGGTTCAAATCGAATTTGGAATCACCCTGTATATTATATATTTATCTATGTTTATCTTTTTCCTCAATTCGATTCTGAATCCGATTGAGCTTTTACAATTCAACACTTTCTGATCGTCTTCCCAATGTTGTTGGGAAGTGGAAGCTTTTCGTCTTTCATTCTCCTTCACTTTCTTAAGTCGTCGGAGAAAAAAAATTGTTTGGGAAGTGGAAAAAATGTTGCTTCTTCCCTTTCGATGAAATTCGATTATTGATATTTTATCTTTCCTGTAACGTTGCAGTATGAGGGTTTGCTTTTGGATGTGGAACAATTCCTTTTCTCTTCCTTTTTAAAATATTTGGGCATCTTTCATCAGTGTACATTTCAAGTTTGATCTTGAATATCCTTCAGAAACTTCTATCGGTGCTATTTGTTGTAAATTAGGAGTTTTTTCATATGCAATGTTCCAATTTATGGGAACTTAACGAAGAGGTTAATTTGTCTGAATCTGAAACACAGTAAATGTAATTTGTTACTTACAACATTTTCACTGATATTTGGTTTTGCCCCCACATGGCTAAGACCTGGTCCAGCCTCATTTTTCTACAAACTTCTTTCGATTTATTTCTGTAAACTTCATCTAAGGAAGAGAAATCCATATATAAAAGAATGGAATACATATTCCTTTATCAGTTATCTATGGAAAAATCTCAACTGAACAATCGGAATTTGAGGTTATGATCGTAATAGTGTCGACTGTCATATAGTAGATCTAATATACCAAATCTGTCGTATTTGGCCGATGTTGCCAGACCAACGTCGTCCTTGCGATTCCAACTACCGATGAGTGCGCTGCGAAATGTAAACAAACATGGGGGAAAACGAGTACCTTTTAGGGATTTATTGTGGTGAAACGGATTATTTTGGGTGTTTTTCCTTCGATTTTGTGAGTTTTATGTGGAGACTTTTCAGTGAATGATTAGATTATTGATAGTGTAGTGTCATGTTTATTGATTTTAGATGAATAAAATGGGTTTTTCAATTTCCATTATATCGAAATTGATAATAATTCAACAGGAAAAATGGAGCATTATTTGGGTTTGACGACAGTGCTCAATTATCTGGAGGCTACAGCTAATAGTTTATCATTTGTGCTTTTCTGCGGTCCATTTTTCCACTGTGCCGAAGGCATTAGTGACACAAACTGCTGAGGCATCTTTTTTATGAAATTTATGGAAATGTTAAGCCCTGTTTTGATTTTTTTATGAGGAGCAATTGAAGACACAACTATTACAATTTTAAACTGTTTTTTTCTAGTACTAGTTATATATCATTGTTATATAATCCAATGTCCTAAAATTCATGTACATATATTATTTAAACATTAAATCGTTTCATTCAGACTTCACTTTAAGGATAATTCTATTTTTTTTACAGAAAGATTAAGTCACAGTCATTTGAAATACGAAGATCAATTTCATGACACTCTTGTTGATAATTATTGAATTACCTTTCTAAATCACCACTCAAACCTGCCCCAAAAAATTGGACTCAAACTTGTAACCTAAAATTCAATAACTTTGTGAACGTATTTCAACTGAATAACACTGATATAAATACCTTACCGACCTTTTTTTCACTACCAATTACTCTGCTCAGAAAAGGATACAAATTTCTAAATATACCTGGATATAAATTAAAAATATCTGGTTTAAAAGCACGTGAAATATGAAAACAATACTCGTTTTCTAGGTTCGGGATTTAGACGCCAGGGGACGTTTAGACTTTTGGAATCGCGAATAAAGTTTCTCGAACTGGAGCAAACGGAATTTTTTTAAGCTGTAACGTTCGATTTCTTATCAATTTAGATTCCTCCGAAAGATACACTATTTTTCGAGCGCCCAGCCACGCTCAATATTCCGCGTTAAAGCTTAGCTTGGATTTAAACGGAAACTTACGGAATCGTAAGTAGCAGTTCATGCAATCTGCCATTAATTCCATTTAAGTGCATTGTTTTGCTCATTAAGTACGTAGATGCAGATCCGAATCGTTTTATTATCTTTAGATTAAATTCCTGATTGAGTGATTGAAAGCAAATAATCCAAGAAATTACTTCTTTGATATATGTTCTCCACCTCTTTCCAATTTTCATTTTACGACCTCTTCGGTGCGTTGCAATCCAAGAAAACTCGATAAATTTCCCACTACTGCGCCTCTCTCATCAGAACTTTCTTCAGTACTGGTCGAAGTTATTTTTTTCTTACTTACATCTCAGAAAATATGAAGCTGGTGAGTACAAGATCTATATTTGCAAAAAAACGGAGGTTTCGATAATCCTGTCCGTCCGACCGGCCGAAAACGAATAATTTTGTTTGGAAATTTTCAGGGTATGTTGGGGGTCTGAATGCGCCGGTCGAGTTCTTGAATGGGCAAAATCGTAGCTTAGACTTTTTTCTCAATAATACGATAAATATGCATCCGATCGAAGTGAAATTTGAGGGTTAGTTGTAGAATAACGACACGAAGATGCACGTGAAAATTCGTGAGGATCGCATCACTAGAAGAATCCTGCTGGAATGTGTCTTTATATGAGGCATCGATGAAATGAGTTATATAAAAAGTCAGGACCCACGTGAAAAGAAAATTGAATTTATCTGTTTTAGTGTTTCACGTAAAATTCTGTGATTCTTGAAGTGGGTCGTTATCGAAAATTATGAAAGCGGTCAGGAATCATCTCTAGTAGGTACTTCTACTAAATTAGATGTTTTTTTGAGATAAAAAGTAGCCATTATCACTTGTAGGCTTCTCAACTGTTCCTGTGCCAAAAATCGAGTCGATCTATTGTTGCGTTCAGACATGTAAGGAATACAAACATACAAACACAAAAAAAACTTTTTTTTTTTGGTTTTTCGCTTGTAAAATCTAAACCAATGGAGCGATGCTGGAACTTCCAACAACAGAATTGCAGAGGATAGAAAGACGAAGAGAATGAGTGCTAGTGCAACTAGATCGGGTCATTATTACCGGAGGAAAGCCGGAAAAACCGTGAAAATCAGCGTTTTTTCAAAAATTCATAACTGGGCCATTTTCAAAGTTGTAGCGTTGGTTTTCCGAATGAAAGTAGGGGTTGATAGGTACTTTGATTTTGCACAACCCGGAAACTATTGACCACTACTTTAATCCGGAAAACCAACGCTACAACTTTGAAAATGGCCCAGTTATGAATTTTTGAAAAAACGCTCATTTTTACGGTTTTCCGGATTTTCTACGGTAATAATGACCCGATTGAGTTGCACCAGCACTCATTTTCTTCGTCTTTTTATTTCCTACAATTCTGTTGTTGAAAGTATCAGCGTCGCCCAATTGGTTCAGATTCTACAAGCAAAAAACTAAAAAAACAGCGCGTTCGAGCTCTTTCAAATATAAGTAATCAACTTCGGCTGTTATAAATATTTTTCCGGGATATAAAATGGTCTTTAGCACTTGTCGGTTCCTCAACTGCCACATCTGGGGAAATTGACTTGATCGGTTGCTCTATTCAGATGTGCGGGAAATACAAACAAACCCTCTCACGGATTTATGTTTCAATGTGAAATTTGAATCGTTTATTTTCAGGTCTTCGCCGTTTTGTTGTTATTCCAGCTGGTTTTCCGAGCACGCGCCTGTTTTCTACTTTTGGGATGCCACCGCCATCTTGGACACACACAAAACACGAATATTGTTTACAATCAGGCTACTAATCAGGGATCAGCATTCCCGTTTTTTCCTCCTGTCTTATATGGATAAAAATAAATGAATAAAGCTCATAGTTTATTGTACTCATATCTATTCTATATGAAAAGTGAGTAACGCCCGTATTTGTCATACTTGAGGCTTAAGCTCGCTCAACTATGACTGCTCAAATTCGGCTGATACGTATTTTTTCCAGGATATAAAATGGCCCTTAGCACTTGTCGGTTCCTCAACTGTCATATCCTCGAAAATTGACTCGATCGGTTGCTCCATTCGGATATGCGGGAAATACAAACAAACCCCTTTGCGGATTTTTGTTGATAGTTTGGACTGTTTCAATGTGAAATTTGAATCGTTTATTTTCAGGTCTTCGCCATTTTGTTGTTATTCCAGCTGGTTTTCCGAGCACGCGCCTGTTTTCTACTTTTGGGATGCCACCGCCATCCTGGGAACACACAAAACACGAATATTGTTTATAATCAGGCTTATCAGCCGCAAGGATCAGCATTCCCGTATTATCCTCCTGTCTTCTATGGATAAAAATAAATGAATAAAGCTCATACTGTACTTATATCTATTATATATAAAAAAGTGGGTAACGCCCGTTGAACGAAGCTTAAGACTCGAGCTCGCTCAACTATGACTGCTAAAATTCGGCTGATACATATTTTTCCGGGATATAAACTACCCCTAATCACTCGTCGGTTTCTCAACTGTCCCTGTGCCAAAAATCCACTCGATCGGTTGCTCCATTCGGATATGTGGGAAATACAAACAAACCCCCTCACGGATTTATGATGATGGTGACTGAATCATTCTGAAATTTGTTTCGTTTATTTTCAGGTCTTCGCCTTTTTGTTGTTGTTCCAACTGGTTTTCCGAGCACAAGCCTGTTTTTTACTTGGGGGATGCCACCACCCCCGGAACTTGAACACGAATAATGTTTTGGTAAATACGGCATCGAACTTTCCGGCGCCTTTCCCTCAATTTCCTGTCTTTTATGGATAAAAATGAATGAATAAAGTTCTAATTGCTTCGTTGTGTTTATGTATCTTACGACTGTATTCGACATGTGTACTCACAGATAAAGATCTCCGGCCGCAAACACGATAGCGCCCGAAAGAAGAGACATAGGATTTTCAGGTTACGTTCGAGGTCTGAATGCGCCACTTGAGATCCTATCACTTGAAGATATTTTCCAATGATTTTTTTTAACATTTCGCCGTTTCCTACTGAAATTTTATGTCTACATACATATGAGTTATGCGGTAATTTAGCTTTCTAGCTGTTCCTAGTGGAAAAAAAATTGAGTTTTTCTGATATGTTCACTATAGTTCTGAGAAAAAAGAAGTACTCTAAAAGTTCAACATAAAAAATTCGGTGATTCCATCTTTTGAAGTTTAAAAAAAACACTGAATAAAATATTTGAAAACCTGACTAATGTGACATATAATGAAATTTTAATTATTCATAGTGAAATTAACAAAAAAAATTAAAAAAAAAAAATTTGAAGACTTCGATGATATGGTCTTTTATGGAGAAAACTGGCGATATTCCGGATTCAGTTTTATGAGAAAAGAGAAGTATTCAAAAAATTCGACATGAAAAATGGATAAAATTCGGTGATTCCATCTTTTGAAGTTTATAAAAATAAAATGACACTATTTGTAATATGTACTGACAACGAACGCTGAAGAAAAGATTCGAAAACCTGACTAATGTGACATATAATGAAATTTTAATTATCCATAGTGAAATTAAATGAAAAAATTTGAAGACTTGGATGATATGGTCTTTTATGGAGAAAACTGGCGATATTCCGGATTCAGTTTGTATGAGAAAAGAGAAGTATTCAAAAAATTCGACATGAAAAATGGATAAAATTCGGTGATTCCATCTTTTGAAGTTTCTAAAAATAAAATGACACTATTTGTAATATGTACTGACAACGAACGCTGAAGAAAAGATTTGGAAACCTGACTAATGTGACATATAATGAAATTTTAATTATCCATAGTGAAATTAAATGAAAAAATTAAAAAAAAAAAATTTGAAGACTTGGATGATATGGTCTTTCATGGAGAAAACTGGCGATATTCCGGATTCAGTTTGTATGAGAAAAGAGAAGTATTCAAAAAATTCGACATGAAAAATTGATAAAATTCGGTGATTCCATCTTTTGAAGTTTCTAAAAATAAAATGACACTATTTGTAATATGTACTGACAACGAACGCTGAAGAAAAGATTTGAAAACCTGACTAATGTGACATATAATGAAATTTTAATTATCCATAGTGAAATTAAATGAAAAAATTAAAAAAAAAAAATTTGAAGACTTGGATGATATGGTCTTTCATGGAGAAAACTGGCGATATTCCGGATTCAGTTTGTATGAGAAAAGAGAAGTATTCAAAAAATTCGACATGAAAAATTGATAAAATTCGGTGATTCCATCTTTTGAAGTTTCTAAAAATAAAATGACACTATTTGTAATATGTACTGACAACGAACGCTGAAGAAAAGATTTGAAAACCTGACTAATGTGACATATAATGAAATTTTAATTATTCATAGTGAAATTAAACGAAAAAATTAAAAAAAAAAAATTTGAAGCCTTGGATTATATGGTCTTTTATGGAGAAAACTGGCGATATTCCGGATTCAGTTTGTATGAGAAAAGAGAAGTATTCAAAAAATTCGACATGAAAAATGGATAAAATTCGGTGATTCCATCTTTTGAAGTTTCTAAAAATAAAATGACACTATTTGTAATATGTACTGACAACGAACGCTGAAGAAAAGATTTGGAAACCTGACTAATGTGACATATAATGAAATTTTAATTATCCATAGTGAAATTAAATGAAAAAATTAAAAAAAAAAAATTTGAAGACTTGGATGATATGGTCTTTCATGGAGAAAACTGGCGATATTCCGGATTCAGTTTGTATGAGAAAAGAGAAGTATTCAAAAAATTCGACATGAAAAATTGATAAAATTCGGTGATTCCATCTTTTGAAGTTTCTAAAAATAAAATGACACTATTTGTAATATGTACTGACAACGAACGCTGAAGAAAAGATTTGAAAACCTGACTAATGTGACATATAATGAAATTTTAATTATTCATAGTGAAATTAAACGAAAAAATTAAAAAAAAAAAATTTGAAGCCTTGGATGATATGGTCTTTCATGGAGAAAACTGGCGATATTCCGGATTCAGTTTGTATGAGAAAAGAGAAGTATTCAAAAAATTCGACATGAAAAATTGATAAAATTCGGTGATTCCATCTTTTGAAGTTTCTAAAAATAAAATGACACTATTTGTAATATGTACTGACAACGAACGCTGAAGAAAAGATTTGAAAACCTGACTAATGTGACATATAATGAAATTTTAATTATCCATAGTGAAATTAAATGAAAAAATTAAAAAAAAAAAATTTGAAGACTTGGATGATATGGTCTTTCATGGAGAAAACTGGCGATATTCCGGATTCAGTTTGTATGAGAAAAGAGAAGTATTCAAAAAATTCGACATGAAAAATTGATAAAATTCGGTGATTCCATCTTTTGAAGTTTCTAAAAATAAAATGACACTATTTGTAATATGTACTGACAACGAACGCTGAAGAAAAGATTTGAAAACCTGACTAATGTGACATATAATGAAATTTTAATTATTCATAGTGAAATTAAACGAAAAAATTAAAAAAAAAAAATTTGAAGCCTTGGATTATATGGTCTTTTATGGAGAAAACTGGCGATATTCCGGATTCAGTTTGTATGAGAAAAGAGAAGTATTCAAAAAATTCGACATGAAAAATGGATAAAATTCGGTGATTCCATCTTTTGAAGTTTCTAAAAATAAAATGACACTATTTGTAATATGTACTGACAACGAACGCTGAAGAAAAGATTTGGAAACCTGACTAATGTGACATATAATGAAATTTTAATTATCCATAGTGAAATTAAATGAAAAAATTAAAAAAAAAAAATTTGAAGACTTGGATGATATGGTCTTTCATGGAGAAAACTGGCGATATTCCGGATTCAGTTTGTATGAGAAAAGAGAAGTATTCAAAAAATTCGACATGAAAAATTGATAAAATTCGGTGATTCCATCTTTTGAAGTTTCTAAAAATAAAATGACACTATTTGTAATATGTACTGACAACGAACGCTGAAGAAAAGATTTGAAAACCTGACTAATGTGACATATAATGAAATTTTAATTATTCATAGTGAAATTAAACGAAAAAATTAAAAAAAAAAAATTTGAAGCCTTGGATTATATGGTCTTTTATGGAGAAAACTGGCGATATTCCGGATTCAGTATGTATGAGGAAAGAGAAGTATTCAAAAAATTCGACATGAAAAATGGATAAAATTCGGTGATTCCATCTTTTGAAGTTTCTAAAAATAAAATGACACTATTTGTAATATGTACTGACAACGAACGCTGAAGAAAAGATTTGAAAACCTGACTAATGTGACATATAATGAAATTCTAATTATTCATAGTGAGATTAACTGAAAAAATTAAAGAAAAAAATTTGAAGACTTGGATTATATGGTCTTTTATGGAGAAAACTGGCGATATTCCGGATTCAGTTTGTATGAGAAAAGAGAAGTATTCAAAAAATTCGACATGAAAAATGGATAAAATTCGGTGATTCCATCTTTTGAAGTTTCTAAAAATAAAATGACACTATTTGTAATATGTACTGACAACGAACGCTGAAGAAAAGATTTGAAAACCTGACTAATGTGACATATAATGAAATTTTAATTATCCATAGTGAAATTAACTGAAAAAATAAAAACAAAAAAATTTGAAGACTTGGATGATATGGTCTTTTATGGAGAAAACTGGCGATATTCCGGATTCAGTTTCTATGAGAAAAGAGAAGTATTCAAAAAATTCGACATGAAAAATGGATAAAATTCGGTGATTCCATCTTTTGAAGTTTCTAAAAATAAAATGACACTATTTGTAATATGTACTGACAACAAACGCTGAAGAAAAGATTTGAAAACCTGACTAATGTGACATATAATGAAATTTTAATTATTCATAGTGAAATTAAATGAAAAAATTAAAAAAAAAAATTTGAAGCCTTGGATTATATGGTCTTTTATGGAGAAAACTGGCGATATTCCGGATTCAGTTTGTATGAGAAAAGAGAAGTATTCAAAAAATTCGACATGAAAAATGGATAAAATGCTGTGATTCCATCTCTTGAAGTTTATAAAAATACACTGACACTATTTGTCATACTGACAACGAAAATTGAAGAATATAATATGTGAAAATATTTCGACCTTGAACATGGATAAAAGATGCCCTGTCGCCAAGTTCTTAAATTTATTAGTATCTTGTAATCACCTCGGAAACAAACCCCGAAATCATTAGGTAGACCGATCCCCGCACATTTCTACCTAGCAACCCTTAACATTCAAGTGGTCGCCGACAAATCTGGTTATTTCACGCTCATTAATTAACATTCTGCAACAATGGCCGACGACATCTAAAGCACAATGCCGTTGCTCTCTAGCATATAATTAGGGTGGGGGGTGCGCTATTGTCGTCGGCAAGATATATTCGAAATGAAGAATTATAGAGATTATTCGAATTACGAGGACGTTGAGGGACGTGGGACGGGATCCAGGGATGGACTTGGAAGCGAAACCGATGGATATTCTTGGGTTTCCTTGCTTGAGCTACCGTTGAAGTCTCCGCCAAATAATACGAGGTGGAGGCAGGAAAATGTTGTTTTGTTGTTTTTGGGTTGGATAGTGTGAAAGAATGATTCTTATACGTTTCTCCAACTATATCGAGTAATTTTCAGGTGTTTTCTATCGATTTGGTGAGTTCTGAATAAAATTCTTTCGACCTGTCATGTTAAGATTAATTTTTTAATATTTTTCATTCATTCTGGTGAGAAGGTTTTGGATGATAACAGGGAGAAGAGATGATTTTCAAAGATTCCCCAGCCTTACGATAAGTTCTTTTTCAAATTTCGATTATTTTATTAGAAGTTTCTGAAAATCTGTCAACTAAATTGGAAATTACCGTTCAATCATCGAAAAATAGACCGTTTTGGGATCTGAAATCTGTGAAATACTATCAAATACCTATGTATCTTTCAATTTTCCCACAAGACTTTTGGAAAATTCGATCATTTTCAGGAAATTATGAACGAAATTCTAAATCTGAAAAAAAATTCATCTGACGTTTATCGAGGCCAGTCGTGGTCAAAAAGATTCTCCAAAATCGAATAAAAAATAGTTTTGGGGGTTGAAATGGGATGAATACTATCGAATATATTGTCTTTCAACTTTACGATCCCAGTTTTGGTGGTTTTCTATAATTTAGAGGGAATTAGAACAAAATTCTACACTTGAAAATGAATTTATCAAGGCCAGTCTCTGTCTAAAAGAGTCGCCAAAATCGAATTAAAAGATAGTTTTTGGGGCTGAAATGAGGTGAATACTAATGAATACATTGTCTTTCAACTTTGTAATCCCATTTTTGGTGTTTTTCCATGAATTTCAGGGAATTATGAACGAAATTCTGCACGTAAAAATGAATTCATCGAGGACAGTCGTGGTCACAAAGGCTCCAAAATCGAATGAAAAGATAGATTTGGGGGTTGTAAAGGGGTAAATACTATTGAATATTTTGTCTTTCAACTTTACGATCCCAGTTTTGATGGTTTTCTATAATTTAGAGGGAATTAGAACGAAATTCTACACCTGAAAATGAATTTATCAAGGCCAGTCGTTGTCGAAAAGAGTCGCCAAAATCGAATTAAAAGATAGTGTTTGGGGCTAAAATGGGGTAAATACTAATGAATACATTGTTTTTCAACTTTGAGATTCCATTTTTGGTGTTTTTCCATGAATTTCAGGGAATTATGAACGAAATTCTGCACGTAAAAATGAATTCATCGAGGATAGTCGTGGTCACAAAAGTCTCCAAAATCGAATGAAAAGATAGTTTTGGGGGTTGAAATGGGGTAAATACTATCGAATATTTTGTCTTTCAACTTTACGATCCCAGTTTTGGTGGTTTTCTATAATTTAGAGGGAATTAGAACGAAATTCTACACCTGAAAATGAATTTATCAAGGCCAGTAGTTGTCGAAAACAGTCGCCAAAATCGAATTAAAAGATAGTTTCTGGGGCTAAAATGGGGTAAATACTAATAAATACATTGTTTTTCAACTTTGAAATCCCATTTTTGGTGTTTTTCCATGAATTTCAGGGAATTATGAACGAAATTCTGCACGTAAAAATGAATTCATCGAGGATAGTCGTGGTCACAAAAGTTCCAAAATCGAATGACAAGATAGTTTTGGGGGTTGAAATGGGGTGAATACTATCGAATATATTGTCTTTCAACTTTACGATCCCAGTTTTGGTGATTTTCTTTAATTTAGAGGAAATAAGAAGGAAATTCTACACCTGAAAATGAATTTATCAAGGCCATTCGTTGTCGAAAAGAGTCGCCAAAATCGAATTAAAAGATAGTTTTTGGGGCTAAAATGGGGTAAATACTGATGAATACATTGTTTTTCAACTTTGAGATCCCATTTTTGGTGTTTTTCCATGAATTTCAGGGAATTATGAACGAAATTCTGCACGTAAAAATGAATTCATCGAGGACAGTCGTGGTCACAAAAGTCTCCAAAATCGAATGAAAAGATAGTTTTGGGGGTTGAAATGGGGTAAATACTATCGAATATTTTGTCTTTCAACTTTACGATCCCAGTTTTGGTGATTTTCTATAATTTAGAGGGAATTAGAACGAAATTCTACACCTGAAAATGAATTTATCAAGGCCAGTCGTTGTCGAAAAGAGTCGCCAAAATCGAATTAAAAGATAGTGTTTGGGGCTAAAATGGGGTAAATACTAATGAATACATTGTTTTTCAACTTTGAGATTCCATTTTTGGTGTTTTTCCATGAATTTCAGGGAATTATGAACGAAATTCTGCACGTAAAAATGAATTCATCGAGGATAGTCGTGGTCACAAAAGTCTCCAAAATCGAATGAAAAGATAGTTTTGGGGGTTGAAATGGGGTAAATACTATTGAATGTTTTGTCTTTCAACTTTACGATCCCAGTTTTGGTGGTTTTCTATAATTTAGAGGGAATTAGAAAGAAATTCTACACCTGAAAATGAATTTATCAAGGCCAGTCGTTGTCGAAAGGAGTCGCCAAAATCGAATTAAAAGATAGTTTTTAGGGCTAAAAAGGGGTAAATACTAATGAACACATTGTTTTTCAACTTTGAGATTCCATTTTTGGTGTTTTTCCATGAATTTCAGGGAATTATGAACGAAATTCTGCACGTAAAAATGAATTCATCGAGGATAGTCGTGGTCACAAAAGTCTCAAAAATCGAATGAAAAGATAGTTTTGGGGGTTGAAATGGAGTAAATACTATCGAATATTTTGTCTTTCAACTTTACGATCCCAGTTTTGGTGATTTTCTATAATTTAGAGGGAATTAGAACGAAATTCTACACCTGAAAATGAATTCATCAAGACCAGTCTCTGTCGAAAAGAGTCGCCAAAATCGAATTAAAAGATAGTTTTTGGGGCTGAAATGGGGTAAATACTAATGAATACATTGTTTTTCAACTTTGAGATCCCATTTTTGGTGTTTTTCCATGAATTTCAGGGAATTATGAACGAAATTCTGCACGTAAAAATGAATTCATCGAGGATAGTCGTGGTCACAAAAGTCTCCAAAATCGAATGAAAACATAGTTTTGGGGGTTGAAATGGGGTAAATACTATCGAATATTTTGTCTTTCAACTTTACGATCCCATTTTTGGTGGTTTTCTATAATTTAGAGGGAATTAGAACGAAATTCTACACCTGGAAATGAATTCATCAAGGCCAGTCTCTGTCGAAAAGAGTCGCCAAAATCGAATTAAAAGATAGTTTTTAGGGCTAAAAAGGGGTAAATACTAATGAACACATTGTTTTTCAACTTTGAGATTCCATTTTTGGTGTTTTTCCATGAATTTCAGGGAATTATGAACGAAATTCTGCACGTAAAAATGAATTCATCGAGGATAGTCGTGGTCACAAAAGTCTCCAAAATCGAATGAAAAGACAATTTTGTTGGTTGAAATGAAGAAAAAAGTGACAATCATACGTTTCTTCATTTACATAGAGCAATTTTCAGGTATTTCCCATCAATATTGATGAGTTTTTAATGAAATTCCATCGGCCTGTCATGACGTTCATTTTCCGAAGAGTAACAAGTGATGATTTACAGAAATTTTTGGAAACAAAACTTCTAACATTCGATAGAAGTAAACAGTAGGTAAGAGTTTTTTGAGGTTTGGAGAAGATATACAATTTCAAATTTCAATTCACTGGAAGGTTCAGTTTGAGAGAAGTCGATACAGAATACGAAAGAAAATATTAATGTACGTCACTCTCCTTTCGATATTGCTGGTTACAGTTACGGAAAGCTGTCCCAAGGAGAGCACAACAATTTGCAAATCACCAACGAACAAGGGATCCACAAAGGAACGAGGGAAGAGGCACCGACCAAACTCACCCCTTTCAAGAGCCCACCCGTGACCAACCGCGTTACCCCGACACCGGCGGAGCTTGGCTAATCGCGGCTGCAGGAACGGCATCGGCCCTCCTCAGATCCGAGCCGATCGTCGTCCGTGTCGTTCCAGTGCTCCCAACCGACGTCCGAACCTCCGCGCGCGCGATTCGAACGCGGGACTTCGCGAGACATGCAGTGTACGGAACAGTTTGTGCGGGGTGTTTTTGTTTGGCGCTGCAGGATATGAGGAAATATTGAGAGAGGTAACTATTTTTATTTCGTTTGAAATTGTCTTCTTATTCTCGTTTATCAACATTTCTTGTAAGTTTGTCGAGACACCCAGGATAGTATTCATCTCGAATACGAAAGTCACAAGAAGATTATCCGAAGATGATTATTCGAAAAATCCTTTAAATTGCCCTCTCGTCGAAATCTCAAGCAGTTCTTCGTACAATGTTGCACATTACTGTCATCATCATAACGGGGCAGCATGGGCAGAGTTATTCCAATCGTTTTCAATTAAAAAATAAATACGATGAAGGAGATTTCGACCGTTCGAGTGGTCACTCCATAAATTAATGAACATCTTTGCGTGCAATTAAACGCCACTCGAAGACTTTGAGTGCTGAATAAACAGTGGCGACTGGCGAGAGTGAATTAGCGTCGATATTCCGATAGTCGAATTGTTTGTTCTTTCTTTATAAGGAGTAAAAGTTATTTTTTAGTAGTGTGCTAATTGCGATTGTGTGTTCAGTCTTCGATATTTATAACTAGATAAGAAGATATGCGTTGGCGTTTACTTCTTATCTCTTTTTACAATATAAAAATTGTTTTGGCATCCGCCATCCCTGCCAGATTTAGTCCTAGTGGTTACTTCTAATGTACAGTTTGAATTCTCTCATAGAATCTGCATTCATCAAAATACTCAACACAAATTAGACTTCGAAGTTCAAATCATATGACATATCCATTGCCTGTTGAAATATACAGGGTGATATTTTTCCTGGGGCAATGCCTTCTTTTTGAGCGCTCGTACTACTTACACGAAGGCTATATCATTTCGTCACGATGTCTGTATTTTTCGAATTTTGAGCTGAAAATGGTCTCAATCACCTATGTTCGACTCACTGATGACGCATCCGTCGGAAAATTCGAGTCTGTCCGTCCGGCCGTAAGAACGATAACTCTCGAACGGAACAACCTAGAGACTTGAAATTTTCAGTGTGGGTTCAGTTCCCGAATGCCTCGGTTAAGTTCGTTAATGGGCCAAATTCCACCAGGGGTTCCGTAAATATGGCCGTTCAAAGTTTTGTTTCCCAGATTACTTGAAAACTAAAGATTTGATCGAGATGAAATTTTGCACTCAAATGGAGAATGAGGTTCTCGAGCTACATGTGAAATTTTGTCCAGATCGCATGACCAGAACCATAGAAACCGTAGAAAATTGTAACTTTTGAACGGAAAGGCCTAGGAACTTGAAATTTTCAGGTTAGGATCGCAAATATCTAATATTTTTTTCCTGATAGTTTCGAAACTACTGATTGGATTGGAATGAAATTTTGAACCTAGCTGGGAATAATGTATTCAAACTACGTTGTCCAGATCGCACCACCAAGACCATAGATACCGTAGAAAATTCTAGCGAATTATCGAAAAAAAATTGATCAGCTGAAGCACTGACATGAAGTCTGGAGGTTCGTCTAAGTTTGAGAATTTTTTTGACAGCTGTCGAAAATTCCTTCAATTGATTTCTAAAACTGGAAAATGCGAATCTACCTACGAGGTGGATGTACGAGCGCTCAAAAGCTCCTGCCTTCACGGCAGTGCTTTTCGTAATTTTTTTTTCTGTACAGAACTTCTTTGTGGTGCGCCACTGTCAGTTTGAAAAACATGAAAAACAATCTGTGATTTCTTAAACAAATTTTGACGTTTCTTGAGAACCGGACCTATTTGAAATCTGAGAATTTGTATTATGATATTGTTCGACTGTATCAACTGAGCTAAAATATTCTTGGAGCTCGAACACTTTCAGTTATACAGGTTGTGAAAATAAATTTCTCGAAAATTTTTTTTTCATTTTTTCATTTTTTCATCTCTTATATGATCGAATATTCAATTTTGAATATATTCCTAATCGAATCGTTGCATTCGTCGAAATAGTTTTCAAAATATAAAAAAAACTGAAAAAAAAGGGAATAATATGCGTCGTAGTCAGTATTATAATCGTCATTCCTATTCTCAATATTTCAAACATAAACTGTTCTTACATTTACACATAAGAATGGCGAAAAATTGTGCATCTCCTAATTTCTGGAAAACTCGTCACAGGGTGTTTCAAATATTTCGCCAAAAATTGTGATCAGAATTTTCCCATAACTTTTGTTTTTCAAATTAGAAGCCTATTTTTCATGATTGCTTTGTTTTCTGCGAAGAAAAATAAAGGCAGTGTTCAAAGATGTTTATGCTCCTCAATTAATATAATTCCTGGGTTATGAGGATTTTCTTAATTTATGTCGTACGTAAAGACAAATTCATAAAATCTGTTTTATAACAATAATCTATGTTCATAGGGAATTATTGGGATAATTTATCTTCTATGAAAACAGATTTCATGAATTTGCCTACTTTATTTTTTTAATTAAATAATAATGGAAATCACATCACATTGATATTAAGGTTAGGTTAGGTTAACTTTGGACAGTGTTGAAACAATTCTTAAAAAGAATTAATATTCAGGTTAGGTAAGGTTAGGTTAGATTGAGTTAGGACAGTGTTGAAACAATTCCAAAAATAAATTAATGTTATGGTGAGGCCAAGGTAAGACAGTGTTGAAACAATTTTTGAAATGAATTTATATTCAGGTTAAGTTAGATTAAGTTAAGTTAGGACAGTGCTTTTTATACTAGCAACTAATGTCCATAAAAAATAATTTCAATAGTTGAGGTCGAAGTGCCGAAGGCACTAAGTCATTTTTTGTAAAATACGACCGCATAGCGGTCCACTTCGATCCAATCCTGGCTTCTGAAACCTCCTTTTTTAAAATATTTTTCTTCAATTTCCTCCGTTCAGTGTTATTGAGGAAGGTGTGAATTTAGGTCAGTTTAGGAAATGATTGAATTTTTTTTTGAAAAAAAAAAAACATTCTTCAATGATTATTTATGGTTTTCATCAATGGCATTTTTTTGCAGATCTTTACGTTTTTTTTAATTTTTTTTGTTATATTTCCAATTGATTATGAGAGTGACGTCATCGATATTTATATTTTCTTCATTTCCTCGAGTGAACGGGCTTCGAAATCACTATTTTCTATATGAATTGTTTAGTTATGAATTTAACATAATTCTGACATTCACAAAAAAAATTATTCTGATTAATATTTCATGAAAATATAATATGATGAGCAATGAAATACAATACAAATAACTATTCAATAGATAGAATATTGAACAAACTGTTAATATAAATTGAGTTTCTGATTTTGTTCAATAATTTTTTGAGATTACATGTAATCGAAATGATACGAAATAGATTCAAATGCATGTATAAATAAGGAGGAAGTCTTATTCGATGAAATTATAACAAATTTTAGTCGATTTAATTGGAAATTAATGAACACTAGGTATAAACAAAGTAAAAATAGTATTATATTTGTTACTTTTTGATGGAAAATTCATATAGTTCAAGATTTAGAAAATAAACAAAATGCATATCACAATGAACATAAAAATGTGGTCGAATTTTCTAAAGTGGTTGTGAATAAGGAAAATTTGCATCGAAAGAAAAAATTGCGAAAGCATCATTCTATAAAGTATTTTGACATGCAAGACAAACGATTTTGGAAAATTTTGTAAAAAGTATAAATAGAGTCTATCCACGAGAGGAGTGTCCAAATTGATTCTTCAGAGAGGGTGTTTGAATCGATATTAAAAAACAAAAGAACATCGAGACATTTTTTCATAAAACCTCACCGAATAGAAAATTATGGAACCTGAAAGAATGGGAATTAAAATTAAAAATTGAAATCATATAAATACTTAAATACCAAAGTCCAGCAATCTTCTATTCGAAGATTTTACAAGAAAACATAGAAATATATATTTGGAAACATCATAAGATAGAAATTCATAATAATCTATAAGAATAGAAATTAGGAAAAAGATATTCGAAGGGATGGAAATATCAACTTACTGAAAGCCTTTGTTTGGACATTTGTTTAATCATCAACCACAGATAAAGGAAAAGATAATTTAGGAAGCCACAGAATAACTGATTGACATATATGTGCATGGAAAAATTTTTTATAAAAAATTTTTGTCCACCAAATTTCTCGAAATTTCTCATATAGACTAACTCTTTTTCGCTGATTTCAAATATGCAGTTTGATTTCTCATAGACCTTATCGTCTTGTCGCAGCAGACTTCGAAAGTTTCGAAAAAATAAGTTGATTGTTAAAAAAATTTATAAAATTTTCAGGAAACATTCTACGAACTCTGCGATTACTCTTTTCATTAGCCAATGGAAACAGGTGAATGACAAAAAATCCCCATTCCCTAAGGTCGATCTCTTTCGATAGAAAAAAACCTCAAAACTGGACATCTAGAAAGTTCAACTTCAAAGTGTAGTAGCGGTCAAAAAAATTATTTCTCCTTTAAGACAAGAACATATTCGGAATCTTCACCCTTGAATTATATGGATAAGATGTTTTTTTTTTCCATATTGACGAATCATTTTCTCAATAAATTTTCAATGTATGGAAAAATTTTGTATGAAAAAATTTTTGACCAGCAAATTTCTTAAAATTTCTCATATATACTTATTTTTTTTCGCTGATTTCAAATATGCAGTTTATTTTCTCATAGACCTTATCGTCTCGTCGCAGCTGACGTCGAAAGTTTCGAAAAAAAAGTTTATTGGTAAAAAAAATTATAAAATATTCAAGAAACATTCTACGAATTCTGCGAGGACTCTTTTCTTTAGTCAAAGGATGCAGACAAACGGTAAAAAATCCCCACTCACCAAGGTCGATCCATTTTCATAGAAGAAAACCCCTAAATTGAACATCTAAAAATGGGGATCTTCGAAAGTATCAATTTCAAAGTGTAGTAACGGACAAAAAATTATTTCTCTTGGGATAAAAGATGATTCGGAATCTACATCCTCAAATTATATAGATAAGATGTATTTTTCTCTCACTCTATCTTTCCTCAGATAAAATTGAAAAATTGGTGGCCATTAAATTAATTCGACACTTCCAAACTGACAGCATCTGCCGAATATACAAATTTGTGTAAATTTGTTAGAAGAGTAGGTGAACGGATTTCTTGTCTGTTTGTGTGTCAGCTCTTCTGGTTATTCTCGAATTACCCCGTTCCACCGAAATAACTGTTATAGCAGTGTGAATTGAAGACGATTGAATTACAAATTTCCACTTTCTTTGTGACGGAAGATCACAAAGGGGGCTCTAAAAGTTTTCGCCCACTTTTGTTCGCCGCTCATTTCAGATTAACAGCCAATTTAAGATACGAATGAGTTCTCGAGATTCTATTATCCACAAGCTGTTACGCCTATAAATTGAAGGTTTTA